>OZ030015.1:96764648-98039648 GCA_964023405.1 Apodemus agrarius
ACCTGGATCTCGGTGAGCTCAAGGCCAGCCTGGTCTACACCGTGAGTGAATGCCAAGTCATTCAGAGTGTCTTAACAGGTGCTAATGCTTGGGGTCTGGGGGTGAATGGGGCATGGGGGGAGTGTATGTGTGTGTTGTGTGGTGTATGGGTATCAGTATGTGTGTGTGGGATCAGAGAAACAGGTGAAGAGGTCAGTTCATCTTCTCTTTGGATTAAAGAGGGTACACAAAGACATCCTGACTGTCCATTTGTAATGCGGATGTGTCCCCAGGTTTCACAAGTTGGATACTCGGTTTCTGACAAAACCACATTGAGATGCTGACCCTTTGGGCTACCTTAGGAATTCGAAGTTGTTATGTTAACCCCTCTGCAGAATGCTAGCTCTTGTGTGATGCCCTTGGCCATTGGACACATTTCTATTTGTCTCTAAGAGTCCATGTGTTCTCTGCAACTTGAGAAGATACATGAAGGGCTTCTAAAGCGAGTCATGTGCATTTATTCTTTTTAAAATCTTAAAGTTGATTTATCTTATGTGTATAAGTGTTTGCATTCTTGTGCATCTGTCTGTGCATCACATGCTTGCCACGAGCTTCTAGAGGTCAGAAGAGGGTGTCAGAGCCCTTGGACCTGGAGTTAGGGACGGTCATAAATCACTATATGAGTGCTTGGAACCAAATTTAGGGTCTCTGCTAGAGAAAGGAGTGCTCTAACTGTGGTGCCATCTTTCCAACCCACCTTCCAATTTGCATATATTCTTGATTATCCTTCCTTTATAATGAGCAGACTAGAGATCTCAGTTCCTGGGTCTTTTTGGTCTCTTCCTGTCCCCTGCCTCCAAGTCACAGATGTCATTTTGAGTGTGTTCAAACAGCTAGAAGAAAATGACTGAAGTGCTTAGTAACATTGGCAGCTGAGGGTCCCTGTGAGAGTCTTTCTTCTTCCTAGAGGGTGAGCTAAACCAGCAGAGGATCTTCAGAAGAAACATGTGGTGCTTAGTAAAGAGAACTTGTCCCTAGTTAGATCTGAACGCAGTTCAAGCTGCTATCTCCCAAGAAGCCAGGATCAAATACTGAGGAGACAGACATTTTTGGTCCACTTTCTTCAGGGGCAAATTTCATGCCATAGCTGTGCTAAAAATAATAAGAAACCCCTCAGTCAGAATGTTTTTCCAGATTCTACCAGAAGATGGCACATTCTGAAAACTAATTTATTCATCTCCACAGAACAAGGTCTGGCTGTTTTCCACACCGGGGTCTAACAGAACTAACATCTGAAACTGAACTGGATGAAAACCAAATACTACAAAACACAGTTTTCTAATTACTATTATATATTCTAATATCATAAATATCATGATAATTGTTTGCGGTCCTTGGGGGTATTTCTGAAAAGTTTTTTTTGGGGGGGATGGTACAAATAAGGCATGCCCCCCCCCAATCTTGGCACATTCTGGAATTTTAGAACATGTTCCCGGATTCCTATAGGGAAGGTTCCAGGAACAAAGGACTCTTCTGTGCCTGTAAATAACAAGCTGGGTTGGGGCTGGGCGGAGCATGCGCTAGAAAGAACCAATTTCATGGCCGTAGCTCTGTGACCTTTTGCTGCTGCCCCAGAGGAACAGAAGCTTCCTGACTGCTACAATCCAGCCATTTGGCTTTTCTTATTTGCATGGAATTTAAGAGTTGGATGGGGCTCTTGAGAACATTTGATCCAAGCATTCTCCCCGGCACGGAAGTCATTCTCATTATCTCCCTAGCCACAGTAAGAAACAACATCTGTCTGAACCTCACCACAGCAATCCTACATCCATGTGGTTCTTGGTGGGGGGCAGCCTCAGAGAGACAGAGACGGGGGCGGGGGGTGGGGGTGGGCACTAGCCTTTTAGCTGTATTGATAATGACAATACTTCACGAGTGTGTTATGCACACATTTCCTCATTGAAAACCAACGTTCCTCTAAAGGATGTGGTACTTTGTGGGTCAGACCATAAGCAAACCAGATTGCATGCCTCCCTTTACTGAATTCCATAGCCAGCATCTGAGGTGGGTACTATTGTTCCCTTGGATGAAAATGTGGGACTCGGTTCTCAGATTAAGTCACCGTCCCCCCACCCTGGAAAACTTGCCTCATAAAGAATAATTGGTGGTGGTAGTCACAAGAGGCTTGCCATGAAGGGTCTATCTGACCCAAAGTTCATGCCTTCACCTCTGATATTAATGCATCTGTGTGTGACGAAGCCCCCCCCCCCAGCCCTTTCATCTGAGTCTTACTGGGTACATCTACCTAATGAGGGGTCTAGCTCATTCTCCCACTGCCGCTCAGCAAAGTGACTAATTTCTCTACCTTCTGACTCACGAGATAACCCTCAGATATATCACATGCTAAGTTCGTGTCTGTCCCTAGCATTCTTTAAACTAACTGTTCTAACTGCTCTCTAAAGATGTAAGGGCTGGGGAGATGGTTCAGTGAATAAAATACTTGCCTCAGAATCATGAGGATCTGAATTTGATCCCCACCACCCAGACGAGAAGCCAGGCACAGTGGCTGTAATCCTAGTGCCGGGAGACAGAGACAAGGCAGATTCTTGGAATCCGTAGACCAGCCAGTCTAGCAGAATTGGTGAGAACCAGATTCAGTGAGAGATCCTGCCTGGGACATTAAGGTGGAGATACTTGACACTGACCTCTGGCCTCCACAGGAACCCACATGGATAGTTGTACATACGCATGCACGGACCGACTATAGCTGTCAACCATCCTTGTTTGTAGGCCTCGCTGTTCGGTGTTGTAATCTTCTGAGACTTGCAGGAACTCACTGGACATCTGCCTTCCCCACTGGACTCTGAGTGAGCCAGAGTGACTTCGTTGCCATCAATTCCCTGGGGCCTCATCCAGTTCCCCGAATGGCGCAGCTGTTCAGTTGATAAAATAACCAGTCTACCAATGAGAATAATCAGACCTTCCTTTCTCCTAAACAAGATAATCCTGAGAAACAAATAAGGGGTTCACTCATGCAAAAGGACCATGTTCTGTTAAAAACAAAACAAAACAACACAAAAACAACTCTGCCATCATCGGTAACAAATTATATGTTGGGCTGATTACCTGGCTAAAAGCCCCAGATGGTCTCATGCCTCTTGGCAGTCTTGCTGGAGGCCAAATATGCCAAAAATACTTGGGAGGCTCTGCTCTGATTCCCAAGTGGTTTTAGTGTTACACCTTCACAGAGTCAATATTAGGATAGCTGTAAAGGCCTGCTGAGAGACAACCTCCTCTGGTCAGGAGACTACAGTCAGTCTCTGGCCTGGCTGGAGACCTACCACTCTGGACTGGACCAATCACCTGATCAAGAGATCATCTTTAGGAAGAGGGCCAGCACGGGGAGGTGTCCTTAATCCAGGCTAAGGACTAAGAATAATTAATTCTTTAATGAGTTACTGTTCCTTTTCTTCTCTGAATCTCTGAATCCCAGAAACTTACTGAACTGCATCTATGCAGATCTGAAAATCTACTTGATGTTGTGAAGTACACACAAAAACGCTTTTTCTTCTTCGTCTTTTGCCGGGATGCTTTCTCTGACCCCTGGTGTTTCCCTAAAATTTTCCTCACTTCTCTCCTATAGACTCCTCCTTTTGCTTCTAATCTCTTTATCTTCTGTCTAATGGCTGCTTATCCACCCTGGGTCCTATTCCCAGGCCAGCTTGAATGACATAGCTCCCCTCCTCTGGTCTTCTCCTCCCGGCAGCTGCCAAGATTTGTAGCTGGGAATTTATTTGCCTGTTCTAGGTGTTTTTGTTTTACATACTAATAAAATTGTCTTCTAGGCTTTAAAAAATAAAATTAATGGGGCTGGAGAGATGGAGAAAAGGCTCAGGGGTTAAGAGCAGTGACTGCTCTTCCAGAGGTCCTGAGTTCAAGTCCCAGCAACCACAAGGTGGCTCGCAACCATCTGTACTGGGATCTGATGCCCTCTTCTGGTGTGTCTGAAGACAGTGACAGCGTGCTCATATGCATAAAATAAATAAGTCTCAAAAATAAATAAAAATAATAAAATTAGGTTATTCACTTGTATGGAAGATGAGACTCTAATCATTTATTCATTAAATTATCCAGTTGTTCTTTCATTCCCTATCTCTGCTCACGTTGTGTATTTTAATTAAAATTGTATTTACTTATTAATTAATTAATTAATTAATTTTGTGGGGGTGGGCCATGTGCATTCCAGATCACCAAGAGGACAGAGGCCAGTGTGCAGGAGGAGTGAGGGCTCTCCCTCCACCCTGTGGATTCTGGGCATCAAACTGAGGTCTTTGTGCTTGGATGCTAGTTGCTTTTTTTTCCCACCAAACAATCTCACTGACTCTGAGCTCCATTCAGCATTTGAGTTCAAAGCCTGGGGGTGTGGCCCAGGGTTCTAGAGTTCTTGTCTAGTGTGCACATAGTCCCGGGTTTACAAAGAAAACAAAAAATATGCTTTCGCTTATGAGTTCGGCAAATGGTTTTCCTCTGCCACATATGTGCTTTTTCCCTTGATCGCAATCCTGGCATGTCTTCTGTTATTCCAGCTACATGTGTTAGTTTCCTGCTATTGCTGTCAAACACATGAGGAACCAGCTAGGTTTCTTCTTGCACTGCTGAAATACATAATCCATATATTTAGTTTCCCTTTCTACAATTGCTCTGTTGGTGGAATTGGCTGTTAGACCCCTATTAGACACAGAAAGGTATTGACATGTTTTAATTCACCTGTGTCGGACAGGGGAGGTGATAGAAAGCATGGATCAAAGTGATTTAATCACATCATGGCATGCTAATTGTGGCTGAAAATAATTCACCCCAGTCTGCTGCACTCTAGGCTAAAGGGATCATGAATAACCCATGCCTCATGAAATTTGGTACTAACGGTGGTATGGATTTTTCTTTTCCATAAGAAGTCTCAAAGTAGGAAAAATTCTGTTTTCCTTTCTAATGATTATCACAAATGTATTCAGGGAAACTTTATCTTGTTAGATTCTTCACAGATGATACCTAATATATGCCACCCTGGGAAATACACACACACACACACACAGAGAGAGAGAGAGAGACATACACATGTACATACTCACAGAAACACACATACACACTCACAGAGTGACAGACACACATATACACACACTCACAGAGAGACATACATACACACATAGGCACATACACACACACTCACTAAGAGACATACATACACACACACAGAGAGTCAGACACACACAGACAGAAACACACAGACACACATACACACACACATATACACACAGAGGCACATACAAACACACACACTCACAGAGAAACACACATACACAGGCACACAGGCACACACACATACACACATAGAGAGGCACGCGCGCGCACACACCCACACACACACACACACATACACCTTTGTTTTTTGTTGTTATTTCTGAGACAAGATCTCACTACAATGCCCTGGCTGGTCTGGAACTCTCTATGTAGTCAGGCTGTGCCTGAGCTCTGCCTGCTTCTGTCTCCTGAGTTCTGTGATTAAAGTCATGAGCCCCTACTCTAGGTTCAGTTCCCAAATTATGCTTAAGTTTAGAATCTCTTATTTGGGAATATCTATTCACCATGCTGCCGAGAGAGGCATACATAGCATGAATTTTCATAGGGTCTGTTAGAAACCTACCCCAGCATCGTCTTGTGTCTTTTCTTTCTGAGATACTGTTGTTTGTCAAAAGAAAATATACAAGAAAGGCTAAAAGTCTCATCTCTTTTTTTGTAATTTGAGCTTGATATAGATGTAACTATTAGATGAAACCCCAGAATTTGACAATAGTTCATAGGGGGCAATGTTAAACCCTGAACCTAGGCCAGTAGGGTTTGGTTTTTGTTTTTGTTTTGGTTGTTTATTTATTTATTTTGTTTGTTAGTCATCCAAAGCACATCTCAAGAAGTTCCTTTCTTTCCTGGCCAAGAAAAAGAACTTTCCTTCAGGACCAGCTGACACAGTCAACGCAGATTCTTCTTTGGGGAGAGCCAGCTGGGTGACAGGAAGCATTTTTTTTTCCATCCTAGACTTTGGCCTTCAGCACTGTGGCCACCCAAGTCTCAAGCACCAGGGATCCTGCTCTTTGCAAAACCGGTGACTGTGCTCAGAGGAAATTCAGGGCTCCCTTTCCAGATGGCACCATCTTTGTCTTTGCTGTAGATCTCAGTTGCCCAACACTGCTCTCCCTATGAGGGACCAGGGCAGGCTCCTGGAGCGGCATCATTTCGAAGACCATGCATTCTCAGGAGACTCTCAGTTTCCTTGACTCATGACTTCCCCTTTTGTGGTGGCCTTAGGGACACAGATTCTATCTCCGGGTTCTAAGAAGACTTATTCTACCTATTAGAGAATCTTCCTTCTTTTCTTTTCTTTTCTTTTCTTTTCTTTTCTTTTCTTTTCTTTTCTTTTCTTTTCTTTTCTTTTCTTTCCTTTCCTTTCCTTTCCTTCCTTCCTTCCTTCCTTCCTTCCTTCTTTCTTTCTTTCTTTCTTTCTTTCTTTCTTTCTTTCTTTCTTTCTTTCTCCTTCTCCTCCTCCTCCTCCTCCTCCTCCTTCTTCTTCTTCTTCTCTTCTCCCTCTCCTCCTCCTCCTCCTCCTCCTCCTCCTCCTCCTCCTCCTCCTCTTCATTCTCCTCCTCTTCCTCTCCTCCTGCTCCTCCTGCTCCTCTCCTTCTCCTCCCCCTTCTTTTTCTGTACTGGACTTGGCTCCAAGGTCCTGTGCATGGCAGATAAGTACTCTGCCAATGGTGCCACACCCCCAGCCCACTTTGTCCTTGACATTCATACCTGGCTGGTTCTGAGTCCCCCATTTCCTAAGTCACAGTCAAGCGTGCCCTGAAAGTGTCCCCATTGGGTACAGCATGACCTCACACATATTGCTCCTCCATGGAGATTCTCCACTAGCGCTCTTTAAAACCTAAGCCCCAGGAGTGAGCAGTCTGTCCAGGATTCTTTCTTAGTCCATGATATTCAATATGAATCCTATCAGCTGTTTGACAATAATCTTGTCCTGGCTCTTACCCTGGAGTGTGAGATGTGTAGTTAGATCCTATGGTGATAAAACAAGAAAGTTTGGCATATGGAGTCTGGGCCAGACTGATTTCCATTTCCATTTCTTTATCTGCTATTCAATGCTAAGTGACCCTTAGTTAATCACCCTAAGTTTCCTTAGTGTGATTAAAACAAAATACCATATTGTATGTAATGTACATATGAGCAGTTTATTCTTAATCTACATTTCCTACATACATTCTTTCACATAGAATCAATGTCTATAGATCACTCTAAATTCAATATTTGTTACCTTTAGCAATCATTGGGATTATTGGTTTACCTTCAGTTTCACTTAGCTTCCATCTCCAGCTATTTATTTATTTATTTATTTATTTATTTATTATTTTTATTTATTCTCTTTACATCCTGCTCACTGACCCCCTCTCAGTCATTTCCTCCCACAATCCTATCCCCATCTCTCTTCTCTGAGCAGGCGGGACCTCCCCTGAGAATCCCCCAACCCTGGCACATCAAGTCTCTGTGAGGCTAGACACATCCTCTCCCATTGAGGCCAGACAAGGCAGCCCAGCCAGAACACATCTCACATACAGACAACAGCCTTTGGGATAACCTCCATTCCAGCTGTTCAGGACCCACATGGAGGTCAAGCTGCACATCTGCTACACATGTGCAGGGAGGCCCAGGTCCGGCCTGTGTATGCTCTTTGGTTGGTGGTCCAGTCTCTTAGAGCTCCAAGGGTCCAGGTTAGTTGACTCAGTTGGTCTTCCTGTACAGTTTCTCTCCCCTCTAGGGGTCCACAATCCTTCTTCCTGTTATTCCATAAGTGTCTCCAAGCTCCATCCACTGTTTGGCTGTGTCTGTGTCTTTCTGAGTCAGCTGCTAGGTGTAGCCTCTCAGAGGACAGCCATGCTAGACTCCTGGGACACCAACCCACCCATAAAACTTTTGACCCAAAATTCATCCTGTTTACAAGAAATGCAGGGAGAGGGGATGGAGCAGAGACTGATGGAATTGCAAACTGGGTGATGGTTTGCATATGTTCAGACCAGGGAGTGGCACTATTAGAAGGTGTGGCCCTGTTGGAGTAGGTGTGGCCCTGTTGGAGTAGTGTGGCCCTGTTGGAGTAGGTGTGGCCCTGTTGGAGTAGGCGTGTCACTGTGGGCGTGGGTTTTAAGACCCTCATCCTAGCTGCCTGGAATGTATTCTGCTAACAGCTTTCAGATGAAGATATAGAACTCCCAGCTCCTCCTGCACCTTGTCTGCCTGGATGCTGCCATGTTCCCCTACCTTGATGATAATGGACTGAACCTCTGAACCTGTTAGCCAGCCCCACTTAAACATTGTCTTTACAAGAGTTGCCTTGGTCATGGTGCCTTGTCACAGTAGTAAAACCCTAACGAAGACAGAGATTGGCACTAGGGACTGGGGTATTGCTGTGATAACCCTGACCATGCTTTTGTTTGGACGAATGTGGCTTTGGGGACTTTGGATTTGGAAAGTGGTAAAATGCTTTAAGTGGGGCTTAATGGGCCATTCTAGTAGGAATAAGGAAGACTTTGTTTCTTAGGGTGACTTGAACTGTGGAAGCCTGGTTATAATTTCAGAGGAGAAGAATTTTAGTCTGTGGCCAAGAGACTGTTCTTGCAATAGAACAGGTGAAGAATGTGGTTGCTTTTTGCCATTGTCCAAAGAATCTGCCTGAGGCCAAGGTGAAGAGACCCAGCTTAATTTTATTGACAAAGGAAGTCTCAGAAACTCTCATCATAGACTTTGTTCTCTGGTTAAGTCTCATGAGATGCTAGTTGGTTGGAGCTAAGATATTAGTGGTGTTTGAGACCAGAATCACGGAGGTGAAATCTTTTGGGAAGTGTTTTCTGAGAGCACAAAGAAGCTGTGTTTCAGAGATAGCCAAGGTTGTACCTCATGTTGCTGCTGTACTTGGTAATGTGTAATAGTTACCCAGGTGATACTGGTTTTGAAGGCATGAAGGGTTCATGAAGAGCAGCTGAGGCTTGGCACTGTGAGAGGGAGTAGAAACAGCCCAGGAGAAAGAAGTTTGTTGCCATCAAAAAGATGAAAAGGGAGTTGGAGATCTAAAGACCTCTTTGACATCAGACATGGAGATGCCAAATTTGGAGTTTGCCCAGCTGGTTCCCCGTTTTGCCTTGAGGATTACGGTTAAGTGATTGGATGAATGTCAAAGTCAGAAGAGACTTTGAATTTTGGACTTTTAACATTGTTGAGATGTCTATAGACTACGGGGACTTTTGAAGTTGGATAAAATGTATTTTTCATTATGCTATGTTTAGGTGTGGCCCCCATAGACTCATGGGGGCCAGAGAGCAGAATGTAATGGTTTGCATATGCTCAGCCCAGGGAGTGGCACTATTAGAAGATGTGGCCCTGTTGAAGTAGGTGTGTCACTGTGGTGTCTCTTTACAGGAGTAAAACCCTAAGGCACCAACTAATAACCAGCCCAACTTGAGACTCATCCCATGGACAAGCACCAGTCCCTGACACTATATTAATGATACTCTGTCATTTGTTTCTTGATGACAGTCACTTGACAGGAATGAGGTGGACTCTCAAAGCTATTTCAATTTGCACTTGCCTGATGACTAAGGGTGTTGAACACTTTCTCAAGTATTTATTGTCCCTTTGCGGTTCCGCTTTTGAGAATTCCCCGTTGGGTCCACGAGCCGGATTACTGACTGGATGACTGACCTCTCACCTTGGGGTTGTGGCAGGCTCAACTCAGACTCCCTGACTTCTGGTTGCTCTCTGTTTTCTGGCCCCCAGAATAGCTCAGTTTTAAACAATAGATTTTTCTCTTCATGTGGAATCCAGCCAGTGACTCTGCGTTACAAAGAGTGAGAAATTGGTGTTCCTCTCCACTGTTGATCCTCTGTCAGAGAAATCACTCTCACAAAACAAAGAAACAAACAACAATAAAAAAAATCAAAACCAAAATTGGATTTGATGCCGGTGAGGAGGTGAGCATGTCCTGACTGTATGGCTGCTGGTATTGTTTTGCTAGAGCTGCTTGGCTTATTTCGAGATAAGGTTTCTGCTTCCATCTTTGCCAACCCAGAGCAGGTGCCTGCAGCCGTGTTCCGCTCAGGTTATTCCATTGGGTGAACCACTTGTCTTTTCTTCTACACTTCGCAGGTCTCTGGTCACACTCTCTTCGTGGGTTTACTGACTGTGGAGCAGGCAAAAGGACAGATAGCAAGCAACAGCTAGAAGTGGCAGACAGAGAACAGAAGCCAGCTCAGGAAGAGGTGGTGGTCATACCCGCGGAGCTCTGACTGTGTGTCTCCATTGATGGCCTTGGCCTGTGCCTTCCCGTTCCCTCTACAGGCATTTCACACCACTGGCAATCATAGCAACCTCTGTTGCAAATGGATTACTATCTGTCAGCATTTCCCCCCTCCTCATCAGGAGCCAGGATTCCATCTGACTTGGAACAGGAGGTCTTGGAGGACACTGGACATAAATGTTTTTGAAACTGAGTCAAGAGAGGGCTTCTTGCTCCAGACGCCTCTTCCAGCAAGTATAAACAGCACCTGATAAATTACCAATAGAATGTGTGTCACCTGGGCTTTCAGCTGCTTCCTCAAACTTGCTAGACAGCTGAGAGTGAACTTGAACTTACAATTCTCCCACTTCTGGTTTTTGGTTTTTTTTTTCTGCTCATGCTTGTGGTTACCAAGAAAGCACTGCTTAATGTAAAATCCGAAGGCTCACAACTATGTTCCCCTTTAAGGGTTTTAATCGTTTCAACTGTCCAGTTTAAGTTTTGGAATTTTGAGTTCACTTTTGTATATGAAGTAAGGTGAGGATCCAGTTTCATTATTTCGTCTGTAGAAGCCTCTCTTGACTGTTTTTTGTGTAGGACAAAGGTCTAGACAGGTTTTGAAGATTTCACATTTTCCAAGTCAGGAAGCTGTTGGCTTATGTCTAGTGTCAAGTATGTGTTGCTAGAGCCATGAGTTAGACAGTAGTCGCTCTAGCGCCAACTCTTCTTCTAGAGACTCTTAAATTACCAGGGCAGCTTTCCTCTCGAGAATTCTGAGGCCCCTTGGCTACGATATTCACAACATTTATGCAGATGGAGCTGATGGCTGTGGTTGCAGTGGGTGGGTAATGGAATTTGACTTGCAGAGTTCTTGCAACAGTCGTGACACCGAAGATGGATAATATGACAGTGGGGTCAGTTCATGGCCCAGTTTAAGAGCCGACTGCAGGCTTTCCTCTGGGAAATCTGTCTCTCTTCTTTTCTAAATGTCCCAGGCACTCAAAAATATGAGACACAACAGAGTCAGAAAAATGTTAAAAATTCTGCCCTTTCCACAAAGGGGATGCAGAGATTAAAATGAATGGCATGGCAGAGATTATGCTTGTTCCTTAGCAGATAGATGAACTGATTCTCCTTTTCCATTAGGACAAGCCAGGCTTCCTAGTGTTTTGGTGGAGTGCCTCAGGGTCTCATTTTTAGGGTCATCTTATCACGCTTAGATATGATTAACATCCAGAGACTTCATTTGGATCAGTATTTTCCATAAGCCCTAACATATATACATTGCTGAATGCATATATTGTTCCTAAGGAATAAAGTGGAACATCCCCTTATCCCTAGGGTTCAAACCAAAGGGCTTCAACTGGCACATCCTTGGAATGGGTAAAGGGGTTATTTGTTCCTCGGAGTTGCTATATTTCTCCGAAACAAGTGCAATTTGTCCCAGCTCCGCCAACAGCTTAGAGTGGAATGTCACGTCACCCCTTGGGGTGATAAGAGTCAGGCTCCGACAATTGAAGACTGCCCATTTGCATCTAGCTCTAAGGATGAAAACCCAAGGAGAAGGGGTTGCTTGTCCCTTTGGCATTTACAAAGCGTATGTTGTATCTGTGTGGCATCATGGGTGCCAACCGTCAGCAGCACTGAGTGGACTTCAGTGTACCACAGTAGCTCAGCTACAAAGGTTCCAAATGCCTGTTCTCTGAATACTGGCTAGAAAGGACCCAACAGAATGAACAGCCAAGGGTCATCCCCCCCACCCCTTTGTCTCACATAACTCAGATTCCAATGACTAATCCTCCTGCCTCCACCTCCTAAGTGCTTACTGGGTTTATAGTATGCATTACCACACGTGGTTTTTGCAGGGCTGGGGATCACATCCAAGGCTTTATGTAGTTGGGAGAGGCAAACACTCTATCAAATGAGATACATCCCTAGCTTGCTTATTATTTCCCCCCCCCCCCACATAAATCAAAGAGAAATACCATCATTTAAGGAACCTATGTCTGCCTTTGAGATTTCCTCCCTCTCTGCTGCTGGTCTTAGCGGCAGCAGGAGCAACCCACTTGATCTCAATCCTGCCTTTGCCAAGGAGGAAACACTGGGGAAAGTACTTATGGGGGACATTTTAATCTGCTCCCACTTTGAGCAGCCAAATGTGGTTGTTGTGGCGGATCTTAAAGTTCATAAGAGAGGAAGGATGAATGACTAGAAGACGTGTATTGAAACAAGAGAGAGGTTGACAAGGGATGAGAGTCTGGAGACAGGACCATTGTGTCTGTCAGATACAGTGTGCTATCATGTGATGACACATGGCGGGCTGAGACAGGTAGACTCTTAGGCTTGCTTGGTGCTCTGGATTGCTATTACATTCTGTGATGAGCATCATGACCCAAAGCAACCTCACAGTCTATCACCCAGGGAAGTCAGGGCAGGAACTCAAACAGGACCCTGGAGGCAGGAACTGAAGCAGAGACCATGGGGCATTGCTGTTTGCTGGCTCACTTTCAAGGCTTGTTTTCTTATGTAATCAAGGACCACCTGGCCTGGGGTGGAACTCCCCTCAGCAGTCTGCCCCTGCGGTGGTTTGAATATGCTTGGCCCAGGAATTAGCCCTATTAGGAGGTGTGGCCTTGTTGGAGGAAGTGTGTCACTGTTGGGGTGAGCAGTGAGACCTTCCTCCTAACCACATGAGAGCCAGTCTTCTCCTGTCTGCTTTATGGATGAACTCTCATCTCCTCCAGACCCACATCTGCCTGGATGCTGCCATGCTCCCACCTTGATGATAATGGACTGAACCTCTAAATCTGTAAGCCAGCCCCAATTAAATGTCCTTTTTAAGAGCTGCCTGGGTCATGGTGTCTGTTCACAGCAGTAAAACCCTAAGACAGCCCCATATCAGACATCTATCCAGGAAATGTCACACAGATGTGTCTACAATCCAGTATGACATAGGTATTTGCTCAGTTGAGGTGCCCTCCTTCCAGGTGATTATAGTTAGTGTGAAGGTGACTAGCCAGCACAGTTGGGATGTTTTCAGTCCTTTATCACTGGAATTTACTTGTTATTTGGACATCCTTAGAAAGTTGATAACCTACTATGCCACTGATGGTAAAGTGTTTTTTAACATTAGCCCCAGGGTCTCTGCATACCAGCCTGTAAAGTGGGTCAGGAAGAAGAAAAAAGAGTACATATTGTTCTTTCATTTTTCTCCAAAGTCTAAAAATATATTCATAATCTGAGGAAATCAGCAACTAATATTACACATCACACCCACACAAAATGTCAGGCATAGTAGGAATGTCTAAAACTGAATCCCATTTAGGAGAGAGAGAAAGAGAAAGAGAGAGAGAGAGAGAGAGAGAGAGAGAGAGAGAGAGAGAGGTTGGTGGCCAGATAAAACAACTGGATACATTTGTCAAATAATTTTTGGAGTTAATTCTCATAGCTCAAAGAAGGCACTTAGTTTATTGTTGATGAAAACTGATGAATATTTCTGGGAATTTAATGAAACACTGAACAATACTAAGTGTTCTACAAAACAATATAGAAGCCAAATTTCTGACACTTCCTCTGCCTTTTCTGACTTATTTAATAAAGAATATATTACTATCATTCCAAAATAAATACTTTAATATCACTCCAAACTTGTTGAGTAATGTGAAGATTTGAAGAGAAACATAATGATTTGGGAGAAAGGAATTGATGGTTTCCATGTGTTGAGAAGAAAAAGAAGTGAATGGACAAACAACAAAGGTCTCTCCTACAAACATCTTTGGCTTTTAATTTGATTACAGCCTAGGATCATGTGACAACTGACTCTGAACTGAGTAATTGCCCAGATCACATTGTCTGTCCTGAGGGTATGTCTATAGGGGATTATTTTGATTGTTAACGCATGTAGGAAGACTCTGTCCACCGTGGGCGGTACCATCCCTAGGCAAGTAGTCCTATGTGTTCAAGAACATGATTCTGTGCATGAGTTATCAAGCAGTATTCCTTCATTGTTTTGACTTGGAATTCCTGCCCTGACTTTCCTTAGTGGTGAACAGACCTGTAAATATAAGCCAAAGAAACCCTTTTCTGCCTTTAGTTGCTTTTGGTCGTGATATTTGCCATAGCAACAGGGAGGAACGTAGAATAAAATCTAATCATTCAGAGTATCTTATAAATGAAAGTCATTATTTCTTGATGGCATGATGAATTTTGAGGATTCCATAACCAGTAAGATTTGTTGACTATGCATAGTTGAAGTTTGAGAACTGTTCCCATGTAGAGGAATCAGCATATCATGTTACCTGGTCTGTGTGGTCTTCTTAAATTTTTTCTTTCCTTCCTGAAGCCAAGATCTTCAGGGGGTCTTCCTCTATCTGATCAGAGAACTGCTGAGGTTTGTCTTTTACTGTTTATTGTAATGTTAAGTGCAGATGCCCAAGACCGTTCCCCATCTTAATTCTGATTGGGCAGAAGAAATATAGGTGTGTTGAGGTTTTATTGCCTTGGGAGAGGAAGGATCATGAGGAGGAAGGGCAAGATGGAAACCACCATGGAAATAGTAGAATGTGCAGGAGGGAGAAGGAGAGCCCTGATTGGCTAATGGCCAAGTGAATGTGGCCCAGAGAGCTGCCCAACTGGGTTAAGAGCAGCCCAGATGGAACATAGTAAATAGTAAGTGGTAACTTGGGGTTATTGAAGGCATGGGGTTATTGTACCAGCATAGAGAGTTGGCAGCTGCCCAGCTATGGTGCTGCCTAAGGCATATTTAAAAATGTAAAGGCTGTGTGTCTTTTACCCAGCAACATAAATGACATAAGGCAGAGAAGAAGCTCCATGCTGGGATTATTAATGCTTCTTACTCCATTCTCTCTTACCCAGAATGAGAAGGAAGAAGGCTGAAAATGTGGCTCAGGAGAAAAAGAGAAAGAGACCAAGCAAAGCATCTGGGTGCTGACTTACCTAGGACAACCAAAAACTCAAACAGAAAGAAGAGACGGACAAGAGTTCTTTCCTCATATTCCATACTGTTAGAAAAAACGTGAGTGGCTAATTTTGATTCCTATTCCCACATACACTATAATCAGAAGAACTTTATTAATAGAAGGTTTCTGAGGCTGGATATTTCCTTTTGTTTCGTGGCTCATTTCCGGGTAGAGTGTTGGGGTAACTGTATATTGTGTGAAGGTTATCTTTGGATAGTTAGTTGTTGATTGCCAAACTGGCAGAAGGCTGGGTACGGGCCTAATCTTGGCATTGTTATCCCTATGCCCCATCAGTCTCTCATTTTGTAAACATTCATCCTTCTTTACTTGCTGATTGGCTTAATAAAGATCTGACAGCCAATAGCTGAGCAGGAAGTAGGGGCCAGAACTTCAGGGCAGCTTTGTGGCCCTGATCAGCTCTGGATGCAGGTTGTGCTGGCTGTCTCCTCTGTACCACTGGCTTCCTGAGCCACGTGGAGATGGCATACTGTGGCTGGGGATGTTTCTGATCTGGAGGCAGAAACGGAAAGGCTCTTGCCAGAGGCCTCCAGACAGGATCCTCCGATCTGCAGGGCTGGTCTCACTTGTGCAGGCTGCCTCCTCCGTGTTGGCTGGCTTTTTTGCCACTTGGAGGTGGCATGCTATGGCCAGGAATGTTCCAGATCCCGATAATCTTTAATCTTAACATGTTTTTCTATATATTTCTTCAATTTTATTAGAAATATTTTCCAGTTTATCAGAAAATGTTTATAATTCCACTTTCAATCGACCTAGGAATACTTTTATGCCTACCATTGTTATATCTATATAAAAATTTCCAGGATAATCTTCAATTCTAACATGTTTTTCTACATTTTTCTACAATTCTATGAGAAATATTTTCCATGTAAATCTTCAATTCTATCATAAAATGTTTCTATTCCATATTTCAATTAATTTAGCAATGTTTTACATGTCTACCACTTTACTCTTTAATTTTCCATGATAATTGTCAATTTTAATGTGTTAATTTGAAATATTTCCCATGTAAATCTTTATCATAAAGTGTTTTTACTTCCCTTTTCAATAAAAAAAGAGAAAGCTTCATCTTTGGAAATCTTGACTTCTCTTAGTCTACTGGAGTAAAAAGGACACATAAGAATCAAATTTAAGAATACACAGTCTACTGGGTGGTGGTAGTACGTGTCTTTAATCCTAGCACTTGGGAAGCAGAGGCAGAAGAATCTCTGAGTTCAAGGCAGCCTGGTCCATAGAGTAAGATTCAGATCAGCCAACGCTACACAGAGATATGTTGTATCACCCCCCCCAAAGAATACATAATTATATAAAATATTTATTGTTATGGAATTTGCAAACTATAGACAGCAAATGAGTAGTTCTACATGTTCATTTTGTTCATTTTTCTTTAATGTAGTTGCATTTAAGGGTTGTGTATGCACGCTTTCGTGTGTGTGATAAAATGCATGTGCACAAGCATATGTGTGTTGTAAGACCCGAAAAAAACACGGGGGCACCTTAGCACCCACCCCTCAGAAGAAACGGTCTTGATGCAATGGCAAGAGGATTTTTTTTTCCAGGGGCTCTGGGGTTCACAGCCGTATACCACGCATGGGTAGAGGACTGTGAGCCCTGAGTGCAGAATAAAGACAGCTTTTATAGGTTTACAACAAAACCCGTGTATCACAAACCAATCATTCCTTACTATCGAGAGCCTGCACAGTGTGAGCCAATTGATTTGTACCAACTCCATAGCTTCTAAGCCAATCAGTTTAAATTATCCAAGCCCGTGCTCCGAGGACCAATCAGTTTTCTATAGAAGCCAGGTAGCAACTAGTTAGCTCATTTCTGCGTACGGGGCCAGGGTCACGTATGCATTTCCTGTTATGGGGCCAGGATTACGTATTCAAAGGCCCTCCAACTAGTAGTAGGCACTTGGGGACCTGAGCACCTGCCAGGCATGAGCCCCACAGCCGTGGTGATCCTGCCGGCCCATCCTTGCTCACCTGCCCCACTCACCCATGCCCCAGCTGCTCCACGGAGGAGAGACGGGAAAGGATGCCGGGGACCTTCCCAGGCCTGCAGCTCGCAGCTGGGGTGGGACGTGGGCACTCCTGGGCTAACAAAAAGCAGGCTAAACTTCTGCTTTTTGGGGTGATTTAAGAGTTAGGCACGGGGGATCCCTAGGCTGTAATTCTCATCCTTTCATGTGATGCCAAGAATCTTCTGGGACCACTCTTCTACGTAATTCTTTGAGTCTTGGTGACTCAGTCCAAGCTAGAAACCACCATGATGGCTAGTCTGAGGAGATCTCCTGCCTCTACAGTGTGAGGCTGGAATTATGGGCAGATTGCCAGCCTGCCTGACATCCACATGGCTTCTGGGATTTGAACTCAAGTCTTCAGGCTTGTATGGCAAGCTTTTTGTCTGCTGAGCCATCTTGCCAGTCCCACTTTAAGTCTCACTGGCTCCCTCTTTAAAAGGCATCATGTATCCATGACCCAAAATTGTCTTTCTTCCTTGTGTAAAAATCTCTTTTCCAGAGAATTTTCTCAGTGTACTATGGTTCCTTAAAGACTTTGGTTATAAGCAGGACACAGATTCCTTTTGTAAAAAAAAAAAAAGGGGGGGGGTGTAGCACCAACTAAGACAACAGCCCCATTCTTTGTTTCCATTGTTGTCAGCAGAAGACTGGAGCCAAGGCTGTATACAACCTGGCAGTTTTCTGATTCACAAATGAGGTCTGAATGCTGAACGCCAGAACAATTTTACACACACGACTGAAGGCAGCAATGTTGTGCCTGTAAAAGCCTGGGAAGAAAAGCCTTTCTAGTATCCGTTGCAAAACAAAACAAAGCACCCAAGAATTTGAGCACTCCCCTTTTAAACCGCTTGCTTTGGGGTGTGGAATCCACTCCGCGGGGTCAAGAACCCTGAAGTTGTGCTGGCGAAGGGTTGCTTGAATGAGAAGAAGCATCGGAGCCTTGCGAGTCGGGCTGTTGTCGAGCCAGGATGGAAAACCTAGTTCATCAGCTGAAATCTTCAGAACTGGAAACTGACCCCCAGGAAATGGGCATGTGGTGGTGAAATGGCTGACCACCCAAAAATGAGACAGCACTGCTTCCATCCCACCACCGTGGGCTGTTCCAGTCAGCACGGAACATCAGCACAGTCAAATGTGCTGATGGATGTTCTCACCAGGGTATCCTTACATTTCGCCGGTGAAGAAGCGTATTTTGCATTATTATTTCAATTTGTCAACTTCCTACCCCTCCCCACCCCCTTTCTGGGTTATGCAATGTGAGCAAAGAGCACATATCCCCAAGGTTGGCAGAAGAGGGAGCACTTGTAACTTAGAAACCACACACACACACTAAGTCATGTGTCCCCCTTACATAACCTGGCTTCATCTGTTTTTTAAAAACCACCCATTTTCACACAGCTGCACAGAGCACCGGATGTTTTCTTCCCGAGAGTCCTGAGCATAGAAACCTCTTCACGGCTCCAAGCTCAAGATGTTTCCAGCACACCCTGCCCCCCATCCTCTCTAGTTTCCAGCTATTTACTCAGAATCATCCATTATTCTTACCACCGTGCAAAATCCTCTAAGCATACTGGAGCAAAACAAAACAAATCAAAACCCTCAAAGCAAGCTATAAAGATGATAGAAATTAGGGAGGAAAAAGCCTAGCAGATGTAAAAGTAAGAGAAAAGCAATAGAGGAAGACACTGGAAAACAGGAAGCACTTGCATTTTTCAAAGAAAATGGTAGCAAAAGACAAAAACCAACTCGACTCCTTCCCAAGTCTTTGGCCATTCAGGTTTTGCTTTCTGTTGTGCAAAATGTTGGGTTTGATGGATTTTATTTTATTTTATTTTATTTTATTTTATTTTATTTTATTTTATTTTAAAGATGTATTTATTGTTATATCTGTATAATTGTATTTTTCTACCACAAGCTGTTTTCCTCTTTACAGGTACAAACAGAAGGGGAAGTTAAGACTGGGAGGGACCAAAGCCTGTGGAGGCTTGGTCCGCTGCTATGTACTGTAATGCTAAATCCTCTAGCCAGAGGTCTAGGTCCCTGAGTGCCTTCTCATATTTACAAGCTTTTGTTATGCAAACCTTGTTCCTTGATTTAAAACTTCTGGTTAAGTAAGATTTCCTACTGCCAGTTACTGGAGGGATTAGAGGTAGGTGGGTTTTGAGTGACCTAGTTGGAGGAGGAGGAGGAGAGACTAGAGGAAGAAGGAGAGGAAGAATAGGAGAGAGGAGGCAGCCACCATGAGGGAGAAGAACTATGAACATGGCCAGGAGAAGCAGGGAGTATCTGGGGAGGTACACCACTGGGGAGGTAGCCAGGCCAGCAGCTAGAAGAGTAGATTAGCTGTGACACCCCAGTGATTGTCAAAGCTAAATAAAATAACCATAGTCTGAGTCTCATTTACTTGTAAACTAGTCAGGGCTAAACTAGTCTTCATCA
The DNA here is from genome assembly GCA_964023405.1 of Apodemus agrarius. NCBI lineage: Eukaryota > Metazoa > Chordata > Mammalia > Rodentia > Muridae > Apodemus > Apodemus agrarius. Next base: position 96,784,459 of record OZ030015.1, read on the forward strand.
TTAACTGATTCAGGAGGAAGAACCATTCCTTAGGCAAGAGGTCCTCAGTAGTATAAGAGAGGACAAAACTATCTAAGCTTAAAGTGGCTTTCCTATACAAGCCTGAGCTCATCAGTAACTGCCCTTACCTGTATGTGGAATGCCACAAACTTTCTCCAACATCTTACTACTTCAAAGAAATGGAGATTTCTTACTGTTCAAACCCATATGGTTGTGAAAGAGATCATAAAAAGGCTGAGTGGAGCTTGTAGAGAGTGACTGCATGTGTCACGAGCCAATTGGAGTCATTTTGGTGCCTTTAGTGACTCATTTCTTTCTCCTAAGTAAACTAGAGGAGACATTTCGGTCTGTGGGACAAATCTGACCTATCTTTGTATGGGCCATGAGTTAAACGTAGTTTTCATATTCTAAAGGGGGGGGGAGAGAGAGAGAGAGAGAGAGAGAGAGAGAGAGAGAGAGAGAGAGAGAGAGAAGAAGGTACAGCCAAACTCACATGCGGCCCCAGCTATGACCATTATAGAAAAGTACCTGTGGCCAATAGAAGAAGCCATAAGAACACAGATATTCTGATTTTGTTATGGTCAACACCAGTGTCACTGCTATTTCTTTAAGTAACTCTTTAATTCTTAGAGATAATGAAACACTTGTCCATCAATATGTCTTTCATATGGACATTTGCAAATTCAGAGTCAAGAGCCTTGTCTACTTCAATCCTTATGGACTGTTCTAATCAGCCTCAGTTTAAGTATCAGACAAATAGGGTCAATCACCAAGTACTGTAAGGCTCCATGATTCACTGAAGAATGATACCCTGGACTCAAATAGTCTGTAAAAGCAGAGTGTTTTATTCTGCAGAAGTCCAGCATGCTGGGGTCTCCCTTTCCAAGATGGGGACAACCAAGTGAGCTCACAGGCCCAATGTAAAGCACATTAGGGGAATTCTGGGGTAGGGCACTGTCTTAGAGTTTTACTGCTGTGAAGAGACACCATGACCAATGCAAGTTTTATAAAAGACAACATTTAATTGGGGCTGACTTACAGGCTCAGAGGTTCAGTCCTTTGTCATCAAGGCAGAAACATGGCAGCATCCAGGCAGGCATGGTGCAGGAGGAGCTGAGAATTCTACATCTTCACCTGAAGGCTGCTAATGGAAGACTGACTTCCAGGCAATTAGGGTGAGGGTCTTAAGCCCACACCCACAGTGACACATCTATTCCAACAAGGCCACACCTCCAAATAGGGCCACTCCCTGGGTTAATCAAATACAAACCGTCACATTCCACTCCCTGGCCCCCATAGACTTGTTCAAACATGAGTCTATGGGGGCCATACTTAAACATAGCATAATGCAAAATACATTTAGTCCAACTTCAAAAGACCCTGTAGTCTATAGTAGTCTCAACAAGTCCAAAGTTCAAGGTCACTTTTGAGATTCATCCAATCACTTAACTGTAATCCCCCAAGCAAGACAGGAAACCAGCTGGGCAAAGTTCAAACTCTGCATCTCCATGTTTGATGGTAAAGCAGTCTTCAGATATCCAACTCCTTTTTTCATCTTTGTTGACTGCAACAAGGTTCTTTCTCCTGGGCTTGTTCCACTCCCTGTTAGCAGCTTTTCTTGGCAGGCATCCTGTGGCTCTGGCATCTTTAACATCTTGGGGTCCCCAAGTCAATTTCAGCTTCACAGCTTCTTGTTCCAATGTCTGAGATCCACACATGATGTTCTGTGCATCTCCAAAGAGCTGGTGTCACTTCTCCTGCTCTGCCCTCTGTAGCACTCTAAGTTCAGGTTGATCCACTTCATTGCCACTGCTGTTCTTGGTAGTCATCCCATGGTACTGGCATCTCTAATATGCTGGGGTCTTCCACTGCAACTATGTTTCACAAAAGCCTCTCATAGTCTCTCTTCATTATACCAAGCCTCAACTCCTTTGTATGACCCCTTCAGTCCTGGGCTGTCAATTACAACTGAGGATGCACTTTCACCAATGGCCTTCCATGGCCTCTCACAGTGCCAAGACTCAGCTGTTCTTCATGATGCCTTCATGTCTTCAAAACCAGTACCACCTGGATGATTCTTACACATTACCAAGTACAGCTGCAGCATGAGATACAACCTGGGCTATCTCTGGAATACAGCTTCTTTGTGCTCTCAGAAAACACTTCCCAGAGGATTTCACCTCAGTGATGTTGGTCTTTTCTTAATCACCACTAATTTCTTAGCTCTAGCTAACCAGCATCAATTGTCCCAGTAGTCTCCTTCTCTTAGATATAAAGCCAGAGACACATGGCCGAAGCTGCTGGGTTCTGCTGCTTGCAGGAGCTGGAACATTGGCCCCCTTGTTCTATTACATTATCACTAGCTTCCTTTTTCCCAGCTCCTTCACTGCCTAAGTTGTCTGTCCTGAATCTTGCTCCGTAGACTAACATTGAACTCAAGAGATCTGCATGCCTGTCTCCTAAGCACTGGGATTAAAGGTGTAGTCCACCAAGTCTGGATTTAAGCTTTCTTCACCTAGAATTTGCTCTGTTCTAGGCTGGCCTTGAACTCAGAGATCTGCTTATTTTTGCCTCCTGGGATTAAAAGCTTGTACTACCATGCCTGGACCTAAATTTAGCTGGGTGGAATCTTGCCCCAAGGTCACCACTCCCTAAATTCAATTTAATAGCCTTGAATTCAGCTCCATTTCACTTCCTGGAGTCCCTTTAATACTCAAACTATATATTTTGTACTTTTCCTTTCTCATCTTGTTATGTTTGTTCAAAATTCTCTTCATCAGACTTAACCAGAGAACAAAGTCTTTGTTGGGCTTTTTTGAGACTTCCTTTGCAGATACAATTAATATAAATCTCTTTACCTTAGCCCTGGGCAGTCTCTTCAGGCAATGACAAAAAGCAGCCATGTTTTTCACCAAAATATCACAAAACCAGTCTCTTGACCACATATTAAAGTTCTTCTCCACTGAAACCTCTTGGGCCAGCAGGCCTAAACAGTTCAAATGACCCTCAGCACCACTGTCTTCCATATTCTTACTGGGCTGGCCCATTAAGCCCCACTTAAAGCATTTTATGACTTTCCAAATCCAAAGTCCTAAAATCCACATTCTTCCAAACAAAAGCATGGTCGTGCCTATCACAGCAATACCCCATTCCTGGTACCAACTTCTGTCTTAGTTAGGGTTTTACTGCTGTGAACAGACACCATGACCAATGCAAGTTTTATAAAAGACAACATTTAATTGTGGCTGACTTACAGGCTCAGAGGTTCAGTCCTTTGTCACCAAGGCAGAAACATGGCAGCATCCAGGCAGGCATGGTGCAGGAGGAGCTGAGAATTCTATATCTTCACCTGAAGGCTGCTAGTAGAAGACTGACTTTCAGGCAACTAGGGTGAGGGTCTTAAGTCCATACCCACCGTGACACACCTACTCCAACAAGGCCACACCTCCAAATAGGGGTCACTCCCTGGGCCAATCAAATACAAACCATCACAGGCACCTTTACCTTCCTCCATCTCTAGGGACATTCCAGAACTATTACCAGGATGTGGGGCCTGGAAACTGTTGTCGGGAGGTCTGGAAACTGTTGCTGACCCATTGCCTTTGCTTCAGGCTGGATGGCATAGCAGCTTCTGATGGCAGGGAAGTTTCTGACAAGCTGTTCGAAGCCCGTTTTTATTTTTTTGTTTGTTTGTTTGTTTTTCTTCTAGTAAATGACATTCCTGGGCTTGCCCGGACTTACCCAGTTCTTAGGCCTAGCCTTCAGAACTGCCAATCTGAAGCCTGTCATGGAGTCAGCCTAGCCTTCTCAGTAACCAGAAATTAGGGATAGCTACCCTGCCCTGGATCCTACTGATAAATTCTTCAAATAGCCAGTAATAACCCTTATATGTCTAATGCTTTCCTTCCCTCGAAAACTACAGTAAAATTGTCGGTCCATGTTTCCCTCTTTTTTCTTCTTCTTTATTTAACCTGTTGTTCATTCTCTAACTGCCACTGTCCATGGATGGCATAGTGGTATAGTGTGCCCATTTCTTTTGGGACATATGAGTTTAAAAATATTTTTTAAATGACAACTGTTTTTTAAATTGAGAATTTCATACATGTGTATAATGTCTATCTATCAAACACAGCCCCTATTCCCTACCCCAGCTCCTCTCCTTTTCTTTCCACTACTCCCCATTCCCCGCACCCCACCCCCTCTATCTCTCTTTAAACTCCCTGAGTCCACTTACTACTTTCTGTATGTGCACAGGTGCAGGGCCATCTCCTGGAACACAGTTAGCCTTCCTGTCTACAGACAATAGTATTTTGGCGGGTTGGCTTCGTTGTACCTACCTAAAGAATACAATTTATTAAAATAAATAAATTTAACTGTACCTTCATAGGAAGTGTGCCCAAGTCATATCAACCAGGAGCTGCAAATATGATCTATTTAGAAGTAGGATACAAATCCAAGGCCTAGGGAGAGGAGAAGCTAAGAGACAGATGCAGGGAGGTGCCGCATGAAGACTGGGGAGATCAGAGTGACGTGGCTGTAAGCCAAGGAACAGCAAGCATCGTTAGGGCTGCTACAAGCCAGCGGAATCCAGAGAGAATTCTAGGGCCTTGGGACAGGGGGAACATGACTCTACTAATGTTGTCATTTTGGGCACCCGGCCTCATAACTGTGGGTGGATGGATGTGTGCTGCCCTGAGCCTCTTGGTTGGAAGAATTTTGTTCTAGCCACCCAGGAAACGAAGCAAAATTTTACGTAGGTTACTTGACCCCCCTTGCAAAGAAGAATAGTATGGAATTCTGCCGAAAAGGCTTTTGTGAGCTGTCGAACAGAGAAAGTACACGGCCCTTTAAACACAGGGCACTCGTCACGTTCCTCTCATTACTAAACACAGTTCTGAGTTGAAAACAAAATTGATTTTGATAAATGACTGGGGAAAGGGAAACACACATGTGCACACACATACCCATGGAATGGTCCCAGCTAACACACAAGAGATACTTCTGGTGGTGGATCAGGCCGGATACTAATCATACTAACTTGCTTGCTGTTCAACCCTCCATTGAAGATGATCTGGAGATCTGGAGTGGGGTTTGGATCACTTGTCAGTTTTCCACAGGGCCCCAGTGTTATAGGCCAGAGCACTTGGGCTTGGTACTGAAATATGCTAAAACACGAATAACATCTGTGCAGAGAAAGCGAAGCAGCTCTGGACATGAAGTTTATCATATAAAGTCTTGGCCCGAGGCATTCGCCAAGGCTCTTTTACAAAGTAGTTGGAGGAATGTGGATCTGTGTTTCCAACTACTTAATATTAGATCGTATGCTAGAAATATAGGCTACGTGTAAGCCTAGTTAGGACCATGAGACAAGCTAGAGAAATCAGACAAAATCACCGGTCCAAGAGATCAAAGTTGCACAATGCTGTAGAGAAGGGCTGGCGAGATGAGCGGAAGTTAACATAGCTAGAAGAAATACATCCACAACAGTGAGTTATTCTTTGGGAAACCCAGAATATATTTCTTAATAGCTTTATAATTCTTTAAAATGTTATTACATTCCTTTATTATACAATTTCTCTCTCTCTCTCTCTCTCTCTCTCTCTCTCTCTGTGTGTGTGTGTGTGTGTGTGTGTGTGTGTGTGTATGTACACTCAGTTCTGAGGATAACTTGCTGGAGTCACCTCTGTCTTTCTATCACTTGATATCTGGCAGGTAGAACTCAGGTCATCAGACTTGATAGCAAGTGCATTTCTCCACTGAGCCATTTTCCTGGTCCAATTTTTTATTTAAAGTATTAGATCATTTCTAGGAGAAGTGACCTTGGCCCTTCTCACTGACAGTGCTATAGATCCTGATGTGCTGGTCACTTTTGACACCCAGCCTAAGTGTCCTCTGCAGGAGTATTTTCCTCCCAAGGGCAATACCTGATTATGCTATCATTCACTAGCCAGAATGGCCTAAGATTCAGAAAAAAGGACTACATCCTTGGTGGTGGAAGGACACATAAGTTTAATCTGAGACCTGTTCCAAGCACCACATTGGCTTGCTATAGCAGCTCTGTTTGGCTGCATCCCGTCTGGGTATCTTTCTGGCTCCCATCAGTCGAAGTGCCATAGAAGGGACCATCTATCTTTCAAGTTCAGTGCTACTACTCTCAGCCCTTGAAAGACTATGAGCCTGATAGGACTGCACATGTTTCCTCTCCCACACCCATGCTGAAAGTTGCCCATAGAATGTGCTGACTTCTTGGATTCTGTCTGTGGAAACCTTGCTGCCCAAGATGTAAATCTTTTGATTGGTGGCTTCTCATGTGCTATGGGGCTCTGGTGGAAATGGGCCATCTTATATTCTGAGCACTATAGATGACTTTATAGCCTCAAGAGTGCTTTCTTCTTCAGTTTTCACCAACCCAATGAATAAAATCAAGCTATTTGAGCAGGGCTGTATCCTCAATTAAAACTGTATTCAAAGCATACTCAAGACCCAGTCAGGCCTGGACCCAAAGTGACTAGTTGACTCCATGAGCAGGTGGTCACCACACTGGATAGAACGGAATATCCTGTAGGGGACACACTGGCCCCTTCACTGGTCTTTTGGGGCAATAGTTTGAAGTGTTATCAATGAAGGCATGGCCTCATTGCTGTGACCAATTGCCCTATGAATGGCTGCCTCTTAATTAAGGCTGGAGTAGGATGAGCCAAAACCAAATTTATCCAGTTTGAGGAATTGTGGGTGTGCCCCACTATACTTGATTTTCCTTACTGCATCATTAGCGATTCCCAGCATGGGATAAATGGCTGAATCTTTGAATAAGAGACTGATACTCAATGCATGGGGCAGATAAATCTTTGTCACTCACAGGGGTGCTTGTGATGACTAGTCGTGGCTGGCATCCAGACATCTTGACACTGTTGGGAAGAGAGAAACGTTAGCTGAGGAATCACCTATTTCAGATTGGCCTATGGGCATGTATGTTGGACATATTCTTAATGATTAATGACTCATGTGCGAGGTTCCACTCCACTGTAAGGCAGTGCCATACCTGGGCTGGTGGTATCGATCCGTAGAAGAAAAGCAGATGAACCAGCTGAAAAGCAGTGAGCCAGCCCGCAGTGTTCTCCGTGGTCTCCCCTTCAAGTTCTTGTCTTGGCATTCTGAAGTCAAAACTTCTAGTTTCTTTGGAAAGTTAATTATGTCAAATGATGTTTTCCTGGGACACACAGGTGAAAGGGATGTCTTGCTAAAGCAGACATGTGAAAGAATTTTTCCTGAAGCAGACAGAGGTGAAAGGATGTTTGGATACAACAAACATGCGAAAGGACCCGTGATGAAGGGGTATAAATATGACCCTACAGACAGTGGGAGATGAGCACTGTACATTGGTTTGGTTTGCTCTGCCTCGCTATTCTTCACTAATAACATGCATGTATTGGTTTGCCTTACATACGTAGCATTGAGCTCAACTTGTGGTAAAGCAGCCATTGAGAGAAACTAGCCGCTTCCACTTGGGCCAGTTGGTGAACTTTGTGGTTTCTTCAAGGTTGAATTACAGCTGCTGGTTCATGTGGTGTGTCTGTCTGCCGAAAGGACTGGACAGTAGCTGCCAGTTTGTGTGTAGTATTGTAGAGAACTGATCTGTAGCTGCTGAATCTTATTTGGTGTTTGCTGCAAGACTGAACTGTTGCCAAAGAAGTTAGAGCTTGCCCCCAAAGAACGATTGCCTGAACAGGCCCACTTCCCCCATATCCTAATAACTTTTCTCTCCCACCACCTCTGCTGGGTAGTGGGCTAGAGGAGAGGTTGAATCCTTATTAAAAGTATATTGCAGCCGGGCGTGGTGGCACACTCCTGTAATCCCAGCACTTGGGAGGCAGAGGCAGGCAGATTTCTGAGTTCGAGGCCAGCCTGGTCTACAGAGTGAGTTCCAGGACAGCCAGGACTACACAGAGAAACCCTGTCGCGAAAAAAGCCAATAAAGAAAAAAAAAGTATATTGCAAAAATTCATGCCTACAGCATCCCTTCATTAGAGATGACTGTGAGAAGAAATGAACCTTTTCTTCTCTGGCTGCAGAAAAGCAAACTAGAACATATAATCATGAAAAAGGTTTAACAAGAGAGAATTCTCCAAGTGGCAAAGCACACATTGGTAAGGCAGACATGAAGTTCGCCTGAAGTGCAGCAAGGAACCAACATTGAGGAAATGATCCTTGCAGATGCTTGTAGAGTCTTGTGATTTCTTTTACCAGCCCAAGCAACAGAATGCATAGAAACCCACGCACTGGCTCGACGTTCGAGGACTGATCACACCATGCCTTTATGATCTGGCTATGCTTTTGCTTATACCAGAAGCAGCCATACTGCAACCCTCCCTGGCACATGAATGCCAGTGTCAATATGATTATTTAAAGAACAATCTCTGTATTTGAATAGAGTTATTGGACTCTTTTCTGGCTAGTAGGTTCTATTCTCAGCACTGGGGTGTATGAATGTTTTCCCTTAGGAGGAAAGGCTGGATAAATAGGGCATCTTACTAGTGTATGGTCTCATCAGCTCCTTATCTGCAGCGGCAATAAAATACCTGATCAAAGCAGCTTAAGGGAGAAAGGGTTTGTTTTTGTTCTCAGTTCCAGAAGGGGAACATCATAGTGGGGAAGGTGTGGCCCACAGGGCCTTGGCAGGTAGCAAGTTGAGTGATTGCATTTTAATCTGGAGAGAGAGAGAGAGAGAGAGAGAGAGAGAGAGAGAGAGAGAGAGAGAGAGAGAGAGAGCCCAATGACCTATCTTCCAGCAAGGCTCTACCTCCTAACAGCTGGGGATGAAGGTCTCAAGGGCATGATCCTATGGGGACATTTGACATCCAAACCATAAAGGTGAATAAGAGTCATACCCTATTAGGGTTAGGTTTTTGTCCATTTGGTCATTCTCTGCCTTTGAAATTTTAGGATTAGCAGTATCTAGCTTAGAGATATCTTGCCAGGATTAGAACTGGTGATCACTCATTAAGGATGCGGATTGTACATTGTCCTTGGAGAAGGAAGGTGGGACTTTAGCATTCATTATGACAAAACACTTAGTGACTGCTTTAAATAAGGGATATTGAAGTATTTTGTCTTTGAAGAAGGTTCAGACTGTAGGACTACTATTGCTTGAGTCCATGCAAAAATCTGGAAATCATACAGCTTGTGGATTTCCAAGTCTTTTGGCAGCAGAGAGCACTGGGAGCAGCAACCTGTCCCTGTTGTAGAGACTAAGTGTGTTTGTCAGACATGAGGTTGATACTTGAAACCTGCCTTCCAATCTGCAGACATCACCCTTTCACAGTTCCCTACTGGGACACATAACCAGCTGCAGGCTGCCCAGAGGCCCAGGTCACAGCCTCTCGGGAGAGACACTTGATACAACACAGTCTCCCAGAAGTGGAAATCAGCTACTTCATGGCTGGTGCAAGAACATTGAACGTGAAACTTCTAGAACCTCTATAGAGTTGCGAGATCTGGGTGTTTCTCAAAATGGATGCAAAACAGCATCATTTAAATATTTTTATATTCGGGGCGGGGGGGGAAGGGAAAAAATAGAACGATGTTCAATTAAAAAGTGGAACGACGCGTTGGAAGAAGAGTGGCTTTTGTGAGGCTTTGGATGGTTTCCTAATGATGAGCTCAAGCTCCGAAGGATTTTTTGCTGTTGTTAAGCTGTTTTGGGTTTTGAGAAATTGGCAAAGGAACCTCATGCGTCCTGGGAGAGCTGGAGACATCTTACAATGTTCCAAAGAGAGTTACAAACAAAGGCCTTTTGTTGATCTAAGTAACAGGATAGAGTCGGGGTTTTTAATTCTTCATTCTTTCCTTCTTAGGTAAGACTAGTTACTGATTAACGAGGCAGGAAGAAAAGCAAGCCTCTGAGCTGTGACTGCTTCAAGTGCAATTTCCTAGTAGCTGCCACCAATGGACTTCCTAACGCTTGGCACACAATGTCTCTCGATTGTGAATCAAGAGTGCTCAGGATGAGAACTGAAGTTCTGTTTAGGAGTTGTAGTTTGTGGGAATATCTTTTACTGTGGAGTAGATGCTATTTACATTCCTCATGCATGTCTTGGAAGTAAGATAGGTAGGCCCACAGCACAGAACTGAACCCTAACAGTTACTTGGCCGATGGTACAGAAAATGATGAAATACTTGTTCTTTGAGACTTCTACATAACCGCCTGTGAAGGTCTTCCTGGTTGATTTGAGATGGTTTCTCAGGCAAGCGGACCATCTGTTTGGAGGTTCTCACCATACCCATTATTGTTCTGGGGCTTGAGACCAAGTAGAAGATTTAATATGGCTGTCGCGGGATTCTGTGACTCCAGCTTGCAGAGTTCCGCTTTCTTCGGTTCTTGGGATTTCTATAGACTCCATGTCTTAGTCAGGGTTTCTATTCCTGCACAAACATCATCACCAAGAAGCAAGTTGGGGAGGAAAAGTGTTATTAAGCTTACACTTCCACATTGCTGTTCATCACCAAAGGAAGTCAGGACTGGAACTCAAGCAGGTCAGGAAGCAGGAGCTGATGCAGAGGCCATGGAGGGATGTTCCTTACTGGCTTGCTTCCCCTGGCTTGCTCAGCTTGCTGTCTTGTAGAACCCAAGACTACCAGCCCAGGGATGGCACCACCCACAATGGGCCCTCCCACCCTTGATCACTAATTAAGAAAATGCCTTATAGCTATATCTCATGGAGGCATTTCCTCAAGGGAGGATCCTTTCCCTGTGATAACTCCAGCTTGTGTCAAGTTGACACACAAAACCAGCCAGTACACTCCACTTGACATGTTCTCAGCATGTGAAGAAGGAGGGTCTTCATTGCACTCCAGTGCCTTCTCCAGACTCACTGATATGCCTTTGCCTTGCTACTGTCTCTCTACCATTTCCCAAGTGACTCCTCTTTCAACTTTATTTCTTTACATTCCTTCTTATGATGAATTTCAAAATTATTTTGACTTACACTAAGAAGTGGGTTTCTGTTCATCAGATGGGTAACGGTGGGAAGAGAAGACAAGGGATTCAAAGGTAGCAATGATGCAGTATGCGGAGCTACCATCCTCCAAAGCAGTAGACAGACAAACACTGACAGAAGGGTAAAAGGAAACCAGGCTGGCCTTGAACTTAGATCCACCTGCCTCTGCCTCTTAACTGCTGGGATTAAAAGCATGCACCACACATGGCAGACTTCACAACTTCTCACAATGTTTTTTTTCCTTATTTCCTAGGGTTCAGATTGATTCTTGAATCTCAATTGGAAGCAAATCATTCTGATATTAATACACTTTATAACAGGCATCCATAGGCACACAGGTGGCTACATTTTAAAATCCTCCATTGAACAATGATCATGAGTTCCATTATGGGCGAAGCTCCGTAACTTCATGGAAACATTTAAGCTGCGGTTCTAGATAACTGCACCTCTTGCATTTATTTCATAGTTTCCTGTCTCTGTCCATTCCTGATCGTTTTCTTCTTCTACCTCTCCCAGCTTGTGCCATGCAGCTGTGATTCTGCATGCGAATATGGCTTCCCCAGAGTCTATGAGAGTGTGTCAGGCTTACTGTGACTCATCCTGGAGCCTTTTCTTATCCTGTCTCCTTTTCCTGCCACTCTCTCAGTAAAACAAGAGAAAGGTTATGTGTTTTCTCCATGATTCCCACCTAGTGCTTCTAACATCTCTGGGTGCTATTCTTTCCAGCTCTTTTGTGTAATCAGAGCATCTGAGAACCCATCCTTCCCTGTATAGTGTCAACACTGAGTGGCCCTATAAGGTATGCAGAGGCTGCAGTATGAACTCTTTCCCCAAATAGACAGGACCATCAGTGAAAGAATGGATGTAAACACGACTCAAGAAGGAAGCCTTGGGAATTCAATTTACTGAACTAAAAGGCAATAGAATTTAATTTAAAAACCTAAGTGTTCTTCTTTAGACAACTTGGTCAGGATTATTTTTCCATTTTCTAATAAAAAATAAAGAAAAGCTTGTTTACCATTTTCATTTTGAGTGCATTGGTTTTGAGTGTATTTTGTATCAAGGATGCTCACAACATAATAATAAAGATCAGTCTTTGTAACAAGTGGTGGATGTTTCTATAGACGGTTTAGTAATACTAAATGTCTTGTCTTCCAGGCATTAGAAAGTTGTGGGCCTTTAGGGTTTGATGTGTTCTTTCCATTATTCCTTGACCCTGAGGGTTCTGGGGAATTCCTGTGTGATGGACAATTTCCCAGCGTGGGCAGAAGGTTTTGAATAGAGAGCTAGTGAAGGCAGGGCCATTATCAATTTTTTATCTGTTGAGGAATGCCCATTATGGCAAAGGTGGAGAGCATATGGTGAATTAACCTTTTTGAATTTATTTCACTCCTGGGTGCATACTAAGAGACTTCTACACCCTACCATGAGATATTCGCGCTCTCATGTTTATCATTCTGCCTTTTGTACTATAACAAATAATTGGAATAAACCTGCTTGCCCATCAGCAGATAAATGGATAGTGAAAATTCGTGATATATATGAATACTATCCAGCTCTCAAGAAGTATGACATCACAACATTTTTTAGGAAAATGGAATTGACTTAGAATGTACATTAAACAAGGTCAAGTGATCTCAGGAAGCAATGTGAAGCCTAACCCATAGAAGATGCACGTATGTAAACAAATGTGCAAGTGGGTACAGATGACATGCAGAAAAGAGAAGGAAGGATGAGGAAGGACCGAGTGCAGGTACTGAAAAGGATTTATGGCATAAAGCTAACTGCATTTCTGGTTCCAACTCTGTCATGGACTTTTCAGCTTTGGTGGGGGGTAAGTGTATAGCAATACATTCCATAGTAAAAATTGTAAAATCCAGTGTGAAGCTATGCAGATTCCATCCAAATGGCTACTCTAACGGAATAGAAATTCATTGAGAAGTAAAGTCATTGGGGCTGGTTAATTTCAGAGTGTTGATGTTTCATTGGTATCAATGTAAATAAATAGCCTTTAAAAAATATCTAAGTCATGGATCCCTAAATTTTTCCTTAGCATCTTTGACTTCTCCTGTCATAAGAACACTGCCTCAACCCATGCTGCATGACAGATGAGGTCAAGTGCTGTGGACAGATCATCACATGCAGTGGCTTTGTGTGCTTTACCTGTATGCTGTATCTCAACCCAATGTTGTTCCATTATTTCCTCTGTTGCTATTCTCAACTACAGCTGGAGATAAAACAGACAGTAAATCTCAAACAAATAGCAGCACGAATAGGAATAGTACCTTTGTTTATTCTGTGTATATATAAGTATATATGTATACATGCCAAAGCATACATCATATATGATATATATATATATAATGATGGTATATATAATATATAATGCATATATTTTTTATATGGAGAGAGAAAGAGAGAGAGAAAAGAGAGAGAAAGAGAGAGAGAGAGAGAGAGAGAGAGAGAGAGAGAGAGAGAGATCTCAGAGTTTAACTCTCAAGAGTTAGCTTTCTCTTTCTACTATGTGGATCCTGGGAATTGAACTCAGGTCATCAGACTTGGTGGCAATCCTCTTCACTACAATACTTATTTCTCAATTTAAAGCAAGTTGAAAAGTTAGGGAGAAAAAAAAAGCCCACATGGTATTAACTTTGTTAACTGATCTTAAACAGTGGTATAGACTTGTCAAGTGTCCTTAATCTGATATTTGACATATTTTATAATGAACTGTGTTTTCCTTAAAGCAATTCACAACTGCAGCTATCACCATGGTTACTGAGGAGTTATAACAGCAAAACAATGTCATCAACAGAGATAACAATGCTTGTCTTTGTTTTTTTGCTAGAAGAGACTCGTGCTTTACAAATCGAAACATCTGTGCAACATCTGGGAACCCCAGGGAGCTGAGGTCATTGAGCTCCTGGGAGGAACTTCAATCAGAAATTGCTGAGCCACAGTTGATTCATCTAATCAAAAGCTTTCTGAGTGAGCTGATAGGAGGAGGACCAAAGCTCTCAACATAGGAAACAAAGCAAACAAAAACAAAAAGCCTAAGACATCTATCTAGCCGTATTTAATTTTTATAACCTCCATGATATTTTCTCTCTCTCTTTCTCTTTGCTCCAACACAGGGGCTCTGCTAACTGCATTTCTGATTCCAACTGTCGTGGACTTTTTTCAGTGTTCGTGGTGGGTAAGTGTATATGTAAAACGCAGTGAAGCTTTTGTTGCTTGAAGGTTTTAATGAGCTAGAGCCTGGGAACTGTGCCAACGGCTTATTCCAGACTACTTAATCAACTTGGCTTCATTTATGTTCTCTCAAAACTGGAAATTAAGGAAAGAACATTTTTAGGAGAAGGCTTAAACTCTGATATTTTATGAAATGATTTGGTCCTTCCTAAAGTTGTCATGAAACCTCAACGTTATGGTCTCTTCAGAGGGAGACATTTCATGAGGAAGAAAAGAGGCTACATGTAGCTATCATATTGAGCATATGTGTATGCTATAGGATATATATATATAATATTACATTATACATGTGCATATATATTATACACATATTACATATTATATATACAATTTAAAATGTATATTATATGTGTATATATAACATACATTTTAAAATTGTGACAAATATGTATAAAATTTATCTTTTTTTTTTTTTTTTTACAGTTTCTAAATGCAGTTTGGTGGCATTGGTCATACTCACATTTCTGGGTACCTGTCACTACCTTCTGTCCCTAGAACTCCCTTCAACTTGGAACACTGAAACTCGGCACTGATTAAACATTAACCCTCTACTCTCTTTTGCCTCCTTCTTGAATTCAGGGGTTTAGAAGCCAAGACTGGCTTCTTTATAGCTTTGTGGTGAAGAGGAAATCCTATAATACTATCATCTCCTTATTTCTCTTTCGCATTTTGGTCACCTATGAAGTTGTAAGAATCAGTACAAACTCCCATTAGGAGATCTTGGGGCACAATGTCTCTAGGAGCAGAGACCCAGATACTGCTGGCTGCATTGCTGTGTAGTGCCAGGGAAGTATTACTGAACTCCAAAAACTAGACAGGAGCTGATCAGATGCAAATTACCACAGGGCCTTTTATTCAAGCTAGCTTGGGGCCCCTCAGGGCACCACTGACAAGCAGGATAGTTTTGGTGGTGAGGATCCCCGAATGCCTATGGGGCAAGGCTTTATAGAAAGCAGCAATTGGGGGTCAGGGGAGGGTGTGAGTGTGCAAGCATCTAATAGGAAAGTTACCATGGCCTTTAGCATAATTGGCTGGCGCTGGGAGTCAAATCATAAACTTAATTTCCATTTCCCTCTGCATTGCAGGGGGCAGGCTTGTAACCTGGGCTTGTAGATTTGTTGGGGGAATAACCTGGAGACTCTAGTCTTATTGGGGGTGTACCCTGAAGATGCAGGTCTTGTTGGGGTTAGCCTAGAGTCTGGAGCTAGGCTTGGGTTTTAAAGATTTATTTATTTATGAGTACACTATATATATATATATGAATACACTATAGCTGTCTTCAGATCTTCAGAGTACACTGTAGCTATCTTCAGATCTTCAGACACACCAGAGGAGGGCATTGGATCCCATTACAGTTGTAAGCCAACATGTGTTTACTGGAAATTGAACTCAGGACTTCTGGAAGAACAAGCAGTCAGTGCTCTTAACTGCTGAGTCATCTCTCCAACTAGGCTTGGGTTTTGTTGGGTGGTAACTTGGAAACTAATGCTAGGTACTGGCCTGCTAGTTTGCTTGAGCTGAAGTTCTCTAAAATAGAGTCTGAATTTAAAAGATTTGGCCTCTCAGTTGGAAGTGGACGAAACAAATTGCTTGCCAAAGAGAACTGAAACACTTCGCTGTTAGGCAGACTCCAAACACTGGCTGAGTTTCGCAAAACAGGCATTCAATTCTTACTGTTCGACCACATTTATAACAGTGTTTATCAAGCTAAGTAAATTAATAGATGCCAGATAACAAGTGATTAGCTTAGCTAGAATTAAAAGCCATGTTAACCCAACATTAGACCATGCCTTCTCTACTACTTATACTGCCTGAGAACTCATCGGACATAGACTGGGGTAGAAAAATCCAATCTCTTCAATTCTTCACAATTCAATCAAGAAGGAAACTAAAGGTATTTGATGCATCTCAATTATGAGATCCAGTTGGCATATAGTCAAGGACCCCATAGGCTCCTATTAACAAAAATTTCACTGAAGGGACAGTACTCCATTGTGAACTAGAAACAGCTGGTGAAACTTAAACCATTCACAGTGGAAAGACCCTCTTCTAATCCAGCTCTTTGAGGTGGGGAGATTCACATTTAATCTGGACCACACCTTTCACTGGCTGCCTATATAAGGACACGGGGAAAAAGACCATGTGTTCTCTCTTTGCCTGCTTGTTGTAGATCTTGCTGACAAGTCTGTTCCTTCACTGGCATTAGAGACTACTTCTTTGGGATTCTGGCATATACTGAAGACTTGCTGAGACATCCAGCCTTGTGGACTGAACAAGTCAGTAAGCAGCACTCCTCCATAATCTCTGCATCGCCTCCTGCCTCCAGGTTACTGTCCTGAATTCCTTCTGTGATTCACAGAGATTTGGAAGCATAAGCCAAATCAACATTTTACTTCCTAAGTGGCTTTGGCCATGGTGTTTCATTACAGCAACAATAACCCTAACCAGGACAGTTTTGTTCATGGACAAGCTCTAGTGGCAACCCTAGACCTTTGTCATTTTGCCCTGACCATTGACTGGACAGGCAGTGGTCTTTGCTGTATGGAGAACGTGCTTATAGTTCAGCTGTCCGTGATGCTATGGAACTCCAACAGATGGCATCTGAAAATAATGGCACCCAGGACGGTCCACTGGTTATGGTTGTAGGATGGGAAGAGGTGGTGATAGATTGTTCTGAGACAGGGATTGTAAAGAAAAGTTTGGAGAACTTTGTTCTAAGATACACTGTTATGAAACGGTGGCATGTGGGGGGCTGTATATGGTGGGCCCACGCCAAGGTGGGCCCTAAGAAATCATGCCACACAACAGAACTGGTATAAAGGGGGTTTATTTGGGGAAAGGGAGAAGAGTGAGGGCCTGGAGAAGGAATAGAAGCAGACAGAGCCATGAGTGCAGAGAAGAGGGGGACAGAGGACAAAAGGGAGGAGAGAGTAACTGGCAGGGAACATGTTGGGAGAGAGAGAGAGAGAGAGAGAGAGAGAGAGAGAGAGAGAGAGAGAGAAACGGGTGAGTGAGTTGGGATGCTGGGATGGCCAGCAGTCCTTTTATAAGCCGCCCATACCTGTCAGTGGCAGGTAATGGCATCAGGCAATGATGTAAGCCATTGCTAGGTCCCTGGGAGAAGCCTGGCGGAAATAGCCTGTAAGCTAACTTACATGGTGTATCATCTCTTCTCAGAGTTCTCAGGCAAAGCTTCTATGCACAGTTATCTTGGTACACTTGAAGCTGGAACTGTTCAACCTTATCCTTGACCTAACAGCTATACGTTGTTCTGAGGCATGCCACAAAAGCAGGGCTGCTCGTGGCTAGTGATGCCACAGTTCTATCTACTCACAGACAGGACAGGTGAGGGTCATTACTGAGCTACCGGTGACTGATGCATGTGGGTTAGGATAAGATCGAACCATTCGTGATTGTCACTTCTGAATGAGGCTAGTTGCTCAGTCATTTATGATTACGACACGTGATGGTGACTATTATGCAGTCATTCTTAATTACTGCATGTGGATGAGGACTGTTATCAAGCCATTCATAATTGCTATGTATGGCAGAACTCCAAACCATGAAGGGAGCATGGCAGTGAACTCAGAGATTGTGGACCCCAGAACATCCATCACATACTATTTTGGAATAAAGAGAAGCAGTACATAATAGATTTGTTTCCTTAAAGATGTTGCAGTGAGCCTTGGTCGTATGACCCAAGTATAGAATTTATAGTTGGTTATGTTATCTCCTGATATGAGCTTTTATTGGGAGAGGGGACCCTGAAGGGGTGACTAAGGCTCTGGCTCCCACATAGAGCTACATTAGGAGAGGTAGCAGCCCAATGATAGCAGGAACTATCTGAAGAAAAGCCTACAAATATTCATCCTCCCCACCCATTCACAGAGGATACCCGACTTGGTAAGTTTCCAGAAGGCATGGAGAAGATTCATAAAGAGAGACCAACTTTTTAAAGTTCTGATTCCATTTTGGAGAACTTGAACTCAGGTAAACTAATGGGCTAGTACCTACCATTAGTTACCAAGTTATCCCCCAACAAAACCTGAGCTTAACTCCAGTTTCTAGGCTAATCCCCCAAAGACCGGCATCTCCAGGTTAATCTCCCCTAACAATCCAGTATTTCCAGGTTATTTCCCAACAAGCCCGCCCCCTGCCTAACACCCACCAATGCAGAGGGAAGCAGAAGTTAAGTCTATGGTTTGACTCCCAGCACCAGCCAATTATGCTAAAGGCTGTAGTAGCTTTCCAATTAGAAGCTTGGCAGGCTAGAAACACTCTCTCTCACACCCTCTTGTTGCTTTCTATAAAGTCTTACCCCAATAGATGTTCGGGGCTCCCCTCCACCAAAACCTTCCTGCATGTGGCCTGTGGACTGAGCCTAAGCTAGCCGGAATAAAGAATAAAGGCCCTGATGTGATTTGTATGGGATCAGCTCCTGTCTGTTTTTTTTTGGGGGGGGGGTTCACTAACACTTCTCTGACACTATAGTACCATGTGATTAATTCGGCCTGGCCCAGATGTGCACAGAGGCACTGGGTAGGACCATACGTTTATCTTGCTGCTGCAAGGCCCTGCTAGTTTTCTTGCCAGTGCTCTCTGTCCAGAAGAACTACAGGGAGGCAAAGACCCAACTTCTGGGGGAGGGGGAGGGCGAGAGGGAGAGAAAGAGGAATGGAAAGAAGGAGAGGAAGAGAGAGGTTGTGTGTGTGTGTGTGTGTGTGTGTGTGTGTGCTCTAACACTTATACAGTGTGCCCTGCTGTTTTCAAATCTCTTTCCACTCCCTTCCCTCGGAATTCTTTCTTCCCAATAAGTTTACATTCCCATTTTTCTATGTTTCGGGTTGAATTTGCATCTTTGTAGCACACTGAGTTAAAACACTGTTGCTCCCATGAGCAGGAGTGGGAAGTTACTTACTGCAGCATGGCAAAGTTCCCAGTTGCTATACTACTGGGTATAAAAATGACTCCCACACACACCAGAAACCAGTCCCTGTTGGTTAGCCCCATGAGCTCCTCAGTCTATGATACAATGTTGCTTGCCCTGTGTTGCACAGCTCTTGCCTGTAGCATATTTTGACTCTATTTTCTTTTGCCTTTAGTCTATAGAACATGACAAGCCATACTGTGCCTTTTGGCTGTGTCATTTCTATCAGTATTTTAATGCACATACTCTCACTTCAAAATAAGACATTTTTGTTACCTTCCTTCCTTCCTTCCTTCCTCCCTTCCTAACTCTCTTCCTTCCTTTCTTTCTTCCTTCCTTCCTTCCTTTTTCTCCTTCCTTCCTTTCTCTCTTTCTTTTGTTCTTTCTTTCTTTCCTTCCTCCCTTCCCTCCCTTCCCTCCCTTCCTCTCTCTTTCTCTTCTCTCTCCTCTCTCTCCCTCTTCCTCTCCTTCTCCTCTCTTCCTCTCTCTTTCTCTCTCCCCTCTCTCTCCTCTCTCCTCTCTCCTCTCTCCCCTCTCCCCTCTCCCTTCTCCCTCCCCCCCTCTCTGTCTTTTTTGAGGCAGGACCTCACTTCTCAATGTACAGTTCAGCCTGGCCTTGAACTTGACCTATAGCCCTCCCTGGCTTTTAACTCATATTCCCCCTATCTTGGGCTCTCAAGTTCTGGGATTCCAGGCAGGTGACCCTGTAATATTAGTTGATGGAAGTGAAGATGGTCTCTTGTCCAACAGACCTCTATAATGAGAATAACATTCACTTGAACTAGATAGTTTTCACCTTTGCCAGATTGGCTAAGGATGTGAGTTGATTCATTATTTATGTGCAGTTCTCCAGAAGAAAAATGATTACTAGGGGAGCTAGCCTTCTCTGATGTTGAGTTGAAAATTTTCTACAGCTGCAGGGAATCATGAGCTTAATAAGAAACAGCATCGGTGTCTAATCTGTTGAGAGTGACCATAACCCTAAGTTCTCACATTAGTAGAGGAAGGATGAGAAAAATTCTAATTCAGCCAGCATGACTCAAGGCAAGTACCAGCCTCTTCTTTCCAAGTTGGTTCAGAAAATCAGGGCTCAGTCCCAAGATGAGACTTCCCTTAGCCTTTTATCATTGTCAGCTAGGTGTCAGAGGTTAA
Source organism: Apodemus agrarius (assembly GCA_964023405.1). Taxonomy (NCBI): domain Eukaryota; kingdom Metazoa; phylum Chordata; class Mammalia; order Rodentia; family Muridae; genus Apodemus; species Apodemus agrarius. The sequence continues at coordinate 96,804,784 of OZ030015.1, forward strand.
GGACTTCGTGACTTCCTTGCGAGATTGAGATGATATTTAGCCATAATTGATTGCCAAGTCCAAAAAGAAAGCCATAAAATTACAAGTGTTTCACATTCCTTTTCCCTCTAAGCAAGGACATAAATTACAACTCAAATCTCTCATGTAGCTGGGCTGCTGGTTGAAGGAACAGTATGTGTCTTCTACAAATCCAAAGAATTAGCCTGGAGTTCCAAGGGAGAGAGAATAGATTAAGGAGAAAATGAGTCAGATTAGAATATATCATCTTTTTTGTGGTAGCTCAAGACATTTTTCATCAGTTCATTCGTTTATTCACTTTATATCCCAATATCCTCCCCCTACTCCCAGTTCCCCACTCCTTCAGCTCCTCCTCCCTCAGCTCCTCCTCCCACAGCTCCTCCTCCCACAGATCCTCCTATCTCCCCTCCCCTTCTCTGATAGAAATATCTACACTTTATTAGAGCTAGTAGGTAACTTAGTAAGCAAAACCAGAGAGAAAGCACATATGGCGGTAACATTACTTCATCTGAGCCTAAAATGCTGTCTTGATAATTTTATCCTGAGGTATTTCTCCTCAAAATTTTTGGAAGCTTTACATAAATTTCATTTTTGAAATTTAGGATGAGAATTATGATCTTCCACTAATGATACATGTATGTATCTCCATGTGCACATTCATTCTTGTTCAGGTATGGGTGTGCATATGTAGCTGTGTTTTGTTCTTTGGCACACTATATTAATGTTTTTTTTTTTTTTTATGGCAGGTCTCTTCATTAGCCCACAACTCACCTATTTGCTTAGCTTGACTGGTTATGGAGTCCCAAGGATTGACTTTATTCCACTTCCCATTGCTGGGACTACAGATGCATGCTGCCATGTCCAGCTCCCTTATGTGGGCTCTGGGACTCAAACACAGGTCTTGCTTGTGTGGCAAGCACTTTATTAGTTAAACTATGCCATGGATCAACTCAGTCAGGAACACACACCCGTGGGGGAACTAAGGTCTTTGGTTAGCAGGAAGGCATAGGCTCGGCGAAGAAATGACAGACAGACACACCAGAAGCAGGATGAGTCTGAATGCACTGTACGGTTCTGAAGCAGAAACTTTTTATACATACAAGTTGACAGTACATTACTGAAAAAATGTATCCAGTGAAGTGATCACAAAGAATGATTAACATGAGCATCTGGCACAGAAGATATAAAATCAATCAGGTATGAACTTGAGAGATCACATACGAAGCATCACATCCCTTGATCAGAATATCTGTAGTTAGTGATAAACTTTCAGAAGTTCAAAAGTTCTCAAGAACACTTAGTTATAGCCCCCAGGTCCTATACTAGTTAATGACTATTCATGTGTAATCCTTATCTAACATCTAGCTTCTGTCTTGTGAGGCTTTTGAGACTCACATTGAAACTATACTTACTTAACTGATGCTTTCCATACCACAATGTCAAAGCCACCCTTATCTACACCCTTGTAGCCATACAATTTCATATATTGTTGGGAGGTTATTTCGTCAATGTATTTATGTTATAATTATATAACTGATCAAAAGGCAAAGCGATGGATTTCTGAGAAATCATGGCCAGTGCTGCATTTCAAAGAATGAACTTTCAATTAACTTTCTCCCTTGGATACTCACAGCTCAGGCTATCAGGAACATCTCGTAAATGTAGGAACAGATCAGAGGAAAGTCACACAGGCAAGGCTGCCATGAGAAATTGAGCTCAGTATTTTCTCTAGCCAGGGAGTTCCACAATCGAGTTCCCCAGAGGACAGCTTCATTATAGACAATTTACCTGTGGAAATTATCACACAGTGTCCACTGTGGTTCTTGCGGCAAAACTACTTATCCATCCCTTTAATAACATATATTGATTCCACATTCCCTTTGATGTCATGGCTAGTTAGAAGACAAAGATGGTGGTGGTTGTTGTGGAGAAAAATTGCCCAGAAGTGCTCTTGGCTTCCATTTTATTGGTTCTCCAATACACTATTTACATCTGGGGACTTATAATATTTTATTGGAATCACCTAATTTATTTTCTATTTCTTCTATTTAGTTGTGTTTCTTGAAGGTAGAGTATATATCCTTTTTATCTTTGTGTGCTGGAATATACCATATATTAGTCATCCCACAAAGCATGAGTTGAGTTAGTGAACAAAATCAGTGGTTCAGTCATTGGAGAAGTGCAGACATATGATATATGCATATGTTGTTGTAAAAAGAAAGTGCCAAAGTTTCATGAAGAAACTCACTGACAAATTGGCATACTGACATATATGTTATAGTTTACTTAAAACTGTGCTATAACTTTTTAAAATAGGCATTATTGAAAGCTGGGAAATGTAGCTTATTGATAAACATCTGCACACTATGTGCAAGGACACACACACACATACATGGAGGGGAACATCCCTTACACTCAGGCATGCACACACACATACCTACACATGCATAGAGGCAACCCCACACACAGAGGCATAACTGACATTTGCACATGGGGCAATAACCATGACTGCTTTGTGTAATGAGGCACCCATTGTTGGGTCTACTAAGAACCTCCTGATATCTACAACTTTTCCTCGGGGGGGGGGGGGTCATCCCTCCCTCACTGCATTGTACATCAGGGACACCAAATGATTGTGACCCACTGCAGTTCCGTGCCTACTCATTATGCAGATGCTGTAATGAATTCACTTAACACATGTTTTTAAATAACCACAATTATCTGGAAAATTATTATAAAATTAAATGAACATTTTTAAATAGCTGAGCACCAATTTCTTCAAAGAAGACATTCTCTTCTGGTTCTCATCTATTTATTTGATTTAAATCCTTCTTAACTTTGGACTCACTAATAGTGGTCAGATGAAGCTCTGGCAGATTAAATTTTGGCATTTAAGTGAGCAATTAAAAAGAAGAAGGAAAAGAAAAAGAAGAAAGGAAAGAAGAAAAGAAGTAGGAGGAGGAAGAAGAAGAGAAGGAGGAGGAAGAGGAAGAAAAAGGAGAAAGAAGAGGAGGAGAAGACAAAGAAGAGGAAGAAGAAAAGGAGAAGGAAGAGGAGGAGAAAGAAGAGGAAGAAGAAGAGGAGGAAGAGGAAGAAGAGGAAGAGGAGGAAGAGGAGGAAGAGGAAGAAGAAGAAGGAGAAGGAGAAGAGGAAGAGGAAGGAGAAGGAGAAGGAGAAGAAGAGGAAGAGGAAGAGGAAGAGGAAGAGGAAGAAGAAGAAGAGGAAGAAGAAGAGGAAGAAGAAGAAGAAGAAGAAGAAGAAGAAGAAGAAGAAGAAGAAGAAGAAGAAGAAGAAGAAGAATCCAAAGCCCCCAACAACAGATGAGAAAACCGATGTGTGTGCTTGTTGACTGGCAGAATTATAGTTTTGGAATCATGTGCTAAGTTGTTGTCATAAGAATATTCCAACAGGAAGGAAACAATCATCACTCCTTTTGGTTTTACGGTAATTCAAGAACGGCTAGAGCTGCTGCTCACTTGCTCAGCAGCAGCAGATGAGCTGCCTGGCTCTTTATTTCTAAGTTGCTTTTTCTTTGTACTGCTCCCTGAGTTGAGGGATCTTTGTGCTCTGAAAGCATTAGGCTGCTGTCTTATGCCAGGTTATTAAGTTCCTTATGCTTTACCCAAATTAGCAGAAACCAAACCAAACCCCACAAAACAAATGCATGGAAAAATTTTTGACAAGACCTTTGCTCCATGAATCCACACACACACACACACACACACACACACACACACACACATGCATACTCTCTCACAATAGAAGGGACAGGTATATAGGTCAGTCAGTAAAGTTCTTAACAGGCAAGCCGGAGATCTGAGATCAGATTCATGGCAGCCATTTGGGGAAAAGGTGGGTTCCATGGTAATCCTAGTAGTCCTGTTATGCTAATGCAGGAGTGCTGGGTGGAGGCAAGAGGATGCCTTGGGCTTACCAGCCAACTGGCCTATCCAAATAGGTGAGCTCCAGGAATGTAAACAAAGAATGTAGAAAAAAACATTACTAAATTAATTAAAAGGGGAATTACAACATTTTCTGATAAAATTGAAGATTTACATGAGAAATTAAAAAAAATCAATCCTTCCTCAGTTTAATCAGGGTTTTTCATTACTCATATCAATCTGGCCATTAGAGCCAGAACAACAACAACAAAAAATTACAACATTCATTTGTGTCCACACCGATGTGCCCCAAGCCTGGAATCATCTTCCACAAGAACTTGGCTTTCCATTTATTCTGGGATAGCCTAGGTTTCAGGCCATCAAGTGGTCATACCAGTATGTTGGACTTGTACTCATTTAGACTTTTCCAAGTGTGGTTTGTGGGAACCATCACTTTGGGGAATAGAATATATCAGCCTTGATTTTTAAACTATCAATGGCTATCATGATATTTGATACTTAAAACCCATCACACACTTCTGTGCCTCAGCCCTAAGAATCATTTTGTCTTTTAGCTGTAAATATTTAAAGGTTTTTTTTCCCTTTGAAATGACAAAACATATTTTTTTTCCAGCATGACGTGTGAGGCAGGCAGATGTTGCTTTTCTCCAGCACCTCTCCAGTCTTTACTTTTTGCACATACTTTTTCTCAAGAGAACTCGGTCTCCACAGTACAGTTGAGTCCGGCAGATTCCTGTGACCCCGGGAAAGACACTATTTATCACTCTGGAGGTCAGAGCTGAAGCTGGTCTTACTTCAGTAGTGACGGGTGCACGAAGGAAAGGAGAGCTCAGAGCTGTCTGCATATGGCTCCAGCATCGGGCGGGGAGAAGCAGAGTTTGGAAAAACATTGATATTCAAACCAATTTTCTTAATGAATATCAATGCAAAAATACCCAATAAAATTCTTGCCAACCGAATCCAAGAACACTTCAAAATGATCATTCACCATGATCAAGTAGGCTTCATCCTAGGGATGCAGGGATGGTTCAATATACGGAAATCCATCAATATAATCCACTCCATAAACAAACTCAGAGAAAAAACCACATGGTCATTTCATTAGATGCTGAAAAAGCATTTGACAAAACTCAGCATCCTTTCAAGGTAAAAGTGTTAGAAAGAACAGGAATTCAAGGTCCATACCTAAACATAGTAAAAGCAATATACATACAGCAAACCAGTAGCCAACATCAAACTAAATGGAGAGAAACTTGAAGCAATCCCACTAAAATCAGGGACTAGACAAGGCTGCCCCCTTTCTCCATATCTTTACAATATAGTACTTGAAGTTCTAGCTAGAGCAATTAGACAACAAAAGGAGGTCAAAGGGATACAAATTGGAAAGAAAGAAGTCAAACTATCACTATTCACAGATGATATGATAGTATGCTTAAGTGACCCAAAAAACTCCTCCAGAGAACTCCTACAGCTGATAAACAACTTCAGTAAAGTGGTTGTTTATAAGATCAACTCAAACAAATCAGTAGCCTTCCTATACTCAAAGGACAAGCAGACTGTGAAGTTAGGGAAATAACACTCCTCACAATTGAATAGAGTATGGTTCAGCTTCCATGTATATGTGGGCTGTCTGTTGTTTGTTTTTGTTTTTGTTTTTTGTGTTTTGTTTTTTGCTATTGAAGCCTACTCTTACTCCATAGTGATCTGATAGGAGGCATGGGGTTAGTTCGATTTTCTTATACCTGTTGAGGTCTGTCTTGTGACCAATTATATGGTCGATTTTGGAGAAGGTGCCATGAGGTGCTGAGAAAAAGGTATATTATTTTGCTTTAGGATAAAATGTTCTATATACTGTTAAATCCAATTGGTCCAAAACTTCAATTAGTTTCACTGTGTCCCTGTTTAGTTTGTGTTTTCCTGATCGGTCCATTGAGGAGAGTGGAGTGTTGAAGTCACCCACAATTGATTTGTTAGGTGCAATGTGTGTTTTGAGCTTTAGTAAAGTGTCTTTTACGAATGAGGGTGCCCTGCATTTGGAGCACAGATGTTCAGAATTGAGAGTTCTTCTTGGTGAATTTTTCCTTTGACCAGTAAGAAGTGACCTTCTGTGTCCCTTTTGATGACTTTAGGTTGAAAGTCAATTTTATCTGATATTAGAATGGCTACTCCGGCTTGTTTCCTGAGACCATTTGCTTGTAAAATTGTTTTCTAGCCGTTTACTCTGAGGTAGTGTTTGTCTTTGACACTGAAGTGTAGTTCCTGTACGCAGCAACATGTAGGGTCCTGTTTTCATATCCAATCTGTTAGTCTATGTCTTTTTATTGGGGAATTGAGTCCACTGATGTTAAGAGATATTAAGGAATAGTAATTATTACTTCCTGTTATTTTTGATGTTATTTTTATGTTTGAGTGGTTATCTTCTTTTGGGTTTGATGAAAGAAGGTTACTTTCTTGCCTTTTCCAGGGTGTAGTTTCCCTCCTTGTATTGATGTTTTCCACCTATTATCCTTTGTAGGGCTGGGTTTTGTGGAAAGATATTGTGTAAATTTGGTTTTATGGAATATCTTGGTTACTCCATCTATGGTGATTGAGAGTTTTCTGGGTATAGTAGTCTTGGCTGGCATTTGTGTTCTCTTAGGGTCTGCATGAGATCTGCCCAGGATCTTCTAGCCTTCATGGTCTTTGGTGAGAAGTTTGGTGTAGTTCTGATAGGTCTTCCTTTATATGTTACTTGGCTTTTTTCTCTTACTGCCTTTAATATTCTTTCTTTAGTACATTTGGGGTTTTGATTATTATGTGACAGGAGGTATTTCTGTTCTAGTCCAGTCTGTTTGGAGTTCTGTAGGCTTCTTATATGTTCACGGGCATCTCTCTTTAGGTTAGGGAAGTTTTCCTCCATAATTTTGTTGAAGATATTTGCTGGCCCTTTAAGTTGTAAATCTTCATACTCATCTATATCTATAATCCTTAGGTTTGGTCTTCTCATTGTGTCCTGGATTTCCTGGATGTTTTGGGTTATAAGCTTTTTGCATTTTCCATTTTCTTTGACTGTTGTGTCAATGGTTTCTATGGTATCTTCGGCATCTGAGATTCTTTCTTCTATCTCTTGTATTCTGTTGTTGATATTTGCATCTATGGCCCCTGATTTCTTCCCAAGGTTTTCTATCTCCACAGTTGTCTCCCTTTGTGATTTCTTAGTTGTTTCTACTTCTGTTTTTAGATCCTGGATGGTTTTTCTCAGTTTCTTCCCTTGTTTGTTTGTAATTCCTTCACTCGTTTTTCTGTAATTCTTTAAGAGATTTTTGTGTTTCCTCTTTCATGGCTTCTGTCTGCTGACCCAAGTTCTCCTGTATTTCTTTAAGTGATTTTTGCATTTCCTCTTTATTGGCTTCTATCTGTTGACCCATATTCTCTTGAATTTCTTTAAATGATTTTTTGTGTTTCCTTTGTAAGGGCTTCTACCTTTTGATATAAGTTCTCCTGTATTTCTTTAAGAGATTTATTTATGTCCTTCTTGTAATCCTCTAATATCATCAGATATGTGATTTTAAATCCATATTTTGTTTTCCTGGTGTGTTGGGGGTATCTAGGACTTTTTGTTGTCAGAGAATTGGGTTCGGATGCTGCCTTATTGCCTTGATTTCTGTTAGTAACATTCCTACATTTGCCTTTTGCCTTCTAGTTATCTCTGGCATTAGTTGGTCCTGTTGTCACTGGCTGGTGCTTGAACCTCCTGTGAGCCTGTAAGGCTATTTCTGCACCTCTGGATGACTGGGTTTCCCCTGACACAGAATGCTGATGGGCTGCCCTACTGTTGGGTTGCTGCTGGAGCCCTGGTGTGCCTTGCCCCAAGCAATGTTATATTCGGGTTGACTCTGTGTACCTGGTGTTGCCTGTCTAGTCGGTCTGGGAGCAAAGATGGCGGATGCCGAGGGGACCCTTTCCAAGTGCCGATCACTCTCCAGGGTAAACAGCCCAGGACAGGGCTGGCACACAGATGGACCACAGAGCTGCCCAGGCCTTGGGCACAGGCAGAAGCCTGGCGGGCTGTGTCCCATTGTTTAACTCGGGACATCTCTGTATACCTGATGTTGCCTGGGATCGAGGATGGCAGATGCTGCAGGACCGATTTTCTGTTTCTTTTTTGAATGTTGTAATTTTAAAGACAAAATACAGTTTCTCTAAATAAGGTTCCCCTTTGAACAGGTTCATGTTCCTCCCTTTGCCAACACCTGCTATAACAATTCTCTGTTTAGTTCACACAACTGTATAATTATCTTTCATAAAAATAGCACATTTTATTCTCTAGGAAAACAATTCACTGACAAAGGCATATAAAGCATTAGAGATAACTGATCTATTTAAAAATTATTAGGTTTGAAATGTTTTAATTTTGTGACTATGTGTGGATCTGTGCATGGGCATCTGTGGAGCTACAGATGATTATAAGGTACCTTATTTAGATAGTAGAAACCAAACTAAGGGCGTTGGCAAGAGCAGTAAGTGTTCTTAGCCAAGTCATCTCATCACCAGCCCCTATTTTATTTCTAAAATTTATCTATCTATCTATCTATCTATCTATCTATCTATCTATCTATCTATTTATTTATCGAGTGTGTGTGCATATGCATGTATGCACTTGTGAGCCTCTAAATACATGTGAAAGTCCAGCCCAGGTATCAAACTCAAGTCATCAGGCTTGGCAGGAAGTGATTCTACCCGATACAACTATATAATTATATTTATTATAGGCTCTGGAGTCTTTTGATCCTATTGTATCTTCAAAATACCATAATCAGGACAGAGCAAAAGTGACTATATTTGATTAGATCACAGTATCAGCAAGATAGGATAGTTAGGATAGTGGGACCGTGTTGGAGGATACATGCCCTAGATTCGTAATAAATACTATAGCAACCATGAACTTGATGGAGCTAAGGAATGTGGGAGGGGGGACAACAGCAAGAGAAACATGGGCTCTGTAACAAAAGTACTGTGGTCAGGGGGTTGGTTGAAGGTTAAACATGTATGAATTTCCTGCTCAACTATAAGTCCTGTGAAAGTCTATCTAAATTGTGATGGTTTGAATGATGAATGTCCCCGCTCCTATAGGCCCATCTATTTGAACACTTATTTCCCCAGTTGGTGCTGCTATGTAGAGATGTTGTGGCACTTTTAGGGTATGGAGCCTAGCTGGAGGAACTACGTCACTGGGGGCGGGCTCTGAGGGTTTATAGGCTCCACCCACTTCCGTTTCGTTCTCCTTCTTCTTCCTGTGTGTATGAACGGTGTGATGTCAGCTTTCTGCTCCTGCTGTCATGCCTTCCCAGCCAAATTATGAACTTTTCGCACCGTAAGCCAAAATGAACCTTCTTCCTTAAGATGCTTCTGATCATGGTATTTTTTTTTTTTATTACAGCAACAGAAAAGCAGCCAATACAGAAACCCAAATAAAAATAAAACTGCCATAAAATCCCCACTTAGAGCCTTGTAACTCTACTGCTCTGCCGGATCTCCTTAGCACATTTCTTTCTCACTTGTAAAATGCTATTTGTAATCATACATTTTCTTGAGTTGAGTCCCTTGGCAAACTCTTGAAAATTTCACTTTTAGGGTAGATGAAAGAGAGATGAACACACCCTAGAGAATGTAGGTCACTCGGGACTCCAGAGGCAGTGATGTTGGCAGGCAGAGAGACAGGTAATGTCGATAGCAACACCCGTTGGTGAGAAGTAACACCTCCTGGGCGGCCTCTTCAGGGAATGTTCTGGAACATCCCTGAGCAGCATCCAACCTGACTTAAGTAGAAGAAAAGAATGTCAGACTCGGGAGGGAAGCAGAAGCACCCAAGCGGAATGACTTCAGTGGGAAATAATGTGCCACATTGGAAGCTCGAGCAATCCATTGGGTCCAGCAGATGCTGTGGGCTCTGCAGGTAATAGCAGACGAGAAGAAAGCAGGTTGACCTAGACAGGGCTGCTCTAGTGGACGTACAGCTTTGGTGCCAACACAGCCGTCCCTCTCGGTCTGGCCCTATTACCCACTGTCCGTTTCTATTTCTTAGCTGTGTTGCCCAAGAACGGCTGGCCCAGATGAGAAACGTTGTAAAGCAGCAGCTTGTACCCCAGTCATCATGTCACTGGGCTCCTGCACCCTACTTCTTCTCCCAGTGTCTGCTTCGCTGGGGGTAGAGCTCTGTATCTACCATCCCTCTCTTTTTCTGGGTTCCCCTGGGGTCCATGTTTTAGGACACATTTCTATTTTCAACATGCTTTTTCTGAGCTTCGTTTTTCTTTTTTCTATACAAGAATTCTCTACAGTTTCTGACCTGCCAATTGTATCATTTATTGACATCTTTCATATCCATTATAAATTTGCAAGTCCCCCAATCTCTGCTGATTTGGAATGGGATGGAAGGATATATTTATCTCAGAAAGGAAATCATGAATTTCAGATCAACAGAGCAAGAAACAGGGAACACAAATATTAACTTCTTTCTCTTCCCTGCTCTCTGCTCCCACAAAACTCATGGCCTTCTAGTACGTTTGACAAATTATGGGCATGCTATACCACCAGTCATTCATGAATGGGTAACTGAAGCATTTGTTGAAGTATGTTTCTCCTTTTGCTGTGAACAGCCCTGGCTTTGCTGCTGTATTTGTGTTAGATTCTGCCATGCATGGTGGCTTCCTCACAGCAAGCTCCTTTGGAGAGATGTTTCAGTGGTAACAAGCTTGTACAATTCTTATTTTCCTTCTCTTTATTCTCTGAAGATTCTATATAAAGACTTTACCGAGTTATTAGGGTAATAATGAAAGCCCTGTGAGGCTCCATTATTCTCCTGTGCAGTTAAAACCCCAAGTGTGTTTGGGAGAGGTTCTCTGGAGCATCCCAGGATGGCTGGTGAAAACTGGTTCATCACATGCCAAAGTCTCTACAACAACCAAAAAGAGAAATTCCTCCTTGGTGTAGTTGCCTTTCCAAAGGTGGTTTATATAAGAACTCAGGTATTTTGTTTTTCTCCCAGAATTTGTCAAAATGTTTCAGTACTTTCAACTTGAGCTTTTCCTCTTCCTTGTAGCAACAGTAAAATAAAGTATGTGTGGTTTTTGATGGCATCAACTCCAAGGTCCCAAACAAGAAATCCAAAGCAAAGGGTGTTATGATTCTTTTTTTTTTCATTTGTCTCTAATGGTTGATCCTTTTTGTGGCACTTCTCTCTTAACTTTGAAAACTAACACTTGGAAAAATCAACAACGTTACAAAGTATTTCTTATCAGAGTAAATGTTTGATGCATGCCAAAAAAAAAAATTGCACAGATATGGCCAGTTTAGATTTGAGGGAATGGGAGAGTAAAGCCCCAGAGTATGGATGGCAGAGAACCTGGGGTCCAAGAGAAGCATTGGCTGGAGATTCATGAAAAGGCCATCCAGGATTAGAAGAACAAGGTGACCACCAGCCAGGCTCAAGTACAGGAAGATGTTTGAGGTGCTACGGCTGTGGATGTGAGATGCAATCCTGGTGAAATACAAAGACTAGGAAACTAGTAGAGTCTTTGCAGAAAAAGCTTGCATGTAGTGGTTTTGATTTGGTCTAGAATGCATTATTGGGGTATGGGAAAAGATCTTGTGTGAAGCCTGAATATTTCAAATATTTAAGCACATAATAATTGATGAATATTACGGCGTGTGCTAGTCCCAAGGCACACAGCAAAAAACACCTGCCATAAATCTGATGTTGTTTGTCACTGAGAGAGAGTCATCTCTCACAAACTGTTCCAGAACCACTTTCCTCCAGATGTTCTCTCCTGGGAAGCTGTCTTCCAAGGGACTATATCTCTTCAACGACAAGTCATTTTTTTTCTCACTTTCTGAAGTTTTCTGTGCTCAAACCAAGAGTCGCCCCACCCCCAACCCAAACCATCATGCAAGCCTTCTTAAATTGAACACAATTCTTTGAGTATGGCAATTGAGCAGTGTATACATTTTAAGCCTTGGTAAATGGCAGGACTAGGTAGTCCACTGTGGAAACCAAACGTTTCTTTTTGCCTTCCCTGGGGAAACCTGGGTAAAGAAGAGATACTCAGCTATGATGCTCCTGCTTGGGCCTTTCAACCTAGGAAGGTAATTGCTAAAAGGAAAGAAGAGACAAGTTTATTGTGGTAGTATTGACCAACCATACTGAGATTTGGTGGCTATATCCAATGCTTTGGGCATCCATGATCTTCTGGTAGTGGTGATATCATTGTGGTCCTGAGAGAGATTGTCTGCCAGGGCAACTGTCATTTTCTACCACTTCACTTTTGGTTCTTGAGACTAATTCTTTAGCTTTTCTAGAATTTTTTTTTTTTTTGTTTGAAAAACCCAAACACCTTTACACCAAACCTTTTAACATCACCTAGATGGACTCCTCTCATTTCTATCAAGATGTTTAAAATGTCTACAAAGCAGTCACTGGATGCATTGGCTTGGAAGTGGAAGCCCTCTTGAGTGGCTAGGTGGCACAGGCTTGTGTACATGAAAATTCGGGAGTCATTATATGGGTGTACTGTTTCATCTCTTCAGGAAGCTGGAAGAGAGAAAACCATAACTGGGTAGATGAGTTTGATCCAGGTCCTTTTACTAAATATGTCACTATTTTGATTGAAGGCCAGCCAGGGAGGCGGAGAGGTCATGCACCCATTGATCTTTGCTTGTGTCTGCCTCCCAATAGGAAATGTTGAATTTAAACACTCCTATGTCTTTGCCTTCAGTGTGGGCCCATTTTCACACTACATACTGCTCCAGTTTCTTTCCTGTGGAGTGATGGCTTTGACAATACGATTCCATATGTATTGTGTATGTTTATGGTACTACCCTACTGTCTTGGTTAGGGTTTTACTGCTATAAACAGACACCTTGATCAAGGCAATTCCTATGAAGACAACATTTAATTGGGGCTGGATTGCAGGTTCAGAGGTTAAGTCCATTATCATCAAGGTGGAAACATAGCAGCACCCAGCAGGCATGGTGCAGGAGGAGCTGGGCATTAAACATCTTGTTCTGGAGGCAAACAGGAGAAAACTGGCATCATCAGGCATCTAGGAGGAAGCTCTTAAAGTCCACCCCCACCGCGACACACTCCCTCCAAGCCCACACCTATTCCAACAAGGCCATACCTCCAAATAGTGCAACTTCCTGGGCTAAGCATATCTAAACCACCACAACTAACTTTCACTCTCCAGACTAATGTAACCTGTTTTATGAGTGATTCCTTTCCTTGTCTTCAAATGCCCCAAGCCACAGGGAAACCATGGTTGAGTGACATTGAGTCACTGGGTAGGTTGAGCATACAAAGACTGAGATAGACTCCTTATAGATCTCCCCAGCATCTTTTCACTTTGGAAATCACACAATTTAGGCAGAGATTATATTGTAGACACTTAAGGCATGCAAGGACTTTTCCAGGTGTGGCATGACCCAGATGAGAGCCAAGAAAATGCTCTGTTCTCATATCCCTCCTCAGTTTTCAAACTTTGTCACCTGTCATGGTGTCTTCCACACATCCAAAGGTCTGTAGGCAGGTGGTTCAGTCACTTTTGCTCTAAGAATGAAATGTCTGACAGAAAAAAAAAAATCATTTCCATCTGTTCCTGGAGCTGACCCTGAAGAGGTCAGCTCAGGAACTTTGGAAAATTTTGCCAGACCCCTCCCCTCCTAGAAGAGGAAGGTCATGGAGCATACATAGGAACCCCTGCCCTCCAGAAGGGAGAGGCTAATTACATTCCTTAGACCAAGGCGGGGGGGGGTAACTGACTGTTGGCTATCTGCAGATGAGGAACGTTCCTCAGGGCAGACCAACCATTAGCCAGAACCCCTTGCTACCTCATTCCCTAAGGACCAGTCAGTTTAAAAGTCACACTGTTCTGCCAATCACATTGTGCCTAGTGGCTGATGCTCTATGTGACCCCTGAAAACTGTATAAAAACTCACCAAACTAGCTGCCTGGGGTCCTAGCCTCTCCTTTGGGTGTGGGAAGACCCCAACATGCTGGAACAATAAATTCCTCCTGTTTTTGCATCAATCCCAGGTTCCAAGTTGTTCACTTGGGGGAGGGGGGCAAGAGGATACCCAGTAAGCTAACCACAGCTCTCCGTACCCAGATCCCACTGGGAGGAGCAGGTCTCCCAGGAGTGCTGATATACCAGAGAGGACAGATAAGTCCACTACTTCTGCTCAAATTCCTAGCCCAAGAGGGACCCACCCAGAGCCCTCAGGACACAGGAATCCTGGAGCAGCCTGGAACAGGATCCTTCTGGTTTCTATCTGTGACCAGAGCTGACTCTGTGCCACAGCTCTCCCTACCCAGATCCCATTGAAAGAGAGAATCTCCCAGGAGTGCTGACCCACCTGAGAGCGCAGGTGAGACCATCATTTCTGCTCAAATTCCTGGCCCAAGAGGGACTTGCCCAGAACCATCACGAAATGGGAATCAAGGAACAACCTGGGACAGGATCCTTCTGGTTTCCCTCTGTACCCAAGAGTTGACCCTGTGCCACAGTTCTCCATACCAAATTCCTCCCAGAGAGAACTGGTCTCCCAGGAATGCTGACACACAAGCTTACAGGAGGGACAAGCCAGAATCAGAGAAAGCAAGACTAGCTAACACCAGAAATAACCAGATGGCAGGAGGCAAGGGCAAGCACATAAGCAACAGAAACCAAGGCTACTTGGCATCATCAGAACCCAGTTCTCTCACCACAGTAAGCCTTAGATAGCCCAAAACACTGGAAAAGCAAGAATCTTATTTAAAACCAAATTTCCTAATGACGATAGAGGACTTTAAGAAGGTTGTAAGTAATGCCCTTAAAGAAATACAGAATACAGGTAAACAGGTAGAAACCCTTAAAGAGGAAACAAAAATTCCTTAAAGAATTACAGGAAAACACAACCAAACAGGTGAAGGAATTGAACAAAACCATCCAGGATCTAAAAATGGAAATAGAGACAATAAAGAAATTACAAAGTGAGACAACCCTAGAGATAGAAAACCTAGGAAAGAGATCAGGAGTCATAGATGCAAGCAACACCAACCGAATACACGAGATAGAAGAGAGAATCTCAGGTGCAGAAGATACCATAGAAAACATTGACACAATAGTCAAAGAAAATGCAAAAAGCCCCAATCCAAAACATCCAGGAAGTCCAGGACACAATGAGAAGATCAAACCTAAGGATATTAGGTATAGAAGAGAGTGAAGATTCCCAACTTAAAGGGTCAGTAAATATTTTCAACAAAATTATGGAAGAAAAATTCCTTAACCCATAAAAAATACCCATAAACATACAAGAAGCCTACAGAACTCCAATATATTGGACCAGAAAAGAAATTCCTCCCACCATATAATAATCAAAACACCAAATGTACAAAACAAAGAAAGAATATTAAAAGTAGTAAGGGAAAAAGGTCAAGTAATGTATAAAGGCAGATCTATTAGAATTATACCAGACTTCTCACCAGAGACTGTGAAAGCTAGAAAATCCTCAGTAGATGCCATATTGACCCTAAGAGAGCACAAATGCCAGCCCAGGCTACTATACCCAGCAAAACTCTCAATTACCATAGATGGAGAAACCAAGATATTCCATGACAAAGCCAAATTTACACTATCTTTCCCCAAATCCAGTCCTACAAAGGATAATAGATGGAAAATTCCCAACACCAGGAGGTAAACTGTACTCTAGAAAAAACAAAAAAGTAATCTTCTTTCAACAAACCCAAAAGAAGATAGCCACACAAACATAATCCCACCTCTAACAACAAAATAACAGGAAGCAACACCCACTATTCCTTAATATCTATTAATGTCAATGGACTCAATTCCCCAGTAAAAAAAAAAAAAAAAAACATAGAATAACAGACTGGATATGTAAACAGGACCCAGTATTTTGCTGCATACAGGAACCACAGTGACAAAGACAGACAGTACCTCAGTGTAAAAGACTGGAAAAAAAATTCCGAAGCAGATGGTCCCATGAAACAAGATGGAGTAGCCATTTTAATATCTAATAAAATAGGGTTTCTGTTGCAGGATATATTAAAATCAAACAACAACAACAACAACAACAACAAAACCAAAACAACAACAACAACAACAGCAAAACTTTCTGAGTTGGCTCCAGACCCCATCGGCATTGGAGGTTACAACACTATTGTCCAGACAGGGTCTAGGGAGATTCTCTCACTTCCACACAAATCCCAGGCACCCTATGGGCCACCAGCTCTCCACCATCTGCAGACCCACATTCCAGTAACCAAGTAAATTAAAACTCTTAAGGCTTAACTAACCAATCAGATTTATGTAACAATATAAACACAATTACAAGATGCCAATACAGTAAAAGCCTTATCCCAATATTTCTAACCTTATAAAAACACCAGAGAAACCTCTGATGCCATTTCTCTGACTTCCTGAGCCCTCATCTCTCTTGCTGGTTCTTTCTCCTCTCCCACTTCTAGTTCTGCCCCCTACTTCCCATCCAATCACAGACCCCCCCCTCTTTACTGATAAAATTGGACAGGAAAATTCCTGTAACAACTTTCAACTAAAAGTTACCAAAAAAAGATAAGGCAAGACACTTCATATTCATCAAAGAAACCATCTATCAAGAAGAACTCTCAATTCTGAACATCTATGCTCCAAATGCAAGGCCACCCACATTCATAAAAGAAACTTTACTAAAGCTCAAAGCACATATTGCACCCTTCACAATAATAGTGGGTGATTTCAACACCCCAGTCTCACCAATGGACAGATCATGGAAACACAAACTAAACAGAGACACAGTGAAACTAACAGAAGTATGGAACAAATGGATTTAACAGATATCTATAGAACATTTCATCTTAAAACAAAAGAATATACCTTCTTCTCAGCACCTCATGGTACCTTCTCAAAAAGTGACCATATAATCAGTCACAAAAACTGGTCTCAACAGTTACAAGAAGATTGAAATAATCCCACGCATCCTATCAGATCACCACAGACTAAGACTGATATTCAGTAATGACAAAAACAACAGAAAGCCCACATATACATGGAAGCTGAACAATACTCTTCTCAATGATAACTTGATCAAGGAAGAAATAAAGAAATTGATGACTTTTTAGAATTTAATGAAAATGAAGGTACAATATATCCAAACTTATGGGACACAATGAAAGCAGTATAAGAGGAAAACTCATAGCTCTGAGTGCCTCCAAAAAGAAACTGGAAAGAGCATGCATTAGTAGCTTGACAGCACATCTGAAAGCTCTAGAACAAAAAGAAGCAAATACACCCAAGAGGAGTAGATGCCAGGAAATAATCAAATTCAGGGCTGAAACTAAACAAATAGAAACACAAAGAACTATACAAATAACCAACAAAACCAGGAGTTGGTTCTTTGAGAAAATCAACAATATAGATAAACCCTTAGCCAGACTAACAAGAGAGCACAGAGACAGTAACCAAATTAACAAAATCAGAAATGAAAAGTGAGATACAACAACAGAAACTGAAGAAATTCAAAAAATCATCAGATCCTACTACAAAAGCCGATACTCAACAAAACTGGAAAATCTGGATAAAATGGACAATTTTCTAGACAGACACCAGGCACCAAAATTAAATCAGGATCAGATAACCCATCTAAACAGTCACATAACCCCTAAAGAAATAGAAGCAATCTTAAAAGTCTACCAACCAAAAAAGTCCCAGGACCAGATGAGTTTAGTGCAGAATTCCATCAGACCTTTAAAGAAGACCTAATACCAATACTCTTCAAACTATTCTGCAAAATCAAAACAGAGGGAACACTATCTAATTCGTTCTATGAAGCCATAGTTACACTGATACCATAACCACACAAAGGCCCAACAAAAAAAGATAACTTCAAAACAATTTCCCATATGAATATCGATGCAAAAACACTCAATAAAATCCTCCCAAACTAAATCTAAGAACACAACAAAACGGATCATTCACAAAGATCAAGTAGGCTTCATCCCAGGGATGCAGTGTTGGTTCAATATAGGGAATTCATCAATGTATTCCACCACATAAACTCAAAGAAAAAAACAAATCAAAACGCATGATCATTTCATTAGATGCTGAAAAAGCATTTGACAGGAGTACCAGGTGCCATTGGTCCTCCACAGAAACTGTTGTTATCAAGACAATGGTCCCTCTTTATCCATTTAACATTTCATCTAGTTTTGCATTGGTCTCTGTGAAGGGAATTATCTGAGCTCATGTTTTTTGGTTTCTTTTTTCTTTTTTCATTTTTTTTTTTCTGGAAGCTGTCTTCCTGATGGTTCTCGGAAATCTGGCAGATGAATTTAAGAATCTCATATGTGAGCATTTCTATTTTTTTTTTAAACAGAAAAGTTAAGATCTTTCTTAAAAATATGCCAGCATTCTAGAATTATTTTTCTTACATATCTACAAAGAAAACAAAACCCCAGATCTTCATTTCCTCTCTGGCTTGTGGGATATTCCTCATGTGTGCATCTTTCTGTCCCAGAGGTCTTCAGCAGCTGCAGCCATGTCAAGTGTCTGTTGATTATGAAATGTGGCTGGACAGATGAAGTTAATCCCTTGGAGATACTGCTGTAGCCACTTCTGATGGCAAGATATTTTAGCATTTTCTTTTAAAAACCATTTGTGGAAATTGAGATGGAATATAACTTTCTACATACAATTTTTTATCTACCATTTACCTCCTCTCACTATGTGTTTTCCGTATGTTAGTAGTTTTTTTCTATTTATTTTTACCCTTGTCCAGATAGCAGAGTTGTGTTTTTATTACTGAGTGCAAGCTAGCTTCATTCCTTTACTGCAAAACAAGAAGGAACAAATGAGAAAATTGGGGAACTGGGAATAAGGCTCAAGCAGTAAAACGCCTGTTGTACAAATTCAAGGATCTAAGTTGAGATCCCCAGTACCCATTTCAAGCCTATTAAAAAAGCCTGGGGTGGCTGTTTTCATCTGGAATCCCAGCACCATGCAGCAGAGCTCACTGGCCACCAGCCCTACCTGAACCAATGAGCTCTAGAATAAATGAACACATCTCAAATAAGAAGTCAAGATGATCAAGAGAGAACCCCAGATCTCAACCGCTGACATCAACATGCACTCCGCATGTATATACTGACACAAAGATATGTCCATTTCACACACATGGACACATACATGAAACACGGACACACAAACCAGAATGCTATGCTATAATCCTGCAATTTTCTCTTACAAATACTTGCATGTTTAATAGGCATAAATTTTTTTTCCATAGGGGCAACAGACAGCTACTTAGTAACTTCCATGCTTTCTGCACTTGTTCCTCACAAAAATCCCAAGAGAACAAACAATGTGAGGAAAGCCAACAAACCCTTTGACCTCGATTTCTCAGTCTTAAAAACCAAGGCACAATGATAAATGTTAAATGATAGAAGGACTCTTGTCCTGCAATTGATATTATGGGAAATGTTTAATAAAATATCCATACAGTTGAGACACATTAGTCTATCAGTTTCATATCGGGTGGTTTCAAGGAGACTAGCCCTTAGAGATCTATGTGTTTGAATACTTGGTTCTCAGTTGGTGGAACTGTTTTAGAAGGATTGGGAAATGCAGTTGCAGGTTGGAGGTGTGTCACTGGGAGCGGGCTTTGTGGTTTCAAAAGCATCATGCCTCTCCCAGTGTCCTCTCTGCTTCCTATTTGTCGGTCTAATGTGAGTTGTCATCTGCTGCTCCTGAGCCATACCTGACTTCCTGCTGTCAAGTTTCATCACCCTGAAGGTGACAGACTGTTATCCACCCATGTGGAACTATAAGCACCAAACCCTTCCTTCCGTAAGTTGCCATGATGCTTTATTATAGAAGTGGAAAGGTATCTAAGATAGAACCCAAGTGAAGGGGGTGATAGAGCTCCAGCCTCCTTTGAGGTAGTGCCTCGCTTATATTTTAATATATTAACATAATTAGCTGCCCTGAGATCAAGTTTGTAATAGAACTTAATACCATTCAAATCCCAGATCCAATATAGATTTATATAGAGGCTGAATGTACCCACCTCTTCCTGCTCAAGAGACTTATTAGACTATTATTAACTCTATATTTTGATAATTATCTCAACCAAAACTTAAGGCGACAGCTCAAGATTGGTTAGTTTCTTGTTTCCAAGTTTCTGGAATATACAACTGAATTATCATGATGTCACAGTTAGCGCCAGCCGTCAGCTTGACATGCCTTGAGATACTTGAGAAGAGAGAATTCAACTGAAATAATTTCCAGGTCAGATTGGCCTTTGATAAAGTCTGTTATCGATTTTATTAATTTTGAGTTAATAGAGGGTCCGGCCCACTGTGGTCAGTCCATTTCTAGGCAGGTAAGCAAGGGCTATAGAAGACTTGCATGTGTTTCTTGGGGGTGGTGGAGGACAGCAAGCAGCATTTCTCCATGGTCTCTACTTTAGTACCAGTCTCCAATTTCCTGTATTGAATTCCTGTATTGGCCTTACCAGATGACAGACTATAATCTGTAAAATGAAATAAATCACTTTCTCCTCAAGTTGTTTTTGGACAGTGCTTTTTCACAGCAACAGAAAAGCTAAGCAGGATAGAAATTGGTACCAGGGAATAGGGTCCTGCTGTGATAGAACTTGTGATAGATGTTTGGGGGAAGGATTCTAGAGCTTTGGGCTGGAAAAACCCATTGGGTATTCATAGCTTAAGGGCATTCTGTGGGAACTTGGAGGATAGGAATGAAGTTCTGATTTGTGAAATTTCAGAGGGAAATTTGAGAGTCCCATCAAGTCTCTTTGTTTGACATATTTGAACTCGCAATCTTTGGAAGTGAAACCTTCTGGGCTTTACTTGAATAAAGGATGCTAGTCAGCCTTGGTTCAAAGTTCAGTTGTGGTTAGCAAGGCCAGCACCATTGAGATGCAATCTTCTGAGAAGTATTTCCTTAAAGTCAACACACAGAAATTGTGGCCCAGAGGGGACCAAGGCTGGATCATATGCTGTGGCTAATCTTTGTAATATATGACGTTTCCTATTAGAAACCCATCGAGGAAAGGCTAAGTCAAGAAAGTGAGCTTTTGGAGATGGCCCACTGCTTTGCATGGTTGTAATGGGTGTGCTTTGAGATGCAGGGTTCTCAGAGACTTCCTTCCAGGATTGCTTCTTGCTGCTAATGTGCCTTTCCTGCCATTATTACAAAGTTTAATAAAAAAAAAGTTTAGTGATTCCTGGGCATCAATGGGCAGATCTCCTGCAGAATCAATATAAAGATGTACTTTCATGTAGACATGCTGTGTGGATGAAGTGATGATTTTATAGAACTCCTAAAGTGATACAAATAATTGCAAGATCCCTATAGAATAAAAGCTGCAAATAGAGCTCTGTAACCCTACATGTGTCATGGGTTAATTGCACTGGGAAAAGAAAACAGGCTTGGAACAAATTTACAATCTAGGAAAACATTCCTTCTCGGTTGGTAATTAGGCCACTGTCTGGTAACTAAAGGTCATAAACTGGCAATGAGCAATTTATTTTAGGTGCAAGGACAGAAAATAAATGGTGGACTAGTTTATCTACACAAGACTTCTAAATAATAAGGCAAAAGGCAGATGATTTGCCTCTTGGCAAAACTGTGTTAACTTATGACATAGAAAACATTGGCAAGAGGTTGAAAGGTCACAGTTAGCTTCAGATGTCAACCTGATGAGACCCCGAAGTCACCTAGGAAGAGGAGACCTCAACTGAATGATTATTCAGATCAGGTTGTTCTGCATCCATGTGGATGAGACATTTTCTCAATTGTTAATTCATCGATGAGGGCTCAGCCTGCTGTGGGAAGTAGACACATAGGCCTGGGTTGTGTAGGAAGCAAGGGGAGCAGGACCTGAGGAGCAAACCAAAAAGTATCATTCCTCTGTGGTCTTTGTTTCAGTTCCTGCCTTCAGGTTCCTGCCTTGACTCCCTTCTATTAAAGTCTGTAAACTGTAAGGTGAAATAATCCCTTTTTTCCTCAACTGGCCTTGGTCAGTGTTCTACTATGGCGACAGAAAATCAAACTAGGACACACGGTTTAATAGAAACAAAACCCACTAGCATTGTCTTTAACGTCTTGGCTGTCAGAAGTAGCTTGCATAAAGCTTTTGGTAGAGAACAATGCTGTCTTTGTTTTATATTGGGTTTCAATATTTGTGCTAAGTTGTTTCTCTTCACATGTCTCTGAAGCTCTGAGAACTTACTGAAGCTTACTGAACTCCTCTACTTCTTTCAATTACAATGTCTGATCTTTCATCTTCTGGAATTCCATCAAGTTTATTATAATTCAAGTGGTGGAAGATTCACCTCAGCCTCCATCTTCACCCTCTGACAGCATCCCTCCCCACGATACACCCCATCTTTCCCCTCTTTTGCTTTCTTTGCCAACACTCTGCCTTTCTGGGCTTTCTTAAGCAACCTGGGATCCAGGCTCTTGGACTTTCTGGACCACATTCCATTCTAAATACCTGTGTTTGAAGCATCAGACAGGCAACACAATGCTTCAGAAATCTGTGTTCACCCATGTAGCAAGTCCCACATGTGTATTGCTATTCAAAAGTCCTTATCAGATAAGCAAAGGAAGTGGCCATTCATACAGCAACACATGGAGTTTATATCAAGTAGAGACAAAATGTCATTGCCAGACAGCTGCAACTAAGGGCTCAACAGCTGTGGTTTGAGTTTTACAAAACAAAACAAAACAAAAAACAAAACAAAACAAAACAAAACAAAACAAAACACAAAACAAAACAGAGTCTCAGTAAAATCTGACAGAGGATGGCCAAAAAAATGTGGCTGTGGCCTTTACACAGAGTCAGATGGCCTGTGGTTCAGAATGGTATGGATCTGAAGACAAGTCACTCCAGGATCTCTTTGCTTTCCCCTTCCTTATCCTCTTTTCAGGCTTTCTAAATGATTACCATTTAAAAGATTACCTTGTGGGTTACTGGTCTCCACCTCCTCCAAATTACAATAGAATTAAGCCCCTTGCTGTATTTGATCTGTCTTCCTAGTTATTGACTTGCTGCCATTCCATTTGATGCTGACTTTGCCAGTTTTGTTTGAACCCCAGAAACCTACAGACTATAACTAGAAGGGCCAGTTAGTCACCACTGAAGGAATGTTTGCAGACTGTTGATCAAGCAGGTCACTTTTGGCCATGTCCCTTGTATTGAAGAACAGTTTATCTTTGATAAACTTCCAGTTGGTTTCCAGTATTTCTTCTCTGCTCTCACCCATAATCATTCAATGTTTCCCTCAAACTCAAGGGTAACCTAAACCTCCAAAAGTAACCAGAAAATTTCCACTTTAGGGTTTTAATTATACTTAGCAGACAATATCCCAAACATAAGTCTAAATATTAGCATATCTAATTCCTCACAAGCTCATGTTAGCAAATATGCTTGCTTCTTTTAGCAAATATGTTAAAATGATTTTTGAAGAAATTCTTAAATATGAGGCACTAAGGAAAAAGGGGGAAAAAGACATGAAGAACAGACATGAAATGGAAAATATTAGTCAGATGTAGTCCTTTAATCTCAGAACTAGCAAGGCAACAAGTTGATCTCTGAGTTTAAGGTTAACCTAGACTACATAGACTGTTCCAGGGCTAGGTCATAGTTAGACTCTCTTTCTCTTTCTCTCTCTCTCTCTCCCCCTTCCTTTCTTTCTCTCCTTCCCTCTCTCTCCCCATCCCTCCATTTCTCTCTCCCCTCCTTCCCTCTTTCTCCTCCTCTATCCCTCCCTCTCTTTTCAAGATGTGTATGTGTATGCATGTGATTTTACTTTTTCATCTGCTTGGTCATGTGATTCAAAATTGTATTCATGATCTTTCTGAAGCCATATACCAAATTTATATGGAAGATCAGTTGTAATTTGTAATTTAGGGGTCTCTAATGCCAAGATTTCATGTTAAAATAAAAATACAGCACAACCAACTTCTAATAGCGAATTTTGGCCTTCCAGATTGTGTCTATATCAGGTGGTCAGTGGATAACTTAACTATGTGGGTACTAGGTGCTATGACAAATAACACCTCAGTATTTTTAGCTGTAACTGGCTCTTCAGAGCAGCAGGTATACTGAGAGTAAATGTATGGATTTCACACTCTAGATTAGAAATGCACGCTTAAATGTTTTATGAAGTGAAAATTTCTAGTTTCTTTGGAGGTTCGGTTGTGCCATGTGATGTTTTTCTGGACACTGTCTTATGAGAGGATGTTTTCCTGAAGCAGACATGTAAGAGGGCATATGATGTTTTGTGGGGGTGGACACTTGAGAGAGTGCATGTTTAGAAGGAATATGAATATAACCCCACAGACAATGGGAGGATGCTCTTGCATTGGTTCTCTGTGCAACACTTTGCTGTTTGCCATGCTGTGCCTTCATAGAGAAAAAAGGCATCAAAGAACTTCTCAAGGTATTCCGGCTGCTTCTTCTCACTTCCATTGTCGGGGGCGGGGCGGGGTGGTGGTGGTGGAAGAGCAGACCTGGCAGAGTCGTCTTTCTTGAGGGCTCTTCTTGAGGCAGTGGAGGAGAAGAGTGTTCGCAGAGGGTAAGACTTTTGTTTTATGAGATATGGGGTAAGACTATTGTTTTCTGAGATATTTAGGATTGCTGTATAATAATTAAAATTTTACTTATCTAACTCTAATTTACTTTGCTACTGTAGCTGACCTGCCTTCTGTGTTCCTCTGAGTTCAGAAACTGCAGTCTCTGGCATTTAGCACCTCATCCTAAAACAGCAGGAGATTAAGTAAAGGATTAATTGCTAGAACCTTTTCCCTTTTGTCCAGATGCCTCTTGCTTGTCAGGTTAGGGGGAAGTTTGGAGCAATAAACTTCTATTGAAGCAGGAGAAGAGAATAATGCTAGCAGAAAGAAAAACTTTTACAGAAACAAATATGGATAAACTCACATAAGTTCATATATAGATTCACAATTCATGCATATGTATTTATGCATTTCCATTCAAACCAGTTGGTCCCAGCTTACATGCATTCTCACAATTACATACTTACACACACACATGCATACATCCTCACAATTCCATCCATCCATCCATACACACACACACACACACACACACACACACACACACACACTACATATGCATATGGAGAAAAAGATAGGGACCAGTGCAGAAAAAATTCACTCATTCTGGATGAAAAATGTGCTCCAATCTTTATTGCATAGAAAATGAAAAAGCATCTACCCCTTTAATGCTAAACGAATTAAAACCAAGTTTGTAAGAAGAAAGCTTCATTCCTTTTTTTTTTTTTTTTTTTTTTTTTTTTTTTTTTTTTTTTTTTTTATTTTTTTTTATTTTTTTTTTAATTTTTATTTTCTATGTTCTATGTTTACATTCAAAAGGCTTTCCCCTTTCCCAGTTCCCACCCACCATAGTTCCCATAGTTCCTCTCCCCCCCAACTGTTCCCCAATCATTCCCCCTCCCCCCTCGGTTTCTTTACTAAACTGGATGCAATCTTTACAGGCCCAGGGTCCTCTCCTTTCTTCTTCTTGGGAATCATTTGACTTGCTATTTGTGTCTTGAGTATTTAGTGCTTCTGGGCTCATTAATATCCACTTATCAGTGATTGCATTTCATGTGCATTCTTTTGTGATTGGGTTAATTCACTCAGGATGATATTTTCCAGGTCTAACCATTTACCTACAAATTGCATGAATTCATTATTTTTAATTGCTGAGTAGTATTCCATTGTATAGATATACCACATTTTCTGTATCCATTCCTCCTTTGAGGGATATTTGGGCTCCTTCCAATTTCTGGCTATTATAAACAAGGCTGCTATAAACATAGTGGAGCATGTGTCCTTATTGCATGCAGGGGAATCCTCTGGGTATATGCCCAGGAGTGGTATGCCAGGGTCCTCTGGAAGTGACATGCCCAATTTTCTGAGGAACCGCCAAACTGATTTCCAGAGTGGTTTTACCATTTTGCAATCCCACCAACAGTGGAGGAGTGTTCCTCTTTCTCCACATCCTCGCCAGCACTTGTTGTCTCTTGAGTTTTTAATCTTAGCCATTCTGACTGGTGTGAGGTGGAATCTCAGGGTTGTTTTGATTTGCATTTCCCTGATGACTAATGATGTTGAACATCTTTTAAGGTGTTTCTCGGCCATCCGAATTTCTTCTGGTGAAAATTCTTTGTTTAGCTCTGTGCCCCATTTTTTGATAGGGTTATTTGGTTCTTTGGGGTCTAACTTCTTGAGTTCTTTGTATATATTGGATATTAGCCCTCTGTCGGATGTGGAGTTGGTGAAGATCTTTTCCCACTTTGTTGGTTGCCGTTTTGTCCTTCTGACAGTGTCCTTTGCTTTGCAGAAACTTTGTAATTTTATGAGGTCCCATTTGTCGATTCTTGATCTTAGAGCATAAGCTGTTGGTGTTCTGTTCAGGAACTTTTCCCCTGTGCCCAAGTCCTCCAGGGTCTTCCCAAGTTTCTTTTCTAGTAGTTTCAGTGTGTCTGGTTTTATGTGGAGGTCCTTGATCCACTTGGAGTTGATCTTAGTGCAAAGAGATAAGAGTGGGTCAATTCGCATTCTTCTGCATGTTGACCTCCAGTTGAACCAGCACCATTTGTTGAAAAGGCTATCTTTATTCCACCGGATGGTTGTGGCTCCTTTATCAAAGATCAAGTGACCATAAGTCTGTGGGTTAATTTCTGGGTCTTCAATCCTGTTCCATTGATCTGCTTGCCTGTTGCTATACCAATACCATGCAGTTTTTAACACAATTGCTCTGTAGTACTGCTTGAGGTCAGGGATATTGATTCCCCCAGAAGTCCTTTTATTGTTGAGAATAGTTTTTGCTATCCTGGGTTTTTTGTTGCTCCAGATGAATTTGAGAATCGCTCTTTCTAGATCTATGAAGAATTGAGTTGGGATTTTGATGGGGATCGCGTTGAATCTGTATATTGCTTTTGGCAAGATGGCCATTTTTACTATATTGATTCTGCCAATCCAGGAGCAAGAGATATTTTTCCATCTTCTGAGGTCTTCTTCAATTTCTTTCTTCAAGGACTTGAAGTTCCTGTTGTACAGATCTTTCGCTTGTTTGGTTAGAGTTATGCCAAGGTACTTTATGTTGTTTGTGGCTATTGTGAAGGGTGTTATTTCCCTAATTTCTTTCTCAGCCTGCTTGTCCTTTGAGTACAGGAAGGCCACTGACTTGCTTGAGTTAATTTTATAACCTGCCACTTTGCTGAAGCTGTTTATCAGCTGTAGAAGTTCTCTGGTGGAGTTTTTTGGGTCGCTTAGGTAAACTATCATATCATCTGCAAATAATGATAGTTTCACTTCTTCCTTTCCAATTTGTATCCCTTTGACTTCCTTATGTTGTCTAATTGCTCTTGCTAGAACTTCAAGTACTATATTGAAAAGATATGGAGAGAGAGGGCAGCCTTGTCTAGTCCCTGATTTTAGTGGGAATGCTTCAAGTTTCTCTCCATTTATTTTGATGTTGGCTACTGGTTTGCTGTAGATTGCTTTTACTATATTTAGGTATGGGCCTTGAATTCCTGCTCTTTCCAAGACTTTTAGCATGAAAGGATGCTGAATTTTGTCGAATGCTTTTTCAGCATCTAATGAGATGACCATGTGGTTTTTTTCTTTCAGTTTGTTTATGTAGTGGATTACATTGATGGATTTCCGTATATTGAACCATCCCTGCATCCCTGGGATGAAGCCTACTTGATCATGGTGGATGATCGTTTTAATGTGCTCTTGGATTCGGTTAGCAAGAATTTTATTTAGTATTTTTGCATCTATATTCATAAGAGAAATTGGCCTGTAGTTCTCTTTCTTTGTTGGATCTTTTTGTGGTTTAGGTATTAGCGTAATTGTGGCTTCGAAGAATGAGTTGGGCAGTGTCCCTTCTGTCTCTATTTTGTGGAATAGTTTGAAAAGTATTGGTGTTAAGTCTTCTTTGAAGGTCTGGTAGAATTCTGCACTAAAACCATCTGGTCCCGTACTTTTTTTGGTTGGGAGGCTTTCTATAACCCCTTCTATTTCTTTAGGGGTTATGGGACTATTTAGCTGATCTACTTGATGCTGATTTAGTTTTGGTATTTGATATCTGTCTAGGAAATTGTCCATTTCCTCCAGATTCTCCAGTTGTTTTGAGTATAGACCTTTGTAGTAGGATCTGATGATCTTTTGAATTTCCTCAGTTTCTGTTGTTATGTCTCCCTTTTCATTTCTAATTTTGTTAATTTGTATACTGTCTCTGTGTCCTTTGGTTAGTCTGGCTAAGGGTTTATCTATCTTGTTGATTTTCTCAAAGAACCAGCTCCTGGTCTTGTTGATTCTTTGTATGGTTCTCTTTGTTTCTATTTGATTGATTTCAGCCCTGAGTTTGATGATTTCTTGTCTTCTACTCCTCCTGGGTGAATTAACTTGTTTTTCTTCCAGGGCCTTAAGGTGTGCCATTAAGTTGCTAGTGTATGCTCTCTCCAGTTTCTTTTTGGATGCACTTAGAGCTATGAGTTTTCCTCTTAGCACTGCTTTCATTGTGTCCCATAGATTTGGGTAGGTTGTACCTTCATTTTCATTGAATTCTAAAAAGTCTTTGATTTCTTTTTTTATTTCTTCCTTGACCGAGGTGTCATTGAGTAGAGTATTGTTCAATTTCCATGTGTATGTGGGCTTTCTGTTGTTTTTGTTGTTATTGAAGACCACTCTTACTCCCTGGTGATCTGATAGGAGGCATGGGATTAGCTCGATCTTCTTGTATTTGTTGACATCTGTCTTGTGACCAATTATATGGTCTATTTTGGAGAAGGTACCATGTGGAGCTGAGAAAAAGGTATATTCTTTAGCTTTAGGATGAAATGTTCTATATATATCTGTTAAATCCAGTTGGTCCAGAGTTTCAATTAGTTTCACTGTGTCTCTGTTTAGTTTCTGCTTTCCTGATCTGTCCATTGAGGAGAGTGGAGTGTTGAAGTCACCCACAATTATTGTGTTAGGTGTAATGTGTGCTTTAAGCTTTAGTAAGGTTTCTTTTACGAATGAGGGTGCCCTTGCATTTGGAGCATAGATGTTCAGTATTGAGAGCTCTTCTTGGTGGATTTTCCCTTTGGCCAGCAAGAAGTGACCTTCTGAGTCTCTTTTGATGATTTTAGGTTGGAAGTCAATTTTATCTGATATTAGAATGGCTACTCCAGCTTGTTTCCTGGGACCATTTGCTTGTAAAATTGTCTTCCAGCCTTTTACTCTAAGGCAGTGTTTGTCTTTAACACTGAGATGGGTTTCCTGTATGCAGCAAAATGTAGGGTCCTGTTTCCGTATCCAGTCTGTTAATCTATGTCTTTTTATTGGGGAATTGAGTCCATTGATGTTAAGAGATATTAAGGAATAGTAATTATTTCCTCCAGACATTTTTGAAATTATATTTATTTATTTTATTTATTTTTTTAATATTCGAGAGGTTACCTTCTTTTAGGTTTGATGAGAGGAGGTTTCTATCTTGTTTCTTCCTGGGTGTAGTTTCCGTCCTTGTCTTGGTGTTTTCCCCCTATTATCCTTTGTAGGGCTGGATTTGTGGAAAGATATCGTGCAAATTTGGTTTTGTCATGGAATACCTTGATGTCTCCATCTATGGCGATTGAGAGCTTTGCTGGGTAAAGTAGTTTTGCCTGGAGTTTGTGTTCTCTTAGAGTTTGCATTATATCTGCCCAGGATCTTCTAGCTTTCATGGTCTCAGGTGAGAAGTCTGGTGTTATTCTGATAGGTCTTCCTTTATAAGTTACTTGGCCTTTTTCTCTTGCTGCCTTTAATATTCTTTCTTTGTTTAGTACATTTGGAGTTTTGATTATTATGTGACGGGATGTGTTTCTGTTCTGGTCCAGTCTGTTTGGGGTTCTATAGGCTTCTTGTATATTCATGGGCATCTCTCTCTTTAGGTTGGGGAAGTTTTCTTCCATAATTTTGTAGAAGATATTTGCTGGCCCTTTTACTTGTACGTCTTCATTCTCCTCTATACCTATGATCCTTAGGTTTGGTCTTCTCATTGCGTCCTGGATTTCCTGGATGTTTTGGGTTACAGCCTTTTTGCATTTAGTATTTTCTTTGACTGTTGAATCAATGGTTCCTATGGTATCTTCGGCTTCTGATATTCTGTCTTCTATCTCTTGTATTCTATTGTTGATATTTGCATCTATGGCCCCTGATTTCTTCCCCAGGTTTTCTATCTCCAATGTTGTCTCCCTCTGTGATTTCTTAGTTGTTTCTACTTCTGTTTTTAGTATCTGGATGGATGTGCTCAGATCTTTTGCTTGCTTGATTGTGTTTTCATGTATTTCTTTAATAGATTTTTGTGCTTCCTCTTTCATAGCTTCTACTTGTTGGCCCACGTTCTTCTGTAGTTCTTTAAGTGACTTTTGTCTTTCTTCCTTATTGTCTTCTTCTCTTTGATCCATCTTCTCCTGCATTTCTTGAAGTGATTTTTGTATTTGCCTCGTAAAGGCTTCTAACTTTTGATCCATTTTCTCCTCTATTTCTTTACGAGATTTTTCTATGTGTTCAGCTACCAGCATCCTGACCAGTGATTTTATATCCAAGTCTTGTTTTTCTGGTGTTTTGGGGTATCCAGGGCTTCCTGTTGTTGGCGAACTGGGTTCAGATGCTGTCATGTTGCCTTGATTTCTGTTAGTGACATTCCTTCGTTTACCTTTTGCCATCTGGTTATTTCTGGTGTTAGTTGACCTTGTTGTCACTGGCTGGTGTTTGAATCTCCTGCGAGGCTGGGCTTACCTGTTGTTTCTTTACTGGTGGTTATGCGTGATTGCTGCTCAACGGGATCACGAGCTGGCTGCCACCGGTTGACTTTGTGCCCGGCCTGAGGACTCTGGCAAGTGTGGGGGAGTGCAGCAGAGCCTAGGTAGGCGCTGCTATGCCTGCCTAGTAGGGAGAGCCTAGCAGATCCCCTCACGTGGTAGCCCCTGATGGAATCTATCTACCTGTGTCTTTCCAGCTGTGTCCTGGTTGCAATATGGAGGCCTGCCGCTATAGCTGGTCCGGGGTCCTGGGGAGCTGGGTGGTTCCGGTTGCCTCAGTGCAAGTCCTAAGCTCACAGGGACCGTGCTGCAGAGCCTAGGTGCCTGGGCCCGCCTCTGGGCGAGAGCTCAGCAGAGCTCCCTGCACCAGTCCCAGAAGGAGTCCCTACCTGCGCCTTTCCAGCTGTGTCCTGGTTGCAATATGGAGGCCTGCTGCTGTCGCTGGTCCGGGGTCCTGGGGAGCTGGGTGGGTCCGGCTGCCTCAGTGCACGTCCTAAGCTCGCAGGGACGTGCTGCAGAGCCTAGGCGCCTGTGCCCTCCTCTGGGCGGGAGCTTAGCAGCGCTCCCTGCTCCAGTCCCAGACGGAGACCCTACCTGCGCCTTTCCAGCTGTGTCCTGGTTGCAATATGGAGGCCTGCTGCTGTCGCTGGTCCGGGGTCCTGGGTGGGTCCGGCTGCCTCGGTGCAAGTCCTAAGCTCACAGGGACCGTGCTGCAGAACCTAGGCGCCTGTGCCCTCCTCTGGGCGGGAGCTTAGCAGCGCTCCCTGCTCCAGTCCCAGACGGAGACCCTACCTGCGCCTTTCCAGCTGTGTCCTGGTTGCAATATGGAGGCCTGCTGCTGTCGCTGGTCCGGGGTCCTGGGGAGCTGGGTGGGTCCGGCTGCCTCGGTGCAAGTCCTAAGCTCACAGGGACCGTGCTGCAGAACCTAGGCGCCTGTGCCCTCCTCTGGGCGGGAGCTTAGCAGCGCTCCCTGCTCCAGTCCCAGACGGAGACCCTACCTGCGCCTTTCCAGCTGTGTCCTGGTTGCAATCTTCATTCCTTTTAATAAGACTAAGCCTGCCTTATTATTAAGAAAAGACCTGCTCTGTCCCAGGGTAAGGAGAAGCCTGTCTGCTCCTTCTGCTCTCTCTGCAGCTTCTTCTTTCTTCCTCTCTCCCTCTGCATTCTGCACATTGTTCTCTTAGTTTTTCATGTTATCTGTAGTTTCTAAGTTATTCCACTCTGCATTCTCTTTCTAATTTTGCCCTTTCCTCCTGCTCTGATGTCACAGTAATGCTCTTACTCTCAATGCCTTTTCTCCCAATGCTATGCATTTACTTGTAAGTTCTTTTTGAAATGAGATCTAAAAAGTTCTCTTGTGTCCTGACTAAAAAAATTATCCTTGGTTCTGTTCTAAAATGTTCTGTTCAGATCTGTCGAAAAAGTTCTCCTCAGCCCAGTTCTGTCTCTTTTCTTTGTCCTCAGCACTTAAACATCTTTCAGAATATATGATCACATGGTAAAAAGTTCATCACGGTTTCACACAAAAATTCAAATCAGAAATTGAAATAGAAGTTTACAACAGAGAATGTTTACATGTATATCCATGAGGAGTAATTCTCTAGTTAAACGTCCACCACCTGTCCTAGCTCCACAGGTTCGTTGAGAGTTGCAAACAACAAGTTATTAGTGAAGTTTTAGATAGATAAACTCAGTCAATATTTTATCCTCTGTCCTAGAACCTATAATAAATCATTAGTTCCCTTTCTATGACCGTTGGTTAATGGTTTTACAACCTCTTGGACTGTGCTTTGAGTAGTAGAAAGTCTGCCTGCTATCAGAAGCAATTAACTGGTGACACATGGGAGACTGGAAGAGTTCTCATTGCAGTTTTTATTATCAGAAAGAGACCCAAGAGTCCCATTACAAAAGAGCTTAGTAAATACTGACATAATTTTAGGATTTCTTATAGGCTCATCATTAAGAATTAAGAAGTCATCTATTTGTCTATATAGTATCACTACAAGACAGTACATCTTCATAGTTCTGCAGAGATTTGCTCAAAAGGGTGGACTAATACCTAGCAATTATTATATATGTTTAGTAACAACAGGAAAAGCATATTAATAGCTTTCAAAGATAATTTTCTCATAGGCCTTGCCTACCAGAGTTCCATCCTAGATTTTAATTTAAGGGGATCATCTCAGGAAGATCACCTGCTAGTTGTTAGCTTGTTCTATGATGGTGTTTGACATTCCGTGGGCTCATTCTTATTCAGTGGAGCCTTGCAGTTTCTTCTGGATTGAACTGCTGCTGCTGATTTTTCCCTCATTTCCTATTAACCTTTCTTCTTACCTACCTTTGGTTGGTGGGCTAGATGGGAGGCTGAAGCATTTAAGAACCCTTATTAAAATACATTTTGAAAAAATCTAAGCCTACAGCTTTGATACAAAAAAATTCATCTAAAATATTTTAACTAAATATATCATAATTAGAGATGGAAACAATTTTATAAAAGTAACCGTTTATTCAACATTCTACAGAACTATGTTATCAAGTGCCCTAAAGGGATGTGGAGAAGGCTAGGCAAGCTTCCCTGTGGTCCAGCCTCTATCCGGCACTCACCCCTTTTCTCCAATCCCTGAAGAACATCATAATGTTGATAATATAGGTCATTTATCTGATATAAAATATTTCATTGATCTTATATAAAAATAGATGTCTTTAAGAAACAACACAGTCTCATGAAAGAACAGGAAACATTTTTGGCTTAAGCCTCTTCCTGTGGGAGGAGCTTCCACTTTATGGAGGAATCTAGTTCTTCCTCAAAGACATCTAGCTCCTGCTCCTTGGAGAGCTCTAGGAAGACCTGGAAGGATGGATGAGAAAGAGAGATGTCACATGTAGCTGCAGGTGAATCAGAGTAGCAAATTATGTCTTTGCATTTTGTGGATGTTAAAGTCATTACCACGGACCCACCTGCTCCAGGGTGGACTGAGAGAGGCTGTACTCCTCCAGGTCAAAGGTCTGCTTAACTGTATAAGGAGAAACATATTTAGGAGCAATTATATTTTCTTATATAGATAGTCTCATAGCCAACAACAAGCGCACATAATTAAAATATTAATTATGTTATGACAATTCTACCCAGTTAAAATACATCAACACATTTACTTGACTGGGGGAACCCTGCTTGTACCAGGCTTACATGCTGAGTGCTTTCTGGATTCTGGGTTTAAGGGAGACATGGGGATGAGAAATTTTCTTTTCTTGTGCATGAGCCACTGGTTTTGCACAACCACATAGGAAGATGCAGATAAAAGATGCTTGAATGGGGCTGCTTTGGAAGAGTCTAGGGAAGGACATCTGAGGTTTGCTAGGGAGAGAATAGCTTCCTGCACTCTTTCTAAAAGACACTGAAGAGTCCCATGATTGAACTTAGAACCTTCCTCGTCAACCAGAATAGAATAAGAAGGGCATGGAGTAGAATTGGAGCCATACTACAACGAGAAACAGCTTCCCCCCACCCCCCCCCAGCAAGTAACACAATTTCATGGTTCACAATGTAATCAAATATCCTGTAACAGTTTCACCTCCTCTTCCTTTGTTCCCTTCCCCTCCCCTTTCCTCCCCGCCTCTCCTCCTTTCCCCTCCCCTCCCCTCCTTTCCCCTCCCCTGCCATTTTCATTTCCCCCACCATACTCAGCCCTTATCTCCTTGGTGTCATGCTTCTAAAACCCAATTTAAGATTTAAGTTTTGAACTTAATGTATTATGAAACATTTCACTTCTGAGCATAGATTATCGTATGATTTAGAATAATTTCCTCCTCAGGATCTTTGTTTCTGAGACACGGCTCTTACCCTTCTCTAACTTGAAGAAAGCTTGGGATAAAGGTTGCACGTCTTCCACTGGTAATTTGTAAACCATCAGAGGAGAACACCTGGGATCAGAGGGAGGACACATCAGCTAAGGCACATGTAAACATGTAAACAACAAAATCACTGCCCAACTGTTACTATTTTTAAATCAGGACAAAGAATTTTTTAACAACAGATCTACTCTCTTATTCTTTTTGTGTGTTCATGTTATGTATGTTTATGTGTTTGTGTGTGTATGTAATACACACATATGCTAATGTGTGTGCATGGGTGTGCATGCACACTTGGAAGCAAGCACTCTTGGGCGTCATTCCTAAGACATTAACCACCATTCTGCTTTGGTTCTCAGAGTCTGGACTGCAGTCTGCCAAGCGGGCTGGACTGGTGGACCAGTGAGCCCAGGGATTTTTCCAAGAGCTAGGATACCAAGAGGTATCGCCATATTCTTAATATTATTTTATTTGAACGATAGTGATTAAACTCAGGGCCTGGTCCTTGTGAGGCAAGCACTTCACTGACTGGCCATCTTCTTAGCCCATTATCAAACCCTTAAGTGCAGTTATACAGTCATGGTGGCTCAACACTGCACCGCTGACGTGCAGAGAGTGGTGTTGGCACTGAGCTCAGTGCTGCACACTGACCTACAGAGAGATGGAGGGTGATGGTGCCTGTGTCATCAACACTGCAAGCTGACCTACAGAGCTCATTCATCTTGTTTAACTGACACTCCCTACTTCCTTCCTCCTATCCGCTGGAAAGCAGCATTTCACCTTGGGTTTCTAAGGATGTGACTATTTTAGATACCTCGTAAGTAGAACCATGCAGCATTTATCTTGATGTGCTTAGCTTATTTGCTTAGTGTGACGTTCTCAAGACTGTGTATTTCTATCTATCAAAGGTTGAACAGCTCCCAGGAACTAAGCCATTAACTAACGAGCACACATGGAGGGACTCATGGCTCTAGCCGCATATGTAGCAGAGGATGGTTTTGTTGGGCATCAATGGGAGGAGAGGCCCTTGGTCCTGTGAAGGCTCGATGCCCCAGTGTAGGGGAATGACAGGGCTGGGAGGTGGGACTGGGTGGGTGGGGAAAACCCTCATAGAAGCTGGGGGAGGGGAAATGGGATGGGGGGGTTCTGCATGTGTGTGTGTGTGTGTGTGTGTGTGTGTGTGTGTGTATGTGTGTGTGAAACTGGGAAGGGGGATAACAGTTGAAATATAAATAAAGAAAATATCCAATAACAAAAAAGAAAAAAAGAGGTTTAACAGTATTCCAACACACACACACACACACACACACACACACACACACACACACCTATACAAAGTCTATTGTCTGCTCAATTATATCATGTTCCCATCAGGCTCATGGGACATCATAGAAGAGGGGGCAGAAAGACTGCTAGGGCCAGAGGATAGGGGAGGACTGGCTTGTAAATAGTGTTGTCAGGATACAACAGGATAGCCACACTTATGATCTCACAGCAGCGAGGGTTGCCTGCACAAGAGGTGGACAAGGTCAAGGTAGTTGGCAGCCCAGCACGGGGCAGGAAGGGGCTTATGTTTTTTGTTTGTTTGCTTGCTTGCTTGCTTGGTTTTTTTGTTTTTGTTTTTGTTTTTGTTTTGTTTTGTTTTGTTTTTTCAAGACAGGTTTCTCTGTATATCCCTGCCTGTCCTGGAACTCACTCTGTAGACCAGGATGACCTCGAACTCAGAAATCCACCTGCCTCTGCCTCCCGAGTGCTGGGATTAAAGGTGTGCACCACCACCGCCTGGCTAGGAAGGGGCTTATGAATCCCACCCTTAACCAATGAGCTTCTGGAGGAGAAGCAATTTTCTTTTAGGGCATGGCCCCTGGTAAGTAGATGGTGCTACAGTGGATGGCCCCTGCATGCATGAGTTAATAGACAAATTGGATACAGTACAAACTGCATACAGAAGGCTATTTTTAAAAATTAAAAAGAAAACACAAATTAATGTGGTGTGGTGAGAAGGTGGCAGGTCAGATCTTGGGAGTGTCGGTGGGGTAAGAGTGGAGGGTGAATAT
The DNA here is from genome assembly GCA_964023405.1 of Apodemus agrarius. Lineage (NCBI taxonomy): Eukaryota > Metazoa > Chordata > Mammalia > Rodentia > Muridae > Apodemus > Apodemus agrarius. The sequence goes on from OZ030015.1 coordinate 96,841,482, forward strand.
GACCAAAATGCATTGTCTGAAATTCTTAATGAATTAATAAAATAACATCTGTTTATCTGTTGGTGGATACTTGAGCTATTTCCATGCTTTCTCTTTTGAAGATACTTGTTCAATGAACACAGAGGAACAGGCATCTACTTGAGATGTATATTTCAATTCTTTGAATATATACCAGGAGTGGGTTTTTTTGTTTTATTTTGTTTTGTTTTTTTGTTTTTTTTTGTGTCAATTGATGTTTATGTCCATTAAGCCTCATCAGGTGAGCAATTCTGTATTTCTACCAACAGAATACACATGTTCTAGTTCTCCTATATCCTTGCCAATAGCTGCCTTCATTTTTAAAGGTAATTATTCATCCTATTCTTTGTGAGGTGATCACTCATTGTAGTTTCGATTTATATTAACCTGATTAGAAGTGACACAGCATTTTAAATATACTTGTAAGACATTTGTATGTCTCTGGAGAAATATCAACCCATTTTTAAAATCAAATTATTAGGTTTAGGGATCATTTTGTTTGCTCTTTATAACTATCAGTTTCTTTTCTTTTTTGGATGCAAATCTATATCAGATACATAGTTTGACACTCTTTGGTAGGCTGCCCTTTTACCTTGTTAACTGTTTCTTTTGCCCTATAGAAGATTTTCAGTTGATGTTACCTTATGTATCTGAGTTTTTATGGCCTATGGCTTTGGAATTGTATCCATGAATTCATTCTCAAGACTAATGTCTCATAGGGTTTTTTGTTTTGTTTTGTTTTGATATTTTGTACTTCAAGTTTCAGTTAAGTCCCAATAGGTTTTCAGTTGACTTTTAATATGGTCCAAGTTTGGACCCAGTTTCCTTCTTTTTCTTTTTTTGCTGAAGATTATCTCACCTCTCTATTGTGTTTACTTGACGCTTGAGCTTAAGCTAAGATGACCATATAAGCATGGCTGTATTTATGAGCTCTCTGTTCTCTTCTGTTGGTCTACATGTCTTTCTTCACACAAATGCCATACTATTGAATCCACAGGATGGTTAGTGGGAGAGTAAGACTCAGAGGAGTTTGAACTCTTGGGTCCGTGCGCGGAGGTGAATAGCTAAGCTCAGATGCTATTAGATGATCAGCCTGGCTCGCCTTTGCCCTCACTGTCAAAGCTGACACTGACATTTGACAGCTTCTTCTTCTTTTTCTTCTTTTTCTTCTTTTTCTTCTTCTTCTTCTTCTTCTTCTTCTTCTTCTTCTTCTTCTTCTTCTTCTTCTTCTTCTCCTCCTCCTCCTCCTCCTCCTCCTCCTCCTCCTCTTCCTCCTTCCTCCTCTTCCTCCTCTTCTTCTTCCTCCTCCTTCTCTTCTTCCTCCTCCTCCTCTTCTTCTTCCTCCTCCTCTTCTCTTCTTCCTCTTCCTCTTCTTCCTCTTCTTCTTCCTCTTCCTCTTCTTCCTCCCTCCTCCTTCTCTTTCTTCTCTTCTTTTTCTTCTTCTTCCTTCCCCTTCCCTCCTCTTCCTCCTCCTCCTCTTCCTCCTCCTCCTCCTCCTCTTCTTCTTCTTCTTCTTCTTCCTCTTTTTCCTTCCTCCCCCTCTTCTTCTTCACTCTGAAACTGTCAATTTCTCAATGTTTCATAAGGGAGTGGAAACCTAGATGACTACTGAATGCCAATCACACTCCTCTTACACAATCATATTCACCAGAGAAGAATGTAATTTCCGACAATGAGACAAGGAGTTCATTACTGTGTAATGTCAGTAATGGAGATTTAGTAAGTAACATTTTTTTTTTGATAAATGTGGACATCACAGGGGCTTAGAGTATATTTCATACTATACTTTCTCACAGCATATGGGGCAACCATTCTCATACACATACATTCTCCATGCCTTCATTATATATTTCTGTTTTAGTATGGGGTGTACACTGAGTCACAGCATTGTTTAAAAAGACAGACTCTCACAAAACATTTTTGGAATCACAGTGTGTGTGTGTGTGTGTGTGTGTGTGTGTGTGTGTGTTTGGCAGAGCATACCTATGCAGTGATCAGATATTAACTTTGTGTGTCTTTCTCTGTTGCTCTCAACCATATTTTTGGAAAAATATGAACCTGGATCTCACTCTGTACAATCACACTAGGCTTTTAGTGTTGGTGTAGAGTAACCAAATTCAGATTCTCACACTTGTACGGCAAACATGGAATGCTGAGTTACCTTCTAACCCTTCAAACATATTAATTTAGTTTAGAATGACAATCTTGAACCCCCAAAAAGTCTTTGTGAGGGAGAGATGTTACAAGCCAAGGATGGTACATAGCACATAGTAGGGCCACAGCCTATGGCACATTTGCTTTCCCACCAGCTCTATCTTCTCTGCTTTGCTTTCCATCAAATATCTATCGAGCCAAGTGTCCTTTCACCTGACCACAAAGCAGTATACCTGACAGGGGGAAACCAACATTTGGTATCAGATCAAAACCAAGCAGCAGCTTTACCGTTCCTGCCTGGCAGCCTGGGGGAAAAGCCTGAGGACCTCCGTGTGGAGGGGCTCCACCTGCTCGAGGGTCTTCACCTTCATCTCCAGCAGGTAGTCTTTGCCAAATTTGCTTTTGAGATGTTGGATGGATCCAATACACCTGGGAATCGGAGAAGGATGCATTCAGAATAGGGAGAGAGAGGTATGTGCGGCAGTGTTTGAAACCTTCAGCTTGCTACCAGGTCTGGCTCAGGGCCCTTGCTGTTAAGTGGTGTGTGTGTGTGTGGGGGGGGGGGCGCTTAGCAAGTCTAGCCATTGCAATTATTTCCTTGTCTATGGGAAAAATCATCTAGTCATACACTCCAAGAGTGAGTGTGGTCTCAAGACACATACTCACCTCAGCCTTCCGGATACCAGGATGGCCACGCGGTCACACAGAGCCTCGGCCTCTGCCATGTAATGGGTAGTCAGCAGGGCGCCCCTGTCTGTGTTTTTTATGATGGCCCTGATTGCTTGCCTATATTGTCAGGACAACATTCACAATTTAGAAAGAAGTGTAATTAAAAAAGAAAAGACAGAAAGGAAGCATGCATTGAAAAAGAGCACTTGCAGAATACAGTATTTATTATGAGCTTGTATGAAGAGGGAAATTCTGTTAAAACAGGCATGTACATGGGGACAGAACGATGCAAAACTCAACAGCATTGTCCAAGACAGCAGTTGGAAGCCATTGCAGAATAAATGACAGGTTTTACAACTTTGCAAGAACCACTGTTCTCATGCCCAACACCAGACACTTGATTGTGGTACAAAAGTTCCTGTACCAACCCAGAGATACCTGTGCCCCTCTCGCACACACAGTGAGTGGCTTGCAGTCTAATGCTATGTGTGCTTCCTTTCCTCAGAAATGTTTGAGAAATATTATTAGAGAAATTCTAGTTTGCAGACCATCAATTTTACTAAGGGTGTTGGTAATTTTGTATTTTTTATGAACATAAAAAGTTTTAAGATATGCTTTTATAATTCTTTCTGTGTGTTTTGCATGCCCATGTGCATGTGCTCTGTGTGTGTGTGTGTGTGTGTGTGTGTGTGTGTAAGTGCACATGTGTGCGTGTGTAGGTATTGGCTAGAGGCCAAGTTTGGGTGTCCTGTTCTCCACATTGAGTTTTGAAACAGCAGTTCTCACTGAACTTGGAGCTTACCAGTTGGCCAAGACTAGCTAGTCAGTGAGCTCCAGCTTTCCTCCTGACTTCATCTCCACAGTGCTGAGATTACAGCAAGCAAGATTACCCCCAGGATTGTTATGTGGGTGTCAGGAATCTGAACTCTGGTCCTTACACTTGGTAAAAAGTTTCCGCGTGAGTGAAACTATTGTCAAGCTCTCCTCTAGGCATGGGTTCAGCCCCATGGCAGCCTCTCCTTACCATATTTGCTGCTGCCCCTCAGGATCCAGCCCAGTGGATGGCTCATCCAGAAGCAAGATAGATGGGTTCCCCAGGATGCTGAGCACAAAGCACAGCTGCAACAAGAGGGACAGCCCATGTGGCATCACCTCAAGTGTGCCTCGCTGAGGTGTGCTCGAAGCCCTTCCCTGAGCCCTGCCTATACCTTTCTCTTCACTCCCTCTGACAGTGTCTTCACGGGAGACTTCAGCTGGTCCTGCAGCTTGAGAGCATCCGCCAACCTGAAGAGAGACAGTGGGACATCGCCGTCCTCTCCATGGTGAACAGAGATGATGGAAGGGTGGGGCAGTGAGCCTGGCCAAGATGGAGGAGTGGGGGCCATATTCTGGAGCCATTGTGTGTGTGTGTGTGTGTGTGTGTGTGTGTGTTAGTGGGAAAAAAAGGTGATATTATTGCTGGCTGAGGTGAGCCCATCCTCAAACAGTGTCTCATCACAGAATTCAAATAGTTAATCTATGATCAATACACTAAATTTTAGTATTTTCAATAAAATTTACCAATATATTCCCCCTTTCCATGTTTAATGGCAGAAAAAATTTATTTTACATCTGGAAAACTAATTCCTAATTATAAATCTGCCCAGCATCTTGAGCTTTTCACCCCGTTTTTTGCGAATGCTGTTTCCCCACTTTCCCCCTGACCTCCTCCTGTTCTAGGTGCATCCCCACCCATGTACCTTGTGATGGCGACTTCAGCGTGACTTCTGCTCAGGCCCCTCACTGCAGCATACACCTCCAGGTGTTCCTTCACAGTGAGGTTGGGCCACAGAGCATTCTCCTGAGGACAGTACCCCAGGAACCTCGGGGTGTCCCCTTCTCCACTCCCTTGCAGTAGCACCTATAGATGAAAGTTCATCATTTAGAGCCCACATTCTCCACAGCCTCAGGGAGTACTTCTGTGACAGCTCTCTCACAGAAACTCCACCCCCACCCAGACCAAAGGGAATTTTAACCATTTGCTGTCATCTTACACTGGCGAGAGCTCGTTAGTAGCAATTACTTGTGAATGAATGTGTGCCCAGTCAGAAACAGTCTTCTTTGGTTCCCAGTTCATAGCCAATGTTTTCACAACTTCCTAAATGGATAATCTCCTTACCCTCACGTGCTCTTCCGTGTTCTTTTGAATACCTCCTCTGCCACAGAGGCTGCAGGGAATGCTCGTAGATGAGTAGATAATTTATCAAATAATAAGCCACCTACCTGCCCGGCCGTGAGTTTCGTGTCTCCACTTATCATTTTAAGAGATGTACTTTTGCCAGCTCCATTGTGTCCCAACAATCCTAGAATCTCACCTGAAACACAGGAATTATATTGAACTTAAATTTACAGTAAAACTAAGCATAAAACATAATCTGAACTCTCACCGAGTGATGTATTTCATGTGCTATGTTTTGTACATTGTGTCCTATTTAACTGTCACAACTATCCCAAGAAATCATCACAATCTCTTCTTTTATTCTTGGTGATAAGAAGTCTCAAGAATGAGGTATTTTCCCGATTACACCAGTGTAGATTGGAAAGCCATTCTTAGAAACTAGAGTGTCTGATTCTGTTTCCTGTGATCTTACGTCTTTGGTAGTGATGTTGGAAATTGAGTTCCTTCAACCTAAGCCTTCAGTAGATGCTGCTGCACCCCCCAACCTCCAACCAATTCTCTTAAAAAAAACACACACACATTAGAATGTCAGTCATGTGAGTTTAAGAGAAAATTTAATGACTTTCATAGGGCATGTAGTTGTGTTGGTTCCTATGTAGATAGGGCTGGACCCCTATTCTTGGAGTGAATGAATGTACTTAAAAATGAAATGTGTAAAGGAGTTGTCAGGCTACCCTAGAGAGTAGTCCACACATGAGTGAACAGATAGTGTGTGAAGGATTTTCCTTAAGAACCAAGAAATAGTTCAATAGTTTCAATATTTGAGCCAACTGTTGAAAAACACATGACTAACCTTTCCTGACACAGAATGAGACATTCCTGGTGGCTATCTTAGCCTTCTTCTTGGAAAGGCAACGTTTCCTCTTCCCTGCATACTCTTTACGTAGGCAGCTGGCAACAATGACTGGCTTCTGTAAATAAGAAGAATGTCATGTCAGGCTCTTCTCTCCACTGACTTAGAATAAGCTGTATCTCCTACACTGCCCTAACTCTGCTTCAAAGAGATCTTAGTAGGCACCATCATAACCTACTACTTTTCTGTCTTAGCCCTTGTCTTTGGAAAGTATTCAATGAGCTTCCCCTACAAAGACATCTACCAAGAATCAGATTGTTTTAGAGAGTGTGCCTGACTCCAACAAACATACAAAAGACATGAAAAGCACCAGATAGTGTGCCTTATATTGAATACTGTATGTTCTCACTAGAAACAGTGACATTTGTCACTACATGCTCAGTTTATCTAAGTCCTTCATGAATTTAGTGATTTCACTTGTATTCTATTTTTAGCTTATACAAAGGAATTGGAAACACTGAGTTTCAATCTGCTCATTTCAATGTAAAACTGATGGCCACATTCTAAAACAGTGACTCTCTTTTGTTAAGATGAAGGAAATGAAGTATCCTTAGAGAATAAGTCCGGTAGACCAGTTGCTTTAATAAGTACACATTTGCATTGTTTGGCAAACTAGCTACTTTATGTGCTTACTTCATCAAAACTGGTGGATACCAAGGCATTTGCTGTTCTCATTCTCTCCATTTGAACATCTTCATCCTCATCTTCTGGCTCTTCTGGGTTTTGATACACATCATTGTTTTGTGGAGAAATTCTAAGGTAAAAACCACCCATTAATAATTGGCTTGTGGCCTTAGTCTTTGTGTCAACAATGATTGGTTGTTCTAAACCCATTCTCAAGTAGAGCACAAGATGAGAGAAATGCATTGCATTTCCCTTTGGTGCAGTCTACACTCATTCCATGTGACTCCCCTTGCCCTGGTCATCATTACCATGCTTAGCGACCATCACTCTTTACCTATCTTCTATTCTACTCAGCTATGGGAAGATTCCTTTCAATGCTAATAGATAGTTCAGAAATAATCTGAAAAAAAAAACCCTTTTGAAAATAGTGTAGCCCAACAACATAAACTATTTTGTTCTCACGGGGGAAATGGGCCAGAGTATTTAAATTTAGTACTGTGTCAGAAAATAAGATACTGTGAGTACTCAGTCAAAGATGGAACATCTGTTTTATCTCCTTCCTTGAGCTCAGGAAGTAACAGGAAGGAGTGGGCAGAAGGAATGCAGGAGTCATAGGATGGGGAGGACTGCTGTGAAATGTTCTCTGATCATGACATGGTGTTGCACACATGAACATGTTGTGCAGCAGCTGTGGTTACCTGCATAAGACATGCACAGTATTAAGTCAATTAAGTGAGCTCTGGGCTCTCTCTCCTCAGTCTGGAGAAGTCTTGCTGGACCTCAAGAGTGTCTTGCTTCTCCACGGAATCCTTCAGGGACCCCCAAACTAATCAGTTCGGAACTCTGCCCCATCAAACCCTTCCCAGCTGGTCCTGCTCACCACCCAGCCTACACTGGTGAGTTGTGTGCTGTCCCGTGGGGGCCCTATTGTCTAGCTCTGGGCTAGATCCTCAGTCCAAAGGAGCCTTGCAGGACTCTAAAAGCATCACAATTCCCCATGGAAACCTTTGGGGGCACCAAAACTAAGCAGCTTGGAGTCCTGTCCTAGCAATCCCATCCCAGTTGGATCTGCCTGCCATTCCAGTCGGTAAGCCTGGGACACAGTCTTCAGAGCTGTGCATGATTGCCCAAGCTCTGTCATGTATCTCTGGGCTCCCTCTTTGGTCCTGAGGATTCTTGTGGGGCCCCAGGAGCCTCTTACTACTCTGTGGAGTCCTGTAGAGCCCCAAGAACAACCAACTTGGAACATTGCTTCACAAATTCCTTACGAGTGCAAGGGAAAAGGTCAAGTAACATATATAAGGCAAACCTGTAAGAATTATACCTGATTTCTCAACTGAGACTCAAAAAGCTAGAAAGGTCTGGGTAGAGAGAGGTCTTGTAGATCCTAAGAGACTACAGATGTCAGTTCAGACTATTATACCCAGCAAAACTTTCAATCACCATAGATGGAAAAACCAAGATATTTCATGACAATACCAAATTTAAACAATACCTTTCCATTAAACCAGGCCTACAGAGGATACTAGAAGGAAAACTCCAACCCAATGAGGCTAACTACACTCAAGAAAATACATGAAATACACAATTCCACACCATTAAAACCAGAGTGAAAAACAACAACAACAACAACAACAACAACAACAACAAAAACCAGAGCGAAGTAACCCAGGTCCAGAAAGACAAGCATGGTATGTACCTACTTATAAGTGGACATTAGCCACAAAAGAAAGAATAACCATACTACAACCCACAGACCGAATGAAACTAGAGTGCCCAAGGGGGGAAACTGGGCAGGAGATATGGTGAGGAGTAGAAAGGGGATGGGATCAGGTATAAGGAGGGGAGCGGGAGGCTCGGAGAAAGAATAGAAATCAGTTGAGGGCATCTCTGGGACTAGCTGGAAACTGGGATGGGGGAGGCTCCTGGGTGCGATGTATGGAATGTACTCATTTATAAGTGAGTATTAACTGTAAAGTACAGGATAGCCATGCTATAATCAACAGACCCAAAGAAGCCAAATAACAAGGCGGGTCAAAGGGAAGATGGTTAAATCTTTCTTAGAAGGGGAAAAACAATAGATGTTGGAGTTTGATGGAAGGAGAGAACTGGGTGGGAGAGGGGGTTGGGAGGAGAGCTGGGCAGGGGGAGTAGGTCATATGTAGGGAGAGCAGGGGAGATGAAAGGGAGATCAGCTGGGGGGAGGGGCAATCTCTAGGACATGCCAGAGACCTGGGATGGGGAAAGACCCCAGAGGGTTTAAGGGGGTGACTCTAGCTGAGATTCCTACCAGTGGGGGATGTGGATCCTGAAGAGGCCACATCTTGGAGCCAGGCAGGGCTCCCAGGGGAGGGATAAGGACAGCAACCCACCCCAAAACCTTTGATTCAAAATGTATCTTGTCTATGTACAGGGATCAATGGCAGAATTCTTTTTTAACTACCTCTCTCTTCAAATCAATAGCATTTTAGATCCAGCCCCACTGCACCTCCTCCAGGGTTGTACGGCATGCCCTGTCGGAGACTTTCCTGTCAGCAGTGTGGGTCTGTTTCTGTCATGCATCATAGATATTCTTCTTAGGCTTGTATATCTGAGCCTCTGTTAACTTCAGTACATCCTTCTTCCAGTCTATCCTGACGCAGTGGCATAGGTTTATTAGTTGGCTTGTTTATGCATGAAAGAAAAAAAAAAAAACAGAATAGTGATTGGTGAAACAAATTAACCTTCAGTTTGATCTCTTCCTACCTAAAGACAGGATCTTTCCTCATTGTTTTCTTTCCAAACTTCCATTCCAGGCATCGAAGAGTAAAAATAAAAATGAAAAATTGAAGGAAAGGCTGAGAGAGAGAGAGAGGGGGGGGGAGGGAGTGCATTAGAAATCACAAAACGATTATTGTCTCAGTATAAAGTGAACTAGTATAATTTTTGACAAGAGTTATATTCAATATCAATTTAAATTTCCAACATCCTCCTTGGCACATTTGGAAATCATTCATTTTCATTACAAATCAGATATAATTATGGGCTATAATTTTTTTTCTACCACAGGTACAAGTGTTCTTTATATTTGGCAAGTAGTTATCTTGTCAGTTAATCTTTATAGAAATAGTAGTCTCTGACTTTGCAAATACTATATTTTTATGTATTACGAAAACCTTGTCTCTATGTTAGTAAAAGTACTGCATGTCAAATGAGTTAACGTTGTTGAGTATGGTTTAGAACCTGGTAAAAAAAACACATCCTTACAATGAGGAACACCAGGAATGGCTCTACAATCGGGGCGTCAGCAAATTCCCGATAAAAGAAAAGCTAGAAAAGAAAAGAAAAAAAAAAGCAGTTAAGTAGGGAAGTTTCATCTCACCGATTTTTATCATTAGGAATCTGAATTGGCCCTAAAGAGTCTCAGTGACATTTTCCCAAGTACGGTAGAAATTTTAAGCAAGTGCTTATTCTGCCATGTGCAGTGAGGAGCTGGCCAGAGAGATTTCATCTGAAAGCAACGAGTTTCATTGATCACTTGGTGAGAGAGGGTCTAGGTTGTGTTGAGCCAGCCTTCCTCAAATGATGAGAGACCTACGTTTAGTTTTATTCCACAGAGATCCAGACATGTCCTGTGGCCCCTGCTTCTCGCCTGATGCCTCCTTTCCATTCCTCTACTGCATTGGTAACCTCTTTCATTCTTATTGGCAGCTTTCTTCTTCTTAGAGGCATAGATATTATATAGAAAGAAGGGAATTGATTTATATAGGATACTGATCCCCGAAATCCCAAAGCTTAACATCATTTTATCTACATCCATTCAAAGCTAAGTAAGCCTGGAAACATAAAAGGCATAAAATGACTGTGAACATTTGTTCTGTTTTCCACCACCTAGTGCTATTCATCTTCATGTGTTAAACAGGGGTCAGGACTGTTCTGTTAAATGTCAAGCAGAACACACTGTCCCACCTGGGAGAAAATCCACTGGAATCCCCATGCATGTTCTGCAAGTTCTAGAGACCCATGAAGATGTCCAACTTTTATAAACAGTTCCAGGATGCGAGAGTAGTCTTACTTACATGCAGAGATAAGATCAAACATCCAAACAGAGTGGCCGGTGGTATTAAAAAGATGAGGCAATACAGCATACCACCCTCACCGAAATCCATTACGACTACAACCATTGACAACATGGTGATCTACCGGAAGTACAAACATACATGTCAGTTGCTCTACATGTTTTCAGATCAAGAGGTTGCATGATGGAGATAATACAGTCCAACTTTCCTTTTTTACTTCCATAAATTAATTTAAACAAAAGGTCAGCCCACAAAGCAATGAATTTTATGATAACATTGTGTCCTGCTTTAAAGTCTCATACCCCCCCCTTATGTCACATATTGTATCTCTGATGTCACACATTGTATCTCTTATGTCACATATTGTATCTTTTAATCTAGATAAACAGAAGGAGACATGGCAGTCCATCATTCTAAATTTCAACTTCCCTATTCAAAAGGAAAGCAGTGTGCTTGCATGAACATCTTCCGCTTTTTTTTTTTTTTTTTTTTAACAACGTAGGGAAATTGCTTTGGCTTAGACCTCCTCATGTGAACCATCACTAGATAAACCTGCTATATAAAATACTTTAACTGTGGATAAGGGGGAGAAACTGGCACGTGTTTCTTCTGGGGGGGGTCAAACTTAGAATAGGATAAGCATTGATTTGAAATTGATATTTGACTGGAAAAAAGCCAACAGTAACAATAGCAAAAGATATTTTTTTTTGTTGTTGTTGTTAGTTATACCAGTGGAGAAAAATAGGCAGTAATGGTAAAAGACAAATTTCTGGCAATAGAAAAAAATTATAGGTTTACAAAATCTTTCATGTTTTTTTTAAACAATGTGTGATACCGTCCTTAACATTTTTGCCACTTCCAGAGGTTTGTGTCACTGTTTTACAAACTGTACAAGTTTGCACAGTTGCTAGAGGGTTCTTCCTCGCTCATTACCTGTGTCCATTATACATACTGCAAACTGACATGAACTCTGAGTCCTCCCCTCTAGGATCATGCTCATTCCTTATGTTCTAAATCACACTCCTGTATGTTCTCCAGATTTCATTTCTCCATTTTTGGTATGTGGTATTTGTGTAGGTGCATGGTATGTGTGTGTGTGTGTGTGTGTGTGTATGTGGTATGTATGGTATGTGTGCGTGAATGTGTATGTGGTGTGTGTATGTGATGTGTGTGTTATGTGTGTGGTATATGGTGTTGTATGGGGTGTGTATATGTGTGTGTGGTATTTGTATGTGGTATGTGTGTTGTGTTGTGTGTATATGTGTTGTGTGTGGTATGTGTAGGTTGTGTGTGTATATGTAGTGTGTGGTGTGTGTATGTGGTGTGTGTGTGTATGGTGTTTGTGTATGTGATGTGTGTGTGTGTGTGTGTGTGTGTGTGTTTGCATACATTTGTACGTGTGGGTTTGCTTTGGTTAAACCAAAGGTCACCATTTTGCTAGGTTGGCTAGACAAAGGATCAGCACTGGGGCTACAGTCACACATGCAGCTCTCTCTCTCTCTCTCTCTCTCTCTCTCTCTCTCTCTCTCTCTCTCTCTCCTTTCAAGCCTGCTGTGGGGGATCTAAACTAGGTTCTCATGCTTGCATAGCAAATATTCCCCACACTGGGCCATCTCCCTCGCCCTAGCTTTTACGTTTAAAGTGAATTTTCTGCTTCCATCGTCTTAAACAGCCCTGCTGACTATTTTCAAAGGGCTTATTATTGCCTTATTGTCTCACAGACCCTTAAGATGGAAAGGACACAGATAATTTTTATTATGTTCAGTTTAATAAAATATTGTCTATTAACTACAATCTTTTATAACTCATGGATGACACCATCCATTTTTCTCTCGCAATCAGCCTTCATTTTCAACACACTATAGAAGTCAATAAAATTTTGCTCAATGAATAAATTTATTTTGCCATTATGAAATCAAAGGAAATGACAATGTTCATAGACTACGTGTGTGTGTGTGTGTGTGTGTGTGTGTGTGTGTGTGTATGGCTTTGTGGAACTAATCTTGTAAGGAGTTTGAAAAAGTAGTTTCTGCTTTTTCTATTTTTTTTTATTTATTTATATGTATGTTCACACATAACTCAAACACACACACACACACACACACACACACACACACACACAAAGTGCACTGTATATGGAAGCCAAAAGAGGGTATCTCCTGGACGTAGATTCACAGGGGATTGTGAGGCACTTTCTGTGGATACTGGGAACCGAACTTGGGCCTTCTGCAAGAGCAGTAAGTGTTCTTAACCACAGAGCCACCTTTCCAGCCCCAATCGTTTCTACTTTTAACTATACCAATAGCAGAATCTGTAGTATGGTAAATTGTGGAGGCCTTTCTAATCACTTCACTTTCGGGAAACACGCAGATGATTTTCTGATTGGCTGGGGGGAAAGCGCAGATTTCAAAAGCTATCTGTTCTCGAGGCAAGTGTAGATATTTGGAGTTGAAAATATTATTAATGACCATTTTACCAGGGACGTAAAGTATTAGCTTAGAAGTTTATATCGCATATGCACAATGAATATCCACAAGCAGCATACTTACGATAAAGAAGCCAAGTGACCAAAGGCCGCTGTTTTTGTTCCCCTTGCGAAAAATGAACGAGATCACGTATGTTAAGAAGATCAGAGCTACGGCATAGCCAACAGAACTCGGGATCTAAAAACAACAACGGGATGTGAGTCTCAGAGCGAGACTGAAGCGAGGGAGGAAAACACATGGGCTCCAAACTCAGCTGTGGAACCGGCTTGCACCTGGCAAAGCCCTGGTTATGCAAGCAGTTTGCATTTTCAAAGCTTTTGCTCTTACTTGTATGCCGTAAATTATAGGAGTAAACACGGCATCTGGGGAGCGTAAAAGGTAGTCCATTAAAGACATGAAGAGGAAGACAAAGCAGTAGAGAGGAATGTCCACCAGGGCCTGCCCGAACCAGTAAGCCGAAGGGAAGAGGCCGGAAACCCGCAGCTGGAACCAAGCTTTGTTCTGTCCAGGAGAGAGCAGAGAGACGACGCAACGTGAGACCTCAGCTTGAGTTTTAAAGAATGTGGAATAGTTAATGTTGAATAAATGTTAAACATTTAATGCATATTTAATGTTGATGTTTATTTATGATAACGCTGGACTATCGTGATAAGTACAACCCAGGCTGAGAGGGGTGGGTGACTGACAGATGTAGCTACCAATCAGCTGCTTTGGTGCAGGCGAACTTGAGGTTCATTGCATACCAGGGAGATACATAAAGATTTCCTCTAGTCAAACATCACCACGAGTGGGCAGGGACTTAGAGGACTGGGTGTGTGAATGGAAGGCTTATCTACCGTGCAACCCATTTTCCATTGCCTCTACAACTGTATAACTGCTCATATAAAATGCGCACGGAATATTATGTAAGTGATTTGATTTAACTGCATTTTTTTGAGGCAGGGTCTCTAATATAGCCCTGACCAGTCTTAAACTCATAGCACAAGATCCTACTGCAACTCCTACCCTATTTGATTTTATGTAGCCCTAAGGACGGGACCCAGGCCTTCATGCATACTAAGGAACCACTCTACCAACTAAGCGATATATCGCAGCCCTTTAAGCAATTTAAAACACTATATATAACAGGAATAATTATATGATAAATATAATTACATATACTATACACCATATATGTTATTATATTTACAGTTTATACACAGAGATGTCTAGCTATTACATATAACATATACTAATACATAATTGTATACCATACAATGGCTATATTTTATATTCTATAAGCTATAGACAGCAAAGACTCATTTGAATCGGAAAACAGTACAAATTGGAATTTGCAAATTGTTATTTAAATGTTGGAAGTTTTACAATGCTTATTCTGAGAAATATTCTATTGTAGTCATGGTTATTACCAGAATTTGTTTACTAATTCATCCTAGGGGGGCAGTTTGCATGAGAGTTTCAGTTTTCCAACAGCAGAGACTGGCTCATGCCAAGATCCATTTTGGGTAAAGGGTTCTCGATTCTCTGATCACTAACGACGTCAGCCATCGTTCTTAGAACATTCCCCACTTGTGTATCTTCTTCAGTAAAATATTTGCTCAAGCATTTGTTCATTTAAAAGTTGATTTAAGGATTCTCTATATTTTTTAATACCTTTTAGTTTGAAAAATCTATTGGTGTTAGATGAATGGATTTATTTTTCAATTTTGTATTTCATGTTGTGTAGCTGCATGATTGTATTTAATTAATGCGCAGAATTATTTAAATTCATTCATTAAAAACTGCATCATTAGCATGTGCCTGTGCGTGTATGCAGGCAATCACTATACTTTCAGTGACTAAGTTAGAAAGTAACTCAAGTTCCAGTTACTCAGAATTCATTTTTACCTGATAGTCTGTGATGCTGCTCATGGCAATGTAAGGAGGGCAAGCGGAGGTCAGAAGCAGCCAGAACGCGGTCTTCACCAGGTATGCGATAGGACTAGACAATTGCTCCTGAAGGGAAAAAGCTGAATGAACAAATTCTGAGTTTCTTTGCCCGGCATACATTCTAAAAATACTACATTGATTGTATGTCGTGGGCGTCTGTGGGGATCTCCAAACTTTTCACGGTCCTTCCAGTGTGTCAGCTTGACTTTGGACTCCTTCACGTCACGCTCAAACTTGCCAATTAAGAAACTGATCCCAAGAGCGTGCATGGATCAAAAAACCTTGCATAGTGGGAAGTCATTAACAATTTACTTGTTACGTCAGTCATTCTACGATTTACTGTGATGTTCGATAATACACCATAAGTCACAGCTGACATCCTCAGTTTCCCAACTGGTCTTTAACTATCTCCAATGTGGTAGCTGGGTGCCTGGGGGAGGGGGGAGGGTCAGATCAGTACAGGTTTGTGATCCCAGAGTAGAGGGAGTGTGAGGAGAGGATGTGAAAGGGACAAGCACTTGGTTGTCGCCGCTGCAACTCCCTTCAAGGAGAGGAGATGCACAAACCCTCATCATACACAAAACCACCATCACATAGAGACACAGCCATCGGTCGATTAAACATATGTTTAACTACACCACGAAGCCAGAGAGCTGCATAGGACAGAGTCAATGTGGGTCTCTGATACTCAAGTAAGTAAGTGCTTACTGTGTTCAGGGCTTGTCCCTGGGTATCAGGAACTCAATGCTTAAATGTGTGAAAAGATGGAACTCAATGCTTAAATGTGTGAAAAGATGTGGGACTGGGGAGATGGCTCTGCTCTTGAGAGCACTGGCTTGTTCTTCCAGGGGACCCAGGTTCTAGTCCCAGCTCCCACAAGATGGCTCACGATCATCTGTACCTCCAGTTTCACAGGATCTGATGCCCTCTTCTGGCCTTAGAGGGCACACAAGTAGTACACAGACTATATACAACACTGTTCAGAAGTTAAATCAAAAATACTTTTAAAAATGCAGTGTACCCTACATCTGCAACAGGGAGAAATATATTTGAGAACCAAGGAATCTTTCCAAAAGATGGCTGCTGCCCAGTTTCTGAATTTGAAGGGCTGTTTATGTTCAACTGCTCAGGCCTTGGGTTAGAAATATATTTTTCTTTGTCTGTGCATATGGTATGGGCAGAGGCTACCATGGTGTCCCTCGTGCCATCTCCATGTTACCTACTGAGGCAGGGCCACTCATTTGAACATAGATACAACTAGACTAGTTAGCAGCTTCCTGGGGAATCCCCTGCCTCTGCCTCGCAGGCACCCATAAGCTACCATGGCCGCCAGGCAGAGAAATGGAATTTTATTTCTTTGCTCTATATTTGGAAAAGCTGGTGCAGTAAGTCTACGGTAGGTCAAAGGAGTTAATAGCTCTGGCAAGAACCTGGAGTGATTCTAAAGAGGATAATCTGAAATTCCAGCCTGAGCATTGTCCAGATTTCTTTCTTTCTTTGGTAGCATTTGTAAAAGTGATGAGTCTCCCCCCCTTCTCCTCCTCCTTTTTCTCCTCCTCTTCCTCCTCCCCTTCCTCCTCCCTTCCAACCCCCTTTCTTATCTCATCCTGTCTGTTCATTCCTTCGTATTAATCACAGTACTGTACACTCTCACTCTTGTCCTTTTTTATCCTCTTTGGAAAATGTTTTCCTTTGTAGTTTTAGAAGCCCAGAGGTCTTGAAAGGGGCTGGTTTTCCAAAGCCCCAGAAGCCAGTGTGACTCCAAGTTTTGGCTGTGGTTTTGGTGGACTCCAAAGGGCTAGGATTCCAGGACTTTAAAAGATGACCTGGGAGGGTGCTCCTGCAGACTTGAACTTACCACGTAATACGTGCTTCTGTCTGTTTGGATGTGGGCTGACGGTTTAACCATTCCAAGTAGCCCATTGCTAAGGATGTCCATCAGAACTGGGAAACAGTTCAGTCTCTTGGTATTGCATGCAAACGAAAAGTTGTAGTTCTAAAAATATAAGGAACAAAATCTCCTAACCATCAAAGGTCTTTGTTTCTCTCCTAAAGCAAGTAAAATTTGGGGTTTTAAGATGCAATGACACTGTGGTTGTTTCTTGATGGTGCTTAGGGGAGGGGGGTCACACCCACTGCCTCGTCTGATGAGAGTTGAGCACGAACCTCTGAGCTACACTTCCAGCCCCAACGACATGTTTTAAAAATACTTTCAAATAATAACAAAAGAATCCCACAAATGCTGTAAGCAAATTGTAATCTCAAAAATAAACAAAAAAAATGCTATGTAAATAAAAGCAAGCCCTGGTGTAAGTAAAACAGGGCCTGTTTAAAAATAAAACAAAACCATGTCTTTAATCTGCCAGCTCTCTTACTTAGGGCTAGAATCATGTTTTAAAGTGTTTATTGTCATAGATAAAACAGCGTGTCTAAGATGTATGTGGTATACAATTTATAAAGGGAAATATAAATTTCCTGACCTCAAATGTAACATCAAATACATAAACTTGAATAAAGTATGCATTTTGCTATCACACATGGGTTTTGTTGGCAAACATGATAAAAGCAATAATTATTTATTATATCAATGAACAAAGTCCACTAAGCAAAAATTATACAGCCCTTGCTCTTGTTTCTATTTCTTAGACCGGAGACATGAGTATTTTAGGACTATATTATCTTTATACACTTTGATGGAAATTCTGAACTAGAGACCAGCATACCTTCTCATCACCGGACACTATGAGGGCTCCATTGTAGGAAGTGTCGTCTGTGCCATCCCTGGTTCCAGAAGCATCGACTTCCAAAGCTATGTTCTGGCGCTCCACAGAATGGATAAAGTCGTCAATGCTTGCCTCTAAGATGCAATTCAACATGTTAGGTATTTCAAAGATAGACAAGTCCATGTTAAGTTCTACAGCTCAATGCTACAATATGTACTTTCCTACATAATAATATCATTGCATCGTGAATTAAAAGTCGATTCGTTCCTCTAGGAATTTATGCTACAACAAATATTTTACTGACAATATATAATAACTCTTTCATACCATAGGACTCTTGAAATAGCTTCCCTCCCCCTAGAATCTTGCAATGAATAGCTGTGGAGTTTTAATGGTAGGTAATTTCTAATCACTAAATGTCTGAAAACAGAATTCACTCTTATGAGATTATTACATGATTTTCAAATAGTTTCTTGGTGCAGGAAGGCAGCCTGGTGACACGAATAACCTTGTAGAGCTTCTACCCAGACAAGCAACCAGTGTGCAATTCTTGAAACTGTCCTAAGCATGTGCAGAAAATGAAGAAACAGATACTTAAGAAAATCTACTGAAATGGGCAAGAGCACTTCTCTGGGAAAGTCGGGGAGCACACAAGAAGGCCCTCAGCACCGCAAGCCCATAACAAAACACAGATAGAGACCGGAAGAGGAAACGGGCCGAGGGGATCTTTTGGTCAATAGTGTGCTCACTGAGCAAGATGATGTCTTGAGTTCCATCCCCAGCACCCACACAAAAATCCAGGTGTGTTGGCACATGCCTGTAATGCTAGCATTGGGGAGGCAAAGACAGTCAGATCTCTGGAGCCCGTTGAAAAAGCCGCATAATGAGTTCAAATCCCAGTGAGAGAGAATTTTAAATAATAAGGTAACTGAGGAAAACATCCAACGTTGACCTCTGGCCTCTAAATGCACACTCATGTATGCACACCGTCGTTGTACATTACAAAGACATGCACATGCATACACACAGAACAGAAGATATCATGTGGCATGAGTGATACTTATAAAAAGTCAGGAATGAGAATCACCCAAGAGGTATAGCAATTTGAAGACACATTGCTAGCATACACATATACTTTGAAAACAACTTGGTAGGTCTTTAAGAGTTTAAACATATGCATTATATGATCGGACAATTCCACTTCTAAGAGGATACCCCAAAGAAATGAAAAAAATGTTTACAAAGAAATATATAATCACTGATCAAAATATTGTTCATAATCATTTATAGGGAAGATGTATCCATTTACAGGTGAATGATAAATACAATGTGGTATATGTACATAACAGAATACCTTTAATACCATCTTTAATTAAACAATTAAATGAGACTATGAGGTCTCAGATATCTCTATGGTAGTTTTGAATGAGGTGTGTTTTTAGCAGAATCTCCTTTTCCTTGCCTCTGCGTTCTGCTACCTTTTAGCTTCCTTAAAATCTCCCTATCCTAAGTCCTTGTTCAGCACCTTGAGAATGAAATATTGATGCAGAAGTGAATTGGAAATATGTTATTACCTGTCTTATTGATGATCAATAACTGTGTGAGCATGCCCTGGGGCTGCTGTCCAGGTGCAAGGAAGTACTCATGTGGGGAAAGTTCCCAAGTGTAATCGCTTTTACTTATTTTTACTGTGATATTTTCGAAAAGAAAAGGGCAGATGCCAACAGCCAGAACCAAGAGCCTGCGGAGAACAGAGCCGTCACTGTGAGCATATTTTGATTGATCCTCTAATCACAAATATTAATTGGATAACTCTCACCTATATTCTTTTAAAAATTTTATTTATTTATTTATTTAGTGTATATGAGTACGCTATCTGCATGTGCACCAGCCTGCCAGAAGAGGGATGAGAATTTTCTTCTTAAATCAATTTGTTTCTTGGTCAAATTTTTGTGTACTGCTTATTGGGGTTGAATTATGTGCTAGGATGTGTAGCATTAATTTAAAACACAATGATCCTGGTGCTGGAGGGACATCTCAGTGGTTAAGAGTCCTTGCTGTAAAATCCCAAGGACTGGGATTTGTATTTCAGCATCCATATACCAAGCTAAGTGTTCTGCATCCATCTGTAACCCCAGCTTAAAGGAATGCGTACAGGAGTAGGATGGGTTCGCTGGCTTCTGGCTAAGACAAGAAACAGTGAGCCTCAGATCTAGAGAACAGGCAGAGAGTAATAGAGGTGCACATCTCTTCTGGACTAGTCTGGACTCTACATGCATGCATAGATATGTGTCTCTACACATATATGTGCGCATACACTCACACACATACATATAAGTGAATCAGGAAATCTAATAAAAATATAATTGTCAAAGAAAAGGCATTTATTGATGGGTAAGGTACCATAGACATCATAATTGTAATGGAAGATGATGAGTCTCCAAGTCGAGGATGCTACCTGTTATGTATAGAGTAGGAGTAGATGTCAAGTTGCTGTCACTAAAGAAGCTAGCGGATGCCATGACATCTAGGCAAGTGCTAGTAGGATAAGTAGTGCACAGCATCAGGCCTGAGGTACTGATATGTATGTAGGTCCTGGAAGAAAGGATCCCCGCAAGGTGTCCATGATATCCCACGGTGACGAATTTGAAAGGGAAGAGATATGCAAGGAAACTTACATCCCCTCAGCTTTTCCTTTAGAATTGTCTTACAAACCTTAAAAACTCCACCATCTAGTCGCCTAGTAGATAATCGATAGGACCAACAACCAACCTAGCAGTGGCGCTTACTTAGCTTTGTAGGACGTTTTCTTGTCCCACCTTTTGCTATCTTTAATGCTACATACGAGAGCTCCAAGGCGTCCTGATACTCACACAGATAAAAGTGTTTTCCCTTCGTGCTTTAACTTCAACAGGCGAACCTTTGCGATGGCACAGGTTTGCTGTCTCCAGAGAGCCATACCGTCTGTCTTCGTCGACGACTCCGACTCCGTAAGAGAAGAGAGAGTCTGCTCCATCTCCATAATCCCTTCCGTGTCCCCAGATCTCTCTGCTTGCCCTTCTCCCATGCTGTCAACCTCTGCAAAACACAAAGGAGGCAACTCGTAAAAAACCCACTTCAGGTATGCCTTGCTGCAACCATGGTTTGAGTACATTTTAGCAACACCCTTGTCTTCTGTACTCCTCCACACATCATACGACATCACTGGCCACTGCACTGGCCAGAGAGAGAGAGAGAAAACGGAGTCCACTGATTGAACAAATGCAGGGATTAAAAAGGTATTTTTGTATACAGAAACTATATAAAGGGACTTCTAGACTTGACGTGGCTTCTACACGCATTGGCTCACAGTAGCTGTGGCTATGGGCACAAGGTCAAGCCGGCGAAATTCCAATGTGGGTGGAGGAGAGACTCATGAAACCCCAGCACAGGCTGAGGAGTTATGGACAGTTGATGGTGGCAGAGGGAGCAAGAGTCAATATTCTTGGTACAGATACTGGTACGTTGCCCATGCTCCTCCAGTGGATGGCCACACACCCATCTGCATCTACATAGCACTGATTTAACTTAGGGGGTTATTAATAACAACAAAAAGAAGAGGAGAAGCTGGGAGGGAAACAGGGCGAGGAGCACCAGAGAAATTGGGGGAGATAGTGATGGGCGGGTGTGATCAACACATGTTGTGTAAATGTATAAAAACTTCAAGGAATGCAAAACTATTTAAAAGGTAAATAGTATGGCAGGCATTAAAAAAAAAAAAACCCTAAAGCTAAAATATATTGTGTAGATGTGTGAAATTATCTAAGAATAAAACTATTTTTTTAAAAAAAAGAAAGAATGAAAATTAAGTACATAAAGAGGTTTGAAAAGTGTTTAAGCAAGGTCCTGACTGTATTCATGTGTACCTTGAAGACATATAAAGAAATTAGACACAGAGTAACATGCTACAAACTGTAACTTTAAATGAGTTAGAAGCCTAGTTCTTAACTATAATAGTCTCCACTAGGGAGACTTAAAATTGATTTAGTCTTTGGCCTATTCTCAGGCATCTCTAGCTACCTAAGATGATCTCCAGGAAATGATGCTAAAATAAATCCAATAGCAACCCTCAAAGTGCACACTTGTAAGTGTAGGCACAGTAGAGAGCCTTATTGGGGTGCCATGCCACCTGGCAGGAACTTGACATCGACCAAGGTGAAGTTCCTCCCCCAGCCTTTGAGCTGGAACTCCTGTCTTAGCCATAATCCCCTCAGACATAGAGCCCTCAGATAAAGGTGAAGCCCATTGTTCTTCAAGGACCTGCAGTTTCCTGAGAAAGACTAGCTACCTGCTGAGCAACTGAACTGAACCGGTTCTGCAGAGAGTTTCCAAAAGCCTTTGGGGGAAGGGTTTCCTCCGCCTATGTATTTGGAGTCCTCCATTAAACCTTGAGACCTTGAACAGCAACTGTTGTCTTGGTCTCGCTCTTTTTGCCGCCTTCCCATACAGCCCCAGCTTCCCTTCCAGGTAACCCGTTCGATGTAGCTGCAGTCAGTTACAAGGCACAAACACAGACATAAAGATACATAAAGATAAGGATATTATGATTTTTACAAGATCAGGTCATGCTGAAAGAATAATTGCCCCCAGCAGCCAATGGAAACAGATGCAGACACCCACAGCCAAACAATCGACTGAACTTAGGAAGTCTTGTGGAAGAGCTGAGTGAGTGACTGAGGGACCTGAAGAGGACAGGGACTCCACAGGAAAGCCAACAGAGCCAACTAGCCTGGACCCTTGGGTGCTTCCAGAGACCGAACCAGGGAGCCAGCATGTGATTTATGGTTTCTTTTTAAAAAATACTATTTGAATTTTTTGAATCTGTTACCTGATATGTTATATTTATTTTGAAATTTTTTCGTTCAGCTGAAAATTTATTCACAAATATAAAAACTTGAAAGTCCAAAATGAGAATGCCTTTGGGTTAAATATACATTATATTAGATAAATTGGAAATAAAAAAAAATTTTGAAGAGGTATCATGTGTGAGAAAATACACCAAAAATCTTTCTTTCCCTCTTGCTTTCCCTTTTTCTTCTATCTATCTATCTATCTATCTATCTATCTATCTATCTATCTATCTATCATCCATTTATTAACTATCATCTATTAACTATCATCTATTTATATATCTATAATCTATTATCTATCTATCTATCTATCTATCTATCTATCTATCTATCTATCATGTATCTATCATCTACCTATCATCTTTCTAGCATATATTGTCTTAGTGTTTCTATTCTTGCACAAACATGACCAAGAAGCAAGTTGGGGAGGAAAGGGTTTATTCAGCTTACATTTCCACATTGCTGTTCATCACTAAAGGAAGTCAGGACTGGAACTCAAGCAGGTGAGAAAGCAAAAACTGATGCAGAGGCCATCGAGGGGTGCTTCTTACTGGCTTGCTTCCCCTGGCTTGCTCAGTTTGCTTTTTCTTATAGAACCCAAGACTACCAGCCTAGAGATGGCACCACCCACAAGGGCCCCTCCCCCCTTGATCACTAATTGAAAAAATGCCTTACAACTGGATCTCATGGAGGCACTTCTCCACCTGAAGCTCCTTTCTCTGTGATAACTCCAGCTTGTGTCAAGTTGACACACAAAACCAGCCAGTACATATATCTAATATCTATCTATTATCTATCTATCTATCTATCTATCTATCTATCTATCATCTGTCTATCTCTAGCATGTATCTTTACTATCATCTGTCTCTATTATCTATCTATCTATTTATCATCTATCTATAATTTATTATCCATCTATTAACTATCTATCATCTATCTATCAACCAACTATCTATCATCTATTATCAAGCTATTAATTATCTATAATCAATTTGTCTATCTCTATCATCTATTATCTATCTGCCTATCATTTGTCTGTCTATCTATCTATCTATCTATCTATCTACTTACCTATTTTCTGCCATCTGTCTTCCTCTTTTTCCACCATCATTATTGTAGTCATCATCAACCAATTATCTCTAAAGATACACAGATACTGTTCTTCAGTTATATTAATTTGATTGTTCATATTTAATTTACAAAATCATAGTAACTCAAGCATTTGAGGACTACACAAAATATATATGCAGAAATAATATATGTGTGTGTGTGTATATAATCTCAAATTGGAAAATTCATAAAATTATATTTATCTGAAGATGCTTCCATTTTCCATGTAGTATTGTAGTAATATTGGGGCACATGTTATTATAAATAAATATCCTTACCATTTATATAGCAAAGACATGAAGAGTCACAGCTAAAGAAAGAAAAGCAATATAGAAATCACATGGTTGGATAACAATAAACAAAAGCAGGCCAGCAGAAACACAGAAACAAAGGGCAGATGGAGTCAATACAACAGAGTTAAACACAACCACATTCACATGTAAACAGCCCTCCAACTCCTATAACTAATGTGTTGAGAGATGTACTAAAAAGTAATATTTATCCACATATTATTTATAAGAAATGTACCTTAATTTCAAAGAAGAAGAATTAAAGTGGGTCAATATACTGTACATTTAAAGATGTGGCATGTGAAATTACACCAGACAACTAAGAATGAGCATCATCATCAGGATGAAAGGAGAACCCACATTAGGGAGGATGAGAGGCAATTTATACAAGAGACATACCAAGTTGACACATGAGCATAATAACAGATATTCAAGATATATGATCTCCCTGCCTAAAGGGAGTAAAGTCTAGGACTAGACACATGTAGGCTTAGAATTGTAATTTTAATAATCTTACTAATAGCTGATAGAAGATGCAAGCAAACAGAAGTAAGATTGGATGTTTAACCACCCACCTCTGCCTACATTTGTACAATTCTCCACACAAAATAGTTTTATGGGTATACATAGTCTACATGTTTATAGTTCTATAATACACATATGCCTCTGCATATAGATATGTGAATGATCTTTTTCAATGGACAAGAAACAGCCACCAAATAACCCAAATTCTGGTTCAGTAATACAGCCCAATAAATTGCAAAGGTTTTGAATCAAAGGTTATGTTTTATGGCTCCACTGCCCCATTCAACATAAAGAGAAGGATGATTTTAGAAACTGTGATTGACAATGGATGAATGAACATTTTTGTAGGCCTTGTCTGAGAGAAGCCTGAATAACAGATCCTCACGGTTTGTAATCTTCTCTTTGTAAGGGGTGTTTTTGAGGTATAGACGACACTGAATGTGATCAATACGTTTACATGATTCTGTTTTATTGTAGTTTTTTTTTCATTTTAATTACCTGGTTCATCAATTGCTGATTTTCCTTCTAGCTTCAGGAATACCTCATTCAAAGTTGTCATGGAAACACCATAGTTTTCAATTCCCAGTCCAGGACAGCTGTCAAGACTCTGGCAAAGCTCTAAAGGGCACACACAGCCAGTGAGTCACCATGGCAACAATCATATGAACTGAGAACATACTTCTCAGACTAAGAAATATGGAATTATAGATGATATGTGGCAAAGACACAGAAATGAATATGACACAAATTTTTCCGTTTTTCAAATTCTATCTCATTTTGTTTCACATTTGTGCTGTAGGCTCAAATACTACCCTCTTCTAGTTAATTCTCTATATTCATTTGAATTTCATTTTGGCTTTACTTTTATAATTTAGATAATTACATAATTTGGATTTTGCCACATTGAGCTTAGATAATTGAAGTGGCTATTCTAGAGAACATATACAAGAGGAAACCACTTCTGCTGTAACCAGCAAATGAGAAAGAATTAATTTTTTTGAGCTGTGAGTACAGTTAAGAGAACTCTCTAACATGCTCAAGCATTTCAATCCAACAACTAGAAGATCATGTTTTCACCTATGGATAAAATATCATTATTTTGTTACTCTTTTCATCACATTTTAACATCTGAACATATCATAAGTTCTCAATGGGTTGTAGTTATACAGTGACCACCATACCTACTATAATGAATATTATATCTAAATTTTATTTTTTGTGTTAATGTACGTTACCTGGAAATTTGTATGTTGTGTCTAAGGGTAATGTGTAGAGAAGTTTCCCTTCCCCTTCAGCTGATAACTTGGCCTCTGGGATGTGCTGTTTAACAAGCGATGTGATATTTTCTGGAACGCAGACTTCCTTCAGCTGCAGACTGATGTTTATAAAAAGACATAGACTGTATGATACAATTTATAATAGAATTAAAATAATCACTAACTTCTTTGGGGCAAAAAGTCAACCAAAATTGAGAGGAAGATATAAGTCATGTAAACATGAAAAGAGACACCAAACAAAGAGATCATAGAAAGTAATGTGGGAAGGAAAAATAAAACTAATCAAAATTATTGGCCAGGCAACTCAGGGATGGTGGAGAGGGAAGACTGGTGTTGTGGAGAGCCCTGGGCTTGTATTTTGATGCTAATTCCACTCCTCAGAGGGGCTGCAGAGGAGTTGCCTTGTGAACCTTCTCCCCACCTTAACTTTTCAAATAAAGGCTTGAGCCAATGATTGGGCAGGAGGAAGTGGGAGGAGCTGAGAGTCTAGGGGAGGAGCGACGGGTATAAACAGGAAGGGGAGGAGCTATGGAAAAGGAGAGGTGGCTGGGAGAGAGAAGCTTGTGGTGTGGAGAAACCACAAGTTATATGGGATAATATAGATGGAAATAGAGTAGTGTAGTGAGAGGTCGCCCAATCTAGGCTTGTAGCTTGGTTTGTTAACTGAGTTGAACTTTCTTTTACTGGGGGAATTAGGTTGGAAACAAAGTAGCAACAGGCTGGCAGTGATTTAAGTCTCCAAAGTGTCAATAAACACAAATTTGAAATACCAGGAATGTAATAAAGACCAGAAGTATATATGATAGATGGTGTAGGGGATGATAGTCAAAGGAAGTAAACAATTAAACCTTCAAGTAAGATAGTCATCACCAGCAGTGTTACAAAAGATTTTGGGCTGCAGATAAAAAAGCATTATTATGGAAGCATGGTGCCCAAGGTTTTAGCTTCCTTGTAGTATCTATAGTAGAATATTGAATAAGAACAAAGACTTTTGGAGAAAAGCATCCTATTCATTCAAAACATTACAGTTATTTCTCATTTGTAGAAACATAAACTAATGGACAAAATCAAACTTATAAAGTATATAGCAGAAAAAAATATCTGTAGTAATCTGACCCTGTAGTTTGGCTTTGAAAACTGAAAAGGACATTTTAATGTAGATGAGTAGTTTCCTTATTGCTAAGAATAATTATTTTTACTACATTGGGTCATGTAATAAACTGAATAGTAACAGTGATTACACTTAGCAAACCCTTAAAAATAGTGGGCATTTTTCTTTCACCAAATGCTTAAGTCAAAATAATTCAATTTATTCATAAACCATGTATGGGTTTGAAAGAATGCTTGGCATTTCAAGAGGAATCGAAATACACTGAGGAAATTAAATTAGAAATACATTTTGCCCCCTATACTGCTATTCCTTTGGTGATAAAATGCATTTGAGAAATGTGTTTTGGGGTAATATGGTCACTGTATGAGGAGTATCTAGTGTAGTGTTTTTTTCAAGGTTCCTTGGAAGGCTGGGTTGACAAACTTATTCTGCAAATGTCTAGATAGTTTACTCCACTTACCTCTGCAGCAGCTGTTTATCTCTGCTGGTGAAAAACAGAAACAAACCAACCAACCAACCAACAAACAAACAAGCAAACACCCACAGTAGCTATCAGCACCATATAAGAGAATCAACAAAACTGATTGTTTCTTGCCAAAAATATCTTTTAAAATACATAAACAATAAGTGGTTTAAACATGTTGACTTTTGTTTAAAAGAAGAAAATAAACTGTTAGGCAAATTATTGTCCCAAAGTCCATGAAGAGACCCATGATCTGGGCAGGGATTCTGGCCAGGACTTTTATTTCCAGAACATCACACGTTGTCTAGCGTACCACATGTGTAGGTACTGTCTCATCTATTTTTCCATAACATTTACTTGTGGCCACTTTATAAATGAGAAAACTAAATTTTATAGTTTAGTTTCTAAGATACTTAAACATGGTGACTTAGGAAATAAAAATTAGGTCATTACTCAGAATTGGAATATTAACCAAGTTATGACAAGATATTATTCAAACAGCTAAGGGTCAACAAGTAGGGGTGGGTTCAAGAAAGAAGCCAACCCATAAGGATAAAATTAAACAATAGGAAGTGTAGGTCATGGTAGGACTTGAATTGAAGCAGTGACCTTTTCATTTTAACTAGTGGGTGCTGGATAAGGGAGCCTGCGGGGCAAAGCCATCCCATGTCATTTGGCTACTTAGTTCAGTGAGCAGAATGGAACCATTAAGAATTTTTGTTGCTGGGCAGTGGTGGCACACACCTTTAATCCCAGCACTTGGGAGGCAGGGGCAGGCAGATTTCTGAATTCGAGGCCAGACTGGTCTATAGAGTAAGTTCCAGGACAGCCAGAGCTATAGAGAGAAACCCTGTCTCGAAAAACAAAACAGCAACAAAACAAAAACCCAAAAAAACCCAAAGAGACAAAAAAGACTTTTTGTTGTTGTTATTGTTTGTCTTGCTGCATTTATGTTTATTTTCTTTCTTAAGACTAGATGAATAACTCAGAAACACTAACCAATCAATACAAAATTCAAAGCTTAAGAAACGTGACTATCATAATATATGGTGACAGGTTTAGATTTTGGGCAATAGTTTTGAGTTTAAAATAAGCTCAACTCCTGATCCCATATGTTATTAACCCATTGTTATGGTATAGTGCTTCCCAGTATTCATGTGCTTGAGATTTGATCTCCAAACCCACAGGGTTGAGAGGCAGGAGGACTTTCAAGAATAGGTTCAGTCACAAGGACTCAAGAACTCTGTGACCCTTGTCCTTACCTTAGGTGATACCCAACTCCCCATTTCTTCTTCAGAAAGAGAGAAGAGCCTGCACACTTCAGCTTCCCCTTGGAGAGGAACACTTTCCTATCTGAAGAGGAAGGAGGAGAGAAGAAAGTCTGTGTAGAAGTGGGCCATTTGGTTTTGAGAAAAAGACAATTGTTTATACACTTTAAAATTCAATCCAGAAGCATTTCCCCATTCCAGATGGGACTTAATGAAGACTCCATGAAGCATATCCTTTAACCTCTCCTTAGATTTATTTCTCATTGTCTAACTCCTCAAGGACACTAAACCATGTGGATTCATATTACACATTGTAATAGATCAAACGTTAAAAGCATTTGAACATTTCAAGTTGATTTAACTCAAATCTGAGCAAAAGAGTCAAGCTTCATTTACTCCTCAGTGAGTTTCTTGGCAGTTTGTGCCCTTATGCAACTTTTAATGACACGACATTTACAAGGTATGCTAAAATGGAGCTGGAGAGCTAGGACAGTCACTAAAGTGCTTACTGTGTAAACTCAGGACTTGTGGACCTCAGAACCCATGAGTTGGGCAGTTTGCAATTGGAGGTAGAGACAGACAGATCCCTCTGATTTCCTACCAGCCAGTCTAACCTACAGAGAGATCCTGTTTCACAAAACAAGGTAAAGAGCTCTTGAGGAACAATGGCCAGGGCTTCCTCTGGTCAGCACATACACATACACACATGAACCTACATGTACATGAACACACACATACCCATATATGCAGGCACATACATGACCCAGTAAAACAATTCATGCTAATACATTGGTGGTAAATTCACATCATCATCATCACATGCTTAGATCAGACAGTTAAGATATAGCTGTTCAGAGCACTGGTCTGTGATTCTCGGGTCCCTGAATGTCTTCATCATGATGCTTAAGGAATTAATCCAGCCATTACCAGCCAAGATGTCAGCCTCATCCATGAACTGCGTGCTGAAGAGGACCACACGGTCCGCTTTACGCTCCTTCAAGAGATTCCACACCAGGTGCCTTGAAAAGGGGTCCAGCCCAGCAGTGGGCTCATCCAGTAGGAAAATCTAGAGGAGGGAAGTGACAGGGTTTTCCTCTAAAGAGAAAAGCTCTCCCAGGGAACCGCATAGACTCTTTACTATCTAAGTTTAAAGGGGTCTTATGTATGGCTTGCTCTGATGCTGCATATTTTAAATATTTCTGCAACACAGGTCCTTTGCAAAGCAAAGTATTTACTGAAAATTACCTATAAAATCCAGACTGACTTACCTGAGGGTCGCCTAAAATGGCGATTCCGAAAGTTAACTTTCTCTTCTGTCCGCCACTTAGGTTTTGAGCAAGGATATCTTGAATATTTTTCATTTCCAATTCCAGCAAAACTCTTTGCACCTAAGAAGAATATACAAGAGTTAAGACATACACAAAATATGATCTCTTTCTTTTTTTCCTTCGTCCTAAGTACAAAGCTGCTCTCTGTGATGGGAAAAAGCGTAGATTCTGGGGTCAAAGGTTCTGGGTTTGAGTCACATGTTCACTTAAGCCTGGTTGAATCACTTGCTTTCCTGAGCCTTAGTCTCCTTAGGTGTAAGACAGAGAAAACAATGACATTTGTCTCATAGGGTTGCTTCAAGGAATAAGTGATCTTTTGCATTCAATGTTAAACAAATGCACTTTATACATTATGTATAAATATCCTTGTTTAAATTGGATTTCATATCTAACACTTCACACCTATTTACACAAAGAAATTAAAAGAAAATGCATCTTGACACAAATGGGTCTTCACATTCACACTTGGACCAAAAAGTGGTCCTACACATATGAATGTACCTCTTTCTCCACATCTTGGGGTGGAATTCCTCTTATTTTGGCAAAAAGCCTGAGGTTTTCTCTCACAGTAAGGAAGTCAAATTGAACATTGGATTGTGGACAAACTCCTGTGATCCTGAACACGTTTTCTAGGTCAGCCATTTCTGATAATCTATTATTATAGATGGTGACGGAACCTGTCATAAAACCAAGTGTTAATATCAGAACAGTGAGCCAATGAAAATATTTATAAATAAAAACTCTCAGTGTATTCATTCAATTTTAGATATATGGCTTTATTTTCAAGGTTTATTTAACCCAACTTTCATTTTTTTTTGTGAGTGCATGCATTGATATGTGTAGATACATGTTTATGTATGAATGCATTGTGCAAATATGTATGGAGGCCAGAGGCTATTCTTTACAAAACTGTCATGGAATCTGGATCATAGGAATCTCATGGACTCATCTAGACTGGCTGGCCAGGGAGTCCCAGGGATCCTCCTGTCTCCATCTGCCCAATGTTGGGATTAAAAGTAGGGGTGTTGGGCTCTCTTGTCATTTTCTTTTGTCTTAAAGACTTGATTTTATTTTTACACGTATGTTTGCCTATTTATATACATATAACCACACGTGAGCCTATCCATGCCAGAAGAGGGTCTCAGATCACTTGTAATTGGATTTACAGATGCTTGTAAGCTACCAAGTAGTGATGGGAATTGAACCGAGGTCCTCTGCAAGAACAAGTTCTCCTAATAGCTGAGCCATTTCTCCAGGCCCAGAGGCCACTCTTTTATGTGGGTGCTGGGGATCAAACTCAGGTTCGCATGCTTACAGAGCAAGGGCTTTATCAGTCGAGACATCTTCTCAGTGGCTCAACTTCTATTTTTGTTGTACTCTGAAAACAAAAAGCTTCCATCCGCGGTTTCCCTGTGAAGATGCGGTATAGATATGATCCCCTCCCACCCACCTTTTGTCTTTGCTGTGTGTCTGCCTAGACCTTGGCAAGTGTGACAGGAGGCAACGCTGAGGAAGAATTCCATCTGTGATTTAGTTTCTTCCTCCTCATTTCATGAAGCTGACAGGGGAAGAATGCCAGGTTTGTCACTTAGGTGTGGAAAGTCCCTTTGGGAATGAAGGCTGTCCTAACTAAAGTCCTAAACACATGGGTAAGGCCATGTTAAACCACCTAGCCCCAGTCAGTTTTGCACAGAGCAACCAAAGAATCCCCAGAAATGATAAAACATTTCTATTTGCGCCATTAAGTTTGGGAGTATTTGTCATGCAGCAGAAGCTAACACATACAAGTTGGAATGTCACATGGCAATTAAGGACCAAGAAAGTGACTGTCATAAAATACTCAACCTTCATACATAAAGATAGTACATACTTTTATAGAACAATAATATAAATGAGCTTTATTTCCATTGGTATTTGTGCGTGTTAATAAGCAGAAGGATTCTATATTGGTGGCTGACTTATTTACCAACCTGAATCCTTACCTTTTGTAGGAACAGATAATCCACTAAGAATATTTAACAGTGTTGATTTTCCAGCTCCACTGTGACCAAGTACTGCTGTGATTTGGCCTTCATATATGTCCAATGTCAGGTCTGGGAGGGAAAACAGAAGGACAGATGGATGATATTTAAAAAGGAGGTAAGAACAAGAAAATAACTAAAACTACACAGTTCTACTATGGAGTCCATCGGATTATTTTATCTCCTTGAACAAATAGTTTTTTCAAAATATTCTTTGTGAAAATGTAATTTGGTATCTTAAATGACTGGAAAATGTTACAGCCATAGGTCCATTGAAATTACCCTGTGCATGTGAAATATTTGTTAACATGAAATGGAAGGATAGATTAATAATAAAATACAACATGGTCATAAGTCCTTTAAGGCAGGCATCTCTTTTAAAATTTTATTTATTTATTTTAAAAAGAACACACATAGTACTTTGAATTACAAGAGAAAACTTTGACCTTGTTGATGGAAGACCCCCAAATCTACTTAGGTTAACACAGTATTACACAGTATAGATTTTAAATACATTGTATTTCAACACATTTATTCTAACTTTTATAAAAGTTTTATAAAATAAAACTAAAGTATTGAAAGGCAAAGTTTACCATGTAACTTAAATAATGTTTCAAATTTAAAACATCACCAAGAACCATTCATCAAAATTAAAATAGATTGTGTTTAAATTTAAAAGTCTATCACATTATTATTATTATTATTATTATTATTATTATTATTTACCTTTCAAGGCTTCTATTTTATTGGGCTTCCCTTTGTATTCTTTTGAAATGTTTCTGATTCTGCAAAAGAGAAAAGGCATGGTTAGGCGACTGGCTTCTTCAGTTGGGCCTTCTGGTCTGGTTCATGGAATGATGGATGGATCTTATTTTCAGGGTACATCGCTCTTAGGAATCTTAGGCTCTGTGGCACAATCTCTACTGTCGTCTAGGCCATTAGCATCTCCAGGGGAGTAGTAAACTCTGTGTGTTTGTTCCACTGCAGATAGTCACATGCCATGTATTGACATGGGAGATGACATTAGTGTTTAAGAACAAGATCATCTCTGTACTGCAAAGCAAGAACAAGAGATGACATGGGCAGACAACAGTAAAAGAGCCACCATGAACTCCCGCAGAAGGCTGGAGATGTATGTAGCTGTCTTGGCTGAAGACCGCTAAAGACGTGTTTAGAGGTAGAGTAGGGTGGAGAAACAATGGATCATGAGCTGGAGACATGGGTTTCGCTCTCGGTCCCACCTGAGCTCATCCATTTATACCATTTCATTTCTGGTTGCTTAGCTAAGCTTTGGTTTTCCCCAGCTCACATTTCAGAGCACTTTCGGCTGTGTTGGGGGGTTTTAAATACATTAAATAAATAGAGCTTTTCATTCTGTGTGCAGTGCTTGGTTCACAATAAGTACTCAACAAGCATAGAAGATGCTGGTGAGATCATGGGGATCATGGCCGGGGTGAAGTTTACACACTGAGTGCTATGCTAGATCTGGAATTGCATTTTGCTTTATTACCCACGGGGAGTGGAATTCGAAAAGCCAAATCAGATTTATATTTCTTATCTCGTCATCTACCATCCATCAAACAGAGTTCATTCACATAGAACAAATTGTTTCCCTATTTCTACTGTGAGCACATTATGTGACCAGTTCATGATCCTCACACTTGCGAGTGGTGCTGAAGAAATGTAAGAGAAAAAAATAAACAAATTTTGTGGAGACACCATTTTTTCTTAGTTGAGCTTACTTAGGTTCTGGGACAAATACCAGCATAAGGTGCTGGTGAGAAATGAATGTACTGGACTTTGGGAGCTCAGAGGCTCAAGGGATGAGAGAAGTCACATCACTGGGGAGGTGAAGAGCTGACATTGCAGTCTGAGGACTTGTTCCTGTTTTCTTTTCGGGAAGTAGACAATGTGCTGTCACACTCTGAGGGACACATCTTCCTGAGCCTCTCTTGTGTTTGTCTCTGCAGCTTCTCCTTTTCGTTCCTCCCTACTGTGTGTGTGTGTGTGTGTGTGTGTGTGTGTGTGTGCGCGCGCACACGCATGCACGCACACGCGCCTGTTAACTAGAGCTGAAGCTGGCGCAGCAAACCTCTTACCCCAGCTGTATTTGAGGTGGAAACTGTCAGGTTGCAAGCTCAAAGCCTGCCTGGGCTACAGAGTGAAATCAAGGCTAGGTCGGACAACTCGGTGAAGCCCTGTCTCAAGAATTAAAAAGTTAAAAAATGGGTGGAGGATATATCTCAGTGATATAGTGGTGTCTAACATGTGCAAAGACAGAGGTTTGATCTCCAGTACTGAGAGGAAGGAAAGAAGGAGAGAAGGAAAGAGAAGGAGAAGGAGAAAGAGGGAGAGGGAGAAAGGATCTGTTGAATGAGTTTTTCTAACTTCCAGTGTGAGTTAATGCTGGGTGGAGACACCCCTGACTAGCTAGAGACCTTGAAGAGTGCTTTGCTTGCTTTCAATGCTAAAATTTGAGCTTCCTCTGCCTTGCCCGTGTCTCTGTTCTCATCCTTGTTACCTGATGGATTCTTTCCCGTGGAATTCTGGGGACACCGGTTCAAATGAGCCATCCGATGAAGGAACAGAATCTAGTCCACCTTCAAGAATCACATGAGCAGGCTTTCGTGGTTGTCGCCAAAATGAGGATTTCAGGAAAAACAGAGGAGAGTAGTGATGTCCATATTCATCTAGAGACCCAAGAGATGAGTGACTATCGAGTCAGCCATCAGTTATCCGCCCCCTGCCATACCTCCAGCCTTTGCTTCCAAGCCTGAACACATACATGGTCCACATGAAGTAACTCTGTAGCTTAATCAGGAAAAATCCTACCAAGGTGTGTCCATTGTAATAAATAGAATAAATAGAATTCACTGTATTTCTAAAAGGAGGCATTTCATAAATCTGACAGTTAGGCTCGAAACGGTCTTAATTTGGAGATTAAAAATGAAGATCCACTAGACCTTCTGGATTCTGTTTTAAATTCTAGTGTCATATTATGCAAAGGGAAAAGACCTTAAGAAGCAATGGCCAGCTAGATGAGAGACTTGGAAAGAGATGTAATAAGACTTAAGGAAAACGAACGGCACACTTGTAGTAAAGGACAAGGTTTGCGGGCTGTTTTGAGAATATGCTCGTCGTCACAAACATCTTGGTGGAAATTAACCCATTTGAGTGTTATCATTGCTTCTGTTTTCCTGGCTTTGGACATGGTTCTCTAATATTCTGCAACTGACCTTTGCTGTACGGATGGGGAATGTTAGAGCCCAGGCACACTCCTCACCTGGGTTGTGCTCTCTGTGGATCTGGCACTTTGATGTTCTCTGCCTGTACCTGTTTCCTATGCTGACTGCTGTGGGATTTCTGCATTTCAAAGGATTAGCTTTTTCTTCTGCTATTCATATTTACTTTCTTTTTTTTTTTTAAAAAAAAAAACTGAACGAAGTCGTTTCTAGTCTTACATTTAAGCTTTGTAAAAGAGTGGTACATGAAAGTCAAAGACTCAGAAGATTTGGGATTAAAGAAAATTCTTTGTTATGTTAATAAAGTAAAGGTGGTTTTAAAGCAGGAAAAACTGAACATGTGAATTGTGTCTTTATGGCTAGAAAAAATATCGAAGAAAGAAAACCAGGATCCCTCTGGAAGCATGAGAGTACTTAACATAACTTCTCTAGCATGTACACAGCTCTACCACTGAGCTCTACCGAGCCTTTGCCATCCTTTGGGTTTTTCTTTTGAGATGGGATCTTAATAAGTTTCAGGTGGCTTGAGCTCACTCTGGGATTCAGGCTGGCCTCCTTCTGAAAATCTGGGGTTACAGGCCCAAACCACTAGGCCCCAATGATACTATTTTTGTGCTGTGCTACTCTGGGAAGATTGTTAAAACTACAGATGGCCGATTCCCTTCACCGAGAAATCGCATCTACATCTCTTCGGCATGAACTGTCCTTCCCTCTGTGAGGTTCTGTGTGTCCTTTCCTGTGAGGTTCTGATGTCCAGCTAGGACGCAGAATTGCTAAACTCGCTAGTCACACAAAAAGTGGCTATAAAAAGCCATTATAGTCAGCAGACCCACTGAGGAATGAGCTTTCTAAAGCGATTCTTACAAAGAAATAAGGCAAGGGCTGAAACCAGTGGCTCAGTGCTACTGCATTCGCTTGGCATGTGCGAAGCCCTGATTTGACTCCCAGCACAGCAGATTAATAAACAAATGAACATCAACAAAGAAACAAGCCGTGACTTATAGGATATGAAATACAGGTCAATGACTCACTATGCAAAGTATAGGTTTCAAGTCTGAAAGGCCAAGGACAAAGAAAATGGAAGGACTGATTGGCCAATGATAATGAGCTGGTCCACCTTCTTCACGTTCTTGGAGTATGAATAATAGTGCCTGCGTGAGGAAATCTGGCCGGGGAAATCCAATTATTGCAATGGTCGTCGATTCTGATCGCATCGTACTCACTTGGCAGAACTTTTTCCAAGTACATCATCAGGGCCAGATAGAAAAACGCGTCAAATGCCAGCATGAAACTGGTTGCTATAATCAGATTTGAGCCACCGTCTGGATCAGGGGGTGCGTTAGAATGTAAATCATAGTCCATGTGTAAGAGCTGAAAGTTTTTAGAGAAGGAAGAGAAATTAGATTTGTGATCAAAGTTAAAATCAAACTGGGTTTAACAGTAATAAGATAGTCATTGGCTACTTTGCTCTGTGAACATAGAAGAGATGTGTATTACAGTTCCCAGTCCTCTTCTGTAGTACAGACATATGGGCAAGGAGAATAGTAAGCGCATGATATGAAATTGGAACATTTGGAAAGGTGAGGAGGCGTTCAAAGTTGACATTTGTGCTCAAACTTAGAATTTATATATATTTATATATATATAAATATATATAAATTCTATATATAGATATATATAGAACTATATATATATATAGTTACTTTTATTTGGTGTGTATGAGTGTTTTGCCTCCAAGTTTGTGTTTGTGGTGTGTGTATGTCTGGTATCCCAGCAGGCAGTTGTGAACTACTGTATGTAGGTGTGGTGACCCCAACTCTGGCCCTCTGAAAGAGTGCAATTACCCACTGAACCATCCCTCCAGCACCCACGCTTCCTTAGTCCCTTCCCCCACACTTTCTAAATGGCTTGTTTTGCTGCATCCAATCCCCTCAAAGTGGGGATTCGAAAGGTCACTTTCATCCATTCGGAGTGCTTAATGCTAGGGCTTTAAATCTTAGAGCTCTGCATGTGACTATGATTGCAGGTTAATGAGTTCAAGAGAAGAAAGACTCCATCAGTAGGTAGCAGGTCCTCACCTGGGCCATTCCTAGTGTGAAGGCAAAGGGGCTAAAAAGACTGAGAGTCCATTCCACGGGTGCAGGGAGGTATCTGTACAGGGCTGTGAAGCCCAGACCTCCCCAGAAGATGGTGAGAAGGAACAGAGTCAGGCCAGTGAGGAGAGACTTTCTCACCAAGACGCTCATTAGGAAGGCCAAAGCGATCTAGAATGAGAGCAGACCCAGGTGGCCAACATTTATCTAACATAATAGGATAATAATAACAAATAACGATGATGATTGTTGGCATTCTGTCCAAGCTCCACCCCACAGTTACCTGGCAATAGCCAGGTATGCCCTGCCCCATATATCTGGCCCACTATAAAAGGGGCTGCCTGCCCCTCCTCTCTCTCTCTCTTTGCTCTCATCTCACTCTCACCTCTCTGCCCCTCTTGGGCTCTCTTCCCCTCCCCCCTCTCTCCACATGGTCATGGCTGGCCTCCACTCCTCTTCTCTTCTCTTCTCTTCTCTTCTCTTCTCTTCTCTTCTCTTCTCTTCTCTTCTCTTCTCTTCTCTTCGTCTCTCTCTCTCTCTCTCTCTCTCTCTCTCTCTCTCTCTCTCTCTCTCTCTCTGCCTCCACTATACCATTAACTCCCATCCTCTTCCCTGAATAAAATCTATTCTATACCATGTCAGTGTGTGCGTGGTCCTTCAGGGGTTAGGGATGCCTAGGCATGGGCCCCTTAGGCATCCCCCTTCCCCCACGCCACCATGCCACACTCCCTAATATCCTTTTCTCTCTTTTATATCCCATCATATGGTGCCAAAATCCGGGAACAACAACATTAAAGAACAACACTAAACCATCGATGATGATGATGATGATGATGATAGAAGGGATCTAACATTCGAATTCACAAAATTATGTCCTATAAACTGTGTTAACACAATATACAAAAAGGTGCCTGTCTGTGGAGTTTTGTGTACAAACAGAAGATAGAAAACCTACCATAAGTAAAATAAATACCTCTTTGAAACAATGCTTAATTCTTGGGGTAAGAGGTGGGCAAGGGGAATTTTAAATCGACTCACCATAGACAATCCGTAAAGGAGGAAGAGGCTAAAGACAACCATGAAGCTGGGCAGAATGAGAAACTGGACAGATTTGATAACAAGTGCCAGAGATAGGGCCATAATGAAGACAAAGCCAGCATAGAGCAGACCCCAGGATAGCCTAGTGTGGAAATAAAAGTCTCTTTTAGTCTGTGAAGCACGGCAGATAAGGAGGATATATGATCGATTTTAAAATAATTTCAAGATTCATCTATTTGTTCATGCATACATTCATCTTTTGGTACGTCATTCCTTCATCCCATCACTTATCCATGTTGCCATTCTTAAGGTATTGAGTGCTTTAGGATATGCAACGATGAGGTGTAAGCCCTGGGATGAATTCATTGGGGACAACAAATATTCTTTTTTCTTTAAAGATTTATTTATTATGTATGTAAGTACACTGTAGCTGCCTTTAGACATATCAGAAGAGTGTGTCAGATCTCATTATGGATGGTTGTGAGCCACCATGTGGTTGCTGGGATTTGAACTCAGGACCTTCAGAAGAGCAGTCAGTGCTCTTAACTGTTGAACCATCTCTCCAGCCCCAACAACAAATATTCTTTTTCCCACTAAGCATTCTTCCAAGTTCGATAATTCTATTTCTCTTATCTCAAAATTATCAGCATGCCTTTTCTCATCAATTACTTTGCTGTAAATATTCTATGAGATGTATAGCAAAATAAAAATAATTAAAGACAAATGTAAGACAGCTGCAAAACCAACCAAACAATTCTCAGGTATATACCAGTTGCTGTGTGTAAGGGAATGCTTTAAGAAGATGACAAATGTTAAATCATAAGATTCCCACCCTAAGACTATGCAGAGAGTCCATGTTAGTATTTTTTGTCTTACTGGTGGAGAATTTGGCAAATGCAGATGTTAGTTATGATTCATGTCCAGAGGTTTGGCTCTGGTGTCCTTAGGCTTCACAACTTTTCTACATTTTTTACCAATATCAGTTCAATAAGGCAGTCAAAATGTAATGATCAGAATAGTAGAAGGGATCTGACATACAAATATGCAAAATTTTAGGATCGTAGTACAGGCAGGAACTCTTTCTGATTTGTTCCAACATAGTTGGCTTGGTATCCATTTCACTTTCTTCTCCATAAATGCCACCTCCATGCCTCTGCCCTTCCTAGACACTTGTCTATTCCTGAAATGACTCAGTATATGAAGATTGAACTGCCTATGCCACGTCCATAATCCCATTCTGCTGACCCATCCCCTCAGACTCTCCTATCCCCTTCTGCAGTTCTGAAGGATCTCTTGATGCTTGGTGTCTTCCATCCCAGTGACCCTACGCTAGTGGTGATGCCACCTGTGACCATCTGCAACACGAGTCTTTTAACTTTCCTTACACCGTCGCCAGAGTGCATAGCCCCCCAGTAATCCCCGTTTCACAACCACTCAGCAATCCTAAATCCCAGGTTCTTCACTTCAAGCAGAAAAGCACAGAAACGACACCCAACATCAGCATGGCAGACATCACACCAAGGCCTATTTATTCCGTGCAGAGGGATAAAGCAAAAAGCTAGATAGTTGTTGGCTCTAACAGGCATAGGCCAAAATGCCCACTTTCTCAGGGCGTCCCATTTAGTTGTTTGTCCTGTATTTGACTCACCAGAATGCTGGATCTCGAAGGCCCATCATCATCATCCATCCCTTCATCCTTTTCCTCTCTCTTGCAACATTGATGGACACATAATAGGTAATTGGGGAGAAAGAAACGATGCAGGTGAAAATGAAGAAATCAGTCAGAATTCCATTTTGACTGACGAAAGGATGGATATTCATGTATTTCCCCGAAACTGACAGCAGTTCCTCCATCACCGAATGGTTTGTGGTGGTCTGAAAACATAGTGATATCTGTTAATAAAACTTGCAAGATTGTGGGGACTCCCTTACTGGCCTGCTACAATCATCTGCTAGAGGAAGATTCCATATTCATGTGCTGCCACTGATCTACTTGCATCTTGCTTGGGCACTCTGAGTTTACTCACAATGACCCAATTTCACCTC
Organism: Apodemus agrarius; assembly: GCA_964023405.1. Taxonomy (NCBI): domain Eukaryota; kingdom Metazoa; phylum Chordata; class Mammalia; order Rodentia; family Muridae; genus Apodemus; species Apodemus agrarius. The sequence continues at coordinate 96,881,915 of OZ030015.1, forward strand.
CTGTCTGTAACTCCCCAGCTAACATCACCACAGAACAGTTTGAAATGCCTTTTCTAAACTTGTATATTTAATACATCTCTTACCTCAAGTATCAAGTTGAACTATTATTCTGATTGGAAATTATCCCATGGCATTCTGGGATATGGTTTGAATGAGAGTAGATCCCATCTGCTTATATGTTTGAATGCTTGGTCCCCAGTTATTAGGGTTGAAGACACTGATGCTTAGTGAAACAAATTAGACTTTATGGGTTTAATTGCCCCCCCCACACACACAAAGAAGCAGGAGTAAGAAGCAGCACTGAATTACCCAAGGCAAGGTGAGTATAGTATTTATCATAATGGGTTGCAAAGGCAATTGATTTGTAGAATTATTTGGGAAGGATTAGGAGGTGTGGCCTTTCTGGAGTCAGAGTGGCCTTCTTGGGGGAGGTGAGTCACTGAAGTATGCTTTGGGATTTCAAAAGCACAGTCAGGTTCTGTCATAGGGTCTCTGTGTGCTGCCTGTGGATGAGAAAGGAACGCTCAAAACTACTGCTCTAGCAGCACCAAGCCTGTATGATCGCGGATTTCCATGATGATCATGGATGAACCCTCTGAAACTGTGAGCAAGCCTCCAGGGAAATGCTTTTTTAACATGAAGGTTGATTTGCTTATGTTGTCTCTTCAAAGCAAAAGAACACTAAGACAGCCCCTATTATAGTCAGCATCTGCTTTGATGGTTTTCTTTCTGACAAGGCTCCTTCCAGTTCCTGTCTTTGTTATATAACTTACAGGAACTTTAGTGACTTTTTCCTTGAATGAGTGAATTGATGAAAGAAGAGGGCTAGCCGTGTGTATTTTCTTCCTCGTATCCTTTATGCCTCTGGTGATTTGTCTTGTGTATCAGAGTGCATTCAACACTTTACACTTACTTCGATGATGGCAGCATTGATGGCAGCTTGAAGAGCCACAAATCCTACCGTCCAGAATACTGATAGATGACAGCTAATACCTTCATAAATTTCATGACAATGAGCTTTGCGGACAAAAGAAACCAGAAGCACAAACCATAGGTTATTTCCACCCTGAGAACAGCAAACAGTGACTTCACAACAGCCCCCAATCCCAACTGCTCAAAAATCTATGAAAACATAAATTCTGTGTGAGTCAGACAGTGGTCTCCCAAGGAACCATTTACCTCGAATTACCCCAGCACGCTTTCTTTTTTTAGTACTTTTAAATTTTTTGAGCTTCTCATTATACCAAATCCCCCTTGCCTTCCCTTTCTCCAAGTCCTTTCATGTATTTCTCTCTGCTTTCGTGCATGTACATATATATCTCAATATATGTCACATATACAACTACATATACTATATTATATATAAAAGCAACCTACTCAGCTTGTATAATATTACTTCTACATATGTTTTTAGGACTGACCTCTAGGTATTGGAAAATCAATTAATTTGCTCTTCCCTATGGAAGACTATTTTTCCAATCCTTAGCATTCCTTAGTTCCCTGTGTTTCTTTGTGTAGGGCATAGGCCTCCCGAATTTCCTACATCCACATTAGCACATCTATCTGTGTCATACTTGGGTAGGTCATGTTGGTAAGACTTCATGAATGTAGATTTTCTGACCTTTCTAGGAGACACAGCTTCATGGAAAAACTTCCTTCTCCTCTGACTCTGACAGTCTTCCCACCACCTTTCCCACAATAATCCTTCTTTAAAAGTTGTTTGTATTTTATTTTATATGTATGCCATTTTATTTTATATGTGTGTTTTGCCTGAGTTTGTCTGTTTGCTAACTACAAGTTTGTATTTAATTCTAGCTCCAAGAGATCCAATGACCTCTGAGCACCCAAACATAGCACACACACACACAGACACAGACACAGACACACGCACACACACACACACACACACACACACACACACACACAAACACAAATAGAACACAAAATTGGGAGGTGATCAGGAGGAGTTATGGGAAGGAATAAGTATCAGATCATTATGATCAAAATATAGTACATGAAGTCCTCAATTAATAGAAATATTGTATTGGAAAAATCTTTATATATACCATCTCATAATATATATTTGTCAACCAGGATAGTCTGTGATACGTGTATTAGTTACTTGTGTCTTTGCTGCAATAAAATGCCTGAAAAAAATGATGGAAGGAAAGAGGGGATTATTTTGACTCACGTATTCCTTTTTTTTAAAGATTTGTTTATTTATTATATATACACTGTAGCTGTCTTCAGACATACCAGAAGAGGGTGTCAGATCTCAGTACAGATGGTTGTGAGCCACCATGTGGGTGCTGGGACTTGAACTCAGGACCTTCAGAAGAATAGTTAGTGCTCTTAACCACTGAGCCATCTCTCCAGTCCCTGACTCACATATTTCTAACGGAGCTTTCCCAGGCCAGATGGGCAAGTTACCACAAGATCCCAAACCCCAGAGATGGTGAACTCAATATTATAGTTATTCAAAGGTAAATTTTCTTTCTTCTTTTAATTTATTATTAGTATTAGTATTAGTATTAGTATTAGTATTAGTATTAGTATTTTACAGTCCAGACTTTCATCCGGAACCCTAGGTAACACAAACAATCTTTCATCCTTCCTTTGATAATAGCTGATATTGTCCACTGCCTTGTTGATTATGCACGTGATCTTGTCTACTCTCTGGATATTGCTGTGCCCTTCCAGAGTCATGTAGGAATCTCCACTTTTCCAAAACTCAAGATTTAATTTATCCTAAGATTGTTTCTACCATCCATATCTCTCGGGTCCTGTGCCAAGCAAAACTGTATAGAGAAATCCAATAATCACATGTTCCCTTTTTACCATGGAATTTTGAAAGCTTCTTGTTCATGTAGCTTTAAGCATTTGTTCAGAAGTTTAGTCTATGGACATACCACCCAGAATGTGCCTGATCTCATCTAAGAAGTTTTCCTATTTCATCTATAAATATTTTACACTATTAGTATTTAAGTGTGCATACACATATACATTTGTAAATGCATATACATTTTAGTTATGTTACAAATGACACTATTTGTATTAAAATGTATATATACCTATATGCTTCATACACATCTAAGCATATATACATCTAGCCATATAAAGCAATCATACATGGAATATGCTGACACATGTCAACACAAACACATCTAATTTGACATAATAACATCTATCTTTATGAACGGGTCAACACCATTGAAATAGAGACTAGTGGGGCTGTGTGGCTGGAGAACTACCTTCATGGTCTCTGTGTTCCCTCCACTGTGGGATTCTCTCTCCAAATTGGAATTTCAGATGATATGAGAATGTATCAGAAAAAATGACTCTTATTATTTCCACATGACTTTCTATTAATTCCGTGATGTTTTCTTCATCCAACAGTCCCAAGACTTCTCTATCTGCAGAGGAGAGAGTGAGGGACACTGTTGTTAGTGAATGATGGAGGGAGACAAGGTTGAGACGTCAAGTCTGTCATAGTTACAAAAGTTCTTCACGGAAACGATGTTGAATCAATTACTGACATTGAATACATTATTCAGTCTAAAAGTCTGGGGATGGTATTTCTAAAGTTATATTGAGGCACAGTCAAAAGGAATAATTAATAAAAGTTAATTTTTATTTATTTGACTATTGTGCCAACTTGAACAAAATATAGTATTTACGGTACCAGCTAAACTATTTCTACAGTTGTCATTTTAATAGACGTAACATGGTATAAATAAGACACTGGTTTATGGTAAATAGAAGCAGCTATACAGTATTATATTCTTTTATGAACCTTGCTGAGAACCCAATGCAAGTTCTCCGAAAGAGCAACAAGTGCTCTTAACTGCTCAACCATCTCCCTAGCCACCCTGGTAATATGTTTAATAAGCTAAAACAAGCAAGCAAGCAAACAAACAAACAAACAAAAACCCCAAAAAACAAAGAATAATGGAAAAGTTCGAAATACACCCAGTGTCTATGTTGATATCTCTAAAACAATCTTTTCTGTAGATGCTATGTTCAATGCTATATAGCTTGTAAAAACTTGACAGAATAACATGGATGAGAGTCAAATCCTAACTCTTAGGCTATTAGAGACCATACCTGCCATGAAAGGGGCAGCAGCTACCTTCTCCATTATCTGTTGTGTCATGCTGGTGACAGGTGTGTACACTACTGTGAACTTGGATTTTCTAAAAGAATCGACTCGCCCCAGATCCTTGGGAGGCACTGAAGAAAAGTCAGTAGCTTCATGACCATGAGGATACCAATACAAGACAAGCAGAAGGAGCAGCAAGCTCATCCCCTCCTACGCAGCCCAATGACAGAGAGAGAAAAATCACAATTCCAGATTAGTCATCCATAAGCAACAGAGAGAAAAATCATGATTCCCAGGTATTCATTCACAACAATTTGGTCATCAAATTTGCCTCTTTCTTTTGTTAAAAAAAAAAATGTCCAATGTGCCTCAAAGACAAACCACATGAAATACGTGTGCCACAAAATTATCAGTAATCCCAGTCAGTTATTGGTAGGAACATGAATGTGTTGAGCCTCTTAGTGCTTGTGCTGTGGCAGGTCTTCAGGAGGAAGTACAAAATGCAACCATCTGGTGCTACCTTGAGAACCGGTTTGAGACGTCTTGATTTGTTAGAAAAAAATCCGGATATTGAAGTGGGAGCATACTGTAATTATAGCATAATGATTACACACTGCACTGGCTGGTTTTGTGTCAACTTGACACAAGCTGGAGTTATCACAGAGAAAGGAGGAACATAGAAATGCCTCCATAAGCTCTAGCTGGGATTTTCTCAATTAGTGATCAAGGGGGGAGGGTCCCTTGTGGGTGGTGCCATCTTTGGGCTGGTTGTCTTGGGTTTTATAAGAAAGCAAGCTGAGCAAGCCAGGGGAAGCAAGGGAGTAAGTAACATCCCTCCATGGCCTCTGCACCAGCTCCTGCTTCCTGACATGCTTGAGTTCCAGTCTTGACTTCCTTTAGTGATGAACAGCAATGTGGAAATGTAAGCTGAATAAACCCTTTCCTCCCCAACTTGCTTCTTGGTCATGATGTTTGTACGGGAATAGAAACCACAACTAAGACACACACCAAGACTTTTTAAAGGGTACTCAGCAGAATGGTGTTCATCTGAGGGGTACCACATTGCTTTGGTAGCTATTCACAAATTTCCAATGAATTATTTTGTTTCCCCAGTTCATCAAGTTAGACATTTTTTTTGTATTTTTTTTGAATTGAGTATGTGTCCAACTCTTTCTGATATTTCTGAAATAAAATTTTTAAACAAGAAAGAAATTCAAGGGCTGGGAAGATGGCTTAGAGGTTACGAACACTGACTGCTCCTCCAGAGGACCGGGGTTCAATTCCCAGCACCCACATGGCAGCTCACAACTGTCTGGAACTTCTGTTCTGGAGGACCCAACACCCTCACATAAACATATATGCAGTCAAGACACTAATGTGCATAAAATAAAAAAATATAAAAAAGGAAGAAATTCAAATGAGGAAATGGCAAATACCCCTTTGTCTGGATTGTCTTATTTCCCACAGTTTTAGACTAGCACCATCCTAACTCTTGTGTCTACAGGTGGTAACGCTAGTGAGATGTGGGACCAGTGGCTTTAAAAGACAGTTTGCAGAATTCTGAATTACTGGCCGGGGTTAACGCTTTTTAAACCAATTGAATGAAGTCTCTTCACACACACTCATGGCCTTAAAAACAGTTCCTGCTGTCTGAAGGAGGTTCACTCTTTCATTTGCTTTTTGGTGTGTAGGCTGATATAGGAGAAAAGCACATGCGATTCTCAGGCAAAATACATTTATATCATCAGCAGACAGTGGTAAAGACAGGGCACCGTACCATCAAGGTCTCCCTTCTCCGTCTCCATTTCTTAAGAAGGTTCTTCTGTAATAAAGCACACGTTTGTTGGCACACACTTATCTGTCTCTTGATCATGTTGCCCTGTTTAATGAGAAAAAGGGCAGAGAAAGCAGAACAAATGAAGTGATTAAGAGGAATATAGACAATGGATGAAGAGTAGCCTGATGAGGTCACTGGTCTAAATGAACACCAGTCACTTCCCCAAATCCTGAATCTACCCACTGTTCATCCCCCATGCCTCTCAGCTCTGAGTTTACCCTTCATATCTTTCTCTGCAAAGATGGAACCGGCCTTTGGACGTTTAATTTTAATACTAGCTGGACTGATGTCAAGATTTGTCAGTAGAGGACTTTTCTTGGTCTGTTCTCTATTGTTACATTAAAATAATGAGGCTAGGTACTTCACAAAGGAAAGATATTTATTTGGGTCAATTTCCATCTTGGCAAGGTCTCCTAGGCTGTATCATGGTACAGTACAGGGACAGGAAGGGAAAGCTAACATACTTCCCAAGATGAGCATCAATTTCTTCTAAGAGTGGTACCCATACTTACCACTTCCTCTAGCGTTCCACCACTCTTAGCATCACCACATGGCAGCCAAGTGTCTAGAATGTGAACTCTTGGAGAGTTTAGGAGACAAACGGAATCTAAGCTCTAGCAGAACTGGACGAGCATTTTAGAGAGAAGAGGCCATCCTTGGCTCATGGTGGTTTATTGGCCAGGCTTATCCAGGAAACATACTTCCTTACTGCTCTGAAGAAATGGTTCTCTGCAGTGTAAAGAGCATGGAGGCTATATGTCTCCATGCATTTTCTCTAACCTTGATTTCATCCACGCTAATGTACAGTAGGGACCTTTCCTCACAACTTCATTTCCTTTACCTTCCCTATTACAAAGACCACACACTCTGGTTCTTTTTACTTATTTATTTTCATGTATTGAAAATAGATTATTTTCCTCATATAATATACCCTGATTATAGTTTCTCCTCCCTCTACTCCTCTAGATCCACTCCCTTTCTGTCTCTCATTAGGGAAAAAAGCAAGTTTCCAGGAGATAATGACCAGACATGACAAAAATAAAATATAAGATGAAGCAAAAACCGTCATATTGAAGTTAGACATGGCAATCCAAAAGAAGAAAAAGATTTCCAGGGGCAGGCATTAGAGTCAAATATATACTTGTTCTTATGGTCAAAATAAAAAATGCTAAGCTAATTTCTAATATCTAATAATATTTAATAATTATATGTAGATGTATATCTATACATCTATATCTATCTCTCTATTTCATCTTATACTTGTCAGAATGGCTTAGATCAATAACACAAATGACAACTCATTCTGGCAAGGATTGTGAAGCAACGGGAACATTCCTCCATTGCTGGTGGGAGTAAAGATCTCCATAGCCACTATGGAAATCAATACGGCAGTTAATAAGAAAGTTGGGATTCAATCTAAATCAAGATCCAGCTATACCACTCTTGGGCATATACCCAAAGGATGTTCTATCCACCACAAGAGCACTTGCTCAACCATGCTTATTACAGCTCTAGTCTTAATAGCTAGAAACTGGAAACAACCTAGATGTCCCTCAACAAAAAAAAAAATGGATAAATAATATTAAATTAAAAAGTTGTTCATTTACCCATAATAGTTTTAACTCAGCTGTTTACAAAAAAAAAAAAATGATGCCATGAAAATTTCAGACAAATAGATACAACTAGAAAAAGAAACATCCTATGTGAAGTATCCAAAACCCAGAAAGATAAATATGTTATGTATTCACTTAGAAATAGATATTGGCTGTTAAGTAAATGATAAGCAAGCTACGATCAATCCACAGACCCAAAGATGTTATGTGAAGAACAGGGCGGTAGGGGGCATGCATGGATCTCTCTGGGGCAGGGGTGATACAATAGATTTTATGGATGGTCTGGGGACAAGCATTTGCTTGCCAAGTTTTTGCCTTGGCGCCATTGTATGCACACAATACAATGGAAGAAGACAAGAGAGGAGAGAGATTTCTCAGAATGTTTTCCTCTAAAGGCAAAAGCTGGTCAGGGACAGAAGTCAGGAGCCATAATGGCAAAGCTCACAAGCTAGCAGGTGATTCGCCAGCTTCAGATTATTATATAATCTGCAACAGGTGCACCTTTATTAAGCAAGGCTGTAAGGGATTTATTTTAGGAATGGTTCCTGCTATTTATATGCTTTTCCTGTTATTATTAAACATGTATAACAATCACTAAGTAATAGCACACCCCTTTGGAGCAGATCTCTGCAGATCCACGAAGATGTACTGCCTTGTAGTGTTGCTATCTAGACAAATTGATGACTTAAGTTTTAATAATAATCCTTTAAGAATTCCTAAAATTATATCTGTGATGATTAAGCTCTTTTATAGCAGAACTGCTATTAGGTCCTTTTCTGATAGTCAAAACTTCAATGAGGACTCTGCCAGTCTCCCAAGTGTCACCAGTTAATTGCTCTTAGTAACCAGACTTTCTCCTACCCAGAGCACATTCCAAGAGGTTGTAAAACAATTAACCAAAGGTCATAAAAAGGGAACTAGGATTTATTATAGATGCTAGGACAGAAGATAAACTATTGGCTGGGTTTATCTATACAAAACTTCACTAATAACTTAGTTATGGTTTTTAAACCTTCAGTGAACCTGTGAAGCTGAGACAGGTGATGGATGTCTAGCTAGATAATTAAACCTAATGGACATGCATGTAGATGATCTCAGTTGTAAACGTCTACTTCAGTTTATGATTTGATTTTGTGTGTGAACTTTTGATGAACTTTTAAACATGTGATCATGTATTCTGAAAGATTTTCTTCTTCTTTTTTTTTTTTTCTAATTCCCAATACTCTATTCAGAGTGAGGAAGGAATTCCTTTTAACAAGTGGAATATGAACAGGAAAAATATGTGCCATTTGTGAGTCCTAATCTAAAGAAGTGGATGGATTTCTCTTCTCTCTTTAGATAAGTTTAAAGATGGTGAGCAATAGATGGGATCTTAAAATCTTAGAGCAGAAAGGCCAACCACTGGCCACACCCATGGCTAATTGGGCAGGAGATTAGATTTTATTGTATTTGAGTCAGCATATAATCTTGGTTTGCTTTATTCTCACGACCCTGCTCTACATTAACTAATGTGTTCTCGTGAACCCGTGTGAGAGACATTTCTTATTGTGGAATGTGGTCGCTAGAGACTCCAACTGTTCAAAATGCTAAGAGTGCTGAACCGTAGGTGGAGCAGCTGAACTGTAGGAGGACATCAGTCCTCTCCCAAGATGCAAGTAATGCCATAGCACGGGGGCCAGAAAGAATGTAAGAGTCTGAGGATGAGGAGGTGTGCTCTGAGGGGCTGGTCTGGGGGCATGACAGAGCTGGTGCACACAGGATAATAGCTTTGTTTACCTGCGCAATGGCCCCGCAAGATCAAGAGACCTAAAAATTCCAACAGAGACCCTATCCAGAGGTTAGGCATGGCCCCTGGTTGAGGGATGGGCCACCCATCCATCTCAAAAATATTAACTCAGAATTGCTCCTGTCTAAAGGAAATACAGGGACAAAGAGTAGAGCAGAGACCAAAGGAAAGGCCAACCAGAGATTGCCCCACCTAGGGATCCATCCCATCTGCAGACACCAAACCCCCACACTATCGCTGATGCCAAGAAGTACTTACTGACAGGAGCCTGGTATAACTGTTCCCTGAGAGGCTCTGCCACAGCCTGACCAATACTGATGTGGGTGCTCGCAGCCAACCATCAGACTGAGCATGGAGACCCCAATGGAAGAGTTAGGGGGAGGACTGAAGGAACTGAAGGGGTCTGCAACCCCATAGGAAGTAACAACAATGTCAACCAACCAGACCCCCCAGAGATCCCTGGGACTAATCTACCAACCAAAGAGTACACATGGAGGAACCCATGGCTGCAGCTGCACATGTAGCAGAAGATGGCTTTGTTGGGCATCAATGGGAGGGGAGGCCCTTGGTCCTATGAAGGCTAGATGCCCCAGTGTAGGGGAATGCTAGGGCAGGGCAGTGAGGTGGAGAGTAGATGGGTGGGTGGGGGAGCACCCTCATAGAAGCAGGGGGAGGGATAATGTGATAGGGGGCTTAAGAGGGGAAACTGGGAAGAGGGATAACAATGGAAGTGTAAATAAATAAAATCTCCAATAAAAAATATTCCAACAGAGTGAGGAGGGGCTCCAGAGGCCCAACCCCTAGCTTAGGAGCTAATGGCAGTTTATAGCTGCGGAGGGAGCAAAAGTTGCTGCTATTTGTGTGTGTGTGTGGGGGGGATTGGCAAGTTGCCCCTGGCCTGGGGCAAGACTCCACACAAATGTGCATATGGGCAGTGCTAACTTGACTCAGTGGTTCAGAAAAAGACAAGACATGATGTTGAGAGGCAGATATGTTGGGAAAGGAGAGGGGGATGGCATAGGAAGATCATATAAATAAAGCTATTTAAGAGACTTTAAAAGAATGATTAAGAAGGAAGGATGGGAAGAAGGAAGAGAGAGGGATGGAGGGAAGAGGGGAGGAATGGAGAGAGACAGGGAGAGAGGAAGGAAGGGAAGAAGGAAAGAAGGACTAATTCTAATGACCCTAAATTCTAAGCTAATTGGTTCAAGGAGAGTTAAAATTTTACACTGCTAAGCTTTCTTCTATGTGGATTTGCTCTCCAGTTACTAGTTTATTTCTCTAGTAATATTATATACTTTCTTTGATTCTCTGTACAAGCCTTACTGAGTATTGTGTGCTTCTTGCTTGCAGTTTATATTATGTACTACATGCATTAATAATTGCTGATTTACAGAAATTCTACTGATTATATATACACTCACACATGTGCACATATATAACACATACATATATGTCTTGTCTCTTAAAATATCAATGAATTCTATGATCACTGTGGTATTTTAACGGCAAGGCCCCTGATGACAGAGAAGTTGTCTTAAAATCCCCCTCCAGCTGTTTACAGAATAACTTGACCTGTGTGTAGGGAAGAACTGTTACTCAATTTGAAGGCTTGCAGTGCTATGAGAAAAGCATATTTGTTAAATCCTAACCTGACCTTGGGTTAAAACTGAGGTCAGCCTGCCCTTCAGGCATCTACAGTACTGAAGGAACTTTTGCTAACCTGCTATGTGCAGCTTCTGCCATTACAAGACTTTCTGCTTCCTGATCAAACAGGGACACCACGATGACACAACTGTGCCCTATTCTTATTAACAGCTCATCCCCTGCCATGCTTGCTAACAGCCATGGCAGGTACGCCAATGGGATGTACCAAACTTGTGGTTTTTACCTTTAGCTGGTTCTTCTTCAATAGTATGATGTCACCCATGTGGACATGATTGCTTTTACCTAATTGATTTTGTTTCCTCCATCTAGATTTCTGCAACTATTACTGAATTGAAAGGCTACCAAAGAAAATTCAAAATACAGAAGGGGTGGTGGTGGTGGTGGTGGTGGTGGTGGTGGTGGTGGTGGTGTGTGTGTGGTGTGGTATGTGTGTGTGGTGTGTGTGTGGTGTGTGGTATGTGTGTGGTGTGTGTATGTGTGTGAATAAAACTTCAAGTTGCAGATAGAGTGAAGATAATCAAGAGTTCGAGGGCAGCCTCTTCATAGTGAGTTAAAATGCCAGGGAGCATGATGTCTCAAATGAACAAACAGAACACACACACACACACACACACACACACACACACACACAGAGAGAGAGAGAGAGAGAGAGAGAGAGAGAGAGAGGCAGACAGACAGACAAACAGAGAGAGACAGAGAAAGACAGAGAGACAGAGACAGACAAGACAGGGACAGAAAATTAGTATAGTTCTGAATGCAATATTTAAATACGTTAGAGTTAAACAATCACAGTTTAAGGTCCAATGTCTTGTAGCAAATACACTGTTAGCCTTTCAAACTGAACTTTATCCAAATTTAATAGAGTTTTGGATGAAGCTCAGATACTTGTTTTACTCCTCTTATTGTTTTCTCACATGATTACAGTTCCTCCCCCTCTGCTCCCCCCAGCTCCTCCCCACCTCCCCTCCCATCTAGATCCCCTCCCTTTCTGTCTCAGTAGAAAAGAGCAGGCTTCTAAGGGATCCTACCAAGCCTGAGTTCCTACAAAAATTATTGAAAAGGTTTCATTTATCCTGCTATGGAATTATTTGTGATTCACGCCATAGAATGTGGGAGCCACAGAGGAATGAATCATTTCTGAGACCGATTAAAATGAAACAGGTTAAATGTTATGTTATTCATAAACTCACATGAACACTCAGGGAAATTAAATGCTGTCTTCTCACTATGAACAAACAAATAAACAAACAGAGTATAATGAAACAACAAACAACAACAACCACAAACAAACAAACAAACAAACAAGAAAACCAAAAACAAATACCACTGGCACATTCAGCTCAGTCTGCCTTTGCATGGCCCAGGCCAGGTCTGTGTGGCTCGACAAAAACTTCAAATACATAAAGAACTCATCCTGGCCTCTTGGGTGAGAACAGTTTGGCTAAAACATTGTCCCAATGTAAAAGATACATGAACATTTCACCACTAGGCATGGCATTATAGGTCAAGTCTTTATTAGGCTATGGAATGTCCGTTGTTTTCCTGCTTTCCTGAAGTCTTGATTCGTAATTGTATTGCATCCTATTTTTGCATCTTAGCAAATGCTTTACCATATCCCGATGTATATTTAATAGAATCTGTTACTGTCAATAGATTATGTCAATAAGCTAATTTTTTTTTTTAACTCTTGCTTGTGTCTATGAAGCCTTCCTCATGGGTCAAGTTTTAAGTTCTTTTGTCTTTTGAGACAGGTTCTCTCTGTAAAACCTTGGCTGCCCTGGAACTCACTATGTAGAACAGGTTGCCCTCAGACTCACAGAGATCTCTCTGCCTCTGCCTTCTGAGTATCTGTAGAGCCCATACCCAGGAGATAGGCCACAGCCCCCAGTTGAAGAATGGGGCCACCCACGCATCTCAAAAACTTTAACCCAGAATTGATCCTGTCTAAAGGAAATACGAGGACAAAATATGGGAGCAGAGACTGAAGCAAAGGCCATCCAGAGAGACTGCCCCACCTTGGGATCCATCCCATCTGCAGACACCAAACCTAGACGCTATTGCTAATGCCAATATGTGCTTGTTGACAGGATCCTGGTATAGCTGTCCCCTGAGAGGTTCTACCAGCACCTGCCTAATACAGATGCGGATGCTCACAGCCAGCCATCAGGCTAAGCACAGGGACTCCAAGAAAAGAGCTAGGGGAAGGACTGAAGGAGAGGAAGGGCTTTGCAACCCTATAGGAAGAACAATATCAACTAACCAGACCATCCAGAGCTCCCAGGGACTAAACTGCCCACCAAAGAGTACACGATGTTTTCCTTAAAACATTGGACATTTTACATGTTTGATTCGTAAAATACTGACAGCTGTTCTGCTGCTTAAAACCCAACTAATAGACAATAGTATTTTAAAGTAAATCAAATAATGTATGAATCTGCTTTGGACAATCTCTCACTATGTTTTATTCTTATCTTACCTTCTATTCTAATTCTACTTTTAATATTCTTATCAATTTTTACTGAACAAATAAAGATTTCTTTCTTTCCTCAACTTCCTGTCCTGTTCAAAGCGTATTATAAAGGTATTCATATATCTTTAATGGTGGCTCTTAATTTTCCCAAAGAACTGTAATTTATTTTATAAAAATTTAACAGCTTTTATTATGATTTTTTTTTTTTTACAAATGCTGTCTACATATGGGAGCTCTCTGATGAATTCTAACTGATCTGGTTATTATACAGAAATGTGACTCCGCTTTTAATCTGAAGTAAGCACAAATAGATTTAAGTCTATCAATAATACTATGTTAGCTTTCCTGTGAAGAGCAGTTTCTGTGGTGAGGTCTTGTATCTGGGAGGTGGAGGTAGAAACTCCACCTGTAGAAGCTTTGGACTGGCTTCATCTGGATCGAGAATTCGAGATCCTTTGTCTTGTGAGTGAGCTGATACACAGGAAAGCATCTCAGAGGCTTTGCCCAGAACCGGCTGAAGAGAACAGCATTATACTGCCATAGGGATGACTTAGCTGAGCAGAACAGGTTTTCCCACAGGAGTACAGCAAACCACAGCTTTAGCTAATTCAGCACTGAGTGAAGACCATCTATAGGAGAGAGTGTGGGAATGTATGCTTGTGCATAAATATCAGTGGATGATTTGATAAGGGAATTTGCATATATATATAATTAAGCGATAGTGTAAAATGTCCTGCAGAAGATGTCTCAGTGCATAATAACACCTCCTCCTGCTACAGCTACAGCAATCAATACTGTGTAAACATGCTCTAGTTAGCCTCTTCTGGAAACTATGGGATGTAAATGCTTTCCCAATGCTTTTTTTTTCCTGAGGGTGAAAACAAGATACCTACACTGAATTAAAGGAAGGAAAAATTCCCCAGAATCTGAGGCTGATCAGATTTCTGGGAAGTGTGCCAGAGGTGTGAATAGCCCATGGCTTCTTCTGACCACAAAGCCAGTAGCTCCACCGTATAAATTTTGGTTCTAAGACCTGAGAACTGAAGCAGTTGGTAGGGATGAAGGCCACACGGGGATTCATAGTGCCGAGGAGTGAGCAAGTCCTTACCAAAGTCCTCCTCAGGTTCACAGAGAGTTCACACAGTGGGGGATTTTCTAGAGTCACAGCTCAGGTGCTAAGTCCTCGCCGGCCTAATGGGAGACCCAGTGGCTGAAGCAGGCTCAGGGGCTCTTGCCACAGGAGGAACCTGCATGGGGCTGTTTAAGGAATTGGGAGGGAAGGCTGACAGACTAAGGAAAGAAAGGAGACAGCCCTTGGGAAGAGAGAAGGAGGGAAAGGATGTCAAGAGTGGAGCTGCATCAGGCTGGAGTGCCCAGTGAGCAGAGCTAAGGAACCTCCCAGAGTGTTCTCAGAGCTGTCGAAGTAGAGATCTCAGGACACCATCAGGCACAGCCCCACAGGCAACTGCCTGCTGTCTGTATGCAACTTCTTCGATTTTGTTTGTAAATTAAAATTGCCTCCTTGTCTGTCCACTCCTGGTGTGTGTTCTGTGGTTTGTAAAAAGATGGAAGACACGAACCCTCCTTATCCGTGGAGTAAATAAGATCCAAGATGTTTAAGTGTGTGTGTGAGAGGGTGAGGGAGAGGGAGAGGAAAGGGGAGGGAGAGGGAGAGGAGGAGGGAGAGAGGAGGGAGAGGGGAGAGGAGAAGAGGGGGAGGAGAGGGAGAGGGAGGGGGAGGAGGAGAAAGAGGCGAAGGGGGAGGGGTAGGGGAAAAAGGAGGGGAAGAGAAGGGAGAAGGGGAAAGGAGAGGGGGAAGGGGAGGGGAGAGGGAGGGAGACAGACATAGGGAGAGAGACTAAGTTTTTCTCCTCCCCTGTTGCTCTGGGAGCTGGACACCTCTAAGCTCCAGGATGCGCATTTAAAGTTAGACCGTGAGACTGAGGGAGAGCCTACATACACATTTCACATTCTGATTTCACCCAAAAATCCTCGGACAGACACAGTTTGTTGAATTCATCACAAGTGTTCTGTGAACCCTCTTGGGAAGCAGTGTCAGAAAAGTTGTCAACCCCAGACTGTCAAATTACAACATCAAAGCAGGTAACTCCAGAGGCAGCGCAAGCTTTCCCATCAATCCTGAAGTGTCTCCGCTCCTGACAGCCAGTCTGCGGGCCAATTTCAGCCCATTCCCACACTCATTCTCTAAGCTCAGCAGAGCGTCATGATTGCATATTTTAAAGACGTATATTTTAACTCAATACTTTGCTCTATTTAATATCACGCACCAGACACCAAAACATTTCAGAATAATAGCCCATTGATTTTTAAAAACAACTTTGGCACAGATAATTAGCATCCAGGTCATAAAACGGTTCAGTTTTTATGATAACAACAATAATAATCCCGATGCCCAAACAGACCGGATAGGGAAGACAAAATCGCAGAAACTTACTTTCGGGAAACGCGAAGCAAGGAATCCAGAAGCAAGGACTCCTGCAGCACCATTTATTCCCTGGCTCTGTTTAGAATAAAGCGAGTCACCTTCCCCCTCCCCCTGCTCTCAAGCGCCTTTCTGGAGTTTAACTGTTCGCTGTCCGTGAACCCGTGAACAGGACTGCTGAAAGCTGCTCCCAGAGGGAGTTTATGATCTCAGCTCTGGGTTGCGCTTGCCAAACCCCATGGTCACGTGACCGCGCATGGCTGCTTGTGTTTTACCGCTGCGCAGCCAGCCCCCGCAGGGCGGTGCCAGTTATATTTGATCACCTGGCTATGTCGCTCTATAACCGAGGAAATTCAATATTCCCAAGCTTGTAGTATGCCTAAGCTTTTCTATGTTCACCAGTGATGAGAGCTGAGAGCCTTTGCTTTTAAACTGGAAGGTGGTAAATCAGAGAACTGGGTCATAGGAGAAAAGCTTTCTCTCTATCCATAGCCCTGGGCTTCTGACTTCTTCACTCAGGATTCTCATTCCTATTTCTCAGTTTTGCTTTTCATTTAGTTCTTTGGTGATTTTTTTTTTCAATTTCCGCTGAGTTTCAGTCTTGGCTATTGATTTATGGAATCCATCTTAGCATCTTAATTCTAGATACTGGAGGTGGTTATCTCATATGTCCCTTCTACTCCTGAAGGAAAGAGATAGACATCAAGGGTCTTCATCAAGTGCTGTCTGTATTACTTTTATTTTTGAAGGTTGATTGCCATGTACTTAATACACATTAATCATGTTATGAATGCACTATTTTATTATGTATTATTTTTATTATACATTACTATGTAGCATGCTATTATTTTTTTTCTGACTGGTATAACTGACTGGTGTAATGTTATTTATCTTGGGAGTATCCAACAGCTATTTAATTAAACACTAGGCCTTCTTAATCAGAAGGAATTGATTGAAGAAGGCTTGATATTCTAAACCTGGTCAACTCTGTGGATGTAGAGGTCATAGACTCTAGAGGAAAATCTACCACTGCTAGTTTTCATAAGCAGTATAACGTCTAACTGTATTTTAAATACTTCTTATACCTACAGGTGAGTGTAGTTCTCATGCTTCTTTTTTTTAATTTTTATTTTCTATATTCTATGTTTACATTCCTAAGGCTTTCCCCTTTCCCAGTTACCCCCCACCATATGTCCCATAATTCCTCTCCCCCCTGCTATTCCCCACTCATTCCCCCCACACACAATTTCTCTGTTCTGGGTCTACATTACTGGATCCAATCTTTACAGGCCCAGGGTCCTCTCCTTTCTTCTTCTTGGGAGTCATTTGACTTGCTAATTGTGCCTTGAGTATTTAGGGCTTCTGGGCTCATTAATATCCACTTATCAGTGATTGCATTTCATGTGTATTCTTTTGTGATTGGGTTAGCTCACTTAGGATGATAGTTTCCAGATCTAACCATTTACCTACAAATTGCATGAGTTCATTATTTTTAATTGCTGAGTAGTACTCCATTGTATAAATATACCACATTTTCTGTATCCATTCCTCTTTTGAGGGATATCTGGGCTCCTTCCAATTTCTGGCTATTATAAACAAGGCTGCTATAAACATAGTGGAGCATGTGTCTTTATTGTATGCAGGGGAATCCTCTGGGTATATGCCCAGGAGTGGTATGCCAGGGTCCTCTGGAAGTGACATGCCCAATTTTCTGAGGAACCGCCAAACTGATTTCCAGAGTGGTTTTACCATTTTGCAATCCCACCAACAGTGGAGGAGTGTTCCTCTTTCTCCACATCCTCGCCAGCACTTGTTGTCTCTCGAGTTTTTAATCTTAGCCATTCTGACTGGAGTGAGGTGGAATCTCAGGGTTGTTTTGATTTGCATTTCCCTGATGACTAATGATGTTGAACATCTCTTAAGGTGTTTCTCGGCCATCCGAATTTCTTCTGGTGAAAATTCTTTGTTTAGCTCTGTACCCCATTTTTTGATAGGGTTATTTGGTTCTTTGGGGTCTAACTTCTTGAGTTCTTTGTATATATTGGATATTAGCCCTCTGTCGGATGTGGGGTTGGTGAAGATCATTTCCCACATTGTTGGTTGCCGTTTTGTCCTTCTGACAGTGTCCTTTGCCTTACAGAAACTTTGTAATTTTACGAGGTCCCATTTGTCAATTCTTGATCTTAGAGCATAAGCTATTGGTGTTCTGTTCAGGAACTTTCCCCCTGTGCCCATGTCCTCCAGGGTCTTCCCAAGTTTCTTTTCTAATAGTTTCAGTGTGTCTGGTTTTATGTGGAGGTCCTTGATCCACTTGGAGTTGATCTTAGTACAAGGAGATAAGAGTGGGTCAATTCGCATTCTTCTGCATGTTGACCTCCAGTTGAACCAGCACCATTTGTTGAAAAGGCTATCTTTTTTCCACTGGATGGTTGTGGCTCCTTTATCAAAGATCAAGTGACCATAAGTCTGTGGGTTCATTTCTGGGTTTTCAATCCTATTCCATTGATCTACCTGCCTGTTGCTGTACCAATACCATGCAGTTTTGGCGTAACTCTAACCAAACAAGCGAAAGATCTGTATGACAGGAACTTCAAGTCCTTGAAGAAAGAAATCGAAGAAGACCTCAGAAGATGGAAAAATATTTCTTGCTCCTGGATTGGCAGGATCAATATAGTAAAAATGGCCATCTTGCCAAAAACAATCTACAGATTCAATGCAATCCCCGTCAAAATCCCAAATCAATTCTTCATAGATCTAGAAAGAGCAATTCTCAAATTCATCTGGAGCAACAAAAAACCCAGGATAACTAAAACTATTCTCAACAATAAAAGGACTTCTGGGGGAATCAATATCCCTGACCTCAAGCTGTACTACAGAGCAATTGTGTTCTCATGCTTCTTTAAGAAGCTCCCTTTTGCATCCAACAGAGGTTACTGCAGAGATCCAAAACTGGTCAAAAAGCTGAGAAAAAAATGACCAGGAGGTATGAAGACCCAACCCATTATGTACATTCATAATATAAGTTCAGGGAACATCCTGGAAGGTGCGATGTAAATCAGAGGACTCAGCTGTTGTCTGCTGGAAGGGTATCTTCTAGACAGGATTGCTGTTCCTGTGAGGTTGCAACAATATATCTGCTTAAAGAAGACTTACAGAATGACAACACCAGCTGACATGACACCAGGGAGAGGGGAAATTTCCCAAGGGTCCACTCCTAGATAAAAAGATATATGCAACCAATGGCTGCTGAGTAACAGAGAAACAGTTCTCTCCAGAAATCAGTCTCCTTGTAGTTCATCCAGTTCCAAGTGATCATCCCTAAAGACAGGTACATATGAGCAATACTAAAGGACTTTAAGTGTGTGTGTGTGTGTGTGTGTGTGTGTGTGTGTGTGTGTGTGCAATAGTAATTAAGATGTCATGAATTTGAGAGGTAATTGAGTGGACACACAGGAAAAATTAGAGGAAAAATTGTGTAAATGTACACATTTGAAATTCTCACATAATTGAAAAATAAATTCACTGGATTGTTTTTTGTTTTTTCGAGACAGGGTTTCTCTATGTATCACTGTAAATTTTTTTTTTTGGTGTTTTTTGAGACAGGGTTTCTCTGTGTAGCCCTGGCTGTCCTGGAACTCACTCTGTAGACCAGGCTGGCCTCTAACTCAGAAATCCGCCTGCCTCTGCCTCCCAGAGTGCTGGGATTACAGGCGTGCGCCACCACCGCCCGGCTCATATTATATTTTTTTAATCAATGAACTTAAGCTTTTATTGGTTATTTTATTCATTTGCATTTCAAATATTGTCTCTCTTCTGGTTTCCCCTCATAAACCTCCCATCTCTTCCCCCCTTTCTCCCTAAGAGGGTGCCCTCCTACCCACCCACCCACTCCTGCCTCACCACTCTAGCATCCCCCTATGCTGGCGCATCACACCTCCACAGAACGATGGGCCTCCCCTTCCACTGACGCCAGATAAGGTAATCCTTTGCTACATATGTTGCTGGAGCTATGGATCAATCATTGTATATTCTTTGATTAGTGGTTTAGTCCCTGGGAGCTCTGGGGGTTCCAGTTAGTGGATATTGTTGTTCTTCCTATAGGGTTGCAATCTCCTTCAACTCCTTCAGTCCTTCCCTTAACTCTTCCATTGGGGTCTCCATGCTCATTCTGATGGTTGGCTGTGAGCATCTGCATCTGTATTGCTCAGGTGCTGGAAGAACCTCTCAGGGGACAGCTATACCAGAATCCTGTCAGCAAGCACTTCTTGGCATCAGCAATAGTGTGGGGGTTTGGTGTCTGCAGGTGGGATGGATCCCAAGGTGGGGCAGTCTCTGGATGGCCTTTCCTTCAGTCTCTGCTCCATGTTTTATCTCAGCATTTCCTTTAGACAGGAACAATTCTGTGTTAAAAATTTTGAGATGGGTGGGTGCTCCTATCCCTCAACCCGGGGCTGTGCCTATCTACTGGAGGTACAGAAAGGGAGGGAACTGGGAAGGAAAGAGGAGGGGAAAGGAAAAAAAGGGTGGGGCAGGATCAGGTACGGGAAGAGACAGAAGTCCAGAGGGTTAGGAAAATGAATATAAATATGTAGCACTGTGGGGTAGGAAACAGGGGGGTTGCACTAGAAAGTCCCAGACGCCAGGGAAGTGAAAGGTTCCCAGGACCCAATGGGGATGACATTAGCCAAAATACCCAACAAAGGGGAGATAGAACCTGTAGAGACCACCATATTTTTTTAAAGACAGATTCTTTCATTTGAACCTGTAGCTCACTGAATTGGCTAGGATGTCTAGGTAGCAAGCCGCAGAGATTTTCCCATCTCTGGCTCCCTAGTACTAAGATTAGAGACAAAAGTACATTAATGTACCAGCACTTATGCGAATCCTGGGGATGTAAACCTGGACTCTTATGCATATATGTCAAGCAGTTTGCCCACTGAGCCATCTCCCCTGCTTCTATCTTTCAGTCACTAACTTGTAGTTTGATTCACTCCTGGTCAGAGAACATTTAGCTTGATAATTTTGTGAAGGCTTGCTTCCTGACCAAGGGGAGCTCTGTCTTCATGACCATTCCATATCACTCAAGGAGATCAGCAGAGAACCGCTGTCCGGCTTGAGAGACAGCACAACATCCAGGCCAGTCTGCAACATTGATCAGATAGGATGTGATTCTGAAGTTTGGATCTGTGAATCTGTCTGTTTAATCTGACTGTCACCAATGATCCCAACACCAGAGTATGTGAATTTAGTTTCTGTTTTAAAAATCATGTCAGCCATCAATTTAAGAAAACACTTCAAAAATATAAATGCACGGTGCATTTAAAGGTGAATTTAAGAAAACACAGGCAAATGTTCATTATGTGTTACGACACACATATTATGTAAGAGAAGGAGAGGGGAGGTAGATAGGCATGCATGCTGCGATGTGTTGATGGAGGCCAGAGGAATGGTTGTCTTTCCAACATGTGGCCCATGGGAACTGAACTCTTGCAACAATATCTCCATCAGCCAAGTCATCTCACCAGCCCTAGTTAACTGTTATTGTAAAGAGATTTAACTATCTTAAAGCTCCTTTGCCTGGTGCTTGCATCTGCTACTATCATTATTTATTTTCTTATACAATGTGACAGATGCCTACAACAGATTTCCACATATAATAGAAAAGGACAGGAGCTCCCCTGACACCCCAGAGATAGATTGTAGCTTTTATATTCAAGTGCGATACATTTGTTTACTATGTATGATATGGTCCCATATGTATTAAAACCACAGAAATATGTTGTGTTGCAACTTGTGTGTCAAAGTCAGAATGGTTCTTTTTAAAAGGAATTTTTATTTTTGTTATCTTTTTTAATTAATGTGTTCTCTGGAACTTTCATACATGTATACAATGTATTTTGATCATATTCAACTCCCACTCAATTTACCTGGGAGATCCATAGTTACATACCTCCTTCCCAACTTACTGTCCTCTTTTAAGTTGTAATCACCATCATTGTTGTTGTCATCATCATCATCACTACCACATCATCATCACCATTATATCATTATCACCATTGAAACACTGAACCAAATTAGTGTTGTTTACCTGAGCATGATGCTGCACATATGCACATAAGTATACCACATGAAGCATCACCAGCTTTCCCATCTAGGAACCTCTCACACCAGGTTTGTGCTGCTCCCACCCTTCAATAGGGAACTTATCACATGGGTCGTGACTGATGCAGAGATGTGCTGAGAATAAGAAAAATAAGTAGCTGAGAGATCTCAGTCCAACCTAGGACATCTACATTAACCTGCCCACCTTATCCTTAAGGGGACAGAAAAAAATGTGAGAGTTTGAGATTGGGGGTGGGGGGTGGGTTGTGAAACACTGTCTTCTGGGCACAACCATCATACCCATAAACTTAGAGCAGCTATGGCTACCTGCACACTTGCATAAAATCAAGCCAGTTAAGAATTCCATCCTGGATGGAGGTGGGAGACCTACTGAGGTCCCAACCTTAGATGAGAAGCTTTTAGCAGTTGATGGCTGCTGGGGAAGGGAGAGCCACTTTTCATTATTATTATTATTTTTCTCTGATTTTTTTGGGCATTTTACTCATAAGCAGAATTATTGTCGTAAACGCAACTTTTATTCACCAGATGTGATTGTCATCTTGGAGGCTTGCTGCTTAACAATCCCTCCCTTTCTAGCTCTTTCTGAACTCCAGCTGGCTGGTTCAACGCAGCTGTTCTGGCCCAAACTCCTTTCCAAGCTGACTGATTCAAACTGGCTTCTCTTGGCTTCTGACTGAATTGCTCTAACTGGCTTCAAACTAACTCTGGCAATCTGTTCTAATCTTCTGGCTTCTCATTCTCTGGCTCATTCTACCTTCACCTGTGACTAACTTGTTCTCTCTGCAACCCGTCTCTGTAAAACTGTCACATACACATGCCATTAACTAGCCTCTCTTTCTTGTGTGTTCTCGTGTGAGTTGGGAATGTTCTATCTCTGATTCGTTCTGTGAACTCTTTCTCTGAGTGGTCACTTTGTCACCCCTCAATTAGACCCCATTGTTTGAGATTAAAGGTGTGTACTAAAATCATGTCTGTATTCCAGCCCCATCACACAGACCTAGGTCTTTGGATGTGATCCTTTGCCAGAGTAGCCATGTTGCAGAATTAAAATCCTCTACATATTGCTATCATACTCACCTTCCCCTTACCTTTCCTCATCCCCTCCCACTCATGATGAGTCTCTGTCTCCTCAACTACTCCTGATCTACTCACATCTATTGTTGGTGCTAGTGCAGGTTCTGTGTGGGTAGCCACAGATGCTGTGTGTTCCTATCTGTAATGATGATGATGGTGGTGGTGGTGGTGGTGATGATGATGGTGGTGGCAGCAGTGGTGGTGGTCATAACCAGAAGACAGTTTTCACAGTGACCATCTCTGTTCTCCAGCTCTTACCACTCTGGCCTTTGGGGGGGATGATACATGACTCTTGTTTAGAGCTGTAGTTCTTGTCTCTTATGTTAATTCCTGGACGTCTTTGGCAGAAGATGTACAACCAACTTCTATTTCTGTTTTTTTCTTTGTTCTGTTTGGTTTCTGAGACAGTATCTTACACTATGGCCCAAGTTGGCTTTGAATTATAGTTATTCTCTTGTCTCAGCCCTCCAGATACTGAGATCACAGGAGCAAACCACCACATTGGACAGGAAAACTATTGGCTCAGGACCCCCAAGACGAAGTTCTCAGACCAAGTTCTCAGCACAGAGATTTATTTGCACCAGAGGGACAGAGGTCAGAGATTAGGAAATGTAAGAAGAGGGAGAAAGGGAAGGAAACAAGGGAGAGGGGAGAAAGGGGCAAGAGATCGAGAAAGGGTATTTGTCCTGGAGGGGAATGACGGGCTGCCTCTAAATAGAAAGGAGACAGATGTGACACACAGGAAAATAGTTGCTTATAAAGGTAAAGGGGGGGAAATCCCGTGATAGGATGAGGTATTTAATTTTGATTGGACATGTTAATTAGGTGAGCCAACGGGGGCTTTTGATTGCTGAACTTCAATACTTTGATAGCTGGACGTTGGTAGTCAGCCTCGGGAGGAACTGGCCACATATAGGGAAATGGAATTTAGGGACTAGCTTTAGGGGTGTAATCTGGTTTTTTATGAGGCAGAGGGAATTGGGGAGAAGGGCAAGGCCTGCCACAGCCCTGCTCACCAAGTTTAAGTTGACCAAGGTCCCTTCAACATCTGTGTGTTTTCCAAATCAATTTGAGCAAAATCTCTAAAGAACACAATGAAAATGGTTTTAAATTTTAGTTAAAATGTTTGTTATCAATCGGATTCCTGGTTTTACAAAATAAATTTATTTTGAACTTTTATTGACTTAATAACTTCAATTCTCTGTTTTACAATGTTTCCAACTTTGAGGACACTAAACATTTGATATTTTTCAAACTAGGCTAATAATAAGCAATAGATAAAGAGCAATTTAATGAGTAAATAATTTTTTTCTTTTTACTTAAGATGGATCACAAGAGCAAATAAGATGACTTCTTTGTAACATTTTTCTTACCTTTATCTCTAACTTTAGGCAAGATTATTTGAAAGTTTTGAAAAGAAGTAATTAATATTTGGCCCATTTAGTATTTAAAATATTTTATCAAGGTTATATGTGTGGGTGTACTGTGTATGAAGTGCGCTGTTGTGGGTATCATGTGTGTGAATGTGTTTAGAGGTCAGATGTCAAACTTGGCAAGTCATCTGGGTGCCTCCATTTCCTTCCCCATATTTTTGGTATCAGGTGTCTCACCAAGTAGTCTAGGCTGGCTGGCCAGCAAGCTCCAGGCATCTGTCAATAGGGATTGAACTCATGTCTTAAGCTTTCAAGGCAAACACCGTACCTACGAACCTTCTCCCAGGCTCTGTCTTTTTATTTTTCCTTTTGGATATCCTACTTTATTATGTCTACCAAATAAGCTAAAATACTGCTTTAGATACACATGAGATATTTAATGTTTCTGTTCTTTTCTGCTATTAGTCATCTTAACATTTAAATTATTAAAACCTGCTGAACAAAGAGGTACATGTATCTTTTATCCACATACCAAGCAGATTGAGACGTTAGGAACATAAATTCAAATGTAGCTAGCCCTTACTGGCTACTAAAATATAAGCCAGTTGGAATACAAACAACACCATCTCAAGGGAATTTGTGGAAACATGAAAAACAAAACCAATAACAACAACCTTCCACCTTCTGCAACCTACCTCAATCACGGATGAATAGTATGATCACATACTACCCGACATTTACTTAAACAATGGGCCACATGGATGATGGCCATCCAGTGCAGCAGAAAAGATACATATCACCAAGCAATAGTGCAATAAAAGGAAAAAGTAAACCACAGAAAGAATATAAAAATCCTTCAAGTGAACGTCAATAGAGGCATTTACCATACATACTGCACGCTTTAATGGCTACTCCAAAATTTTCAAAGCACAAATAATAATGGAGCTATATGCCACAACTTCAGTGATCACAATAAATTACATATATGTTTCAAAATTATTACGAAGAAGAGATGAAGCAAGACTTTTTCTTGAAACAGAAGATGATTGTGGTGTCTAAAGTCTTTACCAAATTGTTTAAATGAAGGTGTCTGTGGAGTTTTTTTTCCATATATGAATTCTTTCTTATTTATTGACATCAAAGTGATATGTAAAGCTTTCAAGTACTATTTTGGGGGATAGATGGATGCTCCAGCAGTCAATACAAGTTCATCTCCAGGTAGAGCCCAGATCACATGCCTGACAACTTGCTTTAGTTACTGTTATGGGGAAATCCTGTGC
Source organism: Apodemus agrarius (assembly GCA_964023405.1). NCBI lineage: Eukaryota > Metazoa > Chordata > Mammalia > Rodentia > Muridae > Apodemus > Apodemus agrarius. The sequence continues at coordinate 96,907,681 of OZ030015.1, forward strand.
CTCTGGTCTCCTTGGGAACTGGCATGCACATGTATGTATCTATACCCGTACACAGACATATTAACATCATCTAACTAAAGATAAAATAAATCTTCAAAAAACAACCTCAATACATAACTTTTTATTTTTCCTGAAATAGTTCAATCCTAGAGCCCACTGTCATAGCATCCAAGGCTTACTTCTGGAATTCTTCCTTGTCATGAATTTGCTCATGTAACAAAAGGCACACAAGTTGGCAGAAGGTTTTTTTTGCACATTATTTATATTTGTAGAATTTCTCCCCAGTATTACATTCACATCCTCATTGATGACAGTAATGTGTAAATAAATGTTAAATTGTGTGGTGGTTTGTATGAAAATCATCTTCCATGCCTTTAGCCTTTTGAACACATGGTCCCCAGCTTCAGAAAATGCTGCCTTGCTGGAGGAAATACATCATTGGGGGTGGGCTTTGAGAGTTTAGAGCCTCACACCACTCCCAGTTCCCACTCTCTGCTTCACAGTTAAGGAAGAGGATGTGAGCTGTCTGCTTCCTGCTTCCGCTGCCCTACTTGACCCTCGCTGCCTGCCGTACCACCATGCCATGATGAACTCTTATCTCTCTGGAACCATAAGCCAAAATAAAGACTTTAGACCTTGCCTTAGACCTGGAGTTTTACCACAGGAACAGAAAAGGAACTAATACATATCCTTCAAGTTTTTCTGGTGTATAACTTATTTCAAATACTCGAAAGGACATTTGCCATCTAGAAGGTCTGCCTCATTGTTTATGTTCATAGTGCTTGGCTCCATATGAGTATGTAGTGCAAGCAAAGTGAAGAGGGGCATCAAAAGGCTTGAACATATTATTTACACTTGCCTTTTCCCCTCCAGAATAAGTAATATTGGGTCACTGATGGGAAGTATGTTGACTACAGATCTTACCACACCCTTCAGAGTCATAGATTCCCTTCTGTACGAGTCTCATTGACTACTGTGCAATATCAAGGCTACCCACATTGCTTATAAACTAAGGGCTTTAGTCCTGTACAAATTCTCACAGGTAACTGAAGGTAACTTTTACATGAAAAGGCTTTACCATTTTTTCTTTTTTTTACAATCACATGGTTTATCTCTGGTATGACTTTTTCATGACTTTCAAGATTACTGTGATATTCAAAGGTGTTACTGCATTGATTACATTCATGGTTTTCTCTGAAATATAACTCATTTCATGCCTTTGTAGATCAGCTCTCTTTCTTACCCATCCACCTTCCTCATATTTCTTTTAACAGATGCTGATAACTAACAACGATGTAGCACTCGAAATTTCAGTTTTGTGTTTCATGCCATGGAATTCAATATTTAGTATCACAAATGGTCCAAGAAGGCTGTAAACCTGTAATACCAACATTTCTGGGGCATAAGCAAGTGGATCATGAGTTCTGGGCCAGCCTCACCTATGTAAAGAGACCTATTTAAAACAATATAAAACCAAAGAAAAAGAAATGAATAGAGAAAGAAGGTACTGAGATGGGATTATGAAATTGGATCTGAGAACTTTGTCATGACAGGAATGTATGGCATGTACAGAAGGTAGTGGTGGGCTAATTGTAGAAGCCCACAGATAAAGCAACTCACCAGCAGGTACAAACATATCAAGTTCTTGGAAGTTACAGAGGAAAGAGTTGGTATGAGTTTGAAGTCAGAAAGTGGCACTGGGTAAATAATAGCAATGGCCAAAGCTCAGAAACAGATAACAGGGCACAAGGGATAAAAGCCACAGCTGTACTTTGTTCTTACAGAAATCCCATGACCCCCCAATTAGAACAGAAAACCACAGCATGATAGCTGGAGGGAGAGACTTGTAGTACAGCTGACTGCCACCATTAGCCAATGCTAATGCTTGCATGACTGTCAATCAACTTACACTAACTCATAAGGCAGTTAGTAACTCCAGGTATGCCATGGTAAGATGGCTGTGGTTGGGAAAATCTGGGACCTTGACACATAGGATGTGGACTTTGGGGATAGATTATGCAGATATGCTCACTCTTCAAATCCTGTGACAATTATGAATTTTCAGCAGTAACACACCCTACCCTATTCATTTTAACATTTTCCCTGTTATAAACAACAGTCTGGAAGCTGCTTCTCTGGAACACAGTAGTTATCTCCCCAGGATTGATTTTCATTTCCTATTTTGTCCATTGGTCTATTACTAGGTCTAAATTTCAATGTAAAATATCTAGAGATACTATGTTCCTAATCCTGAGTAAAAGGAGCTATAAAACAAAGAAGCAATAGATAGGACTTACCAGCCTGAGCCAAGGAAGGATAGAGAAGTATAGTTTTAAGACTGGACTATAGAACCCAGAACACCAGCCTAAGAGAGAAGAGGTCAGGTAAGACAAGGTGGCTCATGATGGAGAGGGTTTATTATCTAGAGACACATATTTAGAGGAAAGAAAGGACCATCAGTGGTGATAATCCATCAGCACACATATAGTGTACATCTCAGTCTTGCAGCATACAATCTAATCCAGTGTCCTCTATCTTCCTAGTTCTGTAACCCTTTAATACAGTTCCTCATGTTATGGTGGTCCCTAATGATAAAATTATTTGTTTTGCTATTTCATAAATGTAATCTGCTCCAAATAGTAATATAAACATCATTTAGAGAGAGGCTTGCCCAAGGTGTCACCACCCACAGGTTGAGAACAACTGATCTAGATAAACACCTCTAGACCCTTTCCAGGAAAATGTGAACAGAGTATAGAAACACAAAATGACTGGATAAGCTGAATTTCTTAAACAAGACTCAACAGAGCAAGGATACCAACTTTCACAACTGAAGATGAATCATAAAGTATACAAGCTGCCTTCAGTGACATGAATATTTTCATTTAATTCTGTACCTTGAATATGGAGAGGGCAATTTTAATCCATTATTTCCTTACGTCTGAGGTCTGAGTCATCATCCAAAGAATTCCCTCTGATTTTCGTTGAGGAAATGGAATCCTCAGAGAACAAGTTGGCACCCAGATTTCAAGTCAGGGTCTGTAATAGCTTGAAATATACTCAAAAGATAGAGACTCTAGGAAAAGTCTACATAAAAATGGCTATTCTCTTGGTCACAGTGGTTGTGAGTTGTTCAAAATTAGTCTACCAGGTAGATGGTAGACATATAGCCCAGATAACTAACAAAATTGACCACAGTTATGTTGGAGTGGGTTTCACTAATTCTCAATCAATTATTAAATTGTATCTACAGTGTCTTTTCATATGTTCAGAGAGGTTTCTGGCAAAGTAATCAAATTTAGGCAGAAATGAACTTCCTACTGTTTAACAAAGAGCTTCTGTTTAGACCGTACTGAAATAAGACGCCTTTTCACCAAATGCTGACACTCAGTGACTATTTTTTGGTGTTTCTCAGGAAAGCCTTTTTGGATCAGTTCAGGGAATGGTGTCATCTGATCAGAGGGCTTCTCTCCAAGCGCAATGGTCTTTGCAATAACTGAAGTGTTTGAAATGACATTAGCTGCCATCATTGATATTCATGGTTTTCTTCAATTCTTTGTTTTCCCGTGTATAAATGACTTCCAGGGATTGAGCGACTCCGCTGGCTTCTTCTCAGGCCCTTTTGCAAATATTCAAAAGACCCATGAGCTTCAAATAGAAGTTGACTGGGTAGCTGTGACATCGGGTAGGATGTAACAGATTGACTTAGATCATTGATTTCTCTCTCTCTCTTTCTCTCTCTCTCTCTCTCTCTCTCTCTCTCTCTCTCTCTCTCTCTGTGTGTGTGTGTGTGTGTGTGTGTGTGTGTGTGTGTGTTGTTCCTCGGGCACTTTGTTTCTTGAGACGGGATCTCTCACTATCCTGGAATTTCCCATGGGTAAATGGGATTACCAGCAAATGCCAGAGATCTGTCTGCTGCCTTCTTACTACACTGAGATTACAAGCATGCATTAGCATCCTGAGCTTATTTGCATGGATTCTTGGTGTGTCAATGTCCACGTGCTTGCATGTCAAGCACTATACTAACTAAACCTTTCAGTTTTAGATTACTGTTTCTGTAACAGTTACATAAAAGTCAGGCAAATATTACCAGAAACCATGCAAGCAAATAAATAACAGAGTAAGCTCTTCAGAGTCCAAAAAGACTTAGTCAGGGCAGGCCTCCCACTGAGCCAATGATAAATACCAGATTGAAGACCAAATAGAAAATGTATTGGAAGAGCAACCGTATCTAAGAATTTGGCACAGAGTAAATACTGATTGTGCAATGTTGACCCTAGGCTGCCACAAAATCATTATGAAAATAAAGCAGCAAAAGCAAACAAGACCAAAAAAACATTGTATACGTGAAATGAAATCCCAAAATAGGCATTTGTTCAGAAGGAAGGTAAGAACTGAGAAATGAGGGAAAAGGGAGTATATGGGAAGTGAAAAATATACATGATAGCTCTACTCAACCACTTCCATAATTAGGTTTCCACATGGCTCTCCCAAATGCCCACAATTCCAGCCATCTCTGCCAGGACTTTCCACCTCTGTTGCTCCTACCTCCTGCCTAATCCTTTCTGTTCCCACCCCCACCTGCCTCCAGTTCACCAGAAAAATCTATTCTATTTCCCCTTACTGGGGAGATCCACATGTCCCTGCTCTAGCTTTTCTTGTTACTTAGGTCTCTAAGTCTGTGGATTGTAGCATGATATATACTTATCAGTGAGTGAGTACTTACCATGTGTGTCTGTCTGGGTCTGGGTTACCTCACTCAGGATGATGTTTCCTAGTTCCATCCAAATTCATGATGTCATTATTTTAACAGCTGGATGATAGTCCATTGTGTAAATATACCACAAATTCTTTATCCATCTTTCATGGAGGGGCATCTAGATTGTGCCCCTGTCTGGCTGTTATGAACCAAGCTACAATGAAAATGGTTGAGCAAATGTCCTTGTGGTAGGTTGGGGCATCCTTTGGGTCTGTGCCAAAGAGTAGTATAGCTGGGTTTGAGGTAGATCAATTTTCCATTTTCTGAGGAACTGACATATTGATTTCCATAGTGGCTGTACAGGTTTGCACTCCCACCAGCAATGGAGAAGTGTTCTCCCTGCTCTACATCCTTGCCACCATGAGCTGTCACTTGTGTTTTTTATTTTAGCTATTCTGACATATGTAAGATGGAATCTCAAAGTAGTTTAGATTTTCATTTCCCTGATGACTAAGGATGTTGAACATCTCGTTAAGTCTACTTAGCAACAAGAGGTTCTTCTATTGAGAATTCTGTTTAGATCTGTGCTCTATTTTTAAAATTAGATTGGTTTGTTGATATCTAGTTTCTTGGGGTTTTTTATTGGGGAGGGGTGGATATTAGCTCTCTGTCAGATGTAGAAGTGGTGAAAATCTTTTCTCATTCTGTAGGCTGCCATTTTGTCTGGTTGATGGTACCCTTTGCCTTACAAAAGCTTTTCAGTTTCATGGGTTCCATTTATTAATTGTTGATCTTAGTGGCTGAGCTATTTGGTGTTCTGTTCAAGACGTTGTTTCCTGGACCAATGCATAGGCAGCTATTTCCCACATTCTCTTCTATTGGGGTCAGTGTTTCTGGTTTTATGTTGAGGTTTTTTGATCCACTTGGATTTGAGTTTTGTTCAGGATTATAGTAATTCTAGGAACTGAACAGTCTTGATAGTCTTTAGGGGACTCTAAAACTTTCCCTAGAACTTCCCAAGGAACACTGTCAGAGGAATGGCACATGATAAACAAAGCCTTAGGGAACTGTGAGAGAGGCTCCAGCCAAAAAGGTAGAGGGCCTTTTACCTCAAGTATATTTTGTTCCATGTATTGTTCTTGAATGTGATTTGCTGCCTCTTGTGACAAACATTTACATATTCACTTATAAGACATGTTCTCCTTGTTGGATGTCAGAACATAGCTGTAGAACCCAATCTGATCAGTGTACTTCTGCTTTGCCTTTGTGCTTCTTTCTATATAAGCTATAGTATGTGCCAAGAAATTGTGTTAAAACAAATCTGTCTTGAAAGGTTTTGGGAAAAGCCTGCTCTGTTAATATTTACTATGATCTTACTATGTTTACTTACATGTTGTTTTGTTTTGTTTTATTTGTTTGTTTTTTGTTTTTAGGGTGTTTATTTATCATGCTTTTCTGAAATCAAATAACCTTCCTTGGGCCATTGCTTTCTTTGTTTCATTCATGTATAACTGAAATGGAAATAAAGTTGTCTACAGCATTAGACTATAGTCCACCCCATTCTTTCAGGTCCTCAGATCCCTAGGTCCAGCAGACATGATCCACACAGACTGGCTGAAAAGTCCTCAGCAGAACTCAGTTATTTACATGGCTTCCTGTTCCCATAACAGCTCATAAAAATCAATGGATTGTCTAGCTCAGAGTTCTAAACTCCTCTCGAAATCTTCCCCAAGACAACATGGTCTATTCTGTCACAACAATATTCCATGAATTTGGTACCAATTTCCAACACTGTGGTAAACACAATGACAAAGAGCAACATGGAGAGGAAAGGGTTTATTTCCTCTTATAACTCTTAGGTCATACTCCATCACTGAGAGACATCTGAGCAGGGACTCATAGCAGGAACCTGAAGGCAGGAAGTAAAACAGAAGCCATTGAAGAATGCTGCTTGCTCATTGGTTTCTCATATCTTGCTCAACTTTTTCCCTAATACTGCCCAAGACCACCTTCCCAGACACGCTCTGTTTCTAGGTAGCTTGACTCTTCTACCTTAATATCAGTCAAGAAAATTCCATGGAGTATGTATATGCTGATCTTATGAAATAATTTTTCTCAAGATTTCTTCTTCCTAGCTATGTCTAAGTTTAGTTAAGTTGACAAAAACTAACCAGAACAGGGTTTTATACAAAGCAATCAGTTGCAAAAGCAAAGAGACAACCCACAGAGTGGGAGAAAATATTCACCAGATCTTCTTCTGTTGTAAGATTAATATATTTGGTACATAAAGGATTAAAAGATACATCTAACCTTTAAGTAATTCAGTCTAATGGATAAAAAAATTGCATAGCCAGCCCTCAAAATAAGAACCATAAGTGACTAATAAATACATTTTAAGAATCAATTCTTGTCTCATGGGAGATAAAAACCTTAAAACCAAAGCTATAATGAGAATCTATTTTGTCCTAGTTAGAATAGCTATTTTTAAACTTTTAAAAGTTGCTGATGAAAATTTAGAGAAAAAGCAATGATAATATAGGACTAGTGGAAATGTGTATTAATGATATAGCCACTCTACAAATCAGGGTAGAAATCCTCCCCAACCCAAAAAATCCCCTCTTCCCTTCCCAAGATAGGATCTGCTTCTTCCAATCTTGCTTGTAGAAAATAGGTGAGTTAACATTAAAAAGAATTGCAAACACATTCATGTTTATTAAGGTACTATTCATAATATACAAGATAAATAATCAGTCTAGAAACTCACCAACAAATGAAGGTCTAAAGAAATGTAATATCTATACACAATGAAGTATCATTAACCTGTGACAAAGAAGAGAGTCCTGTCATCTGAAGGAAAATACATGAACTTGGAAGGCCCATGTTGAACAAACTAAGCCAGACACAAACTCCAGAAGTATATGCTTTCTCTTATATGCAGAAATATATACCAAACCAAATATAGAAAGTAGAAGAACATAAGGGGCTATGAGGGGTGCTGAGGGAAGAATGCGAAGAAAGGACAGAAAAGAGAATGGGTATCCTTTATGCATAATACATACATGTACTGAAAAGTCACAACTTCAGTTGTAACAAACAATTTAACAAACAATTAAGCTTTGGAATACATACAATTAATGTGTTTTAAAATGATGATACTACAAAGACAAATTGTAGAGAGTGAGCTAGTTCAATGGCTTTTTCTATGATCCTAATCCCACTCATAAGAGCTGTATACTCATGATGTAAGCAGCACCTTCCATCTCCATGGCCAAATGGTTTACTCATCCACAATGGCTATGTAGCATTAAAGACAAAATTGCTTTGAGCAACTACAGAATAAAAAGAAAATTTAGCCATAGCTAAAAATTTCAGTGTTAAGCCTCTTCCTGTGGGAGGAGCTTCCACTTCACTGAGGGATCAAGTTCCTCTTCAAAACCATCCAGCTCCTGTTCCTTGGAGAGTTCCAGGAAGACCTGGGTGTGGGATGGAGAGAGAGAAAGAGAGAGAGATCACGATGCTTCTTTTTCATGTAATAGACAACTTTATTCAGAGCATCAGACAATTTATACTCTGATAGTTAAGAAGAGTCAATGTATATACACAATGTTTGTAGTTGACTTGTTGCACATGGCAAAAAATTGTTTTTCCATAGAGGCACATAAACAAATAACAATAGCAAATTTAATGACCTGTCTGACAAAAATCACTCCTATGTGTCATATTTGGAAGGGACATGAAAACACATTTCAAGAACAACTCCATGCTTTTTATGAAACTGAAGTCAAAAGACTCTTCTCTTGTCTGAATCCAAAGATCGTGCATTTAATTTTGTTTGTGAACAAAAGTCCCTGAAATTGACCCACCTGCTCCAGGGTCGATTGTGAGAGGCTGTACTCCTCCAGGCCAAAGCTTTGTTTAACTGTGTAAGAAAAACCATATGTCAGGACTCTTGTATGTTAAGTCTTGTATGTTTACTAAGTCATCACAGGTCATGAATAGCAGCAAATTACAGGGAACCATTAAATGAACTGACACACAATTTTTTTTCTGAGTGCATTGCACAACTGAAATATGTACAGTGTCTGCTTCAATTTGGTTCGGGAAGAGCCAGTACTACATTTGCATGCTATGCAGGTTTTTTTTTTTTTTAAGAAATTCATCATGGGATACAATGATGTCTAGGACACTCTCTTTCCTGAATAGGAACCATTGATTCAGTAGACTTGTTGCAGAAGTAGGTTGTGAAGGGAAGAGATTTTGGAAAAGAGAAAAGAAACACACAGAGATAAAGTCAAAAGTTATCTTTAAAAAAATCACAACAGCATGGGAAATTCTCTGTTTAACCAAATTAGACAGAAGGACACAGTTCAAGCCATGATAAACAGTATACAGATTTTAGTGGAAATATATCCCCCAGCCCCCCAAAATATCATGACAGTAATGCTAATCTAAAGAGTGCTGTGAAGGATTACATGTCCCAGAAAGTTTAGATGATGAATTTAGACACTGAGAAAAAGATGAATCAAGACAACTTTGGATGCAGCCAGCAGAAACCAGAAGGTATCTATGGGACAAGAGGTGGCTCTTCCTTAGTAGGGCAGGTGACAGGTAAGAGAAGGTGACATTGAGCAGTAAAAGCAAAGAGCTCTTGGAAGATCACCCAGACAAGTAGAGCATGAAAACCAAAGGATGGGACAGATAACACAAAGCTCTGTACAAAGGAAGAACATAGGGAATTCTAAGTTACACCAAAGCCCACCAGTGCATACCAGATTACTCACATTTATACAAGAGTTTATAAGTCATTATTAGCCTGAGCCAATAAAACATAATTTACTTTTAAAAATACACCCTTTTAATATGATCTCTAAAGTGAAATTGATTTTAGATCTAAAATAATGTAACCTTCAAAGCATGGTGAATTGTCTTACTTTTTGTCCTTCCCTATATGCAAAGTAAAAAAAAAATAAAAGTAAACAAAAATAAAAACAGCAAACCTTGCCATGCAGGTGTCCAGCTTACCTCTTTAGTTTTCTGCTACTCCATTTCAAAAGGAACTCTGAATGCTCACCATTAGCCCAGAATGCTCTGATTCAACTTCTCACTGCTGTGGGAGCTTTTAAGTTCTGGAAGTATTCGATCTCACAGTCTGGTCTCTAACTAGTCTCTTACCTGTCTCTAATTTGAAGAAGGCCTGGGATAAAGGTTGCACATCTTCCCTGGGCAGTTTATAGACCATCAGAGAAGAGTACCTGGGAAGAAATGAAGGCTGGGTTGGTCTCTAAGCATGTGGCTTAACATTGATGGCATCCATTACGGTTCTTTTCATAAATAAAGACTCTTTGTGAATGTCTAAGAGTGAGGTTACAGAGGCAGGCCAGTTGACAAGAAGGAAGAGAGGGAATGATGGATGAATTCACTTCTTGAGCTTCTTGGAAGGGCCCACATAGGGCCAGTCTAGGCAACATTTTGAGACTGATATTTCCCACTCAGTCTCAATTGGGAACACAGGCTCCTTTCACCACACCACAGCTTCCTAATATTTCCAAACTGGGTAGTAATCTACTGAATTTATTCAGTACAGAATCCACATTTAGGCACCACCTCCTCCGACTCTCAATGCTATTCTCATTCAAAGACCCTGAATGTCCTCAGGAAATGAGACCACGATTTCTTCGGAAGGGCCCAGAGTTCATCAACTGTTTGTCAGGCACTTATTTAATTACCCATTGTTGACAAATAACCAGAACGGATGGATCACACTTCCAAGGATTCATTTTCTTTCATTTACAGAGTGTTCTATTTCACCAGCAGTGTTTATTGATTATGTTTGTGCGATCTAGTTCATACAGAATTAGGGCTCTTACAAACAGAATGAAAATAAGAGTTACGCTCTTTCACCAGTCAACTCCATCATTATTATATTACTTGTGTCGGTATGAAGCGACTATTAGTGAAGACACTGGTGAGATACGATTAGTGTCTTCCTATAAGTACTGGGTCTTTACCCAAGCAATTCATCCAGCAGATATTCTTTGACAAATTTGCTCTTTAGATTTAGGAGTAGGAATTACAAAGGCATAAGGCAAATGTGGGAAGGGTACCTGTGACCATGCTTAGGTCACTACCGCATCACCACACCCAAATCAGTCTCCTCCCTGTTAAGTAAGGACGTGGCAACTTCAAGTCTTACCCAGGAAAGTTGATTTACTTAAAATCGTTCTTACTTTTAAAGCTCAGGACGACAATCGGATAACCCAAGACCTAAACAAAACCTGCCACTTAATTGGGTCATACCCACGTGACCTCAGATTTATAACCACCCCTCTGTTCTCTAGTAGACTTCAAGCAGTGCCCACAGTTCAGTGATCTCTTTGAGGTTTTCTTACGGTGTAAACACGACCCACAGTGTCTACTAAGCCAAACAAATCCTAGGGGAAAGTGGGTGCACTTTGCTAGATCAAAAACGGGAACTGTGGGCTGGGGCGATGACTTCGCCAGGACAGTGCCTGCCGTGCAAGCACGAGGGAGGACTTAAGTTTATAACTCAGAACTCACAGAGACTGGATGTAGCTAAGTGTGTCTGTAATCCCGGCTCTGGTTGCGGGTAGGAGAGAACTGGGCAGAAACAGGCTTATCCTTAGAGCTTGCTGATGAACCAGTGCAGCAAAATACTCAGCTCAGGCTCAGTGAAGACACTGTGATACTCAAACGATAAGATAGAGGATGATGATGGAAGGCAAGATATGTTTACTTGTGACCTATAGTGTTTGTGTGTGTGTGTGTGTGTGTGTGTGTGTGTGTGTGTCTATGTGTACTCATGTGGGCAGACATGGGTACTCATGTGGGCAGACAGACAGACCGACTGACAGAAACACATACACAAGCGCACCCCTGAAACTGTGCTTACCTTTCCTGCCGAGCAGCCTGGGGGAAAAGCCTCATGATCTCCATGTTGAGGGGCTCCACCTGCGTGGGAGTCTTCACCTTCATCTCCAGGAGATATTCTTTGCCAAATTTGCTCTTTAGATGTTGGATGGATCCAATACATCTGGTTCAGGAATAGGATTTACAAAAAGCACAAGACAAACGTGATAATGGCTGCCCGTGAGCATGCGCAGATCGCCACTCGGTCACACAACTCAGTCTCTTTACTGTTAACTAGGGAACTGGCAACTCTAACGCTTACCCATGAATGCTGATTTGCTTTACAAAAAGCAAATTTGTTTCATCTGGTCATCACAGAGTGGACAGGTGTGGAATGAAAACGGGCACCTACCTCAGCCTCCCAGACACCATGATGGCCACGCGGTCACACACAGCCTCAGCCTCCGCCATGTAATGGGTGGTCAGGAGGGCGCCCCGCTCTGTGTTTGCGAAGGTGGCCTGGATAGCCTGCCTATATCGTCAAGAGAAGAACCGTGATGAATAGAGGTTCTCCGATCTGGCCATAGGAGAGAGGAAATGCCACGTGGCAGAGATGACAAATAACCAATCCAAGCAAGATGGACGCCCGGAGGAAGAGGACTGTCAAGTCGATTGCTAGAGAAACCCTGCTAGACACAGCAGAGGCTGTCATGAGAAAACACTTAGAAGAAGACTGCTTGGGAGTCAACGTTCTGAGTAGAAACGGACTGTTTCTGAGACTGAACGAAAGGATTCACTTCTCCGAAGCTTAATTTCCCTTCATCGAACTTGGTAGTAAACCACCAGGAAAACGTTTGTATGTTTTTTCTCCCAAAAATAATAGTTTTGAGGGATATGGAGGGTGTTGGCCACACTTATCTTTGTTTGGCTGACAATATTGACACAACTCATGAACTCCCCACCAGCTGCAGCGGGGCCATGATGGCGGCCGTTCTCACCACATTTGCTGCTGCCCCTCGGGGTCCATCCCGGTGGACGGCTCGTCCAGAAGCACCACGGAAGGGTTCCCCAGGATGCTGAGCACAAAGCACAGCTGCAACAAGAGGGACAGCCCATGTGGCCTCACCTCAAGTGATGCATGCTCGAGGTATGCTGAGGTGTGCTCGAAGCCCTTCCCCTGAGCCCTGCCTATACCTTTCTCTTCACTCCCTCTGACAGCGTCTTCACAGGAGACTTCAGCTGGTCCTGCAGCTTGAGCGCATCCGCCAACCTGAAGAGAGACAGTGGAACATCGCCGTCCTCTCCACGGTGAAGAGAGACGATGGAAGGGTGGGGCAGTGAGCCTGGCCAAGATGGAGGAGTGGGGGCCAGGACGGTAGTTCAAGAAATGCACTGAAACCTTCAACAGGGTCAGGCTGACAAAGGTTGTGAGCCTTGCAACCAAGAGAGATGTATTTACCTGTTTTTAAATTTTTAGTATGCTGTTCACATACTTCTGCAATTTAGTTTCTATTTAAAGTATACTCTATCACACTTAAACTATTGAATACTAACCATTATCCCCTCTGTCCTTAAAATGAAAGTGAGTGAAACTTTGGAAACTTTCTCTACCCCTAGTCAAGCAGTATGAACTCCTGTTCTACATTTACTGTGAATGAGCCTTTCCTCCATCACCCGGGTACCAAAGCGGACAGGTGCAGACCCCCATGTACCTTGCAATGGCCAGGTCAGCATCGCTTTTTCTCATCCCCTTTACGGCTGCAAATATCTCCAGGTGTTCCCTCACCGTCAGGCTGAGCCACAGAGCGTTTTCCTGAGGACAGTACCCCAGGAACCCTGGGGTGACCCCTGTGCTGTTCCCCTTCAGCAGCACCTGTGGATAAAAGGTCATTGTCAGGGCTCAAACTCAGCACTGTTCCCCAAAGCACTTCTGTGACAGACTTCAGTGATAATCCCAGAAAGGTGGAAGGACTCATCCCGAGGACAAATGCGAGGACTCAGGTGTGTGCAAAGGTGCCTCATTACCTCATATTAAAGAATTGATCCACCGGGAAATGCTAATAAAAACCATGGCAAGGGGTTGGAGAAATGGCTAAAGTGTTTGCAGAATAAGCACAAGGACCTGAATCCAACGAAACATCCACATTACAGGCAGGTAGAGCAGTGCTACACCTGTAACCCCCAGAATGAGTAGACAGTAACAGAAAGATGCCCAGGACTTGATGACCAGCCAATCAATGCAAATGAGTAAACCTAGACTCACAGTCTCAGGTAAAAAAGGGGATGACTAAGGAAGACATCCAACATTAACCTCTTGGCTCTACATGCTTGCTCACACATACACCTCTATGAACATGTACATACAAATAAGCGGTGAGGTATCATTTCACATCAGTAGAGAGACTACTATCACAAAGGAAGAAGTTAAAACGACGGGGAGGTAGAGAAAATGCAACTGTTGTCCTTAGTTGGTACAAATTAAAATTAGTATAGTCACTTATGGAAAACAGCACGATGTCTCCTGCGGGGGTCTGGGGTGGGGGGCAGGACACTACTGAGGTATGACCTAGAACTGTGGGGGATGGGGAGGACATGGCTGAGGTATGACCCGGAAAGCCCACTTCCTGGTATGTCTTCAAAGGGATTGAAAGCTCCTTTTTTTCTTCTTTACTTTGCCTTTTCAACCAAAATACTATTTTCAGTCCTGTGTTCCTTGTAACCCTATGTACAGTAAAGAAGATGAAATCAACCAAATGTCCGTTACAGGATTAATGGGTTTTCACATGTGGTGATACAGACACAACCCGATACTATTCAGCCTTTGAGATGTGAAGGTCTCCTTTTGTCTGTGAGAAGATGGATGGACCTAGGAAATATAAAGATGCTTTGCTTTCTTTTGCTGTGGTAAAACTCTGACCAAAGGCAACTTGAGGAGGAAAGAGTTTATGTGTGCCTGCACTTCCTGATCATAGTCCATTCTTAACGGAAGTCAAGGCAGGAACTCAGTGCAGGAACCCAAAAGCAGGAACTGAAGCAGAAACCATGGAGGGGTGCTGCTTCCTGGCTTAGTTCCCCTTGCTTGCTCAGTGACATTTCTTGTATAGCCCAGGCCCACTCGCCCAAATGTGGTACTTTCCACAGTGGTTTGGGCCTTTCTACATCAATTAGCAATCCAGAAGATGCTCCGTGAATGTGCCCATAGTACAAGCTGATGGTGTCAATTCCTTAGTTGAGAGACCCTCTTCTTCAGTATGTCTAGGTTTGTGTCTGGTTGACTAACCTTGACAATGTGGGATGTGAAACGAAGCAGGCACAGAAGACAGACATTGCTTGATTTCATTAGTATGCACAGGCCCTGTTTAAATAAGTTAAACTTGAAGCAATAGCTCAGTCCTTAAAGGGGAGGCTCACAGGCTCAGCCATTAAAGGGGAGGCTCACAGGCTGAGCCATTAATGGGGAGGCTCACAGGCTCAGTCCTTAAAGGGGAGACTCACAGGCTGAGCCATTAAAGGGAGGGCTCACAGGCTCAGCCACTAAAGGGGAGGCCCACAGGCTCAGTCATTAAAGGGGAGGCTTACAACCAAATGTATAAACACGCAGAATAATGAGCAGCAGAGGTTGGAAGAAGGGGCATAAAAGGAAGAGGGGGATTAATCCAAATCAGCAGTCCCATTAGACAGACTGAGTTCCAGCATTTACTGCACAGAATAATGACTGTAATGGGCATGAACGAAAGTGACAGGATTTAATCATCCCACACTGGAGCCATATCCAAACATCTGCACTGTACCTCATGGAGATGTCCAGTTATAATGCCATCCGAAAGCTTTTATACTTGTTTGAGAGTGTGTGAGTGTGAGCACACGCATGCCACAGTGGGTGTAGAGATAAAAGTAGCACCGGAAGTGCCAGTCACAACCTCACACAAATACCTCACACAAGGTATTTGCACAGCAAGCCCTTTACCAACTGAGCTGTCTCATCAGACCCTACTTTGGATTTTGAGGCAGGGTCTCTCCTTGGTCTGGAACTTATCAAGTAGGCAAGGCAGGCCAGCAAGTCCCAGGGATGTACCAGTCAATGAGAAGGACAAATGAACTGGGCCAGACTTGCTGCATCTTAACATTATGGCTGAAGTCCCAAAATAAATACCTTACTATAATGGTCTAACATGACAACTTTATTTTTTATATAGTGATCATTGTTATGAGAAAACTTTTTCTCAACATTGCAGTGTTCTTAAATACAACAAAAATAAACCATTCACGGTCAGACTCTAGACGTTTGAGACAATACCAGTTAAGTTGTGTTGAACTGGGTTTCCTTTTTTGCCTCATTCAGATCATTATCCTGCTGAACTGCCATGTTGGGAGAGGAGAAGAAGGTACTAGGTTAGGAGAAGGGACAGGGTCAGGAGAAACACATTCGTAGATCAAAGACCAGGAGCAAAGACCTGTAGAAGCGTGAGGTTTGATGTATCCTTGGCCAAACTCAGAGGACAGAAGTAGCATCTGGTAGAGCAAAGATGAACACAGAGACAGGGATGTGAGCAGATATAAAAGGCAACTCTGGAAGCCACCTGCAAGACAAGCCTAGGCTGGCTGGCGTGCCAGCCCCACAGCAGGCACGTCATGGAAGCAGTTAGAGCTAGGTGGGAGTGACAAGGAGTGGCATCTGTAGCTAGAGCTGGGGCGTTCTGCTAGAGTAGGCTGCGCCATGAACATGGCAGAGACCTGCTTCTGACCTTCTGCTCCACCGTGGCTTCAGAGAGACTGTGCACGTGAGTTTCTCCTCCCTACACGGTGGGATGTTTTACAGTTATATTCCTGTCTGCCTTCCCCATCTCCAGCTCGGTTACCAACACTCTCTTCAGGCATAGCTACACAGACCGCTGCCCTTCCCCCAGCTACTTTCTAAAGCAATTCTGCCCTGTAAAGGGGGGGGGAATGACCTGTCTCTCTTCCCTGCGATCACCTCTCATGGCTAAGTCTGAACTTTGTTTGCCTGGCCATTTTGCTTCTGTGATAAGTGACGGTGCTGGCAGGCAATTCAACTTTACGTTCATGCTTCTCTACCCTCTGCTACTCCAAACAGCACCTTATTGGATTTGTACAAAAAAGATTTTAGTATGGCTGTACAAGTTCCAAGATTTATGAATTGGTAATGGCACTTCTAGCATGCTGAAATTATAAAGACCATTTAAAATTATAATTAGTGGATTATGTGGTCCAATAAACAGAATATGTCAAGAATTTCATAATAATTAGTATTCTGAAGATGAATAACATTCCTTCATAATACAATCATGGGAAGAGGATAATTTCAAAGCATTCCCAGATGCCTGCTAAGCACTTATGCTTACCGTCAGAGATCAGAGCTGTTCTCAGCTATGGTGAAAGAAGACTCCTTTTGCAATGGGATGAGATTCATAAGTGGTACAGACACTAACTGATTCTTAAGTGCTCAGAACTAAATAGAATATCAAGGCTCAGGGAACCCTGAGACAGAAGAAGCAAAAAGAATATAAAAGGCATAGGATGGGGGTGGGGAGCCATGAACTCCTGAATATAACATTCATGGGCTTCACATTCATGAATTCACAGCAGCTGCAGTTATCTGCCCAAGACCTACATATGATTAGATCTGTCAACATTTTGTCATGGATGGCGGAGAAGCTCAGAAGACCCTAGCAATTACTGGCCATTTAATAACAGCTAGGGAACTAATATAATTTTCCTCAGTGATGTAACTACTGGTAAGTTGCTCAGGCCTTGTTCACAACCCTAATGACTGTTAATGGGTCACAAAGAGACATGAAGTGGGAGGGAATATTTTGGAGAACAGAAAGGGTCTTGATGTGAGAGGGAGGGAGAAGGAAAAAGCTAAAGGGTGCCGGATATAATACAATTAATCGCATACACATAAAATTACCAAAACATTCAAAAGCATCCCGATCGAATGGTTAGTATCTGTATCGCTTAAAGTGGGAATTTATAATTCAGTATAATATTGTTTTAAAACTTTGAAGAAGAACGCTTCTCAAGTTGTCATCTGGGCATTGTTGGAGAAAATACTCTCTCATCCACCTACCTGTCCAGCGCTTGGTTTGGTTTCTCCAGTTATCAACTTAATGGTTGTACTTTTACCGGCTCCATTGTGTCCCAGTAATCCTACAACCTCACCTGAGAAGAAGAAGAAGAAGACACTTTAGTAACCAGAGTGTCTGTTATAGGTTTCTCTGTGTGATGGGTGCTTTGCGATGGGCCTTAAATATTTTATATTTTGATTGTCATGTTCTGTGAAAGGATGTGCATAAAACAGGCTTAGAACTGCGTAGAGCATGAGAGGGTCCACGGCTCCTCTCGTAGAGGACCTACATTTGGTTCTTAGCACGCACAGCAGGCATCACATAGCCTCTTAAACTCCACCTCCTTGGGACCTGGTGCTCAATCTAGATCTGGAGGCATCTGCTCAGGCAGGCGCACACGCCCACACCCAATAGATGTATAATTAAAAACAAAAATAAATCTTGAAGAGGATCGTGCTCAGGCAGGATAAAACACTACATATTACAGACCCTTCGTAGACACTATAATTCATGAAGAAACTTAAAACTTAGTTCTAGTGCAAAGAAAAGGATCAGGGGCCTGCTTTTAACACTCTTACTGCGTATAGGACTTAAAATTCCAACCAGAGCAATTGTATAAGACAATTGAATCATCCCTGTTAGCCAATAATGTGATTTTATACATAGAAAATCTTTTAAATGTCCACAGAGGGATGAAAGTGCCAAGATAGGAAGCCAGCATACCAAATAGGTAGCTTTTCTTTTCACTTTAAATTTACTTTATTTTATTTTTAATTTAATTAATGAATTAATTCATTAATTCATTAATTAATTTAGGTTTTTCAAGACAGGGTTTCTTTGTGTCTTGGCTTGTCCTGGAAAACTCACTCTGTAGACCAGGCTGGCCTCGAACTCAGAAATCTGCCTGCCTCTGCCTCCCAAGTGCTGGGATTAAAGGCGCGAGCCACCACTGCCTGGCTAAATTTTTTTTAATGTGTATGAATGTTTTGTCTGCATTTATGCCTGTGCATCACACAAGTCCTCGGTGCTAGCTGAGGTCAGAAGAGGGTATCAGATCCCTCAGAACTGGAGTTACTGATGGTGATGAGAGCTACCATGTGGGTACTGGTAACCAAATGCAGAGTCTCTGCAGGAGCAACT
Organism: Apodemus agrarius; assembly: GCA_964023405.1. Taxonomy (NCBI): domain Eukaryota; kingdom Metazoa; phylum Chordata; class Mammalia; order Rodentia; family Muridae; genus Apodemus; species Apodemus agrarius. Next base: position 96,926,476 of record OZ030015.1, read on the forward strand.
GGGTCTTAACCATTGAGCCACTCTCCTGCTCCAGGTAGCATCAATATGCATCTATATGAACACTGAGAAAGAAACCTATTCATAGCAAGTATACAGCATAAGACATATAGCAGTTAATATAATATAATATAATAATATAATATAATATAATATAATATAATATAATATAATATATAGCAATAATATAATATAATATAATATAATATAATATAATATAATAAATATAGTAACATAGCAATAAATATAACTAATTGGATGAAAAAAATCTTTATAATGAAAATTACAGGATACTGGAGAAAGAACTAAAGACACGAAGAATAAAACAAGCAAACAAACAAGAGATGGAATGAAAGCCAAGAAGGGGCTACTTGATACTGGATAGATAGATGACAGACAAAGCGGGGAGTGGAGGACCAGAGAGAAACTGGGTGGCTGGAGATGGATCACTATACCACATTTGCATGCATGGAAATGTCCGGCTGCACCCCATTAACTTGTACAATTAATATGTATTAATGAAAGAAAACTATATGATGGTGTGGGGAGGGGTAACAGCTGTGACAAAACTGAAAAGGGACAGAGATGTTTGAGTTTCAGCCCCTTGCCCAGAGCCCCAGGATGAGGAAAGACTAAGTCATACTGTGTCAGGCGGAGAGAGACAGAAGTTGGCAAATAAGCTCTGTGTACCCTGTGGTTCAGATATCAGGTTGGAATGGCAGAATGTAGGTCAGTAGGTCAGTTCCCTGGTAAACAATATTGATTAGGAGAGCAACAGCATCGATTGAATAGAAAAATTATATTTTAAACGGTTTAATGACAAAGAATGTTTGTGGTTTTCACACCAGTGTGACTGTGCCCCTACTCAAAGGGAAGATCATTTCCGTACAGAAACAGTCAACAGCCACTCTACTGGGAAAAGGAGAAATAGCATAGCTTCTGAGCATGCTGACTGAAGGACAGGGATGCTAAAGTTTGGAGGATGTTCCTGAGCCAGAACCCATATCCAACCTTTTCGAACGCAAAAAGAGATGTTTCTTGTGGCTATCTTCTTCTTGCTCTTAAGAACGAAGCATTTCCTCTTCCCCTTGTACTCCTTGCGAAGGCAGCTGGCAATGATGGCTGGCTTCTGCAAAAATGTCATGCCAGTGAACAGTCATTATCAATCTACATGTAGGTTCCCCAACCCAACACAGCTTAGCCTTGGTGCTTCTAGTTATTCTTAGTTAGACACCTAAAATCCATATAATCTCATTGATGTCCAATAAATAGGTATTTGGAATTCCCAGAACATACTTCACACTAATACAGGAGAACAGCAAGACATAACTTTCTTATGCTTTAGAAATATTTTCAAAGTTTTTGAGACACATCTGCAACTGTCAATTTTACCACAAACCCTTTAATTTTGGCTTTAATAATGTTTCAAAATAATATGGTTGAATTGTTAGCCTTCAAAGAGTCTCAATTTCACACCTTGCTAGCCTTCTTTGGTCCACTGAAGGAAAAATAACTCAACTCCAAAAAATATATTAAAACAGACACAAGTATAATTAATCCTGTCATCTACCATTTGATTAAGTTCTAACCATTTCCCTTCTTGTGATATCTACCGTGATATCTACTGCAAAACATCTTGAATATTATACCGAAGGTGGTGTGCATTCATATAAGTTTGGGAACAATCATTAAGGTAAAATATCTCTTTGTCAAGAGAATAGAACTCTCAATATCCCGATTGGGCTAGGTCTTTCACTTGGCTAAGGGTCTACTACCCCAGGGAGGCTGGGTTCATCTTAGGCCATACTAAAGGGATAGGTGTAACAATTCTTTAACGAGATGCTATACTCCACTGACACACCCCAGAGTCCTTATCCCTACCTACTACAGGAGCTTACAGGTTGCAGCCGTGTAAGCCATATTTTATGACTTGTTCAGGAAAGTGGAACTTCTCTGTGTCTTCCTTCTGTCTCTCCACTTGCCTCTTCTGTGTACCTGCTGTGTTTTTGCAGTTTTCCTGCCAGGAAGATTTTCTTTTAAAATTTAGTAAAAATGTCCTTAAGTTTTGGTTCTAGCCCAGCCTTAAATTATTTTAGCAATAATTCTAAGAACCCCAAAATGGCCTTCCAATTTCCAGTATATCACAATCATTCAGAATGTAATGATGACAAGGGACTCTAGTAGTTAAATATACTCGCTAGTGTTTGAAAGTCCCCCCCCCAAAGAGCTACAGCTTCTAATGAAAGAAATAAAAAACCTCCTGGAACATCCTTTGGGAGTGTTTAATTATAGAACACTAAAGGAACTTTCATGCTATCTGATGAATCCAGAAAGCTTAGTAAACTTGAATTTTCCAGTTGTGGCTGCATGCAAAAACAGCCAAAATTGTCACCATGGTAACTACTTCCAACAATAAAAGTTTTAGCTGCCAATTTGACGTTTGACCTCATATTTCACATGTATCACTGTACTTTAACCTTTTAACCTGACAAACAAGACAGCTCTTATGAATTGGCTTACAATTATCAAAGCTCATGGTGCTGGCTTGAACAAGTCTAAGTATGAATGAAATCGTCAAGTAGAATATCGTAGCACCTCACATTTTCAAGCAAGACCAAGTTCAGTAAGTTTTTTTTTTTTTTTTTTTACCAAGAATACAAATGTACTGAAGAGTAGGGCCACTTGTCCCTGAGCGCAAGAGCAAGTCAATGACTGATCAATGATTGCTTTATCATTGGCCGATCAGTGATTACTTTATCACTATGTATTTGGGAAAAGTGCTCATTTCTTTTAAGGGTACGTATGAAGCAGTTGAAGGTGTTCTTCATTTTAAAGTGGAACTCTTGAACACATTCCTTAACTGCAAACAGGTTAAGACACTTGTGCTGTGAGCTGCTTTACAAGGCTTGCCTCCTGGAAGTCCGCCGAAGTCAAAGCATTTGCTGTCCACGCTCTCTCCAGACCCACATCTTCATCTTCCCCTTCTGGTTCTTCTGGGTTATTAAATACATGGTCACTTCTTGAAGAAATTCTATAGACAAAGAAATACAGTAATAACTTACCGTTGGAGTCCATTTCTGTCCTCTATGGTTTTTTTTTAAATTGGAGTAGACTGATGAACAATAAGTCTTTATAACTTCCATCTTTTGTCCCTCTCACTCCAAAAATGAATGGTCAAAGAGTCACCAAGTAAAGCAGTCATTGCTTCACTTTATTTATTTATAGAGTTATTGTCAATTCTCTTTATTATTGAGACATTATTTTTTAACCTCAATGTACAGCTTCATATTCATAGATTACCAAAATAATTATATCACATTTTATGGAAGAAGTACTCTGTGAATAAAATAAATGTAAATTGAGAACACTGTCAAATATTTTTTTTAGAGTGATGAACCAGAATGTCCAAGGACAGTTCAAGCTATGTGAATAGGCGCACTCCCTTCTTTGGGATGTCAGAGGACCCCTTGCCTCTCCCTTCCAGCTCACACATTTATGAGAAGATAATTTGTTTTGTTCCCCCTCACTCCCTTCTTCAGTGTGGTCATAAGTGATGTGTCAAAGCTTGACTCTTCTATCCAACTTTCTAAAACAATGACAGCACTAGTGTGAGAGTTGGTTGGCCAGCCATTCTCATTTTGCTAGAACAGATAGGCTTGGAGACTTGAGATTCACGGTAGCAAAACTGAAAAGCCCCAGTCAAGCAGAGTTTTTGTTCATTTTTACATTTAATTATTCGTTTGCTTGGTGTGTGTTGAAGGAGAGAAATAACAACTTTGAAGAGTTTTTTTTTTTTCTCTCCTTCCACGGTGTAGGACCTGGGGATTGAGTACAGGCCGCCATATTGGTTGCACATAGCATTAATCATTCAGTCACTCCACTCTTGCATACAAGTGATGATTCCCAAACGTAGAATCTAAAAATTAATGAAGACTCAGAAGAGCTAATATGATTCTGGTTGAGTTCTTGAGTCTTGCTTGAATAGAGCATACTTACTTTCAAACTCCCTGGATACTTAATCCAGTTTCCTTTCTATTACAGGTTAATAGAAAATGCCCCAGGATACATGGGATAGGTTTCTCACTCTATCAGCAAGGGAGTTATTGTTTCTGCCATAACCATCCCTACCTTTTAACTCTGTGGCCCTTTCTGGGTTGACTGTGTTCCCTCAGCTCTCCATGGTACAAAGCAGTTCTCATTCAAACTAAGCCTGCTGCTGCATGTGATGATCCTTGGCCCTCCCTTGAACACAGTGGCAGATGAAGCCCTGCATTTCTCGTGTTTCTGGTGTGCTGGATCTGTTTTGGCCATAGTTACTACAATCATCTTTAAGACCCAGAACCCATGTTCTGATAATCATATTTTTATAGTTTCCATAACTGTCTCTTTATCGTAACCTCATGGACAGGGTGTCCTTGAGAATGTATATGCTGCCTTTATACAAAATTGTTTAATAAAGAACACAAAACCATGTGATCTCTCCAAACCTAAAGACAGGATCCGTTCTCATTGTTTTCATTCCGAACTTCCTTTCCAGACATTGGAGAATAAGTAGGAAGATGGTAAAATGAAGGAAAGGCTAGGGGAAAGAGAGATAGTCTCAGTTAGAAATACCAACATCAGAAGTAAATGGCAAACAGCCTTCTACAGGCGTGTGCAGGACAGAATGGATAAAATTGCAAGAGCTAGCTATTCATCTGTTTACAAAACAAGCCAAAATGAATTACAGTTCTTTGTACAGAAACAGGGCAAGCACTATCCTACATTATATTATGCTCTGGACTTCATACATACCTTAGGATACACCTTCATTTGGTGTGAGTGTGCATGTGTGCATGTGTGGGGGTCAGAGGAGGAAATTAGATGTCTTTCTTAATCACTCTTCAGTTTATTAATGGAGTCTGCATCTCTCACTTGAACCCAGACCTTGTTGATCTGCCAGTCCAGCTAGCCAGCTAGCCTAGGGGACCTCTATCTCTAATTCAGAGATGCCATGCCTTCTCCCCAGCATTTAAGTGAATACTGAACATATACACCCTACATTCTTGCACATATACACTCTTGCACAGAAGCAATTTATCCATTGAGCCACACCCCCGAACTCCCTACTATGGCTTTAGAATTGGGAGGAACAATTTATGTTGTCACTGGATAGTTGTTTAAAAATGGCTCTATACTTAGGAACATATTGCTTTTCTGAGACTTAGCTTCATAAAACATTTTAATTTTCAAACTAGGGCTGGGGGTGTGTTGATCAGTGACAAAGCATAGGTGTAACAAATGTACAAGTCCTGGGTTTAATCTCCAGAACTGTTTTCTTTTTTCACCCAAAATATGATCAAGGAAGCACCCTGCATCATTTATGTAAGGATGTCTGTGCACAGTAATATTTGAACAAGAAGGATACTTACAGCTAGGAAAATCAGATAGTAATACTCCCTTTCTGATTCAAAAATTGTGTCAGAATATTCACGATTCTGCAAAGAGAACAAATTAAACATGAAGGCTTTTTTTTAAATTGGAGTTTTAAATCTTAAATATTTGAAACACTACTTTTTTATTAGATGTATTCTTTATTTACATTTCAAATGTTGTCCCCTTTCCTCGTTTCCCTCTCCCCGAAAATCCTATAACCCATCTCCCCTCCCCCTGTTCCCCAATCAACCCTCTCCTGCTTCCCTGTGGTGGTATTCCCCTACACTGCAGCATCGAGCCTTCCCAGGACCAAGGGCCTCTCCTCCCTTTGATGTTCAACAAGTCCATCCTGTGCTGCCTATGTGTCTGTAGCCATGGGTAACTCAAAGATGAAGTTTTATAATCAATAAATCTTATGTCAATGTGATTGGGACATTGATCAACTCTACTAGTGTAGTCTTTCCCCAGATTTTCCTATGGGCACATAGGAAGTACCAACTGTTAAATATGTAGCTAGAGGTTGTTATCTTTCTTCTCATGGTCTGGGACCCATGCAAATACTGAAGGATTGCATTCAGTGTTTAAGGATCAGCTACTGAGAGAATCCAGGGAACAGAAGAGACAGGGTTTCTCCCAGCAGTGTTCCTGTTCTGGACCCATCACCCCTTGGTGCTGCTCCACTCTTTCCTGTGATCCTCCACTGGAAGCTTAGAATCTCTAAGGAGTAAAGGGAAAATAACTTTCAGGAAATACACCTGGTCTGTGAGCAAAGTTATTATTGCTCTGTAATACAGCTTTGAGATCAGAGGTACTGATACCCTTCAGCAGTTATTTTATTGCATAGGATTGCTTTAGCATTATTGTTTTTTGTTTTGTTCTGTTTTTCCATGTGAAGTTGAGTATGTGAAGTTGAGTATTGTTGTTTCAAGATCTGTAAAGACTTGTGTTGGGATTTTGATGGTAATTGCATTGAATCTCTAGTTTGCTTTTCATAAGATGGCCATTTTTACTATTTTAGCCCTACTGATCCATGGAGCATGAGAGATCTTTCCATCTTCTATTATCTTCTTCAGTTTCTTTCTTCAAATATTTGAAGTTCTTGTCATATAAGTCTTTCACTTACCTGGACACAAACCTTGCCACAAAACCTTCAACTCATAATGTCTTACCTACAAGATGTGCAGAGTAAAGATAGAGCAGAAATTGAGAGATTGGCCAACCAGTAACTGGCCCAGCTTGATATCCATCCCATGTGAGAGATCCCACCCCTAACACTTTTAATGATATTCTGCTATACCTGCAGACAGGAATCTAGCATAACTATCATCTCAGAAGTTTCATCCAGCAACTGATGGAAACAGATACAGAAACTCACAGCCAAATATTAGAGGGAGCTTGTGGAATCCTATTGAAGAGGGGAAGGAAGGATTGAAGGATCCAGAGAAGTCAAGAACACCACAAGAAAACAAACATACAGAATAAACTAACCTGGGCCCATAGGTGTAGCAGAATTTCCTCCCAATTAATTTAAATATTAATTCAAGAAGGCTGTGATTGGACAGGGAAAAGGAAGGCAGAGCTAAGAGTTTAAGGGACAGGGAAAGGAAGAGAGGAGGAGGAGGAGAAGGAGGAGGAGGAAAAGGAGAGAAGATGGATGGAGAAGAGGATGAACCGTATCCATGTGGCTTTCTAGCCACAGGTAGCTATGAATATCATAAAAGGGTAGAATAATTGGGATAACTTGTCTAGTCTAGGTGGGAAGCTTGTATCATTATCAACTGGATCTGAAATTATTGTGTGGGTGTCTTGTGAATTGAGAATTTAACCATATATAAAACTGACTGATAATTATAAGCTTCTAGAGTTTTGATTTTCTGGGTTAAGGGGATTTGTGACAACTAGGCACAGGGGGAAGATGCCCACAGAGAAAGAACCACCAAACAGAGAGCATGCATGGCATGGACCTAGGCCCTCATATGTATGAGGTATGTAGGAGGTATGCAGCTCAGTCTTCATGTGGGACTCCTAACAGCAGAAGCAGGGACTGTCTCTGACTGTGTTGCCTGCCTTTAGATCCCTTTCCCCTAACTAGGCTGCCTTGTCTACCCACAGTATGAGAAGATGTACCTAGTCCTACTGCAACTTGATATGTCAAGGTGGGTTGATATCCATGGGAGGTCTCCCCTTTCCTGAGGAAAAAGGGAGGATAGGAGGATGGGGAGAGAGATGAGAAGAAAAGACTGGAAGAAGAGGAGGGAAGGAAAGATGATGCTTGGATGATGCTAGTTATAGTTCCCATTGCTTTGAAGGTACAGAATGACCAAGGCAACTCTTATAAAGGAACATCCTTAATTGGAACTGGCTTACAGTTTCAGAGGTTCAGTCTATTATTATCATGTCAGGAAGCATGACAGCACACAGGTAGACATTGTGTGGGATAAGGATCTGAGAGTTCTATATCTTTATTAGAAACAGCCAGGAGGAGACTAGAATTCTACACATTGACAGAGCAAGAGCATAGGAGACCTCAAATTCCACTTACACAGTGATACACTTCCCCCCAACAAAGCTGTACCCCCTCCAATAAAGCCACAACTCCTAATAGTGCCACTCCCTGTGGCCAAGCATACAAACACATGAATCAACGTGGGGAGCAAGCTTATTCAAACCATCACAGTCCACGCCCTGGCCCCCATGGGTTTACAGTCATAATACATTGCAAAATACTTTTAGTTCAACTTCAAAAGTCCCCATAGTCTATCACAATCTCAAAGTTCAAAAGTCCAAAGCTCAAAGTTTCTTCTGAGATTCATGCAATCACTGAACTTCAATCCCCAATTCCATCAAAATCAAGAAACAGATCACATACTTCCAGCGTCACAGGATAGAAAATTTGATCCTAAAATACCATAGAGAGGAAATACTAGACCAAAGAAGACCAAAAGCCTGCTCAGCAAGCTCCAAACTCTGCATCTCCATATCTGATGTCCAACTCCTCTCAGCAGTGTTAACTGAAGTTAACTTCTTTCTCTTGGGCTGTATCTATTCTATTCCCCCTTTCTAGCAGCTTTTCCCAGCAGGCATCCCACAGCCCTAGCACCTCTAATCTTTTGGGCTATCCCAGGGAGCTTCAACTTCACAGCTTCTTGTTCTAATATCTGGGATCTACACATAGTTTTCTAGGATCCTCCAAAGGGCTTAGATCACTTCTCCAGCTCTTCCCTCTGTAGCACACTAAGCTCTGGCTACTCCTCCACTCCACTGCTGCTGCTGTTCTTGATGGTCATCTCATGGGACTGGCATCTCCAATACTCTAGGCTGCACTTTCACAAACAGCCTCTCATAAGCTCTCTCTATGGGGCCGAGCCTCAACTTCTTTGCATGACCCCTCCAGTTCTGGGCCTTCAACTGCTATTGAGACTGCACATAAACAAATGGCCTTTCCTGGTTCTCACAGCGCCAAGCCTTAGCTTCTCTCCATGAACGTTCATGCCTTCAAAACCAGTACCATCTGAGTGATTCTTACAGGTCACCAATTTCAGCTGCCAGCTCAGTGTCTCTGGAACACAGCTTGTTTGAACTCTCAGAACACACTTCCCAGAAGATTTCACTCTAGATAACCAGCATCAGTTATCCCAGTAACCCCTTCTATTATTGACTCTAAATCCAGAGCCACATGGCCGAAGCTGCCAAAATCTGCTGCTTGATGGGGCTAAAACAGGGCCCCCTTGTATTCATCACCAGCTTTCTGTTTTCAATGATTTCCTTCACTGTCTAAGCTTGTCTGTCCTGAAATTTGCTCTGTAGACTGACCTTGAACTCAAATACCTGCATCCCTCTGTCTCCTGAGGACTGGGGTTAAAGTGGTGTTCCACCACACCTAGACCTAAGCTTCTCTTTAATTTCTTTTCACAAGATCTTTATAAGCATGACCACTATCTCTGAAGATATGGATTAAGGACATGTGTTGATGTGGATCAAAAGCATTTACCATCTCATATCAAGATCCAGATCCCAAGCCTGGGTCTTCCCGCCTCAAGATCGGGATCAGACCTGTGCCCTCCATGACTGGAGTATAGTTCATTCCAGATATAGTAAAGTTGACAACTGAGAATAACCATCATGAGTCATCCTTTGACAGTTTGGCACACAATCATATCTCCTTAAGTCCAAATGAAAGCAATAACCAGGTCATAATAATGACTAGCATGATATAACTATCCCTGTTTCAACGGCAAACACATGAACAATAATTTTAGTGCAGAGGGATCTTGTCTAGAGGCTATCACTCCCTTAATTAGATTTAATATCCTTGAACAAAGGATTTAGCTCCATTCCACTTCCTGACTTCCTGGTGCCCGCTTAATCTTTATATATATACTTTGTACTTATCCTTTCTCAATTTGCTTATCCAAATTTTATATATGTGTGTGTGTGTGTGTGTGTATGTATGTATATGTATATATATATATATATATATATATATATATATATATACTTTATATACTTTGTACTTATCCTTTCTCAATTTGCTATGTCTGATCAAAATGTTCTTCATTAGAATGACCCACAGGACAGAGTCTATGATAGGCTATTGATACTTTAGGAGGTTTCCTTTGTCAGTGCAATTAATTTAAATCTCTTAACTCTAGCCTTAAGCTGACTCTTCAGACAAAGGCAAAACCCAGCTACATTCTTCACCAAAATATCAGAAGAATAGTTTCTAGGCCACATGCTAAAATTCTTCTCTTCTGAATCTTCTTGAGGCAGAGAACCACAATTCAAATCATCCTCAGCACCCCTGTCTTCCATGCTTCTACTAGTACACCCCATTAAGCTTCACTTAAGGCATCACATTGCTTCCTAATACAAAGTTCCAAAATTTACACGTCTCTAAACAAAAATATGGTCAGGATTATCACAGAAAACTCCCACTCCGGATACCAATTTCTGTCTTAGGGTTTCCATTGCTGTGAAGGGACAAAATAATGAAGGCAACTCTTTTTAATGATTTTTTCTTTTGGATTTGGTTTTTTCAAGACGGGTTTCCTCTGTGTAGCCCTGGCTGTCCTGGAACTCACTCTGTAGTCCAGGCTGGTCTCGAACTCAGAAATCCGTCTGCCTCTGCCTCCCAGAGTGCTGGGATTACAGGCATGTGCCACCACCGCCTGGCGAAGGCAACTCTTATAAATTCTACATTATTATCTGAAGGCAGCCAGAAAGAGACTGGAATTCTACACTGGGTAGAGCCTGAGCATAAAAGACATCAATATCTGCCTAAACAGTGATGTATTTCCTCCAACAAGGCCACACCCTCTTTTTTTTTTAAGGCCACACCCTCTTATTAGTGCCACTCCCTATGGCCAAGCATTCAAATACATAAGTCTATGGGAGCCAAACCTTCAAGTCATCTCAGGAATATAAAGTAAATTTTTAAAAAGAGCAACTTGGTACAACTACTCTGGAAATCAGTCTGGTGGTTCCTCAGAAAATTGGACATAGTACTACCTGAGGACCCAGCTATACCATTCCTGGGCATATACCCAAATATGTTCCAACATATAACAAGGATGCATGCTCCACAATGTTCATGGCAGCCTTATTTATAATAGTCAGAAGCTGGAAAGAACCCATATGTCGCTTAACAGAGGAAGGGATACAGAAAATGTGGTACATTTACACAAAAGACTACTACTCAGCTATTAAAAACAATGACTTCATGAAATTCTTAGGCAAATGGATGGAACTAGAAAATATCATCCGGAGAGAGATAACCCAGTCACAAAAGAACACACATGGTATGCACTCACTGATAATTGGATATCAGTCCAAAAGCTCAGAATACCCAAGATACCATTCACAGACCAAATGAAGCTCAAGAAGGAAGACACTAGTATGGACGTTTCAGTCCTTCTTAGAAGGGGAAACAAAATACTCATGGGGGGGGGTAATAAAGAGACAAAGTATGGAACAGAAACTGAAGGAAAGGCCATCCAGAGACTACCCCACCTGAAGATCCATCCCTTATACAGACACTAAACCTAGACACTAATGCTGATACCAAGAAGTGCTTGCTGACAGGAACCTGATATAGCAGTTGCCTGAGCGGCTCTGCCAGAGCCTGACAAATACGAATACAGCTAATCATTGGACTGAGTATGGGGTCCCCAATGGAGAAGTTAGAGAAAGGACTGAAGGAGCTGAAGGTGTTTGCAATCCCATAGGAAGAACAACAATATCAACCAACCAGACCCCCCAGAACTCCCAGGGAGTAAACCACCAAGAAGTACACATGGAAAGACTCATGGCCCCAGCACATCTGCAGCAGAGGATGGCTTTGTTGGGCATCAATGGGGAAAGAGGCCCTTGGTCCTGTGAAGGCTCAATGCCCCAGTGTAGGGGAACATCGGGGCAGGGAGGTGGGAGTGGGCAGGTGGTTGAGGGAAGACCCTCCTAGAAGCAGGGGGAAGGGGAATAGGATAGGGGGTTTCCAGAGGGGAAACTGGGAAAATGGATAACATTTGAAATGTAAATAAATAAAATATCCAATAAAAAACTTAAAAGTCAAAAAAGAAAAAAATGAACTTAAAAGGGGAAAAAATAATAAAAATTTAAAAATACTTTAAATATTCAGCCTTCAGAGTATGTATTTTCTAAGTCAAGACCAAGTTTTTGCAATGGTTCCTCTATTCTGAGACACTTATAGAAATGATGGACATTTCTTACCTCAAAATGTAGTAAGGTGCAGCCTCCCAACGCAGCGGGTGGAATCAGGGCAATAGAACAGAACAGCGAGGTATCTCTAAAGAAGTCAATAAGCATAAAACACATAGAGAAGAAAGAGACCTAGAAGGAGATGAAATACACGTTTTCAGTTGCTTTCTAAAATGCAATGGAAGGGGCTAAGGAATGACTCGCCAGTTAAGACCACGTTTTGCTCTTACAGAGGACCTTAGTTTAGTTCCTTGTCAAGTAGTTCACACCTTCCTGTAACTCCAGCTCCACAAAACACAACACTGTTTTCTGGAACCATCACTTGTGAACACACACACACACACACACACACACACACACACACACAGTTAAACACACACACACACAAATAAGTCTTAAAACCAAAAATTAAGTGTATTTTCGATTTATTCTTGCCTGATTTCCATTGTCATAAAATTAACATCATCACCAACATTGCTCTTGGCTAAAAGCATTTGGCTTGACGTTGGAAATTTGACAAAGTTGGACAAATATAGGGTCTGATGCATAGACTAAAGAGTCTATGTCCAGTTTAATCACCTAAGAACAAAAACAAAGGGGTTTGATGTTGTCTAGAGATTTAATAAATTAGCTATAGGCAATAATCAAAGAGAAATAGTTTTGAATGGAACAGAATTGCATTTTGTAGAAGTATTTTCTCAGAGATATTGATAAGTTTATCAGTTAGGCAACATGCCTTTAGGTACCATTGGTACTGATAGAATGGAAGTCACAAGTGTCAACTTTACATCGTCGCCTTAAACCTTCCTTCCTAAAAGCTTTCCATAGAAAAGCTTTTCCAGAAGGTTCTGAGCTTCTCTTCAACTCGTTCTGCTGTCAGGGTACCATCTCTGACTACATTTCCATTCTAAAAGCTTCTAAGTTTCTCCATAACAAAACATAGACACCTACAGGATTAATCTGTGAGCCTGTCATTTAAGGTGAGCCATGGATCTAGTATTAATTTCCATCTTAGCTACTGTATGGATATACCTAATCTATATCCATACCTGTATCTATATCCATACTTACAACTATATCTTCATCCATATCCATATCTATACCTATACTATATCTAATCTATATCTATATAATGTTCATTATTTAGTTTTCAATAATATGCCCTATGTCTGTTTCTTTGCTAACTTGTGGAAATAAGTGACTATAAACTGCTGCAATTAATTTAAGTAATATTGTGTGTGTCAAATACAAACACAGCATCATTTGGTGCTGAAATGTATCAAGCCCCCCAGAATTTCAAATACAAAATATAATGGGAGACGTTTCATTCTCATTTTAATCACTGGAAGAAGAGACTATATTATCTGCGTGTTTTCTTCCTCAGCCATCTCAAGCTCTGGTACATGCAGAAAAGCAAGTATGTGTTAGACGGTCATATAATTGAGACATTCAAAACAGAAGTGCTAGAATAGATACATATAAATTACATATATTCCCCTTCTAAGTTTAGAAAGATCTTAATAAATGATTCTTAACAAGGACTTCCTCGGCAATCAGATTTTGGTGTTAGGTTTTTTAATTAACAATATTCATAGTCTTCTGAAAGTAACCTTTGTTGCTCAGTTAAGTTTTTTTCCTAAAAGGAATTTCAAAATAATACCTAGGTTTATGAGCCTATAATGAATTCGCTTACCTTTCATGAAAGTGAGATGAAATAGATAAATTTTAACATATATGTTATACACATGGATATAAATATGTACACATATATATAATTATATCATGGAACTAGTGAAAATACATTTGAAATATTTTAAAGTAAAAATTGGTTTATCTTACCCCAACCAAAGATATTTTTAAAGTATCAGTACTTAACTTCATCATAAAAATAAAAACAGTAAACATACTTACAATATAGAAGCAAAGTGACCAGATGCCACTATTTTTCCTCCCCTTGCGATAAATGAATGAAATCACATAAGTCATGAAAATAATTGACATGGCATAGCCACCGACATAGAAAATCTGAAACCAATAGGAATATGAGAATGAATATCGTGACATGCGAAAACATTTGAATGTGCTAATGTCCTGGGACAATATCTTCATGTTCCTTCATGTATAATGATTTAGGCATCATAGAGAGTGGTAACGTGGGTGGCTTCGGATTGTCGCTTCTCAACAGAGACATCATAAAACACAACCAACCAGGAGAGCTGACTTTGTCAATTCTCTGCAAACAAAAGTTTACATACAGTACCTAATTAAAAAAAAAAAGACAAACTGCAGGGGCAAAAATGAAGAAGAGCCTGAGAAAATGTGGTCCAGCCACAGGCCCAAATTGGGATCCAGCTCAAGGGGAGACCCCAAGGCCTGACACTATTACTGATGCCTTAGTGTGCGCACAAAAAGGGACCTATCATGACTGCCCACCGGAAGACCCAACAAGCAGCTGGAAGAGTCAGACGCAGATATTTACACCCAACCAATGGACAGAAGTTGGTGACCCCTGTGGTTGAATTAGGGAAAAGCTAGAAGAAGCTGAAGAGGAGGGCGACCCTATATGAAGACCAGGAGTCTCAACTAACCTGAACTCCCAAGATCTCTCAGACACTGAGCCACCAACCAGGCAGGATACACCAGTTGATATGGAGCCCCCAACACCTATACAGCAGAGGACTGCTGGGTCTGTACTCAGTTAGAGAAGATGCACCTAATCCTCAAGAGACTGGAGACCCCAGGGAGTGGGGAGGTCTGGTGGAGTGGGGACATCCTTGTGGAGGTGGGGGCTGGGGGAAGGAGGTGTGGGATGTAGAAGAGTTGGTGGACAGGAAGGGGGATAAAGTCTGGATTGTAAAAACTGATTAAAAAAGAAGAATGCTTTGGCATGTTCTGAGAACTCTTGCCCTACCACAGGCCCTGCCTGGAGATAGTCTTGCAGATAATCTTGCCTGTATTCTCAGTGTAGGATCTCAGTTTCTAGCACCACATAACTGGAAGGTATTTGCGGGGGCGGGGGGGGGGTGTTTGGGAATATGCAGCCAGTGTTACTGAATATCATAGTCAAAGCAGTCGGGAGGCACAAAGCAGTCGTTGTGGCACAAACTTTAATCTTAGCCCTCAGGAGGATCTCCATGATTCTAAAGTCAGCTAGAGCTGCTAGTACTACATAGTTAGAACATGAAACAAACAAACAAACACAACAGGAGCCGGGCAGTGGTGGCACACACCTTTAATCCCAGCACTTGGGGGGCAGAGGCAGGTGGATTTCTGTATTCGAGGCCAGCCTGGTCTACAGAGTGAGTTTGAGGACAGCCAGGGCTACACAGAGAAACCCTGTCTTGAAAAACAAAAAACAACAACAACAAAAAAATAAATAAAAAACAAAAACAAAAAAACAAACACCATAAGAGAAAAGCCACAGTAACAATTTTATGTCATATGTATTTCAACCATGCTTTAAGAAACCCTTAAATAGAAATGAAAATATTAAAAATGGTATATGTTACTGTCAGTTTGGGGGGGGTTGAATCATTTAGTGATAGTCGTTTTAGAAATGGTGTCACTTACCTGAATAAACAGATCTCCAGCTGTGAACTTACTCCCTGCAGGGGCCGAGGCATAGAATGCAATGTACACAGAAAAAATGAGTGCACAGTACACTGGGACCTCAAACAGAGCCTGCCCGAACCAGTATGCAGATGGGGAGAGCCCTGAAATCCACAGCTGGAACTGAGCTCTGTTCTGATAAGGAAGAGCAATCATCAATCGGATATTGTTGTCTTATAAAAATATGCAGCATATAAAAAATAACCAAACGAGTTATTCATTATCAGTGACTAAATACGACACAGTCAAAGGGACATGGATCATTTCAAAGCTTCTCTATAAAAATTTGCTCTTGTTACTAATAAAAATAATTTATCCTAAGGTGCCATTGCAGTTAATAAAAAAATAAACCATCCAAGTTACTGACAGAGAAATAGTGCAGTTAATCAAAGATTGACTTAATGTCTACAAAGGAAAATTCCACATCTGAGTATTAACCTTCACTGGTTAAAAAAAAAAAAATCCATCCCTTATCCAAATGAAAGTAGCCATTTTTTCCATGTAAAATTGTCTCACTGGTTTATTCCTAGTGAAAATGAGTTATTAAAACACTGTAAATAATTGCACCTTGTCTGGTACTTTAGTAGCTTTTGTATGTAAAGCCATTAATGTGTTTCATAGTAATATACATGGATTATATGTAGTTATTTTATGTTTTACCAAATTTTATATTTTAAAAAATCTACCAAATGATAAAAATTTTGGAAGCGTTTTTCAAGTGTATTTTCTGTCATTTCTAGCTCTTCTGCCTTCTAATCTAATTAAGCGTATGATGAATTGTTGCTATTGTCCCATGAATCATTAAAGTTCAGATTATTTTTCAGAGCTGTTTTTTTTTCTCTTTCTGTGCTTCAGTTTTACTGTCTAATGTTCCAGTTTATTTTTTTTTTTACCTGTGTGTTTGCTCTAAATGCCATGTTCATTATTTTTTTATATAGCTACATTAGGTACTTATAGGAGTTCCACCTGACTTTTATACATACACACACACACACACACACACACACACACACACACACACACACACACACACACACACACACACACAAAACTTTCCTCTATTTCTTTCTTCATCGTGTTCATTCTTTTAGTTAAATCCTTGATTGCATTAGCTTTTCCTATTTGTTACTTCTTTCATTTCCTTTCTCATTTCTGGGTCTGTTCTTAATTGATCAAGTCTTGCCCCAAAGTTGGCTCCCTGGGGGAACTCCTACAACTGATGATTGGAAATAGGTATTTCCAGTCCTATATAACTTCTGAATGCACTCATCTTATAGAGGTCTGTACATTCTTGACATCATGAAGTTCTACACCATGCACATAAAGCTCTTGTCTTGGCAACAAAGTCTAAGCAACCCTTGTGTAGAGCTCTACTGCCCTTGCTCTATGTAATTCCTGCACTGACAGAATGCTCAGAAGCAAATTTCACTTACTCTAACCTTTTGGGATTTCAAGTTCTTCTTTAATAAGACTTTGGAGGTGCTGCTCAAGACCTCTCTGTGTTCCTTGAGCTAGTTCCAAGAAGATATGTGTGATGTACAACTCAAAGTTTTATATGGAATCTCACCCAGTCTTCCACTGAAAAGATTATGTTTTGGGAAGGAGTCAATTCTCATCATAATGCTTCCATTCTTCAGAAGGAAACAAACAAAGCTTTTATCTATCTTTTATCTATCTTTTATTTTCCTTCTCATGGCCTTTCCACTTGTCCTCTCCTTCTCTTTCCTTTAGTTCATTCTTAGATTTTACTTCTATAAAGGTGCAAGTATATATTAACCAACTGCTCAGTGTATAAACCTGCAAGGTCATACTAAAGAAAAGCCCTACAATCACATTATAAACAACTTATGATTGTTTAAATCAACTAAAGTTTCCACCATTTTTACTACCTTGTAGTCATCAATGCTGGTCATGGAAATATAAGGAGGAACACAGGCCATCAGAAGGATCCACGAGAAGAAATAAGCCATATAATTAAATCCTACATGGTCATTTTCCTAGGAATGGAAGTAGTGCAAAGCTGAAAAATTGTCTGGATTACATTGTTCAACACACAATCAATGACCTAAGATAATGCCTTGGGTCTGTTTTGAGATTTCCACATCCTTACATTCTTATCCAATTTTCAACATAGATTTTGCTTATGTATCTAATTTTATAAGCAAGCAATTGAAAGAAGCTACACAACATGATTTTGAAAATGGAAAGTAATAACAAGAACAAGGGGTGCTTACAGTGGTAGAATTCTAAAGTTTAGGCTGACACTTAAAGATGATCAATATTTTTAGGCTTTAGATAATTATTGTGATATTTTGTCACTTTAAACCAGTGTGACCAATTTAATATTCAGGAATTCCAACTCATAAATTTCACATCTTAGGGTTTTTTCTCCCATCTCTTTCTCCCCTTCTTTTTTCTCCTTCTTTTGATGTCTTTCACGTAATCTTATTTTGCAATCCAGATTGAACTTGAACTCATAGTGATCCTGCCAAAACCTCGCAAGGGCCACAGTTATAGGTGTGAGCCAGCATGCTTAGTTTTATCTCTCCTAATTTAGCATTATATATGCATATATGCATAGTCATATGTGATAGACTATAATATACTATATAGCAAAGTAATATAAATATATACTAACTTAGATACAAATGCCGATCTAATGTATGACAGAAGCTCTATCAAGACCACTGAGATTATTCTGAATGGAACAATCTGGAAGACTCCAGACACAGCAGAGCCTACAAGAACATACCAACCTCAAGAAATGTGCTGCGGTCGGTTTGAATGTGTGCTGATGGTGCAAAGAGTCCAAGTAGCCCATTACTCACAATATCCACCAGAACCGGAAAACAATTCAACCTCTTGGTATTGCACGCCAATGTAAAGTTGTAATTCTAAAGTGTAGCAAAAAGGTTTATCAGTCTGGAAGGAGGAAACAAAACTCACGTGTGCAATATGCAAAACTCTTCAAATACTAAAAGGATGGCATTATTCTTTGTGATGTGGCTGATGGACTAGAGGTTCTTCAGTTTCTTGGAGATGCACAAGTCAATGCTGTAATTTTTAAATGCCTTAATTAAGCCTTAATGGGATATAATTAAAATTTCAAACAAACCTCTAATAGGACAAACTAGTTATGACTGCTGTCCTGTAGCCATGTGCTTGGAATCCCAACTTTCCCTCCAAGATGGAGAAGTGAGACCGATAAGAACCAAGAAGTTCATGAAGTTACAATGCCTATGAGTGACTTAACTAGGAAGGAAGAGGGGGACTCTTCTGTGGCGATGTCTACAAGCTGCGCAGTGAACTGTGGGGATGCATCTTTTGGGAACTGCCATGCATGCTGGGGTGAACTCTCTGATGGGACAGATACCTGATTCACCCATAACTCCTGTAAGAAACCCTATAAACTCATTGGTTTAATAAGCTAGGCTTGTGTGGAATAATAACTTTGGCTTTATTTACATCTTCTCAAGAAAATTCATGTGACATTTACAGACTGTATCTGATTTAGGGGTTATACAGACTGTATCTGATTTAGGGGTTATACAGACTGTATCTGATGTAGGGATTATACAGGCTGTATCTGATTTAGGGGTTATACAGACTGTATCTGATTTAGGGGTTATATTTGGGATCTCTTGGCATAAAGTTCCAGATAACAAGAAGAAATTGTATTGTTTTTTAACATTTATTCATTAGTGTGTTTCTCTCTGTGTGTGTTTGTGTGTACACCTGTGCATGTATATGCACGTTCATTGTGCATGTGTGAAGGTCAGAGGACAAGTTGCAAGAGTCAATTCTCTTTATACTACATGGGTTCCAGGAATCAAACTCAAGTAATAATTATGAGTTGTCTTAGTCAGGGTTTCTATTCCTGCACAAACATCATGACCAGGAAGCAAGTTGGGGAGGAAAGGGTTTATTCAGCTTACACTTCCACATTGCTGTTCATCACCAAAGGAAGTCAGGACTGGAACTCAAGCAGGTCAGGAAGCAGGAGCTGATGCAGAGGCCATGGAGGGATGTTACTTACTGGCTTGCTTCCCCTGACTCTTATAGAACCCAAGAATACCAGCCCAGGAGATGGTACCACCCACAAGGGGCCCTCCCACCTTGATCACTAATTGAGAAAATGCCCCACAGCTGGATCTCATGGAGGCACTTCCCCAACTGAAGCGCCTTTCTCTGTGATAACTCCAGCCTGTGTCAAGCTGACACACAAAACCAGCTAGTACATGAGCTAATAGTGAATGCAACTTTATTATATTAAACTCATGAATACAATTCTCTGAGTAATGAATGAAAGTAGAAATTTTAATGCATTTTCTTCAGTAAATTTAATGTTTAAATGGCATAACCATACCCCAAATAGAAAACATATACACAGGTATGTTATTTGTGTGCAGTGTCTCAGATGCTGTGTTTTCGTTACATTGCTCTATAATAGCCATAGCTCTGGGCCCTGGAGATGCACGTACCTTCTCACCACCTGATAGGATGATAGCTCCATTATACTGACTATCCTCTGTCCCACTTTTAGTCCCAAAGGCATCAACTTCCAAAGCTATGTTCTGCTGTTCCAGTGAATGTATGAAGTCATCAATCTTTGCTCCTAATAGACAGTAAAATGTACAAGACACTATAAATCCAAAGGAATAGCACAAAGTTATGTGTCAAAATGGCTCTTCACGGCCATTTGATTGTTACAGCATGCAAGAGCATGGATTTTAAATTCTCCATGTATTTCTTTTCTGAACAAATACCTTTTGCTCCCTTTTTTTTATTTATGTGCATGTGTATATGTTATTATTTGTGTAAGAGCACATGCATGCACATGCATGTGGAGGAAAAGGTCTATGTCAGGTATTTCCTTTGACCACTCTTCACTGTATGTATTGAACCAGGGTCTCTCCCTTGGGCCAGCACTCACCTACTCAGTGTATCTGGCCAGCTGCTCTGGGCACAGACTGTCTCTGGGATTACATATAGGTCTCCATATCCAATAAGCTTTTTAAACCCATATCTTTATTAGTCATTTGAGAATTTCAAATATGCATAGAATCTGTCTTGGTCATATTTCCACTCATCACTGCTTCTCCTAAATCCTATCAGCTATGCCGCCTACCTGGACACCTTCCCCAGTTCTGGACTTTGTTTCTTTATAATCCATTGAATACAATTAGGGTTGCCCATATGAGCACTGGTATGGGGCCATCCAATGGATCATGGTGTCTTAGCTACTTCTCTACTGCTGTGATAAAACACCATGACCAAAAGCAACTTGCACATGTCTGGGTGGAGGAGGGTGTACGTTTATTACAGTAGTGATGTAAAGTTGGTCATACCAACACACCTTCATGTGTGCTTTGGGGATCTGAACTCTGTCCTTATGTTTCCACGGCAAGTGATTGACCCACTGAAATTCTCGCTGAGTCTTCTATTGTTCTTTTATAGACTATCTAAATATAGTTCGAATATAGTTCGATAATGATAATAATTCTCATGTACTTGTGATCTCTTCTAGTTAAAAATAACTCTGATAATTAAAAAAAACATTTTTTTAACTCCTAGTGACTTTCAGAATAAAGCTTTCTAGAATCAAACAACATATTCCACTGACCCAATGGCAGCAACAGTGACCATGTAATTTAAATGTTTTTAAATTTAAAAGATATGCCTACCAACATGCTCCTCTATCCAACTAAGTCTCTCTTTATAACCATTTTTTGACATTCAACTTTCACAATAGTTTTATATAAACCTTGATTTTTAGTGTGTGCTGACATAATACGTATCTCCTTTATCATATATTTTTTTGCTTCATTGTTCCACATAATGATTGAGTTTCCGAAACTGGATGTAAGGCACATTCATCTTTTCGTCATGCATGTCTTTCCTAAGCAATGTTCTTAGCAGTGTCAATATTCATAAACTCATATTTAGCATCAGTCTTACCTGTTTTGTTGACGATCAGTAAGTTGGTGAGGGGCACCTGTGGTTGTTGGCCGGGTGTGAGGAAGTACATATGAGGAGCGAGCTCCCAACAGTAGTCACTTTGATTGACTATCCTGTGAATATTTGCTGACAAGATATGCAGAAGTCCAATCCCCCAAATCAGAATCCTACACAGAAAAAAAAATTGACAGCATAGACCTATAGCCATTGTCCGGTCTTCAAAACATTCTTTCAAAGACATGGATATAGTAGGAGCAAGACATTATGAAAGACAGACATTCATATGTATGGTTCTGTGTCTTGGTTCTTTTTTGAAATTATTTATTTTGTGTATGTGAGTACACTATAACTGGTCCTCAGACACACCAGAAGAGGGCATCAGATCCTATTACAGATGGTTGTGAGCCACCATGTGGATGCTGGGAACTGAATTCAGGATTTCTAGAAGAGCAATCAGTGCTCTTAACCACTGAGTCATCTGTTCAGCCCTGTGTCTTGGTTCTTAAATTATTCCTTGTCTTTAAAGTGGGAATAATAACCAAAGATTTATCATTGGTATACCTCCCTTGCTGCCTTCTGGCCACGAGACAGCTTGTACAATTCCAGAAGGTGGCTCTTTACATGGCAAGGTGAATCTAGCCTCATTTTCTCTGTTTATCCTCCTGCCCCCTCTCTGCTGCACAGTACAGGACTCCCCAGACTCACACGTTGCCCTTTGCTCTCCCACCCATTGTCCCTAGTCTTGTTCATGGCAATACTTTCCTAAGCTTTACCGACTCAAGCCATTACTCATTTCTCTGTTTTCCTTTCTTTTGATTTCCATTTCAAGAGTTTAAAAATTGGATCCCAGCACTTTAGCACGGATGCCGAATGAATCCTCATCCTTATCTCCTTCCTAGCATGGGTGGCACAGCCGCGTCCACTGGGAACTGTGAAAGTTGTGGAGTCAGCACAGCTGTTTGACGCAGGTCCAGCAAAGCTGAGCAGAAGTCTGCGATCGATCGCTGCTCTTCTGTCTCTCGCTTTGGGGTTTTGGTCTCTGTGTGTTGAACTCTTGGGGACTTTCTGCATTATGGCTCACTTTATGTCTTCTCCTGAGAAGATGATTTCTGAGTCTTTTTTTTTTTTTTTTTTTTTTTTTTTTTTTTGGTTTGGTTTTTCGAGACAGGGTTTCTCTGTGTAGTCCTGGCTGTCCTGGAGCTCACTCTGAAGACCAGGCTGGCCTCGAACTCAGAAATCCGCCTGCCTCTGCCTCCCAAGTGCTGGGATTAAAGGCGTGCGCCACCAACGCCCGGCGATTTCTGAGTCTTTTTAACGAGAGTCCTAAACTTACTTTTGCTTCTAGGGAAAACCCTAAACTCACTTCTGCTTTATCTGGCTACTATTTGGAAGACTTCCTTATGCTCTAGAGATTGTGATAAGCTCAGATAAGCAAAAGCTAGGAAATTGTAAATGAGACCATGACTCCAGGAATCTTCTTTGGATATCTGCTCCAAGCAAACTCACACAGTATAATTGGTAAAGGGTAAACAGAGATAATTGAAAACTTACTGGCTAGGAGATTTTTTTTTTTTTTTTGAGACAGGGTTTCTCTGTGTAGCCCTGGCTGTCCTGGAACTCACTCTGTAGACCAGGCTGGCCTCGAACTCAGAAATCCACCTGCCTCTGCCTCCCAAGTGCTGGGATTAAAGGTGTGCGCCACCACCACCCAGCTTATTAGTAACAGATTCTAGGTCCCATTTTTATAATATGCTTAGAGCTCTCTGAAAGTGTAGTTTAAAGATAGGGGCTCATAGAAGTCACACCCCTGGAGAAATAGACCTCACTAAATAAGAAAGATTTACTAAAATAAACTTTTTGTACTTTATAGCATAGATGATGAGATAAGATAGTAAAGGTGTTAAGTTTCATTATTTGCTATTCATAAAAAAATATTTTCTGTTTGTGTGGGGTGCTTTAAAACTGCAAACGCTGCCAGCCTAAAGACAGGCTGTCTTATAATAAAAATGTTTGTTTTGACAGAGACATTCTTTAGAGTCTTTGAATTGGAGTTATAGGGCTAATAATAAAAATAAAATCTGTTCCATTTGTGCTTTCTAATTGTGACTGAACTTGTAATCCCAGATATGTAATGAAAAAAAAAAAAATCAAACACATGTCCATAGACCAAAGGATATAATCTGTACCTCTTGGATAATCATTAGTCTGTCTTTGTTCTGTAAAACCTGTATAAGTAAAGAGGTGAACTGATTGCTAGTCAGAGCTGCAAGATTCCTCTGACCTCCACCCCTGACTCCCCTCTCCCTTACTGACTCCTTCTCTCCTCTTGTGGACCATCCCATCAACAGGCTGGGGAAGGGACATGAGGAACTCCAAGACCTCTTGCCTCCTGAGCTCTGTGGCTGGCACCCCTCTGTTCTCACCTCTCCCAGTCTGTTTTACAAAGCATATCTGAATTAACTACAAATATTTTTCTTTTGGTCTTAATCTTGGTAACGTCCTCCATTTGAAGCATGTATTCAGCAAGTACTGACTGGAGTTCTAGTATAAGTCCTGGCTCCCATGTGTGAACTGATTTTCAACTTATTGATTGACCATAAGATGGGCTCGGGGGCTCTAATGTCAAGAGATAAATTCCTTCACAATCAATTGGTATCTTTTATGTTCAACTCCTAAAAATGCCTGGCATTTGGCAGGAATTGAGAAGGGGCTACTTGCACACAAGAACCACAGAGAAGAGAGAGCACTTGAACATGTATCAACATCACAGACAACATTACAGAGAACTGTGAAATCTGAGTCAGGAGACACACACACCTACAAGGTCAAGTTCTAAGGCGTCAATCGTTTCTACTGTGTCTCATACTATCTCTGAGAGATTTTTTTCATTCAATGTATTAATATAATAATGTGTGAATACCAAGACTGTTAACAGAAATAACAGGTACGGACCTGTGCTGGAATTTATTTTTATCGCTTTTCTGTTGTTCTACGTATGTATGCTTTAATACAACAGTTGGAAGCTGCGATTATAATTTAGCACTCACAGGATGACGACGGCTTTCCTCTCGTACTTTAACTTCAAGAAGCGAAGCCTGGTCACTGCACAGAGTTGCTGCCACCAGAGAGCCATGCCCTCCTTTGTCTTCTTCATCTCATTGAGTAAAGAGACAATTTGTTCCACATCAGCAAGTCTCCCTGAGGCCCTTGCCCCTCCAGCTTCTACATCTTCTGTCACACCATTATCTACAAAATAAAAGCAAGCAATCTCTAATGAATGGTTAAATTTTTCTCTGAAAGCATTCTTTTGATCCAGAGTTGTTCTTCTTTTTTTTTTTTTTTAAAGTTCCCTTATAGGAAAACAGAAATTCCAAGATAAAACAAAAATGGTTCAGTACAACCTTGATGATTGACACTGTTTCAAATGATTTTTTCTTTTCTCAAAAAGAATACCGTGGAATAGAACAGCACAGAGAAGGCTCATCATCAGATCATATAACAGCAGAACTGACCTACAAGAATTAAACTGGCATTTTCGCATTTATATTAAGCTACAGAGCAGAGCAAAGTGTTAAGTTGCTTAAGGAGAATCTCTTAGGGTGATCCTTACAGAGGGCACAAAGTAGCTTGTGGGGTAACAAAATGTTCTAAATGTGCTTTACCTACTTGTTTCGGGGAAACTGATGACCAACTCAAGAGAAAGAAGCAGTAGAGGAACAATTCACATTATATAAATTATGATTCGATAACTAGATAATATCATTGGTCCGTGAAACTCAACAGTTCCTTTAACAAACTGCCACGATGGTAAAGAGAACCCACAGGGTCTTTTGGGGGATTGTTTCTGTTGTTATAAGGTGAGTATACATAAATTTGATGCTTTTTGTGTGTATTGAAATATTAGAAATATATTTTAAAATCTGTGGGTCTTTCTGAGAAAGGGCCTTCCACTGTAATACAGGTTGGCCTTGAACTCAGAATGCTCCTGTCTCAGTCTCCCAAGAGCTAAGGTTATAGGTGTGCACTACCATGCCCAGCTAAAGATGCTCTGTGAACAAACTTATCGGCTCCCCAGTGAGACACAACACTCTTTGAACAAATGGGTGGAGCTAGAGTGTGTCACGAGAGAGAATGGGAGGTGGAGATGAGTGACTGCTGACAGGCTGTCAACATGGCAGCTAACACCAGGTGATACCCTTGGTTCTGACAGAGAGACAGATGGTATTCCTCCACAGGCTTCTCTTCCTGTCTGCCCACAAGAAACTCAAGAACCAGAGAAATTGAGTATTGGAGTAATCATCTCAAGTAGTCATCAGGGAAATAACACTGAATGTACTTAATTCCTGGAGGAACTCAAAACCATGTTGAATGTAATAGATATGAAATGATCGGGAGGGAGTAGCCCTGAGTGTTGGTAGAGTTCCAACAGAAGTAGCCTCTCCTTGCTCTGCTGTGTTGACTCCAACTTGTTTTCAAGGAAGCCTAAGGTGGATTTTAGTTCAGAAAAATCAAAGGAAAATTATCCTTAAAAATTCTTTTCCTCGCCAGGCTGTGGTGGCACATGCCTATAATCCCAGCACTCTGGGAGGCAGAGGCAGGTGGATTTCTGAGTTCGAGGCCAGCCTGGTCTACAGAGTGAGTTCCAGGACAGCCAGGGCTATACAGAGAAACCCTGTCTTGAAAAAAAACAAATCCAAAAAACCAGAAAAAAATAAAAATTCTTTCCCTCTAACTATATTCATTATTGACTTTACATTTTAATGTCTTAAGTGTCCTTTATTGGAAATTTATTTGTATTGAAGCTGGAGAAATGGCTTAGTAGTTGTGTGTAGTTATTGTTCTTCCAGAGGTCCTAATTTTGTTTTCTAGTACTCAATGTTGGTGGCTCAGAACTGCCTAAAACTCCAGCTCTAGGGGATCCAACGCCTCTGGCCTCCATGGAGACAAACACACACACACACACACACACACACACACACACACACACACACACAATTGAAAAAATACTTTTAAAAGAAATATATCTCTATATGTCATGTAATATATGTCCAGAGTCTAAATGTAGCATTAAAAAAAAATAGACATTTCAGAGAAAGCATTTGAGGGACACAGTATAGATAAAGTAGTACACATAGACACTTGAACAACTCTCTTGACTGGGATCTAATAGAACATCACAGGTGAGGCACATCTATGGCAGAGATGGCAACTGGTGGCAGTAGATCTCCTCATTTATACAGATTTCCGCAGAAGAAGAAGAAGAGGAAGGAGGAGGAGGAGGAGAACAACAACAACAGCAGCAACAGCAGTAAACATCATGACTGTAGAAACAGACACAGCATGATGATGACTTCTGTTCCTTTTACATACCTGACTGGTTGATCGCTGATTTTCCTTCCAGTTTCAGAAAGACTTCAGACAGTGTTGTTATAGAAACACCATAGTTCTCAATTCCCAGGTCTGGGCATCTCTCAAGATCCCTATAAAGATCTAAGGAACACATTTTTAAATGTGGCCATCAGGGAAATTTAAATTAAAACTACTGTGACATCCCTCTTCATCCCAGTCAGAAAGGAGATCATAAAAAAAGGAATAATAAAATTAAAGAAATTAGATAACAACAGATGCTGGCGAGGATGTGGGGGAAGTTGCACTCTTATTCACTGCTGATGAGTTGGTTTAGCAACTATGGAAATGTGAATATTTCTCAAGAACCTAACAAACAAACAAACCAACCAAACAAACCATACCATATGACTTCTAGATATATATACTCAGAGGCTTCTATATCCCATTATAGAGATATCTATACATTTATATTCATTGCCCCATGTTCACAATATATAGGAAAATGGAATAAACCTAGATTTCTATCAATGGATGAATTGATAAAGAAAATGTGGTGCCTGCACACAATAGAATTCTTCTTATTCAGCCATCACAAAAAAATTAATAAATTATGAAGATTTCAGGAAAATGTATGGAGCTAGATCCGGAGAGATGACTTAGTAAAGGTACTTGTGACCAAACTAAGTGAACTTATTTTACTTCCTGAAACACATAAGGTTGAAGGGAAGAATCTTCCCTACAAATTGTCCTCTGACTGCATTCAAGTTGTAGCATGTATACACCCCTCCCCAACTCATTCTGGATATGACATGCGTGTTGCAATAATGTACACAGAGCACTTCTGGCCACCTAAACTAGACCTGTAGAAGACTGGGCCCTTCACTGCTCACTCATGAATGCAAAGATGCTCATGAGACCTCACCTTCCCCAAAGTGCTATGGATAGCTAATCCTTGCTGGCTGAGGGACTGTCACAGTCTTCAGTGGTTAGTAATCACTGACAGCCTGGTTTCATTCTACCTGAAGCTTGGCTGGTCTCTAGATCTGTAGAGAGCCTTATTGAGGTGCCATGCCAACCTGGCAGGAACTTGATATTGACCAATTTGAAGTTCCTCTCCCAGCCTTTGAGCAGGAACTCCTGTGTCAGCCATAATCCCCTCCACCTAGGGTGGAGTGCTCAGACCAAGAGGAAGCCCATTGTTCATCAAGGACCTGCAGTTTCCTGAGAAACACTAGCCACCTGCGGAGCAACTGAACCAGTTCTGCTGAGAAGCTTCCAGCCTTTTCCTCTGCCAATATATTTGGAGTTCTCCATTAAACTTTGAGACCTTGAACAGCAATGTTGTCTTGGTCTTCGTCTCATTTTGCCGGCTTCCCATATATCCCCAGCTTCCCTTCCAGGTAACCCGTTCGATGTAACTGCGGCAGTTACATAGATCATACAATCATTTTAAATGGAAGGATTATGTTTCAATCAACACTTCCTTATGGTTCTAAATCATATTTATATTTTCAAAGTATGTTTGCATCTCCTCACTTAGTAAGTCATCTGCCTGTGGTGGTTTGAATGAGAGATTCATATATTTGAATGCTTAGTCACAAGTTTAAACTACTTGGAAAGGATTAGGAAATGTGTTCTTGTTGGAATAAGTATGAATTTGTCAGAAGCAGCATATTTGGGGGTGGACTTTGATGGCTCAAAAGCCCTCATCAGGCCGAGTCTTTGCCTGCTGCCTTTGGATCAGGGCGGAAAGCTCTCAAATACTGATCTAGCATCATGCCAGCCTGCTTCCACGCTCCCCACCATGATGGTGATGGGTTAACCCTTTGAAACTGTAAACAAGTCTCCAATTAAACCCTTTCTTTTGTAAAAGCTGCCACAGACATGGTGTCTCCTTACACAATAGAACAGTAATTAAGACACTGCCTTAGTTAAATTCTTTTTCATCTTATTCACTTAACATGATCTCTCTTAGTCCCTAGTGATCTGAGACGAATGTGCTGAAATCCAAGCAGGATTATTCTATTTGATACACTGGCCTGAAATCAAGGGTATTTTCCAAAATCATGGCCAAAACCAAAACAAACAAACAAACAAAACAAAACAACAACAACAACAACAACAAAACACATCATAGGACTATTAGCCAATGAGTAAAGCCAAGGTCCAAATCACCATGTTCATTGCACATTTACAAGCTCTAGCAGTTTGCCGTAATACAGCCAAGATATTGAAAGCCTATGAAAAAGCAAACAAGAGGCTTAAAAGTCATTGGGCATTCATTATGATACAATGTTTCCAGCATTTCATTATTTCTAAATGTTTATGGAACAGTCCACCGTGTCACACTAACTGTGCGATCATCTTTACCTCTGCTGGATGTCAGCATGTGTAGCTGTGAGGCAGGGGTTGTCCACTCACTGACAGACACCTTCAAGGATTTGCTAAAGTCCTATGTCTTTATTGTTACTTATTTGTTTCGTTCTTTTATTATTCTTACCCATGGCAAGTTGCCCTTTATTCTCTGTTGTCTGGTAAGATACAGACAACTCAGTTTTCAAAATGAAAGCTGTTGGTACTCTGTCCAAGCTCCACCCCACAGTTACCTGGCAACAGCCAGGTATGCCCCACCCCATAGACCTGGCCCACTATAAAAGGGGCTGCTTGCCCCTCCTCTCTCTCTCTTATCCCTCTTACTTCTCTGCACTTTCACCTCTCTGCCCCTCTTGGGCTCTCCTCCGCCCCCGCCCCACGTGGTCATGGCCGGCCTCCACTTCTCTCTACTCCTCTACTCTCTCTCTGCCTCCACTATACCATTAACTCCCATCCTCTTCCCTGAATAAACTCTATTCTATACCATGTCTGTGTGTGCCTGGTCCTTCAGGGGGAGGAGGCGCCTGGGCATGCCACCGAGCCACTCTCTCTAATCCCCCTTCTCTCTTTTATAACTCATCATATGGTGCTGAAACCGGGGAACAACATTAAACCATCAAAAGCACCAAGAAAAGTCCGTTTATCCTGCTTTAGGAGGATACTGTTACTGTGAACCTGCACTTAGCTCCACCATTGTGAGGCATTCAGGAAACGTGGAAAGGTTCTAGCGTTTGGAACAAAGACCAAAGGATTTAACACATCACATTTAACACTTCTGGCAGAATGGGTTGGAGGCAGAACTCATCTTTAAAACAGTGACTTTGTTGTGGTAAATCTCCAACTCAGATATACCCGGGCAAAGAAAACACAACTCAATTAATATGAATACATGCTGTGTGCCTAGATTGGGCAGATCTACCACTACACTACCATCTTCCCCATCTATGAGACCCCTTAGAACTTTTGGTTTCTCCAGGCCAGCTCTCCTTCTACCTCCTCCTCAGTTGTTTCTCTCTCTCCCCCTCTCCCCCGCCTCCCCTCCTCTTCTCTCCCATAACCGCTCCACCTTCCTCTCTGAGCAATCACCAGCTCTAGCCTTTATTTATAAATTAAGGTGGGAAGAAGGTTTACAGGAAATCACCTGAGTGCTGACTCATCACCTCTCAGGAGAACAGAATTAACATCAAATACAATTAGCCCCAGGGCTATCCTCCACAACGTGACATTTGCAAATTAACTTCACCCTCTGCCTGGTTTCCTGTCTCTAAAGTGTGAGAGTCATTGCATCAAGCTTTTATTATTACTATGAGAATTCTGAGTGATGCTTCATTTCAAATGCTTAGCTCTGTACTTCACGCACAGCAATCTGACACTGCATGCTACCTGTTTTTATTGTGGATTTCATGTTATAGGTCCTGGCTAATGAATTACCTGGAAACTTGTTTGTTCTCTCCAGGGGTAATATGTAGTTCAGTTTCCCTTCGCTCTCTGCCGACAGCTTGGAATCAGGGATGTGCTGTTTGACGAGGGATGTTATTCTTTCGTGCACACACGCTTCACTCAGCTGCAAGCTGATATTCAAAAATTGAAATAGGTTGTTTGAAAATAGTCTCCGACATTCAAAAATAACCAGGAAAGAGCATTTATAAATTCGATTAAAAAAAAAAAACAACAACAAGCCATGCAAACTTGAAATAAAGAGATAAATCAGTCAATGAAAATATGCTACTTACAAACTAGGACGTTAGTTAAGAGATGAGATGGAATTACTATTCTAATTTAATGATAGTAATGATGTTAAATACAGTCCTGTTGGGTTTGGGAAAGTTGTAGGACTTAAAATAATCAAATAGTGGAGACATTTAACTGCATCTATGCTTGGTTTTCTCATATTTCTCTATATTATGCCAGGCATCTTCTATTCCAGTCTTCCCCACCCTTTAACCCTTTGCCTCTTCCAACACACACACAGGAACGCACACATGTATGCATGTACACACACATACTTATACACATATGAACTTCATAAGATATACATTTTTATTAAATCTTTGAAATTTTCATACATGTATACGATGCCGATTATATTTACCCCATTCATTGCTCTTAACTCTTCTCCCATCCCACCATCTCCCTTCTCTCTTGCAATGATTCCAGCCAGCACCACCTTTTTCTCCAGCCCAATTCCAGTCTACCCCCACCTTCCACTACAAAGCCTACCTTAAGTGATAACCAATCCCCCATTTCTTCTTCAGAAACAAGGAAGAGCCTGCACACTTCAGCTTCCCCTTGGAGATGAACACTTTCCTATCTGAAGAGGAAGGAGGAGTGATGGAAGATACCATTTATTTTAGAGAAATATGAGGTATAATGAACTGCATAGGAGTTTATACAACTTTAAAAGCAGGATGCAGTTATGGCTCAAAAGAAAAGCAACATCATCTTTGGTAATTATGTAGATTATTCATGTGTCTGATAACTCAAGAGAATGAGTTTTTGATGTAGAATGAACATTTTTGACGTAGATAAGCATTAACATGTATTCTAGTTGGGTGCGCACAAATCTTTCAAGTTGATTTATTCAATTATGCAATTCAACTTAATGACATTTATCTTGTGGTTAGTGAGCTTCCTAAGAAGGGCATTGTGTCACCACGATGCTATAAACATGAAGGAATATAGACATCCCAATATTTTGTCAGAAAGAGCTGGCGGTTCTGAGTCACAGCATCTAACAGGACAAAGGCTGCAGCAAAGGCAATAAATTGAGATTTTTCAGACCTAAGTCCTCATCATGATGCTTAAGGAATTAATCCAGCCATTACCAGCCAAGATATCAGCCTCATCCATGAACTGCGTGCTGAAGAGGATCACACGGTCTGCTTTTCGCTCCTTCAAGAGATTCCACACCCGGTGCCTTGAAAAGGGGTCCAGCCCAGCAGTGGGCTCATCCAGTAGGAAAATCTAGAGGAGGAAATCAAAGGAAATAACTTTCACTAACTACAGGAGCAGAGAACACAGAGGCTAGGTATGTCAGTTTTCTGCTCTGCTGTATGGTTCCCCTCCACTGTGTGATATCCCTCACAGTGCTGTTTCTGGATGAGGAGGCTGTTTGATTCCAGATTAAATTTATCAGTGAATCCGGTCTGGCTTACCTGGGGGTCTCCTAAAATGGCGATTCCAAACGTCAGCTTTCTCTTCTGCCCGCCACTTAGGTTTTGAACGAGAATATCCTGAATATTTTTCATCTCCAATTCCAGCAAAACTCTTTGTACCTACCCATACACCAAAAGAACATTCAAGCCATAACTGAAACATGTTTATGCATGGCACAGTAAAGCATAATAGCTTGTAATAAGCAGAGTTGTCTGTTTGGGGTTCATATGACTTTATGCTTTCTTGATATACGACTTGGGGGAAGTGATTTATCTTTTTATAATTCAATCTCATTTGAACATGAAGAAATTCCATTGCTTACCTAAGATTTGTTAACATGAAAGGAGTATATTTAATGATCTAGGACAATATCACAGTTTACATGTGTTTGCTATTCCCATAGTTTTGCAGCCAACCTTAATATATTGATATGCAGGTGATTTAATACAACCAAAATCCAAGTAAAACGGATTAAGTGTTTTTACTAAAGATTTAAACGTTTATGTTAGTTTAACACATCATGTACCTCGTTATCCACTTCATGTGCTTGAATCCCTTTTATTTTAGCAAATAGCCTAAGATTTTCTCTTACAGTGAGGAAATCAAAATGCACATTGCATTGTGGACAAACTCCAGTGAGCTTGCTGATACTTTCCAAGTCAGTCATGTCTGAGAGTTTATTATTATGGATAGTGACCCAACCTAAGGGTTTCAAAAGACATTATTAAGATAACATGTTATCCTTAATGTAACTTTAAAAAAAAAACTTTACCAAATGAAATTAGATATGTGATTTTATCTTACTCCTGTGATCACCTTTTCCAAACTTCATTTTAGTATTTTGATCACACCTATATTTGAGAATATGGTACATTCTACGTTTTATCATCAAGAAATGACATCAACCTCTCTGCCCCCCCGGCTGTGCATGCAACTTGCTTTGAACAATGGAATATGAGCCAATAACAGAGTATACCGAAACATTGTTTTACATTGACACTGATTCTGTCTTGCAGCTCAAAGTCCTTAGAACTGTAGCTCTAGAAATTGCCCAGAAAGAGGGATAAGAGAAAGTGAGAGTGAAAGAGAGAAGAGAGAAAAGAGAGGAGAGGGAGAGAGGAAATATGGGAGAGGGGGAGGGGAAAGGGGAAAGGGAGAGGGAGAGAGGGAGGGGGAGGAGAGGTGGAAAGGGAGAAGTAGAGAGGGGAAGGGAGAGAGGGAGAGGGGAAAGGGGAGAGAGAGAGACAGAAGAGAGAGAAAAGAGAGGAGAGAGGAAAGGGGGAGACAAGAGGGAGTGAAGAGAGGGAGAGAAAGTGAGAGGGAAGGGGAGAGGGAGAGGTGGAAAGGTAAAGGTAGAGAGGGAAAGGGAGAGGAGGAAAGGGAGAGAGTGAAAGAGAGAAGAGAGAGAAAAGAGAAGAGAGAGGAGAGAGGGAGAGGAAGAGAGAAGAGGGGAGAGGGAGAAGGAGAGGGAGAGGGGGAGGGAGAGGGAAAGGGAGAGGGAGAGGGAGAAGGAGAGGAAAAATAGCCCAACTAAAGTCTCAGACATGTAGGTAAAGCCATTCTAGACCATAAGCTATAGACAAAACAGTGGGATTGAGAGACCTTTCCAGTCATATTTTAAAAGTTTTCAAGGTTACTTTATCTATACAGAAAAGTGTGATCAATATCTATTGAAACTGTTAATTCTATAAAATTTTGAGTACTCTAGAATACTAAAATTCTGTACATTTCAGGTAATGTCACATACATTTTATAAAAGAATAATACAGGTTACATGTCAAGAGCTGTGACTTTGATTATCTCTGTCTATACTTAATGCACAGATGTCTAACAAAAGCACAGATGATTCATTTGCCAACTTAGAGGCAAGTCTCTGTCTCTTACCTTTGGTGGGAACACACAACCCACTAAGGACATTTAACAGTGTGGATTTCCCAGCTCCACTGTGACCAAGGATTGCAGTAATCTGGCCTTTATATACATCCAATGTCAGATCTGGGAGGAAAACAGCATGAAGGTATAAAACCACAAATGCAGGTTTAATTGAGGGCTCATATAGTGCCTATGTATTTATAGTGTGACTAAAATGTATAAAAATACACATCCATTCACTTATTAAATCAAAATTAATACTCTAAATTAATACTCAAAATTACATGGCATGGCAGTGTTAGTTCAGTTGTGGGGGATTGGAGGACAGGAGATTCAACACCCACTTACACAGTCTAGAATCGCTCACTGAGAGAAAAGCTAACTGACTAAAAACCAATATTTTTCTTAGTTACTTACCTTTCAAAGCCTCTGTGCGCTTAGACTTTTGTATGTAGTCTTTTGTAAGATTTCTGATCCTGAGAAAGAGAGCAAGAGATAAAATGTTTAAGGAGCAACGGTTTTCTTTATTTTCTAACTCTGAGTCTGGCTGAAATCTTTAGGTGAATTGGGGTTGCCAGGATACGCGAGAGGGCGTGTGAGCTTCACTTAGCTATGGGTAGACAGCAATGGTGCTTTGGCCAGTGGTTCTAAAGGCTGGCCAGTGCCTGAGCTCACCTGGAGAAAAGGCTGCTTCCTTTGGTGTTGGCTTGGACACTGTTCAAGCCACTGAGAGCATTTTTCCTGAGCTGAACCATATGCAGTGATGGGGTAAGCTAGACAATGATACAACCCAGACTGCTACCATAGCAAGGCTGAGTAGGGAACATAGCATTTTACAGATGTTAGAGAAAACATCTGCATGAAACCCAGAACCTCTTCAGGTCAGCCAGGCAGTATCGAAGGGCAAGAAGAAGAAATGCCATGAACAGTATCGGCGGTGCTAGCCATCCCAGGGTTCTAACCACTAAATAGCCAACAAATAACGTTATTTCTTAGAACTCTGCTTTCCGGTTCTGAAAAGAGAAATACTAACAGTATATACATTGCAGTTAGTTTGAAGACGAACAAAGTGTTTCATGTTGCACGTTGAAGAAGTGGTCCATGGAAAGTATTGGATGCTATTCATTATATAATGAAGATTATGGCTAGTAAGAGGGGCATAAACATTAATAATTTTAAGTACTGCTAAACACAAAATTCTTTATGTCACAGTTTAAAATAGTGTTTGCTCTGGAAACGTAACCATGGATCTATCTGGTTGTATTCTATTGGGTAAATATACATTTGGGGCTTTTTGCCCCCAACTCTCTTTTCTGAAACAAATCGGGGCCCATGTACAATGGTTAAAATAGATTTTCTGCAGCTTTTTCCTCCAGTAGATGGTAATTAACACAGAGACAACTAGGCATTGTGCATAGTGAGAGACTTTGGATCAATCAACCCTAAAGGTTGATTTCTTCCCTCAAGCAAGGATCTGGGACCTACAAGGAAGAGGGTGCAGCAAGACTGTGAGAGCCAGACATGTCCAAAGAAAAGAATTATTAAAATAATAATAATAATAATAATAATAATTATTATTATTATTATATAAAATTATTAAAAATTATTCCAAAGAACAGCATCTTCTAGACCAGCGATTCTCAAACCATGGTCATAATCCCTTTGGGGTCACGTCTGAGATATCCTGCATATCAGATATTTATATTACAACTCATAACAGTAACAGAATTATACCTAAAAAGTAACAACAAAATAATTTTATAGTTGGGGGTCACCACAACATGAAGAACTATGTTAACATAACAAAGCTGATGCACATATGAATTCCCAGAGAATGTGACAGCATGCACAAGCCCTGCACAGGTTCAAACATGACAAAACCCCAGCATGGAGAAGAAGTGGACATGGGATCCCATTTTCTAACCAAGAAGCTATTTGCAACTGATACCTGCTGGAGAGGGGAAATCCATTTTCTCCCATGGAGTACCACTGAACATCTCAACCACATTCTAGGGCAGGCCAACACGAAATGAATACAATAGCTTCTTGGGGGGGGGGGCATTGTTTCATTTTGTCTTGTTTTGACATTTTTTGTCTTATTAGTTTTTGTTTGGTTGGTTTGATTTTATGATGGGGCAGTTGATGAAGAGAAAGAATGTGGAGACTGAAGTTGGGTAGGTAGAGAGGTTGTCAGGATCTGGGAAGAGTTGGAGGCAGGGGGAAATGACAGAAACACAAAGCATGAAAATAAAAATACTTTAAATAGAAAGAAGTAAAAAAAAAAAACAGATTTCTCAGCCGGGCGTGGTGGCACATGCCTTTAATCTCAGCATTTGGGAGGCAGAGTCAGGCAGATTTCTGAGTGTGAGGCCAGCCTGGTCTACAGAGTGAGTTCCAGGACAGCCAGGGCTACACAGAGAAACCCTGTCTCGAAAAACCAAAAACAAACAAACAAAAAACCAGATTTCTCACTTCCATTTAAACACTAACGCCCCATTCTTTCTCCTCACTTTTTTGTTCATTGAGATACCAGAGAGGAAACAAGAGAGACTAGTAGACAAAACAAACAAACAAACAAACAAACAAAACCAGTGTCGTGATATGATTTTCTCTGCCTGAGGTTTAAAATTATCTAAAGGCAGGGCAAGTGGGATATCTATGGGGCAGGCTCCGTGTTAGAAATTGAAAGTTATGATTAGAAATTGGAAAATATCAACACTTTCGGCTGCCCGGGCTCAGGGAACACAGAAGAGCAGGAGACAGAAAGAATGTGAAAGATGGAAGACACTGGGAAGTTCTATTCCTGCTCATGACATGGCTGTCACAAGCCCGCACTGCTGCGACTGTCTGCACAAGATCAAGCAAGTAAGAACTCCACCTTGGGTGGAAGGTGGATTCATGAGAGACACCCCTACTTGGGGAGCCATTGGGAGTTGAAGGTTGCTAAGACACGGTCACTTTTCCTTGGAGGTGAGACCACTGGTAGATTATCCATACTGCAGTGGGTAGTCTCACAATATGCATGTGCAAATAGGCAGCATTAATTGGACTCAATGGGATATAATTATTGTTGAATGAAGAGAATTTGAGGTTGGGAGGAGGACAGCTGGAGGGAGGCAGGCAGGGTTGGAAGTGCCTAGTGGGGTGCTGGATGATTAAGATACACTGTGTATATTTATAAGCTTCTCAAAGAATACATAATAATATTATTTAAAAAAGAGTTATGTGGGCAGTGAGTGGGATGTGAAGTGAATAAGTAAAAAAATCTTAAATTAAATTAAAAAATAAATTAAGAGTTGCAAATATAAAGGCCTTAAGGATTTCTTCCTTAGTTGAACTATATGCGACTAGTACTGCACGAAACAAGTATTTTATTGTAACCCAGAATGCAGGTGTGCGTGACTGAGAGCCATCTTGATTTGATTTTCTCTTCTTCTCTAGGCTTTTACTTTTCTCCTCCCCTTTTCTTTGGTCTTTTTTATAGAAAACACACATGCATAAAATAAGGAATATTCAGATGAGTGAGAGAAAATGGGTGATGTAACTAATAAGGCCAAGGAGTGATGCCCTGAACTGAAAAAAAAAAGAAAAAAAAAAGAGACAAGGAGAAAAAGAAGAGAGAGGAGAAGCAACAAGAGACAGGCAGAGGCCCTTTGCTTGAATTGTGGCTTCTATTGTCTTAAGTCCTAAGTTTGGCACTAAAAGCAGCATGCTATAGTTTTTAAAAGAATACAGGACAGAAAATTACAGGCCATGTAGATGAGGCTAGGCCAGAGCCCTGTGAAGGACCCAGTATAGGGTCTGCGTGGGTTAAACACACGTCTGGAGCAAGCGTTAGGCTGAGGATAGCACGACCCCACACCCAACCTCCATCCGCACTACATCTGATCTCACCTGATGGCTTCCTTCCCGTGGAATTCTGTAGACACAGGCTCAAAAGAGTCATCAGAAAACTCATAGTCTGTCTCATCGTCAAGGGCAGTCCGATCCACTGGATTTTGTCCTGACCAAAATGAGGACTTCAGGAAGAACAAGGGTGGGTGTCGGCGTCCGTAGTCACCTGCTTAACCAGTGCAATTGCACATTGGGTTAGCCACTGCTCTAAGCCCCTCTCCACCTCTAAACAGGAATGCTTGCTCACGCATGTGCATACACACACACACAGACACACACACACAGACACACACACACAGAGAGACACAAACACACACACACACCAGTGCACATTGGATTAGCCACTGCTCTAAGCCCCTCTCCACCTCTAAACAGGAATGCTTGCTCACACATGTGCACACAGACACACACAGACACACACACATACACACACACACACACACACACACACACACACACACACACCAGTGCACATTGGATTAGCCACTGCTCTAATCCCCTCTCCACCTCTAAACAGGAATGCTTGCTCACGCATGTGCATACACACACAAACATACACATTCACACACACACACACACACACACACACACACACGGCACAAATTCATTTCAAAATCAAAAGGCTTAAAAGCAATAAAAAGAGAAGAAAAAAATTATAAAAAGATGCTGAAATAAATGGACATAAAAGAAGGAAATAAAGATAAGAATGAACAGACACTTCCTGTTGGGGACCACAGGAGTCAGAAGATGGTGATGCCATACATTTAAATGAGATTAAAATCAGCAAGTTTGCACTGTTGAGATAAAAACAAATCTGCCAGCTCAGCGCTCTGCACCCAGCAAAAATATATCTCCTAAAAATAAAATAAAACATAAAGGATATATATGTATATCTATATATGTATATATAGATATAAATATTATACATATAAAATATTGTCAAGCATATATGGAAAAAGCATGTATATCAAATTAGATTTAATTTTTTAATTGATCCTTGAGAAAAATGAATTGTATCACAAATTGCCCAAAGTTTTGGCCAACATCCAAAAGGAAGAACAATTAAATCCATACTTAATTTGCTTAAGTGAAAGAGAAGCCATTTATGTAAGATGCCTCCATCATAAAGAGACAGAGGATGTAATAGAATTTGTCAACTAAAATACCCAGTGGTAATTTGAAGATAAGAAACATTTAGGGATTAAAAAATAAAGTTATACCTTTCAATAATAAGAAGAATGAAAAATTAGCAGTTTTTTATCACCTGAAATAAGAATACACTGGAAAAGAAGACTACAATTTGACCCCCAAACAAGAATTTTTTAGTTTAACAATAAAGGCAAAAACTTCAAACATTAAAGCATAAAAAAAAATATTTCTAGATATTTCTTAGGCAAAATTATCTAAGTTAGCTCAAACGTATTTGGAATGTGTGTTTCCATCACTAGAGCAATTTGTTTAAACAGTGTGGGAAATACAATATGTAACTATGTTCTTCATACACATAATTATAATTATAAGTAATTATACATGATTATATGTAAATATAATCATATGTGGTTATAAATTGTATAAATAATTAATTTTATATAATCATAATTATAATTATAGTAATTATAGATACAATTACATAATATAATTACATGTACTGTATTATAAAACTTATAATAGATATGTAATTATACATTTGTATATAACATATATGCAATGTATATATAATGAAACACTATGCTTACACATAAAAGTAACCAAGAATATATGCGTATATATATGTAAATATATTCAAACTATTCATTTGTGTTATACACATTAACAAGGCTGATAAATTGAGTAAAATATTATTCAGTAAACTTTGGAAAAATTAACAGAGATAATCACTATGCATATACAATTCTCTCAGGCAGATCAACTATTAACTAAAGAAAAACAATCCCTCTATTGGTGCTTGTTGCTGATTCACCTTTTCTTCATGTGTTCAATCATGACTGCTCTGGGATGGAGCACTGGGCATGGCCTCTTCAAGAGGAAATGCACTTAAGAACTGTCTGAGCCGGGCGGTGGTGGCGCACGCCTGTATTCCCAGCACTCTGGGAGGCAGAGGCAGGTGGATTTCTGAGTTCGAGGCCAGCCTGGTCTACAGAGTGAGTTCCAGGACAGCCAGGGCTATACAGAGAAATCCTGTCTCAAAAAACAAACAAACAAACAAAAAACAAAAATCCCCCCCAAAACAACAACAACAATAACAACAACAACAAACCAGAAGAACTGTCTGTGTTCTTGACCAGAGAAGGTATGTCAGACAGGAGCAAAGAAAGGGTCCTTTCACGGATATTAACTAAGCCCAAGGCTATCCTGAGCCCTGTCAGGGTGTTTAAGCTATATTAGCCAACAAGATGAAAATCAGACTTGGAGAAGCATATATGGATTAATAAATTGAAAGGAAATATAAAAGCCCTTCCTATGTGATTATATATTGTAGAATGGTTGCATATTATGGTCACCTTGGCTGACTTTGAAAATACAGGCGCCCTGGTGCTACTCACACCAGGGGCAAGGATGGGTAAGGACGCCATGGCTCCAGTAGGGCTTAGTCTACTTTACAGCCCCTATAATGGCATGGGTGACCTAAACTATTGTTAAATGAAGGAAATTAAGCACAGTATGAAAGCTACCATCTCATCTGATAGCTGTGGACATAAAGAGTTGAATTCATAAACACAGAGTAGAACGGCAATCATGGGGGGGCCGAAATAGCAGAGAGAGACTTAGTAGGTTTTCACCAAAACCCCATAGAATTTCAGTAAAAAAGGGGAGTAGTGAATTTAAACTATCTCAGAACACGGTGATAGAGTTAATAACAATGCCTTGTACTCTTGAGAAATCTTAAAAAGTAGGTTACCACAAAACAAATATGAAAGTAATATATATATATATATACATATATATATATATATATACTAGCTCAACTGAGTAAATCACAATGTAGCTATGTTCCAAAGCATATAGTATGTTTCATAGTATAGATGATATGTATTTATGCTTATTCACCAGTTAAATAATAAAGCTCATTAGATGGCCCAGATATGCAGAAAGAATTTAGAACTAAAGATCTATAAACAACTACGAACATTAAGGAACTAAAGGCCCCAAGTGTAGGAAGGAAAAAGAGACAGATAAAGCGAAATTAACAGCATACACACTCATCTAAAAGGCTGCATATTCTACATGTATGTACAAAATCCAGATCCTCCCTGAGTGACAATGTTCGTTGTCAATCCTGTCAATGGTCATACTCTTGAGACATGGGTAATCTGCTTGAAGGATGTATTTTACTAGACAGGTACTTTAACCAGCTAAGCCACAGAGCCAGAACTGAAGGACATATTTTAAAATCTCACTATGTAAAAACTATAACTAATAAAAAAGAAACGAGATTACAAGCATGCCATTAAGTCTTATCCTGGAACGACTTACTTGGTAAAACCTTTTCAAAGTAGAATGTCAACATCAGGTAGAAGACACCATCGAAGAACAGCATGAAGATTGTGCCAATGACTACATTTGGGTCGCCCACGGGGTCTGCATTTGAATTAACATCATAATCCAAGCGCAAGAGCTGGAAATCAAAAGTAACCCAGTATGTTAAAGGCGAATGATTGCTTTTTAAAAACAGTTTGGCTATTTCATGGACTGTAACTATTACGATCTATCACATCCCTAAAAGACAAAGTCTAATTGCCTGGGTGCCTAGATTATAGATGTTGGCTGGAAAACAAACTTATATACAACTACATTGCATTTAAGTAATCACATTTAGTACAGTGAATGAGTGTTCTAAGCGAAATGCATATTGGATGGAAAAGGAACTTAGTGAAGGTGTGGCAGTCGGGTAAGACCTTGCTGAATTGGGAGTGGGAGCAAGAAAAGATGCTCTGGGAGATGCTGCAGGGCAGCCAAAAACTAACAATAATGCATCTTGCGTTTAAACAAGGACAGTCAAACTGACTGAGGTGTCGGGGAGTTGCCTGAGTGGGTAAGAGAACTTGCTGCTCTTGCAGAGGGCTCGTGTTCTGTTTCTTGCACCCACACTGGGTGGCCCACAAACACCTGCAGCTTCAGCTACAGGATATCTGATACTCGCTTCTGGCCTCTGTAGGGGCCTGCACACAGGTAAGCATGTGTGTGTGCACGTGCACATACGCCCAAATAGATTTTTAATTAAGAAAAAAAACCTCGACATCCATATTTCGGATAGATAGATAGATAGATAGATAGATAGATAGATAGATAGATAGATAGACAGACAGGCAGACAGATGATAGGCAGATAGATGGATACATACATGCATGCATACATACATACATACATACATACATATACAGATACAGATGATGCAATTATCATGACATCAGTCATAACAGAGACTAAAAAATTGAATTTATTCCATAGCTGAGAGAGTCTGGCTGATCAGTTTAAGAGTTAAGTAGAGTAAGAAGAAATATTACTTGAGGGTCAAAAGAGGATTTCCTAGTCAATGGTTGAGCATGCAAAATACTTTCATTATATTTTGATTTATGTTACTGCTTCAGAATTAAATCACATTATCCTTTTAAAATTAAATAAGATGGTTAACTGGGACACATCAGTTTAAATTCAATTTATAACAAACAATGGAATGTGGCAAAACACTATATACTGTATTTTGAATATATACTGAATATATATTCAATATATATACTGAATGCATACAGTATATATACTGAATGTGTATATATGTGTGTATATATATATATATATATATATATACTGAATGTGAATCTATTTATCTTTTTATATACAAAAGAACTTATTTTCTAGGAGAAATGACTTCTCCATCTTTGAAACCTCACAAGTATGTTCTATCAAACTACAGTGCTTAAAAGGCTACTTGTAGCAATGACTGTAAGACTATTGAGTTCCAGAGAGGAAAATATTTCAGAAATATACTTAGTAAGCTAACTAGCTTCCCACTCACCTGGGTCATTCCAAGCATAAAGGCAAAGGGGCTGAGCAAACTTAGAAGCCACTCCAAGGATATAGGAAGGTATCTGTACAATGCTGTGAATCCAAGACTTCCACAGGAAATAGTGAGAAAGAACACCACCAAGTCCGTGAGGAAAGACTTCTTTAGTAAGACACTCATTAAGAAAGACAAAGAGATCTACAAGAGAAGACCCCATTGGTTTATGTTTATCTAAGAGTTATTACTATAACAAAACAAATGATTTCCTGTATAAAACTACAGCTTTCCTCTATTAATTTTATAGAAAGATAGAACTACACAAATCTATAGATAAATACTACTTCACTACAGATTGTTTTATGCAAATCGAAACAGGTATATACAGAAATCACCTTATTGGTTCCAACTTTGTTTCTCAGACTAAAAACCAAGTGGAGTTTGTATTCAGCAACTCACCAGAGATAAGCCATAGAAGAAGAAGAGACTGAAGATCACCATAAATCCAGTCGAAAAGACAAATTGGACCAGTTGTACAATAAATGTCAAGAGAAGGGTCACAGCGAAGACAATGACACCATAGAGCAAACCCCAGGACAACCTGATACAAAAGCAGAATTCTATTAGTATTCATGGTTAGACAAAAAAGAGGTTCATTCCGGGTACTCATGTGACCCTTATTTCAGTCACACACTCACCCTCCTGCCAAAATTCACAGGATCTTCTAGAATATATAAACCACATGTAGTGATATAGAATTAATACAAAGATTCAAGACTAATCTCATGCACATTGCCGGTCTTTTCCATTGAGTACGGATGCACGTTGTCTTGCTGCGTTACTATTGCTGATAAGTAAGTTAGAGTGGCTAATTCTATACTTCCCCCTCTCCCATATTGTGCTTATAATAGAGTTTCTCTTTCTTCTTATAAGGACATCAAATGCTCTTAACATCAGCTCTATTTTAATTAAGGTAGGATGATTTTTGGGTTCATATTATTATTACAAAACATGTACTTGCCTGTTTTCCTTTTTTTCATTAATACTATCCGAACAAGTTATAGTCTTAAAATCCTCATAGTCTTAACTCTATAAGTCTTAAAAATGTTGATAAAGGGGTATAGAGAGCTAGCTTGGTAGAGAAAGTGCACGGCATACAAGCATGAAGACTAGAGTTCGATTCCCAGAACCTACAAAAAAACAAACAACAAAAACTGTGCACAATGATGAATGCGTATAATCCCAGAACTAGGGAAAGGGAGACAGATAGATTCTCTGGGCCAGCAGATGACAAGACATCTCTAGGTAGTCAGTGAAACTGAATCCTTAAATCTCAGGCCAAAGAAAGATTCTGAATAAACAAGATGAGCAATAGCTGAGATGTGACACCAGAGTTGATCTCTAGCCACTACACACGGACACGTGCGGGCACATACAAGACCACACACATACATACTAATACACAAAGTTTAATGACAAGTAAAAAACACTATAAGAATATATTACAGTAGTCATAACTACATGTCATAACAAAAAGTTGTATTTTTGTTGATAGGCAATTCTTATTGCATTTCCTACTTTCT
Source organism: Apodemus agrarius (assembly GCA_964023405.1). NCBI lineage: Eukaryota > Metazoa > Chordata > Mammalia > Rodentia > Muridae > Apodemus > Apodemus agrarius. Next base: position 96,971,395 of record OZ030015.1, read on the forward strand.
CTACGGTACTCTTTACTGACCCAACTTACAAAACAGAATCCTACCAAAAAAGAGTTAACTCATTCATTTCCACTGATCTTACAGATGGATGGATATTAACTTATAGGAGACTGAGAATAAAACAAACATTTCTTGCTCCTGATTATGCATGCAATTCCTATGCATGTAATTCCCATGCATGCAATTCCTATGCATGCAGTTCCTACTCATGCAACATAAATTAGTTTTGTCACGATTATAAATCATAAGTTATAGCTTCATCTCAACTACCTACCATTTTCCTGAACAGTCTCACAAATATTATATCGATTCCATCTTGAAAATAAATGAACTTATAGAGATTAAAATAGCCCATGATTTCCAGGAGTTCAGGGAGAGACTAGGGTTGAATAAATGGACTGTAAACAGTTTTGGGGTAGTAAAATACAGTCCATGCTACTGAGACTGTAGATGAAAGGCAGTGTGCCGTTGTTGACAAACATTTCACTGTGCAACACACACACACACACACACACACACACACACACAGAGTAAGCCCTAGTTTAAATAAGCTCTTTAGTCACTAATAACTACACTAGTTTATTAATTATGATAAGTATACAAAATTCATGTCTGTAGGATTTGAGTGAGCCATCTGTACTTTCTGCTCAAGAAATAAAGACTAAATTTTTAAATTTATCAGTCAGATTTATATCAATAAATTCTCAACCCACAAATGCCCACACAATGAACTCAGAGCCAATAGCTATTGATATAAACTTCCCATGTAGATAAGACAAATAGTCCTGTAATTATCCATCCCTTTTATGATAGTCATAGCTACCTGTGGCTATTAAAAGTCACACGGATCTGGTCCATCTTTCCCTTCCTCCATCTTCCTTCCTTCTCTTCATGTCTCCCTATCTCTCCCATCTCTAAAACTCTCAGTCCGCCTTCTTTACCCACTGCCCAATCACAGGCTCTAGCTTCATCTTGTGCCTGCACTAACTTGCACATAGACAGCAATCCACATTTCCCCCCTTTTGTCTAGTTAGAAGGCTCTTTCCTCTCAAATATAAATTGAACACAACTATTATCATTTTGTAATGATATTTATAAGATATAAGATACACCTAACATCCAGCTCATCATTTTTATCAATTAAATAGACCACTCTGTTATCTATCCTCATATATATCCCTATGGATTAAATAATGCTTTTATCGTGGCATGATTCTTACCTATACCATGACCAAGCAAGATCATGTCACTTTGTGGTAATTGAAGAGTAGAAACCTGGTCTTTCAACTTGAAGTTTATGCTATTTCATACACAGATCATAATTTCCCAAACACAGGGTAATATTCAGTATCTGCTGATCATCAAATACTTTTCAAAGTTTAGGTTAGGGTTTTACAAGAATGCGCTTAGGGGCCAGAACGTGACTCAGCAGGTAAGAGCACGCACTGACTATTCTTGTTGAGGACCCAAGTTTGATTCCCAGCATCCATGTGGCAACTCACAAATACATGCAACATATCATCTAGCCTTTGTGGGCACCAGACACATGCATGATATGCAGACATGCATGCAGGCAAAACACCCATCACATAAAATAAGAAAAATGTTTTTTTTTTTTTTAAAAAAAAGAATGAGCATGGTTAATCATGGCAACCACCACATGAGGATGGTATAATTGGATATTATCCCCCACTCTTTCAGGGACGGAAACTGAGGCTCGCTGCTGTGTACCATTTTCCTGTAATAACACACCTGGCGAGTGGCAAATGAGTCATAAGTAAGTGCTTATTTTATTTTCTTGCTCATTTGTTTCTCTTGGATAAAGCTCCTGCTTGGGGAGCATAGCATCTAATATATTCAGCTCTGCAGTGGATTTCTCCAAAATGCTTTTAGCATAATATCCCATTTAAGTGATTGGTTTTTTTTTAACAGAAAAAAAAAGAAAGAAAAGAGAAAGAAAAAAATTGCTGCAGTGGTTCTCAACCTGTAGGTCACGACCCCTTTGGTAAAACCCCATCCCCCAAAATATTTACATTATAATCCATAACAGTAGTGGCAATGAAAATTATGAATTAGAAGTGAAAACAATTTTATGATTGGAGGGTCACCATCACACAAGGGCTCACAGCGTTAGGGAGGATGTGGGCCACTTCTCTAAAGCAAGAATTTTATCCACTATTAGAGTTCTCGTGAATCTGAAAGCAATAGATATTGGTTGTGCAACATCTGAAATAGCACTCCATAGCAAATCTGTAACTCATTGTTCATCTCAGAGTTAAGTGTGATGAAGTCCAGGCTTTTTCTGTCAAGCATTACACCAGGGAGATACCATGTAATTCCAAAAAACAAATGCAAGAATGTTCTAATGATAGAGGCTCTGTTTGAGACAGAGCCATGCATCTGAAATTGACCTTGAACTCTGTATGTGGTCCTTGATGACCTCAAACTTCTGCTTAGTCTTCCTCTACCCTCCAAGAGCTGAGAGTGTGGGTGTGTGCCACCATGCCCAGTTTATAGAGCGTTAAGGATCAAACCCAAGTCTTTAAGCATGCCAGGCAAGACCCCTGCCAGCTGAGCTACAATGGTGCCTTGACCCTAGAAGCTCACTTTTCCTGAGCCCCACCCCTCACTCACCAGAATGCTGAATCCCGAAGGCCCATCACTGTCATCAAGCCCTTCATCTTTTTTCTTTCTCTTGTAACAGCAGCGGAGATATAGTAGGTAAGTGGGGAGAAACAAATGATACAAAACAAAAGGAATAAGTCTGTCATTGTTCCCTCTTGCCCAACGAAGGGATCTATCTTGATGTATTTTCCGGTAAGCGACATCATCTCTTCCATCACCGAGTGATTTGTTGTGACCTAAACAAAGATATCAGGGAAGAAAACACGAACAGCCATGGTACCTAGGTGAAGCATCCTGTTTCCTCTGTGTATATAACTGACTTGTCTGGATTGGAAGTTAGCCTGAGTGTCTTCTCACATGTTCTGTAACTCAGTTACATAGATTCTAGAGTCAAATCTCTCATCCTGGTCTACCCACATTACTCAAGTTTTATCAACTGCATGTTTATCGTTGCCTGGTCACTTCTCTTGGAACACCTTTTTCTGTCATATAAGGTAGATACACTTCCCACCCGATCATTTAGTGATAAGGATCTCTTTAATAGAAATCCTTCCATCTAAGCTGAGAATTGTATGTTCCTTTACAGACCCGAGCATTCTTTATCATTCCACGATGAGACATGTTTCATGTTCCAATAATTATGTGATTACATATTTGGCTTTCTAAGAGGACTGATTCCTAGAGAAAACAGTTCTGTTCTGTCCCTGTTGCTGTGGTTCTATTATACCTGTTAATGCAGCAATTTTGGCGAACTTTACAAGATAAATCGGGGTGGGTGAATAATAAATCATCATGAAAGAGTAAATGATAGTGAGAATGAAAGGATGTAGCTGTCTACTGATATGTTCATAAAACCGAGTAGAATTAATTTTCATCAGACATTTGCACTCACTTCTATGATGGCAGCATTAATGGCAGCTTGGAGAGCCACAAACCCATCTGTCCAGAAGCTTGAAACGTCACAAGAAATGGTATCTTCATATGAATAACAATGAGCTTTGAGAACAAGAAAAAATATGAGCTTGGAATGTGACCCTAATTATGGCAAACAGTAAATTTTAGGTATCCTCAGGAACCTAAGATGCATTTATTGCCTTGAAATCCATAAAATCTTAAATCTATAATTATTGATATTTATTGAAGCAAAGAAAGCAGAGCCAAGGACCCTAGAAGGTGTTCTTGTTTCTACATTCTCTAAGAGTTAGTGCTTTGTTATATTTTCTTCTGTTTTTCTATTCATATTTTTGAGTTTTTCTTTCTCCTTTTGTATTTATTATTATTGCTATTATTACTGTGGTTGTTATTATTTATTATTATGATTACGATTACTATTACTATTACTATTACTATTACTATTACTATTAAAAGGTCTGACACAGGGGAATTAAATTTATACCCTTATACTTCCTGGGCAAGCATCATAGCAGTGAGCTATACTCCTAATCATTGCAGTAGTATACTATAATAACTTTGAAGATTATCCAAAGGTAGCAGCCTAGTCTAAAATAAGACAAAGACCCCACTCTTTTCAAAATCGAGAGCAAATGGAATTCATAATAAGATCATTAGGTAGACGTTTGAAGAAAAGCTACTTTGAAAAATAAAAAGTCAAATGTATTTCTCCATTGAAATTTCAACTACAGTTCATTAAAGATAACCCAACATTAAATTAGAAAATTTGTTCTGTGCCATATTAACTTAAAAATATCTTTAGTTGATGAAGGCGCATGTAGACTTAAAAAAATGGCATAATGGCAAACAGAAGTAACATCCGTACATGGCCCCATGCACCTTACGAAGTGAAGTATAGAAGGCACAAATCCCCGTTTCTTCTGTGATCTTATTCTACCTATTAAATCTATCATCATCCCAGGATGGCCACTTTCCTAATCTTTATGGCCACCTATGGACTTCTAAAAAGATGTTTGCATTTCTAAACAATGCTCCTCCTCCACTCTTACCATTGATGAAAGGCAAGTCTTCTGCTGCTCTTATTATGTTTTCGTTTTAGTTTTGAAGAAAGTGCTTTATTCTGTAACCTAAGCTGGCCTGAAACTCAATAGGTAGCCCATGCTGGCCTTGAACTTGCAGCCATCCTCTTGTCTCGGGTTTAACCTATCATATCTGGTGGTGGGTATATCTTTTTGGTAGTTCTAACCTGATTACACAGCCCCAACTAGTGCAAGCACAAGACCATGTGGTTTATCTGCTATTGAAGCTCAAGCTTCCTATTGACAAAAAAAATCATTAAACTCAGATGTCATCAGGAAGCCTGAACAGGACACACTGGCTTTTAGCAATCACCTTTACTTTTGGATGCTTTGATTTTTCTCTTTCATGTAGATTTAGTTTAGGATGGATGGGTGTGTGTGTGTGTGTGTGTGTGTGTGTGTGTGTAAAACAATTCTTGTTTGTCTAATTTTATTTATCTCTAGAAGTCAACTTTACCTGTGTTATGGTGGTGGTGGGAAGCATGAGTTAATGTTCATGCTCATGTGTGTACACATGGGTGAAGGTCAGATGTCAACCCTGAGTGTTGTTTCTTGGGAGCCATCAGCCTTGACTTGTGAGATGGGAGTCTCTCATTACGGCCAGGGATTTACTGATTAGGTTAGCCTGGCTATCCAGGGAACTACACCTCTCTGTTTCTCCAGCATTGTAATTGGAAGAATGCACCACCACGTGTTCTAGGCATCAAACTACCCACCCTCTGCTTGCACAGCAAGTACTTTACTGCGTTGTCTCCTCAGCTCCCTGCCTTTGTTATTGAAGCTTATCGTTTTGTATTAATATCCCAATCAAATTTTCTTTCTGTTGCTGTGATAAAACCCCATCACCAAAAGTAACTTGGGAATGAAAGGGCTTATTTTAGCTTAAAGGTTATAGCATATCACTAAGGGAAGCCAAGGACAGAGCATGAGGCAGAGGCAATAGAGGAATGCTGCTTACTGGATTGCTCCCCGTTGCTTGTTCAGCTACATTTATTTTACACCCTAGGCTCACCTCCCTAGGGATAGTGCTACCCACAGTGTGCTGGACCCTCCTACATTGATTAGCAATTAAGAAAATGTGATACAGATATGTCCACATGCCAATATAAGGGAAGAAATTCTTGAGTTGAGGTCCCCTTTTGCCATGTTGTCCAATTAAAAACCAAACTAGCCAGGACATATTCCTACATTTCTTATAACATTGGAGGAATGGAAAGCCATCCAATGTGGGAGCTGCATAGTTACCTGTGTGGTCCTGATGTTCCTTTATGATTGGGATCCTTGTTCCTTTTATGAACTTCAAATGGTAGGAGTAAGCATTGGTGAATATGACCCTCACTACATCATCATGATGTTTTGAAATGAGTTCTGTCATATTTTCTTCATTTGGAAAAGCCAATATTTTTCTTCCTGGCATTCCAAGAAAAACAATACTACTATAAGTAAATTTCTATAAACAATACCTATGAGAGGCCACTTGAGCAAAACACCATGAACAAAGTCAACCTAAGGAAGAGAGAGCTGATTTTAGCCTATGGTTCCAGAGTGTTGAGTCTACTGTGGCAGGGTAGAGCTGTGGCAGCAAGCCACAGACATGGTGGTCGGAGGAGGGAGCCCATATCTTCAAATGCAAGCATGAAGCAGAGACAAGGTAAGACTTTATACTCTCAAAACCTGCCCCAGCTCCCCCCCCGCCCCCTCCCCCGACATAAATCCTGCAGCAAGGGCACAGCTCCAAACCCTCCCCCAGACAGCACAAACAGGAACACACTGTTCAAATGTATGAGCTGGACGCTCCTGTTCTCTTTCAAACCATCATAGAAACCTTATTCCATTCCCTCCTAGATAAAAAATTTTAATGGATATAATGCAAAATTGTATAATGACCTTGGATAAATAACTCATACTAAAAATGTCCAAAATATATTTCCAATGCTGTGGATAAAACCAGAGGAATACATGTAATTAGTTATTTCCATTCATATACTCTTATAACAAATTCACATGATACAAAATAACCCACCATTCCAATTAGACTACTTACTATTGTACAGGAAGAGAAGGGTTCACAATTTAAAAAGCAAAAGCTGTGAGTATATGTGTAGCTTAATTAGACATTGCTTTTTCCTTGAGAGAAGGAGTTACTTAGACTCATTTTTCCCTAAAAATCCATTATGTTCACTCCACAGAGATACCTGTGAAATGAGGATCAGACTGAAGATTGTAGAAGAAATAGAGAGATGTGAGCCTTGGGTGGCAGGTCAGATCAGTGTATGATCTTAAATTAGAAGGGGATTCAGTATGGAGGGGTAAGATACCCAGTGCCTACATTCAGGTTCAAGGCCAAAATCAATAAGATGGTTGGTTAGTGGGGAGCAAGGGGAAACAGGTTTGGGATGTTTTGTATCCTTGTGGCCTATGGTGGGCAGGGAGGCAGATATAGGAAGGAAAACATAAGCATAATCTGGGAACTATGGCCACAGAGACTCCCAGTAGCAGGTGGTTTTCCAAAACACACACTGTGGTAAAGGTGGACTCTTAGATATTGAATCTGCTTCTGAGGTCAGAGTCCAAATATTAAAAGAGCATGGTTACCTGAGCCAGAGCAAATCTATGAATAGAATATGACTAAGAAAGGGAAGGAAGTTTGTTTTTTTTTTATAGATCTCCAGTGACTGGGTCCAGTCAACAGGCCAACCATCTGTCAGTAGTGCCTTTGATGGACCACGTGAATACTTCCAATTAATGACAAGGTCTTTACGTGATACCATTGTCACACTCAGACTCAACTGACATCACGGGGCCATCGCTATAGCTGAAATTCTTTGGTATATTTTTCCTTGCTTCATATTAAGGGACACTGTAGGATTTGAATTAGTATTTAAGAGAAGTGAAAGAGGAAAAGAAAAGGAATCTGTTGTTTTTCACTCGCTGGCTTTGACTTGTCTTCCTTCTAGGAACCATTCTGAAGTTCAGTTGCAAAACCCACTCTGCTTGCTCTTTTGGGCTGGCATGATTTGGGTGTGTCCTTGGCGTGGCTCAGAACCTGAGCAGGAGCGAATAAGAAAGATACGTACTTGATGTCTACCTGTGCCTATAACCTTGTTGAAATTCATTCTCGAGACTACTGAGCAAACTCAGAACAAGGCAAACAGGAAATGAGTTGCCATCTTACTTCAAACCATATGCATTCACACTCACTTCCAAGTGAAAGACTCAAGGCACGTTGCGTGCTATTGACCTGACCCTATAAATGAGGTCAAAGGGGACTCAAAGGCACTTTAGGAAACACCTGAAGTACTACACAAGAATACAGCAAAATCCCCAAAGCCTGCCCCACCCCCACCTCCCCTCGTGCTGCTCTACCATTATGGAAAGAAAAACTGTGGCCAAGTTCTTTTTATTATCACAATGCACTTTTCATGTAAAATCCAATAGAACATAAAAACCAAAGATTGAAACAAAGAATTTTATTTAAAAGTTCTTTTTAAATGATTTAAAAGTTCTTTTAAAATGCTGAAGCGGCAAAGGCTATCCCAGTACTTAGGAATCTGACACAGGATTATGAGATTCAGGCTAGCCTGGGCTACACAGTGATAACCTGCCTCAGATTTTATTTTCATTTAATAAAGGAATGTGTGTGTGTGTGTGTGTGTGTGTGTGTGTGTGTGTGTTAAAGGGTCACTGGTTGAATTTTAAATTTTAAAAAAGGCAATGCTAATTATTCTTAGGCCCTAATGTGATCAAGGGAAATCATGCTGATGTGCTATACTATTAGGTAATTTTGATAATTAAGATTTATCAGCCGGGCGGTGGTGGCGCACGCCTTTAATCCCAGCACTTGGGAGGCAGAGGCAGGCGGATTTCTGAGTTTGAGGCCAGCCTGGTCTACAGAGTGAGTTCCAGGACAGCCAGGGCTATACAGAGAAACCCTGTCTCGAAAAAAACCAAATCCAAAAAACCAAAAATGGGGCTAGAGAGATGTCACAATGGTTAGCACCCCAGCTGCTCTTGCAAAGGACCCAGGGTCAGTTCTGAGCACCCTCACGGCAGCTCACAGTCATCTGTAACTCTAATTCAGAGAGTCTGATGCTTTCTCCTGGCCTCCAAAGGTGTTGCAAGGATGCGAGGTACAAACACACATGCAAACAAAGGTCATACATTAAATAAAGGTAAGTCTTCTTTCTCTTAAATAATCGATTAAGTGAGGTGCTGAAGAGATGGCTCAGCGGTTAAAAGCATTTGTCCTGCAAACATGAAGACCCCACTTCCAATTTCCCAGGACCCATATATATATATAAAACAAATAAAAAAAAAAAACTAAATATGGCTAGATATGGCTCAGCAATGGAAGACGTAGACAGAGGGATTCAGAGAGCTGTCAGTTATCCTAGCCAAGCCTACACAATGACCTTCCAGTTCAGTGAGTCTCAGGCAATAAGATGGGAATAATAAAGGAAGACAGCTTGCATCCTATTTGGGCCTTTGCTGGATTCTACACCCAAATGCTAATGTACATGGAACACAAGTGCATGCACACACACACACACACACACACACACACACACAGAGAGAGAGAGAGAGAGAGACAGAGACAGAGAGACAGAGAGACAGAGAGACAGAGAGACAGAGAGAGAGACTATCAAGTAAACCATACATTAACCAGTGTATAAGTGTACCCAAATGAACTAAGAAGAGAAATTCCTTCTGGTTTAGTAGAAAACTCACCTGCCATGTAAGAGACCAAAGAGACTCTATCCATTATCCTCTGAGTTGTCGGGGTGACAGGTGTGTACGCAATCGTAAAGGTAGAGTCATTAAATGAGTCAATGCGTCCCAGGTCCACATCAGGCAGGGACGAAAAATCATGAACTTCATGCAGTTCAAGAAATAAAGTTAAGCCAAGTAGTATAAGTGCTGTGTACAGGAACTCCTACAGAGCCAGATAAAAGAAACAAAGACAACTGTAATTTCTAATAAGTCAAACACAAATGGGTTTGCTGTATAGCTATGATATTGGTTGATGAATTTTCAAATTTCTCAGCCCCCTAGGATATATTTCTGGAAATACTCCATCTACAAAAGTTAAGCATTCCGTATCATTCTCAAGTCTTATTTTTAAAATTATTTTCTTGCTATCTACTCTAAGCTGACTTTGAAGTTGTAATCCTTGTGGCTCAGCCTCCAAAGGGTACAGATAGGGCCACTGCACCTGGCCTCCTCTAGGGAATTTTGGAAGTGAAATTTACTGCTCTTGTGTGAGGAGATGAATTGAATTTTAAAATTCAGTAGCAGGCTGTGGCTGGGCCCAGACTCCCTCCAGCACCCCTCAGTTTGAGTTTGCTTCAAGAATCAGTGGGTGGAGATGGTTCCAAGACACTGGCAAGTTAATTATTATTACCTTGGTGTTGGTAGTTTAATAATAATTACTATTTTGGTCATATTTCTAACTGCAACAACAACAACAACAACAACAACAAAAAGGCAGGGTCCTCAGAATAATATACTGACTTGATAGGTTGATAGGAGACCCTCAAGGGGAACTGCAAACAGCAAGTCACTTTAAAGGGTTTTAATTTCTGAAGTATATGTATGTTTATGTGTATATGTGTGTATGTGTGTATATGTGTGCACCTGTGCATCTACACACATGCACCACAGGCGCGCACACACACATACACACACACACACACACACACACACACACACACACGTACTTGTACGCATAAGCACCACAGTACACATGCTGAGGTCAATGATAAGCCATAGGAGGCAGCTCTCTTCCCATCCTGTGAGCTTAGGCTTGAGTCACGACCTCAAGCATGGATGCAAGGCCTTTGAGCTGACCAACCCTGATATCCTTTTTTTCTAATAGTTGACTTTTACAACGTTCACTGAAGGCTCTGTGGTTAGGAACACAGGACACCTGGAAGAGCAGGTTCTGTGCCCAGCAACTGCATGGTGGCTCACAACCACCTGAGTTTAAGGCCAGCCTGGTAGTCTACTATGTGAGTTCCAGGACTGTACTACATAGTGAACTCAGTCTCAACAAGTTCACTGAAGGTGCTGGAAAGATGGCTCAGAGGTTAAGAACACTGTCTGCTTTTCTAAGGGTCCTTGAGTGCAATTCCCAGCAACCACATGGTGGCTCACAACCATCTGTAATGAGATCTGGTGCCCTCTTCTGGCCTGCAGGCATACATGCAGGCAGAATGCTGTATACATAATAAATAAGTCTTGAGACAGAGAGAGAGAATTTATTAAAAACATTCACTGAGTATGTCCTTAGCATAATCTTGCAATTTAGTTAACAAATGCTACCTGGCTACAATATCTGATACTTCAGTGGAAAGACTTTTCTTCACAATTATGCCGATTTCACAAAGTCCTCTTTTTAGAAGAGGAAGATCCAGGGGCTGGAGAGATGGCTCAAGAGTTAAGAGTACTGGTTGCTCTTCCAGGGGCCCTGGGTTCAATCCCCAGCAACCACATGGTGGCTCACAACTATCTATAATGAGATCTAATTCCCTCTTCTGGCATGCAGGTGTACACACAGGTAGAGCACTTATACATAAAATAAATAAATAACTCATAGCAAAAGTGATAGAGAGAGAGATAAAGATAGAGAGAGAGGGAGAGGGAGAGAAAATGGAGAGGGAGGGAGAGGGAGGGAGAGGAAGAGGGAGAGGGAGAGAGAGAGAGAGAGAGAGAGAGAGAGAGAGAGATTAGCTCTGCCATCAGCATATGAATCCATTAGCACACTCTTTGTCTCTTTGACCTGCTACAACCTTAATCTCAGTGATCAAAACAGTTTGAAATGGCTTTGTAAGTTTTAAGGCACTTATTTATTGTATTCTCATTTTGGCCCCTCCTCTGTTATTACCCCCCTCCCCCCCAGTGAATGGCCTCCTCCTTCTGTGTGGAGGCATAATTTTTTCCCAGGGATGTCTCCAGTCCTTGCACACAGGAAACATACTGCACCATCACACACAGGGAGCAGAGCAGATCCTGAGTCATACCAAAAATGTGTCTCTTTTCAGTCTCTTTTTTCTGAGAAGATTCTTGCACAATAAGGCCCACGTTTGTTGGCACACACTTATCTCTCTCTTAACCATCTTGGTCTGTTGAATAAGAAACAAGGAGAAGAGTCAACAAATACTAAGATCTTAAGAGGAAATGTTCTGCAGATGTCAGAGCCTGGTTGCCCTTTACTCCAAAGGAAGGACTTGGCTTCTGGAATTCATAGCTTATCAACTGGGTATCCCTTCTATTTCCTTCCCACTTCCTCTTCTCACTCCAAGACTCTTTCAACAGTGTATTTCCTTAAACGACATACAACATAAATACATTAACATTCTAATTTGTACAGTATATAGCCATTTAAACACATGGGAGAGAAGGGGACATGAATCCAGGCTTGGATGATATTCTTTATATATAATTATATAATTTATAAATCAACATCTCTTGCACAACATAATAGGTATATTAATTTAATGTGAGAAAGCCACCATATTTCACTTTTCCCGGAGGAAAACTTAAATCTATGGAAACACTGAATTGCTGAAGTAGTTAATATACCGGGATTTTGGGCTAGAGTTTCTTTTCTCACATGATAAAGACAGTGTCATGAACAGTAATGGTGCCCTGTGCAAATATGGCAGAATATGTCTACAAGAATTGAAAGTACTGGGTGAGGACCTTAATCCTCTTAGTCCTTTTTATTGTGGCAAGGAAATTTGGTTCTGTCTTTATGAGACATGAAAGTAGACATGTTATTGTACATATTATGAACTGTGTAGAGATATTCATTCATTTCAAGGTTGCCCTTGGAAAGGTGTACTGTATTTGAGCATGTGCTTGAGGCAGTGGTAAAGTCGGTCTTGAGACTGAGATTCAAGTAGGCTTTAGCTGGGTATAAAACTCCTAAGCTTTGACCTAACTTTTTCAATTTCTTCTTATTGATCATCTTGGGGAATCAAACTGAAAGGGATTATAAAGGAAGTAGCTGTCATTGTAATGGGGTAGACATACTATGTAAAAGTGTGTTTAATTGGGTGGGGGAAGCTAGAAATGGGGATAAATGAAGCTTAGTGTTTTAAGAGTCCTACTAGTAGCAACATAGAGGGTGCAGGCTCCGTGGGGGGTGAGCTTCATGAGAAACCATAACTTTCTGTGTACTCTTCTCTGATAAGGAATGCTGATTACGGTAGGCACCATGTCCAATAATTTCATACTAGGCATCTGAGGAGGGTACCATTGTCCAAGGTATACCTAGTTACTAATCAATAAAGAAGTGGAGAATCTGAGAAGTTTCCATAGCAACGTTTAACGTTTTTGGTAGCATAACAACTCCACACATTGGATTTTCTTTTTAAGTAGTGGTCTTCAGAGAGGAAATAAAACATTCTTCCCCTGACAAATAGCTTGGGAGATTCTGCTGAGGACTGGTTTGGGAGGATAAGGTTCTTTCTAATGCTGAGAGCCAGTTAGAGCCTATTGAAAGGCACCACAGGGATTTCAATCGAAGGGCACATCATGATGTAGGTGCAGTATTTGGCAGGTTTAGTCATTCTGCCCTTAGGAAAGTAGTAACCAAGAATAGGAAGTATATGGGGTGTGTGTGTGTGTGTGTGTGTGTGTGTGTGTGTGTGGTGTGCATGGATACCATGGGATTTGTAGATGGATAGATGATTTTGGTGAGGAGTAGGGCATAATACAGACACAGAGATAGAAGCTAAGCCTGAAAGTCTTTGCCCTGTGCATGAGCAGTGAGGAAGGAGCGTGCAGGAGCAGAGCAGCCTGTCTCCAACAGAAACTGAAAATTGGTCTCAGCATTTATCACTTATAGCAAAAGTGTTCACCGAGCCTGTGGGGAAGGAGAAGACTCTCAGAATTTGACTAATGTGTTCATCCAGGCTCTTCAGAGAAACACGAAAAATAGACCACAACTGTATCAACATCTGGCAACCTAGAGATTTTTTTTTTTAATGTGAGAGGGGGAGAGATGTGTGGAAATGGTGAACAATAATCCACGTACTTTCAGGAATTGGTTCCTGGACTGCGTGGCCTGCTGATGTCAAGACAAGGAGGGCAGGCAAGTGGGACGCCAATGGGCATATGAACTGGCACAGCCTTGCCTACAGACTGTGAAACAGCAAAGCTGGAAGCTCATTCGGAGCATCTGCATCTTAAAGCTGAAGAGAATTTCATATCTTCTGGCGAACCTTGGGCTGTATTTGCAAGGTCTTCCTGTGGTTAAATGAAGCTCGCTCACTTTAATGAATGGTTTTCTTACTGATGTATACTATAATGATGAATCTACAAGATGGCTCAGTCTTAACAACGCTTGCTTCCAAGCCTAACAACCCTAGTGTGATTCTTGGGACTCACACATAGGAAGGAAAGAGCTGATTCTCACAAGTTGTCTCCAACCTCCACACATATATCATGATACACATCAGCTTCCCTTTCAACAACCCACCCCACCTCAAAAAAAATAAAAAAAAAAACCTTAAAGTACTGATTTAAATATTAATTGCATTTAAAAAATACTTTCACAGCAACATGTAAATGAGCATTTGATCAAATAGCTGGGTCTCATAGTTCAGCCAAGTAGACACATGAAATTAACCATCACAACGTGGGGATCCATAAAGATATTTTACTCTAGCAGGACATTTCCCGGAAAGAGAAGTTTCAGAGCATAGTTGAATACAACCTCTTCCCGTACCCTAACCCAGAAATCACACACTACTCCAGTTTTTCCAGCCTTTCTGGAAGCTGGAAAATGAAAGAAAACAAACAGAAAAAAAAAGAAAACAAAACAGGGGAACTCTTCATTAAGTTCATTAAGACTTTAAATTGTGGAAGGGAAGGGCTTGCTTAGACTGAATTACACAATCTAGTTACTTCAGCAAGAATTCGCTTTTCTGGGAGGCTTGCCAGGGCCATTGATTCCATTGTGGTGTTCTAAGCCGGTCTGTGTCAACTGGCTCTTAGGTCCTAATCACTGGTAGAAATAACATTTTAACCAACCTGTTGCCTAAAACTGGCCCTCCAGGTTGTGATGGGATATTGTCATATGGATAGAGAATAGATGTTTCCCCTGCATGATGCTAGCATCCCAGACAGGTCAGAGATTCAAACAGAGAGCTGCCTATTTCTCAGGAGAAAAATTCAGGTGAAGAGTCCAGGGGACAGTCCCATCATCGGGCCGGAGCACAGTAGCTACACCCAGCTTATTTCCGGAAAAGAAAACAACACGTGGCTATAAAGTAAGGCTTAGAGGCAAGTCTTGGTATGAAAGGATGAAGAAAAAAAATATCAGAAAGCCTGTGGACTGACAAATGGAGAGAGGAATGTAGTACTAGCAATAAATAAATAAATAAATAAATAAATAAATGTTTTAAGTCAGGGTGTCCAGGAGCCCCAAGAATTGCTCCGGGCAACGTGAACATTCTTAGAGAGATGGGACAGCTTGAACCAGCAAAGGGAGCAGTCACAGCCCTCTATAGCCAGAACTGAGACTAACTCCCAATCTCAGAGTTCCAGTCTAAACCTCCCGTGCAGCATGAACAAGCCCAGTACAACTTCCTTCTTGCTTGCTATTCCCTCCTTCTCTGGTTCCTAGATCCTTGCTAGCTCATGTACAAATAAAACCGAAGGCTTTGCTTCAGCCTGAGTGGATATGATTGACTCTGTGCCAATCCACAAAACCCTGTTTACTGCAAACTCCTGCAGGCAGCACAGGGTAGGGCATTTGAAATAATACCATTGTGGTGAAGTGGCACATGCCTCCATATGATTCAAGGCATCATACCCAACAGATAAAAAATGTGCAGGAAAGAATCTTATGTTAAGAAAGCAAAGCAAAACAAACTACCTGTAAGTCTGAGAGGGACAGGCTGAGATGCAAAAGCAATTCTCTAAATGCCATCCTAAAAATGTCTCAAAATTGGAGAGAAAGTATACTGGAAATGGCTGCAAATTACCATACAGTTCACACGCACGTGTGTGCAGCTGCAGCGTGGCAGCAGATTCACATTCAGACGCATGCAGAAAATGCTTCCAGACGACCTGCTTACATTTCTCACAATTACTAACACATTTCGGGTGCATGCCTACATCTTTACTTAAAACGAGAAAATATGTACAATGCCTTTGAAACAACCCACTCCTTCCCCTGTAGACCACATGAAAACAAACCCAGAAACACTGAAACTCTCTGCATAAAAAAATAATGATAGTTTCTCCCTAAAAATATTGTCACTGAGTAGATGAAATCTCGCTTATAACAGCATAGTACAAACAAAACAGAAGCAAAAATGAACTTACTTTTGGAATGTCTGAAGAGAGTGTCCTGAGACCTGGCTCACCCCTGTTTCCTCGCTCCAAGAAAATGGGTTCTGTTTCTCCCTGGTCTCTGTCACATCTGTATTGGTCTCATTCTGTTTGCGTGTTTTGAGCATTCCCAGTCAGCCTGACTGCTTTTGGAGGAAGATTGTGGTTGTAATTTTCTTGGCCTGCTGAGCACTGTAGTCACATGACCACTCTTGAACAAATCTCTTTTTTATTGGACTTCCAGCCAGTTCCCACAGCAGAGAAGTGCCGACCCTACCCATTTGACTAATTATATAGTGTCGGAAAAATCTGTGTTGCTGAGGGAATCCACATTTGTAACTTTTCTGAGCCCTCCTCCCAAAAGAAACTGGCAGATTTCAAACAAATAAAATAAAATAAAATATCGTCCCTTCGAAGGTAAAACATAAAGAGCTCAGGGCTCCGAGCTCTGGATTTATTCTACATTGTTGAGGCAGATAATCTAATTAGGTTTCAAGCAGCATAGAAAGCAATATCTTGATTTTTTTTTCTATTTCATATCTTCCATCCTGTCCATTACCTCAGTTCCTGGTCTCACCAGCATCAGTCAATTGACTCCATCTTTAAAGTGTGCTCAACATTATGTGCTGTGTTTTATACAAAAGAAAAAGAAGCCATGGATATGTCTGGTGGAGGTGCGGTGTGGTATGGGAGAAGGAGCTGCGTCTAGGGGCCCATGCTGGGGCACCCCTTTCCCCTGAGGTACCAGTTACAGTATAGTAGTATAGAGTTCATTTAGGGCATGGGGAGGGGAGTTGAGAGGGTAGAGAAGAGAAAGACAGAGAGAGAGAGAGAGAGAGAGAGAGAGAGAGAGAGAGAGGGAGAAGGAGTAGAGGCCAGCCATGAGCATGTGGAGAGAGGGGGAGGGGAATGTAGAGAGAAGGGACAGAGGGGAAAGGGAAAGAGGGTCAGGGAGCAAGAGAGGAAAAGAAGAGAGTGAGGAGGGGGCACCTGTGGGGCGGAGCCTAGAAGAAATGCTAACATTATTGTTCTTAGGAAGTATGGCTAAGAACAACATTCAGCTACATATAGGAGACTGTAAACCAAAACTAAGGCAACCATAAAAGACCTTAGTTAAACAAGTCACAATTTAATAGAGAGATAGCCACTGTCCAGCTATTATTTAGAAAATTCTATTTCATTTTCAAAGCTAGAAAGAACAAGGAAAAACTTAGTTTCTGTGTGTCAGGGCACTTTGAAAATACAAGTTGAGAGAGACTATTTGTGGCTTCAGATAATCGTCCCCGTAAACTCCAAGATTACACAATGGAACCCGTCAATTTTTAACTCATAAAACAAGCAAATGCAGTTGGATCTCTGGGGTCGTTACCTATTCAGAATCCTGAGGTGGTTTCTGTAATGCTGGTTGAATGACAATTGCAAGCTCTGTGGGGGAGGCTTCGGTGCCCCGTAAGAATTCGCACCTACGGTTCTGTTCTGATTTTTAAGCTTCCCTGTCATCGGGATGCTCAAAGAAAAGACTTTTCCTTCCATAACTGTGGCTATCATCTTTGAAAAGAACCTTTACTTCACTTCCAGAAGCCTGCCACCTTTTGCTTTGTCAAAGGTTTTACTGAGTTAGCCCTGTTTTGTTGAGGGCTTTTTTTTTTTCTCCAATTTTTCCCTCTGAGAAATGATTTACAGATTATTGTGCAACACTCCACTGGGGCTGTCTTGCAAGCATGCAAAGAGCCATGAACTACCCAATAAACTGTTATTGCAACATCTACACTACAGTACTTCCTACTGACCATTTTTTAATACTAATTCACTAACTTGTTTGAAAACAGTATTTTTTTTTAATTGCCCAGTGTTCTGAGAGGAAAACCCCCAAAGTCTTATAAAAAGAAAAGCTAGAAAATTTTGTTTGTTTGTTTGTTTTTTGTTTTGTTTTTGTATGAAGATGACAAGACTGTGAAGCCATTGGCTTGACAGAAAACTTGGCCTCGTTCAAAGGAGTCAGAGGTGGTTCTCAAACTTCTGGTTACTGTGACCCTTTAATACACTTCCTTGCCAGGCAGTGGTGGCACATGCCTTTAATCCCAGCACTTGGGAGGCAGAGGCAGGCAAATTTCTGAGTTCAAGGCCAGTTTGGTCTACAGAGTGAGTTCCAGGATAGCCAGAGCTACACAGAGAAACCCTGTCTTGAAAAAACCAATAATAATAATAATAATAATAATAATAATAATAATAATACATTTTCTCATGCTGTGGTGACCCTCAACCATAAAATTATTTTCATTGCTACTTCCATAACTGTAATTTTGCTACTGTTATGAGTCGTAATGTAAATATCAGATATGCAACCCCTGGGAGAGGGGTCATGACCTTCAGGTTGAGAAACACCATTTTAGCAGAGTATCAGAGCCCTGGATGAGAAACAGTTATTTCAGGTTCTTAAACATGGTCTTTCCTTGGCCAGATCAGTGTAATGCTAAATAGTTGTTATAATAAATGCTTCTAAAAATCTCAATGATGGTGATATCACTAAGCACTTTGCAGAAGTTCATTTTCTTCTTGATTGTTCCTCTCAGCTACTCCACTGTAGGATGTCAACATTCCTTCTCTCACCATCCCATAATTCTCAGCGATGGACAGACAGCATCATTCCCTGCTCAGAATCTCAGCAACATCCTCCCTTTCCTCTGGTCTTTAGAAACTCTTACGCAGGTGATGATCTGTCCCCATGGATGATCTTCTTATGATAAACAAGTGTGTCCTGCAGCATAACATATACTATGGAGGAATCGCATAACACAGAATAAGAGGCATCTTGCCTGGGCCAATTAACATTTATTTACTTATATTTAATTGTTAACATTTATTTATATTTAATTGTATGTGTAATTATACAATAAAGTATAATTATATAAAATTATATATGTGAATATATCACATATGATTTTATTATATACTATATAATCTTATATAAACATATTTAATGGCTTATTTATTTATTAATTTTTTATTTTATTGACAACTTCATATATTTATAATACTGAATTTAAGTGGGTTGGAGCTCCTATTTCCCCTCATCTCCATTCCCACCCTCTCTCACTAAAACCCTTCTTTCCAAAAATTCCCTCTGCTGCCTTCCTATCTTCTTTTTATGTGCACTCCACTGAGTTTGATTGAAGATTCTTGCTCAAATGGAGTGAAAGGTATTTTCTGCAGCAAGCACAGCTTCACACTGGCTATACCACTGGAGAAAATGGCACCCTCTCCTCTCCAACACCCAATTGCTCAGGGAGTTGAAGGCCCTTTTGGAAACCTGCACTCTACAGCGCCAAATGCGAACCATAAGAATGTATTTCAGAATGGTTACGACCATTTTCTAAAACAATTCACAGAAATGACCACATAGTGCCACGAATTCTTAGTCCTCGAAGTGTTGGTGATGTTGCCATTACTGTACTGTGCTTCTGAGATGAACATAGTTCTGAAATTCTGGGTGGCTCAGGTCTCTTGTCCTGTTTTCTATCATAGAACTCTCAGTTATGAGTCTGAGACAGTCTCACTATGTTGCTATCTTAACCAGGAATGTAGGGGATGGGGGGGCGGTGCTAAGGTTCTGCTCCCCGATTGGTTCTTCATCTATCAATAAAGATGCTAGCGACCAATGAGCTGGGTGGAATGGGCAGAACTTCCGGGTCCCTGAAGGAAGCCTGGATGACTAAGGAGAACTGGGGAAGAAGCAGGAGTAGCTGCAGGAGATAAAGCCAACCAGCCATGGTTAGTTTTCGGTTTTGAGTGGCTAGTGGCCACTCTATCCGATTAAGCCTGGGCTGGCAGGAGAGGTTTAGCAGTCAGTGCTCAGTCATTGACTTAGCAATGACCCTGGATCGTGCAGCAACGAACTGGCGCGCATGCTGGGGGTAGCACAGGTCATTCCCGGAGCTTAGGCAGGGTGGCAAAAGCTACATGCAACACAAGAGAAGGTACTGTTGAGACACTAAAACATTAGAAACCTTTCTTGGTTGGCTCCCATGATCCTCCGCATCAACATAGTCTCGTTAGATTGTTTCGCTAAAAGAATCCTCATAGTGCAAAGGAACAGAGTCTTCAAGGCCAAATGAAAGCAAGCTGTGTAATGCAAGGATAGTTAATTGCACTGCTTGGGCCTTTGCTTTATTGCAAGAAACACATATTCTAATACTAATGAGTACAGTGCCTTCTCCTGGGTGTGTGCTCAAAGGACTGGAAGTCTCACCACAGAAATATTTGCATACCCTTATTTACTGCTGCAACATTCCCAATACCATAGAAACAGAACCAGCCTAGTGCTTTAAGGACGATGAATGGGTAAGGAAGACGTGGTCCATACACGTAGTGGAATTTCATTCGGTTGTAAGGTGGAATGAAAACGTGACATTTGCAGATAAAGGGATGCAGCCTGTGTTACTTGAACTATCCCCGGGCTCAGACAGATTCGCCTTATTTATGCTCATATGTAGATCCTAGATTCAGATCTGTGTGGATCTGAATTCATGCACATACTCAAGTGCACATGCGTGCACAGACAGTATAGATTATAAAATTAGAAAAGGGACCAGGAGAGATTAAAAAGAGGAGTCTTGGGATTGGTGTCCTAGCTGGTTTTATTAGTATAACAAACACGTTGAGCAAAAGTCACTTTAGGAGAATACAGGTATTTATTTTAGCTTACAGGTTACAGTTGAACTCCAAAGCAGGCAGGAACTCAAGGCAGGAACTGAAGCAGAGATTATGGAGGGATGACCTTTACTGGCTTGCTTGCCCCGGTTTTTTTTTCAGCTACCTTCCTTAGACTTCCCAGACTTACTTGCCTAAAGATGGTAGCACTGAGAGTGGACTGGATACACTTCATTGAGAAAATGCCTGGGGCTGGAGAGACAACTCAGTCCTAAGCACACTGGCTGCTGCTTTTCCAGAGGAACTGGGTTCAGTTCCTAGCATATGGAGGCTCTCCGATGTATATAATTCCAGTCTCTGGGTATTTATTTAATGCCCTCTTCTGATCTCTGGGGGCATCATATAGGTGTGATGTGCAGATTTGCATGCCATCGAAATACCCATAAGATAAAAATAAAAGGTGAAGAAGATGCCACACAGGCACGCCAACAGCTCCTCAACTGAGGTTCCCTTGTTCCGAGTAACTGCAGTCTGTGTCAAGCTGAGAAAGACTAACGAGGACTATTAGGGAGGGGAACATAAAGGAAGGCTTTGGAATACTTGCTACATAAAAACAGAAGAGGGCTGGTGGGTGGCAGATGACCAGCCAGAGTGGTGGGGGAGGGTGTGGGGGGGAGGAGGGGGAGCAATAGAGAAGGATCAACAAAAACAGACTGTATAGGAAAGCACCACAGGGAAGCCCATTATATTTTTATTTCAATTTTGTTTGTTTATTTGTTCTGAGTGCAAGTATGTAGACACATGCCTGACACCACATGTACGTGGAGGTCAGAAAACAACTTAAGGGATGATTCTCTCCTTCCACAATTTGGGTCCCACCCAAGGATCAAACGCAGGGCATCAGACTGGACAACAGGCACTTTTACCTGCTGAGGCAGTTTTCTGGACCTAAATAAAGTACCTGTAATGCTTTGGCTTGTATGGATTAATTTGTTATTCAGAAAGCCAGGTACTTCAACAGGGTCAGCGTCAATGTCTCTTTTTAAAGTTAAAAGCTTGGAGCCTTTGCTCAGTGTCTACTTGAGAATTCTCCTAAGTTGAGGACAGTTGATATTCACAAACACTATTGAAGTTACAATTCAAGGGAATTTTTTCATATAATTTTTTTCATATAAATTTATAATTTCATATAAATGTTTGGTTAATTGGTAACAATAATAGTAGTAATAACAAAAAAAAAGTCTCATAGATAAGAGTCCAGGTAACTGTACTGATGTTGCAGTAGATAGGTTGGAGCATTCACAGACTTGGTAAGTAAAGATGTACAAAGCCGCTCCTTGTTCCTAGGAGTATTCCCTCTCCATCACTTTTTCGCAACTCAAAATATCAGAAATGTTTCAGATTCATATGTGAATAGGCATGCAGTCATTGAATGGTTGCAAGTATCTACGTCCACCAGCTTAAAGTTGCTTTTGCAGACTCACAGTCTGCAATCTGTGAGTCGAGAGGAACCAGTGAATGATGAATAATAGGTCAGGGTGAGTTACAGAAAAACAAATACTGTGCTGATGGGAAATCGATTGATCCTCTTCTCCCTAAAATCAAAATTGTTTACGTTATATCTTACCTAGACACAGAGGAAAGAAAACAGTTAAGGTTTTGAAGTTCAGGCGAAGAAAATCAGTCTCTTTGGTATGCTCAGAAGCATCAACACTATTGTTAATGCAGTTTAAAACTCCACACTGTGTGCAACATGACTTGATTGAGCATAATCCGGCTGCGAGTTCTAAACTGTTCACCCATTGGCCATCAGAAAAAAACAAACAAACAAAAAACAAAAACAAAAACATCTGACGTGAGTTTCGAAAATACTTAGTGCTGCATTTGAGATGAGTAAGGCACATTGATGCTCTTAGATACTCTCTGTAAGAGGGACGTGAGCTTGAAGATACAGAGAGTATTTTGAACTCTAAAGCTCTTCCTGTGGGAGGAGCTTCCACTTCACTGAGGAATTGGCTTCCTCATCAAAATCATCCAGCTCCTGCTCCTTGGAGAGCTCCAGGAAGACCTGCGAAAGAGAATGTATAAAGAAAAAAAAAGAAAAGAAAAGAATGAGGGGCATAGTAAGCAACCTCCTATAGCTACAAACAATGCAAAGGTTCCATACTTCCTAAGCTTATTTGATCTTCTCTTTTGCATGTATATGCACATATGCATTTGCATCCACGTGTGTGTTAGTACATGATATGCTGGTATCCGTGAACGCCTGGAGTTGATCTCGGGTATTCCTTTCCATTTCTCTATGGACTTTATTTATAGAGGCATGGGGCACTCAACTGTAGCTAGAGCTCTTTCCTTAGCTAACCCAGCTAGCCAGATGTTTCCATAGTGTTCGGGCTACAGGAGCCAGCTGTGTCTACTTGGCTTTATATGGATTCTAGAGGTCCAAACTATAGTCCTTACTATCAAAAAGAGCTTTATCCACTGATCCATCTTTCTGGCCCCAAGCTTTTTAGGATTATATATAATCACTAAAATTTACCCACCTGCTCCAGAGTGGACTGTGAGAGGCTGTATTCTTCCAAGTCAAAGTTCTCTTTCACTGTGTAAGAAAGAATTCCCATTAGGAGCTTATATATATATATATATATATATATATATATATATATATACACACACACACATATATATATATATATTTATTCAGGGAATGTTACCAATTTGTGAACAAAAGGACACACAAATAATAAAAATATAAGATAATAACCATCTTTTTGAGTTAACTACTAGGAAGTATATACAACATTTAGTCATACCGAACGATAGACATGTTTCTGTAGAGATTTGGCAAAGGCATTAGAAGATGTAAAAGAAGAAGAAGAAAAATTCCAGAACGCCAATATGAGATAAAACGAAAACATGTTTCTCCTTGTGCTAGAACACTCCCATGTGTCCCTTACATCTGCCCTTCTCCTTTCTACCTCAAAGAGTAGTGCTAAGCAATGCGTCCCAACAGGTCTTCAGCAGGAGGAAAAATAAAAAGAAAAGGGGGTCATGGCTTTTATTCTTTTTTAACTTTTACTTTTACTTATTCACTTTACATCCTGCTCACTGCCCCTCTCCTGGTCACCCCCTCCCACAATCCTTCCCTCACCTCCCCTTCTTCTGGATATCCCCCCCCACACACACACACCCTGGCAGTTCAACTCTCTGTGCCCCAAAAGCTGTTGCCTGTACATGGGATATGTTCTTGTAGCTGGACTGCCTTGTTTGGCCTCAGTGGGAGATGGCTTTTATTTTCCCATTCCCTCCCTGACACTGAATCTCTTGACCAGTGGCCACTATTTCTCCAAGGTGACAAAGGCGACACCGTTCTGCTCCACACTGTGCCTTTCTGTCTCTTTGGATCTAATGACAGTGGTAACCATTGCGCTTACTTAGTCTCAAGAAAATGCACTGTGCTCCTGTGTAGTAACTGCAGACGTGATAACTACAGTGCCCATGATCAACCAATCTTGCTGCCTTGTTGCCGCTTCTCTCTTTCTCTTCCACTCTACCTTAAAGGGGCTCCTACTATCAGCTTATAAAACAAGGAGGTAACATAGTAAGAAGACAAATAAAATCCCGCGACCTCCCTGGCTATCGGCAAATTATCACCTGAGAACGGAAAGCCCCTGAAGTTGTATGGAGTTGCATTACCCACATTTGATCTTCTGATACAGAAGAATGAATCGATATGGATGTTCGTGGAGCGTGCATCGTTTTCAAAAAGTTCTGAGCCTAGTTCCGTCAATAAGTGTACTGCAGCTGGGAACATTCATGGTGTCTAATGACCCTTGAGGAAATGTTAATTTCATGTCTGTATTTGTCACTTTGTGTCATCTTCCCATCACGGGGTAGAAAAATGCTACTAAACAAATGTTTAAAAATCCTCCCCCCCAAATGAGAACCTCAATGTTAGCAAATTAAGTATGAGAGAAGGAATATGCGTTAGAAAAGGATGTTGGTGAAAGCATAAACATCAGAAGGCTTTGAAAGGAAGGCTACATTTTTTTCAGGGAAGCAGCCTTCCTGGAAGGAAAAGCCCATTGATGCTTATCTATTGCAAATGCATCCTGTTTATGAGAGCTCCATAGACTGCTTCTCATCAGAAGGATGACAACCTAACAACCAGGCCAAAACAAGACATCCAGGAAGACGATGGACCAGAGGGTGAGAGTGTACAGTGAGATTAAAAAAAAAAAATGAAAAAGAAAAAGAAAAATGTATATGGGTGGCCCTAACCACGTATCGAGAAGACACAAGCTGGGAAGTGTGAGCTCTCAGCAGAAGGCAGTTGGCAAGGTTGAAAGCACAGCACTGGAAGAGGCACGAAGAATACCACAGTGTGGATCTGAAATGTCCTTCACAAGCTATGCAAACGGTCCTCAGTTTGTGATACTAACTTGAAAGCTATGGAGCCTTTAAGAGACAGGGGGCAGCATTTGGGATGTGAATACATAAATAAATTGAGATAGATAGATAGATAGATAGATAGATAGATAGATAGAGTATACTACCTCATAATGGCATAAGGATTATGGAAAATTTTGAAGTTTGAATGCATTTTACATTATGAGGTGGACATGCCAAATCATCTTGTTGAGAACCATTGGCTTAGATGTCTTAGCAATCTATTAACTATGTATCATGAACATCCTATGATTTTTTTTAAGCCAGTTTAGATTTTTATGGTTTGGGGAGTATTATTTCTAAACATGTACTTACGTCTCTCCAATTTGAAGAAAGCCTCGGATAAAGGTCGTACATCCTCAACAGGCAACTTATAGACCATCAGAGAGGAGTACCTGTGAAGAGGAGAGAAGGATGAACACTGGGCTTCAAGGTCATGAGTGTATTCCTGAAAACAAACAACAATCTGCTCAATTACTTGCATAAACGTACATCTTACAACTTGGAGGTGACTGTGGTCCAAGTGTTCTTTGATCAACAGTTAGTCAGACTACGAGGAGGAGGAAGGGGGGACACTCAGGAGGAAGCCAGTAGCATGGTACCTTAAGAAGGGAAGGAACAAGACTGCTCTTCCACCTTAGGAAGACGAGAATGTCTAAGCAGAATCTGCTAGTGAGGTGGTATCACCTAATCTACCCAAGCCCCAGGCACCATGACTAATAATACATCTACTGAGAGATGCCATCCATGGAATTCTGATGGCTGTCTAGAACTACCACTGAGCTCTCTCAGGGCGTCACCTTTGATAGGGGTGGTGTGACTGTACTGGCTGGTTTGTGTATCAACTTGATACTGGAGTTATCACAGAGAAAGGAGCTTCAAGTGAGGAAATGCCTCCATGAGATCCAGCTGTGGGGCATTTTCTCAATTAGTGATCAAGGGGGGAGGGCCTATTGTGGGTGGTGCTATCCCTGGGCTGGTAGTCTTGGGTTCTATAAGAAAGCAAGCTGAGCAAGCCAGGGGAAGCAAGCCAGTAAGAAACATCCCTCCATGGCCTCTGCATCAGCTCCTGCTTCCTGACCTGCTTGAGTTCCAGTCTTGACCTCCTTTGGTGATGAACAGCAGTATGGAAGTGTAAGCTGAATAAACCTTTTCCTTCCCAACTTGCTTCTTGGTCATGAAGTTCTGTGCAGGACTAGAAACCCTGACTAATACAGTCTCTGAGATAATATAAGCACAAACATATACTTGATGTACTTCAGAACCTCACAAAGGTTAATTCCCCCACAAGAGCCAGCCTCAAGTGAGGAATTTATTGTTCTTTTTATTTTCTGTGGCAGCCCTTTGAACAGAGGCTCTCTCTCTCTTAGTAATGAAGGTACTCACTCATGTTTTCTAAAGTTAAAAACAATAAGAAGATAGAACTTTCATTTCTCATTATTCTAAAAACAAACAAAAACCCAACCAAATAATAATAATAATATAATAATAATAATAACAATGACAATAATAATAATAATAATAATACATACATACATACATACATACATACGTATGTACGTACACATTACCTTTCCTGCCGAGCAGCCTGGGGGAAGAGCCTCATGATCTCCATGTTCAGGGACTCCACCTGCGTGGGGACCTTCACCTTCATCTCCAGCAGATAGTCTTTGCCAAATTTGCTCTTTAGATGTTGGATGGATCCAATACACCTGGATATAGGTAGACAGGACGAGGCTGAAATCAAGCAAGGCAAGACAGCTATCTCTGACCTATGCAAGTCAGCACGTGGGTGCTACGGGCGGGGCCAGGCAGAGAGTGGCACAGACTCCCCAGATTCTCAGGGTGGGCAATGCCCTTCTACCACACAAAGTCACCTGGGGGTCCAGGGCAGGCCGGAAAGGTACTCACCTCAGTCTCCCAGACACCATGATGGCCACGCGGTCACACACAGCCTCAGCCTCAGCCATGTAATGGGTGGTCAGGAGGGCGCCCCGCTCTGTGTTTGCGAAAGTGGCCCGGATTGCCTGCCTACAGTTAGATCCAGGACAACAGCTAACTAAAGAGGGTCCTCGAGGTTATCATGGAGACCTTTTAGAGACCTTTCCATTAGCACACATGAGAAGCAAGAAATGCAGCCAGGAGAAACCAAAACCATTATTTGTGTAGGACCGAGGTACAACCAACCAACCAAACTTCCGGTTAGAGCTGAACGTTGAGGTTGATGTTGGGGGAAAAGGGCTGAGCATCAGATAATGACTGAGCAGGCCGAGGGGAGAGAGTGAGGACATTCTAGAATGTGTGATAATCACAACACACACACACCAAAGGCACGACAGGATTGATCTTAGAAATTTCATAAAGAAAATTCATGCTGAGGACTAAGGGTTTTAATTTTAGTCTCTGTCACCATGACGTTCTTGCAGAAGGATTTGAAACTTAATAATTGAGTGGACTAACTGTGCCTTATTGCATACTCAGAATAATCTAAGAGAACAAAATTCTCTTTTAATCAATTTTATTTATTTTGTAATTTTTATTTATAACTATTCACTTTACTGCTCCCCACAATCCTTCCTCTCCCCCTCTCATTCTCCTCTGAGTGGGTGGGGGTCCCTGGCTACCACCCCCAACCCTAGCACTTCAAGATGGTGAGGCTAGGGCCTTCCTCTCCCACTGAGACCAGATAAGGCAGCCCAGCTAGAAGAACACATCCCACAGACAGGCAACAGCTTTTGGGAGAGCCCCTGCTCCAGTTGTTTGGGACCCACATGAAGACCAAGCTGCACATCTGCTACATATGTGTGGAGTGGCCTAGGGCCAGCCCATCTATGAGAACAAAATTCTCACGATGGGCGATAGATGGAAACAGTACGCCTTTTGTTTTTGTATTCCAAGTGTTGGTCAGAATGCAAAATTGCATGCTTCTGCTGTCATTGCTTTCCCTGGTAATGAGTGTCTGTTTTTATGTTTTAAAGTAAACTACGCTGGAAGCCAGATTTTACAAGATCCCGACACCCCCACAAGTATTGCCCCTGAAACCTCACCACATTTGCTGCTGCCCCTCGGGGTCCATCCCAGTGGACGGCTCGTCCAGGAGCACCACAGAAGGGTTCCCCAGGATGCTGAGCACAAAACACAGCTGCAACAAGACCAGGGAACCTGTCAGTCATCGGCCTGCGGGATGCAGAACGGGATACGGAGTCCTGGACGTACCTTTCTCTTCAATCCCTCTGGCAGGGTCTTGACGAGAGCCTTCAAGTGGTCCTGCAGTTTGAGGGCATTCACCAACCTGATAAACACAATGAGTTGATCTTCATCAGGCAGGCATGGGGGACGGAGAAAGCATGACAGTACTATAGTAGTGAGAGCTTTCCAGGTCACAATTTTGACACCCCTTGCGTCCCTGCTACTGTTTAGACAGCGTTCAGCAAGGATTCATGCACTTATTCCCAGGGAGAGATGTCAGGAAACAGTGTGAGCACTTGAAGCTATAGAGACTAGAAGACAGGCCTGAGAGCAGCTGTTCTCAACCTGTGGGTTGAGACCTCTATGGAGGTCGCTTATCAGATATCCTGCAAACCATATATTTACATTACTGTTCATAATGGCAACACAATTACACTTATGAAGTAACAACAAAATAATTTTGGGGATCATCACAACATGAGGAACTTATATTAAAGGTCACAACATTAGGAAGGAAAGGACCCACCACTCTAGACCCACAAGGCTATGTCTTGGATTATACAGCCTTTATTTCTCTCTGTTTTTCTGACTGGTGATATCATCTCTCCTACTCACACACAATCCCCGCACTGATACCATTGCTCTTTGGCCTTCACTAGAGGCTAGACCAAAGGCTGACATCTTGAACTTTCATCTTCAAAATTGACCTAAATAGCTGGGCAGTGGTTGTGGCACAAGCTCTTAATACAAGCGCTGGTAAGTAGAGACAGGCAGATTTCTGTGAGTCAAAGGCCAGCCTGATCTACAGCGTGAGGTCGAGGACAGCCAAGGATGCACAGAGAAACCCTGTCTCAAAAACAAAAACAAAAAAAAAAAACAAAACAAAAACTGGATTCAATAAATAAATCTCTTTTCTTCAAATGTATCCAGACTACCGAATTTCATTACAATAACAGAAAACTGGCTAATACTGATATTTTTATAGTTCTTTTTGGTCAACACACCCTTTATTTCCACCATTATTTTCCATGGTTCCCCACCATGATGGACTGGTCTTCCTGGCATATAGGCCCAATAAATATTTTCTTCAGAAAGAGAGAGAGAGAGAGAGAGAGAGAGAGAGAAAGAAAGAAAGAAAGAAAGAAAGAAAGAAAGAAAGAAAGAAAGAAAGCAGAAAAGGAAGGAAGGAAGGAAGGAAGGAAGGAAGGAAGGAAGGAAGGAAGGAAGGAAGGAAGGAAGGGTCAGTAAACCTTACTCTGTAGTCTTAAAGTAAGAGAAAACAACAGTGAACCAGGTTCCAGATGACCAAGTGTCCCACAGGCAAGGGATGTGTAGTTAGAAGCTCTCTTCTTTAATTCTGTGTGAGCACATCAATAAGACACCCCTGTCCTGAACAGGGAGTGGGTGTGGCTTCCCCACATACCGCATGATGGTGACCTCAGCATCCTTTCTCTTCAGCCCCTTCACAGCAGCACACAACTCCAGGTGTTCCTTCACTGTCAGGACGGGCCACAGCACGTTCTCCTGAGGGCAGTACCCCAAGAATCCAAGGGCAGCACCCCCAGTACTCCCTTTCAAAAATACCTACACACACAAAAAAAATAATATTTCTCAGATACTATTTAAAACTACATGTGCATGTATATGTGATACTTAATGAAGTTCTCTTCACACACACGGGTAGTAAGAACATCAGTAAAATGAGGATTGCTGGAACAAGACCATGTCATGATGACAACATCAGTTGGCATGCCAAGCCAAATAGGGGGAAATCCACATGGTCTCAGACTCCATATGAAGAGCTACCGCTGGTCGATGGCTGTTGGCAGAGGAAGAATCGGTTTCCTCCAGGGATGAGCTCCTGTATAGGTTGACTAACCCTAAGTGGTTTGAACACATGTTTATATGAACAATGCAAAACATACATAGTAGCTTATATGTATACTATAGTATGCACACTATATATGTGTGTGGAGAGAGATATACATATATACATACTATATATATATATATGCATGTATGTATATACATGTATCAATGATGATTAAAGAAGAAAGCATGACTTTAGAAGATGGGGTGGAACATGGGAGAAGTCAGAGGAATGATGTACATGCAGTGTTCATGTATGAAGTTCACACAGAAATCATTAAGTGCTTAAAGAGCTAAATGGTCCTTTAGCTCTGGAGAAATGATGAATCGCTCAGTAATTTAAAAAGGCAAACGTTCCACATTGCTATGTCATAACATAGTTCAAACTTGAGGACTAAATCCACCCCCATGGTTCAAGTTAAGATGGCTTGGTTGGTGGCTTATTACATAAGTTCTCTCATTGATCCAGACGCTCAGAACAATGGATGGTTGTTAAGTTTTCCGTTTCCCAGCAGGGCAGTGGTTTCCAGGGAAGGGCAACCCTCCCCTCAGGGCACATCACTATCCAGAGGCACCAGCATTTGCTTGCCAAAATTGTGTTCGTATCTGTGGTGGAAAGGGTACTACTGGCATCTAGTGGGTAAAAGTCAGAGATGCTGTTAAATAGCCTATTAGACACGTATTTATTCCACCTGCATGCCATTGGTTTAAAGATGAGTGGCCCTGAACTGACTAATAAAGGAATATTCCCTTAGCAATATATCTACTACAGAAAACGATAATATTTATTATTTTGATGAGATCAGTACTGTATCGTATACAACAGCTCAGGTGTACTCTGTGATGCTATATATTGAAATGTAACCATTTAATATATCTTAAATTATGTCATTTTCAAAATTCCCTACAGTTAGCTGTATCCATGTAGATATATATGAACCTTCTGCATTCATGGGTTAGGATGTTTGCACAAGAGTCACAGAAGACAAGCTTGGGTCCTGACACTAGTATCAACTTTTAGAAAAGCCCTTGACCTTGAGTCTCTTATTATCTATCTCTGGTACAAAAGGAAAAAAAAAACAAGTTAGCTTTGCCTTGAAGAACTTTCTCTGGAGAGATAAAACAGAAAATAAATAAGTTGAAATGTAAATGGACTTATTACAGTCTCTGCTCAATGCTTTCATGAAAATATATGCATCTAATATAAAAGTTAATTGAACAAATGGTACAACCAATAAAAGGCCCTTTGAGGAGTGACATTAAGGAGATAGCCAAGTGCCTGGAGATGGCTCTATCCATGGGAGGGTTAGGGAGGGATCAAGCCCATACACCCTACAGTGAGGAGACCAAGAGCTGATTCCAGAGGCAGAGAGACAGAGGAAAGCAGTTGGCACAACCCTCATTTATGTTGAGCCTCTCGGGCCATGGTAGTGTTTAGAGTACTTAAGGTAAGAGGTTTTTTTGTTTTGTTTTGTTTTGTTTTTGTTTTTAAGATTTTTTTTATTTATTATATGTAAGTACACCATAGCTGTCTTCAGACACCAGAAGAGGGCATCAGATCTCTTCACGGATGGTTGTGAGCCACCATGTGGGTACTGGGATTTGAACTCATGACCTTTGGAAGAGCAGTCGGTGCTCTTACCCACTGAGCCATCTCTCCAGCCCGGTAAGAGTTTTTAATCCGGAGGGTAACAGGCTTTTGTTTGTATATTTAAAGGACTGTTCCAATAGCGGCATCAGGTAAGACTTGAAACAGAAGACAATTTATGAAGTCTCTTTAGCAATCAGTAGCATCTACAGCAATCCCTCATCAACCTTCCCTCTGATCTTAACCTCAGAGCATACACCAAGAGCATTTTCCTCTGAAGTCCTAACTTTGGTTTCTGATCATCATTTTATCTGATTTGGTCTACAAGAGGGCAATGTATACACATTTTATAATTTTTATCCTGGACTCTGGACAATTGTTCTGTCTCCAATGTACGTCATGTTGGGAAATTCTCGGCCTCCTGCACAGCAGCAGTGGGGTGCACTTAGAACGTCAATGCATCTCCAGTAGCACCTGAAGCTGTCAGCTTCTCTCTCGTCCCCGAAGATATCATCCCATCATCGGGGCAGGATTTGTCTCAGTTACGACAAGAAATTTTGTCTGGCTGTCTTCTTTGCGAAGACACCCGTGGTTTCTCGCTACACACGTGGCATGTAGTATTTAATTCCAGCATGGGTGCACAGAACAGTTATTAAATCAGAGCTTCATGACTGTAACCGCATCAGCGAGACTTGTTGGGGTTTAAACAGCGGTCATTAGTATGACGCTGGATGGGGCAACTCAGTTTACCAAGTTCTTAGGAGACATATCAAGGGTCTTTTCCCTGAAAGAATGCACAAAAATGTGTGTGTGTGTGTGTGTGTGTGTGTGTGTGTGTGTGATGTATATAATATTTTCATTAATATCTCTATTCTCTACTCACTCAAGGGCACTATTCTGATAACATTAACCCTTCTCAAAAATTATTTTTGCATTAAGTAGAAAGAAATTATAATCAGCCAGCTTCAGTTCATATCACTAGAATTGATTAAGGACTAACAACGCACTTTTAGGTTGTCGTGAGGAATCACTGTAAAGTGTTTGATGTATTTAACATTATGGGACACATCCCACGTGTGTTACTGACCTGACCCGCGGTTGGCATTGTGTCTCCTGTTAGCATGCTAATCGTTGTACTTTTGCCAGCTCCATTGTGTCCTAAGAGCCCCAGGACTTCACCTGAAAGAAGCGAGCATACCCAAGAACATGCAAATAATGTTAAAAAAAAAAAGTGAATGCAATTTGCAAACTCTCCCTGTGGCTAGAATACACAAACCGTACTATATACATTGTATACATTGTTTCAATCTCTCTCTCTCTCTCTCTCTCTCTCTCTCTCTCTCTCTCTCTCTCTCTCAAACACACACACAATGTTATTACTAGTTTCATCTTATAGAGAAGAAATCTGAGTCTTAAAGAAGTGCAGAAGTGCAGATAACTTACCTAAGGTTAGTTATTAAGAGACTGAGCTAGAATTGCAAAGAACACTTGTTCCAGTTAACCAGAAGCTTCCATATCAAACACTATCATTTTAACCCCGAGACAGATTCTTATTGTATAGTCCAGAATGCACTAGAACTCATGGATGGAGCCTAGGCTGGCCTTGAACATGTTACAATAATCTTGCTTAGCCTGCCAAGTTCTGGCATTATAGGCATGAATTGTTACGCCTAGCCACCATGAGCTATTTTTTAAGAATGAAAGATGCAGTCTTGTAACCCCGTCAAAGTTTTATTTTCATCCTATGCCAGGACTTAGAATGTAACTCATTGGTAGAATGTTTGCCTATCATGTATAAGGCCCTGGGTTTTATCCTCAACATAAAAAAGTAAATAAATATTTGCAATATTTAAAACTTAAAATCTATGCTATCCTTTTTACCTCTTTCAGTAGGATTTAAGACACAGGTCCTAACTCTCTCTTCCTTTGCAAAGAAAAACTGTTCTATTAAAACCAAGGTTTGTCAGCGGGAAGGCACAGCCTGAACCCCGCGGTGAGCCAGCTGCCTCAGCGCTCACAACAGATGATCCCTGTCCCAGACATGCAAGCCTCTTGGAAAGAGCCAGGCTTCAGAGGGCACAGCAATTCTACTGAACTGTGGTTGCCAACCTTTTTTAACACAGAAGGAGATGTTCCTGGTGGCAATCTTTTTCTTCGCTTTGGAAAAGCACCCTTTCCTTTTGCCTGTATATTCCTTCCGCAGACAGCTGGCAATGATGACTGGCTTCTGTGAAGGCAGATGAAAACCAGTGTAGCGGTTTCCTTACTCCCCTCTGAGAGGCTGCTCACACCCCTTCCCCCAGGCCTTTCCTTGTACAGAACAGTAAGTCCACATACTCCGACTACAAACTGCTGTCTTCAAGGGAACCATTCCAAGTCCCTCTATGGACATTTGACTTACAGTGCTGTGTGTGATTA
Source organism: Apodemus agrarius (assembly GCA_964023405.1). Taxonomy (NCBI): domain Eukaryota; kingdom Metazoa; phylum Chordata; class Mammalia; order Rodentia; family Muridae; genus Apodemus; species Apodemus agrarius. The sequence goes on from OZ030015.1 coordinate 97,005,520, forward strand.
GTGCTTGCCAGTCTGCAGAGAGCTGGAATGAGGACATTCACATAAGCTAATCATTTGTTAACACAGACACACACATATATATGCACATAGGCACATATATACAGACACACACACACACATGCACACACACATACACAAGCACCCGTGTATATACACAGCACAAAGGAACTCTCTTCTGAATTGTTTGTATCTAGTTTAACTTGGATTATAAAACTCATAAAAGCTGGGGCTGAAGAACTGCCTGTCATGCCAGTTTGATGGGAATTTGATGTCCTCATCTTGTTTCTAGCATTTGTGGGCATCTATATAAAATGATACAATACAAATACTCAGTCACAGGTACACACAAGTGCACACAAAATACAAAACAAATCATTAAGAGAGACTCATGAAAACACTTCAGATTTTTAATGTTTAACTGTACTTATCAAAACTATGGCTCTGAAAATAAATTAACATGTTGATTGATTGATTGATTGATTGATCGATTGTGTGTGTCCTTTGCTTTAATAGCTTGTGGGTACTGCATACCTACTGACATAAGTTAATGCACTATAAAAGCAAAAGAACCCCCCCCCACACACACAGCAGGCCTTTAGGAGATCAGAGTGTTTCTCACTTCTCTGGCAGAATCGTTTAATTTTGTGAGCTCTACCTCGTCCATCTGCAGGGTAGTCACGGCATCCGTTGTTCTCACTCTTTCCATATGGACATCTTCATCTTCTTCTCCAGGCTCTTCTGGATTTGGAAAAGCACGACAGCTTCTGGGAGAAATTCTAAAGGCAACAGGGCATGATTAATTTATCTGTTGTTGAAATACGTGGACCACCGGAAATGGAGCGCGACCCCATTCTTCTGCTCTATTGTGTACCTTTCAAGTACCCTCATCTCTCTCCATCAACTGGACAAATGATGCTGCCAATCACTTTTGCCTTGTATATGGATATACTTCTCCTAAGTGGGTGATGGCATGTTCCCTCTTCAACTAGCAAAGCAGCACATGCCCCCTGTCAGTGGATTTCAAGGTGGCTTTCCTTGAGGAAAGAGACCTGAAAATGCATTTGGGGTATATTTTATAATTCCGAAAGCTTCATAAGAATGAAGGGCCAGAGCACATAATCTAGGAACCCATCTCAGCCAGTCCAGGGTGTCTGATCAGAATCCCAGTGTGTACTCAGTTACTTAGCATGTGACCTCTTAGGTCCGTCCTTCCCACCGCTATAAAACAAGACCTTCCATCAATCATAACTGAGTCAGCTGATTGTCTCTTCTTGCCCTTGGGTTACCTTAATTACTATGCTTGCTTGGTTTCCCTAAAACATGATATCATTTTGTCATTCTTCTTTTCATCAAACTTAGATTTGAACTCAATTTTCCTCTCGTGAGGGAAGCAAGGTTTGTGCGGTGGTTCAAACAAGAATGGCCTCCATCGTCAAAGGGATTTGAATGCTTGGTCACCAGATAGTGGAACTGCTTTGGAAGGATTAAGAGGTGGGTGTGGCCGTGTTGGAGTAGGTGTGTCACAAGAGATGGGCTTTGAGATCTCAAAAGCCTAGCCCAGTCTCCCCCTCTATCTCTCTGCCTGCTGTCTGTGCATCAGGATGTAAAGCTCTAAGCTCCTGCTCTAGTGCCATGGCTGTCTGCTTCCCGTCATGATAATCATGGACAAACCCTCTAAAACATTAAGCAAGCCCCAGTTAAGTGCTTTCTTTTGTAAGAGCACTTTGCTTTAGTAATGGCATCTCTACAAAGCAATAGAAGATTAACTAAGAAGGTATGTCAAACACACTCGTGTATTGGTTTCTCATTAAGTAATATTCAATACCTTCTCCATACTTGCCTATTGATTATCTTACAATATCCAGCTTCACTTTTACTTTCTGCTATTCTCCAATATAAGCCTTTAAATTTGCCCTAGCTGTTTTCACAAGTCTGTGGGCAAAGGGCACACATCTCAACCTTTGTCTTGTTACACACAGTGTTTCCTTCTTGGACTGTCAACATGTATTCAGTTGCTTATCTGTAGTTATCTATCCCTTTAAAGATACTATCTCTCGTATCTCTTGCATCTCAAGTGTGCCAGTAGAATTCCTTCTCTCCTAATTTGGCATCTTGTGTACACTAATGTTGCTTTTCCCACTAGACTGTAAGATCATGAATTATAATTTTGCCTACAACACAAGTCCTTAAAAAACAATCCTTATCTCCCCTTCCCAATTAATTCAGGCATATTAAAATGTCTAAAGAATAAAGGTTAACGGGCTGGAGAGATGGCTCAGTGGGCAAGAGTACCGACTGCTCTTCCAAAGGTCATGAGTTCAAATCCCAGCACCCACATGGTGGCTCACAACCATCTGTAAAGAGATCTGATGCCCTCTTCTGATGCGTCTGAAGACAGCTACAGTGTACTTACATATAATAAATAAATATTTAAAAATTAAAAAAAAGAATAAAGGTTAAATGAAATATGAGATTCTATTTGAATGCTGTCAACCTGAACACAGGGTCCACTCTCAGTGACTTCTTCCTGAGGAATCTTTCCAGACATCGCAGAACGAAAAAGAAAAGGAGAAAATGAAGGTAAGGCTAGGGACAGAGAAAGAAAAACAAAATTAGCTTCATCATAATAATAATAGTTTTCCATATTGGAGTTAATTTAATGAGACTGACCATCTATAAAATGGCATCTGATAGCATTCTCACAAAGCTGAAGGCAACCTATCTGATATTTATGAAGCTGTCAAAGTTAGGTCTTCTGTTATTCAAACGAGGAATAATAATAAGCATAGTGATAGTGGGCTGCTGAGAAGGCTCACTTGGTGAAAACGCATGCTGCCAAGGTTGAGGATCTGAGTTCAATCCCCAGGCTTCCCACATGGTGAAAGGGAAAATGACTTCCACAAGTGAGTTGTTCTCTGACTTCCACATGCATGCCCTAACAGGCACCCCCAAATAGATAGATAGATAGATAGATAGATAGATAGATAGATAGATAGATGGATGGATGGATGGATGGATGGATGGATAGATAGATAGATAGATAGATAGATAGATAGATAGATAGATAGATAGAATGCAAAAAAAGATACCAACATAGTAATAATGAGTTGAGACAAGTATACTAATGATGTTTAGAGTTCGAGCTCCATGCTTGTCTTGCTCACTACCACATCAGTGGTTTGGATTTAAAGTTCTGTGCATATGTCTGTGCATGTGTGTGTGGGATGTGTGTGTGTGTGTGTGTGTGTGTGTGTGTGTGGGATGTGTGTGCGTGCATGTGCATGTGCATGCATGTTACTGCTTATTCCCAAAATGTCCACATTTTTTTTAAATTTGTTGAAACTCAAAGGAACCCAGATAGTACAAATGTGTCTCCTAATGCACAAACATTAAAAAAGGAAATGCCGTCTTACTATCAGCAGTGCCAGAAATACAAGTTGAGATTCTGACGCGCCTAAGTAATCCACAGAGTCATAAGAGACCTGCAAAATGAGAAGCCATGTTCAGGTGAACGTTTCTCTGTTCGTGACTTGTCCTCTTTGCAACGAGTCCCCCACATAGCCTGGGTATCAGGTAAAGTCTGCTTCTGACCGTGGGTATGTTTCCCTTGTTCCCCAGTGTTTACATGAACTTGAGCTTGTTCACTGGCCAGGGTGCAGATTGCGGTTCTGTGCAACACTGAGAGTGAACAGGAATGAGGGCCGTGCTGGCAGAAGCCACTGAAGACACGGGCAAGTCTTCCTGATGCAAACCCTCTCCCTGCACTGTGTTCCCCTGACTTACAATCTTCCTCACTAGGCTCCTCCTCTAGGGACTCTGGGCTCATCTCGTTCTTATCTTCTGACATCCACCTTTGGAGATAACCATGACTGTTCTCCAAACCAGGCATAATTCTTCATATGGGGTTTCACTTATATACACGTATATACAATTTCCCATTAGATCTCGTTTCACCATGGGTATGGGCCCATTTCACTTCTTGAGATGTGTTCATCAAGGGATGTTTTGGATAGATTTTACCTCCCAGTTCTGCTTATTCCACTTGAAAAGTGTTCTGTTCCCACAGCTCTGTCAATCCTAGTGGTTCACTCCCAGAGATCATTTTTCATTTATTTCCTCTGCTCTCAAAATGCTAATTCTGCCTTGAACATACATATCACACACAGCCGATGACTGCAGTTCTTACTCCCCACACACATACAAAAATAAGCATTCAAAAGAGAAAAATCTCATTTTCCAAGAGAGAGAGATGGCCTACTTTCTATCTTCACACACTCTGTTCTATTCTTAAGTGGATGGGTGGTCCTGTTTAACAGACAGCAACCCCCCCCCCACTTGCACAATGCATGAGTACGTTTTCGTTCCTCTTCTCAGAGTTCACTCCCTGGACAATGCCTTTCTTTCTTTCTATGAGGAATTTTATAAAATATATTCTATATTATATCTCACGTCAGTGCGGTATGACACTTCTTCGGGAACTGCCAGCGCCTGCTTGTCTCCCACTCACTGCTAGGCTCGCTTAGTAAAGCCAATGCTTTCGTCACAACGGACACTGTCACTATCACCAGCGACCTTCACGTCCTTAGACAGATTGGTCTTTTCCCAGTTGCCCTTCTGGACTATCCAGTAGCATTTGATAGTTTAATCGCTCTTATAGAGACATTTTTATTTCACCCTTGGAATCCGACAGGACTGAGAAGGCAGAGCTACCAGGTGGAGATCTGACACTCAGAAGTCAGCCCCTTCTCTCTGGTTTACTGTTCCTCTCTCCAAACCTCTGAATTTTGGTGTTCAAAGTCAAGTTTCTGGCTCTTTCGCTCTCTTTTTTTTATCTCAAATTCTATTTCCTGTGTAGGTTATACTACTCAGTTATATTGTTTTACCAACACTCTTAAGCTGACAAATTTCAGGTAGTCTGTTGGGTTCTCAGTCTCCCACAGGGCTAAACTCCAGATCCATACATCCAATTGACTGCTGGATCCTTTTTTCTTTTCACATATCTATCACATGCTTTAAACCTAATAGACCCTAACCTTAACAGAAGAGGGGTGTCTCTGCCACCTCCTAGTGGGATTCCCCGGAATGAAGGCTGTAACATGCTAGTACTCTGGAGTGTACTTTGGCCTTCATAAACTAGAGCAGGTCTTTCGACTCAAAAAGAAAATGGCCATGCCCTTTGCATGCATTTGATACATTTGACGATAGTAGGAGAGCGAAATTACTTACCTCAGAAAAAATCAAAAGAGAGCCAATCAGCGTGAAGGGGGGTACTAAAAAGGTGCAGAGCATCAGCCCTAGAAAGCCATAGTCGTTTATGTCGGTAGCAACCATAAAGAAGATGGTGACCTGCGACGGAAGGATAGCGGATGTCACCGAGGCAGAGTGATGTGCAATACAGAATTCATGTCGTCAACATTCCTGGTAGAGGTTTCTCCCTCCTTCAAGGGAAGCATTGCCATCTTGGATTCTCCTCTGTGTCTCAATCTGTGTCCTAAGTTTACTGGTAGGCCATGCTTCTCACATGCAATGCATGTGGAAATCAGATTCTGATGACGGCGCCCTTGACCATTCATTTCTGTACACCATCTTTTTTTTTTTTTTTTTTTTTTTTTTTTTTTTTGCCTCGATAAACCTCGGATATGTCTTTAAGTCTAAAATCCTGGTTGTTAATTTTCAAAACTGGTGATTCCCTTTCCTGAATGTGTAAGAGTTTATAATTTTGTCTTCAAAATTCTGGTTTATTCTTCAAATTCTGTTTTTTTTTTTTTTAAATATCTGGTCCTATTCATTCTAGTCTACCTTAATGTTTTCCATGTTGATGCTTTCAGTGTCAAAGATTAAAATCTTTTATGAGATTTTAATTATATTATAACTTTAAGTGTTCAGGACTTTATTTTTGCCCGTATATATCACTACATACTATGTGCATGCCTGGTGCCTGCAGGGGCCAGAAAAGGCTGTTAGATTCCCTGGGACTGAAGTTACTGACAGCTGTGAGCTACCAGGTGAGTGCGAGGATTGAACCCAGGTCCTCTGGAAAAGCAACCAGTGCTCTTAACCACCCAGCCATCTCCCTGGCTTCCCCCAAATTAAAATCATCTCTGCGCATTTGCAAATCGACAGTTGTCAAAAATGTTTTCAAGACAACGTTTTTGATATTTTGTTCCTCTAACAATACATCTGCTAACTATTGTAGGTAGACCAAATGAGTGATTGATCATTTTAACATGTAATATGATATTTGCCATTGGTTGCTCGGATCGTCTCGTATCTCTGTGTCCTTTGTGCTGGGCATGTTTCAGAAACCATGGGATTCCCTCCTTTATTTTCATAGTTACTAATACTCAGTCTCCACTGCATTCTGGAATCGATCGTTGTTGATGATTGCTCATTACTATTCTTTTTGAGATATTTAAATATGTTTCTATTCTTTGAAAGCTACTATACATTTGTACAATGTATACTGATCATATCCATCCACCACTACCTCCCCCCTCCAGTTCCTCTTAGTTTCCTTCTCAAGTCCTTCCCAGTTTCCTGTTTTATATTATTCTTTTAGGCTTTGTCTAGGTTGGTTGTGCTATCTTTTTATCTAGAATTGTCCTTTGTTTGCCCAAAACAAACATGCCAAGAGTTCTCAAAAATTCTCTCTCTCCCTCTCTCCCTCACCCTCTCCCTCTCCCCTCCCCTTCTTCCTCTCCCCCTCCCCCTCTTCTCCACCACCACCTTCTCCTGTCCCTCCCCCTCCTCTACCCCTCCCTCTCCCCTCCCCCCCTCTCTCTCACACACACACACACACATACACACACACACACACACACACACACACACACACACACACAGAGATTACTGGATTGAACCTAGTATCATTTATGCACAGCAAGTGCTCTGTCACTATGCTACAGACCCAGTGATTTTATGTTTCTTAGTTTTTGTTTAATTTTTTTTAAAGATTTATTTTATGGGTATGAAAACATTGTAGCTGTCTTCAGGCACACCAGAAGAGGCCATCAGACCCCATTTCAGATGGTTGTGAGCCACCATGTGGCTGCTGGTAATTGAACTCAGGACCACTAGAAGAGCAGTCCATGATCTTAACTGCCAAACCATCTCTCCAGCCCTGTTTCTTAGTTTTAAAATTATTTTCCAAGGGAACTATCCAGCTTTATTGCTTTTTCCAGTCTAAGTGTTTAAATATATTATCTTTTTTCTAAATTTATTTAGTGTCCAGGCACATTTTGTATTAGGGTTAACTCTTACCATTGTATAGTCGACAGGTTCTGTTGAAGTTACTGCGACACAGATCTACACTGAAGTATTATAAAGATATTTCATTGCCTAAATGTTCTCCATGTTCACCTGCTCATCTTTCCTCCCCATAACTCTTGGTGACCACTAATGTTTTTATTGTTTTTATAGCTTTGCTGGGACTTGCTGTAATTGGATTCATGGTGTATAGCTCTTTTCATGTTATCTTCCAGTTTACTTCATGTTTTTCCAGGGATTGGTCGCTCATTCCTTAGTAGTAAATAATATTCTATCACATAGTTATATGTCCATTTATTTAACCATTTACCATCTTGATATGCCTTTGTTTAGCTCTACATTTGGGCAATTATTTATAAAGCTGATATAAATACTTTTGAAGCTTTTATGCGTACTGAATGGTTTTCTTTGGTTTTTTTCTTTTGAAGAAACTTTATAAGGAATCCATTCCTTGAGTTGATATCGCTGTAAACAACTCATTTGTAAGATATACCAAAAGTGAACATACAAAGTATAATTCCTACGGATTCCATTATTAGGCTTAAAGCCACAAATATGTATATACATGTACACATAAACCTACCAAAGTTTACATAATACTGACTTCCCCAAACAGGAAGCCATTTGCTATGTGTAATCAGTGGATAAAACACTTACCGCTTATCCATCAATGGTATACTATAGCAATGGAAAGAACTGAACAGCTGGGGGATAGAAATCTATACCTAATGTATCCGTGAAGCTTTTTACATGTGCATCCACATAGACACTTTACATAGATCCGTGATCATCTTAGAGCAATTCGAATTTCCAAGAATTATTAATTTGCCATTCTGATTAGTACAATGATTAAAATATATACTCCTGGGGAGTGGAAAGGCTCAGCCTTTAAGAGCATTTGTCGCTTTTCTGGAGGGCCAGGTTTGTTTCCTGGCACACACATGGTATCTCAATAGCATCCCTAACTTCAGTTCCATGATATCTGATATCCAATTCTGACCTCCACAGACACCAGGCACACATGCGGTGCACATGCGTACAAGCAGGCTAAACACTCTGTGTGTGTGTGTTTGTGTGTGTGTGTGTGTGTAACCTAATTTAAGTAAATCTAAAACAAATTTTTAAGTAAAATAAAATATATGCTCCTAGATTTGTGGAGGGAAAAGTTAAAAACAAAACAAGAAGCATTTATGCACACTTACAATTAGGAAGAAGAATGACCAGACGCCGCTATTTTTCCTGCCATTACGGAAAATGAATGAAATCACATAAATCAAGAATGTGAGAGATGATGCGTATCCAATACTACATGGGATCTGAAAACAGAAACACTCAGATGACATTGGTGAATACTACTTAAGGATAATCATACCTAATTATCCTCTAATCATACCTAATTAACTCTATTTTTTCATCCCCCCTTCCCAGTCTCCCTTCCACAAACCACCAATCCCATCCCCCTCTCCTTTGCCTTTATGAGGGTGCTTCCCTATCCACCCACCCACTCCCACCTCACCCCTCTAGTATCCTCCTACACTGGGGCATCAAACCTCCACAGGACCAAGGGCCTTCCCTCCCATTGATGCCAGATAAGGCCATCCCTGCTATATATGCAGCTGGAGCTATGGGTCCCTCCATGTGTACTCTTTGGTTGGTTTACTCTTTAGACCCTGGGAGCTCGGAGGAGTCTGGTTAGTTGATATTATTGTTCTTCCTATGGGGTTGCAATCCCCTTCACCTCCTTCAGTTCTTTCTCTGACTCCTCCATTGGGGTCCCTATGCTCAGTCAGATAGTTGGCTGCAAGCATCCACATCTGTATTGGCCAGGTGCTGGCACAGTCTCTCAGGGGACAGCTATACCAGGCTCCTGTCAGCAAGCGCTTCTTGGCATCAGCAATATTGCCTGGGTTCAGTGCCTGCAGATGGGATGGGTCCCTGGGTGGGGCGGTCTCTGGATGGAAGTAACTGAAGAAAAGGGATCCATGTCATCTACAGACATCAACTCTTTAAAATAATAGTATAGGCAACTTTAAGTTCTTTGTTTTGATGGTGATGACGATGATGATACTGGTAGGGGAAACTAGGAGGCAGCAAAGGGGGGAATGAGAAGGCCCCCTGGTGCTATCTCCTTTCCGTTACCACTTGAGACATGAAAACCAGCATGTCTGCTTCTTCTCAAATAAGTGACCCGACTGATGTTTACCAATACCCTGGTAGATATGTCTTAAATTTTAAATGAAGACAAACTTTGAGTGCTAAAAGTGAAACACTTCCAAGGGGCTTGTAACATATTTTTCAAGTACTAGCCTTCCACTGCATGGTAAAAAGTCCTTCGGTACTGAGGAGCTTCTATTTGTACTAGATGGAGGTTAACACGGAGATACACAACTGGCCAGCGTTCAGAGAATGAGAGACTGCAGGATGCTTAGTCCTAAAAGAACCACACCTCCCCAAGGCTCGGGCAGCATTGCAGAAGAGGACGTGGGATGAGTGTAAGAGCCTGTGGTGGTAGATGCAACATCTGGACACAACATCTGGATGCCCTATATGAACTCCCAGCAGCTTGGGCAGCATGCATAAGATCTACACAGGCAGGAGCAAGACCAGATTCCAGCATGGAGAGAGGAGTCAGGCAAGCAATCCCAGCCCAAGCCACGGAGCTACCTGAAATCACTGGCTGCTGAGAGACAGTGGTCTCTAAGAGTGTAGCCCCCGGTAAGTTGCATAATCTCCAGTGGAGGACCACACTTGTAAATTATTCACGCAGCACGGGTTGATTTTGAAAGTTTTTTGTTTTGTTTTTGTTTTTGTTTTTGTTTTTAAAGAAAGTAAGTTATGAAACCAACACAGCAGGCTTCTCTTAGACCAGGAGCCATGGTGTTAAGTCACACAACCTACAAGAACAGGTCTCCATTTTTAGTTAGGAATACGTTTCTGTTTTCTAAACTTGATGTGTCTTGCAAAACACGTCTCTGAACCTACACTGAACTCATGGCCCCGTGATGCTTGTTTGCCCCTTACCTTGCTTAACTCCTGACCTCATGATGTATGAGTGCTCCTTGCCCTGCGAAATATGTTTTCATGCTACCTTGGTCTACACCTGTGACCCTCCACCCCGTGAGGAGTGACTCCCAGCTCTTGCTTTCACTCTTGTCTTTTGATTGTATTTTCCTCTATCAACCAATTATCTCACAAACATGTTGGAGACTGTTTTCTATTAATACTATGGATTAACACACCACACTCCCATCACCCCACCCCTGTATACAGGATCTCAATAAGCTAGCCTGGGACTGCTCTCTCTAAAATCCCAACTTAGGGTGAAACAGTTGGCTGGCCAATCCCAGGTTTTTTGTTTGTTTGTTTGTTTGTTTGTTTGTTTTTAAATAAGGCCAGGACTCAATGTGGGTGACCTTAGCCAAAATGACCAACAGTGGGGATGTGGAGCTTAAAGAGACCACCTCCAGTAGTTAGACAGGATCCCAGTGAAGGGATGGGGATGCCAACCCCACCTTCAAACTCTTCCACCCAAAACTGTTCCTGTCTGAACGAAATGCAGGGACAAACCTGGAGCAGAGACTGAAGGAATGGCTGACCAGGGATTCACCCAACTTGGGATCCATCCCATGGGTGGTCATAAAACCCTGACACTGTTACTGACGTTACGTTGTTCTCACAGACAGGAGCCTAGCATAGCTGTCCTCTGAGAGACTCTGTAGGGGGTAATAATTAAGAAAGAGTACCACCCCGTCATAGACTCTGTAACGGCAGGAGTCCTGTGCTCCCCGCTCTGCACCCAAATACCTGGTAAAGCATGACTCTTAAATTTAAATAGTTAACCAAATATCTTTATGTTTATAAAACTCCCAATTACATAGTGCCAACTTACAATGATAAAGTCTTACCCAATATTTCTAACCTCTCCAAAACATGAGAAATACGTCTGAAACCATCTGGATATCCACGTCTCCTTTCTGCTCTGCTGGTGCTGTCCACCAAGCCCCCCCTCTCCTCTGTTTCTCTCTGTGTGTTTCTCTCCCTCTGTTTCTCTCTCTCTCTCTCTCTCTCTCTCTCTCTCTCTCTCTTTCTCTCTCTCTCTCTCTCCACCCCTCCCCCTCCCCCGGTGTTCCAGCTCCCTTCTCTTGGCAGCTGCTATTATTTCCAGTTTTCGTGGGGCTTTCTTCCTCTTTTGAACCCCAACAAATCATTCTCAAGTCCCTTTCTGAGATTTTTTAAAATTCTTTTATCAATGGGACCTAAAGAAAACCTGCCAAGGGGACTCTGTGACCTAATGTAATTCTGTTCGTGGAAAAGATGGTCTAATATAACTTCATCCCCAAAATGTAAGAATTTCTAAATCTTTGCCACTTAGTTGAATCAACAGGCTCTCAACCACAGACATAATCTCCTCCGAACTAAATACGCCGTCCATTATTTGCATGAGAAGGAGAATCAGGAAGTATATGGGAATATCCACCACAGCCTGTCCACACCAGTAAGCAGATGGGTAAAGGCCTGAAGTCCACAGCTGGGAAAGAACTTTTTTCTGACAATGATTAAAACAAAAATTAAAAACAAAAACAAAAACGAAACAGAAAGATCATCATAAATTGCTAAAAAGCTGAGACCTGGGGAACTACATACATAGTTACAGCAACTATTTTTTACTACTACTACTACTAATAATAATAATAATTTAATAATTATTACTCTTGTTTGGCAAATGACATCACCACCTGCCTCAACCCTACACAAGAAGGAGAGATAATATTGCAAAATGAGACAGATAGGTTGACTCAGCTCTCCCTAAGGGTTTTCATCTATGACTTAGGCACTGCTGAATGTTGTCAAGAATATGGATGTTAACCATAGGTCCATATTAAACACTTTTTATATTCAATTTTTTTATTTACAAAAGATAAGCTTTTGGGCATGATGCCTTGACTGGCAGCTGCCAGGCTTGAGTTGGATGCTTTGAGCAGGGACAGTAAGTTATTCCAGGGAATCAGACACCTTCATGGGCATGATATACACACGATAGATGAATGAATGAATGAATGCAGACAAATGCTCTTACACTTAAAATGTGTCTTATGGGGCATGGGAACAGAGGCCTGCCCACTAGTCACTGGGATGGGAAGCAACAAATTGGGCAGAATTTAAAGGAAAACAACATTCCTACTCTAATGGTATTCATTCCTGGTGGAGAAGAAACAGTTAACGAATGAGGGAAGTCCTATGATCATAAGCGCCATTCATATATTTTGCAAGTGGGTTCACGTGGCAGTTTTCATGCATCTGTCTGGCCTTATTAAACATGGAAAAGGGTTGGGTTGAAACTGCCTTTGTGCTGAGATATGAGTACCAAGGGACCTATTGTATGAAGAACGGGGTAGAGGAGAGGACAACTGGTCTCAGAGATTAAAAGCTTTGTCACTTACTACTGGTTGATGGCATTGTCCTGTTTAAGGAAAACGAGTTTTGTTCCCATTTTGACAGGCCTATTATTGAGACGCTTGATTATACACATCGACAAACACATACATTAGATTCGCTACCTGTGTGCAAATCAATGTTCACAAGACCCAAAGGAAGTATTCCTGGGTGTGAAAGATATCTGAAGACTTTAATATGTCTTACTTTGTGGTCACTGATGCTGCCCATGGCGATGTAAGGCGTGAGGCTGGCGGCCACTGGTATCCAGAAGAATGCATTGCTCATGAATCCGTACTCATAGACCATGTGCTCCTAAAATCATACAGACAGGGTGAGCGGATAGAAACCAGGCGTCTGACTCACTTATACTGTCCTCACCGCATCAACCAAATAAATGAGCTGAGCTCCACTCTCGGACTGTAAGATTAAAGCATTTCAATAGCATTTATCTCTAAGTCTATATTTAGCTGTCTCCCTTTCTACATACACACAACACAACACACACACATACACACACACACACACACACACACACACACACACACGTAATTTATTATATAATACACATTCTTGGAACACCAATGGAGAGGATAATTTTTTTTCCAAAGCAGTTTCAAACTGCTTGTGCCAAAGCAGTTCAGTTCAACATTTATAAAGAGTCGTTCTTCTGCTTCTGGATAACTCGGGGAAAGTATCGGATTTAAATGTTTTGGGGGACTAGGCATATATAAAGTAATAAGTACACAGATGTTAGAAAGTAAGTCCTTCCTGAAGAACAGCCTTCGTGGAAGCAGAAGGTGACATTTGAGCTTCCAGAGGAGGAGGTAAGAGAGGCCAAGAGTCCTACCCAGCTCTGATGCCCATGTACTAAAACAATGAGCAGCAGGGTACTGTATTTCTAAGGGTATATTAGTGCCAGTCATAACGACTATCTAGTTGGACTTAGGGCCTGTTCAACAAAAGGGAACTCATTCTTAGTACTGGAAACCTAGTCAGCTCCCCAGGGCTAGTAAAGTCATGGTTCTTGAAGGAGAGCCTACAAACACCACTCTACTAAACTAACATAATTTCTAACCAGATTCTACATGTATCTACGTGTAAATTCAAGGTCACCTGAGCTAGTAGCTACTAATTCGTTTATAGTTAAGACATCTTCTATGTTTCATTTTTTAAAATATAATGTCCCACAAAATAGCCTGGGCTAATAGCAAACTGGTAAACCTCCTGCATCTACCTCCTGGGTGCTAGGATTAAATGCTTGTGGCACCATGTCCAACAGGACACCTTCTTAAAAGACAGGTGCCATCTCAGAAGGGGAAGGGAAGGAGGTGTTTGGGTCTGGCTACTCTCCCTTTTCTGACCCAAGGTGACAGACAGACTTTTGTAAAGGAAATGAAAGAACAAACCACAGCCTCCAGCTTCAACCATGTCTCTTACAACACAGGCTGACCCAGCAGTTAAAACCACCACGTTTTTTAGTTGGATGCAGCAGTCCAACAGGAGGGAAAGTGTACCAAGAGCAGGCACATTCTTAATAACAAGGTGACTTCAAAAACAATGGCGTGTTCTCATAGTATCATTCTCTAAGGCAAAAGAAATTCAACACAACAAGGTAAAACAGGAGACCTGAAGTAGGACCATTTCTCTGATCTAGGTACCATGAGAGGATGCAAGCACACATGGGCAACATCTTTTAAAGAAGACAGTCAAAGAAACATGGTATTTGATATCATTGGGAGCTACTTTTACATGAGATAAGAATATTGTAGTTCTAAGAAGGTTCTTTATTTAAAAAATTGTGTGTCTGTGTGTGTGTGTGTGTGTGTGTGTGTGTGTACAGGGAATAACTTTTAAGAGTCAGTTCTTTCTTTCTATCAAGTGTTTCACAGGGGATTGAACTCAGAACAGCAGGCTTAGCAGCAAGCCCCTTAACAAACTGAGCCCTATCATCTACGACAATGATTCATTCCTTTAACAGATATACACAGTAAAATATTTATACATAAAATGATATTATCTTAAATTTAATTCAAAATAGCCTTAAGGTTATGCATTTGTAATAGCTGTATTGACTTGTAAATGTGTGAGACATTATTAAATTCTCTATTAATGTGTTCAAAACTATATAATAGCTACCTTTAATACAAGAACTATTCCCATGGCTCCACTTTAAATCACCGTAATCTAGTCAAAAGGTGAAAATTCTGTACTGAAATCTTCTTTTAAAGCATCTCCAAGCAAAACAGTACTAATAGTAATGATGATAAGATCTACTGTTTTTTGAGCCGATCATTAAGTTCATAAACATTGATAGGATGTTATTCCTTGCATTCCAAGGACTTTCTTCATTCACTTACTTCGAAGACTGTGCTTCTGTCGGTCTGAATGCGTTCTGAAGAGTTAAGGATTCCAAGCAGCCCATTGCTGATGACGTCCATGAGGACCGGGAAGCAGTTCAGTCTTTTGGCATTACACGCTATGGAAAATCTGAGATCCTAAAACATAACGGGTATTTCTTAATTCGCAGGAAGCCGCTGTCAAACTTAAGGGCAGACGATGTTAGAAAACCGTTGAAATCGCTGGCAATATGGTAAAGCGGGAGCAGAAAGGCAGTAGCACCGTGGTCCCTGCGATGTGATTCTCTAGATAAACTGAAGGAATTCAGCACTTTGATGTGGATTTCTATTTCACTACTTTCCAACATCAACCACATGAACTGTTGGTGCCCAGAATCTCACAAATTAAATAAATCGAGTGACATTTGGTAGCAATAGTGGCCTGACAGTTACGGGGCTACCAACCAATCTGCTCGGATTAAGGACCTGCAACGTGAGATGATGCTCTGACCTGGTACAGTTAACAGGAATGAGAGCCTGAGCCTGGACAGGTGACAGGCCCAGGAAGGGAAAGAACTACCATTTTTCTGCAAGATGAACATGGTATTATACTGACTCCTAATAATTTATTGCTATACCCATTTATCAGTGTATCCCTCCACCCCTTATCAAAGATGCTTCTTGAAGTAGGTGGGGATTCGCAGAGAACCTCAGCTGGTCAACGTGCAGACTGTGGAGCTCTTGGCCCTAAATGAAACATCTTTATCAGATACCCTACCCAAGTGGCTGAATGGGGGCGGGGGGGGGGGAGAAAGCTTGTAAGAGCCGGAGGTGAAGGATGACTACGAGGAAAGGTAATTTCTGGACACAATGGGTAGATCACACACGTGAACTCACAGTTGTGGTGACAGCATGAACAAGATCTACGCAAACTCAAGCCAGAAGAAATCTCAGCATGAAGTAGGAGAGGCAGGCACAGCGTTCCACTCTGAGTTGAAGAGCTATTGGCATTTGACAGCTGCTGGGGTGTGAAATGTCAGCTTTCTGTAAGGGTGTGACTGCCTGGTAGGTCAACTGGACTCTAAAACAGACCCTATACATGAGAGTATTTGGGCAATTGAAACTGGACATGGTAGATGATTGAGAGATAGATAGATAAACAGACAGATATACACATATACATACATACATACTTACATACATACATACACACACATACATAGAACTTAGTGTTGTATGGAGTAGGGAGATGAAGTAGTTAGGGGAGTGTAATGGCTACTCCCAGTTGTCAGCTTGACTATAACTGGAATGAACTACAATCTAGAAATGGAGGGTACACCTACGACCCAGATCTTAAGTCTGAAAGACGCCAGCTTTTGATTCAGATCTTGAGGCAGAATGGCCATGAAAAGCTTAGGCCCAGGGAAGACAGCATAGGCCTTTCATTCCAGGAGACAGAGGCAAAGCAGATCTCTGAGTTCAAGCCAGGCTGGGACAGAGCAAGTCCCACGTAAAGAACAGCTTAGGTCCAGGTGTGGTGATGCACACATTTAATATGGGCCACACCCTCTTCTGGAGGCCTACATAAGGACACTGGAAGAAGGAAGGCTCACTCCTCTCGGCTGGCTTGCATACTTACCAGCACATCTGTTGGAACCTACTTCTTCAGGATTCCAGATTATACAGACGACCAGCTAAAACAACTAGCCTCATCTATGAAGTTCTGGAAGAACTCTTTAAAATGTCCATTAAATTAACTCTAGGCAAGCTGTACAAGTGAAGGAGCTTCACAGAGATGCAGCAGAGTGAAGACTCAAGGCCAAGTATAAACCATAGTTATTCTCAGCTCCCCTGAGAATACAAGTTAAGCTAATTAATGAAGCGGGCTTTAATTGAGATTTTAAAATTACCATTAAATCCCTCCACAGTTATATTGAATAGAGCAAGCAAATAGTTACAGTTTAGCTTCTATGAAAAGGGGAAATATATCATTCGTGTCGAGTCACTCTTTCATTGGTTAATTTGAGTTACTCAAACTTAACCTCTACAATCCACCTTCGGTGAAGCACAGCCATTAGAGTCTACCATACCTTTTTGTCACCCAGCACCGTGATAGCACCGTTGTACAGCGCCTCTTCTGTGCCATTTCTGGTCCCCAGGGCATCCATGTCTAATGCTATGCCCTGCTGTCTTAGTGAACGTACAAAGTCATCGATGCTTGAACCTACAACAAAGGCAAAAATCAGAGGAAGCAATGATAAGTCAATTAGTACTTATCAAAATTCATTGGCATAGCCCAGATCACATCATTACTGCCTACAGATATCCTTGAAGGGCAGAATTAGAGCTGGGTGCAAAATCTATTATGTTGATAGTTTATGTAATAATGATTTCTTACATACAGACAAAAATTTTATTAATATCTCTGGTATTGTATAATGTCTAGGAGTGTAAGCCATTAGTCAAACACTTCCTGGACTGCACAAAGCCCTGGGTTCAATGCCCAGTACCACAAACAAACAAACATACAGACACAACACAATTAACCAACCAACACTGTGACCTTTGATGCTATTAGTTGAAATCTTATGAATTTGGATCATTTTGTTCTCAGAGCCCAGCAATATAGGGAATTACAAAACAATAATGTTTCTAAAACAAGCTCTACATTTGTGCTCTCTATTGTTTGGTCTCACAAATTGTCAGAACCAGCTGGTTCTGTGTGTCAACTTAACACAGGCTGGAGTTATCACAGAGAAAGGAGCTTCCGTTGAGGGAATGCCTCCATGAGATCGAGCTGTGGGGCATTTTCTCTATTAGTGATCAAGGGAGGAGAGCCCATTGTGGGTGGTGCCATCCCTGGGCTGGTAGTCTTGGGTTCTATAAGAGAACAAGCTGAGCAAGCCAGGGGAAGCAAGCCAGTAAAGAACATCTCTCCATGGCCTCTGCCTCAGCTCCTGCTTCCTGACCTGCTTGAGTTCCAGTCCTGACTTCCTTTGGTGATGAACAGCAATGTGGAAATGTAAGCTGAATAAACCCTTCCCTCCCCAACTTGCTTCTTGGCCATGATGTTTTGTATAGGAATAGAAACCTGGACTAAGACACAAATGCTTAATAAAATACACAGAAATACTTATTTTCTGTGTATTTTATGTCTTCCAGGCAATCTCCCTGCAAAAGAAAAAAGAAAAGTGTGTTTGGATGTTCCAGATTACCTGTTCTATTGATGACCAGTAAGTGGGTCAGCGGGTCCTGTGGTGGCTGTCCTGATGAAAGGAAATACATACTCGGAGACAGCCCCCATGAGTAACTTTTGTGGTATGCCTTGTAGACTAGATGTTCCAAAAGTTGGGGGACAAAGCTAATACCAAAAAGCAATAACCTAAGTGGAGGAAAAGAAATATTAAAATAAAAATAATCAATAACCTACAGCAACTTTTGTGGGACTCTAGGTTTCGACAGATAATGAATAGTGATAAACTATGGGCATAGGGAGTGGTCAAGTCACATTGCTTCCTCTGCTTCTTTCTGAAGTGAAATGGTGTAGCTGTGGTTTTCCACTAACTACCGACTTGTGCTTTCAACATTTCCTTTAGGTCCTTCCTAGTTGCTGATTATGACTCCCTTGGACTTCTGTTTTAAACAGGGTATCTTGTAGTCCAGGAGGTTCGTGAATTTGCTATGTAATCAAGGGTGGCCTAGAACTTCTGATCCTCCTCTAATTCCTGAGGGCTGGGATTGCAGGCATACTAAAACCTCGGGTAAGACCCGATCCTCTAAAATTACGGGAAGATGGCACAAGGGGTGGGGCTAAATGTCTGGCATGGTCAACTTGTCTAACAACTCAGGTCTGGGGAGATAGAAAGCCCACGGCGGGTGCTTATTCCTGATGGTTAACTAAACTGGCATAGCAGAAAACTGCCCTCTAAATAATGGTTTATCCCTGGAGACAAAAGCAGCTCTCAGCCTTAATCTGAGAAGTCCCTTCTTACCACGAACTACAGTGAATGCAGAGACGCACGGCTGCCTATGGTGCAGAAAATAAGCAGAGGATGTGAACCCAGCCCCAAACAAGTCACTCTAATACTCAGGGAACGTTGCAGAAGAGGAAGCAGGAAGTATATAATGGCCAGAAGGTAGAGTATGAAACACAGGTTACTGGGGAATGTCCTTAAATGGGACTAAATTCAGACACCGGATGCAACCTGGTCTTGGAGAGGAACCTACTTGATCGTGAAACAGAACAGATTTATCTCTTCATAGGTGCATCGTCTTCTTGGCTATTTCATTACAGTACCGGAAAGACAACTTAACTATGCATGTCTGGTTTACTTTAATATATGCACAAACACTAAACAACAGAATTTTGTATAGGAGTGCTTGCAAATATTTGAGTAAATACATCTTCAGGGTGGAGAGTTCCGTTTTGCTGGGAGGCAGCACTTCTCCATGAGGTGTAAGCGGGAGGTGCAGGGGTTCTCTACAACAGGCAGAGAGAATCTCTTGGGGACTGTAGAAGTAGCTCCTGTCAATAAAAAGCTGATTGGCCAATGAGCTGAGGCAGGAAATAGGAAGTAGGAGTTCCATTAGGGAGAGAGAGGAACTCTGGGATAGAGTCAGGCCGGAAGAGATTCGCCCCGAATTCTGGGGCAATGAACGTAAGAAACTGAGAAGAGAGAACCAGCCATATGACCCTCATAGAATATTATACATGAATTAAGTTATGAACTAATTGGGGAACAAGCCCAAGCTTATGGCCTAGACATTTATTTGTTCATATATAAGTCTCAAAGTCATGGTTTTAGGAAGTGGGGTACGGGTGGAAAAGCCTGCTGTTACAGGCGCTAAACACCACAGAGACGTTAAATTAAAAAAGGCACAGAACCTCTGTGCCCAGCCTGTTGGCAGGAACACTAACACTGACCTGAGTTTTTAGGCTGCTGATCTGTCCTATAAATTTCAGTTTCCAGTCCTCGTGGTAGTGCAAACCAATTCCTTAAAATCAATATCTGTCATCCATCTGTCTGCCTGCCTATCTGTATATCTATAAAACACTTCTCCTCTCTCTCTCTCTCTCTCTCTCTCTCTCTCTCTCTCTCTCTCTCTCTCTCCCTGCCCCTCCCCCTACCTTATACTATGAAAAGTGCTAAGAGATTTTGGTGGTTTGGGAAAACAAGAAAATGAGGTCTTTGGTGAGGACAAAGTGTGCATGCAATTAAGATAATCCCTAACTTTATACATTTTGATCACATATGCCCAGGGGCAGGTTTATTAAGTAAAATGCTTAGAAGACCATCTGCAAGTGCTGGGACGTATTCTGTCTGCTTTTTACATTGCGCTCTCCACCATTCAGAGGCTCCGAACTCACACGGTCATCAGACTTTTCCGTTCATTCTTGAGCTTGAGGAAGCGAACCTTCGCCACGGCGCAGAGCTGCTGCCTCCACAGCGCCATGCCACTCACTGAGCTTCCTGATGTGTCTAGAGACAACACCCTCTCCAGCTCAACGAGGCTTTCCGCGTCTTTCGCCCCATCGCTTTGTAAGCGCCTGCAAATTCCAGCATCTGAAACATAAGGTCAATCGCCTATACCATACCAATGGATTGTGCTTTGCTTCATCTTCTCCCACAGCACCATTGACTCGAGAGAAAGTTCCAGTGTTAGTATCCTGAGCAAACATGCAGTCTGACTCATGGCTGTCTTAAGGCAACTACTGAGGAAATGGAAGAGAAGCGAACCAATCTGAGACAATAATAGAAAACTATTTGAATTTTTTTTTTAAAAAAAGGCATATGATATATTCTCAGAAATCTCTTAAAAGAAACCCATGTACAAACGTCCTCGTGGCAAGAGATAAGCCACCCTCGGTGTTTTCTGACCAAAGAATCAAAGCTAACACGTAGAGAAGTCCCTCCTGTCCTTCAAGAATGCAAGGACGAGAGACATGACATTTTTGATATAGCCACGTTTGAAAACCTAGATAAACCTTTGCTTCTTCCTAATAGAAACCTAGGGTAATTTGACTTATAGAAAGTTGTAAAATGTATACAAGTTAAGGACTAAATAAAAGGCACAGCTCTTGCCTTGTATAATAGTAAAAATTAAGTGTATAACTGAGTGTGGTAGTGCCTGCCTTTAATTCTAGCTCTTGGGTAGGCAAAGCCAAGTAGATCTCTGTGAGTTCTGATTTACATCCTGATCTACCTCTGCCTCGCAGGCTCCAAGAAGCCAGAGCTACTAAGGGAGACTGTCTCAAAAATGTGGGAGTTGATTGATTTAAAAAAGCATAACAGCTAACCTATGTACCAAATATGTAACTTCAGGAATGAGACGGGGAGAAAGTAGGTTGGACAGTATATTCGACGGATGCTTTAAAAGCCGGGCGGTGGTGGCGCACGCCTTTAATCCCAGCACTTGGGAGGCAGAGGCAGGCAGATTTCTGAGTTCGAGGCCAGCCTGGTCTACAGAGTGAGTTCCAGGACAGCCAGGGCTACACAGAGAAACCCTGTCTCAAAAAAAAAAAAAAAAGTCAAAGCAACCAAACAAAAGTTAAAAGGCAGACAGAGTCCACACAGCAGGGTTAACCCATGAGAGCAGTGTTTTAGAAACAGTGATTAAGTCAGAGCTTCCCAAAGACTGACAGACTGACAACAGACCTCAGGACAAGCGCAACTGAATCCCGAAAGCACTGGAATAATCCGTCCAAGAAAATGAATTTTCAGCATTATTTCTAATTTTCTCTTCCAACAGCCCTTTGGAGTCAGCATATATGACACCTCAAAATTATCTTCTGTTGCACTGGGACCTAGTGTGATACGCTGCCGTGCTTATTAGGACTAAATTTCTTCAAGTTTTCCCGAAGCTGAGGCCAACAACAGCATGCATTTCCTTCCCTCAAAGCGCCCGCCCCTTACCTGAGTCATCAGCCATCGACTTCCCTTCCAACTTCAGGAACACCTCATTCAGGGTTGTCATGGAAACACCATAATCCTCAATGCCTTGGTCAGAACATCTATCAAGATCCCGGTAAAGGTCTAAAAGTAGGAACAAAGAAGTCGATTATGGTGTCATTTAGAATGACGTCGTTAATGATGTCTTTAAAAAGTGAGAACATATTGACAATAGAATATATGTGCTTCTATCATAAACTGATGGATATCGGTGCTCACTTATTCATAAGACTTATCTGTAGACTGTATTAGTTCCCGTGGTTTCTTCAGCATCAATGTATAACACAAACCTTTATGCTTCTATACTTAGAAAACGCCACAGTTAAAAAAAAAAATTGATGGGTGTGTTTAACTATTTTTAATTTTAGAGCCTGGAGAGATGATTCAGTGTCTTGCAGAGGCCCCAGGTTCTGTTCCTACCCACATGACAGCTTACAAACACCTCTAACTCCAGGTCTGGGAGGCTTAACACCCTCTTCTGGCTTCCAGGGGCATCATGCACAAACATTGTACACAGGTATACATGTAGGCAAAACATTCAAACACCTTAACAATATGTTAACTTATTTTTAATTTCAAACTTTTATGTTGGGTGTGTGTGTGTGTGTGTGTGTGTGTGTGTGCGCGCGTGCGCGCGCGCCAGAAAGCATCTCCTGTAGCTGGAGCTACAAGAAGTTGTGAGTTCCTTGATATATGTGCTATGACGTGAACCTGGATTCCCTGGCAGAGTTAACAAGAACTCTTAACAACTGAGCCTTCTCCAACTCCTCTCATTCTGTTTTAAATTCTCTTGTGTGGGTGTTTAATTCTAAACTCTGATTAGAGAATAGTATCCAGAGAATAAATATTTATCATTTTAGGCTAAGATTAGTTTTTTAAAAAGCTGTAATAACAAATGCATAAACAACAGATGTATACAGAAATAAATAATTTCCACAAACTCCGTGTAAAATGTAGAAATGGAAAAATGGACAGAGTGCCTGGGATATGTGGTGTGTCTTTGTGTTTTCCCTGGAAGACATCCCAACTGCTTATATGTTCTCTTCCCAGCCACCCCCTCTTCTTTCTCTTTCCTTCCTCCTTTTCCTTCTAAGTCCACTATGAGAATTACACAGAAATGCTGAAATAGGGTACAATTAGCAGGCCATTTTGAGAATTTATAATTGATGTTGGGAACTGAAGCTATCTTAATTATATAATAAAGGAAAATGCATTTTAAGAGACTCCCTGTCTCTTAAATCCACTGTCCAGCCTTTATTTAAATGATTTGACCCTTTAGAATGCATTTTAAGAAACAGTGGAGCAAACAGCTGTTCAGTCTTTGTGAAGATTTCTGTCTTCATAATGAGATGTGCCTCAGATGTACTGTGTGTGCATCTAAGATGAGTTCATTTCTTCCCCTTTTCAATATATAAAACCTTACTCATTATTTGAGGACTCCATGCATGTACACATGTATTTCAATCATATTCACTCCCCAGCTCTCCCCACCAACTCCTCCCAACTACATGTGGTACTCTGTGTCTGTTATTATGATTAAATGATCCTTAAAAAGAAAGAACGCTACCATTTCTGCGATGCTGACTGAAGGATGGATCATGGTTTGAAAAAGACGGCCTCTATTCTTTTTCTCTTCTGGTCACACATTCTACTTATTGATTATCTTAGAGCTGGGGAAACACCACAGTAACCACATATCAGACACGGTCCCTCTAAGCATTATTGATGTCTAACTTTTTTTTTAATTATTATTACTTTCTTTTTTGGGTGTTTTTTTTTGTTGTTGTTGTTGTTGTTTTCAGGACAAGGTTTCTCTGTGTAGCCCTGGCTGTCCTGGAACTCACTCTGTAGACCAGGCTGGCCTCGAACTCAGAAAACCACCTGCCTCTACCTCCCAAGTGCTGGGATTAAAGGCGTGCACCACCACCGCCCGGCTGATGTCTAACATTTTAACAACAGGCTTAAACATTTTGCGTGATCATTTAACCATCAGGGCAAACTCACAAAGCTTCTGACCGTCTTTTCCTTGGTACAAGTGAGAAAACTAAAGCCCAGAGGGCCATGCAACTTGTTCGGGATTACCTGGAAACTTGTTTGTCCTTTCCAAGGGCAAGATGTAGACAAGTCGTTCTTGGCTTTGTGCAGTCAGCCTGGCGTCAGGGATGTGCTTTTTGACCAGTGATGTTATACTCTCTGGATTACAAGTTTCATTCAGATGCAAACTGACATTTAGAAAGAGTGAGATAAAGTTATTTTTTTCCTAACAATTTCTTCTGCAGTATATGTTTGCTACGTCGTGAATATTTATGAGACAAAAAATGCGTAATTTACAAAAAGGAACTAGATGCAATGATACTGATAGTCCAAACCTAATCTGTGCAACATAGCAGAGGAACCAGGGAGAAGGAAGGCTAGATAGAATCTGTGGATGGCTGTCTATATGCAGTTGAGGGCAGGCACAAGATAAGGTGAGAGCCTGTGATGGACAGTGGAAAAGGAAGGTGGGCTGAGAATTTTAAAGATGAGTACAGAGAGACAGAGGAGGAGAAAAAGAGGAGAGGAAGAGACAAGATGAAACCTATAGGAGAAGAAGAGGAATCAGACCCACACAGTCCTGGGAGCCATAAGTACTGGGAATTTCTTAGATAGACGATTAAATAATACTTAGAGTGTGTCTGTCCCATCTAGCTGTGTAGCTTGTGTGTATTTCTGTTGAGTTTTGAGTTCATTGTGCGGGCGTTTTGTGGGTTGAGAATTTACTAATGTAAATCTCACTGATAAGTTACAAGCCTCTAGAGTTGTGATTTTACCGGATTACTGGGACTTGTGACTGCTAACCACGGGGTGTAGATGGCTGGGAATGTGAGCAGAATCTGCAGCAAGAGAACTGTGAGATGGGAGGTCGCTGCATGGGATTAGCCATGGAAGCTGCAAGATTGCAGGGGCAGAGAGTAGCCAGGTATAGCGAGAGATTTAAGATAATTCCAGAACTGCCATTTGAAGGAAAGAAATGGAAAGAAATGATGAGCTAGATCCTGGCTCAGGTGAAGTGAGTGGGAGTATTTCCATCTACCAAGAAAACCCAATTATGAATTCTCTCTTTTCCCCCCCAGTAATTCATGAGCCCTGTGAATGCTTGAACTTGGTGAAAGCAAGGAGATCATCTGTACACACGAACAGCACAGTGACATCATATTGTGAAGGCCCCTGAGCCCAGGCGAGCTGATTGCCATCTCTGAGACGCAGATCCTTATCTATGAGATAAAGCAACATGCAATTCTCAAATCAACCTTAAGAGATGGAGTAAATCCATACTTATGAGACAGTGTGGGGCCTTTCATGAAGTAAACTCTCAATGCACACTAGGTAACTATATCATTTTGTGGAAAATGTATTCAACTAATGGTGAACTCTTTGATAACAGTACATGTACTTCTTTATGAAATTTGGAATTTTTTAGAAACACCATTGCTACTCATATCCACTGGGATGTATGGAGGTGACAGAGTGGTACAAATTATCACTCTTCACTGGTTACACAGACCTAAAGTTAGTTTGAAAACTGTTCTGTGAAGAAATTTTAGCCCCTTCCCTAAAATAACTTGTGATAATACAAAGCAAGAAGATTTCAGAAAAAGTGGGAGAGAAGGAAGCTATGTTGATTCA
This sequence comes from Apodemus agrarius, assembly GCA_964023405.1. Lineage (NCBI taxonomy): Eukaryota > Metazoa > Chordata > Mammalia > Rodentia > Muridae > Apodemus > Apodemus agrarius. The sequence continues at coordinate 97,031,174 of OZ030015.1, forward strand.
ATTAAAGTACCCTGTACCCGGTCAAGTACTCATTTCATTACCATTAACTAAAAAACAAGAGATACTATTACTACTGTTTTACCAATGAAGTTACTGAAGACCAAATTAATTCATTAAGCCCAATTTGAATTAGTGTGTTTTAGATTCCTGCACAGAGGATACCCATTAAGGATACAGCGTTCAGAAATGGCCTCTAAGAACAGATGAGGGGGCCAGAGCAATGGCTCAGCAGTTAAAGTCAATTGCTCCTCTTATGGAAAATGTGGGTTGGGTTCTGAGCACCCTCTTCTGGCCACTCACATCCATCCATAACTCTAACTCTGGGTATCTGATACACTGTTCTGGTCTGTGTGAATATCATACATATATGTACATGCCCACACAGAGACATATACATGTACATGGTAATGTTTGTACTTGGTTGAGTGTGATAAAGGCAGATGAACAGATATCCTTCACAAGACAGAAACAAGACAACTACAAATGTCCACAAAGAGACTTGCCTAGAGACCAATGAGTTGTACCTTTTATTGGAGGGAAATGATTTAATCCACTTGTAACAGTGACTAAGGCTGGCACTGTGGGTTTGGTGAGTTTAAGAAGTCAAAGAAAATAATAGTGGTGCCTATTGAATCTTCAGGATGACGTGATTTAAAAAAAAAAATAAGATTTACAGCCATCATGTGATTATCCTGAAATGAAAGAGACCTAAGAAGAAGGTGGCTAAAATGAAGTCAGGGAGAGCAGAGAGTATTGAAATCATCTAGATAAAAAGAAATCCGCTCTGGAATAAAATTAGAGAAAGGGTCAAGATACGAAGAAACTACTCTCAGAAGCAATGTATTATGGAAACATTTTCTTTACACCTACAGGAAGGCTTAGATTTTTGGTGTCTATGACCCTGTGTGTGTTATGGTCTTCCTAAGCACATGTGTAAATTAATTCTTGCATACCTATTGGAGCCAACTTTATAGCTGTAGGTCTATCTTGACCTGATACTGACAGCACCTCACTAGTATGTCTGCCGTGTATCTGTCTCCAGCCCTGAGAGCTGTACCTTAGATGATAGCCAATGCCCCATTTCTTCTTCAGGAACAGAGAAGAGCCCGCACACCTCAGTCTTCCATTGGATATAAACACCTTCCTGTCTAGTTGGGAAGAATCAAAAGTTAAATCATACTAGTGATTCCTTTAGCATTCATAAATGTGAAAATCAAAACCCATGAACCAAGGATGCTGTAGAAACATGCCACATACTAACTCTGGAACTTTCTCAGCACTCTGATAACAGAAATGATGAGTTAGGCTCTTATTCTCTGCATCTTTAGGAATGCTAAGCATCTGTCTACACAGTGTCTTTCAAGCTTACCGACATCTATCCACACGGACTAAACCATGAGACGATATCGTATGTTGTACAGCCTTTACCTCTCTGTGATGAGATGAGAATGCTTCCACAGGACAAAGCATCGGGAACACAGAGATTGAAGCAGATTAGAGATATTCTCCTGTGTTTTGTTGTGGCTGTCACTTGTGAGATGTGTCTAAGGGGCCTACTTGTAACCCATTGTTAAGTCCTACTTTCTCACTATGAAATGCAAAAGGAAACTATAGTTACCAGCCAGGATATCAGCCTCATCCATGAACTGAGTACTACAGACAATCACTCTGTCCAGTCGCCTCTCTTTTAGTAGGTTCCATATTCGATGCCTTGAGAGTGGATCCAACCCAGCGGTTGGTTCATCCAGTAGCAAAACCTGAACAGCAGAGAAAACGTTACAGGGCCGTTGATTTCTCTGGGGTCAGATGATTCTAAAAAATACCGTAGTTGTAAAAGTATTGCTATTTGTATGTAAAAGTTTTTTTTTTAATTTTATCATTTGCAAATCTATCCAATATGATAGCTTCTGAGTCTCTGATCAGATTTCACGAGTGGTTCTTATCCCCTTACCTGGGGGTCTCCTAAAATGGCGATCCCAAAAGTCAGCTTCCTTTTTTGTCCGCCACTTAAATTCTGAGCAAGAGCGTCTTGAATATTTTCCATTTCCAAGTCCCGTAAAACTTGTTGTACCTAACGGAATGAGGAACATTTAGCGTAAAACCCAAGATAATTTGTACTTTTATTGAGACCATGTCTGTCTTTGTAGCCCTGGCTGGTTTGAACTTTAGCAATATTCCTGATTACAGGCATGATCCACCACAACTTCCTTACCTTTGAAACAGTTTTCTATCTTTATAAAGAGCTTTGGGGCCTAACTTTAGACAGTGGAAATGTCCAGACTCACAAGCATGTTGGAAATTTTCTAGGTGACCAATTTCACTTTCACTGTTACAAAACATCGGACTTGTTCACATACCTCCTGCTCCACTTCGTGTGGCAGAATTCCCTTTATCTTGGCAAAAAGCCGGAGGTTTTCTCGCACAGTGAGAAAACCAAACTGTACGTTGGATTGTGGACAAACTCCAGTGAGCTTGATGACAGCGTCAGAGTCCTCCATCTCTGAAACTGTCTGGTTATAAATGGTGACGGAACCTATACAGAGAAAGTCAAGGATCACCATCCGGACAAGCACAGGGTGTGAATTATGTAAATCACAGGATTCACTCAAACAGGGGAAGTGTTTGTTATGCAGCTTGGGAGCATTTATTGTTATGCATCAGTTAGGGGGAGTCATGGATCCTGATCCCCTAAATGGACAGAAGCACTAAATACTCAAGACACAAATAGCAAGTCAAATGATTCCCAAGAAGAAGAAAGGAGAGGACCCTGGGCCTGTAAAGATTGCATCCAGTTTAGTAAAGAAACCGAGGGGGGAGGGGGAATGATTGGGGAACAGTTGGGGGGGAGAGGAACTATGGGAACTATGGTGGGTGGGAACTGGGAAAGGGGAAAGCCTTTTGAATGTAAACATAGAACATAGAAAATAAAAATTAAAAAAAAAAATAGCACCTACTATTGGGGAAACATGTCATATAATTCAATACATGCAAACATTGTGTAAAGCTTATGAAAAACTCCAGGGTGTTTTGGGTTTTGTTTGTTTGGTTGGTTAGGTTTTTTTTTGCTTTTGTTTTTGTTTTTTTGTTTTGTCTTGTTTTTTTGTCTTAATAACATGATGCACCAAGTTAACTAGAGGAAAGCACGGATTATTCATTTGCCCTTGAGCTTGTCTTTGGATAAGTGTCCTCTTACCTGTAGTAGGGGGTGACAGTCCACTGAGTATATTTATCAGGGTGGTTTTCCCAGCTCCACTATGACCAAGGAGGGCAGTGATCTGGCCTTCATATATGTCAAATCCCAGACCTGACATGGTTTCAGAGATATTACATTCAGTACTTGAATAGCCATTTTGTAGTCTCCACAGTTGACAATTTCTCGCTGTATAGATGTATGTGAGTACTAATCTTCAAAAACAAGAGCAACCTTAAAAATTTATCTGTAATCCCTCATCTTCATTCGTACTGAAGTTTTACAACAGTCTCTAAATCACATACCCAGGTTCAATGTAATCCTATTTATTACCTCTCAAGGCTTCTACTTTTCCATGCTTTCCTGAATAGTCTTTTTTAAGATTTTTGATCCTGCATTAAAGAAAAAAGAAATGTTTCAAGGAAATTGCAGCGATGGGGGCAGGCCTGGTGAAACCTAGAGGTTCTTCGTTTTTGCACAGGCATTGTCAGAAGCATCCCATGAGAGGCAGCATCTCTGACCATTGTGTCTAAACAGAGTGTAGCAGAGAGAGTACCCACATGCAGCTGTCTGTGCAGACGGTGACAGATGACTGGAGAGGAAAGTTGGAGATGAAATCAATGGTGGATGATCCCACCGTGTGGGTGAAGGAAACCACATCAGATCGAAAGGACTTGAGCTGTGGGGGTCAAGACACTCGGAGTGAGGTCTCATATACATCATTTACATGGAGCTCTAGTACAAAAATGCAACTCATGGAGTCTATGTCTTCAGGAAGTAATAAAGCAAAGATAACAACACTAATTAACACATAGGGTTGATTCCTAAGAAAACAAGAGTTGTAGAACCCAGGATACTCGAAATCTCCAAAGAAGAGGAAAAGGAGAATGAAATGATGAGAATGGTTTGAAAGTCCATAGAAATGACGAATGGTGACACATAGTGACGCACGGTGACATATGCCCATGATCCCAGTACTGGAAACTCAAGCAGGAAGGGTGGAAGTCTGAGGCCAGCCTGGGAGACATCTTGTGTTCTAGGCCAGACTGACTTATAAAGTAACATTCTATCTTATAGAAAAAAATAAAAGCATACAGAAGATTTTCAATGAGATGAAGGTCTATAATGTTGTAAGACCCTGTGCAGTCTAGCTGCATTAATTTCCTATAATATCAAAAACAAAGCATCGGGTTCGTTATAGACAAAATTTGAGCAAAGATAAGGATCTTTGGGATGTGTAGCTGTTTGGAAGTCAAAGCATTGGCCATAGCTCAGGCATAACTTCAAGAGAGGTGATGCCGGGCATTAGTGCCTTGCGGTTACATCATCTCTTCCCACCTTTCTGGGGTCTCTAACCCCCCTTTCTACATCACTTATGTTTGTGTTTTCATCTTATCCACCAAGAAGGGAAAGAAAAAGAGACGAAGTCGATTTTACAGAACAAGGATGCAAATAGGAGAGTGGTGGCCCTGTCTATCATCAAGAGAACATCTGAGCAAAATACAAAGAGAGAACTCAAGGAAGACGGTGAGGAACTGTGAACTGAGGTTCACAGTTTGACAGCTGTTGACAGTTGTTACTGTGCCAAATGATACTAGTAAGTGTAAATACGGGAGATGGGATGAAAGACCGTGGTATCTAGAATGAGAGTATCACTTCATAAGAACCGTGGTCTGGGAGGAGGTGGGTACGGAGGAGCTCAGAAGGAAATCTTTGTACGACAGCGTCTGACCTGTAGGTGTCTGATCTGGGCCTGCTCTTTATTGTATGTACTTCCATTAGACGGATTTGTTACCTGATAGCTTCTTTCCCCTGGAATTCTGGAGACACTGGCTCCAAAGAGTCACTCGGTGAAGCATCAGAATCTATGTCATCCTCAAGGACCATGTGATTAGCTCCTCTGCGTTGAAACCAGTAAGATGACTTCAGGAAAAACAATGGAGACCTTTGATGTCCATACCTACCTACATGGACAGGAGATGAGTAAGTATCAGGTAAGTCTCCGCTACAAGGAGGGCATGCCACTTAGCTAAGCATGCCAAATCTACCTCAGGACTCTTAACCTGAACCTACGTTATTACCTTAGGTAGTACCACACAATGTGATATTTCCAATATGAGAAAAAAAGCAGCATAGTAAGCTAAAGGAAAAGGTCCTCAAGCCAGAGCTACTTGTTTTGAGAGGAACTTAAACATTTCAAAATGAATGGATAAATGTAGTCTTTATAAAGTTAAAGTATCACTCAGCTATAAGAAAAAACAGATTTGCAGGTAAACAGAACTGAAAAAATTGCTGGAGGTAACTCACACCCAGAAAGACAAATGCCCTCAGATGCAGAGCCTCGCTTTAAATCTTTTGTTTCTTGCATTTAACCAGGAGCAAAACCGAAGCCAAGAAACTAGAAAGGGGTGGGGCTTGGGGACATATTAAGGGAGGAAACTAGGAGATTAGAGATTAAATGAAAGTGGTGGAATGGAACATGGAGGTAGAAGAATTTAGGTGGGGAAGGTCATTGGGAATATAGGAGAGATGGAGTGAGTGGGACCAACTCAAGGGAAAGGGTGACAAGAGCCACACAGAAGCCTGCCATCTCACAACCCAACAATGTAAGTAGAAGGGCTAGAGAACGCTCATAGAAAAGGAGAGAGGCGGGTCTCCAGGGTATCAAAGGATTAAAAGGGGGATGGGGATAGGAGAATGGGGGGAAATGAGTTAGTTAATGGAAGCTAAGGATTTACGAAGGGGCCCTAGGAAAACCCACTAGTTAGTAAGCTAACCTCAAGTGCTAAAATAGAATCACCACTGTATGGGTGAGCAATGTCACACCGTAAGACAAGGTGTTAAGGTTTGTATGTGCTCGGCCCAGGGAGTGGCACTATTAGAAGGTGTGGCCTTGTTGGAGTAGGTGTGCCACTGTGGGTGTGGGCTTTAAGGCCCTTTTACTAGCTCCTCCTCAATCTTCCAATAGCTGACTTCAGATGAAGATGTAGAACTCTCAGCTCCCTCCTGAACCATGCTCGCCTGGATGATAATGGACTGAACCTCTGAACCTGTGAGCCAGCTCCAATGAAATGTTGTCCTTATAAGAGTTGCCTTGGTCATGGTATCTGTTCACAGCAGTAAAACCCTAACTAAGACACAAGGGTTATGAAATGAATATTGCAATACACGGTATAAGATAGTTCCTTGTGTGCCATTGGTCAGGGAGCCTTAGAGATTTTTAAAAAGAGGGATGGGGAACATTGTCTTTGGATACCCACTCTAACTATATGGAAAGACCCTATTGCCTGAGACACCACGTGCTTGGCCTAAAGGACATAGAGAAATTAATAACCAGCTACCCAGGGATGTGACTTTCCACTAGCCAGCTTCCATAGGGCCAGCAGATACAACGCAGGTTTCAGACAGAGAAAAGACATCTAAAGCCTTTCTTAGCCCTGGACCGTGTGTATCACAACACTAACAAGCCAAGCAGGATGTTCCTACGGCAATAGTGGCACAGCTGTTAACGGGTAAATAACTAATTTAATATTGGATTTGAGATCTGCTCCACAGGAATGAGTTTCATGCCAGGTACTGGAATCTTGGTCAAAAGCCCAGGGTGGGGAAGTTCATGGCCCTCTAGGGAAGATCTTGCTATTGTTATTCTGCAAAATGACCAGGCTGTCAAGTCTTCTTCTAAATACTTAACATTTATAGTCATTGTCTTAGTTAGGGTTTCAACGACTATGATACCATGACCAAAAGTAACTTGGAGAAGAACGAGTTCATTTCACCTTACAACTTTGAAGTTCCCCACTAAGGGAAGTGAGGGCTAGAACTGAGTAAGGAAGCAACCTAGAGAGGAAAACTCAAGCAGAAGCCATGGAAGAGTGATGCTTGTTGGCTTGCTTCCCATGGCTACTTCAACCTGTTTCTTGCAGAACTCAAGACCAAGGATACACTGCCTGTTAAGATTCTGTCTAAGCTACACCCCACAATTACCGGGCAACAGCCAGGTATGGCCCTCCCCACCGTTACCTGGCAACAGCCAGGTAGGCCTGGCCTACTATAAAGGGGGCTGCTCACCCCCTCCTCTCTCTCTCTTACTCCTCTCTTCTCTCTCTCTCTCTCTCTCTCTCTCTCTCTCTCTCTCTCTCTCTCTCTCTCTCTGCCTCCACTACCCCTTTGACTCCCATCCCATGCCCTGAATAAACTCTATTCTATACTATGCCGGTGTGTGTCTGGTCCCTCAGGAAAAGGGATGCCTGGACATGGGCCTGCTGAGGCACCCCCTCCCCCCCACACCACCGTATATTATATTCTCTGGCCTCTTTTCTCTTTTTATGATCACAACACTGCTCACAGTTTATCAAGCTGAAATAAGAGTCAGAATTTGAAGTTGATGCAGTCAGTGAATAACTGGCCAAAGTGTTGACAGTAAGAGGCCAGATGTTCAGCTGTAACTGGAGCATCTACATCAATGCCACCATCACCAAGGCTTCGGAAGCACTGTGGAAGAAGAGGGAGAAAGACTGTACTGTACATGTTGGAGGGTAGGGAAGAGTGCTGTGAGGTACTGTCTTCATACATGAAGTGACTGCTGCAGTCTGAACTAAAAGCAGTTGTGCTTATCTGCATATGACCTATTCAAGATCAAGACGTTAAAATGTTGGCTTCCATGGGATAGAGGAGCTCCAGGCCCTGTCCCCTACTGTGGAGTGTGCCCTTCGCCCAGCCTTCTGCAGGCTAAATAGACCTTAAGTGTTTGCCACAGTTGGACCTTAATGACCCAGGCAGAGTCAATTTCCTACAGGAACTCAATCCAGCTGAAACAAAGGCTGGGTCTGTGGGCTTTCCCTGTATAAAGGCAGTGCTGACTGTTAAACTCTGAGCCTTGATCAGAAACTTTGTCTTGGCTTCATCATTCTCTCGAGCCCTTATTTTCATTTCCAGCCCCACCCCCTTTCTGGTAACCCGGTTCATCCATGGCTGCTGGACAGCTACAATGGAGATATTGTCAATGCGTAGTTGCTAGGAAAGAGAGGTTCCTCTCTTATGGGGATGCGGTCACTGAGCAGTTCCTCATACTCCAGTGGATAGCCCCACACGCAGGCACATATGGACCCTACTAGGTGGAATTAAAGGTTTGGTTTTTTTTTAAAGATTTATTTATTTATTATATGTAAGTATACTGTAGCTATTTTCAGACACACCAGAAGAGGGCATCAGATTTCATTACAGATGGCTGTGAGCCACCATGTGGTTGCTGAGATTTGAACTCAGGACCTTTGGAAGAACAGTCGGTGCTCTTAACCACTGAGCCATCTCTCCAGCCCCAAAGGTTTTTTTTAAGGGGCAGGGAAATCATCTTTTAAGGGACATGGAGAAGTCAGAAGGGCAATGGAGGGTGGATATAACGGTGTTTCATTGTATACATGTATGGAATTCTCAAAAATAATTTTTAAAGTAATAGAATGTTATGTTATTTTATACATTTCAAGAAGAAAAATTCTAAACCATTTATATTCGATACGTTGTTGACCAGCCCGGTTCACAACCCTTTGGAGGGTGGGGGCGTCAAACAATCCTTTCACAAGGGTCACCTAAGACCGTCAGTAATATCATATATTTATATTATGATCCATAACAGTAGCAAAATTGCAGTTATGAAGTAGAAACAAAAGTAATATTACAGTTGGGGGTCACCACAACATGAGGAACTGTGATAAAGGGTCGCAGTCTTAAGAAGGTGGAAAACACTGTCATAGTTGCTTTAAGTAAACACTGGTAATAAAAATGTATGAAATTCTACTACTTACTGAGGGTAATTTTGTCAAAATACAATGCCAGTGCCAAATAGAGAAGAGAATCCAAAGTCAGCATGAAGAGGGTGGCCATGATCAGGTACGAGTTGTCTGGAGAGTGCAAATTTACATTAGAGTTCACGTCGTAGTCCAAATGTATAAGCTGAAAAAGAGATGCATAGACTTTTTAAGGGATTAATGTAGTTTTAAGGATAATTATGGTCTTGGTTCTGCTAGACACCAAGGGAAAGATGAATGAGACACAGTTTGTATATGTCTATTCAGCTAATGCCTATTGCTGTTCATGGCCACTACTTTCCGAATTACAAACTACAGATGTAGGTAAATCTCCTTAGCGGAGGTCAGAATGCCAGGAAGGCAGACCCATCCAAAGCAAAAATCCATCAGGATTAAAAGGTATAAACAGGGAAGGTGCTCTCGAGTTGTTACATTATAATTTTATAATTATAGTTGACTGGTTATATTATAAGTATGTGGTTATATTATAATTTTTTTTAAAATTCCATCTTAGAGTGAAAAATGGAGAAATGAAAGTCTCTAAGGAGAAGGAATTCATGTATGGTACAGGAACTCTAGCCTACTATCCTGTGTGTGTGTGTGTGTGTGTGTGTGTGTGTGTGCCAAAAAGGACATGAATTTGAAAGGGTCTGATAAAGATGTGGAGGAAAGCCATGAAAGGGGAGGAGGAGGAAAGTGAATGGAAAATATGATATGGCTATATTATAATTTTTTTAAAAAAATCTATCTTGGTGGCGGTGATACACGCCTTTAATCCCAGCACTCAGGAGGCAAAGACATGCAGATCTCTGTGAGTTCAAGGCCAGCTCCACACAGAAACCCTGTCTTGGAAAAATAAATAAATAAATAAACAAACAAAATTTAATTAAATTTAATGTAAAAGAAAATAAATATGCTGGGAGAGAAAAGTAAATATGTCTTTTATCCCTTAAACTTCTCTATCCCTTAAACTTGTTTTTACAAACTTGGGAGAGAAACACTAGTGTTTAGTGTATACTGTATAAATCACTGAAGAAATCTATCTTGAGTGTCGTGTACAAAAATAAAATTGTCGGACAGCAAAAACAGCTCAGCTGGTAAAAGCGCCCGAGTTTGATCCCCATAGCCCTCATGGTAGAAGGAGAGAACTGATATCTGTCACATTGTCCTCAGACCTCCATGCAAACATTGCCATGACATACCTTTGCATGTGCACTTACACACATATAGATAGACAGACAGACAGACAGACAGACAAATTTTAGCAAAATGAAACAAAGTGATTCCCACCCTTCTTACCTGGGCCATTCCAGTCGTAAAGGCAAAGGGGCTGAGGAAACACAAGGTCCATTCCATAAAGGCAGGAAGGTGTTTGTATAATGCTGTGAACCCCAGACTTCCCCAGAAGACGGTGAGGAGGAAGACAGCCAAGCCAGTAAGAAACGGTTTCTTTAACAACACGCTCATGAGGAAGGATAAAGTTATCTGAAAGGAGGAGGAAATAAATAAATGAACTAGTATGGTGTCCTGAGCCTCACTAGTAAAAAGGAATTTCACATTTGGTTAAGTGTCATCCAAAGACTCACGGTTACAGCCTCCAGCCCGAGGCTCTACTGAGAAGTGGGACTTTATGGAAGTTTTCCTGTCATTGGGTGCTTATCCTTAAAGGGGATTATAAAAGCCCAGCCCCTTCCTCTTTGTGACATCCTGGTCATGATGTAAGCAGCTTTGATCTACCACGAGCTGGTGACATGATGAGCTGCCCAGACACAGGCCAAAACAACAGGGTCAACCAACCCTGGACTCCAAAAACTATGGGGCTTGGGGGCGGCAGGGGGGGGGGCGGGGGAGAAGCAAGACCCTTTTCTTGGTGTTAGTTAATTGTTTCCAGCATTTGTTATAGGGACTGAAAGCTGACCTGCACAGTATTTGGAAAGTATATCTCTGAGTTTCAATTGCATGCTATAAGGAAATTCTGCACAGAACAGCAAAGGCATAAACACGGTCAGTGATATAATGATTGGAGGTAAGGAGGGAGGGAGGGAGGAAGAGAGGGAAGGAGGGAGGGAAGGAGGGAGGGGAGAACTCACCAACTTACCAAAGACAGGCCATAAAGGAGAAACAGAAGGAACACCACCATGAAACCAGTTAAGACGACAACTTGGGCAGATTTCACTATAAGAGACATCAAAGTAGCCACGACAAGGATAAAGCCAGCATACATCAGACCCCAGGAAAGCCTGGCAGAGAAACACGGGGTTAGTGCAGATGCTATTACTCGGCCACTCCATTCGTTCGCTTACTAAGCAAATGATTTTTAAAGCGTGTGATTTGCCTCTTAAGAGGGTGATCCCCAACGAATCAGTAAACTTCCTCACCTTAAAGCTCATATTCTGTAAAGCAAGGAGGGTAATACACAAGTAAATGTGTGCAATAAATAGCTCCCTTAATTAATGTTAATTTTCAATGTAATGACCTGGAGTCATCTGAAGGGAGAAGCGGCCGCTGTGGCATTGCCTAGATCAGGTTGGTCTGTGGGCTTGTCTGCGAGGCGTGGTACTATTGAATGATGCGGAACAGCCCAGCCCACACTGGGCTAACATTCCTCAGGCAGGTGGTCCTGGCTAAGCACAAGCCAGTGGGGGAGCCAGCAATCAGCAGTCCTCCACGGCTCCTGCCTCTGGGTTCCTGAGTTCTGGCCGTCATGATGATGGACGTGACCGGGGAATTCTAAGCCAAAGAAATCCTTTCCTCCCCCGCAGGTAGCTCTGCGCTTACCACAGCAACAGAATGAAACTGAACCGATAGCTAAGTACAAATGGAGAAGGCCATGGAATGGACCGTAAGATGAGTGTAATGGAGAGAGCTTCTCAAGAAGAGAAGATTCTGTGTTGCTTTTTCAGTTCTGTAGGACTTCCTTCACACTGCGCGTGTTTTAAGGTTTGCAAGCCAAATGGCCTCTGTCGCATTAGCGCTGCTAGCGCTTGAGCCGTCACAGGCACTCTAGACGCAACGGCGCGGCCACACTCCACTAAGAATGCATTTGTAGACAACGACATCTGAGTTTTGCATACATTTCTATGTTTCCTACACGATTGTGGCTGTTTTTATTTTCTTCCCATCAGCCATGCCTACTTCACAAAGGGCAGAAAAGTAGTTTGGCAGCTTCCGACCTAGGTGAGTCCGGGTCCGTGGGAGGATAGCCACGGAGAATCCAGACACGTAGGTGAGTAGAAGAGGAGCAAGGACCACTAATGCCAAAGGCTGGAAGGAGGCTTGGTGCAGAGTCCAGTCACGTCACAGGCTCGGGTTCAAACGTCCTCTGTGACATTGTAACTAACTATGTTAAGGAGCATATTTGATTTCTTTACATTTCCATTTCCTCTCCAGGAAAAGATTAAAGAATTAAATCAGCGCTATATCCACAATAGGCAGCTAGTTTCCTTTATTTACAGTAAAAAAAAAAAAAATCCCATCAAGTTCAGGAAGTCTTGTTTCTCTGTCCAGTGTTACTAATTCCCCTTTCACAGTACACTGCATGACCTGAAACTGTTCCTCCATCTGCTTTCTATAAACATCTTAATTTCATTCAGATAAAATATCAGGCCCTTTCCTGCACGGAGGGAAGCAAAAGCCCCAATATGTTTCAATCCTTCCTCACTGGATTGTTTTTTTTCAAATAGAATACTGTCTGCTATGTCTTCCTGGTTTTCCGACATCTTTTAAAATATAGTAAACGAATACCTCTCAATATTGAGGATATCATTTTAATACACAAAGGATAAAAGAAAAAAACCCTTGCATTGCATCAAATTTTCCATGTCCTTTCTTTTGTAAAAAAAAAAAAAATACATTTCATTTTAAATTATGTACACATGCATCTCTGTGGGAGGGTGTGGGGGAGAGTATGTGCATAGGCGTGTGTGCCTGTGGAGGCCAGAAGCGTCAGCTCCCCGGGACCTGGAGTTACAGGCCGTTGTAAGCTGTCAGACTTGAGGCTGGGAACCAGAGGATCCTCCGGGGCATCATAGGCTCTCAACACCTGATCCACCTCTCCAGCCCCTTTCTGTTTTCTTTCCACACTTTTATATCGAACATTATTTTAGGAAAAATAACAAATGTGGCAGATGTCAGCTGTAAAACATGTGGTCTTCTTATTCAACAGAATTCCTCTTTAGAGACTAGCATGTTCCTGGAACATCCTCTGGATACCATCTTGAACACTGACAATAACTCTTAGCTCGTGAAAGGCAAGCTGACGTTCAAACCATTGCTTTCTGACTCTGTATGCATCTCTATGCCTCTAACATCACTTAGCTCATCCCGATCTTAAAGCCTGGCCACTGACTATTGAATCCTCAGTTTCCTGACTTGCATCCGCTGGCCTTTTAGAAGGCACGGCTTCTCCTACGCTTCCGTCAACCGATGTCTGACACCGTGCATTTAAATTTTCTCGGCTTCAGTGTAATGTACTCTAAGTAAATTTTTTAATTTAATCCTGCTGCCAGCAAGAGGTAGAAGTATGACCTATGCTTGGCGGAAAAGGAGACTGAAGTTTATAGAGTTTAAATAACACATCCAAGGTAACAGCTACTAAGTCTTAGAGGAAGATAGCCTGCGGGCTTCCCACCGGGCAGGCTACTGTTCTAACCACTCTGCTTTCTTGTCTCTACTGAGGGAAACTCAATGCTCAATCATGTGAAGCCATACACTCCAAACATCCCTATGCCGGGACTCACTAAAGCATCAAGTCTAAGCATGACGCGAATGAGCCTAACGGGTCTCCGTAGTTAAGTTATTCCATTTACAAACGTCGATTGGCGTAACACAGACACGTGATTTACCAGAAAGCCGACTCTCGAAGCCCCATCATCGCCATTAACGCTGTAATGTACTGCCTTTCTTGGGTGACGTTGACTGATAAATAGTATATAAGTGAAGAAAATGAAATAACACACAAGAAAATTAAAAAGTCAGTTGCAATTCCTCCTTGGGCAATAAAAGGCGGCATCTTCATGTTTGAACCAATGACTGACATCAGCATTTCCATCACGGAGTGGTTTGTTGTCACCTGAAGACGGACACCAATGAACACATTAGTATCTCATTGCGAACTTCTCTTTAGACTGGAAGAAGGCATTATTAGCTCGTAGTTCTCGGGACGCCCAAAGTGCTACCTTAAGCCCTTCAGTAGAAAAAAAAAGTGCTTGTTTTTAAAACTGCCTGCAGGAACACTTCAAACTAGATCTTCTTTGGAGTTTTTAATCAGAGTGTCTGTTGTTTGATTGCTTAGCCAGCGCACAATTTACTACCCCACAATAGACCCCGAACCCTATGATGGCTGTAGATCCATCCCTCTACCCCTGTACTAACAGGATCTCTGCTTACATGTGACAGTGCTGTGTATAGTTTTTAAGTCACCAGTACCCTGACACTACAGTAGAAGCTTTTCGGCATACAATGCTTAGTGTCAATACTACTACTAGTACTACTACTACTACTATTAATAATAATAATAATAATAATAATAATAATAGCACCATGTCTCTACCTATCAAAATTCAGAAGACCGTGCCCTGAGTCTCCGTTAACTTACCACTCACCTCTATGATACCAGCATTAATGGCAGCTTGAAAGGCTACGAAGCCTTTTTCCCAGAAGACTGTATTTTCACAAATCATTTTGTTGTTGAATGGTTCACAAGGAGCTTCAAGAAAAGAAGACACAACCACTGTTATGTGACTAGGCGGTATATATAAAAATCTGTAATTCTCCAAAATGTGTCTAGAATCTATAATAATTCAGTATTTGGCAAGGCTCATTGGATGGGGTTGTAGAGCAAGCCCAAGGAAGGTAAACTAGATTGCTTCACCAGCATCTTTTAAGATCAGCTCTTGTTTATTGTTTATTGTGTTTTATAATTATTTCTTATTTATGTTTTATTGTATTTTATAATTATTCGTTTTTTAAAATATTTTTTTATTCAGCTGTTACCTTCTATTGTTTGCACCAAAGAAAAAGAAAAAAAGAAACTCACTAGCCGAAAACACCGAGCTGGTTTTAAATGGTTGGGGGAGACTGTGCAGGAGATTTTTTTTTTTTTTTGAAGTTTTAAAAAGAAACAGTGACAGAAACAGCTTTTAGTTTTCTGAAACAGGATTTCATTCAGTAGCTGAGGCTATACATTCTTCATGGAACGATGAACTCCAAAGTACAACTTTCAAATAAGCAAAATACCCAAAATACCCAAAGTGGACCTACTGTATATAAAAAGCTCCCTCACTAGAGTGTATACCAGGACTCTGGATCAACATACCACAGAGAGGCGTGACCACCTATGACTGCGACATCACTATGCACACTAGTCAGACACAAAGCCTGCCTAGGCATCTATCAACGGATGAATGGGTGTTACCTATAAACCGTCGAGTTTTGTCCGGTCATAAGAAATGAATTGATGCCTTTTACAGGAAAACGGATGCAACAGGGAGCCATCGTATTAAACAAAAAGTGAGTCAAAGTCAGGACAGACTATCACATTCCCTCTCCTTTATAGATCCTAGATTTTATATCAATACATAAAACCATATGTGCATACGTATGAATGACGCGATTGTAGAAGCAAGACCGAGCGGGGGTAACAGGAAGGAGAGAGGAGAAAATGGGGTGGGGTAAATAGAGTCAAGGTATACAATAGACTTTACTTAATATGTCTGTTTTTAATCTCAATATCTACAGAATATATACCAATAAAATTATATTTTTGAAAATTAGGGGTTTTATTTAATAAGGACCGATCCTTTCTGGATTTAAAATGAACACAGTTAATTTCAGTTTCTTTTATATGCCCCAAGGACTGATGCCATAAAGGCAATATCTACATGCATATGTATTTTAACAATGGCCAAGTTACCTGAATGGTCTTTGTGCTCTCTTGTTTTAGGGATCCTCTGACCCCACGAAAATTTCAAATGATACGAGAAGGTATCCTTGAAGATGACTCTCACTGCATCTATTGAGTAATTGAAATCTAGTTCCTGCATGGTGTTTTCATCAGGACATGCCACGATCGTTCTTCCTGCCGTGTGAAGAAAGGGAAGAACCCAGTGAGCGTCCTAGACTGCCCAACGACAGCGTGCCAGCTTTAAGTTATTCAGGGCATCTTGTGTTCTAGATATTTCTTCCCCTCAGACACACACTTAGAACAAAGTGGGAGATTTCTAATGTCCTAATGAAACTGGTTATATTCTGTGGCAAATACCCCTTCTTTTAAGGCATGTTTGTTTTGCACGTGAACGTTTTCCTGTGTGTATATGTGTGTACCGCATGAGTGCCTGGTGCGAGAGGGACTCAGAAGAGGGCTTCAGAGTCCCTCGAACTGGAGTTACGGATGGTTGTGAATCACTGGGTGTGTCTGGGAATCAAACCTGGGGCCTCTATAAGGGCAACAAGTGCGATTTCCCACAGAACCATCTTTCCAGCCAATGACAGGTGCTCTGGTTGAAAATATCCCATACTCCTCCAAAGAATTTAGCCAATAATTTAAGCCACGGTGAATTTTATTATAGTGATACTAGTTTATCCATTTCAGGGCACACGGAGACAGACTTGTCTGATAAGAGAATATGCTATTTCCACTTGGCAACCGTGTCATGTGGCCAAGTAGACAAGATGATAGACAACTGCTAATCTAACTACGTTTTAGTCATGTGGCCATTTGTCCTAATTCCTATCATGTAAGAGGCTGCTATTCACCACAGGTCAGGTAACTCACACGACCCATGTAATTTTGCAGTCTGGCTTTTGCTGTGCACGTATTATGGATGCAATTTAACACGTTTTTGTTGTGCAGCAGATTTCCGGAAGTTCGAAAGCCTCATCAGAGACTTAATCTGATCCTTAAGAGGTATGATCCTCTGTGCCAGACTACAGGAGGTAGCGTGTTGCTAGATTAGAGGCTCATAACTTCTGATAGTCTCTTTTAGGGGTTATTAAGTGCCATCAATCCCGAGTAACTAGATCCAACCATTCAATGGGAGTTTCAAAGTTGTGGTATTTAATTTCTTCTTCTTCTCCTTCTTCTCCTTCTCCTTCTCCTTCTTCTTCTCCTCCTCCTCCTCTTCCTCCTCCTCCTCTTCCTCCTCCTCCTCCTCCTCCCCCTCCTACCTTTTCCTTCTCCTTACTTGCTAGTAGAAAACATATAAAACAATAGTTTTATTGTCTATTTGGTTGTGTAATAATAGCATAGGTCACATAGGGGTCATGGTGCTATTTCCTCTTAATGCACAAAATTTCATTATAAGAACCCATTTTTTTATTGATGTTTAATTTTTTTAAATAAAAGGGAGTTAAATATTTATTTCCTCCTCATCCTCAAACTATGGGCTTAAAATGTCTATTTGTTGAGATTTGGATCCTCACATGAGTAGAGGCCAATTTATGCTAACTCAGTTGCCAGGTCCTTTGACTGATCAGCTCTGATGGTTTCCTAGCTTCCTGGAAAGACAGGAACTCTTGCCCCATAAAGTTCTTAGCCTAGACCTTTGCCTCACCTTTCTTCTACCCTGAGACTCCTTGGCTTCAAGGTCATAAGGAGAGAGAAGGAGACTACTTCCTGGGTATCTATTTGAGCTCTCCTAGCTTATACTCCTGACACCTAAGAGCAGCATTCTAGGGCCATCCTGCTAGTACAACTAAAAACTGTTTTAGCTGCTGGCATTAGATCTAAAGGGAGTCTCCTCGGACTCTCTCGGATATCCACTGGCTTCTTTGCTCTTATGCCAACCTGGCAGAACGATGTCATGTCAGTCTGTAGGCTGCACGATTTTCTTCCTCTATCCCTTACAGAGGAGGGAGCCCTCTGCCATCTGCTTTTATTGTGAACACTGCCTGTGGGTATTCCCAGTGCTACCCATTCTCTCCCTCAATTTTAACGCATTTGGAAGGATTACACAGCCACACTGCCGCTGCCTGCGAAGATCTCCAGCATCTTCCCCACACCACACATCTTATTCTAGATACTATTCTGATATGCTTTATGATGAAGATTAACCCCTCTTTGATGTACAATTGCTCAGCTATATTACTGGAGCAAAGATATCCTTCTATGCCTCAGAACATCAAATCCAACAATGTTGGTGATCAACTCTAGAGACGTCAATATTCAGCACATACTTTTTTTTCTCATGAAAATCCTAAAATGAATGTGTGTACGCTGAAAGTAAGGAAATGATTTCCTGAACTCCCACAGAGCATACCTTTCATGAATGGAGCTGAGGCCACTTTGTTCATTATCTCATGAGTGGTTTCGGACTCAGGAGCAAACACAATGATATAATTAGAATCGTTAAAGTGATCGACACGTCCCAGATCCACCATGGACATTTCAGGAGCGTCATGAACTTGATGCAAATTGGAGGATAATTGATATACAAACAATATTAGAAGAAATGAGAAAAGCCATTCCTATACAGTAATGAAAGAAAAGAAGAAGAAAATCAGGAGGGTTTTTTTTTTTTGCCACACCAAAACAAAACAAAACAAAAAAAAAAAAAAACTGAAACAATTTCATCCTGTTATATAGCTTGCATACCATTTAAGTTTTCCCACTTTGAAGTAGTTGACTCTACTTTTGTTCTCTAAAGATCCATTTCATTTATGTACATAAGTGGTGTGTCCTCGTGTTTGTGTGTGCCTGGTGCCTACAGTGGACAGAAAAGGGTGTCAGGTCCACTGGAGCTGTATTTACCACATGGCTGTATGCAATTGTACAGGTGCTAGACATCAGAGCCAGGTCTAATGACTGAACCATCTCTTCAGCCCCTGCTTCTGCGCATTTTGTAGCATGTGCATGATTCGCCTAGACAGAGTTGTGACAGCCGTTCCATTTAGGACTGAAAATGTTTTCTCGTTTAACCATGCAAGGCAGAATACTGGTGAAGTCTGAAAAGAGTTTCCTCAGGCTCTTCAGACATCCCTTGGCCGCATGAATGGGCCACTTAGCTGTGTCTGAAAAGAAAGGCGGCTGGGAATGGGTAAGAGCGTCTGTCCACAGAAGCAAAGTCTCACTTGGTTTTTCAGCTGCTTATTATGCACGGAAGAAGCAGCAAAACAATGCTCATCAAAAATAAGTTTAGGGGCTGAGAGGTGGCTCAGTGGTTAAGAGCCCTGACTGCTCTTCCAGAGGTCCTGAATTCAATTCCCAGCAACCACATGGTGGCTCACAACCATCTGTCATGGGATCTGTAATACCCTCTATTGGTGTGTCTGGGGAGAGCTACAGTGTACTAACTCCTATACATAAAATAAATGAGGAATTATTTCTAAAAAGTACTAATTTTAAAGCTCTTTAAACTACAGTTACCGTATCCTGGAACTGGAAACACAACAGAGTGTGTTTGAAGTCCAGCACAACAATTCTTAAAGTAGGTTCTCAGCTTCTGTATTGATGCCGTGTCCACGGTTTGTACATAAAGTTCGTATGGTTTTTATTCATCGGCAATCTAACCATTCATCAAATATTTCTTGGACGAATACACACAACTGTTTATAGAATAGGGCATTAATTTGCTGACTCTTTTAATGAGTGGTTTTGTTTATGGCCATCGTGAATTCTGCGGAAAGCATATCTAATCATTATGACAATAAAGTCAAGGACCAGGGCGTCATTTGTTTCCATTTATTTATAAGCACATTATTCCTTTCAGACTGACCTTGTAGCCGCCATATAATTGTTGACTGGCACACAACATTTGCACACATTTATCATTTTGATTCATGTGTATACTGTGTAGTGATCAGTGTATCTTTCTACAGTTTTATGATTTCTTCGTGGTGAGCACCTTTTTTTTTTTTTAAAGCTACTACTTTTTAATGATGTCTTTATGGTTTTTTTTTTTAATTTTGGCTGGAAAGTGATATATTTAAAACATAAAAGTATGCACAGAAGCACTGGATATCAACTCTATCCTCGTTAGAGTGAGATTTTTTTTTCATTAGAAGGAAATGCAAATGCAATGATGCATACCCCTACAGTTCTGATGAATTATGAGCTAGTGGTTAGAGAAAACAGAACAAGGCGCAGGGAAGAGAATGAACAATAGCAATTAGACATTGCCACAAAACCCTGATTTTTAGATAACCAAAATGAGATTCATGCAGTGTCTACTGCTGTCTCGGACATTTACTTTAAATTTTGTTGAGTATTTGAAACTGTGCCCAGCTTTGAATAACAATAGCAACAGGCATTACTCGTATGAAACCCCAGGACCAGAGAAACCAATGCCCTCTGGCCTCTATATACAAATATAGTGCATATAAACTCAAGTAGCCGCACAAATAAAATATTGCAAGGTGACCTAGTTATGAATGTCACAGATTCATATACAGTTCAGTCATGTATCAAACGTTTGTCCCATTTTTTATTCGATATATTCTTTATTTACATTTCAAATGATTTCTCCTTTCCTGGATCACCCCTCCCCGAAAGTACCATAAGTCCTCTTCCCTCTCCCTGTTCCCCAATCCATCCCTTCCCACTTCCCTGTCCTGGTATTCCCCTACACTGCTGCACTGAGGCCTTCCAGGACCAGGGGCCACTCCTTCCTTCTTCTTGGGCATCATTTGATATGTGAATTGTGTTTTGGGTATTCCAAGCTTCTAGGCTAGTATCCGCTTATCAGTGAGTGCATACTCAGACTGACTTTGTAGCCACCATATAATTGTTGACTGGCACACAACATTTGCACACATTTATCGTGTGCAGTGTGACATTTCAATTCATGTGTATACTGTGTAGTGATCAGTGTATCTTTCTACCGTTTTATGATTTCTTCATGGTGGGCACCTTTTTAAATAAAAACTATTACATTTTTATGATGTCTTTAATTATGTATGCATCTGATCTCTAAAGGACAAACGTTATAAACATTTACAGTATACGGTATGATATTTCAACAGATGTCTACTTTGTGGAGCGGTTAAACAAACTTAGTCATACTTGTGTGTCACTTTTTTTTTTTTTTACGAAAACACATGAATTGGATCTTTTCAAACATGAAGAAAAATCCACAGAATATTATTGCACACACCCATGCACACACTTAACTAGGTGAGCCATCTCTATCACTGTACAGTGTAATCTTTTCTAATTATTTAGAAAAGATTACAATTTCCCGTTTTGTGTTTATTGTCACTCCATGTATTTGGGGTCCTATGCAATAAATATTTCCAAAGTATCCATTTTGTCTCACACTCCTGCCCTTCAGTACTGTATCTATTTTAACATAAAGTCTTTTCCTTAAAAATCACTTTTTTCATGATATATTTATTTACCCATGTTAATGTCTAAACACTAAGTTTACTTCCTTTTGTGTCTGAGAAGTCACACTGGTGTAAACCTCAGTGAGTGGATATTTCTCATGTTGGTGATGTCACATATAGTCCTGAGAATGGTTGGGGACACATACATACAGAGAAACTGGAGATTTCTGGTGGTATCACCTTGAAAGGTTTTTTTTGGTTTTTTTTTTTCTTTTTTCTTTCTTTCTTTTTTTTTTTACTCTTGGGTTACATTCTGAAGTAATTATGGACTAAAGTTACCCTCTTTGATGTTGCCCTAAACTTTAATGTCTGTGCCTTCATGAGAGCCTAATTAACCCAGATGTTAATTATTAACTCTGTAGTATAAAGACACAGCTTCATTTTACAGGGCATGTCTCAATACGAGTTCTTTGAAAAATGTCTCTAGGAAGACATATAATGTTATGTATTTAAAGGTTTTGCTTGAAAAAAAAAATAGTGGCAAAGCCCAGGACGTGAAATAAATCAAGCCTGTTAGTTATATCTGTGACATATTAAAAAGTACTGGTTAGCAGTTATGTTGGTATGAGCGAGAAATATCTTTTTCCTTTTCTAGCTACGAGAACACGCCAATGCGGAACCATACCAGAAGGGTCTCTCTTCTCATCCTGAGCTTTCTGAGCCAGTTCTTGCAGAGAAGAGCCCACAGTTGCTGACCCGGTCTCAAGCGTCTCTTCCTCATTCTGACTTTTTATTTATTTTTTAAAGGGACGCCAGGGAAGTAGATGTGAAAGTCTGAAATAGAAAACATTGTGCAATCAAACCAGCAAGACACAGCTTGGCAGCTGGTCCCGATTACGTGCCTAGAGAAGAAGGATGCCAAACAGAAGACAGGGGGAAGAAAGGGGAGAGAGGAAATTGACAAATCTATTTAAAAAAAAGAATAGAAAAGGGAAATATTCGAGAGTCTTTTCTTCGATGGACTGACTTTTTCCCGAGACTTTAACAATGTCACACGCGGCTGCGGCCAAGCCGTCCGAGCTTTGTGTACGCTGAATGGAGGTCGCAGGTTACCCTGCCCGTTAAGTTAGTTGTTACTAACTACGAGTTGCTGCTCAGCAGATCTCCACCAGTCCGTCGTTTCTGCTCCTGGCTCTGCATCCATACTCAGGGACCTGCACTAAGATGCTTGCATGCGGAGATCATGCTGGCGGGGCGTGACAGAGCGCACGTTTACAAATACTAACCGGACGTAACTCTGTCGGAATTAGAAGCACGCATCGATACCCATTGCTCAACCTAAGAAATCTTCAAGGATATGGCATCAACTACATCTTGTGCATGTGTCTTTTTTTTTAGGTAAAAAGTTGAATGATATAACAGTATGATTTATATGAATTCACACCGTGAGCAATGCATGTTTCTAAATACATCCTGGAACTAAAAAGATCGTCATCAAATCCATTTTAAAAAAGATTATCATTAGTGATAATTATCATTATCATTCGTGGGAAATAAGAATGGAAAGCAGGTATGGAATGGGACTTATAAGTCAAATGAAATAAATAAACAGCAATCAAAAAGAGAGAGGTGCTTTGTGCTGTCATGAACTCAAAACAATGATTAACTCACCCCTTTAGTGACCTTTCATAATTGAAGTCTGGAAAAAATTTTAGGAAAACCACTAAAAAAAAACCACTGGTCAATTATATCCAAATCCAAGGGAGAAAAATGGAAATTCTAGATAATTTCATATTGCTTACAGCTATCAGCTATATAGATATATAGATATTGCCACTAGCTATGTAAATAATCTCCAAGTAATAATGTCATCAATGGGCTGTGACACTTGGGTGCCCCGATGTATACTAAACTATATTTACAACTAAGAAACCGATACTGTTTCAAGCCTTGGTATCTAAAAGTATAAAGATATATTTTCCAGGTGGCAACTCTTCCTTCTTAGATAATTAAGGATATACATGCAGGAAAAATATTTATCAATAAGAGCGATTATATAATCTAATTGCCATGTATTAAGACATGTGTTCCATGGCTGTTAAGACTCAACTATGCCATTGCACACTTTCTTGTAAAATAACTGTTTTCTCTAGAAGGATAAAATGCCCGGTTAGTTTAAATTGTTCTGAATAGCAAATTGCGTGATTTAAAAATAATAAATTGGTCGTTACAAAGCCAGTCATTTCCCAATCAGATGGCAATCCCGTTACTCGGAGAACGCATGCATCACGCCAGGCAGATCTTCTTGTATACTTACTACGATAAAGAGGGTCAGTGGAATGTTTTCTCAAATGCTCTCAAAGTTGGTTAAAACAGCTCAAAACTCATAAAATCTGGCATCCTGGTGTTTACATTCCTCTGGCAGTAAAACTGAACACAGAGAGAGAGGGGGAGAGAAAGAGGGAGAGGGACAGGGAGGAAGAAGGAGAGGGAGAGGGAGAGAGACAGAGAGACAGAGAGACAGAGAGACAGAGAGACAGAGAGACAGAGAGACAGAGAGACAGAGAGAGAGAAAATCCAAATAACTTCAAAAACAGCAAGAGGCAAGCAAGCTACATTCTTTTCCACTTACCCACTTGCTTGCCCGGTCCGTGATATGTGCTGTTTATGCAAAATGCTTTAGTCGTGGGGTAAAACAGAAAGTTCTTAGTTTTCCAACTACTATTCAGCCATCCGGTATAAAATACTCAAAGGTCTGAAAAATCAAAACCACTTACTAGTAACTCCCTACACTTGGTGACTTCCTCCGATGTGTTTAATTTTGCTGTCTCACTTGTCTGTCACCCTAAAGGGCTAACAACCACGGTTTAGAGGTTATAACTTACTCTGAGGAGAGCTGAAGCCAGAATCTTCAAAAAGTTCATCCACAGATCTTTGTCCCAGAGGAGAAGTCACATTTCTTCTTTCGGGTCACTGCTACATCTTGGTATTGATTTTCCTTATCGTGGACGACGGTTCTGTTTTACTCCGGTTTCTGAAGAGAATTCTTCCGAGGGCTCAGACTGGCTGCCAGAAGCTCTGCTCACACTCCTGGGCTGTTTTTTCTTTCTCTGCCTCCCACCAGTTCCCCAGCAGGGAATCTGTGGTTGCAGATGGTTGGCTGGACACACTGGAACATTAGCGACTATCAAACCAGGAAGAAGCTAGGCTTTAAATATTTTTCCCCCTTTGGATTAAACCCCCAACAGGAGGGTGGATTCTCAAGAGTAGCTCAGAGAAGATGGAGCAGAACAGAATTTCCTAAATTACAGAAATAAACATGCAAGTCGGATAAGATGCTATCTCAAAGCCTCTCCTGGATTTTTTTTTTTAAAAATCTGGATCCACACATGGCAATGAAGCAATGTGACTATTTTTTCGGTAAGAGAGTGTGCTGAATTTTTACCCATACCTCCGTAGCATTGCGTGCACGCTGCCTGCACCATAATTCTTAGGGTAGAAAGCATAATATTGACGGAGAGATTATGTTCTCAGCCCAGGAGAATGTTCATCAAGTAAAGTACTTACCTTGCAAGCCTAAGGAACTGAGTTCGATTCCCAGAACCCATGTAAAAATGTCAGGGATGTTGGCTTGGGGAATAAATTCACAGTGCTGACGTGGGAGGGAGACAAGAGGGTCCATGGGGCTTGCTACTAGCCCGCCTAGCCTTATAAGTGAGCTTTGTGGTCTAGACCAATAGGAGACCTTGTCTCTAAGGAGGTGGGTGGATGGACACTATTTCTAAGGATAATAGCCAAGGGCCAAGGTTGTCTTCTGGTCTTTATCTGAATGCATACACATGTGCAATGTACCTGGCTCCAAAAGAGAGGTTGGGGAGAGGGAGGGAGGGAGGGAGGGAGGGAGGGAGGGAGAGAGAGAGAGAGAGAGAGAGAGAGAGAGAGAGAGAGAGAAACAGGAGGAAGAGATCGTTATATGAATGTTAACCTCGGGTCCCCGGAAACAAGTTTCTCTGTATCCAAAGATTGGTTTTTTGATATGTCCTATTTGTGGTGTTATCAAATGTTTAGGGTGGACAATAACCACGTTATTGTGAACATTTTGTGTACATGGAAAACAAAGCATCGCACAGATATTAACTATCCCTTCAATATTCCTTCAAGCCTATTTACCCATTTGTTAATTATATTAGATCCAGAAACTACTCTTCAAAGTCCGTACAAGCAGATTGAACTCATAATCCGTGACAAATTCTCTGATTGTTTCTGTATGTCTTCTGCCTTCTGTGGAATGCATATTAGCACATTTAATAACCCTGCGAGCATTTTCTGCACTGACAGTATACTTTAGAAATAGTCTTATTTGTTAGTAATGAATAAATTTCCTCTTGGACTCAAGTGAACTGCAGACATATAGGTTTTGTCTGATATCCTCCTTAAATAGTTATTGTTTCTTTAAAGCATAATATGTGAGATAGCTAAGTTCTTAAGAGCACAGTCTACTCTTAACAGAGAACTGGATTTGGTTCCCAGCACTCGCGACATTTCCAGGGAGATCTGATGCCCTCTTCTGGCCTCTATGGGCATTGCATGCATGTCAATTAGAGACATTTAGGCAAAACACCTACACATATAAAATGGAAATAAATAAACCTTTGTATGCATTTATAATAGGTGTGGTGGGTTGAATGGGTATAGCCCCAGTAGACTCATGTTTGAATGCTTGACCCATAGGGAGGAGGCACTAGTAGTGGGTATAGCCTTGTCAGAGTGGGAATAGCCTTGTTGGAGTGGGTGTGGCCTTTGTCAGAGTAGGTGTGGCCTTGTCAGTGGGTGTGACCTTGTTGGAGTAGGTGTGGCCTTATCAGTGGATGTGACCTTGATGGAGTGGGTGTGACCTTGATGGAGTGGGTGTGACCTTGATGGAGTGGGTGTGACTTGATGGAGTGGGTGTGGCCTGTCTGAGTGGGTGTGGCCTTATCTGAGTGGGTGTGGCCTTGTTGGAGGAAGTGTCGCTGTGGGGGTGGGCTTTGAGGTCTCCAATGCTCAAACTATGCCCATTGTGGCACACAGTCTCCTTCCGCTGCTTTGTGTTATGTTCCCCTCAGGGATGGTTCAGTGTAAGGGATGGCCTCCTTACACTGAAAACACACAAGTCTTTATGCTATCTGGCTCTGCTTCCCTATCCACCCTTCACTCGAGTTGTCTACAACTCCAGCCACACAGAGCTGTAACTGTACTGTGTTACATTTATCCCCTCTGTTTGTTTCCTAGAGTTAACCCCTACTGGATCACCTCTGCCTCTAGAATGCCTCTTGACTCTAATCCTGTGAGGGCCGCACACCACGACCAGATGCTATTGTGGCATATAGTGGATGCTATGTACAATTTATTTCTTTATGAAGTGGGCATGCTCATCTCTTACCACATAGTGTAAGTATCCAGATAATAGGGGCTGGAGAGATGGCCCCATGGCTAAGAGCACTGGCTGCTCTTCCAGAGGCCCCAGGTTCACTTCCCAGTAACCACATGGCAGCCCACAGCTGTCTGTAACTCTTGTTCCAAAGGATCCAACACCCTTACATAGATATGCATGTAGTCAAACCACAAATGTACATAAAATAAATATTAAGAACACATAATAGTAAACAATCCACATAGGGAGCTGAAGAGATCTGGCTACCCTTGAAGAGGACCTAGATTTATAATACCTTTTTAAAAAATAAGCGAAGAATCGGAATTGTACTTCTCACACAGCCTGGGATATGAAAGTTGCTCAGAATACGTGTTTTGAGTTTAAGAGTATAGTGAAGAATATGAAATGGAGAAACAAAAGAAAATAGTGTCTATTGCTTTCTAGCAGTTATGGTTATGAAAGATTTGGGTGGCAGCTAAGTTCAAGAAGATTGGGGTCAAGAGAAGGTTCTTTGTGTGTTGTTGCTGTTGCTGTTGTTTTTGTTGTGGTGGTAGTTGTTAAGTGTAGGCTCTTACTAAATGACCTAGCCTCAAATTTATATCAATTTTCCTGTCTCACCCTTCCCAGGGCTGTAATAACAGGCAAGAGGCATCACACCTAGCTTGGTTTTGGCTTTTTCAAAGGCGAAACTTGAAGGAGCAGTAAAGAGGGAGATGCAAAAAATATGGAAGGAATCAAGGAACAAACCAAGTGTCGGGTTTTAAACAGAGTAAGCAGGGCTGGAGAGATGGCTCAGTGGCTAAGAGCATTGACTGCTCTTCCAGAGGTCCTGAGTTCAAATCCCTGCAACCACATGGTGGCTCACAACCGTCTGCAATGAGATCCAAAGTCCTCTTCTGGTGTGTCTGAGGACAGCTATAGTGTACTCGTATACATAAAATGAATAATTCTTTATTTTAAAATGGGGTGTGGATAATCACTATAGAAGAAACAAAAATATGGGAAAAATCAAGTGACAAAGAGAATAAATAAATATGAAATTGGGTGAGTAGTAGGGGAGGAGAAATATTATGAACAAATATATTGTTTGATAACCTTTATTTAAAAATTAAAACCTAGAAGATGTTTAAATATAAAATAGTAATTTCAGGAGACATCTCTGTGTGAAACAGAAAAAAATTAAGAGTAGCAATAATAACAACAGGGGTGGTAAGCAATTGAGAAGTATGTTAACTCTAAAAATAAAGAGGTTTCTAGAAATAAAGTTTCTAGAAATAATGTCTAGAAATTGAAGAGATTTGAAATTTACTTCTGATAAGAGCTCTCAAGTCTGGTAAAATATCCTGCTGGTGTAGGTGGTGCTACTCTGCATAAAAGTGAAATTTGTCTCTGAGGTGATGCACCAAAACAATATATATTAAGGAATCTGAGTTGGAGATGGATGCCCAAAAGCCTTTATCCCTCTCTGGAAGTCATGGCTGCTGGAGGAGTGTATCTTAGTTTGACTTTCTATACCTATGGTAAAACACCATGACCAAATCCACTTGGGAGGAAAGGTTTTATTTCATCTTACAATGTTCAAAACACACTCTGTCACTGAGGGAAGTCAGGGCAGGAACCTGGAGGCAGGAACCTGGAGGCAGGAACTGAAGGCAGGAACCTGGAGGCAGAGACTGAAGGCAGGAACCTGGAGGCAGGAACCTGGAGGCAGGAACCTGGAGGCAGGAACCTGGAGGCAGGGACTGAAGGCAGGAACCTGGAGGCAGGAACCTGGAGGCAGGAACCTGGAGGCAGGAACCTGGAGGCAGGGACTGAAGGCAGGAACCTGGAGGCAGGAACCTGGAGGCAGGGACTGAAGGCAGGAACCTGGAGGCAGGAACCTGGAGGCAGGAACCTGGAGGCAGGAAGGAACTGAAGCAGAGGGCATGGAGGAGTGCTGCTTGCTGGCTTGCTCCCCATGGCTTGCACTGCTGGCTTTCTTATGCCATCTAAGATCACCTTCTCAGAGATAACTCCTCCCACAGTGGGTTGGGCCCTTCCATAATAATCATTAACTTGTAACTTGTATCAAATTAACAAAAACAAACAAAACAATCTAGACAGAAGATAAGACTTTTTTCTCAATGTAGCCACTGATACATTGCCCATGTTGAGGTAAACAACCCCCATCTTTGCCCATTCATATGATATAACCTGATTTAAACTCTATCATACACACACACTCACACACACACACACACACACACACACACACACACAGTAGAATCGGAACTAGGTGGGAAGCAGAAAGAGTCCAGTGGGATGGGAAGTTGGCAAGAGAAGATAATGAGAGTTAGTATGATCAACATACATTATACACGTGCATGATCAACATATGTTCTACATGTAAGTGATCAATATACATTATACACATGGATGATCAACATACATTATACACATGAATGATCAACATACATTATACACATTCATGTTAGACATACATTATACACATGCATGTTAGACATACATTATGCACATGGATGATTGACATACATTATGCATGTATGTGATCAACACATACACGTGCATGATCAACATACATTATACTCATAGATGACTAACATACACTATACATATGGATGAAATCATAAAGTTAATCAATAAAAAGTTCACCTAACAACTGAAAACAGTGAGCTGATAGAAATATTGGCAGTGAAAGACAAGTACACATGCTGATTGATAAGCCTGCTGAAATGTAATTCATCTTGTAAGGGTAGAGTGAGCAATGTATTTTCAGAAAAAAAAAATCCTGAGATTTTTGTCTTCTATGGTGATCTCTGAAGGAACTCCTCGAAAGGAAGAAGCTCTGTGCTCAAAATCTATGAATCCTTTTGTTAAAACAAACAAATAGATAGATAGATAGATAGATAGATAGATAGATATTGATGCACAGAATCATGATGATGATGACTAGTTTGTGGGAAGGTAGGAGGTATAACGGAGATATAAACATATCTAAATATGTTTATAGTAGAGCTAAAACATAAAAAATGCTGTTTGGAGGGAGAGGCATGATTATGCCTAATCCTCTATAAGTCTTACAGTTGGAGACGAGGCCATGGTGCCGATACATTTTGGAACTGCAGTGTCCAATGTGTTAGACAATAGTCCCAGGCAGGGATTTAAATATAAGTCATCATTAACTTAAAACCCGTAATAATTAAAAATTTAATCCCTTTAGCTCTGAAAAGTAAGCAGCTTGGAAGCCAGCCTTTCTTTTCTTTCTTTCTCCACCCCCCCCGCCCCCCCCACCACCCCACCCCCCCCCCCCGCCAACACCTCCAGAGACAGGGTTTCTCTGTATAGCCCTGGCTGTCCTGGAACTCACTCTGTATGTAGACCAGGCTGGTCTCCAACTCAGAAATCTGCCTGCCTCCCCCTCCCAAGTGCTGGGATTAAAGGCGTGCACCACTACTCCCCAGCCAGAATTTTTTTATTTTACCAGAAATCTGAAAGTTCATTATGTTTCTTGGAACAAGAAAACCAGGGCTCTAATGTCTATAGAAACTCTTTAAAGGGACTGTTATCTCCTGAACAGTAAATACTGATTATTTACCGTAGATTTGCAAATAGAACCTTTGGTTAAAATGGTGGTACAGGCTGACTATCCCTTATTAGAAATGCTGAAGTGTTTCAGATTTTGAAATTTAGTCTATATCTTGGATATAGGGCTCAATTCCTGGCATGCAATTCATGTATCTTTCAAATGCACCTTATATACAAAGCCCAAAGGTAATTTGATGCAATAGTTTTAATGAGCCTTGATTTGACCTTGACCTGTCACCTATCAGATAAGGAATTTTCAATCCATAGCATCCTTTGACCAGATCAACCTTCCAGATAGTGACGTTCAACCGTGAAACACACCGCTAAAAATATTTCATTACATATAAATCCTGTAAATGGGTAGTAAAAAGATTAAAACACAAAAGTAAATGAACAAAAAAATATTAACAACACAAATTTAAATGCAAATATATAATGCTTCCACATTACTTTAAGTTTGAAAGCAAAAAAAATTTCAATGTAATAATAGTAAATATAAGTATATAGTTAGGAAATATGTATGCCATTTATGGTAACAACTCTACAAAAATGGATTAAGGAAGGTATACAATTGAATTTTTGTATGAAAGAACTAGAGGGGCTCTTTTGTAAGGTGTTATTTAATTTTCATATATTTTCCATTATATAAATATTCTTTTTAAAACTTATTTATTTTATTTATACGTGAGTGTCTATGCACATATGTGTGCAGGAGCCCATGTATGACAGAAGAGGGCTCTGAGAACATATGTTTCTGCAACTGAAAGTTCTGATAATTGTTTATCTTAGGGTTTCTATTCCTGCACGAAACATCATGGGCAAGAAGCTTGCTCCACCTGCTTTCTTAGAGAACCCAGGACCACCAGCCCAGGGATGGCCCCACCCACAAGGAGCCCTCCCCCACCCTTGATCACTAATTGAGGAAATGCCCCACAGCTGGATCTCATGGAGGCATTTCCTCAAGGGAAGCTCCTTTCTCTGTGATAACTCCAGCCTGTGTGTCAAGTTGACTCACAAAACCAGCCAGTACATTTTAAAACTGAATCTGTACTTTTGTCTCTGCAGTAGCCCAGTGGACTGGTTCTGGGTGATTTTACTTTACGAGTAGTTTATAGTTCCTTATAGACTCTAAGTTTTTGAGACATGAGTAGTGATAAATTTTATTTTGAAATTGCCCGAGCAGATAAAATATGTATAATGTTAGCATGAAAACATCTTTGAAATTATTAATTCTGTTCGTTACTATATAAAACAAGTTTGAGGGATAGCGGAATGATTAGGAGTGGGACTTTACAGTTCATCTGAGGGAGGGAGGAGTTTCTGTCTCATGGCTGTGTCCGCTTCTTCATGAACATCTCCCGACTCCTGTTCCTTTGAAAGCTCCAAAAATACCTAAGTAGGAGATAAATCGGGAGAACAAGTATTAAGTTGCTGGTTGTCCTCCAAAAGAAGGTAGAAAATGCGTGCTGCTTCCATAGAATACAAAGCCAAGCAAGCTGACTCACCCGGTCCAGTGTACACTGGGAGAGGCTGTAGTCTTCTAGGTGAAAGTCGTGCCTCACTGAAAAAATAAATCAATCAATAAAGGACGATGAAAGTTTCCAAAGTCCTATACACCAAAATGAAATTATTAAAATAAAATAAAATAAAAGATAAACCGAATAAAGAATTGCAGGACAGAATATCACAAGGTATGCGTGGCGTTCACGTAGGAGGAGGCATGTGGGGTTTCTACAGATTAAATGCTGGATATGGAGGTCTTTAATAAATTTTCTCAAAGATTTACAGCAACCAAAGGTTATGATAAATGCGCACCAAATTTATCTTAGTATCGGATTTTCTCACTTTGTATTTTCCTAATCTAAGCTGTTTTGTGTGTATGTCCTTGGGAGACGTGCATGTTCCTTGATTAAAATATTCTTACATATGAGGGAGATTCCATTCCGTACTCTTTGAGAGGACCCCGTTGATAACTGCCGTTAGTGGTCATCTACCTTATCGGGTCTCCATTGGGTTCCTCAGGAGATCTATCAGACAGCTGCTGTTAGACTGAGGCACTCACTTGTTGGATGCTTAACACTTACACAGCGGGACTCTCCTCCTGTGTGCAGGCACCATGAGATGCCAGGAACAGGACAGGAGCGGGAAGAGACAAAAGCCTTGGCCTTTGTGTATTTTAGCGGGAGAGGCGTGGGCATTATACTCATAAGCATTTAAACATATAATAGAATAGCTGGTAAGAGATACAGTAAATCCACAGAGACATACCCACATACTCACACACACACACATGCACACACACACACACACACACACACACACACACACATTGGATTCTTTTTACACAGGACCATCAGAGACATTATAGTCTTAATGTGATGATTGAGCAGAATCCTCCAAATGTGAAGGAGCAGCTAAATATTTAGGAAACAGAATTCCAGAAAGAAGGACCAAGAAGGGCAGAGTCCCACCAGGAAAGGGAAAATCATTTGGAATGTAAACAAAGAATATAGAAAATTTTTAAAAAGTAAAATAAAAAGAAGGGCAGAGTCCCAAGGCAGGAACTATGTGACCAGCAACAGCTAAGGCAAGCCAGCAAGTCAGCTCTTTGGAGTAGACACAGGCAGAGATACACATCATCTCAAGCACAAGGAGGCAGGCACTGTTCTGGGGACTGTCCCTCAGTGTTGAGGTGAGCTACATACAAGGGCCGGGACTGGGAAATTTTATCCAATGTCTCCCAGCCTGTGTGAGCTTTGGCACTGTAATGGAGATGCAGAGACTAACTTCAGGGTTAAGAGTTCTTCAGCAAATGGCACAGTGATGATCTGCTGCAGGGAACCATCTAGCTAGCTGAAAGACAGAGACAGAGAAGACAGAGACAGACAGACAGACAGACAGACAGACAGACAGACAGACAGATGAGAGTGTCGGAACTTCAAGTAACAAGAGGAGTTCTGGGCAATCCAAGAATGGCTTTAGCTATTATTTCGCAACAGAAAGTCAAACCCATCAGCCACAGTCAGGACTTTTCCTGTGTTGATACAGATGTGCAAAGAGAACAGCTGAGCCCCACTCGGTGTCCTCTGCAGCTTCAGGCCCCATTACAGATGAGCCTCTGTCCAGAGAGCTGCATTTATTACCCTTAGAATTCATAAAACCAACACCCTGCAGGGACTGTTTTTTGTTTGTTTGTTTGTTGTTTGTTTAATGCATAGCACATTCACCTTGCATTAAATTATTCTCCAAGTTCTTTTTAGAAAGCTCATTCTTACCTGCTTCTAGTTTGTGAAAGGCCTGAGACAGAGGATGAACATCTGTTACGGGTAGCTTGTAGGTGAGCAGGGAGAAACACCTGGGAATGAGAGCACATTATACTCAGCCGTTCGTTTCAAGGTAGGGATGATGGACGTCAAGACGGATCTGTATGCTGTCGGCTGTTTCATTTTAAAAATAAAACCGGTTCAAGGCGATACACAGGAACCAAACTATTTACCAATAAAAGTTTGGGGAATGATTGCAGGGAACTAGTTGTCGCTGTTTCTAGAAATGACACAGTATTACTAGCCCAGTTAACTCAAATCCTTTACTTGTTAAAAAACAGAAGCTGGAAGCCATGACCTTAGACTAGCCCGAATACAGCTGGAAAATAACTTCAAGTGCAAGTTAGGGATTGGCACCATAAAGCTAACTTGTACGGTGACCTAAGGCTGGGGAGTGGGGCAGGACATTTGTGGAAAGACTTAAAAGCCCTAGAGTCTAAGAACAGGGGGGTGTAGGCATGTTCCTTTCTTGGGCTGCCTCTGACTGTAACCTTTGCTCCAGATTAACAGTGTGGTGTTCTTAAGTGACAAGGAGACTGGGCAGACATCCAGGCTGGCCGTCTTCGGACCAGACTGCCCTCTTCCTTTCTTATATTCCCATATGTATCCAAGCCTATTTCTTTACCTAGTGATACCAAAGGTTTTAGAGTAAGAACGGGTTTTGGAATATACCTTAGATAATCATTACTTAACACTGTGTAAAGATGCAAATAACTATTTTGTGTCTTGCTTTTTTCTGATGTGTTCATCCCTCTAATTTCAAATTCAGTAGCTGCTTTAATCTGGTCCTGCTCCTAGCAACACACACACACACACACACACACACACACACACACACACACACACAGACGTTTCCTGAAGGAGACACTTGTTCCTGTGTAGTTTCCAAATCTCTTAAAACCCGGAGGACTGAGCCTTTTGGGGGTCCTATCACTGTGACACCCCATTGCGGTGGGTGCTAACAGAAACCACAGCTTGTGAAGAGCGTCACGTTTCTCTGCTGATGACAGTCCCCTTTACCTGTCCTGGCGTGCAGCCTGGGGGAACAGCTTCAGAATCTCCCTGTGAATGAACGGCTCTTGAGAAATTTCCTTCACTCTGAGTTCTAGAAAGTAATCCTTGCCAAATTTCCTCTTCAGGTGTTGGATCGAACCAATACATCTGTGAGTAGAGAGAAAGTGATAGAGGAAAAACAAAAACCCTGTCATTAAATTTTTGTTGTTCTTAAATTTCAGAGACAGTAGAAAGGGGCCTCAGTGAACGAGGCAGAAGGAAGGAACCGGCTGTTATCTGTGACTTGTTCTTTCTACAGGCAATCCCAAGTCAAGCCATGGAGAGAGGCTCACCTCAGCCTTCCAGACACCATGATGGCTGCTCGGTCACACAGAGCCTCCGCCTCAGCCAGGTCGTGGGTAGACAAGAGGACACCTTTCTCCTTGTCTTTAACAGCTGCCTGGATTGCCTGCCTGAAAGCCAGGAAAAAAATGAACAGAAATTAAATCAAAAAGTAAAAAAATCAATAGGAAAGATAAAGGAACAGAGGGAAGATTAATGAGATACAGTTTACAAATCATACTCACATATGGATCAACACCAGAGAAATGAATGCTGGCAAGCTCATTTAAAACAAGGGGAACGGTTTTGATATTTTAGCTAGCTGTGTTCGTGTTATTACAATTAAACTTTAAGAAGAAGTTTCGGGGGCTGGAGAGATGGCTCAGCGGTTAAGAGCACTGACTGCTCTTCCAGAGGTCCTAAGGTCAATTCCCAGCAACCACATGGTGGCTCACAACCATCTGTAAAGGGATGAGATGTCTGAAGACAGCGACAGTGTACGCATATAAATATTTTTTTTAAAGTGAACTTTCCTTGTCTTTTGGAGATGCCAACTGAAATAATGATGAGATAAAAGTGTGTGCTGCTTCACCTGGCCTTTAAAATTACAGAAGTCAGAAAAGGCAGGGGACGGAGAAATAGATGAAAAAGAAGGTGGGCCTCCTAGTGGCAATAACTGGAATTGCAGGATGGGTAATTATCAAATAGTGATAACAAATACAATAACATTTCAAAATGGGAGAGGATACTGGGTAATCACAAATATGAAATTAAATTGGGGTTTTATTAGTCCAAAGGGTGATTCATGGAAAGTAGAAAAAAAACTAAAGTGATACAAATTGGGTCAGTAAGTTTGACAGAACAAGTGAAAATGAAAAAGGAAATTATGTCAGCAAGCCAAGGCTCTTTAGGAAAAATCGTGTGAGCAGCAAAATAAATTGCTGTGAAATTATGGATAGTTAAAGCACAAAAGCACAGAATTAAGAGAATGTGAAGTTAACCAAAAGTTTGACAAAACACCTAGAGTTTTCTTTAAGCCAAAAAACTGCTGGACTATAAAGCATTTAGATGATCCATCTGTTGAATGTTTGATTTCCTAATGACACAAACTCTCTCTATAGACAGAGTCTGGGTGTTGAATGTCTCATAAAGGACCATGCGCTTGGTCTCCAGGTGGTGCTGTTAGGAGGTGGTGGGATCTTTAAGAGGTGAGGTCTAGAAGGATGCTCTGAGCACAGCAGGGGCAGTACCTCTCTCTTCACCTTGCCCCTTGACTTTTGAAGTAACCAGGGCTACCATATGTCCCTTCCCCGGCATGCTACCTTACCACAGCCTCAAAGCCATGAGATCAGCCTGAAGGCCCCCAAACCTTCAAGCCAAAACAAATCTTTTCCCTTTGAAAGTTGATCCGCGGAAGGGCTTGCTAAACTGGCAGCTGACAGGGTACACACAGCAGAGTTTTATCACTGGGATCAGAAGCCTGGGATAATGACTCAAAAGGAGTTTATTTTACATTGATATTTCAGTGGTTCCAAGCTGTGTTGGATTAGACCCGTTGCTTAGGGCCCGGGGCAAAGCAGAATACCACAGTGGGATAAATCTTGGGGGAAATAACACAGCTGCTTTCCTCGGGTTCCAGGAAGTAAAGATGACACTAGAAAGCAGGGTCTTGGTGTCTTCTTCAAGGTCAACTTAATCCCCTTCACCAGTGTGATGGTTTGAAGATACTTGGTGCAGGGAGTGGCACTATTTGGAGGTGTGGCCTTGTTGGAGTTGGTGTGTCACTGTGGACGTGGGCTTTAAGACCCTAGCTGCCTGGAAGTCAGTCTTCCACTAGCAGCCTTCAGATGAAGATGCAGAACTCTCAGCTTCTGCACCGTGCCTGTCAGGATGCTGCCATGTTCCTGCCTTGATGATGATGATGGACTGAACCTCTGAGCCTGTAAGCCAGCCCCAATTAAATGTTGTCCTTATAAGAGTTGCCTTGGTCATGGTATCTGTTCACAGCAGTAAAACCCTAACTAAGACAACCAGGCTCTACCTCTTAAAGGCTCTAGCCAGCACCCCTCAACAGCACTGCTGGCTGAGGACCCAACCTTCAAAACACAGACCTGATAGGAACCATGCTATAGCACCCATGTTACCACCCATGCTATAGCAGCTGAGACATTCTCCGCTGAATCAGGAACCGGTGGGCTCACAGATCTGTTTGCAGATTTTATCGATGCAGTTTTACATGCTGGTCACTGTGGGTCTGGGCCTATGAGCATCCTTACCATATTTGCTGCTTCCCTGACACGTCTAAGCCTGCAGATGGTTCATCCAGGATCAGGACCGGCGAATTTCCCAGGATGCTCAGCGCGAAACACAGCTGCAACGCAGAGAGAGAGAAAAAATAAAAATGTCCTCCATTTGCTTCTGTACCAGATAACATTCTCAGAAGAGCTCCGGACACCACACATACCTTTCTAGCCGCTCCTGCCTCTAGGTTCCGCACTTGGGCATTCAGCTGGCCATGTAGTTTAAAAGCATTCACTAACCTGAGAGAAAATAAGACAGGGAAAATAGCACACTAAGAGAGAACGTTCGGAAAATGAAATCACGCATGACTATAAAAACATTGCAGGGAAGGATGGTAGTATTGCTCCCAAAATTCAAATCATGATAAAGGTTATTTCATTATTATTTTTTTTGCCTCACAAGAGATTACTTTTTAAATATCTAGTTTTTATATTATTAAGTAATCTAATTTTAAAAATGAGTAACTAGATTGATGGTTATTGCATTTATTTTTTATTTTTTCTCATTAGAAACCTGAAAACGGTTGTGAGGATAGACATACTCCTTCTTCATCAGCTATTGAAGCCGACGATTTCTAAACTCCCAGGCATGTCGGGAGTCGGGTGTGGTCTCTGATTTCTGTTCTACCACCAATGCTCTGAAAAGGCAGAAATGCCTTTCTTCTCCCGCTCCTCACTACTGAATCCAATGTGAGCAGCGTAGCGCCTCCCGCCCTCTTGACAAAAGGGATTCCAGGACCCTCTTCCGTACCTTGAAATGGCAATGACAGCATCCTCTTTCCTCAGCCCCTTCACGGTGGCATACACCTCCAGGTGCTCCTTCACCGTCAGGATCGGCCACAGCACGTTCTCCTGAGGGCAGTATCCAAACTCGGCCGTGCCATCGCCCCAGTGACCCACAGCTGAACTGAACCTTTTCAGTTCCACCTACGAGAGACAGCAGCTTTCCTGGAGCTCCGGGAAGAGCCCTTTCTGCACGCAACCTGGAACCTGCCATCTAGCTGGAGAATGAATGACTACCTAAACCATTAGAACAACAAGAACGTTTCACAGAAAGTAATTCATATTTATGATGGGGAAGCATCATCTGCTGATTGACAAGCACAATTTCACATGTAAATGGAGTGGAAAAGGCGAAAAAAATTCAGGTGGCAGCTGAGAAGGTATGGCGGATAAAAGGTACTTAGCTCCTGGTATGACACACCAATTCCTGTCATAAGCTTTTAAGTACCATCAAAAACAGTAAGAGGGAAAACAAAATGCATATCCAAAGCAGCAACAAAATTACAGTCCTACAAATATGTAACCTGCGTTTATTGTGATCATAATATTTTGTGGAAATGGAAACAACCTTCGCTTCTACTACCTCTCCAGCAGTTGGCTTTGTGATCCCAGCGATCATCCTGATAGAGGAACTTTTACCGGCACCATCGGGTCCTAACAACCCCAAGATTTCACCTGAAAAGAAGAATAAGATTATCAGTGTCGGAAATGAAATGCAGATTTACATTTTATTCAGCGAAAGCCTGTGAGGTCTGTATATCTCTCGAATTTAGTAATTTACATTGAAAATATACACAACCGACACCCTGAAAACATATTCTTTAATTCTCATCATGAAAATGCTATCAAAGGTTTATTAATTTGATATAACAGTCTTTGGCCCTCAAGATGTCCTGGTTCAGTTATTTTCCATAGATGTGAGTTAATAACTGGTGTGTCCATGCAAATGATTTACAAACCTCGGGAGGTTGGAACACTATTCTTATGCCCAAAATAAACCATGTGCACCCAAACTGCCATGATCTTTCTTCTGAACTGATATAAATCACCCCTTTTCAGATTCATAAACAAATATCAGTATGTAATCCCTACAAAATAGCAACTGTCTCCAAAATCACCGTCCAATAGCATTCCACTGTCGTGGAGTAAGACGCACTGCATCTTGTGTTTTAAAAATGTTCCTGTCCTAAGCCTGCATCACTCCATCCCTCCCTCACGCCCATACGCCTGCTGGACTCTTTGCTTTAGACTCAACCACCAGGATTTGCTGCTGTGTCTGAGTCCTTGCCAT
Organism: Apodemus agrarius; assembly: GCA_964023405.1. Classification (NCBI taxonomy): domain Eukaryota; kingdom Metazoa; phylum Chordata; class Mammalia; order Rodentia; family Muridae; genus Apodemus; species Apodemus agrarius. The sequence goes on from OZ030015.1 coordinate 97,070,459, forward strand.
TGCGGTCCCCACCTTCTTGTCCCGTTGACCTTGACTTAAGCCTCTCGGCTCATGTACAGTCATGTAGCCTTTGGTCTAACCAAACGCAGCTCCAAGTCACTCACACCATGACACGCGCTTCCGTGTTCCCCATAGAACTTCGGCAATAATTGATATGTTATTGATAAGATAGTCTTAGGAACTCCTTAGAATGCAAAATCTACAAGGGCAGGAAGTCTCCTTATTTATTCTATAACAGTCCTTTACACACACACACACACACACACACACACACACACACACATCAAATGAGGAAATGAAGGCTACAACAAGTGAAATTATGCTTTAGTATAGATGTTCATCCCTAAAAACAATGGTTAATGGTTTGTTGTGTGCAGCCCTGTATTCTTGTCTACTCAAAACGCTGAGTCAGGAGGATCACAAGATCAAGACCTGCCTGAACTACAGAGTGTAGTTTTAAATGGCCATCCTCGGCAACTTAGTGAGAGTCTGCCTTAAAACAGGAAGTAAGGAGAGAGCTAAGAATGCTGCACAGAGGTAGAGTACTCACTTAGCAGGCATGAGGCTCTAGATTCTAGTCTCAAAATATCATAAAAACAAGCAGAAGAGCCCAAGTGAGGATGCTTCAGTCCCTCTTGGGAGGGAGAAGAAAACAATCATGGGAGGCAGAGGGAGGGAGCAGGGTGGGAGAGGGGAATGGGAGGGGGAAAGGGGAACATGACTAGGCATGGGGGAGTGGGGAGAAGATAGGAGAGAAGCCCTGAGGGCCAGCAGAATGAACGGAAAAAGCCACTCTGGTGGGGGTGGTGGGGCGGGACCCTCTAGAATGTACCAGAGACCGAGGAGGTGAGACACTCTCAGGACTCAAAGGGAGTAATCTTTGATGAAATGATCAACAGCAGGAAGAGAGAACTCGTAGAGTCCACCTCCAGTAGAAAGATGGGGCATCGAGTGGAGGGATGGGGTTGCCGTCCTACAGTCAAAAGCTCTGACCCAGAATTGTTCCTGTCTAAAAGAACTGCAGAGACAAAAACGGAGGAGAGATTGAGGGAAAGAAGGTCCAGTGACAGACCCAAATTGGGATCCATCTCAAGGGGAAGCTCTAAGACCTCACACTATTACTGATGCTGTGGTGTGCTTACAGTCAGGAGCCTAGCATGGCGGCCCTCTGAGAGGCCCAACAAGCAGCTGACTGAGACAGACAGATACGTGTACCCAACCATTGGTCTGAAGTCAGAGATTCCTGTGGTTGAATTAGGGAAAGGCTCAAAGAAGCTGAGAAGGAAGGCGACCCCATAGGAAGACTAGTCAACCAGACCCCTGAGATCTCTCAGACAGTGAGCCATCAACCAGGCAGCATTCATGAGCTGGTACAAGGCCCCCAACACATATACAGCAGAGGACTGCCTAGTCTGGCCTCAATGGGAGAAGATGTGCCTAACCCTCAAGAGACTTGAGGCCCCAGGGAGTAGGGAGGCCTGGAGACGGGGGGGGGGGGGCCGCGGGATAGGATGAGGAGCTGTGGAAAAGCAGACTGGGGGGAGCAATGACTGGACTGTAAAAAATAATAATAATAAAAGTAATAAAAAATTTAAACAGTAAGTTTAAAAAGTGGTTGTCCCAAACCTTTATTAACACAAAAAGAGATGTTCCTCACTGCCACTTTCCTCGTTCTTCTTGAACAACATCGTTTCTTCTGACCTGCGTACTCTTTGTGCAGACAGCTGGCGATTATGACCGGTTTCTAGGAGAGACGGGAATATGGTTTTCCTCTAAATTTCAGAGATGTTACATTCTTTTGTTCCCGTGATGTTTACCACAAACCAAACCGTATATGTATCAAGAGTGACCATGACCACTGTTACCAATACAAAGCACATTCATTGACATACAGAGTGTCTCTGATTTCCAAACACATGAGGAAGTACCAGAACACCATGGAAGCCAGCTCACTGTCTGGGCAGAAGGCGATTGACTACATTGGAGAGAATAGAGCATCTCAATCCGATAAAAAAGAAAAATCTGTGCCTAGAAATACATCTCCATGGAACACCACCTGTCACACATGCCTGAAGTGGGGTTGAATCTCCGATCTCTATCAAGCATTTACAGCAAATCATACGTCCTTCAACTCATAAGGTCTTATTTTGTTCTGAAATTATAATTCTAGTTGTTAGAACACATGTTTCTCAAAGGAAGAATAAAATCGTTATGCCTTATGTATGTTCTTTTTAGTTTCCAGAAACTTCTGGAGGTATCTGCGCATTTGGGTATCTGCAAACTTCGAACTTTAAAAGTTAAAATCGACATTTCATGCTTCTCTCTGAGAGAGTCTTATATGCTTTAGCAGCATCTATGTTTTCTAACCTCATCTAAGTTCAGAGCGCTCAGGGCACCGGATGTCCTCAGTCTTTCCGCTTGCACATCATCGTCTTCATCCATAGGTTCCTCTGGATTTGGTTGAGCATTTAGACTTTGTGGAGATATTCTGTGGGAAGCAAGTAGAGTGACACACTGTCCTCATCTTTCCAAAGCTTATGTTCCGTGTGGTTTTTAACCAGTCTGCTTTTTTCCCCAATGCCAGTGGGGATTACCACTATGCAGGCTGCCTCGACCTCGAATAGACCCCTCACCCAGCTACCAGAATCTCTCTCAGGATGTGGCCTCTCTCCTTACAGCATCTTTGACCATCAAGGCCAGTGCTTGTCAGCATATCATCAGGTGCTGCCCCTCCCTCCTAAAATTCAAGTCACTTCTATCGCCACTGGTCACTACAGCCCTACCTCCGTCACATCAGATGTTTGTTTCAGCGTCTTTTAGTGCTCATACGTTCGAAAGTCCCTGTGTAAAACGCCCTCAACTCAGTAGTCAAATCTCCTCTCCCAATCCCTGTTGCTCTAGAATGTATATTACCTTAGAAGGGTGTATGGCATGCTCGGATAATCTTCACATTTTTGAGAAATTGCAGTATTTCTCTGCTAGTGAATGGTGGGTCTTATCTCTTGACAGTCAACTCGAAAACCATAGGCTACCATGCCAGCCATTGTATCGCTTGCATTGCAAGGAGAAGTCCTAATCAATGAACTGAAAGTGCAGCCACCACAATGGAAATACTAAACTATGACCTCGTGTATGAAATTTACTGCCATCCTAACCTGAAGATGGGATCCTTCCGTAGGACGCTCTTCCCACATTTCAGTTCCAGGCATCTCAGAACAAAAATGAACAGCAAAGTATGAAAGTAAGGCTAGGAGCAAAGAAAAGGTTTTCTTTAGACATGAGTCAAGGCAAGTCAAGGTTTTAAGTAAAACTGTTGCTTGCGTATTTACAGGGAAATTGGTAGCAAATTTTTATAAGGTAGGGGAGAACACCCAATACAACAGTTTAACATGTCTCTTTCCTACTGTTCACAGCTCATACTTTACAGCTCAGTAAATTCTGTTCTGTCTTTAAAATGACCCATAGCACAACTGGTTCTCCCTGCAGTGTTCTGAGCATCAGATCCAGGGCATCTCTCTTTCTTGGCTTGTGCTGCATACCCGCATGATTTCCCTCCACTCCTCTTATCTGCTCTTCTCATCCCAGAAACCACAGTCATGCTTTCTGCAGCTACATTTGATCACTGCACTTTGGTTAAAGCCACCCAGAGATTCCTGGACCACTCAAAGTTGCATCGAATTTCTTAAAGTTATGTAGAACACCATATGGACCAACTCCACTTACCTCAAACATTATCACATTACTGTATAACCTTCTATCTAATTAAACTCCTTCTTTTTCTTAGCTGATCCTGAAGCAAGAACCATTCTTGCCACTACCTACTAGAAGGTCTTTTAAGTCTCTGCTGACTATCTGTGGTAGTTAGAATGAGAGTGGTTGCCCAGGCTCATGTTTTTGAATGCTTTGTCCCCCAGTTAGTGAAACTGTTTGGGAAGGATAAGGAGGCGTGGCCTTGCCAGAGGAGGGGTGTCTCTGAGGCTTTGAGCTTTCAAAAGCCCACACCATTCCTAGTTAGCTATTTTTTTCCTCTCTTTCTTGTGGTGTGGATCGGATGTAGCTCTCAGCTATTGCTCCAGATCCATATCTGCTCACATGCCACCATGTTTCCTACCCTGATGGTCATAGACTCATCCTCGGAAAGTTTAAACCTCCATTAAATGTTTTCTTCTATAATTTGCCTTGGTCATGATGTTTCCTACAGCAATAGAGAGTAACTAAGAGATTTTTCCACCTAACAGTATTTAATATATATATACATATATATGTGCATATATATATGTATGTATGTATGTATATATATATATATATATATATATATATATATATATATATATATTTCTAGATTATAAGCCCCTTGAGGGCATACTTGGTGTTTATTGTTGTGCCTAGGACATTATAGACAAATAGTAAAGATCTAAAATAATCATTTTTCCCATTCACTCATGGTTAATTTTGTCTTTTATTCATAATTTGGAAAATCCATACTGCATCTGATCTTTATACTTTCTTATTTAGAGACATGATGGTGTAAATAATAAAAAACCCAAAATTAATTCTATACTAAATTCTTAACTTATTGTATGCATGCACACACAAAAAAAATTATCTTAAGACTAAAATTCATGTCTGGAAGCCATCCCTTTATCTAAAACTGTATTTAAAACACTTTCAGAGATAACAAGCTTGAGACAAGATCACATAGTTATAGCAAGGAACATCTATCTATCCATAGGGTATGAAAGGTAAGGCAGAAAATCTTACTACTAGGCATAACAGAAGATCAACCCCAGATAAACCATATTTCCTTTCTCCAAATTCTTCATAGTACTGGTAGGCTCTCTGAAAAGAAAAATAAGCAGTTAAATATATTTTCTTCACAATTCACATTTAAACAATGTTTTGCACATTGACTATTTTCTTCATATTTCTGTGTGCACTGATGACACATGCCCTAGAGATGAGAGGAGCCCCTACTAAATATCTTTTCTTAATATGAAGATAACCTATATCTCTTGCATTAAAAAAGTCTTCTGTCTTAAAATAAAAACATTTATTAAAAACAAAACAGAGAGCAGTGCTTACATTGTGTAAAGTTTAGGAATGAAGATATTTGTCCTATTTATGTGTGGATTTTCCCACATAAATCCACTCACAAGATCTGTTCTTCTCTCAGTGATGGCTGTTTTCCCAATCAAAACTCTTAGCCCTTGACATTATTCTTTTATCATCAATCAGATGATATAGAAGAAGCCCATCATTACTCCCGACTCCCCTATAACAAGTCTAGATTTGTGTGTGATGTCTACTTCTGTCTTAGAAGAAAAATACTAAGCAAAAGGACCAGGTACAGTAATAACTTCCAGTCATTGCTTTGTCAACAACAACAAGTATTTTGTGGACAAGTCTCCCTCTTGCCCCTAGAACAATTAATGAAACTTGGCATGTTATGCTTAAAGCCATTTCATCTAGAGTTATGAGAATTCCCCAAAAACTATGATCTCAATCAAGCTTCTGTTGACATGCGCAATTCTCAATTTCTCTGACTCTCCATGGTCTTTTGTCTCCCAAGGCCTTGGGTTTTCTCTGCAGGGCAGGCTCTTTTGTAATCCCCCACTAATTCTTACTCATCCTTTAGGGAGTGTCATCCCTCCCAAATTCTCTGACTCATAAGGGCACCAGCTTCGCTTTGCATGGTCTTCCCCAGCCCTTGGCCTGCTACCATTGCATCCTCCGGGCTCACTTAAAGCTCACTGTGACTTGCTTGAGGTTGCTCTGTCTTTGTTCCTGCTAGGCTCTATGAAAGAAGAACTGGACGGTTTCGCTCACCAGGCCCCCCTCGTCACTAGCATGGTGTCTAACACAGAATGGTGTTGGAGACACACCTGTGAGTAACCGAACAGTATTGCGTATGAACTTACCCTCTGCCATGCTTGAGCGCCCATAGAAGCAGGAAGTTCTTTTGAAATCTGATTGTAGCTTCTAAGAGCATTCAACCATGTCTACATTCTGTTTGGTTGGTTGGTTGGTTGGTTTTTTTGTTTTGTTTTTTGTTTTTTGTTTTCAAAGTGCTTTAGGCATCGCTTTTTAACAGCTCTACGGACGCTTCTTTTCATGCCATAAAATCTACTCACCCTAGGTCTGTGGAGTCGGGACCTTTCTCATAACTCGTGTAAGCGCCGCCACCACTCAACCTCAGAGCATCTAATTATCAAGAGCAATCCCTCCTGCCATTGGCCTTCATTCTTTCCAGCCCACTCACCCACCTTCTATTTCTGTAGATCTAGGCACAGAGAATAGCTTATATATTCAATTTCTTATGGGCCAGTTGAGGACATTTCTTACCATTTCCAAGACAATCAGGAGCGCATTCAATGAGAAGGAAGGGACTAACATGATGGCAGAAATAAGCCATGCACCACTGAAGGGATCAATCAAAACTGTGTCAAACGTAATGGTTATGACCTAGAGGGCAAGTCCAAAAATGACAAATGGCACATGAAATGACAACTTTCACAGTTTTCCGTATAAAAATACAAATACGTGGCCAAAAACAATTTCCCAATTCTGAGACTAAAAGGGAATGGTTTTGTTAATTAAAAATATACAGAAATGTTATCTCCCCAATAGAAAATGAACTTTATCAGCACATGTTAATCACAGGTATTGTGTGACTTCTGCAAGACTTTTTTTTTAAAATAGGGGATGCAGAGTCTCAAGATGTTAAACGCATTATACCACTGAGCAGCTCCTCTGACCTGTGTGATATTTGAATACACAAATATAACATGTACCAATCAAAGTAGGGTAGTTAGTATTTCTCTCACCTTATCATTTGTGTTTATAACTTCTGAGTTAATCCTTTCTTGACACCCAGTGTGTGTGTGTGTGTGTGTGTGTGTGTGTGTGTGTGTGTATGTGTGTGTATACAATGTGCACATATTCATGTTGATTCCACTGTGCAGTGGACCTTTAGAGATTGTTTTTTATATGTATGGTTTAGAACTCAGCTCCCAATCTTGGTTTATCAGCTCTCTGCCTCCCACCTGTCCCAAGTTCTAATAATCATTATCCTATGACTATAGGCACTTTCCTTAGCTTTCAGGTCAGAGGACTAACATGTGTTGTCTGTAGTTTTACATCCAGTTTCACCCAGTATAATGCCCTTCAAGCTCCACCAACTTTTCTGAAAAGGATAGTACTTCATTCTATGGCTGCATATTAATATAGCCTTACATTTTTCATGTGGCAATCTCTCCACAGAGTCATCTGCTAACTGTCACTAAAGTGAAGCCACTTGTTTGCTGTTGCGAATAGTGACACAATAAGCACAAAATGCACCTTTCTCTGTGGTATGTTGATTTAATAATCTCTAATATTCACACCCAAAAGTGAGGAACTTCCGGACTATACTCTGTTCTGGGTGCACTGCCTTACATCCCATCAACAGGCCATGCGCGAGTTTTCTTTTTACTCTACGTGCTTGCCAACAGGTTACTTCTGTGTGTTCTTTTAAATGAAATAAATTACATAACACTTGCATTTTCCTCATGGTAAATAGATTTCAGAACACACTTGCTATCTATTCTCATCTTGTTTTTTGAGTATCTACTCGGATCACTTGTTCATTTTTAACCGGACCATATGTTCCTGTTTTTAAATTATTTTAGTTCCTTATATAGTCTGGCTATTAACCCTTTGCCTTTGGGGATATGACTTCCAAAATTACAAGAAACAAAAGTAAAATAAACAGATACATGGGATTCTGTAGCATCAAAGCAAAACGGATTATCATCTGTAAAAAGATAAGAAAGCAGATACAGTGTCTGGTGATAGAAACTTAGCTAACTACTCAGTGTTAGTAAACAAATCACGATTGTTAAAAGAGAATCTACAACCATTACTTTATTAAACCAGCATATTCCCTAATAATAATTTATAGACATTTGTCCATATATACCCACAGATATGTGTAGCCTTTACTCCTTATCTAAGGAATCACTCTTTCATGTATCTGCTAGACATTTGAAAGAGTATTAGTCAAAATAAAAGTCGGGTGAGTTACAGTAAGGTTATCTCTAATGTTATCTGTTCTGCATAGTCAGTACTGGGGATAAATGGAAAATGTCAGCCATTCTGTTAGCTAATCAAAATGGTCTTCAAGTGGCTGACTCACAGATCCTCGTGGCTATCTTCAAATATGGTACTCTGTAGTACTTTATGTAGCTTCCATAACAAGGATGGATTGAGAAGATGAAGGTAAGAGTAATAAATGCCACTGTTAAATGCAACCAAATTCAATCCAGAGTCATAAACTATGACTGCTAGGTATTAACAGGGGACAGCAGCCAGCTGTGTCTACCCACTTTCTGTAGAAGTAGTGGGTGGCATCAGACAAGTATATTTTCTCAGAGATGGTCTTAGGTTGGTGTCTCTCATAGTTTCAGGACTCCCATCCCAAAACTTTAGATGTACAAGATGGACGGTAAGCCATTCAATCACGTCTGAGGAATATCATCTTAAAGGCAGCATGAATAGTGCTCCAGGTCTTCACTGCTTGGGCTAATATGTATAACCAAGTTTCCCATAATCCCCAACAAACTCTCCATTTTCATATCTATGTCTCTGAAATAGATGTGGATATCAATAAGCTATTTGACCTAAGAATTTGGAATTCTCACAGCTGAGACTTTCTAGATCAGGCATGCCCAAACTGTGACGCGCAGGCCACATGCATCCCAGGACGGCTACCAGTGTGGCCTGACAAATTTTCAGATGACAAGAGCATTTCACAATGCAAAAAGTTTGATATCCCTACTCCTCAGAACTGTTTAGGAAGCCATTTATGGTTCTTATATTGAAGGGAGTCCCTTTGTTCTGAAGGCTCTGAAAACCTAACAATACATTTCAAACATTGGGCCCTTTCTTTCTTTTTCTTTTTTTTTTAAGTTCTCAGTTGAACTCCATTCAAAGTGCTATCTGGGAATTCTTCAGAAGCATAACTGATTTACTAATGCAAGTTACAATTCCAGGTCCTTTCTTCAGGACAATTATAATCTGAAATCTTTGTGAACAATAGTCATTTGAAGTTCGGGCTTTACTGGATTTGTGGGATAACTGTATATGCATGAGATGCCTTTGGAATAGAATTCAAAACTTAATACATGCATAATTTTAAATGACCCATGTCGACAGCTGAGTACATTTTGTTGTGCACTAGAATTCTGACAGGAACCCATCCCATGAGGTTGGCTGTTGTGGTATTGTATCAGCTTTCGAAAAGTTGGGGTGCTGGATTTGAGTCTCTAAATTTACTCTACATGTTTTAATCTTCCCACTGCCCAAGACAACAAGTGACTGCGCTTAATAGAGTTCATACTTACAATAAAGAAGCAAATGGACCAGAGGCCACTGTTTTTTCTCTTTTTGCCAAAAGCAAATGATATCACATACATCAAGAAGACAAGAGACGCTGCGCAGCCAAGTGCAAGGGCGATCTAGAGATAAATGCGGATAATATCAGTTAAAATGAAACATCTGGAGGAGGGTTTCAATTTACACATATTTTAAAAATATTTTATTTGCTGGTGATATGAGTGTTGTGAAGCTTATCAAACATTCCCAAATATACAGACAACTACCATTGCATTTTATTTTTAATTGCCATGTGGAATTTTATTGGTGCCAGATTACTCACAATAGATAGCACAATTTCACTTGTCAAGTAAATGTGCATCACTCTTGTGGTGTATAAGGTAAGGTAGCTTGTGAGAAGAATGCCGCTGAAGAGGCTAACGTCCACTACCGCCTGCCCACACCAGTAGGCAGAAGGGTAGAGTCCCGAGATCCACAGCTGGGAATCGGCTTTCTTCTGATGAGAAAATACAGAATGTATGTAAGTTCAGTTAAATCGCAAAGTGGTTTTGTTTGGTTGGGTTTGGTTTTTGTGGGGTTTTGGGGGTGGAGGTGGGTAGTCTCTTATGCGGTGGAGGCTGGCCTGGCTTTGTGCATACAGGATGACCTTCAACTTCTGATCTTGTTTCCATCTCCCAAATGCTAGCATTAAAGGCATGAGCCACTTGGCTCGGTTTATCAGGGATGGGGACCAAACCCTTTGCTTTATGCACGTAGCTCATGCATAGAAAGAACTCTGGCATGGTTCTTTCTGCTGAGGGTTGTGTTCACATTGCGAACCCCAAGACTGTAAACTTGGAAAAACATTGTCGTGGTATGTCTCAACCCTAGCACACACCTTTTGTCCAAGAGCTTTCTGTTTATTGTAAACAGGTTGTGTGGTATGACTCAGCCCTGGCACATACCTTTAATTCTAAGAGCTTCCTGTAAACAGGATTAAATAAAGTCAGTGATAGGTCAACTGGCAGAGAAGCAACTCTGCCTATGAGATTGATTTTACTCTTAGCTTCAAATCCCAGGCATTGTCTTGGGACGTACTTGAATTTTGAATCTTGGAAAGTCATATCAAATTCAGGTGCCAAATGTCTATATACATACTAGACACAGGGCTTCTAGTATCCATTTGCTATCTTTATGGTAAGATAATACCCCAAATTCTGTTTGAGAAATTACCATCTCCCATTCTGAGAGCCAGTGGGACTTAAACAGCTCTTCCAGTTAATGACCTTAAATAATAACAAAACACCTCCCCATGGCTATCATCTTTGCTTTTTCCTCGTGTGTCAAACTATGGTGTGATTGTTGGAATTCTGTCATCTTAGATCATGAAGTGAGGGTTCATCTTCAGAAATGTCAAGAGTTGTTGGTTTGGGACATCTTTTTAGGGTCAGAGGCTGGACTCTGGCTGCCCCAATAAACTAGAGCTAGCAGTCCGCCCTAACGTGCCAATCAAAGGGCCAAAGGATACCAGGGGCAGAGAAAAGTGATTTGTTCAAAGCAGTCACGTGGGGGAGACAAGAAACTGTAGAAGGGTCTAGTCAGGGATACTGACATGAGGTTTAGGTTTCCATAGAGGGCAAGTGGATGTGTGTAACTAAGCAGGCGCGGTGAAGGTGTGGGCCATTATGGACCCGCCATAATCTCAGCTCCTCTCCCACAAGGTGGTCTGGTAAAGTTGTAAGAACTATGGGAAATCTCTGTCTGGGGGACAAGACCCTTTTCTGTCTGGCATCAAGCTTCAGCCTTTCCCTTTTCCTAAGATGATATCTAGGAAAAGTTTAATTCTTTGGAGATTATTATCTTACTAGTCTGATCAACTAAAGGATATTGGGGAACCCTACTCTTAAGTTATCAGTGCCCCATGACTGTTTCTCTGTTGGGAGGGAGGAGACAAGGGTGGGGGTCAGATATGAGGAAAGGGACAGATGGGCGGGATTGGAGTGTGTGATGTGAAATTCAAATGAACCAATGAAATTTTTTTTAAAAAAATACAATTATTGAAAATATTAGCATCCCCTACCCGCACTTTCTTACTTTATAATCGCTGACGCTACTCATGGCGATATGTGGAGAGACACTGCACAGAATAAACAGAATGAAAAGGGAAGCTTCCAGTGTCCCAAACCAGACTATCACGATTTTCTGCAAATACAAAAGGAGTCTTGGTGGAATATCAAAGTAGCGTCTGTTAAAGTGAAGACTATACTTATGATTTATCACAAGACTTCAGCTCAAAACACAAAAGACCCTGAGAATATTCTAGAACATACTTTGGAGTATATATCCAAAAAGAACAAGCAGAGGGCTTTTGAAGAGATATTGAGACCCCCACGTTAATAGCATCATAACAATTACCACGAGGCAGAAATAACTCAAACACCATTAGTAGGTGTGTGAAGAAACAAAACTAAATACATACATATATGCATAACAAGAATTTTTCAACTATAAAAGGAAGAAAATCGTGCCAAATGCTTCAAGATAGATCCTCTTGGAATATCCAGTACCAAGTGGAACAAACCAGGCAAAATGTACAAATACAGTGTGTTTCCCTTGCTTGAGGTACGTAAAATAGTCTACTTCCTAGAAACAATAAGGAAGAAGGTGGCTACCAGAAGCAGAGAAGAGTTAAGAGAAGCATTAAATCGGCATTTAGTGGATACAATGTTCCTCCTCTCTTAGATGAAGGAATTCTGAATTCTGAGCAAACTATAAATAAAATAAATTTTAAAAATCAAGGAGGCGGGGATTGCTGGAGAGATGTCTCAACATTAAAGAGTGACTGTTACTCTTGTAGAGAACCCAAGTACAGTTCCCATCACCTACACGGCGCTTACAACTCCGCCACGGGATCCCACACCCTCTTCTAGCTTTTTGGGCATTTCATGCACATAAAATACAGACATACATGGAGGGAAAACACCTATACCTGTAAAATAAACACATCTGTTTTTAAATGAAAAAAAAATGAAGATGCGGTTAACAACTGTTTCTTCTGCCCACTTTTTCTTTTTCCCCTTGAGATCCTAAGGATCAAACTCAGCAGAGCCTTAAACATACTAGGTAAGTTTTATACCTCCAAGCCACATTCCCCAGCCCCTGGCTTTAATTCTCAAAGAATTCCCTTAAATTCTTACTTCTCAAATTATTCCACATCCTCCCTGATCCCATGGCCATGTATACAATGCACATGTTTATAAACACACACAAATATAATGTATATATAAATATATTGTATATACATATATATTATATATAGGTGTCGTATATATTTATGTTACATGTGTGTAGATATACTACATATACATACACTATATAATGTATGTATTGTGTTTACATATAGTATATATAATGTATATATGTGTATATATTATATATGTATATATGTGTGTCCATATATGAATATATATTCATCATTGACCCAGTAGGTATATTCCATTTCACTTTTTCCATTATCTGAGGAAAATCTACACTAGCGTATACTCCCAGCACTGCTGATTCAGGGGAAGTCATTTTGACACATTTTCATTAACCAAGATTCCCTGGGGCTGGTCCATTTCTAATCTTGTTTCTGATAGGAAACATCTAGAGTCTGTCTTAAATATTTCTCTTGTCCATCAAAAAATGATAGCCACCACAAACACTTGAAATAAGGAGGAAATGGCCAACAAGTGGTTACATAGGCGGTGTCTATACCACAAGCACAATGACCTGGGGAAAACGCTGTGAACGGATGCTCTTGAATTGTGTGAGGATCTGTTTGTCATTCGTTGGTCTTTATTCCTGCACCACCGAATCCTACAAAGAAAGCCCCCGCCTATGTCTACACGTGTAGTGCACCCCTACCTTGGGGGCTTTGGGCTTTATCTTAAGATCATTCATCCGTTTGGGGTTGGTGTTAGGGCAGAGAGATTAGCTTCATTCTTCTTAAGGCAGATATTCAGGCTTCTCCACACCATTTGCCAAAAGTGCTCTCTTTTCAGCAGTGTGACTTCTTGGTGTATTTGCCAAAATCGTATGGCTGGAGTTGCATCATTTTATATGTAGATCTTGTCTCCACTGTGTCTGTTTCTGTGCTAAGACCGTGTTGTTTTTCTTACTAGCGCTCTGTCACGTAACTTGAAATCAGGTATAGTCAACCCTCTGGTAGTAGCTAATGTTACAGTCGCTTTGACTGTGTAGGGTCTTTTGTGTTTCCATATGAATTTTAAGATTATTTTACTGTATCTCCTAAGAGGGGTAATGGGACTTAGCTGAGATTGGGTTGAATCTCAAGATGACTTTAGGTAGGATGGCCGTATTCGTGATATTAGTTCTTCAAGTAAACCTATAGGGAGAAAGTGTCTTCCCGTTTTCTAGTGTCTTCCTTAGTTTATTTTCATCTAGATGGGGGAAGGAGTTGAAGAGTTTTACGTTTTCACTCATCTCTCAACGTCTCCAGCTCCTCTCATGCCCCTCTGACTCCATCTCTAATCCATTACCTCCTGTCTAATTATTATGGTTATACATACATATACACCACACATCTATATGTATGTATAACCTACAATGTATATAAAACCTAGTAATACATTAAGCATTTAGTGCTGTTCCTATGTGTATGTGTTTAGAGTCGACCAATCAAGGAGTTTGCCACTACATAAAACTGATTCCTTCTGTAATATTTTAAGTCTTTATTGTAGAGGTCTTCTACTTCCTTGGTTAGGTTTATTTCATTATATGATTTTTTAAGAATTATTAGCTGGGTGGCGGTGGCACATACCTTTAATCCAAGCAATCAGAAGGCAGAGGGAGGCAGATCTCTGTGAATTTGAGGCCAGCCTGATCTATAGAGTAAGTTCTAGGATAGCCATGGCTGTCAGACAGAAAAACCCTGTCTCAAAAAAAAAAAAAGATGAAAATATATTTTAAAAAGAAATATTTATTTATCTGTTCCATGCATATGGGCCCTTTTCTGTATGTGTATTAATACAACAGAAGAGGACATCTGGTCCCACTACAGAAAGCTGTGAGACATTGTGTGGGTGCTGGGAATTGAACTCAAGAACTCTGGAAGAGCAGCCAGTGCCCTTAATCACTAGCCATCTGTCCAGGCATTTTGTGGTTTTGAGGCTATTGTAATTATAATTATTTTCCTGCATCCTTTTCATTGTGAATTTAGGTGGACTACTGATTTCAATGTTAACTGTACATCCTGATTCTTCAATGAAGTCTTATTAGTTCTATGAATTCATAGCACAGTCTTCTTTACATTTTTCTTTTATTACTACTACTACTATTATTATTGTTATTGTTATTATTATTACTATTATTATTTTGTGTGTGGTATGTCTGCATGAGTGCATATGAGCCACATCAGCAGAGGACAACTCTGTGGAGTCTTCTCTCCTCCCACCTTTATGTAAATTCTGGGAATTATACTCATGTCATTGAGGTTTTACTGTAAGATCTTTTGCCTTCCCATGAAGACATGTCACTGGCTGGGCATTGAAGTCTTTAGGGCCTCTTATATACAAAATCAAATCATCTTTAAATAAGAAAACCAATTTCTCCCTTCCCCATTTGTATCTCTTATTTGTTTCTATGGCTTTCGTGTTCTAGCTACAGCGTGAAGCATTGCATTGAGTAAGAGTGGAGAAAATGGGCACACCCTTGTCTTGTTCCTGATTTCAGGGAGAACGTTCTGAGTTCTTCTCCATTTGGCATGATGTTGACTATGGGATTGTCATAAATGGCCCTTATTATGTGCATATGGTGCCTATATCCTTTTTCTCTCTAGCACTTTTGCAATATTTCATGTTTTGAGATTATTACATAAGTATACCATTTCCCCCTTCCCTTTCCTTCCTCCAAACTCTCCCATACATCCTTCTTTGCTCTCCTTCAAACTCATGGCCTCTTTTTAATACTTGTTATGTGCATGTATGTGTACAAGCACACAGGTAACCTTCAATATGTAAATATAACCTGGCCAGTCTATATAATGTTACTCGTATGTATTGGTTTTCGAGGATGACCATTTGGTATTGGGTAATCAGCTTGTGTGCTCTTCCCTGGGGATAACTATATCTCCTGTTCCTAGCACTCCGTAGTTGCCTGTATTTCTTTGTGTACTGTTGAGGCTATAAGATCTTCTCATCCACCCCACCCACGTTAGCATGTCTACTGGTGTTGTCTTTGTTCAGCTCAAAATGGAAGATATCGGAGCTTGTCAAGGACATTTTATGCAACTACTGAGATGATTATGTAACTTCTGTTCTTGAAGACATTTATATGACTAATTAATTTTACTTATATATACACATCCAACAATTTCTGCATCTCTGAAATGAAATCAGATTGATCACAATACCATTAATTTTTCCCTCAATTTGCTTTGTGAATAATTTACTGAGAATTCCTGTATTTGTGCTCATCAAAGAAATTAGTCTGTAGTTTTCTTATTTTGCTGTTCTGCTCTACGTGGTTTGGCATGAGTGACTTCGTAAGTAGAGGCTGGAAATGTTTTCATTTCTGCTATCTTTGCAATTATCTGCTAAGCATTGGTTTTAATTTTTCTTTAAGAATCTAGTATAATTCCAAACTAACTTCATCAGAACCTGGACTTTTTTAATCATAAGGGTTTTATTACCTCTTCAATTTTATTGTTTCTTATAGGTATGTTTAAATTTTTTATCTCATTTTGGTATGGAATATAAATCTATAAGTTCATCCATCCTAGACAAAGAATGCAAATTAGGATTACTTTCAGATTTGATCTCACAATTAGAATAGCTACATTCAAGAAAACAAAGGACAAGTAGTAGAGAAGAAGTGGGAGAAGGGGAATAAATAAGGATTTATTCGCTGTTGGTGGGACTATAAACTGCTATTACTATAGATATCAATGTGGAGGTTTCTCAAAAAGCTAAAAAAATAAATAAATAAAGCTACTATAAGACCCAGCTACACCAATCCTGTAGAATTATCCAAAGGACTCTAGATTGAACAACAGGAAAAGTTATGTAGGCTGCTGGGGAAGAAAAGTCATCAGTGGACCCTGATGTACAATATTTACCTGCCAGGCAAGATAGAGGCATTCCTGCCAACTGTAACAAGACCATTAAGGGAAGAGCTAACGGCTTTGAAACTAGATTTGAGATCTTCTCCATGGAAGGTAATGGATGACTGTTACTGTAAATCTGGTCAAAAACCTGTAACTGTGAGGTCACGGTACCTATGGGGGTGGAGCATACTACTGATGTATTGGTAAATAGACATGGAGCCATAATGCCTCCTAAACAGTATGTCTAGTCCCATATACTAATGCTAATTTCATCTGTATTTTGTGTAGCAGAGGGTGATAGTTGCTGCAGAGACTCCCAACTGGTCACAATGCTGACTGGGAATAAGTGGTTACTGAATAGTCAAACCTAAAGAATACACCTGTATCATCCCATCCAAACCCAAGGGAACCAATCATAGAAGAGGGGGTGGAAAGACTGTGACAGGCAGTCACCAGGATGTCCCAGGCCACCACAATCCCAAGCATAAGGTAGTTAGAGCTTCCTGCAAAGCCTTTATACACTGGAGTGAATGTTGAGTCCACTTGGGAAGGAGTCGACAGAGATGGAAAGGAAGTAAGAGAGGGTAATTAAAGTTAATACAGTCACAGTGCATTCTATACACAAAATTGTCAAAAAATAAATTGGAATGTTCTCAAAGCACAGAAATGGAAAATCACTGTCATTTCTGGGATGGTTGTCAAAAAACGGAAGTAGAGTGAGTCTAAAGTACTATGGTGTTTTCACTGTTCTGTCTTTCACCAGTACTTCCCTTCTAGAAACTTCCTAAAGCCAGGATTGTGAAAGTACAGCGTGTGTGTGTGTGTGTGTGTGTGTGTGTGTGTGTGTGTGTGTTGCAATGCGAGAGTCAGACAGCATACAACTCTGAGAACATATTAAGTATCCTTAGGGTCAACAAACAAATACGAGTAATGTAAGCTGTCACATTTTTAATTGTTTGGGATCAATGGCTGTAGTACTTACTGATGAGAATATATCTTCCTCAATTCTAATGTACTGTGAATGATTGAACATATGTAGGATCCCATTGCTGATGACATTCATCAATATAGGAAAGCAGTGTAGCCTCTTGGTATTACACACGGCTGAAAATCTGTAATCCTGAAAAAAAAAGTAAGAAAAAAATCTTTGAAAAATAAAGGAACCGTGTGCACGTGTGTGCAGATCTAAAAAATCCAATTCTAGCTGTGTGTTGATTTACAAGTGAATTAGCTCTTCTGAGCCTTTGTTTTCTCATCTATGAAAGAGGAATCTAAATGGATTCATACATAGTTTGAGTGAGACTCTATATTAGATCCTTATATGGTGAATAGGACAGAGCAAAATTGCTAAATTTTACTCCTGTAATGAACTTTGTATTACTTCATCCATATTTTGATAAGGGGGAAACTTCAGTTTGTCGAGTTTAAAAGCTGCCCATAACTATTGTCAATTTATGCAGAATAAGCAGCTAGAAAGTAAACATGAAATATAAGGGATTTTCATGGTTACATTTACCATAGACCCTTTACAATTTTGAAGATAATATCAATACTTGATGTTTATGAAACATGCATATAGACATCAAAAAAGTCAGTATTGTTTTAGTAGGAATGCTATCAATAGTTTGTGGAGTAAATATACAAGATACACCAAGTAGCTGTCAAACAAAGAGTGTCTTAAAGTTGACATTAAAATGATGATGTATTTTACAACATATTAAATATTATATATTTTTAAATATATTTAAAATTTTACAATATATTAAAAGAGACACCTTTTAGGCTTCTGGTGTTGCTTTGTTTTACTTGTAGCAGGGAAGAAAGACATACTTTTGATTAGTTTTGTCTCTTATCTTTACTGAATGCAAATAATATTTGTCTGTCAGATTATTAGGATGACTTTGCCACAGGTGTGCTCCTTGATAGAGTCCCTGGTGACTTATACCCAACTTGAAATGCATGGGGAAACTGAGTCTTGACATGCCACAACAGCTATCTTATCTTCAAATTTTCTATGTTGTAAAATGTGTACGTGGGCAAAATGAATTGACTAGAGTAAGAAGAGAGGTTTCAGAGTAGCAAACTAGAATAGAATAGAATAGAATAGAATAGAATAGAATAGAATAGAATAGAATAGAATAGAATAGAATAGAATAGAATAGAATAGAATAGAATAGAACGGAGTGGAACGGAATGGAACGGAATGGAACGGAACGGAACGGAACGGAACGGAACGGAACGGAACGGAACGGAACGGAACGGAACGGAACGGAACAGAACAGAACAGAACAGAACAGAACAGAACAGAACAGAACAGAACAGAACAGAATAGAATAGAATAGAGAGTAGCGTAGCGTAGCATAGCACAGCACAGAGCAGAACAGAATAGCTTCTTTAAACAAGTGGAAGTCAATGTCTTAGAATTCTGAGCTAGAAAAGGCATCCCTAAAGATCACAATAAGATAAGTCATGGGCATAAATATGTAGTCAAAATGATAAGCTCTCTGGACATGTAATAATAAGTTATCTCCAATGGTTTTGTGGCATGCAAAAAAAAGAGAGAGAAAGAAATGCATGGAGAGTAGTTTTCCATTTTAGATTTCCTGTAGGTATTATAGTATTCAATTTATTTTTCTCAATATATAAAATATCACTCACTTGACTTAGATAAGAGAAGTTAAATTCATGACTACATTAAGTAGTGATTACAGTTTAATAAGTTATTTAGTTTAAGCAATGCACCCGTTCCCTTTGAATGCAAAATTACTTAATTTGAAACAAAGATAGAAAATGTTTCACCAAAATGTTTATTCATTGTGGACTTATGCTTTGCTAAGTTGAGTTACTATATATTACTTTTCTATAGTTTTAAAACAATTAAAGTGTCAACCTTTGATATTGTGTTTGAGTATATGTAGTCGCAATGGTAAAAACCAAGAGGAAAAGATACCTTTTGTCTTCCAGAAACTATAATAGCTCCATTGTAGGAAAGGCTTTCAGTACCATTTCTGTTTTCAAAGTCATCTACTTCCAAAACTATGTTTTGATGCTTCAGCGCCTGGACAAAGTCTTCAATATTTGAATCTAGCGTGGTTTTGATAACAGAAGGCAATATGAAAGCAAGTTAAAAAAATTTCATGAGCAATATAAATATTTTAACACTCCTGGCATACTATGATCATACCTCATGAATAACATAATACTACTATTGGCCTAAAAAAGATAAATCAGTCACTCATCCATCTTCTATTTAGTAAATCTTACAATATTATAAATTATCATAATTCCACCTAAGTTAGTATGTGATTCTTCAAACATGATAATTCTATTTTATAACTTTTCTTTTTAACGCATATAAATTGATAATTGCTGAAAAATTAATATGAGAAATACTACAGATTGTTCAGCCTGATAACGTTTTCTTCTTCATATTTTTGTTTTGTTTTGTTTTTGAGACAGGGTTTCTCTGTGTAGCCCTGGCTGTCCTGGAACTCACTCTGTAGACCAGGCTAGCCTCGAACTCAGAAATCCACCTGCCTTTGCTTCCCAAGTGCTGGGATTAAAGGCATGCGCCACCACCGCCCGGCTCTTCTTCATATTCTTAACAAATAAATATTATTATATTCTTTCCACATTCGCATGTATATTTTTCTTGGGAAGTATAAAAGGATACCACCATCAAGTCAAAATTTCTTATGTATTCTAAAAGAAGAAAATGGGTGGAATTGCATGAGATAGAAATAAAACTGAGAAAAACTCACTGCCTGGTGCACACAGGAGAAAAAGATGTAATAGTCAACCGGTTTCTACAACATCAATACTCTAGTGGATAACTGAGTTATCCGGCTCTGAGCCAAGATCAAGGGTGTATTATCCAGCCAGAGCTGGAGCAAGATGAACAGCCAGGGGCCCTCCACATTCCACACAAAGATGGCTGCTATTGTCATCTCTGGGAACATCCCTCATGTGATAAAAGATGGTGTGTGTGTGTGTGTGTGTGTGTGTGTGTGTGTGTGCGCGTGTGTGTGTTGTTGTTATTGTTGATGATGATGATGATATTGTTGTTTAATTAACTAATTTATTTATTTACTTCAAATCCTGATTACAACTCTCCCTTCCTCCTCTTCTCACAGTTACCCCTCTTACCCCCTCATCCACCTCTCCTCCTTTTCTCCTCAGAAAGGAGGAGACCTCCGTGGACACCTGCCTTGGTATAAAGAGTACTACTATTCTGAATGTTCTAATATCTTCAAAAGAAACATAAAAGCTTTTCTTTCGAATTAATTAAGCAATTAAGCAGTTGTGAAGCAATGGCCCATTCTTTGAGTTAAGAAAATGGGTTTTCCTGAATCTTGTTGAACTTCATCCAAGAGCATGAAGTGTAGACATGTCGTCTTTGGTTGTCAATCAATACGGATTACACACATGATCGCATGATAGATGGTAACTAGTGGTAGTAAAGAGATTGAGTCTTCTGCTAAGACATAGTTTCTCTTTCTCTCTCTCTCTCTCTCTCTCTCTCTCTCTCTCTCTCTCTCTCACACACACACACACACACACACACACACACACACACACACACAGAGCTTCCAGGTATAAAGAATGGAGGCCAGGCTGGACAGTGACAAGACCCTTGTCCCATGTTCCCATCAGCCTTGTCCTCCTCTACATCAGGAACCTGTACACTGCTCCTCACAAGTCACTTTCTATAAAAAATTACAGAAAAAAATTTTCTGGCAAATTTTCCTCCTCCCTCCTGTGCCACTTAACAGTTAAAGCTTTTTTTATTATTATTAAAACGTTGATCTCCTCTCACCTGTGTTATTGATGACCAATAGACTGGTTCTCAGACCCTGAGGGAGTTGTCCGGGAGACAGGAAATACAAGTCTGATTTAAATTCCCAGTTCTTTTTTTCCTCTATCAAAGCATTAGCCATGTGTTCCATAATCAATGGGAGTAGAGCAATTCCAATAAGCAGTAGACTAAACAATAAAGAAAAGTTACCCTAAGACTCCATGGCATTGGCTTCCTCAGTAATATATTCCATAACTACTGGTTAGATATTGATTCTACTATCTCAACATGTCACAGTACTAAAAAGCATTGTTAAACAAATGTTATTTAATCTGATTAGGAAAATCAAACAGCATGTATTCATAAGCCTAATCAAGAACTAATATACAGGTAATTCCTCTGTCAGAAAAACCATTACTGCATTTATTCTCATCCAACAGAAATACTAGGTAATGTGCTTTATATTTAAATGTTCTTGTAGTTCCTTTAAAATTTTATCTTAAAGAAATGACAGGACTCTGATACTCACAAGATCAAAATTGCTTTTCTCTCCCGTTTTAGTTTTAAGATGCGAAGTCGCGCTATAGCACAGACCTGCATTCTCCAAAGGCTCACGGTGCTCAAGGTCTTCTTTGCTTGAGAGAGAGAAGGGTAAACCACCTCCATTTCATTTAAGCTTTCTGAGTCTGTTACTGTCTCTCTTTTCTCAAAGTCTATACAAACACACATACATATTATGAATATCCTAAGGCACAGTAAACTCTCCATAAAACATTTAAATTATCGTATGCCTGATTTTGTGCTTATACTTTTATTCAAAGCAATTGTTTAAATAACATTTTCAATACCTCATTAAGCTTATATAACATCACCACCTTTAGTATTTTCTTTTTATATAGTTTTATAAGTTGCAATTAAAATTTTAAATTAGTAAAAATGTCTTGAGTTACATTGAAAATATGGTACAAAACATATCATAAAACTCTATATGCTCCCTGAGAATATCTGCTAAATATATGTACCAAAATTAGAATTCAGAAAAGGAGTAATTTGGCTACACTTGGACTTTGAAAAGGCAAATGTTTAATTGTAATACTATTCCAAAGGAGTTCAAAAATAATCCTCATCATTGCGATCAGCAGTTGCCAATACTTAAATACCTAATCCTAAGGTGTCAATAACCTGGACTTAAAAGGAAAAGATCATCAGCTTTGAAAATATTTAATGTATCTATGCAGCCAAGACCTTTGAGCTATAAGCAGAATGGCTTCTGAATAGTCATCTAACTATTATTGTTATTAAGAATAACTCTGAATCTCTCATCTGTAAAATGGTGTCCACCACGTTTACTGAAGAAATTATTACAATCATGAGATATGGGTATAGCCTAGTGTTTGCCTACAATGAACAAACTACCTGTAAAAGGAAAAGCTCCCAAAATGACAGTTACTATATCCCATTAAACCACTTGGAAATTGGTAAGAATTCTCTCCACATAGGCCTTCTCTCTTAACAAGCAAGAAAGGATCTTTATAAGAAGTAATGGTCAGGCCCCATACCTCTGATTAAGAACATTGAATGCCTCAAAGAATCCAAGAGACAGTGCCCACCAGGAGTTAGAACTGCTGTAATATTAAGTAATTAGTGTTCCAAAGAGTCATTTATCAACACTAAGAGTGGACTTCTGACTAGCTGTACTGATGAGGTCAGGAAACACAACAGCCCATGTCAAACAATGAAGCCACAGTTACAATGGTCACACTCCTTAAAGAGTCACAAAAGCTAAATTGACACAAGGCCTTTTACTAATTGCTCTTGTGGAGGACGCAGAGTTTTACCCTGTGTGGTACTTGGTTCTCCTTCCAGGCTTATGAAGACTTCATTCAGAGTTGACATGGAAACCTCATAATTCATCAAGCCCTGGCCAGCGTATTTATCGAGATCGCTGAAGAACTCTAAGCCAAGAGAAAGAATATGTAAACTTTCAAAATGACATAAATATACTAATGCTAGTAAATTAACCCTTGTGTTAGATATATGATATTTAACATTGTTCAGAAGTCTCATATCTTTGCAGTTCAATCAGAATTTAAAGGAAAAATCACTTTCTTGGAAATGACTGTGTAAACTTCCTCTTCAAGGTGTCTTGCTCTATCTTATATTTTTTGAAGTGTTAATAACAGATTTTTTTATTCAATATATTCTTAATTTACATTTCATATGATTTCCTCCTTTCCTGGCTCCCCCCTCCCTGAAAGTCCCATAAGTCCTCTTCCCTCCCCCTTTTCCCCTATCCACCCCTTCCCTTTTCCCTGTTCTGGTATTTCCCTACATTGCTGTATTAAGCCTTTCCAGAATTAGGGGACATTCCTTCCTTCTTCTTGGACATCATTTGATATGTGGATTGTGTCTTAGGAATTCCAGTCTTCTCGGCTAATATCTGCTTATCTCTCTTATATTCTTGGATTCTCATTTTTCTACAGACTTCTCTGAGGAAATATGAACAGTCATAAAAAATGTAAACGTCTTCCAGTCATACAACAACCCATGTAAGCCTTTGCCCATATCTGGGCTTCTTCATGTATGTGTGTGTAACACTCACAACACTTCCATCACAATCCACCAAACAAAGGCAAATAATAGCTTCTTCCCACTCCTCTTCTCACATATGCGTCTGTCTCCAAACCTTGTTCATGGTCATCTGTCACATCTTGCAAACAGCTCAAGAGCACATGCTGCTCCTTCCCCTGCATAGAAGCTGCTTTCTTCCAGGTCACCAAGACCTTCACATTTTAATTTCAATGAACAAGTCTTTTATTATTTGCAAATACAATATTTGCACTTATTTCTTTGAAAATTATTATATCTGCATACAATGTATCTGCATATTCAGCCCCACTCTCTCCTCCAACCTCCCTGGCTCCTGCCTTTTCTAACTTCATTAAATTGATTTGTTTTTCTTGTTACTTCCTCTCCCTTTCTTCACTTCCTTCTTTTCCTTTGGTCTTTAACAAAGCAATTTACTTGGGCTGTGGATACAGCTTGGAGGAAAAATTTACTAGTCATGTCTCAGTTCCATCTAGCTTCAGGTAGACCTTTCGGTTCCTACATCCTTCGTGACTTCTCCTTTGCTTTCTCTCGGAGTTTCAGTTCTAAACAACTTTCTTGCTCCATCCACCCACCCACCCACAAATCCAGTTCCTAACCCATCCCCATGTTCCTCAGAATCCTGTCTCACTTTCCTCCCTGATTTCCCATGTCCTGTGTATAGAGGCCATCCTAGGTTAAATGCTAAATCAAGGCACTGGTACTTTCTTCTCACTATGATGCAACTATCCTATGCACTAATTCATGATAAATACCATTATCTTCTATTCACTAATTGAAGCCAAATTCTAAAAGTCATGCTGTGTGCATCCCTTAAGACAGACCTTGCAGCTTTATCTCAAAGTATGTTTTAAAGACACCTACTCAGTTCTTTACCAGTGCTGGGGTAGACCAGATACCCTTTTGAGCCTCTACATTAACTTCATAGCTAGTCTCTTGTGGTTTGCTCTTATTCACCTGTATCTGGAGTGATCTTCATTATGCCAAGAACGGAAGTACTGGTCATACACCATCTTCCTCCTAATTAATCTCTCTTAGAGGTTTCTCAATGCGCTTAGAATAAAACTCAATGTCAATATCCAAATATTCAAAACCCTTCCAGCTCCATGAGCCATTCATCTACCCTACAACTTTATCCATTTCTATCCACACTCTGCTCTTTCTCTTAATCTCCTTCAGACAAACTCTTTGCCTTCTCTTTGGACTGCATTTGATTTTGTGTCCAATGACCCTATTATACATAAACACCAGCACTACTGTGCTTGGCTAGCATGCATGAAGTCCTGTATTTAATTTAATCCCTAGTATCTCTCTGTCTCTGTCTCTGTCTCTGTCTCTGTCTCTGTCTCTCTCTCTCTCTCTCTCTCTCACACACACACACACACACACACACACACACACACAGACACAAAGGGGAGGCATGAAGGCAGTACTTGGCACAGTTTACTTTGTACACATAGTTTGCACTTTTTTAGGGTTACTTATCAAAAAAATATATATAGCTTGTGACTGTTACTCGGATGCTGGAAGCCCATGCTAAGTAAATAAGCTATGTTTTCCTTTGAAACATGAATACATGAACAATAAAATGAGAATACAAAAATACTTGTGCCAAAGACCTTCCTGTCACATCCTCATCTCTACTGTCATCACCAGACACGCTGAATCTACTTACTGAATATCTCCCTGATGAGACTTTTTTTCTGACCTTAGATGCACAATAAGTTGATTTTTAGAGCAAGCCAAAAGGATGACGAGTTAATATTCCTGAGTATGTCCCTTACGAATGACAGATGAGGGAAATGAGCGAGTAGCTTCCCCACACCTCTTCACTGGCGTAGCAGTGAAGACATTGACTCTCATTTTCCTGCAGTGGTGTTACACTTCTATTTCCCACCGTGGAACCCTGCTCGAGGACGCAAGCTTTCCTAGGTTTCTCTCTGTCCTCTTTCATGGCTCCGCCCTTCCACTGTTTTCACTGATCAATGACTAAATAACTCTAATGCACTCAAATCTTCAGCCTAACTTCTGTTGACTAAGACAAAATCTAGGCACATTAAACAACAAAAATGATGACAAAATTCACGGGTTTTCTCTAATTTTATTCTATCGTAGTCATGCGTGTTACCTGGGAACTTGTTTGTCCTTTCCAGTGGCAAAATGTACTCAAGCTTTTCTTTGTTTTTTGCTTTTAATTTGGCATCAGGGATGTGGTGGTTGATGAAGGATGCTAACTGCTCTGGATCACACATTTCATCCATAAACAAGCTAGGATTTCAAAACAAAAGCATGACAAATAGTTACATTTTCGAACTGCTACGGCACACACACACACACACATACACACACACACACACACACACACACATGTTGTCTGAACATTACATTTCTTGGCTTTTTTGTTTATTTCATAAATAAACAAAATGAGTAATAATAAGAATAATAAGGCAGTTTGAAAAATCTTTTATACATAGGATATATACAAACTCAAAACAACTATGAGCACACCACACACAGAGAGATGGAGTGGCATTGGTGGTTCAGAGATGGACACAGCTGCCTTCCAAATGTATACTCATTGCAGTTAGTGTGATGTGTGCAGTATAAAGATGAGCAGACGGAAGGAGTGATACAATACAAAAGGGCTCTCCAGGGGAACGTAATCAGTGCATGTGGCAGTGAGTGGAGAAATTTGTGTACTATCAAAACATCTTTGCTTTGCTTTTGGGTGGGGGATTTTATCTTTTAGAATTCTTTTAGCCTACATTCAGTTTCCGTTAGACACAGTGTCGCAACTCTCTGGAACCACACTCGGTCGCTGCTACTGCTACTGGTTTCTGAAAGTACTATCTTGGATTCTTAAGAGAGAATGAAAATACTGCAGAGATGGCAACCTGGGCCATGTATTCCCGTAGTGAACACAGAGCTTTGGTTTATAATGGTTTGCAGACATTTTGCTATAGTTAACATTGGCACAGACTAGAAGAAGGCAGGAAACTAGACAAAGTGTTTGCTAAGCAGTTCTCAATCCATTTTGTCAGAGATAAGGCTTGAGAGCTAATCTCTCTCAGAAGTATGCACCTCTGGTGGACCACTATTAAAGCATACATATTGAGGTGGAAAGATGTCTAAGTGGTTAGCAGCACTTGAGACTCTTTCAGGGGAACAGAGTTTCATTTCCAGAACCAAAGTCTGGCCATTCAAAACTGCCTAAAACTCCATCTCCTGGGGACCCTTCTCAAGCACTGTTGTGCATGGCACACAGATAAGAGTAAAGAAAAATCAGATCTTTTATATATATATATATATATATATATATATATATGTATATATATACATATATATGTATATGTATATGTATATGTATATGTATATGTATATGTATATGTATATGTATATGTATATGTATGTATGTAGTCTTTTCTCAAAAACTCTTTACCTTAAGTGATATCCAAGACCCCATTTTCTCTTCAGAAAGACAGAGGACCCTGTGCACTTGAGAGTCCCGTTGGAGATGATCACTTTCCTGTCTGAGAAAACAAGGCACATACGAAAGAACCTTAGCAGTACTTCTTTTTCTCTCTAGCAAAGAAAAGCAAGAAGTGAAAGCTCAGAATTCCAAAGCCATGCTCACTGAGGCATGGCTGTGCCTCCTGGCCATTTCAAATTTTGCAACACATCTTAAAACTTGTGAAATTTGGAGCTTCCAACTCTAATCTTTTTAAGTTTCCTCCCACACTTTCTAAAAGGGAAAATTGGTATTCTTTGGATGATAAGGACCAGGCAGCTAGTTCCATTCCCATATATCAAAGATTTGGGAGCTTAAGTAGACATAAAAATTATCTGAAAACAACCACCACAAGTTTTCTCTACTGGCCGCAACCCAACAAATTTCCAGCCCATGTGGAACACCAGGAGAGAAGAAGATTCCGATATCTCCTAGAACACTTTGGAGTTGAGGTAATGAGAACAAGGCTCTTAACCCTAGGAATAAAGGTCACATACAAGTTCCCCAAAGTTTTCATCATGACACTGAAGTAAAGTTATCAGTTACCAGCAAGGATGTCTGCCTCATCCGTGAACTGAGTACTGAAGAGGATCACGTGGTCTGCCCTGCGTTCCTTCAGGAAACCCCATATTCGCTGCCTCGAAAAGGGATCGAGTCCTGCAGTAGGTTCATCTAAGAGCAAAATCTATAAAGGATAAAGATATTCAATATATGACCCCCCCTTCATGTTAACTACTTCCACATAATAGCGTGGAAAATAATAACTAGAAATAACTGTAGTATATCTTGACGTAAGCATAGCCACTTCTTGCCTGATGCATTACGATAGCTAAAAGCCCTGCATGGCTTTTACAACCTCCGTTCTTCCCGTGCCTAAATCTTACTTGAGGATCTCCTAGAGTGGCAATCCCAAAGGTGAGCTTTCTTTTCTGTCCTTCACTTAAATGCTCAGCAAGATCATCCTGAATATTCTGCATGTCCAATTCCAATATGATTTGTTGTACCTGTATAAGAAATATATACAAAGCCCAAAACACAAAATGACCCATATTTTTATAAAATTAAATGCCCCTTCATTTAATCTCCTCCATATGCATATGTACTTTAGAAGGTTTTTACTATATTAGGTCTCATACAACGCTCCAAATACCTTTAAATTTTAGCTGTCCCTCTTTGTATTGCCTCCACCAGCCCATTTTACCCTCCCCCTCCACTGATTCCTCCTATTTGAAACATCCATATCAATCTATTCTATTTCTCTTTTTTTGTTATGCATTTTTATTTGATATATTCTTTATTTACATTTCAAATGATTTCCCCTTCCCTGGATCCCCCCTTCCCCGAGAGTCCCATAGGCCCTCTTCCCTCCCCCTGTTCCCCAATCCACCCCTTTCTGTTTTCCTGTCCTGGTATTCCCCTACACTGCTGCACTGAGCCTTTCCAGGACCAGGGGCCTCTCCTTCCTGAAGAAGGTATTTTTTAATAGGATTTCTTTGCCTAAAGATCGTTCATAAGAAGGCAGATGAATGGCTGAGAGGATTCTGTGGTCATGATTGAACATGGTTAATGATTGGGAGCTGAAAGAGGGTAACCACACAGTCTACCTCTTGCTCTACATCCTGTGGGAGAATCCCTTTTATTTTAGCAAAGAGGGTGAGGTTTTCCTTCACGGTGAGTGCATCGAATTGAACATTATGTTGAGGACAAACACCAATCATCTTTCGGATTTCCTTCAAATCTTGCATTTCAGAGAGATTTTTATTGTAGACTGTGACTGACCCTAAAAAGTTAAAATATTTCAAGGTTAGCAAGGTAACATTTCATGTATATTTGGAGATCTCATAAATGTTTAAAATTACAACTAAATACAATTAAACATTAAAAACACTCATAAATATTTAAAATTACAACTTTACTAACAAGTTTTATTCTTAGTATAAGTGCTGTATAGCATATTTTCTCTGAGATAACACACAATGGGCTACAAGTAATTCCTGTGAAATCTGGGAAATGGAAAGTCCATTCAAAATCCTATAGTTCTAGGAAACAACTTTACGTAATCATCAAGCCATAGAATTTTAAATGGCAGACATTTATCTACCCGAGTTCTCTTATCAGATATCTTGTCTGTGAGGTACTGCTTTCTGCTTACCTGCAGTTGGAACATATAATCCACTGAGGATGTTTAGTAATGAAGATTTGCCCGCTCCACTGTGGCCCAGAATTGCTGTGATTTGACTCTCATAGATATCAAAGTTCAAACCTGTTTTAGTATAAGATAGTAACATTATCAATAACAGAGTACTAGACAGGACTAGTCCTATACACAGAGCAAAACAACTGAATTTCATGATGAATTTAGCAATGCTTTACATAACACATTGAAGAATTATGGTAGCTTAAATAGTGCTACTGACACACGGACATCAGTAAAATATATACAACAATATGGTATTTGTTTAGGATCCAGAGACTAGTTTGAAATCTAAATGAACCAAAATATTTATAAAATAAAGATTAACAAATCACCTTTCAAATTAAAGGCAAATCACTTAAAAACAAATTTGTACTAGGTGTGGTGGAACATGCCTTTAATCCCAGTGTTTAGGAGGCAGAGAAGACAGAAGGAACTACATGAGTTTAAAACCAACCTGGTCTACACAGAGATTCCAGGACATCCAGGGCTACATAGAAAGACATTGTCTCAAACACAACAAACCAAAACCAAACCCAAGCCACAATGTTACACAACTGAAAGTGTACATTGGCAACTTTTATATTTGTGTTTTGGTTTGCTTTTGTTTTGAAACAACATGTAGCTATGTAGCCCTGGCTGGCCTGGAATATTTGTAGTTTTTAAATAAAAAAATAGATAGCATGGGCCGGTGAGATGGATCAGTGGTTCAGGATTCTGTCTGAGGAAGCCTGGCAACCTGAGTTTTATCTCCAGAACACAGACAAAGGTGGAAGAGAGAACTGGCTCCAGGAAGTTATCCTCTTGCTGCCAGAGAAACACCCGCTCCGCATCACATCATGCACATGTGTGGACACACACTAATTAATTAATTATGAGGTATGTTAAATACAATAAAACAATGGTACATAGCATTTTCAAGAGCAAGAGGAAAGGGGCCTTGGCTGCCCTGGCACTGATCCTTATCACAGCAATGATTAAATATAAAAGTTGGTTTCCTCATCAGCGAAGTGCAAGAGAACACAATAAGACTTTCCTAAAATTAAACATGAAAAATTTCACGTAAGGCTCTTACTTAGCATCGTTCCCAGTACACACTAAGGGCTTTAGAATTAAACGTCTGTCACTGTTGGTTTTGTTTTAATTGTGTTTAGCTGTAAGTATGGGTTTGTTTTATGACTTTGGAGGTAAGTGATTTAAAATACGAATCAGGAATCCTTAAAATATGGGATCTTTTCAGTGATTCTGCTCCGATAAACCCTTCTTCAGGGGACAGTAATCTTTATAGCAACAAAGATTCACTTTAGTACTTTCAGAGCAGTGAAGACCTAGACATGAACTAAATGTCATCCGTCATTTGGGTGGGATGGTTTTTCCCTCGACCTGTTACGCATACAATGCAGTATTATTTAGCCACGAAAAGTGTAAAAAGCAAGTTCTCAGGGGAGATCCAGATCAGCCGCAAGGACAGCCTGCAAAAAGTTTTAGGAAGTGCTCTCCTTCCTGCCCTGGCTTTCCAAAGAGTAATTCCACATGGAAAATCTCTAATCGGAACATTTGGGGTGTGAGTGTGTGTGTGTGTGTGTGTGTGTGTGTGTGAGAGAGAGAGAGAGAGAGAGAGAGAGAGAGAGAGAGAGAGAGAGAGAGAACAGTTTAATGTTTTTAAAGCACCACAACTTCTGAAAGTGGAAGAAAAGTGTGAAGGTATTTAAAGATGGAAGGCGTGTGTCTCTGGCAAGCACCAAGTCCATCATGTGCTCTGGAATTCTAAATTAAATTTAAAGATACCTCAATATATCCTGAGCCAAACTTAAAGAAGAGGGTGGCAGATCTGGGTGGTATTGAATGAGAAGAATTGGGAGAACAAAGTTGTTCACATATACACTGAATCCTCAAAGTCTCCGTCTCACAGGAATGAATGCTTTTGAGCTAAGAGGTGTTGGGTTGTTCCAAAATAAACACGATGTCATCAGAATGGACAGAGAACCCTCAACCTTTAGTAGGCTTTGTGATCCATCACTTTTAACTCTTTAAGACTCAGACTTTTATAAAAACTCATGTCTTATTTTATCACTTTTTATTTTTATCTTAGATGGGGTCTCGCTGTGTGGCCCTGGATGGCACGGAACTCCCAATGAAGTCCAAGCTGGCCTTAAATTCACAGAGATCCTTTGACCCTGTGCTTACCGAATGCTGGGAATAAAGGTACATGCTAACCAGAAGACATGCCACTGGGACAAAGCAGCAGCCTACAGAATGGGAAAAGATTTTATTAACTCCACATCCAATAGAGGACTAATATCCAAAATATACAATGATCAAGTGAGGAGGGGAAGGTGAGAGAATGTGGATGGAAGGAAAGTGGGGAAAGACAACTAGAATCGAGGGGCTTCTGATGGGTGGTGAGGAAACCTAGTGCAGTGGGAACTTCCTAAAATAAATGCAGGCGATCCGAATGAATTCTCCAAGCCATGAGGGAGACGGAGTCCCAACGGGTCCTCTCTTGTAACCAAGCAAAGCTTCCAGTACTGGGACTGAGTTGTTGGCCGAAGGGTCCCATGGAAATCTCCAAACAACCCAGACTGTGGCCAAGACTTCACATTGCTCTCCACAAACTGACAGCAAGACCCCATTGCTGAAGACAACACCCACACCACAACTCATTACGCATGGAGAGGTTGAGCTGGTGCCGACACAGAACGTTCACCGCTATGTTCTAAAGTCTTTGATAAGGGCAATGTACTCCGCAGGCTACCAAAAGAGAAACATAAACACAACCCCCTCCCTGCAAATTGTGCTGGCATATTGGCACAAAGCCTGTGGGAGAAACTAACCAATTTCTGATCTGATTTAAGGCCCATTCCACAAGATGGAACTCATACTCAACAACCTTTAGTTCAGTGACCAAGAGCTAGAGACGAGGTTGCCCAGAGACCTAGAGTAAAAACAAATAATATTGGTCTTTAAAAAAAGAAAATTTAACAATGAAAATGATATTTTACGATAGCATAGATCAGCACCTTATTCAGCCATCATCAGAAAAGCTTTTTTCCTGCGGCAGGTGGGGACAAATACAAAGACCCAAAGAGACCTTGGAACACATAGGTCTCTAAATAGAATGTCTCCATCAAATCCTTTGCTCAGAGATCAAGGAACCCCTCAGAATAGAGAAGGTGGAAACAATGAAAGAGCCAGAGGGGACCAAGGACACCAGGAAAACGAGCTCCTCTAAACTGACCATGCTAAGATCATATGAACTGAAGCAGCAAACAGAGCCAACATGGGTCAGGTCCTCTGCATGTATGTTATAGCTTTTCATGTATGTTTTATGGGTCTCCGGAGTGTAGGAGTGAGTGGGTCCCTGACTTGTGTCTTTTCTTGGGTCTCTTTTCCTTCTGCTGGTTTGGCCTGTCCAAATTCAGTGTGATGATTTTTTTATTTATATATTTTATATTGTGTTTATGTTGTGTGTTGTTATCTCTTAGATGCTTGTTCTTTTCTAATGAAAAATAGAAAGAGGATGGATCCAGATTTGGGGGGGGGGAGTGGGGAGGAATTGGGAGGGATATCGGGAAGGGAAACTATAGTCAGACTATAAATCTGTTTTTCATAATATGGGGGGGATAAAAAGATACGTGTGTTACCACACCCAGGCTAGATATCATTTTTTAATAAAAGCAGCTGGACCTCTGAAATGTAACGGTTAATTGATGCTTGCTTAGTGTTTGCTATATAAAACTATAACTGTTAGAATATCTAGTATTATAATATGCCTAATCATACAAAATTAAAATCAGTTTGTCATGGAATCTTAATTTGTTAATTTAGCTCACTGTCAAAAGTTTCATTAATCTTGTCTTGGTTAATGTTTCAGTTTATTACTGCATCAATAAACATGAACGGTGTAAATTTCATCATGGCTATCTACAAGTTTTATCAGATTCTAGCATTCTTTCCTGACAGTACGAATATAAAAATATGTTTATGGTAGCCATAGTAAAAAGCAAAACAAGGCTATATTTTTCACAGTTTGGTCATATATTTTGTAAATTAGTAAATCCATGAAATATGGATTTACTGTAAAATCTGGAAGGATTTTACAATGAATTCTGACATATTGGTGTCCGGATGGTACAGTTAGGTCACTTGTATTCTTGTTTCTTTCTTTTGCTTTTGTCTTTTGCTTTTGGTTTTAGGTTTTCACTTGCCGATATATTTATGTTTTCTTGCTGAATTTTTGTTTCCAGGCTTGGGTATTCATAATTAAGTCAAATCAATAGAATGAAATATTTTTCTTTACCTTTCAAAGCCTCCAATTTCCCAGACTTCCCTTTATATTCCTTTTTAATATTTCTTATTCTGAAACAATAAAAAGGTACTTTATTAGCTAATATTCACAAGTTAAAAAAAACGCACAGACATAATGGTAGATGTAAATAATGATTTATAATGAATAAGATATGACATAACCTGACTGCTCAGAGACACGAGTCATTATTTTTAATTAATCATTTCCTCTGAAATAGAAAATGAATGAGACTCCCTAGACTTCAGACATTTTGACTCTGACATTCAGTTTTAGTCTCACGTTTACACTTACACGGCAAATACAGCAGTGTGGTTATTGGATGAGTAAGAGGAAACAAAAGAGATTAATCAGAAATTTTATTTTAGCCTTTAGCTGGGGAGGGAGAGGTCATGATATAAACCCATTGTCCTCATGCATCCTTTGTAGCTAGTCTTTAATACTTTATTTTTAATAAAGAAACTCCCTTGCAGGAAGAACTGATGTTTTCTGATTTCAGAGCTGAAAATAATCATTTGCATTTGGGGCAGACATTCGGTTGTTTTTCTGGATGTGATCGAACTTCTGCCCCTACTGTCACATGGCATTCTCTTTGTCTGCCTTCTACACATCCAATTTCGCTGTCTTAAAGGGGCATTTAGCGACATGCCTGCGATCCCCAGCCCTCAGGCGGCGGAGGAAAAAGGAACAGAAAGTCAAAGTCATCTTTGACTATTAAACATTATATGAGGTCAACCTGAGCTACAATGGAGACCCTGTCTCAAAAAGCAAAGCAAAACAACGACACGAATTTTAAGATAGACACAAAAGATATAAGCAGGCCATCACACAAGACAAGGGTAGAACATATGGATCGGTGGCTCTCAACTGTCCTAGTGCTGCAACTCTTTAATACGGTTCATTTCGTGACCCCCCCACCCCGCCCCAACCATAACATTATTTGTATTGCTATTCCATAACTGTGATTTTGCCCCTGTTATGAATTGTAATATAAACAGCCATATTTCCGACCGAGGGGTCGCGACCCACAGATTGAGAACCATGGATATACTCAGCAACTAGAATCCAGGGGCTTCTGATGGGTGGTGAGGAAACCTAGTGCAGTGGGAACTTCCTAAAATAAATGCAGGCGATCCGAATGAATTCTCCAAGCCATGAGGGAGACGGAGTCCCAACGGGTCCTCTCTTGTAACCAAGCAAAGCTTCCAGTACTGGGAATGAGTTGTTGGCCGAAGGGTCCCATGGAAATCTCCAAACAACCCAGACTGTGGCCAAGGCTACACGTTGCTCTCCACAAACTGACAGCAAGGCCCCATTGCTGAAGACAACACCCACACAACAACTCATTACGCATGGAGAGGTGGAGCTGGTGCCGACACAGAACATTCAAGAAAGCGTTTAAGAAAAACTATTGGTTATTATTACAGGGGACTGCGGATGGTTCAGACTGATGCTAACAAAGACAAATGCCTTCTCCTTCGACACTTGCCACAGACTCGCCACAGATGGCTGGCGGATAACAATTCTTTAGCCTTTACTCAATATTAGCACAGCTACGAATATGTTTACCTGATGGCTTCTTTCCCTTGGTATTCTGGATCTACCGGCTCAAAATACTCATCCGAAGGAAGCTCAGGGTCTATGTCTCTCTCAATGATCTTGTTTCTATTTGTCGTTCTTCGAAAACAAGATGTTGGATTCAAGAAAAACAGTCGAGGATACCGGTGCTCAGCCCCAGCTAGTTAGTAAGAGCGATAAAGTATCTGATCAATACAATGAATAATGAAGCCTTGCTAAGAAAAGATGAAATATCTTGAACTTTCAAACAAGATACAATTTTTCCTTCAAGTTCAGAAGAAAATTAATAATGAAAATCTAAAGTAACATGGCAAAAATTAACATAATAGAACTTTTAACAAAATATAAATCAAATAATTGAAATATGTAATCTAAAAGATATCTACAAGGATAGATGAAATCAAGCATTTTTTAGAAACACAATTATTAATATTGCACATAAAATAACTATAGAGATGTTATAGAAAATTAACTATACTATAACATAACTATAGAAACTTACATAGGTTGACCATGCCAATAAAATTTACCATAATATTGGAATCTACAAATCTATAGTTACATGAGTGAAAAATAGCACATGCAGAAACTTTATTTTCTCAAGATGAATATGACAATATTGTAAAGTTTTCATTGATACAAAAAAAGTTAAATATTATTTGTTATTAAGGATCTTTATATATAAGCCAGAGATCATGGGTCATAGGCATGCAAATACACAGCAATATATAAGACAACAGGAACTTTTACCAAAGTGAGGGGACTATCGAAGATTAAAAGCATGAACGAAGCACACACAGAGATGAACATTCTGATTCAATGTGGAGGAACTGTGGGCTTATGTGGTTTTATTTGGTTATTGTCAAGAGAAAGAAAATTAACTCCATATTCTATATATTTGTAATCATAAACCAGATGGGAGAAGATTGAGAATAATAACTAGCAAATCTTTACTAGAAAAGTTTCTATATTGTTTCTACAGCGTTTCTACAATACCCAGTAATAAGTCATAACAGGAACTAATTTTGCTGATTCTTGAAGCTTTCTTCTGAAGTAAAAGGTATTACTACAAAATGCAGATTCACTAGCATTAACACACTTAACTTATGGTCTTATTTTGACCTAACAGGACAAAAACTAAAAATAATCAAAACGCAGACAACCAAGTCGTTCTTTTCTAATTCACTGTGGAGCCTGAAGATGACCTCATGTTTCTGAGACACCTGCCTCTACCTACTAAGTACTGGGATCCCAGGAGCACATCATCACACCTGGCTGTGACTGTGCTCAGGATCAAACCAAGGTCTTCATATATGCTGAACAAGCATTCTTTTTTCAAAGATTTATTTGTTTATTTATTTTGCGTATATGAGTGCATTGTCGCTGTCTTCAGACACACCAGAAGAGGGCATCGGATCGCATTACAGATGTTTGTGAGCCACCACGTGGTTGCTAGGAATTGAACTCAGGTCCTCTGGAAGAGCAGCCCCCTGAAATGCTTTTGAATTTTTGACAGTTTCTTCCTTGCCTACTCCTCAGTGTCATCAGATCCCTCTCCTCTAAGACTTTGTTTCCTGCCTGCCTACCTGCCGCCTCGTCTGCTTCCCAACAGTCTGCTCCTACTCTATGCCTCTTTTTTTATTTTTTTCTGATTACTTTGAAATAAATTTATACTATCACTTTCAAAATACTTTGAAGGACACTAAAAAATCATAAAGCTTAATTAATTTAAAACTGTATTTCAAAGTGGACTTAAATAATTATATTATTTCAAAATTAGAATAAGTTTACATATATTATGTACTGTGAAGTACAACTAATTAATTCAGACTGAGATTGTACATTTAGTCTCACCTCTAAGGCTATTTTAATACACTCCTAAGAAAAACTTTTCTATGTAATCAACAACTGAAAGATCAGAGAAAAATTCAGTTACTTACAGAGCAAGATTTTGTCAAAATACAAGGCCAAAACCAAGTAGAGAAGACCATCAAAAGCCAATATGAAAAATATTGCTATCATTATATATGATTCTCCTGAAGGGTCAGGAAATACTGCACCATTCAAGTTGTAATCCATGAAGATTATCTAAGATTCAAACAACAATAATAATAAATTCCTAAACTCATAAATGAGTCGGCACAGAACCAATCATTAAATTTGCAAGTTAAGTTTTTAAGGAAAAAGTTTAATAAAGGCATACTCAATAATATACAATGTATGTCAATGAAGCTAACAGAAATGCAAATCTGTCAACATTTGAAAATAAATCAATATGATTCTGGATATAGCACAATAAAGCAAGAAGAGGGGATGTAATCTCTCTAATAGAGACAGAGAGGGTGCATGAGAGAGTCGGGTACCCATTCACAATACAGGAGATTTCTTCACAAACCGAGGAGCCAAGATATCTACTAGAAAACATGTTTGATAGCAAAATGCTGAAGTTTCCCTTTGCTTGCATTTCTAGTCAACATTACAGCAAAGTCCAGAACTGTACATCGGGAGCTCCTGGGTGTCTGCAACTCCACCTCCAGGTGGGACCAGGAGGCCATCCGATGCCCTCTTCTGGTCCCAAATGAATGTGTGTGCACCTAGTACACACATACATTCAGCCCACACATAAGTATATCAAATAAAAATTTTAAAAAAATTTTCTCTTAAATCTCTTTTCCTCAAAGGAATCAATTAGAAAAGAGAAACGCTGGCAATAATTGAAAAAAAGTCTGGTGCACAGCAAATGTAATAACTGGAACTCACTCTGTAGACCAGGCTGGCCTCGAACTCAGAAATCCACCAGCCTCTCTGCCTCCCAAAGTGCTGGGATTACAGGCATGCGCCACCACTGCCCAGCTCAGAATTTTTAATAAACTAGTGACTTTTATTTTAACCTTTACATAATGGCAACTTTTTTATATATATAATTTAGCAAATTTATCTGTGTGATGGGAAATTTGCAACAGTGAGCGCTCTTGGTTAAGGCCAGACTGGAATATAAGGAGCTATTACAGATTAATTCCTTTTGAAGCATCCTTAATAACCTACGTGCTTACCTTAGCCATCCCAGATGTGAAGGCAAAGGGGCTACAGATGCTCAGAACCCACTCCAGCGACGAGGGGAGTTCTTTGTGAAGCACAGTGAACCCCACACACCCCCAAAAGAGGGTGAAGAGAAATACCATTAGGTTGGTGAGGACAACTTTCTGTAACAGAACGGCCATCAGGAAAGTGACAGCTATCTGAAAAAGAAGACATTGGCTGTTACTGACAATCGCTTTGGCAAACCATCAGCAAAACCAAGCTCATTACTCGTACAAGGAATTATCTATCATCAGTGGGAAGACAGGAGGAGTGTAAAGGTCTCTGTTCTATGCTCAGATCTTTTTTTTATTTCTTTTGTATTCCCTACCTATCTTCTGGTTTTCTGTTTTTATGGCAGAGATAGGGAAAGCGGAAAGCTGATCCATGAAAAGGGTAGAAAAAACGATTCTGGGGAAGTTGAGCAAAGCTGACTTAGTGTACAAAGGGAAATTACCATCTCCAGGACTTCTGCTGAAAACGTCCAAGAAGATGAGAAAAATACAGAAGCCTCTGTTCAGAGAAGGATGGAGAGAGGGATGGGTGAGAGGGGAAAATCTAAAGGGTCTGAGAAGGTCGGTGTGCGGAGATTGTTGAGAATAGATCAGAGGAAATCTGCCTCTATGGAAATGTCTCAGCAACTCCCACTAACACCTTTCACACTAGCCTTAAATAGTATAAAATATCTTGGGGAACTCTAAGCATGTGAAAGATTATGAGTTTGTAGCTCTACTTTATATTCATAAAGGTAGTTTCTTTTAAAGATTCATTTATTCGTTTTATGTACGTGAATACACTGTCGCTGTCTTCAGACACACCAGAAGAGGGCATCAGATCCCATTACAGATGGTTGTGAGCCGCCATGTGGTTGCTGGGAATTGAACTCAGGACCTCTGCAAGAGAGGTCAGTGCTCTTAATCTCTGAGCCAACTCAACAGCCCAATAACAATCAAAAAAAAAATAAACAAACAAACAACTCCCAAAGCAAACCTATTTTCTTCTCTAAGGTAAAAACTCATCTTTGAAACAAAGAGTTAAGTGTCCAAAGGTTGTAACAGATAAGAGGTCAGAGAGAGCTAGCCTGGCCTGGACTCTGCCCCTCCACAGTTGACAGACTCCAACAGAAGTGTATTTAAATTTCCAGTAGACAGAACTGGGCAGGGGAAGGGAGGGGTGGCTCTGGGTCAGTGAGATGCAGGCTGCTGCATTTTAACCAGTGGTTCGTGGGGAGGGGTGCCTGGAGAATAGAAAGTCACTTCCCTTTTTTTGAAACCAAACAAATTAGAAAAAAAATACCCACAATTTTTTAAGTAAAAATAAGAAAATTCTAATGTCCCTAGTCAGAAGGGACCAGTTCCACTTTGAACTGTAGGAACTTAAAATTTTGAAAACATTTGGCAAAAGGGAAAATCGGCTTTCTGTTTAAAAGGCAAGTGTTCCAGTGGGAGGGTCTGTTTTTGTCGGGGGGGGGGTGTTGGGGTGTGTTAGTGTATATACATGTCTACAGACCTGAGTCTGTAGAGAGTTTATATATGGCTCAGAAAAGATGGTTGGTAAAATCCTGATTATTTCTTTTTGTTAATTTATCTCAATAAAAGCCCACTGGAACTCAAAAAAAATATTTGAAGAAAGATATTGAAGATATATCAGGAGATGGAAAGATCTCCCAAGTTCATGAATCAGTAGAGTTAGCATAGTAAGCATGGTCATTCCACTAAAAGCAATCTATAGATTCAACACAATCCCTATCAAAACTCCAATACAATCCTTGACAGACTTGGAAAGGACAATTATCAACTTTATATGGAAAAACAAAAAAAAATCCTAAATAATAAGAACTGCTGGGGTCTCATCATTCCTGATTTCAAGCAGTACTAATGAGCTATCATATGGCATTGGCATAGAAACAAACACATTGATCAATGGAATCGAGTTGAAGATATACACATTAATACACATACAAATAAACACCTGATTTTTTTTATAAAGAAGCCAGAAATACACACTGGAAAGAATACATCATTTCCAACAAATGTTGCTGGTCTCCCTGGATGTCTGCATGGAGAAGAATGCAGATAGATCCATGCTTCTCACCCTGCATAAAACTCAACTCTAAGTGGATCAAAGACCCCAACATAAGACCAGACACACTGAACCTGATAAAAAGGAAAGTGACAGATAGCCTTGGATGCGTTGAC
Source organism: Apodemus agrarius (assembly GCA_964023405.1). Lineage (NCBI taxonomy): Eukaryota > Metazoa > Chordata > Mammalia > Rodentia > Muridae > Apodemus > Apodemus agrarius. The sequence goes on from OZ030015.1 coordinate 97,111,179, forward strand.
ATGGGTAGAAACTTTCTAAACAAAACCATCAATAGAGCAAGCACTAAGATCAACAATTAATAAATAGGATCTCATAACACCTGAAAGATTCTGTAAGGCAAAAGACACTGTCTTTCAGACAAAGTCTATAGAATGGGAAAAGATAAGAGGCCTACTATCCAAAATATATAAAGAACTCGAGAAGCTACATATTTAAGAAGTGAACAAATAATCCAGTTTTAAAATGAGAAACGGGTCTAAACAGAGAATTCAGATGCACATCAAAAATACTTTGAGATCCCACCTTACACCTGTCAGAATAGGTAAGATCATTAACCCAAGCAACTGCAGCTCATTCTGACAAAGATGCAGAGTAGGAGGAACACCCCCACACACACAGCTGGTGGGAGTGCAAACTTGTACATCCACCAAAGAAATCAATATGGCATGGCAGTCCCTGAAATAGCTAGGAATCGGTCTACCTCCAGGCCCAGCTATACTGCTCTTGAGCATATACCCAAAGTAAGCTCCATCCTTCCACTGCCACAAGGACACTTTCCCAACCATGTTCACTGTAGCTTTAATCTTTCTTTTTGATTGCTTGTTTGCTTGGTTATGCATTGGTGGCTTGGTTGGATTCTGTTTGGTTTTTCAAGACAGTATTTCTTTGTCTTATCTTGGCTATCCTGGAACTGAAACTGGGAGTAACCTAGATGTCCCTTGACAGAGGATTGGTAAAGAAAATTAAGTACATTTACACAATGGAATATTGCTCAGCTATTTTTAAAAAAGATGAAATTTCCAGGGAAGTGGATGGCACTAGAAAAAAAAATCATCCTGAGGAGATAACCCAGACCCAGAAAGATAGAGCATATATCCACTTAAATGGATATCAGCACTTATGTAAATGATAACTAAGCTAAACACACACACACACACACACACACACACACACACACACACACCATAGATCCAGAGAAGTTAGGTAAAGAGGAGGCCTGTCAGGTCATGCATGGATATCCCTGGGAGGTGGATATAGAATAGATCAGTGTCTTATCCAGTCATCATCAAAGAGTCTTCCTCCAGCAGCAAATAAGAACAATGCAAAGGCCAACAGCCAGACACTGTTTGAAGAGTCTAAAAGGGAAGTCCTCCCAGCAAATCCCCAGCCCCAGAGCTCAGGGAATCCCACAGTAAAGGAGGCAGAGAGATTGAAGGAGCCTGAGGAGGATGTCAGGTGGATAAGATCCTCTGAATCAACTAAGCAATCAACGGAGGAGCTCACAGACTAAAGCAACAAGTACAAGGACCTACATGGGTCTGCACAAGGTAAAAAATAATAATAATAATAAAAAATAATAATACCAGCTTGTAGCTTTAGTATTTTTAATCGGGCTTCTGGCTGTGAGAAAGAGCGTGTCTCTGACTCTTGTGCCTGCTCTTGGGACTCTTTTTCCTCCTACTGGGTCGCTATGTCCAACTTCGATATGATAGTTTTTGCTTATTCGTCTTATTATATTTTAACTTGTCATGTTCGGTTCCTAACTCTGAGAAGCCTGCCCTATTCCAATGAGAGACAGAAAGGAAGTGGGTCTGGAGGGGGAGGTGGGGAGAAACTGGAAGGGATAGGGGTAGGGGAAACCATAACTAGGATATATTTATGAGAAAAGGATCTATTATCAATAAACGAAAGATCGGGGAGGGGGGAGAATAACTCAAGATGCAGTGTGAGTCTTTCAAGTCCCTTACTTGTGTCTAATTCATGTTAGAGAGATACACAGCAATTAGAATAGTACCTCCACAACTCCGAAGTTCAATGTTTCACAGTGGCCTTTTCCAATCATGAGAGAGTTAACTCTAATGACTATAATCAAACCTGTCTACAGCCTGTATACTGTTGTACTGGCTGGTTTATGTGTCAACTTGACACAGGCTGGAGTTATCACAGAGAAAGGAGCATCAGTTGGGGAAGTGCCTCCATGAGATCCAGCTGTGGGGCATTTTCTCAATTAATGATCAAGGGAGGAGGGCCCCTTGTGGGTGGTGCCATCCTTGGGCTGGTAGTCTTGGGTTCTATAAGAGAGCAAGCTGAGCAAGCCAGGGGAAGCAAGCCAGTAAGAAACATCCCTCCATGGCCTCTGCATCAGCTCCTGCTTCCTGACCTGCTTGAGTTCCAGTCCTGACTTCCTTTAGTGATGAACAGCAATATGGAAGTGTAAGCTGAATAAACCCTTTCCTCCCCAACTTGCTTCTTGGTCATAATGTTTTGCGCAGGAATACAAACCCTAAGACAGCTTTTCTCCATTCCTTCCACTCTCTCTTTCTTTTTTCTTTCTTTAACTCTGAATGTTAACGCACTATTTTTACTTAGATCTACTGAAAATGCTGGCATAAAATTGAAAACTTATCTCCGTGAGCCCAGTGTTCCCGGTCACCATGATAAAATAAATGGCAAACTTGCGCAGTGGTAGGAGTAGCTTAGCAAGCTAGCTTTTCACTCATTGAATGTAACTAAAAGATTCAGAATTAAAATTCTGAAATATCTCAGTTATGATGCACCATTTCGTTATATGATGCTCAAGACTTGTGTGGAAATGGAAAGACCCAATTTACTTGTGTTCACATTTGTGTCTTATAGCCATTGGCATGTTTTCCAAACACCACAGACACATTTTCTCTCTCTCTCTCTCTCTCTCTCTCTCTCTCTCTCTCTCTCTCTCTCTCTTTCTCTCTCACATACACACACACATATACACACACTGGACATGACAGAGTGTCTTCTGAACATCCTGGAGAATTAATGCTTGCTACACATAGCTAAGATCTAATGTGTAAACGGTTGTAGTAAATGCATACACTTACCAAGGATAATCCATATAAGAAAAACAGTGTAAATATAACCAGGAAACCAGTCATCACTATAATCTGGGTAGATGTTATGATAATTGCAACGAATATGGAAATAATAAAGATGAAGCCAACATAGATTAAGCCCCAGGACAGCCTAAAAAAAAAAGACAAAAGGTATTTAAGTTAGTTAGCCTTTTATATAAATATCATTAAATCCACCAAAGCATCTAAAGTACAATATAACTACTCATGTATGTGCCCCCTGGTTTAATAACTATGATATTGAGAACGTGACAGAAGTACACTGTGTGCTCTTCTTTAGCACAATTCTCTGTCTTTTTTCCCTAAGGTAATCAATCACTTTACAAACATCCTGCTTATGAATCCCAAGCAATCTGATTGCCATTTACCACACAGTAATGGCGGACACCAAATATTAGTGTGGCACCAGCCAATGGAAAAAGTGTCACAACCACTTAAGAGACTATGAGCCAAAGTACGGCCTTGCTGGTGCCCACAACTCCACTGGAGCCGTCACACATTTCCTAACCCTGTTATTTCCTTACCCGCGTGCATATAAGTTATGGCGCATCTTTACATCTTTACACTTTTGTATTATTTTGCTTTAGGTGTTGGTGTTCACACTTTTTACAAGATATTGAAGAACAACACACGTTAGATAAGACAAAACTATAAGGGTGTGTGTGTCTAAGCGTCTCACTTACAAATAATAGGACTATAGTCCCTCTCACTCCTTAATGGGTTAATGTCACAAAATAAATCATTAACAAGGTGCAAATGGGACTGCAGGCACTAATTCAGTCCAGAGTTCTTTCCTCTGTTTAAAACCGTATAACTAACAAGAATGCATCTCCTGTAGAATGCGGCAAAAGATGCATGCTTTGCAACCCTGCACCCCGATAAAATATGTTTAGCTAGATTTACTACTTATTTAACATTTTTAATCTTATATCATTATAATGAATTGGGCTGTGCTAGAAACATCAGCATTTTTGAAAGGTGTAACTTATTCTGTAAATTTACTTCCTAAGTACAGAAGAGACTGCTTTAAGGTAGCATTGAAATAAATGCAGAGTAGGAGAATTATGAAATAAAGACATTAAAATAATTACTTGAAACCAGAACTAGCCATAGGGGTGGAGTAGGAGAGGATATTAATAAACTTATACAAAATCTTCTTGCTTGGAAAAATGCATGTGCCATATTATGGCATTAATAGAAGTCATATTCATTTACAAAAGATGTTTGATACTTAGGAAAGATGTTTCCAAAGCATTTTCTCTCTTAGTCCTAAGGATGTACATGTCAATGCATTTTTTCAGGCCTTAATTTATATGAGTGCTAAGAATCATCCTGAAAATAAAATCAGCATGAGAATTCCAGTATCTCCTTGGTCTTCATGCCAGCCTGCTGGTACCCCCCTAATTTAAGGTGACTCTGAGCATGTGCCCCCAGGACTTGCCTTGAGCTAAAAGGAGACCCTTCTACAGAAATCACTCTCTCTTTTCTCCTTATAGACCTGAACGGCAGGACATACATCCATTCCTTTGTCATTCCCAATGCTCCAACACACACACATACACACACACACACACACACACACACACACACACACAGAAAATTCTCTTTTCTTTTTTTTTTTTTTTTTTGGTTTTTCGAGACAGGGTTTCTCTGTGTAGTCCTGGCTGTCCTGGAACTCACTCTGTAGACCAGGCTGGCCTCGAACTCAGAAATCCGCCTGCCTCTGCCTCCCAAGTGCTGGGATTACAGGTGTGCGCCACCATGCCCGGCTAAAATTCTCATATTTTAAAGACACGATCTCCTCCTTTTCTATTTCCCAATCTACATACATTAAAAATTTAAAATTTCTTTGTTGGTAAATATATTATACCCAGAAATAAAGGTTTCTGGGCCATAATTTTACTTCAGGGAGCACATGAGTTGCTAAATTGGTCAATAAATAATTATTCATCTGGTCCATGAGGTTTTACCATTCCACATACATAGTTTTGGGGCTTGGGGGAGGGGTTTTGTTTGTCCACATATGTTTTAAGTGCTGTTTGTTTGAGTTTTCACTGGCTTTCGTTTATAAAGAAGGGTCTTAGTTCTCTCTCCACACATCTCAGCTGAGAAACTCCCCATCTTCCTATGACCCCCTACCCAATGCTAAGATTCTGTGTCTGCCCTGTATGCCCAACCAGTGTTTCCTTGATTTGACTAATATACCAGAAATTATCCCTTAAGAACTAATATCAAAACATGCTATGTTTCTTTTGAGCTAAAATAAACACGTGCTTTTTCCTTTATACCTGGCCATATACATCTTGTCACTGATACCAGATTCTGTGGTTTGCTTCTGAGGAGTGTAGACCTCATACATTATTTGCATCTCTATCAACTAAACTCTCACTATTTCCATAGGTTTTCATTTCTATGAAAAGTACTTACCTTGTCACAAATACATAATACACATAAATAGAGGTGTCCAGGTATACACACAAGCACATGCATACATTTCGAAAGTACTTTCACGTGTTTGTGGGGTGAGGTAAGGTACAAATATTAATGTATAATTCAAGTCCCGTTAAGTCCGCCCCACCCACCAGCCTATATGTTCTGTCCTGATCATGTCATATCACTGAACATGCAGTATTTACATGCTTCAAATCGTCCCTGGTTGGCCATGCCCCTGAACACCGCATCGCTTTACAAGGCTGTTTTCTTCCCATGAGGAAGTGTGGGAAAGGCAGCTCACAACTAGGGGAAGATCAGGCAGACATGCTGTCAGGTCTCCAGCACTGAGGCCCAGCCCTGGCATCCACCGTCTCCCCAACACTGTGCAATGAACTGCCTTCTTTCCATGTGCCTTAGCCCCCCCCTCGCCTACAGCCTAGATGATGGCACCTCAATGGATCATAGAGGTTGCGAAGGAAAAAGCCAGCATTGAAGTCATGCTCAGTAGGTTCCATGGAAGAGTTAACAAAGACCGAATCCAATAGTGAGCAGGACCAACAGGCAGCCCGCCCAGCAGATCCAACCCCTGGCATTCGAAAACAATAACGCTTCCGCTGTTTTCGCCATCTCCATCTCCCGGACTCACCAGAATGCAGAGTCTTGTAGACCCATGACCTTCATGAGTTCCTTATACCGTTTTCTCTCTTTGGTGATGTTGCGTGATGCAAAATATACAAACGAGGAGAAATAAAGCAAGCAGAACAGGATGAAAACTTCGTATTGAAAAATATCTTTAGAAATAAAAGGTAATGTCTTCATATTGATCCCGTCGACGGACATTAACTCCGCCATCACGGAGTGGTTCGTCGTGACCTAGAGGAAGACAAAAGCAAAGGGAAATGAAAGACTATCAGGTTGACAGGGCTGGAATAAGGTTTGGAAGTTGCACTTACACTGATTTCCTGGTTGGAATACTATCTTAGAGAGAACTGGGTGTGTTGGCTTGCAGGTTTCTGTGAAGCATTGCAGAACCAGGTAAGGAGGAGGAGGAATGGGATGAGGAACTGTGGGGGGCAGAGGGGGCCAAGAAGTGGGGAGGAACAATTGGAATGTGAGTAAATGAACTGATCGATAAAAAAAGAAAAGGAAATTGTAAATCGGGGCATTTTTGTATAAAAAGTCTCCATCATAAAATCTGGTCTACATAATTGCTAGTTTGAATGCACCTCTGCACAGCACAGGTGGAAACTTCCTCCTCAGCAAGGTGTTAAAGAGGGAGGATGTTTAGGGAAGCAAGTCACAGAGCCTCTCCCGCCCGCCCTCACAGATAGATGAGTGACTCATCAAAGACTTGGCAAGTCTGTCCTAATGTGCAATTTGCCCTTTTCGCTCTTCCGCCAAGCGAGGACAAAGTGTTCTTCTCTTTGCCCTCTCGTCCCTTCGGTCATGTAAAAAAATGGCGAGCCTGTGACAGCTGCAAGGCCTGAGCTTGTTGAGGCTCTAACCACACCCTTGCCAGACTTGAGAGCTATGACAAATGACTGTTATTTATGAATCGCCCAGCCTTGGCGTAGAGTTACTGTGGGGCAAGTACACTGGGACCTCGTCTTTCATTGAAATGTTGATGCCTGGACTGGAGAGATGGCTCAGTGGTTAAGAGCACTGGCTGCTCTTCCAGAGGTCCTGAGTTCAAATCCCAGCCACCACATGGTGGCTCACAACCATCTGTAATGAGATCGGATGCCCTTTTCTGGGGCGTCTGAAGATAGCGACAGCGTACATAGATATAATAATAAATAAATATTTAGAAGGTTGGTTTAAAAGAAAATTGTCGACGCCCCTGAAGTTAACCATGCGAACCACCGGAACTTTCCAATCGAGCACTTACTTCTATAATAGCAGCATTAATGGCGGTTTGTAAAGCCACGAACCCTCGTTGCCAGTATATGGACAGCGAACAGAAAACGTGAGAATATATATCCCAGCAGTGAGCTGTAAGCACAAGGAAACGTATAGCCATCATTCGGGGGATAAAGGCAGACTGGGAACGAGAAACAAAGAGTGTGGGAGAAAACAATGGAGAAGAGACCCCACGAGTCAAAACTTTTAACCTCATACAGAAGATGGGCATGGTGGCGCACCTGCGGTCCTACCACTCAGCAAGCAGGAAAAAAAGACTTCTGAGCTAGCCTGGGGTATGATGTGACCCTATCTCAAGCAAACAAACAAACTAACTAATAAAGTAATTTTGAGATGAAGCAGACATATTGAGAGGGAGGGTATGAAGTGTAGAAGAAGCAGTTAGTCTGACACAGAGACCAGAGATAGAAGGACACCAGCTTCCTGAGGTGCGAAAAACAAGGCTTTAAAGTTTCTATATCAAAACCAGGCACATACACATATCACCAACCACCACCACCACCACCACCACCAACAACAACAACAACCAACACCAACCCCACCACCACCACCACCACCATCACCATCACCACCACCATCACTACCACCACCACCACCACCATCACCACCACCATCACCAACCACCATCACCACCACCACCACCATCACCACCACCACCACCACCACCACCACCACCACCACTATCACCACCACCATCACCACCACCATCACCACCACCATCACCACCACCACCATCACCACCACCACCATCACCACCACCACCACCACCACCACCACCACCACCACCACCACCACCACCACCACCACCACCACCACCACCACCACCACCACCACCACCATCACCACCACCATCACCACCAACCCCACCAACAACAACAACCCCACCACCACCACCACCACCACCATCACCACCACCATCACCACCAACCCCACCAACAACAACAACCCCACCACCACCACCATCACCACCACCATCACTACCACCACCACCACCACCACCACCACCACCACCACCATCACCACCACCACCATCACCACCACCATCACTACCACCACCACCATCACCAACAGCATCACCAACCACCACCATCATCACCACCACCATCACCACCACCACCAACCCCACCACCACCACCACCACCACCACCACCACCACCATCACCACCACCATCACCACCACCACCACCATCACCACCACCACCACCATCACCACACACCAATCCCCAATTCAGTACCTAAAAGTCTAAAGTGAATAAGAAGAAATTTTATCCCAAAATAGCCTGGAATTAATTATCATAGCAAAATGCACACCTCCGGGTAGGAGATGTTAATGAGATGCAGTGTTTGAAGACTCCTGACAAGCTACTGCACGGACATGTAATGACTAAGACAAAGGACTTACAGCCCTTTCTGGGGTCTGGGGAGAGACAGGATATGGAGAAGAGCACCATCTATATTCTGGAAGTCTCAGGAACTATCTTCCCAGTAGTTTCATGTGGCCTCTCCTGCCCTGTAGCATTGAGAACATAGCTTCTACTGTGCCTTTGAGTGTCTCTGGATAATGCTTTTGCTAGAAGTGGCAAGACTCACAGATCTGTGATAATTTTATTTATAAAGACCGCTTGTCCCTTTACCCTAGTCTCCTCACAAAAATGGCTCCATCCCAGAGGGGGACTTCCTTGCCACCATCAATATCTAAAGTAACTCTACTGTCTCTACCATCTTATCTCATTTGTGTATCTTTTTTAACCTCCCGCCTCTGAGGAGAACAATTCAGACAAACAGGCCCCATGGTTTCCATTCACCGCATTCTGCTGAAGAATATGTAGTCTGCACACGACACGTGAATAGCATTAGTCTGCACACGGCACGTGAATAGCATTAGTCTGCACACGGCACGTGAAGAGCATTAGTCTGCACACGGCACGTGAATAGCATTAGTCTGCACACGGCACGTGAAGAGCATTAGTCTGCACACGGCACGTGAAGAGCATTAAAGCACCGATTCTACAGATTGCACCGAGTTTATGCCCTCCGTGTGTCTTTTAACCCATAAGCCTTCCTCCTTTTCCTGCCTCCGCTGCCATCTAAGCCAGCCATCTGGTTTCCTTACATTCTTCCTGGACTTCTTACAACTCAAATTCTCTGGACTGTGTTCAGGAGTGCTCTCTTTTCATCTTGGGCAACTTTCCACAAGCTTGCTTTAATTAAAGTCCTTCAGTGGCTCTTTGTTTACAAGATACCAAACAGGACCCTAACCCTTCTGTTGCTGCAAAATCATTGTCCCTCACATGGCGTGTCTTTTCATGCTTTTCCTCCAGCGTTTGATAAGATGCCTTCATACACCTTTCTCCTACTAGAACACAGTATCCCCAGCTCCGCACCGTGGCTGTTCCTTTGGTCTTAATTTAAAAGCTACCTCCCTGATACAACAGTCCATTAAGAATCCTGGGTCTGAGCTACAAATGCAAATCCCTTCCCTGGCCCTCACTCAGTGCTCGCCTCCACTATTCAACAGCAACCTTGTCCGACATTGGGATCTAACCATCGTTCCATTAGTCCTGTGAGCACAAAGGATCCATGCTGAAGTAGTCTACAGTGCTGTGAAATCGGCCTCTAAAATGAATGCAAGTGTAGTAACAAAATGTTAGTCTGTTCTCTTCCAGGAAATGGAATTTATCTCTTGCCCATCCAACCCTACCCATTCCTTCTTTTCAAAAGTATAAAGACTGTCACAATGGGATTGTATATTAAAAAGTCACCTAATAAGTCCTCTTTCAAAAACGGGTTTCCATACATTAGATATACTTTTAACTTGTAAGAGAACGTGTCGTTAAATATGATTCCAAAAGCATGTGGTATGTTCTCCAGAAGCACGTCTTCCAAGGCTTTTATACTTGGTACCCCGATGATCCTTGTTCCTGCAGAGTAGAAGATGAAAATAGATGTACTGGATTAGATAGCATGCCACCACAACAGAATGTAAGATGACACTGAACCATCATTTGGTAGACTTTTCCACTTAAAATAAGCAAACTAAAGGGCAACCTGGAAAATATTACTTTACTGTTTCAAAGAGTCCAGCTGTGCATGAGAATTACATGTTTTAAAAAAAAAAAAACAAGTTATGGTGCTGGAGAGATGGCTCAGCAGTTAAGAGCATACTGACTGATCTTCCAGAAGTCCTGAGTTCTGGAGGTCCCAAGTTCAAATCCCAGCAACCACATGGTGACTCACAACCATCCGTAATGAGATCTGACGCCCTCTTCAGGAGTGTCTGAAGACAGCTACAGTGAACTTACATATAATAAATAAATAAATCTTTAAAAAAAAAAAAAAGACAGGCAGGTGATGGTGGCACACGCCTGTAATCCCAGCACTCTGGGAGACAGAGGCAGAGGCAGGCGGATTTCTGAGTTTGAGGCCAGCCTGGTCTACAGAGTGAGTTCCAGGACAGCCAGGACTACACAGAGAAACCCTGTCTCAAAAAAAACAAACAAACAAAAACAAAAACAAATAAAAAAAAAGACAAGTTATTGATGGAGGGAAATCATGCCTCTTAAGTATAAGAGTAATCAATCATTGTTGTTACTATATCTCTGATGATTAAAGAATTCAGGCTAAAGAAAAAACAATTTATATTACTCCAGTCTTACGCTGAAACAAAAGCAACAGACTCTATAACAACCAGAGATTTTATCAGTTAGGAATTGAATATTAAAGAATAGATAGTCAGACTATACCCAGATTACTCATAAATGAAATATGTGTTTTCTTTGTCTTCATTACATAATGGGCCCAATTTAAAATCACAACCTCTAAAGGCTTTGCATTCTATACTATATATAGAAAAAAACGACCTTCAGATTATACAAAATTAGTGTTCATACTAATATTGTTAAATAGCCATTGCTGGGGACAGCAAACAATGACAGGGTCTGCCTGCAGTGGGCCGGGATGGAGACATCTTCAGTAGCCCGCGGCAGCTCTTTGTAACAACAGTTGTTCCCATTTCTCCTAACCTTAGCCCTGGACATCGGCTGTATAGATTTCTTTTGTGCGTGACTGTTTTTTAGTTGGCCTTGGTGTGCATAATTATTCTATTATATCTGACTTTCTTCTTTCTCCTTCTGCTCTGGCGAGTTCTGTGAAACTAGATGTTCCCTGATGTAATGATTCTTAAACAATTAAAAATTGAGGCATGGGGCACAGCACAGCACAGCACAGTCCTAATGGCGCAGGTGCATGCTGTGTGTTCTCATCTTAGAAACAATGCAATAACCGCACAATGGTTGTTGCAGATTAATGCTTGACTTGCAAAGAAAGTTTGACGAAATTATTAGAAAATGATTTAGAACCAACATTGGGACCCCAAAGGGAAAAAAAAAAACTATTAAAGTTATGAAATAAGTTCTACACAACATTTGAGAGTGTTTCCTAGATAAGCAAGTATAGAATATGTTAAATCTTAGATTAGTAAAACTAGGTCAAAACACTGGGACTCTTAAGAGAGTCATTGTGTGCAATGTGTAGAAGCGGAAAGCTAGGGGAACTACGGAGTTAAGGGCTAACTTGATTCTTTCTGGCCACTGCCTGGCAGCTTTGCCCATGTCATTTACCATTAGAGATTTACAAGGAAATGCAAGTAGCTGGCCTTGGAGCTCTGAGCTCTGAAGTATAATAGTTAAAGTTAAAGTTTAAATAATGATAACTTTGCAAATATTATTATTTTGGCTATCGGCCTGGGAATAGGAAAGCTTGAAGCTTTGGGGAACAATTGTAATTCTTGATTCTTTGTGGGACGTGGTTATTCTTTTGAATTTGATTTGGCAATGATTATACAGTGTCTTTTTTTATCTGCTTTTGGAGTATCAATAAAAGACTGGGGCAAGAAGAAGGCGGAAGAGAATGTAGAGAGCATGAGAAGAGAATGTAGAGAGAATGCAGAGAGCATGTAGAGAGCATGTAGAGAGCATGTAAAGAGCATGTAGAGAGAGAGGAGTGAGCTTGTGAAGAGCAAGAGAGAGAGAGCATGAGAAGAGCCTGTGAAGAGTGAGTGAAGAGAGAATGTGAGGTGTGTGTGAGGAGTGGGTGTGTGAGTGAAAGGAGAGTGCATGTGGCGTGTGTGTGAGATGTGTGTGAAGAGTGTGTGTGTGAGTGAAAGGGGAACACACAGAAGTGTGTATGAGCGAGAGAGCGCAAGAAAACAAAAGCGCACAGGAGAAAAGCAGAGTGCGCAGGAGAATGCAGAGTGTGTGCAGCCTCAAGCTGCAAGCGAATGAGCGAGAAAGAGAGCAGAGAATGAGAGAGAAGAGAAACTTTAAGCCTTGAAAAATTGCCTGTCATCTTGTACCCAAAAAGTAGTCTGTGTATATTTATTATGCACCTTCCAGATATCCCTGATTCCAGTTGAGAACTCCGATCCCGTGTTGAGGCTGGACCCCAGCAAGCCATGATCTAATTACTTAGATTTTACCAAGCTATAAATATTGATCATTGCATATTCGTGCTAAAAGTATACAGATTCACAAGAGCTGTATTTCTCCGAGTTACTGTTTTGAAATTTTGTAAGTTTTCTTACTTTTTTATTCTCTAAAAATAAAACATAGTCTTCCATAAATTGAGCCCCTATTAAGCTGAAAAAAAAATTAAGTTCTTGTTGTGAAAGAAAAATAAAAACCTAAGTAGATTATATGGTATCTTGATACTCAGATTTATTAGAAGGATGTTTAACTGGAACTTCAAACTAATATGTGCATATATTTTTAAACAATACAAACCAATGAGACTAATTCTTTTTTCCCTGATATAGCATATTTACCTTTCATAGTTGGAGCAAATGATGTTTTGTTCATTATCTGTTGGGTTGTGTTAGAGATTGGTGTGTATACAACCGTTATTGAAGATCCATTAAATTCATCTAAACTTCCAAGATGCTGAGGAGGGACTTCAGGGACATGATTATTTTCTTTGAAATAGGAAAGCAGACCCATATACAGTCCTATAATAATTGGTATGCTCCATTCCTATAAAACAGTTTTTTAAGAGAGAAAATAATGAGCCTAGATTTATTTCTCTTTAAATTGGTCAGCACTAAAGAACTTTGAAGACAAGCTCAATTTTTCCATGGAAGCGGGTTTCTCATTGCCGTTCATTCCTCAGGGAAAAGAAAACTCGGTGAAGGACACATCTGAGTTAGCAGTCACTGGTATCACTCTCTGATCTAAAGTTTTGGGTTAAGTCACAAATGATTTCAGAAGTCATCTGGAAACTTAATGGTATGCTTAATAGTGTAAAAATCTCCATCTCCCAGAAAGTGAATTCTAGACATAAGGCACAAATGTTCCACATCAAATTCATGCTGGCAAATCACAATGTTTCTTAGTAGTTGTCATATTTTTATTAGGTACAAAAAGAAATGCAGTCTGGGCACGGTGGTGCATGCCATGAACCCCAGCACTAGGGAGACACAGTCAACTGAATTCCTCGTTAGTTTGAGGCTAGTCTGGTCTATAGAGCAAGTCCAGGCCAGCTAGAACTCTGTTATGCAGTGAAACCCTGTCTCAAAAGAAAAAAGAAAGAAACAAGGAAAGAAACAATGAAAGAAACAAAGAAACAAACAAACAAAGAAGAAACAAAGAAACAAAGAAGCTAAAGTAAATCAGTAGAAACTACATGGGAGATACTCTCCAGTGAATCAAGAATAGCAGTAATTTCTTCCTTCTTGATATGTTGCTAGAACACACTTCTTTTAAGGCCCAAGAACACCTCTCCCTAGTCTGACAAACACACAGGCAAAACATGAAACAAACAGTAACCACAAAGCACTCTCAAAACAATGTAGAAAGAAAAGAGTCAGTTGAATTTTTTACATTAATAAACATTTCAAGCCGGGCGTGGTGGCGCACGCCTGTAATCCCAGCACTTGGGAGGCAGAGGCAGGCGGATTTCTGAGTTCAAGGCCAGCCTGGTCTACAGAGTGAGTTCCAGGACAGCCAGGACTACAGAGTGAGTTCCAGGACAGCCAGGACTACACAGAGAAACCCTGTCTTGAAAAACCAAAACAAACAAACAAACATTTCAGCTTAATAATGCTAGACTTTATCTGAACAGATCACTTACATCCTCATCTTTGGAACTTACTTCCAAATATTGACACTGTATGTTCATTATTGTTTAAAGTGACCCATTAAGTTCATATAGTATAAATGATTTGAAACCTGTAGGTTTTGACTAGAGCAGACTCTTAGATGCAAGTGGGGATAGAAGGCTGAGTTTTTTCCTACGGAAAATGGGCAGACATAGTGCATGCCACCTCCAGGCCTGGTGTGCAGACCCAGCCTACTACACGCTCTGTCTCAATTCTTCCTCCTTGTCTTAAGAGTAACCCAGCAGAGGTTACCAGGGTCAGAGGAGATGGCAGATCCCTAGATGAGGAAACCTAGGTACCTGGATGAATGGATACAGTCTTCTCTTCTACACCGACTATACTAAAAATAGTAAAAACTGAACATCTGTCCCATGTGAAGCCACTGAAATGTGTACTATTTGCCCCTTCTCAAAGCGTCTGTTCAGTACAAACTGGCAATGTTATCCTTTTGTTTTTGTTTTTTGGTTTTGTTTTTTTAGTTTGTTTTGTTGTTGTTGTTGTTGTTGTTGTTTGTTTGTTTTGAGTCAGGGTTTCTCTGTGTAGCCCTGGCTGTCCTGGAACTCACTCTGTAGACCAGGCTAGCCTTGAACTCAGAAATCTGCCTGCCTCTGCCTCCCAAGTGTTATCCTTTTATAATCCTTAGAAATGGCCTTTACATAGCAAATCCATAGTTTTGGATATAAAACAATAACATTTAATTTTTCTTAATTTATACTTC
Source organism: Apodemus agrarius (assembly GCA_964023405.1). Taxonomy (NCBI): domain Eukaryota; kingdom Metazoa; phylum Chordata; class Mammalia; order Rodentia; family Muridae; genus Apodemus; species Apodemus agrarius. The sequence goes on from OZ030015.1 coordinate 97,126,271, forward strand.
ACCAACTTTGTATCATGTATTGGTTCCCACTAAAGAATGTGGGACGATTTAACCTTTGCTGCAATTTTACCATACAATTGAATTTTTCCTCTATCCCTTAAAAAAAAAACAAAACAAAAAACAAAACAAAAAAAACAAAAAAACAAAAACACAGCCGGGCAGTGGTGACATCCCAGCACTTGGGATGCAGAGGCAGGAGGATTTCTGAGTTCAAGGCCAGCCTGGACTACAGAGTGAGTTCCAGGACAGCCAGGGCTACACAGAGAAACCCTGTCTCAAAACAGCAAAACAAACAAACAAACAAAACAAAACAAAACAAAACAAAAAATGTAATACTCTTAGTCTTCATGATTCTATGGTACTGGTCACAGACCGTTATGAGTTTCTCAATCAAACAAACATAGAAATACCTTTAGTCTGCTAATTAAACTCTAATATTTGAGATACTCAGGCAGGGAAAGAAGGCTGAGGAGAGGGTGGGATGTCTTCACGTACCACTAAGCTCTCTCTCTTCATCCGCCATTTCTTGAGCAGATTCTTGTGCAGAAGCGCCCGGGTCTGCTGACGTCCACTTAACTCCTTCATTCTTGCCTTACCTGCTCATTAACTGAACAAACAATACATCAAAAACAGAAGTGGAGTTGGGAAAACCTTGACTCTGTCTCTGATTGAAATATTTACGACACTTGAGAACTGTAAAATGCAATGTTGTAAAATATTAATGCAACAATTTATGACTAAATTTTACCTCAAATGCATTCACATTAGGCTATGTGGAGGGACGGGTGACAGTGACGATGGGGTGTGGTTAACATCACATAAAACAGAACGTTCCAATGGCTGGCAGGGAGCACCATTAGGGTGCATTACACATATAATAATATTTTAGACCAGAATTCAATGGTGCGAATAAGTAATCTATTAGTTCCATCCCATTAACACTCATTTTTGATTCTTTCATTTTAGTAAAAAAAGAAAAAAAACCCATAGCTAATCAAGCCAACAACAAAATTGATTGCTTAAGCTTGCCTGAATGATGAATTCATCAGATACAATCCAATGAAATAAGTTCATAATACTTATCTTTAGATTTAAATATAATAAAAATGTAACTGAATAACTCTTGCAAGAAGAACTGAGCTTTAAAATAATAATCCATACTCCAAATTACTTGATTCTGATGCACCAGGAGGTTTCTCTCAATTTTGTGAGTATAAATGGAACTTAAAATTCAGAAAGCAAAGTTCAAAATACATTAGAAAGGGAGGAAAAAAGAAAGAAAGAAATTGCGTTTCAGAAACATAGTTTTGCCCAGAAAGTTTTCAAATAAACAAATTTTTAAAAACCGTTCTAATTTTCACGGTCTTTAAATTTAATCTTTCCTAAATTTACATAACAAAATGCAACACATTTTCTGTCCTTGGCTAAAATGGAAGCAAGCTGGAATCTACTGCTGTATTTACAAAATAAAATCAGGCTGGGGGTGAAAATAAAAAAATAGCTCTTAAACCTCTTTAAAACCCTTAAGTATCTGGAAAAACAGCTGAAAAATATTTTGATCTTAGCAATATCCACGCATTTATTTGGCAGAGCACAAACACACAGCACTGAGCCTTACTCACTACTGGAGAATGTTCGCGCTCCCTGGGAACAGTCACGGGCTTCTCTTTTTCCTAGTGCATCTGTCTGAGCATTATCTCCAGTTCCGTAAACATTCCTTAAGTAGGTGGCTGCCCTCAGCGGCGGCTCCTACTCACACTGGTTTCCTCCTACTCACACTGGTTTCTGAAAGGGGATGTGGTCAATCCAGGCTGCACATGATGAATCTGTTTTGTTTTCTATGTCCTCTCTCTCCATAAGCTAGTTTGTCTCCTGGGAAAATACTGTTCTGTGATTGGTTGAGAATAAAACAAACCCGATGTCTGTTCATTGAGCCCTTTCAACTCCAGGATAAATAAAGCAGATAAGGAAACCGTGCTCCCGCCCTCCAGATAGGATGAGATCAAGACTGGAAAGAAGACACAAAAGAAAAAAAAAACTTAGAATAAAAATATTAGCTAAGAACTTGTACGCAAAATATTGATTCGTGTTTTCTCACGATGCATAGCTAAACACAGACGTCAGTTTTCAACTTGGCAAACTCATGCTAACTGGGAAAAGTCGCCGAAGCTGGAAATTTCTCTTCTTTTTCTATTTTTCCCTTTAAAAGTAAAGCAATCCATATTTCTACCTCGGAGAAATTCTTTCGGTAGACAAATGAAGAACTATTTTCAAATGTGCTTCTCCTCCTCTGGTCACAGCTGTGTGGGATTTTAGGAGTTAAGTAGATTAATAAAATAGATGTTTTTGTGACTAAAACACATAAAAGGATTCAGATTTTTTTTTTTTTTTTTTACGTATTGATACTAGTCTACCTGAAATCCATTCCGTTCTCTCGTTGCACAGTGTATCTGAAAGGCGCTGAAAACTTTTTGACCTGCCATAGCACATGTCAAAACAGAAAAGCAAAGTCCAGAAGTTGAGAAATCTCAAATATTTGTCATGGCTCTTTATCCACATGTGTTAGTAAATATAAATCAGAAAGATGTTCCAGAGCATGGGGGACAATTTTAAGGCAGTAACAGTTCCAGTCATGATAATATTCTTGGCAATTAATTCTACTTTTTAAAAGTAGACACACGTGAAATACCGTGTCTTTTACATTGGAAACTGTCAAAACAAACAAGTCAACAAGGTTATTCTAAAGTCCCCAGAACTGGAGCCAGGGAAAAAAATACCACAAACACTTAAAAAAATTGTTTCGATAGTAAAACTAATAATATTTTGAAGTATGTCTAGAATATAATTCAGATTTCTATTAATTTTATTGCTGTGGTTGTTTGATCTTCTTTATATTCCATTTTTTGGTAGCTAAGGAGTGATGAAAAGTCCTTTCTTAGAAAGTTTATATTAGGCATTTAATTGACAGGCTTTTGTATTTCTTGATTATTTGGTTTGCCCTTATATATTACTTCCCAACCCCAGTTTCCTTGACCTCCACTCTTTCCAGACCCTCCCCTTCATCTCCACTCTTCCCAAGTTCTAGTCCTCCTCCATTTCCCTTCAGAAAGGAGAGGGCCTCCCAAATATCACCCAAATATGCCATAAAAGTTACAATAAATCTAGGCGCATGCACTCTTATCAAGGCTAGAGGAATCAAGCAAACAGGAAGAAACGGGTCCCCAGGGTGGCCAAAAGAGTCAAAGGCAAATCTTTATCACTCTGACTCGCTTAAAATGTTATTAAAAGTCACAGCTTAGCCGGGCGGTGGTGGCGCATGCCTGTAATTCCAGCACTTGGGAGGCAGAGGCAGGTGGATTTCTGAGTTCGAGGCCAGCCTGGTCTACAGAGTGAGTTCTAGGACAGCCAGGGCTATACAGAGAAACCCTGTCTTGAAAAAAAACCAAATCCAAAAATCCAAACCAAACAAAACAAAACAAAACAAAACAAAACAAAACAAAAGTCACAGCTTTGGGGCTGGAGAGATGGCTCAGTGGGTAAGAGCACCAGCTACTTTCCCGAAGTTCCTGAGTTCGAATCCCAGCACCCACATGATGGCTCACAACCATCCGTAGAGAGATCTGACGCCCTCCTCTGGTGTCCAAAGACAACTACAGTGTACTCATATATAATAAATTTTAAAAATCTTTAAAAATTAAAAAATAAAAAGCCACAGCTTTAATAACAGCAATTTCTTAAATATATTTACTATTTTCTCACTGTTTTATGTTCATCCTTTATTGGCCTTTTATTTTTCTCATATTTGTTCGAGATAGAGTCTCTCACTGAACTTGGAGCTAGGCTGTTCTCTTTAATAGACTAAGTTTATTGCAGTGAATAATTTTAATGTTAACACTATTTTTTAATGTTGAATATAAAGATAACCCTACAAACAGTGACTTAACATGATGAGGAAGACGTAGCCCCCAGCTAGGGCCTGAAAATATTGGGTAAAATATATTCCAAGTTAGAAGTTGAGATATGTAACTAAACTTAATAATAAGGAATAAAGAATACTGGAAAAGTAATAAACAATCAGGAAAAATAAGCAAAGAGCGAGGGGTATATCCAGTAGGTTCTAAAATCAAAAAGAGAATTTAAAAATGAGTCATGAGTAGCATTTCAGGTACATGTGGAATATACTAGATTAAGATCTAGGACTCAAGCCGGGTGGTGGTGGCGGCGCACGCACGCCTTTAATCCCAGCGCTTGGGAGGCAGAGGCAGGTGGATTTCTGAGTTCGAGGCCAGCCTGGTCTTCAGAGTGAGCTCCAGGACAGCCAGGGCTACACAGAGAAACCCTGTCTCAAAAAACCAAAAAAAAAAAAAAAAAAAAAAAAAAAAAAAAAAATCTTAAAAAAAAAAAAAAGAAAAAAAAAAGATCTAGGACTCTGGTGTCTTAGTGTTTCTGTGACTCAGACTTTGTCACTGACAGGTAGACAATCTACAACTCATTTTTCCTACAAGAATCTAGACGTGTTGCCTGAGTATTCAGTGCTGAATATAGTCTAGGGAAAAAAAATCTCACATCTTCTACTCCAGGGAAGAATATGGATGTAAATTTTCTGTCCAGTCGCTGTGATATATAGAAATGAGAAGCCAGGGATGGAGAGGTGGCTTAGGGGGTATGCACTCAGATCCCTACACCAGTATAAACAAGCTGACTGTGGCTGTGTGTATACATGGGAGCACGCTGCCATGCTGGGCGAAAACAGAGGGATCACTGATGCATGACTCAGCAAACCCAACAAGAGACTCTGTCTCAAAGAAATAAGGTAGAGCCTGATAAAGCGACACCCAGTGCGTCTCTCCGGCCTCCTCTGGCATCCCATCCACACATGTGTACACACATGACATTCGTGCACATAACATACACTTCTCGTTCTTTTTCTTTTCATTTTTTGAGATGGTAATGTAATATGTCATTACTCCCTGCCCCTTTCTCCCTCCAAACATTCCCATCCACCCCTACTTGCTTGATTTCAAAATCGTTGCCTCTTTTTCATTAATCCGTGTTACAACACAGTTTTTAGAACTAAATAATACATTCCTCTCTCATAGGATATATTCTGATCACAGTTTCCCTTCCCCCTCTGCTCATGCCAGCTGTCCCTCCCCTCCCCTCCCCTCCCCTCCCCTCCCCTCCCCTCCCCTCCCCTCCCCTCCCCCGCAGATCGACTTCCTCCATTTCCCTACTGAAAAGAGCAGGCCTCCAAGAGACAATGACTAACCACAACAAAACAATATATAATGAAACAAGGCAAAAGCCCTCATCTCAAGACTGGACAGAACCACCATAATAGAAGGAAAAGAGTCCCAGGAGCAGACAAAGAGTCACCCCTCCTACTGTTAGGAGTCAGACAAAAAACACCAAGTTAACTGCCTTCACATTTATGCAGAGGACCTGGTACAGACTTTTGAAGGCCTCGTGCTTAAAAAGAGAAAAAGATGAAAGCTTTCATTTGTCATATTTCAGGTGCTGTAGACAGGAGGCGATCTTCTGACTAACAGGGACAATATCATAGCAGTTAAGTTGTATACCCTGGAAGAAAAGTTAGTACTAAGATCTTATACCATTTCTTTAAGCATTTCCCTCTCAATATTCTTTCATCCATTAAAACAGAAATGTTGACATATGTATGAAACATGTCACATATATATAATTATTGTGGAGATTACACTTATTAATAATGTCTAGAAAATTGTGAATACACCATCCCTGAAAAAAAAAAGGTTATTGCAGTGGTGGCACATGCCTTTAATCCCAGCACTCAGTGGGCAGAGGCAGGCGGATCTCTGAGTTCGAGGCCAGCCCAGTGTACAGAGTGAGTTCTAGAGAGGGCTATACAGAGAAGTCCTGCCTCGGGGGAGAGGGGGAGTTATATGTTCTGTTTGTTCTTTTCCTCTTGATATCATTAGCACTCCTAGAATCCTACAATGAAGACTTGAGCAAGTCAATAGATTTAAATTACATTCCTCCTAGAAGAGAACTTCATAATCAAAAGCCTAACATACAGATGGAGAATGAAGTGTAGGGGGAGGGGTCACTAATAAACTAAGAACTGAAGTTAACAGACACTAGAGCATAGACTATAGAATTTATCCTTCAATCTAAGAAATTATGTAAATTAGCTAAAATAGAAGAGAAAGAAAATAACCCATTAGAATGCATAAAATTTTAAAGTAGCACTAATAATTGTGATTAAAAACTTACAGATACACTTAGAGCATATTACACAGTTAGAACTCTTTAGTAACTTTTCCTTTTTTAAAAATTAATCACTGTATTCGTTTGCATTTCAAACGATATTCCCCTTGCTGGTTACCCCTCCACAAACCCCCATCCCATGCCTCTCTTCTCCCCTCCCCTTTGCCTCTATGAGGGTGTTCCTTTACCCATTCACCCACCCCCACCTCACCCCTCTAGAATTCCCCTATATTGGGGCATCAAGCCTCCTTCCCCTCCCACTGATGTCAGACAAGGCTATCCTCTGCTACATTTGTGTCTGGAGCCATGGATCCCTCCATGTATGCTCTTTGGTTGGTGGTTTAGTCCCTGGGAACTCTGGATGGTCTAGTTAGTTGATATTGTTCTTCATATGAGGCTGGAATCCCTTTCAGATCAAGTCCTCCCCCTAGCTCTTCCACTGGGGTCCCTGGTCTCAGTCCGATGGTTGGCTGTGAGTATCTGCATCTGTATTGGTCAGGTGCTGGCAGAACCTCTCAGGGAACAGCCATATCAGGCTCCTGTCAGCAAGCACTTCTTGGCATCAGCAATGGTGCTGGGGTTGGTGTCTGCAGATGGGATGGATTACCTAGGTGGGGCAGTCTCTGGATGGCCTTTCCTTCAGTCTGTGTTCCAATTTTTGTCCCTGTCTTTCCTTTGGACAGAAACATTTCTGGGTTAAAATTTTTAAACTGTGTGGGTGGCCCCATCCCTCAACTGGGGGTTATTACTATCTACTGGGGGTGGTCTCTATAGTTTATATCTCCCCTTTGTTGGGTATTTTGGGAATTACACCCACCAGACCATGTTATAGAACACTAGACTCACTCCTTCTGTTTCAGTACCCATTACCCATCTTCCCTCTTTCTTTTTCTTTCTTCTTGTTTTGTTTTTCTTTTTCAAGACAGGTTTTCTCTGTGTAAGCACTCTAGCTGCCCTGGAATTCACTCTGTAGACCAGGCTGGCCTTGAACTCACAGAGATCCACCTGCCTCTGCCTCTCGAGTGCCAGGATTAGAATTTCGTGCCACCACTGCCTGGATTCTTCAGTCTTTTTCCTCTCACCTTCTCTCTGTGCGGTGGTTTGAAGGAGAATGATACCCCACAGGCTCAGATATTTGACTGCTTGCTCCCCAGTTAGCAGAACTGTTGAGAATTAGGAGGTGTGGCCTTGTTAGAGAAGGTAAGTCACTGGAGGTGGGCTTTGAGGTTTCCAAAGCTCACGCCAGCCCAGTGTCAATCTCTCCCTGTCTGCAGATCACGATGTAAAGCTCTCAGCTGTTGCTCCAACATCTGCCTGAATGTTCCCCAGCGTGATGACAATGGACTAACCCTCGAAAACTGTAAGCGAGCCCCCAATTTAAAAGCTTTCTTTTATAATATTTGCCTTGGTCATTGTGTCTCTTCACATCAATAAAACAGTAACTAAGACAGATATTGTTTCCAGGGACTGGTGTGTTACTATGTTACAAATGACCATGCTGTTCGTTGGAAATAGATGGTTGATGAGACCTTGGACTAGAAAAAAAGCAGGTGTACAGCACAAGTAGGACTTAAAGGGTCCTTCTAGTAGGAACATGGAAGGCATTAGTACTGAGAGCTATGTGGACTGTGATGGCCCAGCTCAAGAGGTTTCAGAGGGGAATGATGTTGAAGAAAGTTCTAGTGATGTTTTGCCAGATAATGTGGCTTCTTTCTGTCCTTGTCTAAAATCTCTGCCAGGAGCTAAATTTAAGAGTTCCAGATCAAGTTCATAGCCAAAGGGGATTTTAAGCAGCCTGGTATCGATTATGTCCTATGATTATTAGTGATTATACTCTTAGGCAAATCTACAATGAAAAAAAAAGGGCAAGCGGAGCAAAAAGAAATTTAAAAATGTACAGTTTGAGAAGATTTAATGTTGGAGCCACGTCTCATGCTCATGGCAATGAGATGTTTAAAGAAAAACATGATTTGAAATGGGGAGGAAAGGGAGTGGTACTCTCAGAGCAAGACCCCACCCAGCTCATCTTCTAACATGCAAAGTGAAATTGAAGAAGAGTTTAGGCAGCAAAGAAAACCATCAACTTAATGTGTATGCAAATGTCAGTTGTGGAGGGGGCCAGGTTCCTGTCCTAGGAGGCAGCAGAATATTGTGGTTTTGTCACGTGTTTCTGGATTTAGATTAAAGGGGGAGACAGGAAAGGGTTTGTGGAATCTTCCTTTGTCGTTAAGGAAAGCAACTGAGGCCAGGCAAGTCAGGGAGGAGTCCTTTCCCTCCCAGTCTCAAGTAACCACATTCGACATTCAGATCACCACTTCTGTTTTTTGTAGCTTCCATATATGAGAAATAACATGTAGTATTTGTCTTCCTGTGTCTGATTGATTTTAGTTGACCTAATGTCCTCTAGTTCCATACCATTTTTGACAAATGCATGTCATTTCCTTTTATGACTAAATAACATTCTGTAATAATAATAATAATAATAATAATAATAATAATAATAGCATTCCATTCTTGTAGAAGAATTTTAATCCAGCAACATGGCTTCTCTGACAAGGAATCGCATCCAAAGATCCTCTAGGTCTCTGTGATTCAGCCAGAAGGAAGACAGACTCTGGATTACAGTATGATCTGGCTGGAATACAGACACACCCTTAGTAAACACCTTTAATGCTTAACAATGGAATTAAGGTTAGTTTGTAGAAGAAAGCATCCATGTTTCAAAGTGATGTCTGATGGAGAGGCAAATGGAAAAGAAAATAGCAACAAATCAAAGAAATTCTGACAGAATGAGTCAGACTTGGGATGCACCCAACTCTCAGGAGACTAGTACAGGAAGGAGACCGACTTTAGAAGAGCACTGGGAGAGAAAGATGCGTGTGGCACGTTTAGTGGGGCAGTTTTATGCAACAGGTGGCAGAAAGAACAAGCTAGACACAGGTAAAAAAAAGAATGAGGCAGAGAATGAGGAGCCAGAAGATTAGGATATAATGCCAAAGTTAGTATGAGGACAAGCAGAGCAACTCAGTGAGAAGCAGAGAGAAGCCAGAATGGCAAAAATCACCTCGGAAGATTAGATTGTATGGAGGCTAGAAACTTCCAGACCTAGACCCGGGAATAGTTAGAACAGAGAAACCAGCACTCTGGGCTCAACCCAAGCTGGGCGTTCACACAGCTAGGGTTCGGCTCTCATTTCTTTCTTTTTTTCTTTCTTTTTTTTTTTCAATATTACCTTCTTTTTTAGTTTTTGTTTTTATTTTTTATTTTTTATTGGATATATTCTATATTTACATTTCATTTCCCTTTTTCTGGTTCCCCATCCCCCAAAGGTCCCACATGCCCTTTTCCCTCCTCCTGTTCCCCCATCCACCCCTTCTCACTTCCCTGTTCTGGTATTCCCCTACACTGATGCTTTGAGCCTTTCCAGAACCAAGGTCCACTCCTTCCTTCCTTGTCGGACATCATTTGGTATGTGAATTGTGTCTTTGCTGTTCCAAGAGTCTAGGCTAATATCCATTTATCAGTGAGTGCATACCATGGGTATTCTTTTGAGACTGGGTTACCTCACTTAGTATGATGTTCTCCAGCTCCATCCATTTCTCTAAGAATTTCATGAATGACGGCTCTCATTTCTAGAACATATTGCCAAAGTTAGTATGAGGCCAAGCAGAGCAATTCAGTGAGAAGCCAAGAGGAGCCAGATTGAAATAGTCAGCTTGGAAGATTAGATTGTACTTAGACCTTCCAGACTTAGGCCCAGGAATAGTTAGAACAGAGAAAGAAGTGCTCTGGGCTCAGGCCAAGCTGGGCATTCGCATAGCTGGGGTGTGGCTCTCATCTCATCCCATCCATATATTTTGGTTCGACAATGTACTCAAATATGGCATATATACATTTTCTTTATAATCCATCCATTGCTAAGACAACTGAGCTGCATCTATATCTTGACTGCAACGGTTATCACTGTAGGAATGATGATTGATTACATTTCCTATGGATGTATACCCAGAAGTCAGATTGTTGGATCATGTGATAGACCTTTTACATTCCTACTAACATTCCTACTAAGTTCTATTCTAGATGTCTATTTTTTGAAGTTCATTGTGCTATCTGGATAGCAATCCTTTGTCCAGGTAAATTGTTTATCAATACTATCTCCCATGCTCTAAGTTGTCTGTTCATTTTTAACCAACACTTCTTTTGCTATTAGAAACTTCTTTAAGGAACTGGTGTGTCTTCCTACAAACAAAGTCATTTGGTTTCTTGGTGGTTAGCTTCTTTAGTAGGTCCAATGACAGGCCCAAATTGGGATCCAGCTCAAGGGGAGGCCCCAAGACATGACACTATGACTGATACTATGGTCAACTTACAAACAGGAGCCTATCATGACTGCCTTTTGAAAGGTCCAACAAGCAGCTGAGAGAGTCATATGCAGATATTTACAACCAGTCAATGGACAGAAGCTGGTGACCCCTGCAGGTGAATAAGGGAAAAGCTGGAAGAAGCGGAGGAGAAGGGAAGACCAGCAGTCTCAACTAACCTGGATCCCCAAGATCTCTCAGACACTGAGCCACCAACCAGGCAGCACACACCAGCTGATATGAGGCTCCCAACACATATACAGCAGAAGACTGCTTGGTCTTGACTCAGGGAGAGAAAGTGCACCTAAGCCTCAAGAGAACCCAGGGAGTAGGGAGGTCTGGTGGGGTGGGGGTAGGGAGTAGGGACTTCCTCTTGGAGATGAAGGGGGAGGTATGGAATGTGAAACAGTCAGAGGGTAGACCAGGAGGGGAATAAAGACTGGACTGTAAAAAAAATAAATAAAATAAAATAAAATAAAATAAAAGATTAAAGAATAAAAAAAAAAAAAAAAAAAAACAAAAGCAAAGTTGTTTCTGGATTTAGGGGGGAAAATGTGTTTCTATCCTAACCATCAACTAAAGAAACAGAATGCAAAAGAGATAAAGTGTGTGTGTGTGTGTGTGTGTGTGTGTGTGTAAACATACACATGCATATGGGTTAAGATGCAGTGGAAACTGTTCTAAAGATATCAATAAAGATATCGGAAGAATCAGATTACCAGGCACTTACCAAATGCACAGTCTTAAATATAGAAAAGTGTGACTTGGCTTATTATATCCCCTTTTCCTAACCACTCCATAAGAGGTTTCTGCCATCTGGTTGATCCTTGTATCAGGATTTGAACAGAACAATGCTATTAGTTCACATGCTCTGGCTATTCTGTTTTTTTCCCCCAATAGTCTAATCCAAAGAAACTTTCCTCCTATATCATATGTCTTGTACTTGTGAATACTTCTTTTTTTTTAAAGAAAAGATTTATTTATTATTATATCTAAGTACACTGTAGCTTCAGATGTACCAGAAGAGTGTGTCAAGATCTCTTTACAGATGGTTGTGAGCCACCTTGTGGTTGCTGGGATTTGAACTCAGGACCTTTGGAAGAGCAGTCGGTGCTCTTAACCACTGAGCCATCTCTCCAGCCCCCTTGTGAATACTTCTTAACTCACTCATCTAAAAATCTGCTCTTTTCTCTCCCATCTGTCTTCTACATGGTCTCTGTTCCATCCTGATGACTCACAAAGTGTGCGCCATCTCCATTCCCCTGGGATCCTTCCTTACTTTAAAAGTTATTCTTTTTTGTTGTTGTTGTTTTTGTTTTTATTTTTGTTTTTCGAGACGAGGTTTCTCTGTGTAGCTCCTGCTGTCCTGGAACTCACTCTGTAGACCAGGCTGGCCTCGAACTCAGAAATCCGCCTGCCTCTGCCTCCCAAGTGCTGGGATTACAGGCGTGCACCATTGCTTTCATGATCTTTTTGATACAACCCCTTTGCCATACTCCTTTCAGCCTGTGAAAGCTCACCGTATTTTGCAATGTATCATTTGTTTTTCTCCCGATATCTTTGCCTACTTTTTTTTTTTTTTCCTGATGGCCTTTGAATCCTTGACTAACATTTGACCGTGAAGATATGTTAGAAGAATCCAGACACTGGTCTTCAAAGTGAGCTCAGGAAAGTCGTTTCTAGACAGAGTTTGAAAGCAGCGCTGGAAACCCAAGAGCTGAGGTGCTGACAGTTAGGACTGGCTCACTTGTGATGTCCTGATGCGTGTCTTAGCATTCCTATAAGCGACATTAGTTTTATGTCTAGTTCAGGGGGCTAAATGAAATGTATAGTGAAATGATATTCCAGTATGCTGTTCACCGCGAAGAAGGTAGGCAGGGGCTCAGAGCAGTGACTCCATGCCCGACAGCCTGCATAGAAAGTCTAAATGTTAAGATAAAGCAGGAAGCAGTATCAAAAGGGAAACCAAAGAATTAAGGTGCATACGTGACAGTCCAGGAAGACAGTAAAGGGCACAACATGAAGAACAACGAATGATTTGACCAGAAGCTTGAAGTCAGCTTTTAAAGAAGGACTTGTCCATTTGTACTAACAAGACTAGAGAACATGTTGAGAAAGGAGAAAATAATGTCAAATAAATCTTTGAATTGAGACACGTCATTACAGAACTGACTACAATCTGAAAAGCCTCAAAGCCTCTTTGCTTAAGTAAACAGAGCAGCTCATAGCTAGCTCCATCATCAAAAAAGAAAAGGTCACTGTGGGATGAAGTCAGTTACTTCAATGATACTTTTTAGGTTCAGCTGTGAAATTAAAGAAGGAAATGAACAGGAAACAGAAGCCGAGAGAGAGAGAGAGAGAGAGAGAGAGAGAGAGAGAGAGAGAGAGAGAGAGAGATTGAGAGAGAGAGAGAGAACTGTGCTGTGGTCAGCAAAGCTGGAAAGGTGGAGCCATCCAAACCATTGACCTCAGACATGGAGGATTTGGAATTCGCCCTGCTCTGTTCCAGTCTTCTATCAGCTCACTGTGCCCGTGTTGTTCAGTGTTAGGGTAGTAAAGGATATTTCATGTCATTCTATGTTGGAAGTATACACTTTGCTTTTTTTTTTTTATTTTTATTTTACAGGGGTTTACAATTGGAAACATTGTTCCGAGTCTCACAAAAGAGTTTGGGATTTTAAACTGTGTTCCGACTGTGAAAACGTGTGGGGACTTTGGAAGTTCGACTAAATGTATTTTGCATTATGATGTGGCCGCAGGCTTGTGGCCTCCAGGGAGTGTGGGGAAGTGTGGTTTGAATGATAATGGCCCTCATAGTCCCTAAACCGCAATGGTGACATTACTGAAGAGCTCCTCCTATAAACATTTTATGATGTCCTGAGTTGGACTGATCTTTGAAAGTACAGTTGCTAATGTAGTTTTCATGCACAGGCCTTCCAGGATCTGCTGGTGAGTCCACTGCAGTCAGTTGTTTTCCGCCAGCTGTCTTCTCTCTAGTTTCTAGTGCAGAAACCCAGGGCTATGTATGTATCCATGTCCAGTTTCCTACCTGCTGCTGTTACTTTCTGCTAACTTCCATGTTCTCAAAAACATGACGATCATTTGCCTGTGCTCAGAATTCTTCATCTCATTATCACTCACATTCATTAACTGTTGTGTTCATATGCATCCTATAAAATGCACTAGCTATGGCCAAAGAAAGCTACCCTGTGGATAGTTTTTAGCATGATTGTTTCAGTAAGCACCAACTTACTGAACCGTCGGCATCTCCATTCCTGCATGAAGAGTTCTTTTCTGATTGAAAATGCTATAAAGTTATGAAAAAGGTACATGAAGGGGAGCAGATGTAAAGATGGTGTTTTCCTTGGGGGGGAAGGGGACAGAAATTTTAATTTTTTTGAAGATCTTCGAGGAAGGTTCCAAAACCTAACTTTATAAAAGTATCTTCATTAATATATTTATTCATTCACGTTACCTCCAAATATCTACCTCACCTCTCCTCCCAGTCACCCCCTCACACAGCTCCTTCCCCCATCTACCCCTCCCTTCTCCTCTGAGGAGGAGCCCCCCACCCTCACAGGTATTACCCCACCCTCGTACATCAAGTCACAGCAGGACCAGGACATCTTCTCTCACAGAGGCGTCCCAGCTAAGGCAACAGGATCCACAGGCAGGCAAGAGATTCAGGGACAAGTCCCCCTCCAATAGTTGCACATGAAGACCAAGCTGCACACCTGCTGCTTATGTGCTGGCGGCCCCAGGTCCTGCCCAAGCATGCTCTTTGGTTGGTGGTTCAGTCTCTGGGAGCCCATAAGGGTCCAGATTAGTTGACTCTGTTGGTCTTCCTGTGGAGTCCTTGTCCTCTTCAGGTCCCTCAGTCATTTACCCCCAACAAGACTACCCCGAGTGCCATCTAATGTTTGACTGTGGGTCTCTGCCTCTGTTTTCATTGGCTGCTGGAAGGAGCCTCTCAGAAGACAGTTATGTTAGGCTCCTGTCTACACACATTAACAGAGTATCATTAATAGCATCAGGGATTGGTTCTTAGCCATGGGCTGGGTCTCAGTTTAAAGCAGTCCTTGGTTGGCCATTCCCTCCTTCTCTGCTCCATCTTGATCCTTGCACATATTGTAGGCAGGACATGTTTTGAGGCTGGAAGATTTTGTGGGTGGATTTCTGTCCTTGTCCTTCCAAGTCCTGCCTGACTACTGGAGGCCACTCCAACCTCCATATCCCCCACTGCTAGAAGTCTCTCTAGAGTCACACCCATAGACTACCGGGTCCTCCCCCATCCTAGGTCTCTGGCACATCTAGAGATTCCCCATCCACTGCCTGTTGCTATATTTTTCCAACCCAAAACCAGGTAAAAGAAATCTCAACTCGATCAGTAACAATACAAACTATAAACCTAGATTGGTCGGGTCTCCCACTACACTACTCTATTCCCATCTATATTATCCCATATAACTTGCGGTTTCTCTAGGCCACCAGCTTCTCTCCCTCCTCTCTGTCGATCCTCCGTAGCTCCTCCCACTTCCTGTCGATCCTCCATAGTTCCTCCCCCAAACTCTCAGCTCCTCCTCCTTCCTCCTGCCCAGTCACTGGCTCTAGCCTTTATTTGAAAAGTTAAGGTGGGGGAGAATGTTCACAGGCACTTGTATTCATGATTAACAACTCCCCTCCCAGCCCCTCCCAGGAGTGGAATTACCATCAAAATACAAGCCCAGGGCTATCCACAACAACTGCCAATTTCCATCTTTTTCCCCTGCTTTCCCTACACATAATCCCCCTACCCCTTTCCCTTACCCATCACCTCTCCCACCCAGTTCTCTCCTCAGTCCACCTCCCATATCTACTTTATTTCCCCTTCTGAGAAAGATTCAGGCATCTTCTCTTGGACCCTCCTTGTTATTCGGCTTTTTATATATAACCACTAACCAACTTTTATTAAAATTTTTGTCTTGCAAAAAAGCCTGGCGTATGTGTATTCGTGTGTGCGCACGCACTCGTACGCATTATCTTCTTTACCATTTCACCTGTTAATGAAAATGTAGGATGATTCCATAAATTAGCTATTGTGAGTATGACACAGATATGCATACATCTGTTATATGTTGACCTACGATATGATTCCTGCACATGCATACCCAGGAATGAAATAGCAGGATCTTAGGGTTGTTCTATTTTTCAGATGCCTCCTCATCTTGGTTTTGTGAGAAGCTTCTATAACTAACTGCATTAGTAACTGAACTCATCTTCTTTCCCATCAATGTCTAAGGGTTCCTTTCCCATAATCCACATCAGCAGCACATATGCTGTTTTCTTGATGACGGCCATTCTGACTTGGGTGAGGTGGAGCCATGACTAAGATCTATAGTATCTAAGGATGTTTACTATCTCTCATAGATGTATCAGTGATTTGTACTTCTTTGGGAGAAAAGCTGTTTGACTCGTTGGCTCATTTATTAACTGGTTTACTTGGCACAGTATTGCTTAATATTTTGACTTGATATATTCTAGGCGCTAGTCTTGTGATAGACAAATAGCTAATTTCCCTCCCGTTGTATAAGCTCTTCCTTTGCTTTGTATGTGGAACCCCTTTAATAGATGTAACCTCATTTGTGAACTCCTATTTCCTAAGCTATCATCCTAGTCAGCAACTCCTCTTTTTGCACTTTTTGCTGTTGTTTACCTTTGCTGTTGTTTAAGACTTCAGGTTTTACATTAAGGTGTTTGATCCATTTTGGATTTATTTCAATACAGAGTATTTAGATGTACATGTGGATATGGAGTTTTGCCAGCGCTGCTTGTCAAAGGCTCTCTTTTATCAGTGTTTAGGCACCTTTATTAAATTCTGTAGTTATTTGAGTTCATCTCTGGATCTCCTACTGTGCTATTCCACTGACCTATGTTCCTTCTGTAGGCGTTCTCTCTCTCTCTCTCTCTCTCTCTCTCTCTCTCTCTCTCTCTCTCTCTGTGTGTGTGTGTGTGTGTGTGTGTGTGTGTGTGTGTGTGTGTAAAGTACCATGCTATCTATTTTGTTACTATAGTATAATAAAAATCAGGTAATGTGTTGTCTCCAACACTACTCTTTTGTCCAAGATTTCTTTGGCTATTTGTGGGATTTTCATGTTTCCACATAAATTTTAGAATTCTATTTCCTAATTCTATGGGGAATTTTACTGGAATATTGTAGTGACTCCATTGAACATATAGAATGAGTTTAGTAATATAGCCATTTACATACTATTAATTCTAACAACCTACGAACATGGGGTATCTTTCCAATCCCTAGTACCTTCTACAATTACTTTTTTATGCTTTAAATTTGAGAGGGGTTCCTACTTCCTTGGTTTGGTTCATTCCTAGGTATTTCATTTTTGAGATTATTGTGTGACTGCTTCTCTGATCTCTTACTCAAAATGTTCATTTTGGCATATTTAAAAAAGCCACTCATTTTATATGTTCATTTTTTTTTATCTTATTTTCTTAAAGTTTTATATTCAAGAGTTTTCTGGTGGGTTTTTGGGGTCTTTCAAGTAAAGAATCATACCAGCTGCAAACAGATAACCTGACTATTCCTCTTCTCTGATACTGGCTCCATTTAGGGAGTTTATAGCTACCTTTTCTATCTTTATGAAACAGTTTAGGGAATATTGGCCCTTTTATAGTCTGGTATAACTTAGCAGTGAATCTCTTTGCCTGGGCCTTCCTTTGTTGAGAAATCTATCAGCACTTCAATCTTATTGATCATTATATATCTGTTCAAGTGATTCATATCTCGGTTTAATTATAGTAAGTTATAAGCATCTGTAAACTTATACACTTATCTAGATTTTCCAAATTATGAGAGCATTAGTATGTCTTTCTCTTTTAACATTAATTTTTTTCTTTTTTTCTTAGATATTTTCTTTATATTTCAAATGTTATCCCCTTTCCTGGTTTCCCCTCCCCAAACACCCTATCCCATGCCCCCTCCCCCTGCTCACCAACCCACCCACTCCCAGCAAGCAGCACAGGATTTCGATGCACTCCCTAATGATGCTCTGGTCACTAGTAAGCTGAATGCTCTCATTTTCATCTCTAGTTTGGCTAACTTAGGTTTCCTTTGACTTTCTCTTAGTTAATTTAGTCAAGTATTTGTCGATTCCAAAAGAACCAGGTTGGGGAACCTTGCTGTTAAGGTAGCAGTCCTCTATGAGCACATGACTTCCTGAGTTCCACACAAAACAGGGGGACTCCATTTCTCGGCAGCGCTTTCCCGGCTCTGTTTGTCTTTGTCTGGAGAGTGTCCCTGAACACAGGTGGCTGGCCTTGGCTGGACTACTCTGAAAAGTGACCTTGTACAGAGCTCTCTGCAAGGCTGCATAACTCAGCACACACGTCCACTCTGGCTTCCTGCCCGTATGATAATTAGGTGCCGTATTATAACCAATCAGCATTCCTGCTCACTTGACGCCAAGACCAATTAGCCCTTTCCACTCGTGCCCCCCTCCCAACTCTCTTATATACCCTATCCCTGAAACAAGAAAGTAGACTTGTCTCGCTGCCGCGGTCTCCAGAGGTCACTCTTTCACACCTATGCATCTCCGAACTCTGTTGTCTCCGCTTCCTTTATCCCCTTAGGATGGTGGCCAATAGCCTTTGGGGAGAAAGTGCGGACACAGAACCAATCATTTTTTCATTGATTTTTGCTCTTTTAGTCTCTAACTCATTAATTTCTGACCAGATCTTTATTATTTCTTTCCATTTGGTGATTTTTTTTCTTTATTATTTCTTTCCATTTGGGGATTTTTTTTTTAATTGGAGGGGGTGTGGCTGTTCTTTTTCTAAGACCTTGAGATAAGTAAATTTCCTGAATTCTCTGCTTTTTTTTAAATGTAAGCCTTTATAAAAACTCCCTCTTATACCTATGGGTTCTGTTGTGGATGGCTCTGGGCTGCCTGCCTGCCTTATGACATTAATTCTGCTCTCCCAGGAGGGGCTGTCTGGAATGAGGAATGAATGACATATTCAGGTGACTTCTTGTGACCCTCCCTGAATAAATAAAGGGTCAATCACTGGGTGAGTAGGCGGGACTTCTGGGTTGGACAGAGAGAGAGAGAGAAAGCAGGAGGAGAGCTAAGGGCCTTTTGATTGGGGATACCGTAAGGGCAAGATGTAGCTGTTAGTGTAAGACCCGAAAAAAAAAAAAAAGGGTGCCCCAGCATCCCACGCCTTGGAAGGCGACACCCAAATCACTCGAGAAAAACGGTCTTGATGCAACAGTAAGAGGATTTTTATTCCAGAGGCTCTGGGTTTCACAGTCGTATACCATGCAGGAGTAGAGGACTGTGGAACCCCGAGTGCAGAATCAATCGGGACAGCTCTTATGGGTTTACAACAAAAGCCCAAACATCACAAACCAATCATTCCTTAGCATCGAGAGCCCACGCAGTGCAAGCCAATTGATTTGTACCACTCCATAATTTTTAGGCCAATCAGTTTAAATTATCCAAGCCTGTGATCCGTGGACCAATCAGTTTCCTATTTTCTCAGAGGTCCGTAGCTGTGTGGGCTCCTGGATGGGGGTGATGGCATAAGCAGTTTACAGAAGCTAGATATGCAACTAGTTAGCTCATTTCCCGTTACTTTACTGGGCCAGGATCACGTACTCAAGGCCCTTTTGCCTAGTTCCTAACAAAGAGCTGGCTCAAGGAAAGTGACCTTTCACCTAGTTTCTAACAAAGAGTGGGGTCTGAAATTTGAGGTATTTAGGGCTTCTTAGGAGTAAGATACATTTCTAAATTTCTGACTTCTTGGGGTCATTTGAGAGTTAGGCTGTATTTTTCATCCTTTCACTAGTGTCTCCCTGTTTCATGGCGGCTCCACCAGGATTCACCACTGGACTAATTGGACTTAATATGGCTTACAAGAATAGAATTCTAGTTGTCGCTCCCGGAGATTGAGTTACCATTGTTTCTGAATTATGTTTGTGTGGTGTCTTTCTTCTTGTGGCGACTCTACTGGGTTCCAGAGAGAAAGGTACAGTGACAAAGCATGGGGTTGCCAGATGTGCATCACGAAGGCCGTGGAGGGCTGGGGGGCATGGGGCTGGCATGGTAGCGACCTGCCAGTGGGAACTTGGTGAGTTGGCTGGAGACGGTTCAGGAACCACCAGGCCAGAGAGTCTGTCAAGATGAGAACACCTCGCTGGTGCCACGTGGCCCTCCGGGGCTAGGTGTAGCGTGGGGCCACCACAGTCTTTTTTGATATTTCCCGCAACAGGGTTCACCTTCATTTCAAGAGACTTTAAAGTTTACTTTTAAGTCACTTAGTGGATTTGGAGGGTCAGAAGAAGGGTGCTGTGCTGTTGGAATACCTATTGATTAGAATTTGATATTGATATCACTATTTGGACCTATCTGTCCCTTTTTAATCCAGTAATAGGTTCATGAAATTCAGTGCATCAGTGTTCAATACACTTATAATCATCATATCTTGATGGATTTCCTCTTTATTATTACGTAGCCACCTTGTTTCTTTCTGATTTTGGTTTGACTTAAAGTCAAAACCAAATAAAAAATACAGCTATTCTACCTGCTTTTCTCTTTCCTTGCTTGGTATATCATTATCCATCCTTCTTCACCTTCAGTATATTTGTCTTGGCCTGTATATGTATATGTGTGTGTGTGTGTGTGTGTGTGTATGTATACATATACATATATATATATATATATATATATATATATTTCTTGCAAACAACAAACTGAATATTGTTTATATTTCAATTTGCTTGTATATGTATCTTAAACAGAGAGATAAGGACACTTATCTTTAGGATTATTAAGCGCTATCTGTTAATTCCTATTAATTGTTATTTGCTCTCCTAATCTGTTCAAATTTTTTCTTTTCTTTGTTCATCTTAAGCTTTTGACTTTCTGAGTTCCTGAATGTTGTGTCTGACTTTTTTCCCTTTATAGCTGTTTGACCATATTGCTTCCTCATCTTTGATCTCTGATTTTGCTTTTCCTTCTGTTTCTGCGCACTGGTAGTACTTTCTTTTGTGTCTTCTTTTTGACTTACTGAGTTTTTATTTCCAAGAAAACATTTGCACTCTTTGTCCAGAAGTAACAGTTTCGGTACAGTGGGGCTCAGCTATAGGAAGGGCGGGATCCTTCTGAGCTGCCATGCTGTCTTGCTTTTCCACATTTCCTCTGTTTCTGTTGCATTGTGTGCGCCAGTTGAGGTGGCTATCTGTCTATCCTCTGTATCTTCTGTTCATCTGGGGTCTGCCTACTGAGCAGCCCCTCCCGAGGGTTCAAGGGCCAATAGCACTCAGACATTAGAAAACAATACCAGAACAACAAGAACAGGGAACCAAAAGTAGACATAGGAATACGATTTTAAAACCAATTAAGGCTGACCAGTATACCAGTAACTATAGAAAATGAGGACAAAAAGTAAAAAACAATATGAGGTTAAAAACAATAATCAAGTTACACAGAGGGTCTGGGAAAGAGTAAAAAGAAGCAGCCAAGTCAAATATAGAGGGAAAAGGGAGGCTGTGAGGGAGATAAAGGCGCAGTGGATAAACCTGATTACAGAGCAAAGAAAGGGGATTAAAGTTAGGGAAAGTTAATGAGATAAATAAAGAGTAAAAACAATCTTTCTAAAATTAACATAAAAACAAAAGGGTTAAAATGTAGCTGGGTGGCAGAGTCCTTGCCCAGAATCCCCAAAGTTCTGCATTTGATCCCTAGACAGAAAGACAGACAGACAGACAGACAGACACACACACACACACACACACACACACACACACACACTGTCTAAGTCAGGGTTTCTATTCCTGCATAAAACATCATGACCAAGAAGCCAAGTTGGGGAGGAAAGTGTTTATTGAGCTTACACTTCCACACTGCTGTTCATCACCAAAGGAAGTCAGGACTGGAACTCAAGCAGGTCAGGAAGCAGGAGCTGATGCAGAGGCCATGGAGGGATGTTTCTTACTGGCTTGCTTCCCCTGGCTTACTCAGCCTGTTCTCTTATAGAACCCAAGACCACCAGTCCAGAGATGGCACCACTCAAAAGGGGCCCTCCCCCCTTGATCACTGATTGAGAAAATGCCCCACAGCTGGATCTCATGGAGGCACCTCCCCAACTGAAGCTCCCTTCTCTATGATAACTCCAGCTTGTGTCAGTTGACACACAAAACCAGCCAAACATACACACACATAAACAAACACATACACCTAGGGTAAAAACAAAACTTAAAATATAAAGTAAAAAAAAAAAAAAAAGAAAAAGTTTTTTTAATAAAAGCAAAATCAAATAAGGAAAAGAAAGGTTAAGAGTTTTTTGGAAAAAAAAATACAGAACTGTAGAGGCTTCTTTGGGGGTTCTCTCTGAGGCTATGGTAGAGATGCAGTTGTAGCTTAAGGCCCTTCTCGTCACTATTCAATGTGCTGCTCTTTGTGCACCGAGTTGTCACCCGGCTGAGCATCTGATTACCCGGTAGAAGCATACCCCTTAACGCTTATAGTTAGCCAATGAGATTTGTGTGTACTACAGACACAATTACAAGATGTCAGTGCAGTAATTCCAGAGCCAATTAGAAGTGGCAAGCTTTATCCCAATATTTCTAACCTTATAAAAACACACAGAAAAAAACGTCTGAAGCCATTCTGGCCCTCCGACCTGCGAGCCTCACGCTAGCCCGTGCGCCCTCTTCTCACAACCACTCGCTCCAATCACAGACCCTCTCGGTTCGGATGAAACTGGACAGGAAAATTCCCGTGACAGTTGTGAGCCTCACCTTTAACGGCTGCGGCTTTAATCGCTCCAGCCCGGTTTTGTGACTTCTTAAAGGCATCAAAGGAGGGACTGAAAACTAGAGATTTACTCCTCGAGTTGGTCTACAAAACCTATCACGATTGGTTCTGTAACAGCTTTGCCTTCAGTTTGACAAACGGCTGACACTGTCTACTGGCTCGCCTCACATTTCTAGTCCTTTGGGTCATCTCTTGAGCCTTGTCACTACTTCCCAAACAGACTAGCACTTATGAAGCCAACACACTCAGTAGAATTGAGTCTCAGGTCACCATGAGTGCCTGGCTGGCTCTGCCCCTGCTCAGAAAGCTTCGCCCCACTCCCTTCCCGCACAGCGCTCTGCTGCCACCTAGCCGTCAAAGGGTTTATACGTCTTTCCACCGTGTCTATGCCAACGTTGCTCTTGCAATAGAAATTGAACTTGTTTTAATTTTCCTTCTTTTTTGGGGGGAAGAAGGTGACAAGGGTAGGGAGAGACCCGAGAGGACAGGAAAGTGAGTGTTATCAGGGTGCATGATGTGAAACTCCAAAATAACTAATAAAAATATTATGTTAGGAAAAAAACTGGGGCTTTTTCCATATGACAGAAGTAAGACATTTTTTTAAATGCAAACTTTTGTAGTGTTAAAAATAAAACACCTTTAAATAAACAATTTCGGTATTGCTCCATTTCTGGTGAGAGTCATTCTCTCCAACACGAAGCTCTGCATTTAATGGTAAATTGTTATTATAAGTTCTTTGACTTATAGCCAGACAAAATGACCAGAATATGTCCAGTGGCTCTCTGAGCAACAAAATTCTCTATATTTTCTTGGTTGTCTACTGTTGAGTTTGATATGATTAAACTACAGTTTTTCCCAATGTTTTCTTATCCCTTACTTTATGCAGGTCCTTAAGGGATAATACCATTTTAGTTACAGATTATTGCTTCAATTTTGAATTTAAGTCATTCATCTAACTTTGAACACTAAATGAATTTTGGTATACAAAATGAAGTCTGTCATAGATTTTTTTTTTAGCTCTTAAAGTTTATTATTAATAATATAAGCACATTCATTTTTCTTAAAGGGCAGCATTGAGAATTGTACATACAACAACACATTATGAATAGAAAACAAGTAAATTTTTACCTTATAAGAATAGCTGATACAAAAATAATTCACCTGAGAATAAATTCTTTCACTTTATGTAATATGCTATTTCAGGGGGGGAGATGGAAACTCAATGTTAACAATATTAAAAATACATTAAGAAAAAGCATTTGCTATTTTAAAACAAGTCATGCCTTTTGCAATGCTACGTGAAAATATAAGATGGCATTTTAACAAATGTAAAAAGCGCAATCAGAAAGACAGCGAGTGACCAACAAGTCATCAGAACAACACTCACCCTAGCGAAGTCAACTGTGCCACTCACTTTCCCATCAGATAGTCTTAATACTAGCAGCAAGGCATTTTCATATCACCACTGGCTACTGAAGGATCTCCTCCTTTCAATAACATGTAAGATCTTACAGAGCTAAACTAGTTCTTCCTTCTCCCCGAAGAGCCCATCCTGGGAACAGTCACTGGAAGGTGTGCTGAATTAAAGTATCAAAAGATGTTTGAACAGTGAAAACTAAAACTGACTAAAAATAATCTTTGCCAAATTAATTTTTGAAAAAAGAAAAAAAAAAAAAAAGAACCACTGCTTTTTCCTAAGAATCCCATGGAGGAGGGCGAGCTCCTGCAGAAAGCCGCCAAGGGGAGGGCCTCGAATCGCCACCACCTGAGCCCTGCCTTCAGCGCTGGGCAGAGCCAGCCTTCCGTCTGCCCTGACTGTCTGGCCACAGATGGAAAATATAAGGCAGGAAGGTGATGCTGCAGCTTGTCGTCACTTATTTGTTTACCTGCATTGAGAAGGAACAAAGCTCTGAAAACAATAATTTAAGATAATTTAAAATGAATCCATGTGTAAAACCAAACTATCCACTGTAATATGAATGAACACACAACAATAGACGAGATAGTACAATCTCGACTTTCATTCCCTACAAAAACTACACTTTACACTGAGCACACACTGAGCAACGCTGACAGACAGGATCTACATGAAAGAGCAGCGGCAGCTGGCCTGTGCTGGCCATCTGTGGACAGCTCTGACTTAGGGCAGCTGGCCTGTGCTGACCATCTGTGGACAGCTCTGCCTTAGGGCGGCTGGCCTGTGCTGGCCATCTGTGGACAGCTCTGCCTTAGGACGGCCAAGCGCTTCTAAAACGAATGAAACCTACCCTTTTCAGTAACTGTCCTAGTAACCTATAAATGCAGCTTTGTTTGTTTGTTTTTAAGGGTATGTGTTCTAGGTTAGAGTTACAAAAATCACATCCCCAAAAAAGGCCCAAGGTACTTAAATACTAAAAGATAGCTCTTCAAGTTTACGGCACCATTTAGCAATGACTTGCTGAGAAAATACAATGTGCTATTTATAATTTATCGGCAAAAATAAAGATTTCCTCTTAAATACATCTTGACTATATTTGTCATGCAGCAATCATTAATTAAATGATTACTTAAATGTAAGATTCTTAAAGGATCCAAAATTATAATTTGGTATCAGGAGGCAAGCTACCTACTGCCAATGAAATCTTACAAGAACTTGGGGAGAGGGATATGTCATAAAACCCAAGCAGACTTGTAGGATGGCTTGGTTATCTTAGAGCACCTCTAAGATACAAGACTAAACAAATATCTTTAGGAAGGTGGAAAGAAATTGCCAAAGCAATACAGAAAATGTCAGCCATGTACGCCTTGTACTGAGAAAGGAACACCTGACTTAGCCACTAGTGCTTAAAATCCCGCATTATTTCACTACCCAACAGAACTAAAAGTTCATTAAATCTTCCCAACATTAAATAATTAATAACTTCATTGAAAGTTTGACCATTTAAAGTGGGTATCAAGCCCTTCTGGTCTTGCTATTGTTCTTTACATCTCTGTAATGCAAAAGTCATACCACAATATATGTTTTTACAAAGCTAACACTTATACAACAGACTGAAATACAGTATCAACTACATCACATATTTGTATACCTGTCCATATGAGTCATAAAATGAAATATTTCTAAGATTAATTATCACATTTCAACTCTGTCACAAGAGTGAAACTCTAATTTTTATTTAACCCTTGAAAGAGTCCCTATTTCCTACGATGTTCTTAAAGGTGACCTTTTAAAGAAATGTATAAGTTAATCTACTTAAAACTCAAGAGGATCAAGTAATACAATTCAGTAATAAAAGTGGTTATCCATTACAATTCTTGTCTAGGAATAACCTTAAGTGTGCCCAGTGTGAGGAGGGCCGCTCGCGTCGGCGTCTGGAGGAAGGTACATTAGCTGTCCTGCCTCGACAAGCGCTGTCATCACAGCCTCAGACCCTCGGACTACCACACACTGAAGCGCTAGTCTTAGTGTTTCTGCGCATTACGTCACCAAGCACATTTGGATTTTAATGTAGGCAACACACATGCAACCTGAGCCATCTAACTGCCCCTGTCTATAATCACTCACTAGACTAGGGCTTCCCTTTAGTACTGGGACAATGACTGCCACCTGGTGGACGCCACCTCAACCGCTCCACGTTTACACAGGCCTCTTCCACTAAGAGCTTCTTTTAGAAATCTTAAAGGAAAAGCCAGTTTCTGCATTGCTTTGTGTCTCTTTTCTACGTTATTAGTCGGGTATTGGTCTTTTTAATTAGCACTGAGAAATTACATAATTATGTAACAGTATAAAATTTAAATATTATTCAGAATTATTCTTTTATTATTTCTTTAAATCCTAAGTTGAGAAATGTTGGTTTTGTGAAATGTGAAAAGGATGGCATATAGACTATCTTCAACATACTTCAAATATAAACATGTAGGTGGACAATTACACACAAATTTATTTAAAGAAAACCCAAACACATAACTATGGTGTGTAAATTAAGGAATTTAGGAAATTTCCAAGTGCTTTCATGTTTATAACTATTCAAGTAATAAAGCTTTAAAATCAAAGTTGAGATAAAAGAAGGAAAAATAGAATAAAAAAGGATAAATAAATTCCGGGTCGGTCAGCCGAGCGAGCACACATTCAGAACACCACTCTGTCCTCCTGCGTCCGCTCCCACCACAGCGTGCTGTTTAAAGTCCCGCAGCTGTTGTCTTCTTCCTCTTGTTCTTTAGTAAGTTCTATGAAAACCTAGATAAAAGGAGAGTCAACTACTGTATCATTCAGAGGACTTTATCTAAGTCAGACAAATTTCAAGGGGTTTTCTGATATTGATACTATTCAAACAAAGCAAGGCATGTCCAGTAGCTACAAACACATACTTACAGGGTTAATAATTTTCTAATTAATATATCAAGTAGCAGTGTCATAAAATAACTTAAAGTTTTTTAAACAATTTAAAGTACTCTAATATAAAATAATGCCATGAGTTTTTAAAATATATCTCAAGATAAACAAAAAGATGTTCAAGCTTAACAAAATACAATTTACTTGAATTAATTATTCAATAGTATACATATATATCAAAATATCACACTGTAGTTAATAAATATAAATACTATGAATATTCAATTAAAGATGTTTTAAAATGGAATTGAACAAAAAACTAACAAGAAGCTAAAGTTGCAATTCCAATTAGATTATAAGTTGCGGCTGCTGAGATGGCTCAGCAGTACCTTTTGTCAAGCCCGAAGACCTGAGTTCGTTCACCAAGCCACACAGTGGAAAACTGCCAACCACAATTTGCCCTCTGGTCCCCACTAAAATGTTGTAGCACTTGTACACCCACACCCACACCCACACATGAAATAAGTAAGTAAATGTGTTTCAGGTATATAGTTTCAAATGCCTATAACATCGGTCTCTACATCATAGATCTAAGCAATTGCTACTAGATAACCTTAACCGTAATCGTTTCTAATTTAACTTTAGAGTACCTGTTCCAGGGTTGCTTGAGAAAAGCTGTATTCTTCAATGGCAAAAGTGTGTTTTGCTGTAAAAACATAAAAATAGCATTTACTTAGTGATATTTTTAAGGAGTGAGATGGCAACTAATTCTACAGTATCTACTCTGCTTCTTTAAGACTCTCAACGCCGTATCCCAGACTGGAGCTGTCCACGTGTTATCCCTCAGCCCTGCTTCTCTCTCCCACGTCCACTATGGACCCCTGTAAACAACAGCTTCGACTGCTCCGTGGCCTGCTTCGTGTCTAGGTTAGCTCCTCCAGTGTCTTGTCCTTCATCATTCCTTTGTTTTCTTGTGGGGTCGGACCTCTATCCCCCGTTCTCAGTCACTATGTCGGCCTGTTCTAGACCCTTACATTCAGGTCCTAACATTGGTCATCATAAGCTTTGCTACATTCCCTTCAAACCCCCTTTTCCAATCTAACACCAAATTCTATAGCATATTTACTCTTTTAATCATAAATTATCAGGAAGGTAAAGTTTCAGAATTAATAATTAGTCTCCAGCTATGGAGATACATAAGATATAAGTAAACATTGTCCCACCAGAAGCCCCATAGAGAATGATAAGAATTCTATCTATGTTTCAGATTCTTCAGTTTTCCAGTTACACCGTGAGGACTGAATCTGCATTACTCCACCTGAAGTCCCCCAGTCTCTCTCCCACACTCCCCCTCACAGACTTGACTTCTTTTTTAAATTATTGTTAAATATATATGTATATATAGGCATAAGCATTTATATTTATTTATTGTAGAATAAAAGGACAAAAGATTATATTTGCTATAACTGCAACAATAACCTGGCCTAGTTCTAGACTTTCTGAATAAGATCCTTTCATCACTTGGAAACTGTTTTACAATATTCTCAAATGCTACTTGCCTTCTTCCAACTTGGCGAAGGATTGTGAGAGAGACTGAACATCTTCTTTTGGGATTTTATAAGCCAAAATAGAAGAAAAGCTGAAAAACAAAGATAAGATACAGGAGGATGGAAAACTTAACTATTGTGTTTGCTTGAATGCTAAAGCTTAAAACTTAAGTTTAAATTTAAATTCTAATAATCTACTTGATACTCATTTTCCTAAAACCTGTGCAGAAGGGCAGGATAGTGCCATGTGATTACCACCCTGAAGTAACTACAGGCTTCTGTTCTGACAGCACAGAGACGCAGACAAAGTCTAACTGGAAATGCGCATGTTTATGACTTCTTGTTGCAGGGTACTTGGTCACACTGTGAGCCCTGGTATTAAAGCCTGTCTCTAGCTTCAGTGTGGCTCAGCCCTAGCACACACCTTCAATCCACCAGTGTGCAGGATATTTGATCACTGTGAGATGGAGACTCAGGCCTGGCACACACCTTTAATCTGAGAGCTTTCTGATCACTGTAAACAAGACTGAGAAAGCCACCTAAATAAAGGTCAAGAGGCAGAGCAAGCAGCCAGCTGACAGGGAGTGAGCATAGGAGAAAACCACAGAGAGTGAGAGGAAATCAGGACGATAGAAAGACATACAGGAAGTAGAAAGGAGAGACGGTCAGTTGGGAGGGCTTTTAAGACAGTGTGGAGAAAAACTGTTTTTTCCCCGCTTTCTGGGACTTTGGTTGAGGAGGAAGACCAGCTGGGTACTTTCTTTATCTCACTGAGCCGGTGGGATTTCACCCCAGCATCTGTCTTAAGTCATCATTTGGTAAAATGAAACATTTGGGATTTTGTTTTTAAAACAATTTCAACTCTATAAAATGTATTAAATAGATTTAAAAAGTTGTTACCTCTCTTGGCGGCTTGCATTTGGGAAAATATATTGAATTTCTCTTTGAAGGCGATCTATTTCCAGGTTTTCTATCCAGTCCTTTAATTTAATTTCCAAAAAGTAGCCTTTACCAAACTTACTCTTTAGATGTTGTACTGTTCCAATACATCTGAAATAATTTTTAAAAGAAAGAGCTAAAACCCTGTTTCTGGAAAGGCTCAATGCATCAGTGTAAGAGAATACCAGAACAGGGAAATGGGAAGGGGTTGATGGGGGAACAAGGGAAGGGAAAAGGGCATATGGGACCTTTGGGGGCGGGGAACCAGGAAAAAGGAAATGAAATGTAAATGTAGAATATATCCAATAAAAAATTACACATTAAAATAATAATAATAATAATAATAATAATAATAATAAAGAAAGAGCTAAAATGGCTTGGCCATTTTCAAAGAATAATTTCTTGCTTAAATCTCTACCACATTTTTTTTTTTTAAATAAAATGACTCTGGCCATCTTTTATATGTATAGAAAAGTTGCAAACATGCACCACGCTCAGACACTCTTTATCTAGTCTCATTCTCACTAATATTTTCTTCTTTTATTCTTATGACAAGTGTGTCAAAATCAAGGACCTCTGTTATGCAGCTCTAGCCAGGGTCAGACCTGGGTTGACTCTGCTCCTTTCTGTTAGGATCTTTTGTTCTAGGAGTCTATCCCAAGCTACACCTACACCTCGCCTCCAGGAGTCCATCCCAAGCTACACCTGGTTTCCAGGAGTCCATCCCAAGCTACATCTGGTTTCCAGGAGTCTATCCCAGGCTACACCTCATTTCCAGGAGTCTATCCCAAGCTACACCTCGCCTCCAGGAGTCCATCCCAAGCTACACCTGGTTTCCAGGAGTCCATCCCAAGCTACATCTGGTTTCCAGGAGTCTATCCCAGGCTACACCTCATTTCCAGGAGTCTATCCCAAGCTACACCTCACCTCCAGGAGCCCATCCCAGGCTGCATTTAGTCACTATGTCTCTCTCGTTTCCAAAGTTAATGACATCTCTCAGTCCCTCTTTCTCACGACTTGCACAGCTTTAAGGAACTCTGACCACATGTCCTGCTGGAACAGCCTTCAATCTGGGTTGATGTCTGTGTTCCAAGAGGCTGTGAGCTGTGGGCAGAGAGCCAGCTGAGAGTGCGTCTCACTGCACTGCAGCGCACTGCAGGGTGTGCAGTATCTGCTCAGTTACACGTGGTGTCGGTAAGCTTTTCAACTGTGCACTTTACTGCTCACAGTTCTTATTCCTTTTCCTTACTCAGTTCTCCAGGAGGAACTGGTGATATCCAGCATTAACCTGAGATCAGGAGAGGGTAAGCGTCCTTTGAGGAGACAATACAGACATGGATTCCTTGGAACCACTGTGTAAGGAGAATGTGCCTCTTTGCACATACTTATTTATTCACTCAAACATTTCTTTATATAAATATAACTCAGTTATTTTATACTTTGTGTTATGATTCAAAACAATTTCCATTATTTTAAAATAGTCTAATACTTTTTAGATAACAAACACAAGACATGAAAACATACTGATACAGGTAGCTGAACATATTTTGTAAAATATAGATATACATGTATTTCCAAAAAGTTCTATACAAAAATGATTTTTAAAACTAAAAGTTTTGACATTTCAAATTAATGTATAGGCCTCTATATCGTTTAAAAGATCCCATTAAAAAAAAATCTACCCTTCCTCTCTTTCTCTGAAAGGTGTGCTGCTTAAACATCTACCTTAGCTGCCCGGACACCATGATGGCCACTCTGTCACAGACAGCCTCTGCCTCTTCCATGTAATGAGTGGTCAGAAGAGCAGCCCGCTTTCTGTTTTTAAATGCAGTTCGAATAGCTCTCCTATAAAATATAAATAAAATTTATGTAAGAGAAATACAGCTGTTTGATAGTGGAGATAAGTAGTTTCTCAAACCCAGCTCTTGGACTGGCACCCGCCTGCCACTCCCGACTGCTGTGAGGCCCGTGCCTCCCACACCCGGCTTCTCTCTTCTCCCTTACTCTTCCTTAGTTTGAAGCTTGACAAGCGCAAGGAAACATCACTATCTCACAGTATCTGTGAGGTTAAAGTATAATGCCCAGGCCAGTGCACAGTGCAGAGGTAGAGCACTTGCTTACAATGTACAGTGTCTTGGTCTCAATCCCCAACAATAACCAAAAGGAGGGAAAAAGAAGTAAAGAAAGTAGAAAAGCATGAAAGGATGAATGAATCAAGTATGATAAAATATGACTTTGTTATAAAAAAGGTGCATACTCACAAAATTAATATCTAAATCTATACTTGATAAATAGGAAACTAAGAACTAAAAATTATTCAACCAACTAGTACTTTAAATTCCTTCAACAAATTACAACATAAATTCAAAACAATAATATGAAAAACATAATTTACTATTAAGTGACTAGGGAAAAACATCTTCCAAAATTAATTCAAAAAGAATAATTATTTATTTTAGTAACCAGCTATGTGTTCATGTCTGCTCTGTAGTATATAAAATATCATTAACATTTCAACAAAGATATGATCAAAGCTTTAAAAGTTTTCACATATTTAATTGCTATTTTATATAATCAAGATGCACACACCACTAACAGGAAGCTATTGGTCACAGTGACTCTACCCCATGATGCGCCACACCAGGTGGCAAGTGTCTGCAGTGTCATACTCACCACATGTGCTGTTTGGCTCTGGGGTCCATACCTGTGGAGGGCTCGTCCAACAGCGTCACCCGAGGATTCCCCAGCATGCTGAGTGCAAAACACAGCTGCAGGGAGGGAGAGGGAGGCGGGACTAAGTGCAGTCTGAGAACATCTGCCCAGAGAGCAGCAGGCCCTCAACTAAGGAAATACATCATCTGTCCTCTGATGAAGAATACCTTTCGCTTGATCCCTGCAGGGAGTTTCTTTATGGTCTTCTGAAGATGTTCTTTCAAATCAAGGGCTTTTGTTATTCTGCAAAATGGCCAATACAAAATGATTTACCTGGATCTGTATTAAAGCATATATGTCATATATGATCATTTATACTGTTCTCTCTAAAAGATCACTTAGGCAATGTCAATTAGGTAAGGGAAAAAGTCTCCAATTTACATCACTGTAAACATTAATTGTTTTTATAAATAATTCCGTTAATTTGCATGTTACTGTGGGCACATTCTTCCTATGATCAGAAATGGAAAACCTGAGCCGGCATGCTGGCACATGTCCCTAATCCCAGCACTTAAGAGCAGATGCACGCAGACCTCTGAGTTTGAAGGCTAGCAAAACTGTCTCAGAAAAATAAAAAAAAGCATCAGAATGAACAGAAATAGAAGAGCTGATTGTTTTCAAAGCCATCATAACTTTATAAGAACAAATGAAAAGCAATGACTATTTTTCTATGAAAACTGTAATCTATAAAAAAAAAATAACTTGTTTTAAAATTTAAAGAACTTGAAATGTGCATTTCCTGCCCCCAAGCAGCAAAGACAACTTACCGACGGATTACTTCCTTCACGTCACCTGGACTCATTCCTTTCACAGCTCCATAAATTTCAAAATGTTCCTGCAGAGTAATATCTGGCCACAGTGGGTTTGTCTGAGGGCAGTAACCCATACACTTAATGGATTCATCATCTTCATTGGAATGGGAACTATAATCTCCAAGAAATATCTACAAAAATGCAAACCACATTTTAGTATCTTTGCTTTGTATTGTAAAGGAGAGAGTAAATAAATTCTGTTAAACTCCTTCCCTGAGTCACAGTAAGATCTGAACAGTGTTCTAATGCTTCTTAAGGGTGCGAGGCCACACACAGCTAAGCCAGAACCGAGGGATCCAGCCAGCAAAGGCTGTAGTTCTACACTGGTGGGCGGGAAAGCAAGAAGCCTTTTTAAGTATTGCCACCCTGGGCTTCATTGAAACGCTATATTTAAACTAATGAGTTAAGCAAGATAAATCCAGACATAAGGTGTAATTGACATAAAAAATTAATCTTGGGCAAATTCTCAAAGAGAGGAGTATTCCTGGTGATTCACAGGACAGTGTGGAGAGCACGAGGGGGTCAGGGAGGAGAATCACACGGGTGAGGGTCCTGAGCACAGCTGCAGACTCGCTGACAGGGCCCAGACTAACCTGCCTGTCGCCAGAAATGACTACACCTGTCTTCATAAGCAGGTAGATAAATTCACCTTGTGTGTAAATAATTTCCAAAAGCAGAACTATATATGTCTATTTGTGTGTGAAAATTTCACATATATTACTTTCAGATAACCAAAAGACCTTAATCTCATAAATCTATACTAAAAATACTAAAACACACAAAGGTTTGACCATCCAATTCATAATTTGTTATTAGTGAACTTAATTAAAATGTCATATTAGACATAACCCACAGCTGCACATATCATACCTTTCCTGAAGTTGGTTCAACATCCCCAACCAGAATATTAATAATTGTGCTTTTGCCAGCACCATTTGGACCCAACAGTCCCAAGATCTCTCCTACAGGTATTGGGAAAAAAATTATGTATTAAAGTCAAACTAAAAACAGAAATTATTCTTCTGGAAAACTTTAAAAAAAAAACCAACCTTTTTTCACACAGAAAGAGATGTATTTTGTTGCTACTTTTGTTGTTTTTCTCGAATGAAGAAAATCTTTCTTGTCATCATATTCCTTATGCAAATTGCATACCATAATAGCTGGCTTCTAATAAGGAAAACAGGTTTTAAACAGAGTCATATATTAGATATCTATCATTTCATATCTCATATATGTATCCCAAGAACTAGATTCACTTCTAAGAGGGCACTGTAAAATAAATTTTACATTCATATGCAATGAAAAGTGTTTCTTCTTCATTCTAGTGCCTTGGTAACCTACCATTTGAGACAAAATATGACTTAATTACCTCCTCACAACACTGGCAACCCATCAGCTCTTTAACCTTCAGTCTTTCAGCTTTGACATCTTCATCTTCATTCTCATTGATGGGTGGTTCTGGAAACTTCTTATTTTTGGCTTTTTGTGAGAGGGCCCTAAGCACATACAAATAGTAGATGGTTACATAATTGATATACTAAGAAATTTAGTGGATAGTTACATAATAAAAAATACTAAAAAATTTGGGCACTAGGCAGATAAAATGGTTCTTAAAGAACACCAACATGAAACCTAATGTTACCTCTCAAAAATAGAATTACAAATGGTACTGTTCATTGACTGTTAGTACTTAAATGATATTATTCAAACCCAATCATTTACAACATTATATATACATACATATGTATGTGTATATATATTATATCTATACACACACACACACACACACACACACACACACATATATATATATACAGTGTGTTTAAGATGTTATTCCACAGAGAGGGGGGAAACTAAGGGCTAAAGAGATGTCCCTGTGGTTAAAAGCATGTACTGCTCTTCCAGGGGCCATGAATGTGGTTCCCAACACTAACATCGGAGGCTCAAAACTCTGTATAACTCAAGCTTTAAAGGAGTCAATGCCCTCTTTGGCCTTGGCTTTCACTCACACAAACATACACACATACACATAAATTTAAAACAAATCTTTAATGTAAAAAAACAAAAAACGAATGTGCTGGTTTTGTGTGTCAACTTGACACAGGCTGGAGTTATCACAGAGAACGGAGCTTCAGTTGGGGAAATGCCTCCATGAGATCCAGCTGTGGGGCATTTTCTCAATTAGTGATCAAGGGGGCAGGGCACCTTGTGGGTGGTGCCATCCGTGGGCTGGTAGTCCTGGGTTCTATAAGACAGCAAGCTGAGCAAGCCAGGGGAAGTAAGCCAGTAAGAAACATCCCCCCATGGCCTCTGCATCAGCTCCTGCTTCCTGACCTGCTTGAGTTTCAGTCCTGACTTCCTTTAGTGATGAACAGCAGTGTGGAAGTGTAAGCTGAATAAACCCTTTCCTCCCCAACTTCCTTCTTGGTCATGTTTGTGCAGGAATAGAAACCCTGACTAAGACAATGAATATTTCCTCAAAGGTATTGCAGTATTGCAGCCTGAGTATACATGAAACTGTCTAGGAAGAGTGGATAAGGCTAAAATCAAAATCTAAAGGAATACTTGATTTAATAGCAAATAGGGAAAGAAGTACTTGCAAAGAGAATCTTGAGTAGGAAGAGAGATAGAGGTAAATGAAAGTGACCTTATAAGAAACAAAAGGAGAATAGAAAAGGGGGGGGCTCATCAACCAAGGAACCAAGCCACCTGAGCCCAGCAGACAACGCAGAGATACTGAAGACACAGTAGGTGAAGAGCTGAGAGGAAAGCCCAGATTATATAAAACTAAGGAGTAAATGGGACATAAACAATGAAAGACAGAAGGCATTTGACTATAAAACAAACAAAGGTATAATATAAAGAGACAGAAATGGATTTATACTTGAAAAAGATTTTTAGGTCCTTTGATGTATGAAAGAAAGTGATAGTTAATTCCTCGTTTCTAAATTAAAATCATGAAGGAAGGTGCTAGAGAAATGGCTTATTTGGTAAGGAGCTTGCCATAACGCATGAGGCAGTGAGCTTGGATCCATAACATGTATTTTAAAAACTGGGTGTGGTAGCACAATCCTGTAATCTCAGCTCTGGGAAAGTATAAACAAAAGGCTCCCTGGAGTAGAGAGACTGAGGAAGACACCAACCTTCAGGCCTTCACATACACATACACAGCAAACACATATGAATACATACATACACACACCACAACACACAAACACACATTCATGATTCAGGATGATGCAGAAAGAGAAGAAAAAACTGACAGAGCAACACTCTTAAGTGCCCAGAATAAACGATTCATGACAGAAAGCCAGCTCTTCTTCTGGGACACGGAAAAGGTAAAAGCAGTGGTCAATGTTGCAATTAAGTTAAGGTCTGGGTCCTTGTGCTCACAGTAAGCACTAGGGCAATCAGGAATGCTAAGCACTCAGGCCTGTCTCTCGAAGGCGAGATGTGCACCTGTTCTCTACCTGGAAGGCTGCGAGTGGTTGTTAACAGTCTGGTAATCTGTGCTATCTGCTGGACCAGGTCATACCAAAACCTACCCGCACCTGCCCCAACCCTTATGTTTAAGCAGAATCTTCTCTCTAGACTTTTACCTTGAACACTGTTTCTCAGTCAAAAAGCCCATCCTCAGGGGAGATGTCACACGTACTTTAAGACCACCCCTCTTAAACTATAGAAACCGTGTTTACAGAAGACATCACTATTTGGTTGGCACTCCTGCTCATCCCCTGTACAAGCTAAGAAACCCCATCTGCTCATCTTTCCCCAGCCCCACAGGGAAGGAGAAAACTCCAAGCTAACATGTCTCCTCTCCCATCTACCACAGCCTGCCCAGGGACACCCGAACTTTTTATCCTACAAGGGCATAAGCCAAGCTCCTAGCTCACACATCCTCATCCAGCACCTAAGACCCATAAACCCACTGGCTTTAACCCAGGCACATGATGTCACCGACCTCTACCCTGTGACATAGGTGAATCTGCCAAAGAGTTGCCTCTCAATAAGCCTGCCCTTATACTCTTGATTTGGCTTGAATCGATTCATTTCGTTAACTGAAAACCCTACTAATCACAGCTACTTTGCAGAAGAATTTTAATGTGGTCAATCCTTAACCTTTCTTACACACATGGAATTGAAATAAATGTTCTCAGAAAATTGTTTTCCAAAGTTTTACTTAAATATGTATAAAATAAACTGCTTGTTGTCAGACTCTACAAGTTTGAACCAACACCACTGAACTATGTCAGGCTGAACTAGGGCGGATTACCTTCTTGTCTCATGCACACTGTTAATCTGCCAGTCATGGCATTTGCAGAGATACCACCCCACACACACACACACATGCACACACACAATCAAATACTACATTTTCAGAGATAAATGGCAATATTTCACTAAGAAGTGGGATGCAAGGTGATTTGGGGAATTTGAAGAATACAAAGAAAGTCTGGAGTGACAAGGCAGAAGGAAAACGTCACAGGCTACCAAGCAGGATCACACAGAGCTCATTTTGTACAGTAAACATATACTACTACCAAGTTATTTTATGGGTTTTTTATTCAGAAGAAATATAATTTTAGCAGATAGTGCAAAGAGCTATGAAGTTGAGAATAATGAGAGAGGCAAACCATATGAATAAAGCAAGTGTGTCAGGCAGACAGACTAAAACAGGAGCTGCCGGATTCACATCTACAATGGGAAAAGCCCTGAGCCATGAAGTCATATGAAGAAAAGTCCAATAGGACTAAGAAATGAGAAGTAGGAATATGAAAACTACTGGTGAACTCTGACACCGATGTTTATGACAGTACAGGTCTAAGAATTCTATCACCCCGCACAAAACTAAGCTCCAGATGGATCAAAGACCACAAAGCGAAACCCGAAATACTGAAACTGGGAAGGAGTTTGGGCAGTTCCCTACAGCACTCCGCTACAGAAGATGGGTTTCTAAGTAAGACTCCATCTGCCCAGGAATCGAGGCCAACTGACAAGATCTCATGAAACTAAAAAGCTTCAGTAAAGATAAGGAGACCATCAATCATGTGAAGAAAAACCACACAGAAGAGAAGACTTCTGACAGAGATTAATACCTAAAATATATAAAGAACTAAAAAAAAATGTCATGGAAACAAATGGTTAAATTAAAAAATGGGGTGGGGTCTAAGCAGACTCCCCAGAGAAGAAACAGAGATGCTTCAGAGATACCTCAAAGAGTGTTCAGCATCCTTGGCAATTAGGAAACTGCAAATTAAAACACCCGCCATTTCAACTTCTCCCCAGAAGTAAGAATGGCTAAGGTCAGCAGAGCAGCGACAGTACGTACTGGCAGGGCTGTGAGGAAAGGACCGGCATTCTCTATTGTAGGAACACAGGCTGGGGCAACTAATTTGAACATAAAGACGGAGAACTGTCAGAGCTAAGGAAAAACTACCAAATGACCAAGGACTCCGTCAGCTGACCATGGACTCAACGTCCTACTCCACAGATAAGGTAAGTAGTGTCCACTGCTGCCCTAGCCACAATAGAACGGACCTAGAATGAACATGAATGCCCTTTAACACATGAATGATAGTGAAAATGTGACACATATACACACGGAACACTACTTAGCTATAAGGAGAAATGAGGGGAGGGAGGTAAATGGATGGAACTAGGGAAGATCTTATTGAGTGAGGTAACCCTCAGAAGACAATCATCATATGTTCTCTGTCTTCTGCAGTCCCCAGCTCCAAGTCTTCATTTACAAAGAACATTATAGAAATCCACAAACTTAAAATGCAGAGGACATGAGATCACATCCAGTTACTACATCTACAATACAAGCACTGAACTTTCAGCCCAAGGAACATTGCAGGAGGAGGAAAAAGATTACGGTTATAGGCACCTGAAGTTGGCTACGAGATTGTGTCGCCTGAAAATTTCCAAGGCTACACAACGAAATCCATGCATCACATTGTGGGACTGTGTAAGGCAGTCTGTGGCCCGAGACAGGTTGAGCAAGGCTTACTCCGGAGACCCAGTAGAATATTCTACAAGGGACGGAACCAGTGAGCCATGCTCCCAGACTCCTGACTCATCTCCATAACCCTGTGGCCATCATTCTGGCCGGACTCCACCCCTACAGTCACCTGGCTACAGCCAGGTTTTCCCCGCCCCACGGTTACCTGGAAACAGCCAAGTAACCCAGCCCACTATGAAAGAAGGCTTCTTGCCCTCCTCACCCTCTCTCATTTTTTCTCTTGTCCTTGCCCTTGTCTCCGTTTCCCCTCTCTCCCCATTCTTTCCCCTTCCTACATGGTCATGGCCAGCTCTCATCCCTCTATCTTCTCTTTCTCCCTTTACTTCTCTATCTCCTTTTCTCTTCCTACTTTTCTATAACAAAACATTGAAACTATGAACTGTCTCTTCTTATCAAAACCCGCTTACCAAAACACCACCAGCCTCTTCTCAGCCAAGCTTCCTCTACCCAGGAGGCACTGCCTTCTGAGCAAGGACCCCCCTCCCCACTAGCCAGGCAGCTTCTCTCTCTCTAGAGGTACTAGGGCACCTGCTGTCCCTACCCCAGGGTGGTGCACGGGCCCAGCCAGTTCTCCCCTATGCGACCCTGCCAGTTTTCTGGACCATGCAGACTGCCACCACCTGCGTTTTGTTATTTTAGTAAATAATTATTTATATAATTTTTATAATTTCAAATATTTTAATATCTATATTTAATATATCACAAAATATATCCATGTATATTTCTATATTATTCATATATAAATGATATTTTAAATGGTATGGAGTGAGATGGCTCAGCAGAAGAAGATGTCCACTGCCAAACCTCAGGACCTAAACTCAATCCCTGGGACGCACATGGCAGAAGGAGCTTCTCTTAGCTTTCCTTTGAGTACTATGTGTACTCTGTGGCTTACGTAGACCCACAAACAAACAAAATAAATACTTGTGTAATAAAAATGAATAATTCACATCTGAACAATCTGATTTCTTTAAACATTAATGTGCCCAGTACAGTAAGAAGCAGGTAACTGTTCACTTAAAGTACTTAATAGAACCACAGTCTTTAGTGGCTCAAGTTTCAAATATATTTTTATCATTTTTCTTAAACAAATGCCTTTATGTATTATATAAATATTCAGAATGAGCATGCAAGTAACCATGTGAAGGGTACTATACATTAATGTTTAGT
Organism: Apodemus agrarius; assembly: GCA_964023405.1. Taxonomy (NCBI): domain Eukaryota; kingdom Metazoa; phylum Chordata; class Mammalia; order Rodentia; family Muridae; genus Apodemus; species Apodemus agrarius. The sequence goes on from OZ030015.1 coordinate 97,166,208, forward strand.
TTGCAAAAAAGAAAAACATTAATACTGAGCATAAGAATGAAACAAAGAATGACTATATTCTATATATAACTCCAGTAACCTATAATGTTCAGAACAGGCAAACTTCATGAGTATAGATTAGCTGTCACAAAGGCCTTAAAGGCCTGGGAAGGTATGTAAGAGAGTGACTTTAATAGATACTGTTACTTTGAAGTGCTGAAACCGTTTAAAATTATATTGATGTTTAAAATTACAATGTGTAATTCTCTAAAATTATCAAAACTATAATACTTAGGTAAAAAAAAAAAAACTAACCTGAAAAATGGATCCTTTCTTATAGATCTGCCTCCATGCTTTTTCTCATAGTGTTGTAAGAGGAAAATCCACAGTATACACTGCAGGTAGGGCTAAGAAAAGAAGATGGAATAGTTAATGACTAAATCATCTTTTGTCCCCAACAGAACCAAGACTACATTTAGCATAACCAGGGGGTTCCCAATTGTTTATGTCTGTCGTAATAAAGGCATTTAAAGTAACCTGTGTTATTTCATTTCCTGGTGCTTGAGGTTGAACTTGGGGATTCATGTACACAGAGGTTTTATTACTCCATTAACTGCCCCATTAATCCCAGTCATATGCTTCAATACTAACAAAGTAATGTTTTCCATAAAATAATTCTTCCCATATTTTTATGCCCCTATAAATTCATTTACTGTTAGTTTTACAAAATATTATCAAGATAAAAACTCAGCTGGGAATCTGTCACTGGCTTTTAATCTCAATACTGAGGAATTTAAGCAGAAGGATCCTAAAACCAAGGCCAGCCTGCGCCATCTAAGACCCTGTATTACTAACAACAAAAGGCTGTTCTTCGGAGGAAGCCAGTTTTATTAAAACAGAATTAGTAGCATGGAAAAGAATGTTGAAATGGAGATAGTTGGAAAACAAAATGCAGATTCACTAGCATTAACACACTTAACTTATGGGCTTGTTCTATACCTAACAGGACACAAACTAAAATTAACCAGAACACAGACAACCAAGTCGTTCTTTTCTAATTCACTGTGGAGCCTTAAGATGACCTCATGTTTCTGAGACACCTGCCTGTACCTACTAAGTGCTGGGATCCCAGGAGCACATCATCACACCTGGCTGTGACTGTGCTCAGGATCAAACCATATACACACACACACACACACACACACACACACACACACACACATACATATATATACACACATATATATATATACATATATATATATATGCATGCTGGACAAGCATTCTTTTTTCAAAGATGTATTTGTTTATTTATTTTGTGTATATGAATACACTGTCACTGTCGTCAGACACACCAGAAGAGGGCATTGGATTGCATTACAGATGGTTGTGAGCCACCATACAGTTGCTAGGAATTGAACTCAGGACCGCTGGAAGAGCAGTCAGTGCTCTTAACCACTGGGCCCCCTGGACAAGTACTCTTAAGAACTAAGTTATGTCATCCTATAAACAGTTCCATTTTTACTTTTTTTTTTTTTTTTTTAGTTTTTTACCTTTACTTTACGTGTATGCAGATTTTTAGGTTGTTTCCTTCTGTTGGCTTACGTGTACTACATGAATGCCCTGTACCTGTAAGGACAGCGGAGAGGGAAGAAGCCCCGGAGCAGGAGCTAAGTTGTGAGGCACTGTGTAATTGCCGGCAGCGCCTGATTCTGGGCCCTCTGGAAAAGCAGCCATTGCTCTTAACCACTGAACCATCCCTCCAGCTCCACCTATACTCTTATGAAAACACACAAAAACACAAGAATAATTTTTGTTGTTTCTTACCATGATTACAGCAACTAAAAGTCTATCCCAGGGATTGTAGGTATTCTCATTTTTTGATATATTCTTCCAAGAATCCTACAATAAAACATTTTGATAATGTATATGCACAAATATTTGGATTTAAAATGTTAAATATATTTTAGTCATAAATATGTGATCTCAATAAATAAGTTGTTCCTATTAATAAGATTTATCTTATATCTAACTTAAAATCTTCCTTCCCAGAAATATTTCCGGGGGCAAGTATACTCAAACATATTAAACCAAAATGGAAAAAAATTATCAGGCAATCATAAAGTATAAATTTACTGGTTAATTAATATAAAATGTTTATTAATTCCTTGAGAAGCTCATACAATATAGTTTGTTCACAGTCATCCCTACGCCTACCAACTACTTAATTTTTCCTGATAAAGTGGAAATGTCTTGAGTTTTCTATGCTCAAAATTAATCTGATTTTTTTCCCTTATGTTTTCCTGGTGGGGATCTCTTACACTTAGTTTTCTCTAATCACTTAATATATAATATATTACTTAATCCTTGAGGAATTCCTAAAAACATGAAACTGACTGAAGTCAGATCATACATTAAACTATGAATATCAAACTGAGCACCAGAAACCATGTAGTGACTGTACATTTTCTTCTTTGACAACTTGAAGTCATACTTGAAAAGATCTGTTATTTACCCTGTGCTGATTTTATAATCAAACAGTAGCAGATAATCTTATTTGTTACTATTTTCAGTACAAGAACCAAGACATTAAAGATGAAGAAATATATACTTAAGACTTTAGACTCTGAAACATCCACTAGACGTACCTTTATGAAAGAAATCAGACAGCCCAGGAGTGGGTAGATCGGGATGGCTATGCAGAAGGTGTAATGAAAAACAGCCGTCACTGCATATCCCAGAAAGAAAGTTATCTCCGTGACTGCAACACAAGCCAATGCAGTCTAAAGAGGAACCAGGAGAAAACAGATGACAGAGAATCTGAAATCTTGTATAAATTTATTTACAAATTGTGCCTCAGCATCCAACTAGGCTTTTTTGTTGTTGTTGTTGTTGTTGTTTTGTTTTGTTTTGTTTTGTTTTTTTGAGGGGGGGATTTTTGGTTTTTTCGAGACAGGGTTTCTCTGTATAGCCCTGGCTGGCCTCGAACTCAGAAATCCGCCTGCCTCTGCCTCCCAGAGTGCTGGGATTACAGGCATGCGCCACCGGCCCAACTAGGCTTTTGATCCTCAAATAACCCATGCAGCCCAAGATGGTCCTAAGCTGGGAAGCAGCAGTACGCGGACATCGCTGCCGTCTGTGAGCATCCTGAGCAGCAGCCTGCGGAGGAGGTGAGATGGAAGATCAGGCGCCCATGGAAAATATGGCCAATTCTCTCCACAGACGCTTCACTTACAGAAGATACACCTCACCCTGTGCTCCAGCACCAAAGTGTGCCTGACTTCTACCTGAGCTGATCTGGACAACTGAAATAATATAAAAGTAGGACTTACCACAGAATAGATAAAGGACCAAAATTCCTTGGTATTTAAAATTTTCTTAAAGGTGAATGAAGCTATATATGTGAACAAAATAACCGAGGGTACATACGCAATGAGGCAGAAGACCTGAAATCAGAAACACATGGCTCTGTAAAAAATAAGTACTGAATGACAATATAAAATATCACAGCAATATTAAAATATTAAGAAATTTTATTCATTAAATTTCACTTTCAACAGATCATTTCCAAAACTGGCATTGTAGTTATTTAAACAGTTACAATCTACAACTCTATTAAGCCAATAAAAATCATGCTTTTAAATTAATGTTTTAAACAACTCCAAGTAATTTGAGCTGAACATTATTTGTAATTTTTTATACTAAGTAAAATGCTCTCATTATTTTAGCATTAAAACCCATTACAGCTAGTTACAACTATCTATCTCTCAAATACTAACAACCATTCTTTACAACATTTTAGATATATTTCCTTTAACACATGAAGTGCATTGCCTGCTTACACACGAATGTGCCATGTGCATGACCAGCGTCCATGGAGGTCAGAGAGAGCGGCAGATCCCTTTCAACTGGAGTTATGCATGACTGTCAGCCACGGTGTTGGGAACTGACCCCAAGTCCGCTGCACTAATAACAAAATGATTTTAATTGTTGGGCCAGCTCTCTAGTGCTTAGCAACCATTTTAACACATGACAATATAACTTTTTGCTTGTTTAAGTTAGGTTTTTTGTTTTGTTTCAAACATGGTCTCACAATGTAGTCCTGGATAGCCTGGAACTCACCACATAATCCAGGCTGGCTTCAAACTCTGAGATCTGTCTGCCTCTGTCTTTCAAGGGCTGGGATTAAAGATGAACTCTACCACACCTGGCTTTACTATAACTTCTAGGTTTACTTTACAGGGCAGGAAATGTATCAAATACAAATGATGTCTAACAAAATGAGGTTTGCATCCAGCATCCGCATACGTGGCTCTGTGTTGTTTTGCTCTTTTTCTATTAACAACCACTACGAAATAATTCTTAATTAAACACTTCCACAGATCACAAATGCCAGTTACACATTTCTTTCACATTTTCAGACAAACTTAAAATTTAGGGAAAAGAGTTTCTTTCCCTGGGCCTAGCTATGGCCCACTGGTTAGGAACTGGACAACTTTGAGAACTGGAGCGCAGGTTCCAGCACCCTTTGTAACAAGACAGGCAAACTGCAAATGCTGGTAACTCTAGCTCTGAGGGATATGATACCCTCTATGACCCCTGCTACACTGGACACACACACACACACACACACACACACACACACACACACACACACTCACACTAATTACATCAAGTCTGTCTTAAAAACCAATCCCTTTCCTGTAAAATATTTAGGCTGTATTTATGTTCCTGATGCAAGCAACTAGTTAGACTACTTGAAAGACCACAGCAGTTTCACAGAGGCACTTTTAAATGGTGATTTGCTTGCTTTTTTATTTACAAATAAATATAAACTTATAAATTGAATTAAATATACCATAGACAATAAAACCATGTTTCATTTTTTTAAAAAAAGCTAATACACGTTTTTCATTCTACAACTGTCATATAGTCATATGTAAATATATTTTAAGCAATATTTACCTATAAAGACCATGAACACAACTGATGTAAACTTACCACAGCAAGAAATTTTACAGGATAAAAATACAGTCCATGATGAAATGCAAATAAACTTCCCAGCATCAAAGACAGAACAACAAAAAACAAGGGAATGTCCACGATGGCTTGCCCGACCCAATAGGCTGAGGGCAGAAGCCCTGAGAGTTTAAGCTGAGTGTAAGCTTTGATCTAAAAAAGAAAGAAAAACTATTACAATCTTAAACATTTTGTAAATAAAATGCAAGTCAATTATTGTAGAACTTTTCATTTTAATCAACAAAACAAGAAAAGTAACTTTCCATGCATTAATTTTAGCCCCTGGGTTCATTTATGAGATGTCACAATGTCAACAAAGTTTAAAGCTCAGAATATAATAAGACAAGGAAACACAGAAATGGTGGGTGTGTCATCAGTGAGTGGCCAGACACGTCACATGAGACCATGCAGAAGTAAGTGAAGATTGTTTCAATGGGCAAGGGTGCTCGCGCTCAAAGTCTATCTTCTGTAACAACACTGGTACACTAACACAGCTGCTAAGATCCTCTGGGTGTGCAGAGAACTTCAGACTGTGTGTGCAACCTTGTGTGAAGCAAAGACATGTGAAAACATTTTAAATACTTTTAAAATACTTGCCTGCTACCTAAGTACATGCTTTCACACTGGCATTGTCATGTGTGTTAATCCTTAAACAATCAGTTTCCTTCCTTCTCCAGCTCAGTATGTACACTGTGTGAAAACCTTCCCCAAGCCCAGATACCTAACAATACTATTCATTTGATCTGTACCACTTCTACAACTGTCTGCCCATATTAACTAAGAGTACTACATCTGTTAATTTTTATATGACCAATTTACCTTATGATTCTCTGCGTTTTCCATGGCAAAGTAAGGCGGCATTGCAGTGACAATGATTCCAAGCAAAGCTGCTTGAAAATATAGCTCAACTTTAAAAACGATGTCAGTGATTTCCTGAAAGACAAATACAAACTAGGAAATGAATCTGAGAATCACTTTAGAATTCCTCAAAACATTCTAAAAGAACATTTAAACCTCTAAAGACCTAAGCAGTTATGATATCTACCATAGTGGTATGAATGAACAACAGCTTTATTAGCAGGAGTGTTGGACTACACTACCAACCCTGCCACTAACTAACATGTGCAATACACACTTGGCGTGCCACCAGCGGCCAGACGGAATAAGAAATTCCTAAGAACGGTATTTGGTGCTTTTTTCGTTGACTGTGTGAATACTCTCATGACTACTTCAAATAATTTTTTTGTTCCCCCCTCCATCCACCACCCACCCCAGACAGGGTTTCTCTGTGTAGCCCTGGCTATCCTGGAGACCAGGCTGGCCTCGAACTCAGAAATCCAACTGCCTCTGCCTCCCAAGCGCTGGGATTAAAGGCGTGCGCCACCACTGCCAGGCTTCAAATAGGATCTTGATCCCTCCTTTTCTCCCTTCGGAAAAGCTATATCCAAGCTTATCTTCCTAAGGAATCCGGCACTCCTAGACAAAGGTGACTTTAGCTCCTATAGCTCAGAGTCCCTTGTCACCCTATGGAGTCAAGGAGTCAGCTAATTATCTCAGGCAGTCCAGTAAGTAGCTGAAATCCACGTGCCTGAGACTAAGCTGCTCTTTGTATTATCCCCTAGCCTCAACAAGTCCAATCCTCTGTCCTCCTTCACTGACCCTGACCTTCACGCTAGAGACGGTACCAGTGTCTTACACATGCCAGGTAAGCAAGCACTGGAAGAGTAAATCCTGGGCTCACCCTACACTCTTTATGTAAGAAGGCACACTTGTGAAACAGGGAAGGGACTCTGCATTAATCAGAATCCACCTGACTAATAAGCACCCTGGCTCCGGCCACTTCTTCATCTTCAGATGACACAGAAATACTACATGGCTGCTGTTTGCCTCTGGTCAACAACATTGTGATACTTATTTAAAAACGGTTTGTCTAGGTGACTTCTCAAGATGTCTCTCAATATCTCACTAACTAGATTACACAAACACATACACAAAATACTAAACAATGTTCATTTTTTGTCTATAATTTTTTGTCAATCACTGTTTCACAAACTTATCAGCATCAAACAAAGCTGCCTGATCTTGAAGCCAAGCAATCTTGAGGAAGACTTCTAACCCCATACCTCAGCTTCTGACACTAAGAGATCTCAGATAACGCATCTTTTCCTAAGTTTGCTTACTTGAATGAATGGGGTGCTCCAGATCTGGATAGCTTCAGTCACATTTAAATGATAAAGATAGTAGTTACTAATGATGTTCATCATTACTGGCAAAGAATAAACCATAGTACTGTTGAAAACAGAAGTAAAAACATAGTCCTACAATTAAAAAAAGAAGAGTTATTACATACTCGGCATAAGTACACTAATATTGCTAAGGACCAAGCTTTTCTTGCTAACTAACCTTCTTGGATTAATTACTTAGTGAAATTTCCCGAGATACTGTGAAAACTCAACCAATGATAGGAAAGATGGTGACACCTAAAGATAACCTGGCTTGCAATATGTAGATATCCTAAGCAGAAATACAATGTGAAGAAAAAATAAAAAATGCTTACAGGTCACTTGCCAGGGCATAAAAGCTTCACAGACTAACACAGAAGTAACTTTAGTTACTTCTAAAAGCAGACTCGAGCGCATGGCTAATGGGACAGGTTCAGCCCACGGATTTCCAAGCACCCGCGTCAGTCCCTTGTACCTGACCCTTGTAACTGACACGAGGAGGCCCACCAGCACTCTTACCTTCTCGGAGCGCACCACATTCAGAGCCGCACTGTGAGGGGCAGCAGACACATAGTCACTGTCGTTAAACATTGCCACCATTATGTTCTGGTGCGTGAAAAAGTCAATAAGATCGTCAATATCTGAGTCTGGAAGGAGAGAATAAGAATAACAAAAATCAGCTTGAGTAACAAACAGCCAGAGGCTGTTAATAACATTAGGAGATCGTGCTCATTCAAGGAGGCCCTTTCTCTTCAGCCGAGACACCGTTAGATTGGCTCTAGCCAGCTGGCCAAGATTCAAATCCAAGTTCTATCAACTTACACTGTACGTCCTTCAAGCAAGCACAATGATACTGGATCTTAGTTTGCTCCTCTGCCAAGAAGTATGTCTACCTTGTAAGTACAGCGGTTATGCCAATTAAGTAACTGAACACACGCACAGAGCTGTAGACAGAACCTGGCACACAGTATTGTGTAAATTTAACCTGCTGCCTACAAAAATGTTAGTATAAAGCTAGTGTGAAATCTGACCAAAAAGTAAAAATAAAAATAATCTAGTATGGTCATTTTACTTTTGCCAAAATAGCCAAGCAGAAAAATCAGTCGTTTACCTACTTTCTTTAAATGCTTCCCCAGCCGCCCTCCCCCCCACCCCCGCCACACACCCCCAGCCCCGCAAAAGGCTTGACTCCTGTGTTTAGTAACACAGCATCATATCTGATTAGAGAAAGAGGTCCTGCTCTACCATCACAAAAGCCAAGAACCAAAACACAACGAACGCTGATGCTCAGAAACCCAAATCTTGCAAAGTCAAATACTCTCAGTAACCGAACAGACTGTCAGGGCAAACGGAACCCAGTCCTGAAGTCCTGACTGTCATAAAGAATGGTGCCTTCCACACAAAATGCTCTCCTAACGTGTCACTCGGCACCAGAGTTTAACTGTAATGACCGCAGCAGGAAAACCGTTTCTACCAGAGTCTTCAGACTACAGACTATTTATGTAAGCAGATGCTATTGGAAAGCCGACCATGAATGATGGTCATTCATTTACTAAGTTTTAATATTTTACTTTAATATTACTTTACTAAGTAATATTTTGCTTTACTTAGTAAAATATTTACTGTTTTCTTTACTAAGTTTTAATATTTTAAAAACTTAGAATCTTAATTTAAAATTAGCTCAAGTCCGTAAAAATATGAAAAAAAAAATCTTGTCCATTATGTAGCAAGAATAAAAATAGTAAATACAAAATTATTAAGTGCAAAATTAAGATATCAAAGTGTAGTTTGTTTTGTGTTGTTTGTTTTTTTGGAGGGTTGCTTGAATGTTTTGGTGGGCTTTTTGGGGATGTTTTTGTTTTTCGTTTTTGATATTGGTTTTGGTTTTTCGAGACAGGTTTCTAGCCTTGGCTGTCTTGGAACTGGCTCTGTTGGCCCAGGTGGCCTGGAACTCAGGTGTTGCCCAACTCTGCCTCCCTAGTGCTGGGATCAATGGCGTGTTACTGGCCCTGGCTGGGTGAAGATGTTTATATTAAGTAAGGCTTACTTTTCAATTTACAATTAATTCTTCAATAGTTCTTGACAAATTTTTAGCATCTCAATGAATATATGTAAATATTAAATACTATAAACTCTTGCTTAGGAAAATCTTAAACATTCTCAAATTAATTAAGGTCATCATGAACTTTAAAATAAAACATACCAGTAATGCCGGGTGGTGGTGGCGCATGCCTTTAATCCCAGCACTTGAGAGGCAGCGGCAGGCAGATTTCTGAGTTTGAGGCCAGCCTGGTCTATAGAGTGAGTTCCAGGACAGCCAGGGCTATACAGAGAAACCCTGTCTCGAAAAAACAAAACAAAACAAAAAATGCCAATAATTACTGTTTTTAAAAAGATTTTAGTAACTACAAGTAGTAGAAATTAGAAAATTTTAAAAGTGATCAACTGTACTTAAACCAAAACTTTATTTCTAATATCATTCAATGTCAGTAGGTAAATATTTAATTTAGATTTTATAATAATGGGTCATGCTTGCTTTATCTTTAAAGGGTCTAAAAGCCCAATCTCTGAACTCTATTCACCCCTCACCCCCGTCCACAACCAACACACATTCACAGACCTTCACACACTCTCACCAGTAGAATTTTGAAGCAGCAGGCTTGATTTGTATCTATGAGGTTTATCTCCAGGTTTTAGGAAATACAAGTCTGGAACGAGTTTGATAGGAACCACAGCATTTTTAAAAGAATGATGGACCAAAAACATAAAAATCTGAACTGCAAAAAAAATTAAAAGCAGAAGCAACCTGAAAGAAAAAAATAATACAGCTTAATATATATTAACATACAAATCTATTAGATGTCTTCCTTCATATTAGTATAGATTCAATTACAAGACAATAAAACAAGAACAAAAGCAAAGAAAAAATAAAACCTTTCTAAAAATCAACTACCAAAAATGATCTGATTAAAAATATTGGAGAGGAAACTAAATGGAATTATCAAATTTAAAAATTATTAAATTGGAGGTAAAGAAAAGTTAGAAATATTTAGATTAGATTTACTCTTAAAGTATACATAAACATAATTCAAAGTTAAAGAATGAGGCAATGTGGTAAATGCTTACGCCTCTATGTTCTGGGGCCTGCTCCTTGCTCAGATTCTATACTAGCCATTTACACTTCCTGCAGTGGAAAGTGCTGTCTAAGAGGTACATACGACACGGCTACAGGTGAAAGTATCCAGCCTCTCATCACAAGTGTAATCACATTAACTGCTACTGCTCCACTGAGATACTGTCAATCTTTATTATATAATATACTGTTAATGCATATTATACATACATATGTGTATACATTACCATATTATCCACACACAGTATTATGGATATATAGTACAACAAAAGGACATTAGACTAAGTATCTAAGTATCATAGATGGCTGCATGTCCTGTATAGTACCTACATATTATATAATGTGGCTCAGTAGCTACAGAGCTTAGAATATCCACTTATGTAATCTATAATCTTCAGCTAAATCAGATGTATTTTAAAAACCATTCTTGGTGGGCATGGTAATGTACTCATATAAGGAGGATTGAAGCTTGAGACCAGCTGTGTTAGACCCTATTTCAAGAAATAAACTAAACAAAATCATTCAATTATTTTTAAGTATTCTGAAATCAGCATCCCTCAAAACATGCTACATTTAAATCTAGATATGTAAGTGAGTACATGCTTTAAGAAAGAAAAAAATCATGAATGAAGAATATATGGAAACTTCAGGTTAATGTTAAAATTTTATATTACAAAATTAGAAAAAAATTCCCTGTTCTTACATGCTAATTATTTGAGAGAATATCAGAAGCAATAGTTTCTAGTGTATTTAACCATATATTTTTTATTTTGAACTTAGTGTTTGTGTGCCCCTCAAATTTACATAATGCAGCTCTAATCCTTAATCTGGTGATATCTACAGACAGAAACTCTGGGAAGCAATCCGAATTAGATGCGACCCCTACAGTAGGCTTAGCACCCTTACAAAAGTGACACTGCCAAGAGCCTGCTAGTGTGCCGCTTTCCAAACACAAAAGAAAGCCTACAGCATGGGACGGGATGGGCGCTTTCTTCAGGGGAAGAAAGGAACCTTTACCATGCCGACACTTGGATCGCTGACTTCCCTCCTCCAGAAATACGCAGTCCAGAGTACTTTATTACAGCAATCTGAATTAAGTCACATTTATTGTTTTTCAGAGAATGCTTTAGCAAAATGATGTTCAACTAAATAAGTTAAAACACGCTCACTTAAATATTTTTCAGGACAATTGATACAGAAACAACCAGATACTTGACTAGCATTTGTTTTATACTAAATGAACTTGGTCAAAACCTCAAGTAACTCCAGAATATTTCAGACATGTGTGAATGTTCTTGTTTGGGGGTTTTTGTTGTTGTTATTGTTTTCGAGACAGGGTTTCTCTGTGTAACCCTGGCTGTCCTGGAACTCAGTTTGTAGACCAGGCTGGGTGAATGTTCTTATTATTGAATTTTATTCCCACAATCATTTTAGTTCTAAAAAGAAAGACATATAGTACATGAAAGCAAGATGTTATTTTCCATAAGTCATTCTTAGACTGAGGAGAAAAGACTCTAACTGGGAGAAGAAACTCTGTAGAGAACTCTCTGTCCCGGGTCTACTAGCCATGGAACTTTCATCATGCTTCAGCTTTCTTCATCTAATAGATAGGGATAAATTTAACTTTCTTGCTATTTAGTAAAACAATTATAGAACATAATGCATAAAAAAATTATAAAATTATATAATTTCAAAATAAAAATTTAAATGCAATGACAATAACTCAAAAATTAGACGTTAGATACTATTACTTGTCACATTACCATTTTAAAGGTGAGCCAATACTAGTTTAGGAGAAAAGGGTAAAGCTGGGCATAATAGCACACATCTTCAATCCTGGCATTTAGGAGGCAGAGACAGGTAGATTTAGGTTAGGTGGGGGCCAGTGTGGTCTACATAGTGAATTTCATGCCAGCCAGTGCTACAGAGTGAGACTCAGTCGCAGATAGATTAGATAGATAGATAGATAGATAGATAGATAGATAGATAGGTGATAAGAATAAATAGAAAAGATAAAAGTACCATGGATGTTTGATAAAATTACTGTGACTGTGAAACTGTCACTTAATCTTTCAGAACTTTGAAGCTGTGCACATGTTATTATTTAAATGTCTGGATAGCAAATTCTATTTGCAATCTCAAAAAGACAGGCTTTCAGGAGAAGGATAATCACACTTACACAGAGCGCACTGATTTGCTTTCTCGTTTCAGTGAGAGGAAATGAAACTTCGCTATTGTAGACACTTGCTGCTTCCAAAGGCTCATGGTGCTCACTAGAGAAGCTTTGGTTTCAGAAAGAATAAGTAAACTCTGTTCCATCTCATCAAAAGACTTTGAATCTGTTTCTTCTTCCCGTGGCTGCTGTGTAAATACACTATAATCTATTTGCCAATAAAAGTAAACAAACAAAAACATTTTGGAATGCTTAAAATAGAAAGATCAAAAACTAAAACACATCAGTGCTGCAGAGCATATCTGGAAGTGGGCAGGACAAACATGTAACTCTTACATCCGCTGGCGTCATCTATTGACTTGAACTCCTAAGCTTCAGTCATAAAATCCTCAGCTCACTGTCTCAGCGTACACCACACAGCTCCGGTTTACCCTTGGCCACACCACCCAACATACTCTCGGCAAGGTCACTGCTTTCTTCCTCAATGCCAAACTGCTCAGCATACTGTTTCCAAATTACTTCTTTCCTTATTTTACTCTATATATTTAGCAATCAAGAGTCCACTTTCTCTTGCACCAAAGATAGCTTTTACTAAAATTTTGCTTCTTTGTTCTTTTATGAAGAAAAAACTGGAATTGCCAGAGTCTGACCAATACAGATGCAGATGCTCGCAGCCAACCATTAGACTAAGCACAGGGACCCCTGTGGAGGAGTTAGGGAAACTCTGAAGGAGCTGAAGGACTGAAGGAGCTGAAGGGGTTTGCAACCCCATGGGAAGAACAACAATATCAACCAACCAGACTCCCCAAGAGCTCCCAGGGACTAAGCCACCAACCATACAATACACATGGAGGGGCCCATGGCTCCAGCTGCATATGTAGCAGAGGATGGCCTTATCTAGCACTGATGGGAGGGAGGCCCTTGGTCCTCTGAATGCTCGATACTCTAGTGTAGGGGAATGCCAGGGCAGGGAGGCAGAGGTGGGGCTGTAGGGGACAGTATTCTCATAGAAGCAGGGGAAGGGGAGAGTGGGATAGAGGGTTTATGGAGGGGAAACCATAAAGGGGAATAACATTTGAAATGTAAATAAGTAAAATAACCAATAAATATTTTTTAAATATAAAAATTTTTAAAAATTAAGCTCTTTCCAGATATTCAAAGACAAAACATGACCCAGCGCTCTGATAACACTCTGACAGCAATGCCGATTACCATCATGAGTTCCATCATGGCGGCCTGCTTTTTGGTCCCTCAAAGACATCTAATTAATGTCTCAACACATAAGAAATAGAAACTTTCTTTATCTAGTACATTTTGCCCTAAGATGTTTGCATGTGTGAATTTTTCTGGTGATTCACATCTCAGTTCAAACATCTCAATAAAATCCTCCCTGACAATAAGACCTTCCAAGAATATCATGTCATTTCCTCCATAATCTCTGTCACTATTAGCAATACTCCAATTATTTATTTACTTCTGCCCTTGGCTCCACAGAGCAACACAGACTTCATATGCTTGCATAATTAATTCGTTTACTTATATAATTATTTGTACTGTCCAGTTCATTGGCTGATCTTTTTAGTTCTGTTTTTACCTGCTTGGTCAATTTCAGCTTCAACTTCTAGCTTTAAGAATACATCTTCCAAAGTTGTCATAGAAACACCATAAGATATAACCCCCAGGTTTGAATGAATGTCTAGAGCAGAAAACAAGCCTAAAAGAAAGGAAAAAGAGGGCAAATGATATAGAGCTCTCCGAAGCAGGACGGAGGAGAGACAGTGCAGCAGTTAAAAGCACATATGGCCTTCCCTGCCGCCAGGCTGGGGTGCCTCACAACAGCCTCTAGTCCAGCTCCTGGGAATCTGGGGCCCTGAGACGGCTCCACAGGCACTGTACTGTACTCCCATGCAAACACCCACACACATACACACATGATTTAAAATAATATCAATATATATTGACCTAGAATGCCATTCAAAGCATTAAAAAAATCTGAAATGCCATTCAAAACTTGGTATGGGACAGGCATAGGCTTTCATGTCTGATCTCAGCACTCCAGAGCCCAAGGAAAGAGAACTGATAGGAAATCAAGACCAATCTAGTACAACATGGTGAGCTCCAAAACAGTCAGACAGCTCGAACTAGAGTCCAAGATCCTATCTCCAAAACAAAACAACAAAATATACGCATGAGAGAGGGGGGGGGAGAGAGGGAGAGGGAGAGGGAGAGGGAGGGAGGGAGGGAGGAAGGAGGGAAAGAAGGAAAGAAGGAAGGAAGACAGAAAGAGGGGAGGGGGAAGGGAAGAAGGATTAAATTTACTTAGCATAGTGGTACTCAAAGTTTTTGGTATCAGGATACTTTTAACATTATAAATTGCACAGAATGCCAAGGGAACTTTATTTATGAAAAAATATTCATTAGAACTTTAACATGTTTTAAAGTAAAATTAACAAATATTTTATAGCACTTAAATAAAATAATAATTCTAAATTAAAATAATTACTTTGAAATTTATTCTGAAATTAGAAATTATATGAAAACACATGAACAGCCTCCCTACACACATACACACCAAACAACAACAAAAAGAAAAGAAAACCACACACACACACACATACACACACACACACACACACACACACACCTGTCCTCAGGTTTGGAAACGGCCGCACTGGACAACCGGCTATGCTGGCCTGGGACTTGCTGTGCAGACTGTACTGACCTCTCACCTCCAGCCATCCTCCGCTGTCTCTGCGGCCCAGCTGCTAGGATTATGACGGGCACCACCACACCCACCCTAATTTTCTTGTTTTCTTAACAACATAAACGTATTAACATATTTCTCTCTCCCCTTTTTTTTTTTCTAGACAGGGTTTCTCTGTATAGCCCTGGCTGTAACATATTTCTCTTTATTTCATTAAGTATTTAAATTAGCAAATGATAGTTGTACTATTTGTAAAAAGACAAAAGTAAAAATCATACATATTAATATGCATTATTTCAGGTTCAAAGACAAGCTGAAGCAGAAAAACGACAAACTCCGACCAGCTGGGACTATCACACGGAGAAATAATCAAAAGAGACAGAAAAACCTATTCCCAAAGCAAAAGTTGTATTCAACCAAGAAATTGAAAAAGACCCAATACCTGAGAATTTGTCCATGTCTTTGAAAGGCAGGCTGTACACGAGCTGCTGGTCATTCTGCTGCAGCAGGGCGGCCGCAGGGATGTGCTGCCTGACCAGGGAAGACAGCGACTCTGTGGCAGAGTATTTGTCTATATACATGCTAGGGAAAGCCAAAATCATAGTTTATGATTAGACAATAAATAATAAATTCTGAATGTTCTAAACCCTATCACTAAGCATGGCTAGGGCACAATACAGCAAGCCATGAGAAGAGTATCAGCAGGCTAAGGGTAAATGCGAACAGAATAAGGCCACAGGAGAACATGCCTAAGTTACCTCAGGCGGTAGCCGATTCCCCATTTGCTTTTTAGGAAAATTGAAGAACCAACACATTTCAGCATTCCTTGTGATATGACGGCTTTCCTGTCTACGAAGTAAAATTCACATTTCAATGTCTAAGTCAGCAATGGCGTACATACAGCATTACATCACCAATCATCATGATAACCTTATAGAAAGACACTAGAATTCCATCACCTATTTTCTCCCAATGAGAATATTGAGAGAAGACAAAGCCACACTGCTCGAACATGTTTCACACAGCTATTAACTAACAAAGCCAAGAACTGCCCTCCAGCAGCCCGACTCCAGTGTGCATACTCCAAATAGCTCAGGCCCTTCCTAGAAGAACCTATAACACAGGCGTTTTCATGATTCCTTTATAACCAAATGTACAAATAAAAGGAAACATAATAACAAAAATAAAAATGTTAGTTCATTACATTCTTTTTGATGTAGATACTAATGAAAAGATAAGTGATTTATCCATTTAACACTACACAATCAGCTGGAAAAAGAAGTTATAGTATCTCAAACTCTCAAACCTTTGTCCTGGGTGTTAAAAACCAATCCCAACATTCACAATTTTAACATATATAAAATGAGGCCAGTGCGAGCTACCTTAGAATGACCTGCTTACAAAGCTGGCCCCTGACTAGCAACTGGGAATCTGGATGTGGGAAGGTTTCAATTAGTGTCAACACAGACCTGGAGGACCACTACGTCTAAATGCTGCCCACAAAACCACAGCTGCCGCTGCCGGCTTGCTGCCCTTTCTGTCTGGAGCTGTGCAGGCTGGGAAGAGCAGCTCCAGGACCGCACAGGGGAGTCAGGGACACAGAGCCTCTGACAAACCGGCAGACAACAGTCCATTTGCATTTGCTTACAAGTAAACCCTGGGGACATCCAGGGCGTCTGGGAAGCACGCGCCTGGCTTCCTCGGGACTCCTGCCTTCCTCAGGACTCCTGCCTCACCAGATTCAGCCCCTTGCTAATTTTGTTTCAGAGCCTTTTATGATAATAAATTAGTATATAATGAGTGTGGGAAATCTCGTGTGAGTATTTTGAGAAATCACTGAAACAGGATGATCTGGAACACACTGAACATAGAAACATATAATTTTTAATTTTTAAGACTTTTTGTTTAGAATACGCACAACTGAGTAAATCTTTCTTTGTTCCTCAGGATTTTGCATTTCATGTTTATCTCCCTTATCTTTTAAAAGCAAAGCAAACATCTCACCGGCAAGGATGTCGGCCTCATCCATGAAGTGAGTACTAAACACGGTCACTCGGTTAGCCTTTCTGTATTTTAGAAGATTCCACACAATGTGGCGAGAGCAGGGGTCCATTCCTGCTGTCGGCTCGTCCAGCAGGAGGATCTGAGTGAACAAGGGTATAAGTGAAAAAGGCAAGAAAACCAAAATATTGAAAATGTATGTGGGTACTGGAAATTTTCTCTATTTCAAGATAGTGCTTTCATCCAAAATTCTCTCTTAAAGTTTGTATACATGTTTAAAACTGTGAATGAATCTTTTCCTTGGTTACTTATATATAAGACACTGGTATGACAATCAGAAAAACAAAATGACAAAAATATTCAATCTATTGCTATATATGATTAAATCTGTAAGCAGAGCAATTGATTTTTAGAGACAGATGTTCTGTATCATGACAAGGGACTCATTCTGGGCTGGAGGAGGAGATTTTTGGTCTACGTTTTGAGGGACACCTTTTCTCAAGCTAGATTCTTACTATGCGGCCTACACTGGGCTTGAACTCATTGTCTTCCCGACTCAGGTTTTAGGCCTGCACCACCTTATGTGGCTTCCAGTTGTTTTTAACTTAAAAAGCATGAAAGGGTGCTAGCAGGAAGTCCAATTAACAAGTCAGACTCTGTCCTGATCCCATCCATGCTACAGCAGAAAGGAGAAACACAGCAAGGCAGGGGTTTCCGTACGCTCTCTGTGCTAAGCACACACATGAGCTTTTTAACAGTGTGTAAGGTGAAGCTGCTTCTGCTTCTATAGGCCAGAGAACAGCATAAAAGAAACACAAGGAAAATCACTGTACCAGGTAGTGACTAACTCAAGGAACCTTTAATTTTGTCTTGACCTAACTTTTTAAATTTCTTATTTTTTTAAGCATGAGTGTTGTGCATGTATATATGTCTGTGAACTACATGTGTCCCTGGTGAACCACAGGCCAAAAAACTGTATCAGATCTCCCTGGAACTGGAGTTAGAAATGCTGGTGCTGGGAATTGAACACAGGTCCCCTGGAAGAGCAGCCTGTACTCTTAACCACTAAGCCACATCTCTAATACAATTTAAAGAGGTCTCATCAATGAAATTAACACTGTATTCACCTTTGGATTCCCAAGAACTGCAATTCCTAAAGACAGCTTTCTTTTCTGGCCACCACTTAATTTTTTTGCTTGATTATCTTTGATGGCTTGCATGTCCAAATCCAGTAAGACTTTCTGCACCTGTAAAAAAGTGTGAACAATGTTCTATTAACAACCATATCATTTTCATAGTCATCAAAATTAGTTTTTACATGTTTTAAGTTTTGAAGTACTATTTTAAGCATCATTTAAGCAGTATAATTTTTTAAATTAACTTTAATATTAACTAAAATGTTAAGTGAGGATGTGCTTAACTTTTACAAATATTATATGTAATACTGAAAATAATAAGTGAGCTGGGCAGTGGTGGCGCATGCCTTTAAATCCCAGCACTTGGGAGGCAGAGGCAAGCAGATTTCTGAGTTCGAGGCCAGCCTGGTCTACAGAGTGAGTTCCAGGACAGCCAGGGCTACCCAGAGAAACCCTGTCTCAAAAAACAAAACAAACAAACAAAAAAAAAAAAAAAAAGAAAGAAAGAAAAAAAAAGAAAATAATAAGTGACAAGGTTCTTAGGGAACAGTCTGCTCAGTTTTGTGCCTTGCTGGACGAGGCTGAGGGCTCTGTGTGTGCTGATGCAAGGGGAGTGACAGGGGGTGGGGGACGAGCAAATGAAAAGGAGGGAGGACAGAGGAGGGAGGACAGAGGAGGGCATCCCCTCAGGAGGAAAAGAGGATCATTTGCATGTGCTAGTGTATGTACTCCAAATCCATCTAATTCTTCATATTTTCATTTACTGGCCTAGAGGGCCTTTATGTTTAGATTTTCAAGCATATTTACTGTAAAATTATTATAAAGCATATTAATGTATAGGAAATACAGTGATGGTTTATGTAAGAACATACTTCTTGAATTATATTGTTGGCTGGTATTCCTTTGATTGATGCCAAAATTGATAAATTTTCTTCTACTGTCAGAACATCAAAGTTTATATCTGACTGTGGACATATGCCAATCATTTTTCTGGCTTCAAACATTTCATCTATTTCAGAGACTCTGTGTCCATATATAGAAGCAAACCCTAAAAGGAAAATATTCAAATTTACATTAAAGACATTGAGTATTAAAAATGCATGTTCTGATGTACCTAATTGCTTACTCATTTTGTTACAATGCATACACAAAGCCAGAATTAATACAAATTTGGAAGTTATATTCTCATTTTGACAGTACTGGTTATATATTTTCAATTATATTTCAATCTCATTTTCCTTCATTTCCAAGGCATATGATACAGTGGAAAGAGCAATAGTAAACTACAAGCTTAACATAAAACATATACATCACGACGGTGACAGTGCTTATGGTTCAACCACAATTTCTTTCACACCCAATACTATGAGACCCTGAGCAAGCCCCACAGCTGTGGACAAGCTGGCTGTACAGTTGGTGCTGAGCATCATAATGCCTCGAATTCCAGATTTCTTATCTCAACTGAATCAACTGATAATTTGATTATCAGATTTAAATGATAATTTGCTTTACTTAAGAACTACTAAGTCAACATGATAATGCATGGAGAACTTTAAAGGTCATGCATGTGTCTAAAGTGTAAAATGTTATGACTAATGTCCAAGAACATCTCAAGGAAAAATAAAGAACAAATCAAGCTAATTTTGAAAGTGAAGTCTAGTTTACAAAGTTGAAATGCAGGGTCAATACAGCCAGGCCCCTTTCTGATAAAGGTATTCCACTGGCAGTATTTAGTAACTGCAGAGACATGGTGTTTCCACACAGTTTCCACCGACAACATAATCCAGGCCAAGATGACTCCTCTGAGGCACTGCTCTTTAAGTCTGATTTTGTAAAACAATGTTAGTAGTTACCATTCTTTCTTTTAGCTGTATATTGAGATATTTGTGGGATTTCTAATAGCAATTTAATTTCCAATTAGTTACTGATTTATTCTTCCATGCAACTAAGAAATAAAGATATGTACATATAAAGATGTAATGGAAATGGGTATAGAAAATAAATTTTTAAAAAGTAAATACAGCCGGGCGGTGGTGGCGCACGCCTTTAATCCTAGCACTTGGGAGGCAGAGGCAGGTGGATTTCTGAGTTCGAGGCGAGCGTGGTCTACAGAATGAGTTCCAGGATAGCCAGGGCTATACAGAGAAACCCTGTCTCAAAAACCAAATCCCAAAACAAACAGAAAGTAAATACAAAGAAAGTTAAAATTATAGCTTTTGCTTTAATAAGTATCATGGAAACCATTTTTATTTTAAAAAATAAGTGTACATAGTATGGAATAAACTTCCTCACAGATAAATAGCTATTCCAAATCGCTGACCTAAATCATCTAGTGCACACATAAACAGGACTAACACTTGCTACATACTGTGACTCCTTGGCTAATAACACTAAAGGAAATAGGAGATTTTGTTTCTCAAATGAGAGAACTCTTACCATCAGAAGGTGGGCACAGTCCACACAGAATATTCATCAGTGTGCTTTTCCCTGTTCCACTGTGGCCCAGCAGCGCAGTAATCTGACCTTCATATATGTCAAATGACAAATCTAGTTCATGGAAAAAAATAAGGCTCAAATCTTTATGTATCTGTTCAGCTCTATAAGGCAATTCATAATTCCACACAGTCTTAAGGAAGACAAACTTCAATTTATAAAGTTACCAACATAGTTTAAGCAGATTAAGTAGTCTGGACAGAGTCGGTGATATAAATAGCAGGAAATATTAAAAAAAAATCTGTTGTTGCTTTGTTCTGACACTAAGAATTAAGGTATATACAAAATATTTGAAGGTTTTCTGTGTACTGGCTTCTAAGAGTTGTCAAGGAAATTATACAGAAATTTCTCTCACCAAGGTATCTGAAGATAAGTTAAATAAAGTGGAACAAAACAAACAAGACTAGAAATCGACGCCAGAAGCTAAGAGGTAAGCGAGAACAGAAAGGCTCCTCATGGGAAACTTTACTGTCATTTTGTGTGTACAGATGTTTTGCCCATGTGTGTCAGATCTCTGTTGTTAGAGACGACTGTGTTCTGCCACAAAGGTCCTGGAAATTGAACTCAGGTTCCTCTGGAAACAGGACAGTGCTCCCTGGATAGCAGGCTAGTGTGCAGTGGTCCTCCAGGGTTTCAGCTTCAGCCCCTGCCTGACTCCTTTCACTGACGGACTGAGGGGTGAGGTGAAATAGGCCCTCCCCTCTCCAGGCTGCCTTTGCTCCTGGTGCTATCACAGCAGCAGGCACATGAGCACATGAGCTGTTGTCTTACTGCGAAACTGTGAGGCACTTTAAAATGTTACAGAAACAAGTGCTTTTTTGGACACAGGATTTACAGATGTTTCTTCCAGTCCAGGACTGGGTCATTTCCTTAGCAGTGACTTACCAGCAGCAGCAGACTTTGATTTTCAATCAGTTAAAAGTTCATGCTTTTGGAATCATACCTATAAAACTTTTCTCTAATCACGTCTGAAAATATTTGCCGTGTTTTGCCTTCTCTGGGTTTCCTGTCATGTTCAGTTTTGCCCTCGGCTGTATGACTCATGCTCCACTTGCTTTTGTCTGCAGTGCTCAGCATGGGTCACAGGTCAGGTTTTTACAGTTACTGTTTTGTTTTCAACTTTAATGAAAAATTAATTATTCATAAAATATAATATTTCTGTCCTTTCTATTTCATTGATTTTTCAATGTCTTTTATGCCAAAATTATACTGTCTTGACTACTATATAGCATTTATATGAAATCTTGAAACAATGTAATATTAAATTACAAATTTGTTATTTTTTTTCACATTTGTTTTGGCAATTCTATATCTGTTGCATATATATAATTTCAGAATCCATTTTTTCAAAATGAACAAAAAAAATCTAACAGAATTTTGTCTGAGTGTGAATCTACAAAATACAGATAGAATTCACATGTATACGTTCATTCTTCCAACCCTTAAACATGGTATCTCTACCTGTCTAGTTCTTAAAACTCTTATCAGCAATAATCTATACTTTTTAAGAACAACTTCCAGTTGAATAACTCACACTGGAGGTCACAGATAACCTTTAATTTTAAGTAAAACAACAGAAGAATCATTTATCATTAATGGCACTGTAGCCAGAAATGGTGACATTCATGCATTGGGTATAAGTTAAGAATTGTTAGCTGGGCGGTGGTGGTGCACACGCCTGTAATCCCAGAACTCTGGGAGGCAGAGGCAGGTGTATTTCTGAGTTCGAGGCCAGCCTGGTCTACAGAGTGAGCTCCAGGACAGCCAGGGCTACACAGAGAAACCCTGTCTCTAAAAAACCAAATCCAAAAGAACAACAACAACAAAAAAAAAAGAATTGTTTATGCTCATCAAAACATATTGTTCATAACCAAAAGGCAGGCTTCACATTGGAACAGAATATTCAAATACCTTTATCTAACAAAGGCCATGAACCTAAAATATTAAAAATAAAAACCTTAAGTAGGTATTTAAAAAAAAAAAAAAGAACATTCAAATGTCCAATGAAGGGACAGTAAGGAGCATTATTTACTGGGCCATGATAGAATAAAACCATCCTAACGTACCACGGTACCTACTAGAACACAGCCACATGAACTGAAAATGTCGGTGTGCAAGTGTATTGTACAGATCCTGGAAGATACTGACACATTGCTAAATGTACTCCAGTTCTCCAGACAGAGTTCACAAAAAAAGAATCTTATAACAAGATAAATAATACCTATATATGTACACAATAATAAAATATAATATTAATTTGACTAGAATATAATATATAAACTGGCTCAAACTGTTAGGTGTTTTCTCTCTTTCCATCACTTTATAGTGTCAGAGAGTGTTGGTTCAGGAAGCACAGGCTCCCAGTACGTGAAGGAACAAGAACCTTTTCACTGAGGTCTCCAGCAACTGTTAGATGTGTTCACTGAGGTCTCCAGCAACTGTTAGATGTGTTCACTGAGGTCTCCAGCAACTGTTAGATATTTTCAGGCCAACAGATACTACTTTCTGGCTTTATAACTTGCATGTCGTAAGTTTCATTATCAACATTAGTCACACAGAGTATCTATAATGGGAACACAGCGAATCTTAACAGGTGAGTTTAACTTTCACAACAACAATGCAGACCGGTTCTCCGTCTGTACTACGATGCTGTGGACTACGTGCTGGGCCAGCTACTTACTTCTCAAAGCCTCCACATTCTCCTTTTTCTTTCTGTAGGCTTTCTGAATACCACTTATTCTGAAAAACACAGATTCATATTTAAATTATACATGAAATTTTATAATCACATGTGTTAACATATATGATATTTTTATCCAAGCTGTCTTGTCTTAAGATGCAACTTTTACATTTTGAACTAGCTATACATCTCTAGCAATACAAGACCCTTTCCACACTGTTAAGATAGGGTTGCATGCACAGAGTAAGGTACAGTTATTCAATTTTGAGGAGAAAAATTGAAAATAAGAATAAATTTGCACACAAAAAGAGACTAGGCTGAAATATTTAATAGGAAAAATAATAAACCAGCTTCCTGCTAAAACAACCAAGTAACAGTGAAATGAGGGACCTGTCTAAAGGTGCTACAGAAAGGGACTCCTGGCCCCACCTCAGGCACCGCCCACACCGTCTGGAGCTGAGGGAAGGGAGTGAAGCACTTGTCTCAAGGAATTTACAGATTATCCTCATCTTTCATTAAGCAAATGATTCTTACATTAGTAAAGGAGATACAAACTAGATGTCATTTCGTGTAAGCACTACCAAACTGCCTACAATGTGGATTTTCTCATCCCATATCTTCTATGATAGTGTAACAGAAGATTTAAATGTCGTAATTTCCATCAACAGTTCTTCCTATACCTAAAAATTAAACATACCTTATAGCTTCTTTTCCTATAAATTCTGAAGAAACGGGTTCAACAATTTCATTGAGACTAATATTCCCATTAATGTTGCCCTCTGATAGCTCCTTATAGTTTCTTTTGCTTTTTGACCAATAGGATGGCTTCAAAAAGTACAAGGATGACCTCCTCAAGCCAAATTCCCCTAAAAATAAACATTAAAACCTGAGTTATACAAATTATTTTTGAAAGCATATTTAAATCATAGTAAATAACCTTACTTTAATTTTAAATTTAAAAGTCCTCTTACAAGGGTATGGTAGCACACCTGAAATCCAGGTACTTGGGAAGCAGAGGCAGGCAGAATTCAAGGCCAGCAGAAACTATATAGCAAGTTCCAGACCAGCAAACCTTGTCTCAAAGAAAATTAGTATAAATTAATGAATTCAGGTCATATTAACTAGGAGTTATCATATTATACAGGCCTGGAATATAGAAAATATAACTACAACAACAAAAATGAGGCCAAGGCCAGGCAATGGTGGCACATACCTTTAATCCCAGCACTTGGGAAAAAGACAGGAGGATCTTTGCGTTCAAGGCCAGCCTGGTCTATACAATGAGTTTCAAGAAAGCCAGGGCTACACAGAGAAACCCTGCTCAAAAAAACAAAAATAACGGGGCCATAAATTTGGGGCAGGGGCTTGGGGTGGTGATGGGGGGAATATGGAAAGAATTGGAGGAAAGTAAAAGGAGACATGATGCAAATGGTTTTTGTTTTTTGTTTTTGTTTTTGAGACAGGGTTTCTCTGTATAGCCCTGGCTGTCCTGGAACTCACTCTGTAGACCAGGCTGACCTCGAACTCAGAAATCCGCCTGCTTCTGCCTCCCAAGTGCTGGGATTAAAGGCGTGCGCCACCACCGGCACAAATGGTTTTTAATCTTTAAAATTAAAGCTAAATTTTAGAAACATAAAAAGTGCTTGGAGTTATGAGGCTGCTTTGGAGCTTAGAGGGTAAAATAAAAGTTTTAAAAGATTAATATAATGAAGGACTAAGTTGTGAAGGGCAGCTAGACTGTCAAAACAAACATCTCTCTTGTTACACAATCTCTTCTTGTTCACTAGGGGCTAGTGAATATCCAATATGTGTGTGTGTGTGTGTGTGTGTGTGTGTGTGTATTTTATATATATATACATATATATATATATATGTATATATATATAAAACTTAAGAGCAAACTGAACCATCAACATGATGTAAAATACTCTATCTAGGAGAAAGAGTAAATTGATAGTATATGAGAAAAACTACATTAGAATCTCTACAGTAAGCAGCCACATACCTGGAATGACTTGGTCGAGATATACAGCCAGGAGGACATAGAACACACTGTCAAGAGCTAGCATGATAATAGTAATAATTAGAGGATAGGGACCTTCAGTCAAATTAGAAAATAAGGCACCCTCATTAAAATCTTCTAAATGCATGACCTAAAGGAGGAAAAAAAAAACCCATTAAGTTTATTCCATAAAAATGATTAGAACAAAGCTAACATTACTAAGCATAATTCGTTAAATCCAGAGTAACATTAACAGAATTATTTTTTTAAAAAAAGTAATTAGTAATATGCTCTTATAAGGAAAACAGACCAGAAAAGAAGTTTATCTAAAAGATTCACTTTACCATGATTTCTATTGTGTGCAGGGTTTTTTTTTGTTTGTTCGTCTTTTTTGTTTGTTTGTTTGTTTGTTTTGAGACAGGATGTCACTATGGAGACCAGGCTGACCTTGAACTCACAGAGATCTATCTGCTTCTGCCTCCTTACTAGAGAAGGTATTTAGGGGGATGCTGAGATTAAAGGAATGCACCACTATGCTCCTTTTAATTCCTGTTTTCCCCAGTCGGTATACAACCCTCCTTAAGTCATTTAATTCTAACAGAAGGATAAACAAGGAAATAAATAAAGGAAGTAATGTGTGATGCTAAAACCCCAAGAAAATAGAACTCAATAAATTTTGCAGGATAAAATTATGGTCCGCATGTCTGTAATACTGAAAAGAAGGTGTGTTGGTTAATGTAACTCCTAAAGTACACACAGTAGGCACATGTGCTACTGTGGAATGTTCTGGAGGCAAAGGCCCTGCTCAGGTACAAGTTCTTCCCGTGTGAATAAACTCACTTTACCACCCTCAATTTCATTCCTCTCATCTGTGAACGGAAGGAGATCAATTAGATGACATTTAAGGATTCTGTCACTCCCAACGAAAACCTATGACCATAGTCCCTCTTTGTGAAGAGAAGAGAGACTCAGTATAGCCTCAAAGTGTGGAACAATAACTCTTAAATAATTAAATCTTGTTTAATGTGCTTATAAATAATCTATTGTAATGTTACCTCATAAAGCTTCTACATAACATCAAATATAAATCAAATATAGTATGAAATCATATTTCTTTGTACAACAACTGAGTTTATGTTCTACTCTATAAATAGTTCCTTAAGAATTTTTTTCATTTGATTCTGACTATACATTTAAGAAAAAATAAAAAGAAAATTCTGTTTTATTATTTTATTCATATGAGCGTTTTGTTTGCACACATGTCTGAGCATCCCGTGTATACCTGGTGCCCCTGAAAGCAGAAAGGGGCATCAGATCCCTAGATCTAGAATTATAGCCACTTGAAAGCCACCGTGTTGGCATTGGGAACTGAACTTTGACCCTCGGGAATCAGAGTAGCTAGTTATCTTAACAGCTAAGCTATCTCCCCTGCCCCAGTGCTAAGTGTTAGAGAAATGGCAATCGCATAGTTCCTGACAGAGAGAGCCCACCACAAGCACACAGTTCGCTAGTCTCATCCTGACAACTTTGTTCTGTATCATGCACAACTTTCTGCTCAGCATTCTTCTAAAATAAATTTATAAATGTTTACAGTAAAGCAATGAAGACTACTTGGAACTTAAACAAGTAAGTTCAATGAACTGAGTTACTCCTCCAAAACAGCATTATGATACACACCAAAGCAAAAACCGGGCAACTGATAAGCAAGATTTAACTGAAATCTTAAAATTGAAGAAACTCTAAGAGAAAACAGATATAAAATGGACTCTGTAGTATATTTCGTTCTGATGCTATTTAAGTTTCCAGACCTTTCTTTCTCATGAAATGCTAGTGATGCTTGTTTACAGAAAAAAGGTGATATTCGTGGCAGGACAAGATGCTGCCTGAGCCGTCGACAAGACAAAGTACTGGGTGGACGGGGGATGCACGGACACACAACCCACCTGCGCAATCCCAATCAGAAAGGCGCACTGACACAAAGGGCTGAAGAGCCACACCAGCGACCGGGGGAAGCTTTCCACGAGGACTATCAACAGACCGACGAATCCAAACACCACGGTGACGAAAAACTCAACGACTCCCACGTGTTTTGACTTTTTAAAAAGAGGTGTCAGCATTAAAGCAAAAAACACCTAAAAAAGCATAAATGTAAGGTTACTGTATACCTTTTATATACTGACCCAAAGGAAAATTAACTTTTTTATGAAAGACGCATTACTGGGAAAGTACAGCTACTAAAATGCAGTTTCTAACTGTTATGGGAGGTGTTTGTTTTCATAACTGACAAATATTAATGATCATATCTTATCTGTATGATGGGGAAATATAACCACATTTATACAGCAGCATCCATAAGGAACTAGCTAGCTCCAGGGCCCACTGCCTTTATCCCCTCACCTCCCAATCCCCAACCTCCACACTGAGGCTTCAGACACATACTGCTGTACCCAGGCGTCGTGTGGGTGAAGGAAACCCAGACTCGGGTCCTGATCTTTGTAAGACAAGCACTCTACCCACTGAGTTATCCTCCAGGTCCCCAGTAGCCTTTAAACAAAGAACCTGGTTTTAGACTGAGTATTAAAAGTAATATATTAGGTTATTATGCTAGAAACTTGAGTTATTTATAACTGATTATTTTAAAGAATGGAAATGATAATAAAATTATTTAACTATGCATATGGGCACATAAATCAATCATAATGACACAAAAGTTAGTCATTATATTCAGTCAATATATTAAATAAATATCAAGACTACTAAAGAACTAGATCTAAAGAATGACCTTGAAACCTTTAAACCTCATTGTCCAATAGAACACACTAATTTGAAAAGGTAAGGGCCTCGAAAAGGAGAAAGATGTGGTGTGTAGTCTCCACAGGACAAATAGAGACAATACTAGAAGACATATGTGTAAAACACAATACACCAAAACAAGTTAGATTTAAACATATATTATACTATAAGTTTTCTAAGCAGCATGATAATATAATACTATACCATGTACTATTTGGTTATTTATCTGTAACTTATTAGTAAAAATGTCTTTAATGGAAAGTTGTCTAAGTTAATCAAAGAAAAATATCTTAACGACATTACCAGGGTCCTTTGACATTTCGAGGTAAGATACTCACAGACGACAATCCATATAAGAAGAACAGCAGAAAGATCACGATGCTGCTACTCTGTGGGAATAGCGAAGACGCTGTTGCAATGACAGCCATGAGAAGGGACATAAGGAAAATCAAACTTGTGTACAGAAGAACCCAGGAAAGCCTATGATGAAAGCACAAACACACCGCTGTCAAATGAACGAGCTTCAGCAGTGGAAAACCCACTTTACACTAAATGTCAAATTTGATTCAGCCATTTTGCTCTTTAAATCAATTTATCTGCATGTGTTCATGTGTTCATGTACTGAACACTAACATTAGGAAATGAAGAATAAAGGACTAGCCAAGCCGCAGCGGGATGTGACTGACAGAGATCAAATGATCTCAGAGTCAAAAGCTTTACCATGCAATAGCAGTGCATGCTTAACTTAAAGCTCAAACTCTCAAATGCCCGAGAGCACTGGCATTGCTGATTCTCTTAAAATGTAAGAGTTTGCTAATTATTTTCTTTATGAAATGAACTATGCTTAAACCCCTGATGGCTTTGGTTATCATAAACCCAAAAGTCCTTACCAATTAATAGCAATAATTACCATACTTACAAGATGTGAGCTACGGATCAGTAAGATCAACTAGAATCACTGTTTTAATTCAAGATTTCCCTTCAGTCAGAGCTCAGTGGAAATAGCATTAGTATTTAATTTCACATTTATTTATTTTCCCATTAGCACTGAAGAATCATTTTAAAGAAAACTTTACATTTATTTAATAATAGATTTATTTAATTTATTTAAATGATTTAAATTCATCTAGCAATCTCAATACAAAAAATAATAATACAATGCCTTAAAGGCCATTTCTAGAACATTTAAGAAAAACAAAAGGTGGGTGTGCTGGTGCACACCTTTAATCCCAGCACTCAGGAAGCAGAGGACAGCAACTCAAGTTCCTGTGAGTTCAAGGCCAGCCTGATTCACCTAGGAAGCTCCAAGACAGAGTTACTTAAGGAGACCCTCTCTCAAAAGAGCAGTGGGGGTTTGGAGAGATGGCCAGTGGTTAAGATCGTGTGTTCCTCTGGCACATGACCTGGGTTTGATTCTAGCACCAACATGGTGGCTAAGAACTATCTCTAACTCCAGTTCCAGGGAATCCAAACTCCTCTTCTGGCTTCTGCAGACACCGTATACTCACAGTACACAGACATGCATGCAGGCAAAACATCCATAAACATGAAATAAAAATTTAAAAAACAAAGAAAATGTTAAGACATAACAATACCACTATATAAAGTTTTATACATGTTACAATAAACCAAATAAAAATTTGTAAAATAAGGGCTAGAGAGATGGCTCAGTGGTTAAGAGTTCTGGCTGCTTTTCCAGGGGTCCTGAGTTCAATTCCCAGCAACCACATGGTGGCTCACAACCATCTGTAATGGGATCTGATACCCTCTTCTGGTGTGTCTAAAGATACCTACAGTGTACTCATATAAATAAAAATAAATCTTTTTTAAAAATTGTAAAATGAATTTTTGTATTTACAAAATTGCTTTGTAAATACAATAATAAAAAATTATAAACTTAATAGTTTCCACTAAAAATACTAACCTTCCTCTTAAATAGGCTAAAAAGAAACCAATTTTTGTTTAAAACAACATCTGGCAATCTAGCCTAGGTTGGCCTCATACTCAAGACCCTCCTGACTTGATTTCCTGAGTTCTAGCACTATAGGCAGGCACAAGCCAGCCTGCTTACAAACAGACTGTCTTATTACACAGTAGAAATAGGAGAGGAGAGTACTTAGTTATTTATAAATATCCATGTCTCTATAAAATTAGCACTGTGTTTAAAATGGTAATATATTAACCTTTACCTATGGGAACTTTTTCTCCACTGTGTCTCTATAAATTGCCTATACGTTTCCCATCTTAATTTACTGACGTTCTCAAGTAAGGAAGAGAATCTGGAAACTACATGTGCAGACCTTAATCTTTTAACTAAGCTTTCAGTGTTAAGGTATGCTCTGATCTGAGGGAAGGGCATTAGTCGTCAGCTTCTAGTTTTTAGAGGTTTCCTATCTTCTGTGCAATGATACAATGATATACATGATGCATGACTCAAAGGTTCGAACAGACTGTGAAATAAAATGTTGTCAACAGAAACTTCTAATAAAACAAGCAGCTAATTGACTAGCCTCAAATTCTAAGAAAAATGGAAAAATCAAGTTGAGTAAATAAAAGTACACTGCTGAAGATCATTATATTTACTATAACTATTAATTACACTAAATAGTAAACCATTGAACGTACCAAAAAGCAGTGTCATGAAGTCCCATTATCTTTAAAAATTCCTTCAACTTTTTTTCTTTTTCTGCTACGATGTGAATTGCCAGAAAGTACCCAAAGGGTGAAAAGGCTATGACGAGGTAGATGAGGATGACCCCTCGGGGGAAGGTGTCAATTTCCACAAGAGCAGCCTCTCCCATGATGACAGCTTTGGTGGACTCCAGCTCCCTCCACACAGAAACATTGGTCTTCAACTACAATTAGAAAGTGTAAATACATTAAATTAATTAGTTCTAACAATAGTTCCTAATAAAATTTGGTTATTATACACCTAAAAAAGTAATCTCATGCAAATAAAATATTCAAAGAGTCACACTGCTGAAATAAGAGTGACCATCATATCATGATATAAAGTAGAATTCTGCTTTTAATTCATTCTGGATATTAGAAGTTTTATGACTGTGAATGAATAAATTTTGATTAATTCATCCAATAAAATAAAACCATGCCATTTTATTAACACATTAAGCAGAATAAAGGGAAAATAAAAATATGTTTCAATTATGAAAATGGAACCAATTCTCTGAAATCTTTCATTTCTGGTAAATAAATGATGTGCACCCAACTATTACTAATGACAAAATGACATTCTTTAAAAATTCAACTGGGGCCGGAGAGATGGTGCAGCAGGCCAGAGCTGCTCTTCCAGAGGACTTGGGTTCAATTCCCAGCACCCACATGAGAGCTCACAGTGGACTCTGTCTCCATCCCAGGAGATCTGACACCCTCACACATACATTCAGGAAACACACCGATGCACATATAATAAACATAAAACATTTTAAGAAAAGAAAAGCTTTGTTTCTTCTTCAGGGCCAAAGGAAGCATTAATAGCCACCATTCCTATGGCTGTATTTTAGAAAGTTCTCTTAAAGAACATGTTTTCTGGGGCTGGAGAGATGGCTCAGCAGTTAAAGACATTAACTGGTTCAAATCCCAGCACCCACGAGGCAACTCACATCTGTCTGTAACTCCAAGGTCTGACCCTCTCACATAGATATATGTGCAGGCAAAACGCCAATGTGCATAAAAACAAAAAGGCAAATAGATTTTTAAAAAGAGCATATTTTCTTACTGCTTTAAAACCGATACATGTAGAAAGAACATAGCTATAGATTTGTGTAATAAAAATGCTTACCAATTCATACTTCTAATATCTAAATGAATACCCAAACTACAAATCTGTACTATCCACAATGGTCTAGGCTTATAATTGCTAATGTCTAACTAAAACATGATTAAGTTTTATATTATATCAGCTAATGTTTCAGTCTTTATCTTAAGCACAACACCCCTGAATTAGCACAGTATTACAAACCCCTAATACCTTCATAGCATGCAAGCTGCAAGAATTTATAAGACAATTTTACATACGTAATTTATTTGGATTTTTACAAGAGTCCTGTCACAAAGGAAAGCAACATTGTTACAGTCAATGTGCTCCTTACAGTTCACCACTAGGAGGGCCAGGCCTCTGGCTTAGGTTTCTATCCCACTTGTACAGCCATTCGCATACTCTGACTGTGGAGTCCAAAGGCCATCATTTGGTCCTCTGTCTGTGATTCAGAGTCCTGAAGTTACTTGATGTTACTTTATTTCAGGTTCTATCTCAGAGGGTTGTTAAACATTAAATGAATTATACTAGAATATAACTTTAAAATTGTTTAATAAATAAAAGATAATGTTTATGAAAGAGAAAATAAAATCTAGCACTACAATTAAGATAATAAAAGTAGCTACCTTCTTTAACTTATATGAATTCAAAGGGAAAGGTCTAAAAGCTCAGATCCTTCATATTATAAAAATATTTCAGAAACATTACCTATAATCAATAAATAAAATACCAATATTTAATATGTTGAATCATATTCAAAAAACTATCCAATAAAGGCTTCAAATTTCATTTCACCTTTTTTCTCAAATATTATATAATATTTATATTTTTAAGTAAATTAACCAAATTTGACTTCAAAGAATTAAGGAATAATTGTTAAAATGTGGTGTGGTTTTCTTCCTTTGTTCCTTTACCTGTATGATGGCAGCATCTATTGATGCCTGTAAAACTGTAAACCCTGAAGACCAGTACTGGGCAGCATCGCATGACTTTGAACAGCCTGCTATAGGGAGAAAATATGAGACATAAAATTCTGTACAATACTGTGAGTGCTTTCTTCTGAAATAGTACAAGGCAGTTTAGCAAAGGAACATAATCAATCATTCTCCACAGGACCAAAGGAAGCCAGGAACTGTCCCTCAAAGACAAGTATCTGTTAAGATTCCTCCTGGTTTGAATGCTCAGACTAAATTACACATGCTGTGGGGGCACAGTGGGCCAGTGGGTAAAAGTGCCTACCACACAAGCCTGATAACCCACGTTTTATCCATGGTAGCCACAAAAAGCTAGATGTGGTAGTTATGTGTAACCCAAGCATTCCTGTGGTGAGATGACAGAGATAGACAGAGGGTCATGGGCCAGCTAGCCTGAGTATGAAGCAATAGAAATAACAGAAGAGAGCCGGGCGGTGGTGGTGCATGCCTTTAATCCCAGCACTTGGGAGGCGGAGGCAGGCGGATTTCTGAGTTCGAGGCCAGCCTGGTCTACTGAGTGAGTTCCAGGACAGCCGGAGCTACACAGAGAAACCCTGTCTCGAAAAACCAAAAAAAAAAAAAAAAGAAAAGAAATAACAGAAGAAATCCTCCCTCAACAAGATAGAAGAAGGCCAACTTACAAAAGTTTCCTCTGACCTTTAACACAGATGCAGCAGAATTTACAGTTACATACATACATACATACATACATACCACATAACACACACATACACATACATACCCCACTTAAAGCAAAATGTACACATGAGAGGATACTGAATGATTGTCAGGCGCCCCTAGGAAAGGCTGAAGGCATGCAAGTGACACTCTGGAGATGACACATCATATTGCATGGTCTGTGATGCGTGAACTCTAATTTGCAAGGCCTTTAGAAAACTCATCTTGGAATTAATTCTTGCAGCTGACATGCCTTTCCTGTCATTATTAAATTAACATAATAATTCCTGGGCATTAGCCCACCCTATTGGGCAGATTTTCTGCAGATCAAAGAAGATGTACTTTCTTGTAGCAATGCTATGTAGATAAGTTGGTGATTTTATAATTCCTAATAATGGTTTTAAAGAATTCCTAAATTTATACAAGTATATTTTGAGTCTTCTAAAGAAAGCGCTGCAATTAGGGCTCTATAAACAGGATAATTACACTATGATAGAAAACAGGCTTGAAAGAGATTTATGATCAGGGAAAACATTGCTTTTAGGCTAGATGTAAAACCGTTATCCAATAACTAAGGTCATAAACTGGGAATAGATAATTTATTGGATGTGCAAAGACAAAAATAAAACATTGACTAATTTATCTATACAAAACTTCAATACTAATGAGACACAAGGCAGATGATTTGCCTCTTGACCAAAGCAATGCTAACTTAAGACATAGAATTAATGTTTTAGGGCTGGAGAGATGGGTCAGCAGCTAAGAGCACTGACTGCTCTTCCAGAGTTCCTGAGTTCAAATCCCAGCAACCACATGGTGGCTCACAACCATCCATAAAGAGATCTGATGCTCTCTTCTGATGTGTCTGAAGACAGCTACAGTGTACTTAGATATAATAATAAATCTTAAGGAAAAAAAAAAGAATTGTTTTAAATGCTTAATGAACCTGTGCAGCTAGTGACAGACAAATGTATAATTAGATAACTAGTCTTAATGGAAACACATGTAACTATCTCTGTTGTGCCTTCTTATTCAATTTATGATTTGAATTTATGTTTGAGAGTGTCAACTTTTGAAAAAAGACGCTTGGAATATCATGTGATCATGCAGCCTGAAAAAGCACAAGAACTAGGAACTATGATAAGAGAACAGAGAGGGAAGAGAGCAGAGAGAGCAGAGACAACAGAGAGAGAGCAGAGACAGCAGAGAGAGAGCAGAGAGCAGAGACAGTAGAGAGAGAGCAGAGCAGAGAGACAGCAGAGAGAGAGTAGAGAGAGAGCAGAGCAGAGAGAGAGCAGAGACAGCAGCAGAGAGAGAGCAGAGACAGCAGAGAGCAGAGACAGCAGAGAGAGAGCAGAGACAGCAGAGAGCAGAGACAGCAGAGAGAGAGCAGAGACAGCAGAGAGCAGAGACAGCAGAGAGAGAGCAGAGACAGCAGAGAGCAGAGACAGCAAAGAGAGAGCAGAGACAGCAGAGAGCAGAGACAGCAGAGAGAGAGCAGAGACAGCAAAGAGAGAGCAGAGACAGCAGAGAGCAGAGACAGCAGAGAGCAGAGACAGCAGAGAGCAGAGACAGCAGAGAGCAGAGACAGCAGAGAGAGAGCGCAGGCGTCTTCTTACCATGACACAGGGTTTTTTTCTTAACAGCAGGTTTCTTCTTACTGACAAGGGCAGGGCTTTTCATACTCAATAAAAAGGTAGAAGCTTTTGCTTTCTATGAACAATGAAGATTGGAGCTTATTTTTCATCCAGAAAGAGTGAGTTCTTTCTGCATTGGTGCTTGCTCAATAAAACCTGCTCATAGGGGCTTTTGCTTTGCTCTATCTACCAAACATATATATATATATATACATGTATGTATGTATGTGTATATATACATATATGTAAGTATATTGTATGTGTATGGTATATGTAAATATGCATGAATACTTGTAGAGTGGATGAGACAGATGGTTGAGCCCAACAAAAAATGTAAATAGTATGTATGTATATATAAATGTATGTGTTACTGTGCATACAGCTTGTGTACAAGTTTTTCTAAGCATGACTTTCTTTTCCTGGTTCACTAAAAGTTAATTGCTCCAAGCCTCCCTCTTGCCTGTCCAGCAAAAGGAGAGGATTCTGGGCAAGAAAGAAAGGAACCTTAGCAAAAACTCCTCTACTAAATTCCCTGCTGCTGCACGGCATAGGTTAATTGCCAGAGAATTATAAAGTAAGTAAGAGTTACGCTTTCCAACAATTACCCAAGCACAGAGAATTATAAAGTAAGAGTTAAACTTTCCAACAATTACCCAAGCACAGACAATTATAAAGTAAGTAAGAGTTAAGCTTTCCAACAATTACCCAAGCACAGAGAATTATACAGTAAATGAGAGAGAAAGAGTTAAGTTTCCTCAGTGCTTAATGAAGCAGAGAACAGTAGAAAGAGTTAAGTCCCTACAAGGCTGGCGGTCATCGTCTTTTGGCTGTGTCCCACTTCAGCCCCTAAGGCCCGCCGCCGCCGGCAGATAGCAAATGAATAAAGGTGAAAATTCATTATAAATATAATTCTTTAAAAGTCACTTTTCTAGGGCTGGAGCTAAGAACACCAGCTGCCACTGTGGAAATCAGTGTGGCTGTTCTTCAGGAAGATGGAACTGATCTACCTCAAGTTCCAACCATACAACTCTTGGGCATATACCTAAAAGATGCTTCACCCTACCACTGAGACACTTGCTCAACCATGTCCAACGCTGTTCTCTTCATAATAACCAGAAACTGGAAACAACCCAGATGCACTTCAACAGAATACTGGATAAAGAAAATGTGGAACATTTATACAATAGAGTACTACCTACTCTGCCACTGGGGGCGGGGGGAAGACTATCATAAAATTTTCTGGCAAATGGATGGAACTAGAAAAACATCCTGCATGAGGTATTGCAGATCCAGAAATATGGAATATTTTCACATACGCGTGGATATTAGCAGTGAAGTCAATGACAACAATCCATAGAACCATGTAAGGTAGGCATGGAGTAAGGGACTAGAGGGAACAGATAGATCTCATGAGACAAAGGAAATATAACTACTATTTATGAATATATTGATGAGGGGGACTGGAGTAGAAGATCAAGTAGGAACGGGAAGGGGAGAAGCGGATGAAGGAGGAAGTATGGGCAGAGGCCGCTACAGTTAAGGGATATTTGAGGGCTAATATGGAAACCTACTATAGTAGAAACCTAAATATATACATATATGAAGGTGATCCACATGAAAACACTAGTGGGAGAGACAAAGACTAAACTGGCCATCTCTTGTCACCAAATGAAACATCCAATAGCAGGTTTGGGTAGCATCTAATTGAGTTGTTGGCCAAAAGGGCCCCACAGGAATCTCCAAACAGCCCAGGCTATTACCAAAACTCAAGGTTACTTTCCACACACTGACAGCAAAGCCCTACTGCTGAAGAAAGCACCTACACAACTCCCTGACCATGGAGATGTCAAGCTGGTGCCTCTATAAACTGTCTGCCCGTGTTCCAGCATCTTTGTTATAGAACAGCACTCTATACACTACCAAAAGAAAAACATAAGCACCAAGCCAGCCACAAACCTTTTAACTACAGTGGCGAGCTACCTATAAGATATGCTGGGACAATGATGGCACAAAGTTTGTGGTAGTAACCAACCAATAACTGATCTGACTTAAAGCCCATTAGATGGAACCCATAACCAACAGTGCTTGGGTAACCAAGAACCAGGGACTAGAGAGCCCAGGAGCATTCGGCAAAACCAAACAGTACAGATCTAAAAACAGACAAATGAAATAGCGATAAAATTCCACTAATAGAAAGCTGCTACACTTGTGATCTGTGCCTTATTCAGCCATCATCAGAGAAGCTTCTACTGAAGTGGATGGAAACAAAATCAGAGACCCACAGCCAGACATGACACAGAATCCAAGGCCTTAGAACACTCAGCCCTAAATAAGATGTCTCTAGCAAATCCCTCCCCTCAGGGAACCCTGAGGAAGGAGACAAAAAGAATGAAAAAAGCTGGGGAGGGACAGGAAGAATGGCCAAGTGGCCTGAGAAAAATCTGCAACTGACAGGGGTGGGGATGGGGGAGCATCTCCAGGAAGAGAGAGAGACCTGGGATAAGGGAGGTAGCAAGAATCAATGGGAGCACCCTAGCTGTGACTCACAGCATTGGGAATGTGGAACCTGAAGAGGCCACCTCCTGTAGCCAGGCAAGAAGCCCAAGGGGGCGACCCAAAACCTATCCTGTCTACAAGAAATACAGAGATGAGGTGAAGCAGAGACTGAGGGAATGGCCAAAAAATAACCAGCCCAACTTGAGACCCATCCCATGGGCAAGCACCAATCCCTGACACTATTAATGATACTGTCATGCTTGCAGACAGGAGTCTAGCATGGCTGTCCTCTGAGAAGCTCCACCCAGCAACTACTCAGACAGATGCAAACAACCACAGCCAGACATGGATGGAGCTTGGGGACTCTTATGGAGGAAGGATTGCAGCCCAGAAGGGATAAGAAGTCCATAGGAAGACCAACAGAATCAACTAACCTGGACCCTTGGGGTTCTCAGAGACTGAACCACCAACCAAAGAACATACACAGGGTAGGCCTAGGCCTCCCTGCACATATGTAGCAGATGTGCAGTTCATGTGGACCCTCATGTGGGTGCCGAACAACTCTAGCAGGCAGGAGGGGGTGTGACCCAAAAGCTGCTGCCTGTATGTAGGATATGTTCTTCTAGCTGAACTGCCTTGTCTGGCCTCAGGGAGTGGATGCTCCTAGCCTCACCAAGTCTTGATGTGCCAGGGGGTAGGGGGATGCCAAAGGGGGACCACTCAGAAGAGAAGGGGAGGTGGGGAGGAGAACTGTAGGAGGGAGTGATGGGAAGGGGGACAGTGAGTGAGATGTAAAGTGAATAAGTTAAAAAAAAAAAAAAAAGAAAAAGAGTAGAACGAATGTAAGAGCCAAGGTGAAAGGCAGCCATCACTAAGGCCTTCTAAATCAGTAGGCGCCAAGTTCACATGAACTCGCAGAAACTATGTGCACCAGGTCCTCCAAGCTTATACGGTGGCTTCCAGTTTGGAGTTTTTATGGGACTCCTGAGCACATGAATGAGTGGGGTCTCTGCCTCTGGTGCCCTCTCTTGAGCTCTTTTCTGTTGGTCTGTCTTATCTGACTTCAATGTGATAGTTTTTGTTTTACCTTTTATTTTGTTATATTTCCTTTAAAGAGGAATGAATGTATATAAAGCCACCCACTAGGATAATGGAGCTGTCACTTACGCCTGCTGGGAGAGGAACGATCAGTTTTCTCCAATGCAGTGACACTGGGTATATGAACCTGCCTAACCGATCACATGGTCAGGAAGAGTGGGCCAGCAAATCACAGACTCCACGGGCTTTTTGTATGTGTACTTTTATTTAGATACAGTTTGAGGGTTTTATGTGTTTTCTAAGCTTATAAGCATCTTGTTATTGTATTGGGGTTTTGGTTTGTTTTTTGAGAAAGAAAAGTTGAGTGGGTAGAGGAGGAAAAAATCCTAGACAAACTTTAATATACTTAAATTTTAAAATTCTTTTAAATAAATAATGTGAAAAATACAGACAGGGAGGAAGGAAGGAAGGAAGGAAGGAAGGAAGGAAGGAAGGAAGGACAAACACTGCCTGCTCTTCCAAAGGACTTAAGTTCAATTCCCAGAGGTGGCTCACCACCACCTGAAAATCCTGTCCTGACTTCTGTGGGCACAAGGCATGCACATACATACAAACAGGCAAAATATTTATAAACGTAAAATAAAAAAAAATTGCTTTTAGGTTTTAGGATAAATTATTCCACAGTGCACATTTCAAAGTATCTGACACATAGGCAGGTTCAAATTCATAAAAAGAAATAAGAATTTTCCACATAAGCTTTTAGAATAAAGGAAAAACTTTCCATACTTAATACAGTGACTTTAAGATTGTACAATAAACCAGGCAGTGGTGGCGCACACCTTTAATCCCAGCACTTGGGAGGCAGAGACAGGTAGATTTCTGAGTTCGAGACCAGCCTGGTCTACAGAGTGAGTTCCAGGACAGCCAGGACTACACAGAGAGACCCTGTCTCGAAAAACAAAAACAAAACAACAAAAAAAAAGATTGTACAATAAACAGTTGATACTATCTTTTCATGGGTTTTAACAACACTTTTCTATGTTTCAAATGTAAACAAGAAATTTCATTGGTAGGAGATAATTGAGATTTTAAACATTTTTATCACACCACAGTTAGAATGGTTACATGAAGGAAAAATATATTTAGAAAGGCATACAATGAAAGATTCAATTTTGTCTTTTAAATATAAATGGTACTTACATAAGTATATTAAAATTATATTATAATTATTTTATATAGCATATACATACTGTACACAGATATATGGATATCTGTACATACCCAATTCTTATTTATGGATACATGTGGCCCAGATGGCCTAGGACTCACTGTGTGGACCAGGTTGGCCTTGAACACACAGGAAGCTGCCTGGCAGTTGGTGGGTGCCACCACATCCAACCTCACACCTAAATTTACTTATGCTACACACAACAGTTTCCCTAAAACTAAGTACAGCTGAAAATGACAATACTGGACACCATCTTATTTTGAGCATAGAGAAATGTACTTAAGACTGAGTTCAATGATTAGATAGTTACTTACCTCTTGAATCCATATAAATAGAAGACACTGGAATCATATCAGGAAAAAAACGAAGTTCATAGGATATGTTGTCTTTGAAAACCACACCTACGAAGTTGCTGGACTTAGAAAGACTGGATGCTAGCAATTCCTTCTCATTTGCGTATTCTTCAGTAATTATAACTATAAAATATTGAACAACGTAATGAACTCACAAATGAAAACAGTATACTATAATACAGTAGATGCATTTTATAGTTATATTTGATAAATGGAATATTTTATCACTATTTTGTCTTACTAATTTCTTAGAAAATGATAACTGCAAAAAATAATGACATAAAACTATAAACAGTATTATTTTATAGATAGTAAGTTATAACCTGATTACATAAATCATGAGTACATAATATATAATTTCTGTCTGTAGTACAGTAAAATATAAAACAGAATGTAGTATCATCAAAATACGCTATTTGAAAATTTCAATGCATTGTAATATACTCTAATCCTATATTTTAATGCTGAATAGTTTTGATATCATACACTTTTAATTTTTAGGAGCTCTTGGTACTGAAATAAACCTTTGTCCTTGAACACACTAGGTACACTTTTTAAAGTCTATAAGATTTCAGACAGTGCTGGGTGGTGGTGGTGCACGCCTGTAATCCCAGCACTCTGGGAGGCAGAGGCAGGCGGATTTCTGAGTTCGAGGCCAGCCTGGTCTACAGAGTGAGTTTCAGGACAGTCAGGGCTATACAGAGAAACCCTGTCTCGAAAAAAACCAAATCCAAAAAAACAAAAACAAAACAAAACAAAAAAAGATTTCAGACAGAAATGAAATTGTAAAAATAATGTAATTGAATGACCTGTTTAAAAGCAAAATGACTCCTAATGATTAAAGTTTTATTTTTAAATATTTGTTTCTCCCAGGCTTGTCCAGCTTTTTGACACTGTGATACAACATGATTATCTATAGGGTCCATGTTCAAGAATCATTCACCCAAATTACAAAAAAACTATACATATCCTACTGTTTAAAGCACATTTGTGCGGGCCGTCTTCACAGCTATCATCTTCCTCAACTACATGTAGACTGTGACCCACAGCTGAACATCCCTAGATGTAAGTCAGCAATCATGGCAAAACTCTGCAATTAAACTGAATAAAAACCATCCCTCATACCTAATAAGGCTTATTCCTCCAGAAGGGAAATGGAAAAAGCCATGCAACCATTCTATCACATCAATTAAGACTATTTTAAAAAATATTTTCTCCTGCAGTTCTGTTTACATTAAGTTGACATCACTACAGGAGCTGCAGGAGTTGTGGTCAAGGGGACTGGTATCTAACTTCATTATTTGTTAGCCGTGTAGGTTCAGATGAGTGTCTTAACTCTCCAAATTTTAATATTCTCATACATGAACCCAGCTGATCACATTGGACTGCTCTAATTCCAGCTCCAAGGGATCTTACGGGTTATTCTGGCTTCCACGGGCCCCTCACACACATGTACATATACACTCACACAAACACATACAACATAGGCATAAATAAAAACAAATATTTTTAAAAGATGACAATACCATCGGGAAGGTGATCGGTAGACACTCTCTCCATGATGCTGCTTGTAACATTCGTCACTGGGGTATATCCAAGGACAAGGTTGGAAAGGCTAGATTTGTCCATAGGGTTGAGTTCTATATCGGATACTTCTTCATATTTCTTATTTGGATGCATCATGCTAATCAATATCAGCCAAAATAAGAAAAAGAGTGGAAAAAGAATTTCCTACAATAAACAAAAATGAAGTGATTATAAAGTACAGGCACAGTGGCAGAAATCAAGATTTCTTTGCAAACAGCACAGGCAATCTGAGGGTGAACACTGTGGCCCTCTCATGCAGAGGAGGTCAAAGCAGTCCTACTCTAAAACACTGTGTTGAGCACCCTGAGCAGACACAGACACTGCCGATCCTTTTCAATACATCAAAAATCCATTTCAATTTTACCCATTAAAAATCCATTTCAATTTTACCCATCAAAAATCCATTTCAATTTTACCGAAATGTTTTAATACTCAACTTACATCCTAAAGTTACATAAAAATAACGTTTAAGTGTCTTAGGGGTACTGATTTAAGACCCACTACATTTACCAGGCAGTGGTGGAGCACACCTTTAATCCCAGCACTGGGGAAGCAGAGGCCAGCCTGGTCTACAAAGGCAGTTCCGGGACAACCAGGGCCGTTAGAAGGAGAAACACTATACTGAAAAACTGCACTACCACTATATCTACTCTTAACATCTTAAAACAAGTTATAAAACAAATCTCTGCAAGGATTATCATTAAAATGAAAGGCTTTGGTAAAAGAAAAGTAAGTAAATAAGTAAATGAAAAACGCTTTGGTTCCAAATTAAAAATACTATTTTACTAAAACTAATACTAAGATTATACTACTAAAATT
The DNA here is from genome assembly GCA_964023405.1 of Apodemus agrarius. Taxonomy (NCBI): domain Eukaryota; kingdom Metazoa; phylum Chordata; class Mammalia; order Rodentia; family Muridae; genus Apodemus; species Apodemus agrarius. Next base: position 97,209,128 of record OZ030015.1, read on the forward strand.
ATACTTAATTAGTTTTATGGCCTGTTATACTAGGAATGAGCTATTATTTTATCTTATTCCTCAACTGTTTTGCTAGTTTCAGAAGAACAACTCTTGTGACACAATTTTAGCATCTTTGACAACTCACTTTAGAGACCATAAAGTGGGAAAACAGGGACGGGGGCTTAAAACTGTATAGTGTTAGATATCACCTCCTCCGTGAGGAGAAAAGCAGGCCTAAGGTCAAAACTCCATGCTGCTGCTGAAGCGAGCCGCACGGCAGGTCACTGACACGGTAGGAGCGTTTGCTCATTCCCTCCTATCTCGCTATCAGAAGCAATATAGTATGTTTTTGTTTTATTAAAAACCCTGAAGAAAATAAAACTATAATAAAAAATATTTTCATCAAAACTTTCTCTTAAAAATAGAACACATCAAAGCAAAACAAACTATAAGAAGTCATAACAAATGTTTTTAACTTACCTGAACACTACTTTTTTTAGTCCTGCATTTAACTAGGTAATTTTTCAGTAGAAGTGTTCTGGTCTGTCTCCAGACTCCCACATCCCTAATTGCAGTAGCCATGTTTTTTTCTAGGTCAGGTTACTAAAAGGAAAACAAACAAACCTTGAACTACACAGTAAAGCACATGTGTTATCTAATGACAATAACATACATGTTTTTCATTCCCAGGTAAAATGAAGTTAAGCATGCTGCAAGCCATCTCTCCTACGTGTACAGAAAACATCAGAACAATCTGGCAACACCACAGAGTGTATAACATGTGAAACAGGGCAGTGTCAAAATCTGAAACAGCCCCCAAGCCAGCAGTGAACTTACCACTGTGTCTCCTTAGGGGTCCCTCAAACTGGACACAGAGACATGGGCACCACAGAAACGTCTTAAGAAGTTAACTTATAATTCTGACTCAAGGAAAACTTAGTCTCACTACTCAAGGAGATGTGGAAGTGTCACGTTTTTATTCCTTCCCATTCTTCATCATGTCCTTATCCTGAAAACTCCCCTGGGTGGCAGTACCACACCCACCTCAGTAATGAAAGCCTAATGCAGCGAAACTCCGAAGACAAATGTCCTCTCTGTTTGGAGGGGCCACAGTCTGAGCAAGCTGGGCCATTTCCTATTCTCCCCACTGTTCTCTGTACATTCCTCTCCGACCACTGGGTCCTGAGGAGTGGTTATCACTGTGTAAGTAGCACAGTGAAACTTCTCACTAGAGGACCATAACAGCAGCCAGAGGGAAGGAGAAAACAGGGAGATCAAATAAAATAAGGCGCTCCAGAATGCACATTTCATCAAATGAAGATGCATTTGTAGAATGTGGGGGAAAACTTACAGCCCAAACCTAAACACCCCCACAGCCTACCAAGGGAAACTATCAACATCCTTCACAAAATTAAGAACAAGCTTCATATTTCAAACAACCCCAAATTACTTGGCAAATGGCCAATACATCCCACTGTCAAAATGACAGTATTGCATGAACCATAAAAGCACAGCATCTGCCTTCAAAATGTGATAGTGCTGTCTGACCAAAAATTCAAACAAATCCAGCTTAAAAAGAAATTATTTATTTATGGAGTAGAAGAGGAGTCTTGGTGGGCCAGAGTCATCATCTCCACACTAAGAAGTCCTATTTTACACAGCTATAATAGTGCATCAAAATAATCAATAAATTAGTTAACTAACATGGACTAAGAATCAACATTAAAGTGGCAGAGTAGGAGCAGGAATTAAAGCCTAACATAAGACAGAGATAAAATCAGATTCTGAGAAGGTTGCATGTTTGCATGTGCTCTCTCTCTGCTTTGTAGATTTTGCTGGTCTCAGAAAACTCTCATCCCATGCGAAGGAATCATCTACTTGGCTTCAGTCTGGCACACAGAACAGCAAATGGTGATTGCTGAAAGACAGGAATTAGTCGGCGAAGATCTGAAGGACTAAAGTTCCTACCCACAAATTTTAGAATTATCTGACTAAAACTTCAAAGGAGGTAGTGATCTTCTGGGAGACATAGAGAAATCAGTTTGAAACTAGATGGAAGCCTCCCCCTTCCCCTACCCCTACCCCGCTGATGGCTAGTCCGCACAGTGCTGGGGTAAAACTGTCAATAAAATCACCCAGCTGCAGAGCCTCACCGCAACCCTACCAGCTAGCCAAACAAGGGCGTCAATGGCATAACTGGCGCAGAGTGGCAAGTCTGTCCCAGACGTAATGGGCATGAAATCCACACCAGAAGGGAATCCACACCTGATACTGCAAACCCATCAAAAGCGCCTAGGGAAACCTTGGGCCCCAGAGGGAAAACTACTACAGTTGTTTTTGCTAAATGAACACGGTGTGTGTCTCAAACTGCCTTCTAAGTAACTATGTTTATACCCACAGAATAGTGTGACTACCAGCTTAGGGGGACCACACCCCTCCCTGAGGAGCCATAAACAGTTCATGGAGGGGAGGGGATATCATTTTCTTCAGTGGTGTGGCCCTTTTCCTTACTTAGGTACAAAAGCCCCCACCCATTCACCCATGCTCAGGCAGCCCTAACTAAATACACTGCACCACAAAAATAAAAGTTTGTTGTTTCTGGTTTGTTTGTTTGTTTGTTTGTTTGTTTAACACAAAAGTAAGAAAGGTCTTGCTAGGAAGAGTTTGATGGAAGGGCAAGAAACTAAGAGAAGATAATGAGCAGAGCATGACTGAAGTGTGTTTTTGTATATGTATTTTTTCTTGAAATTGTTAAAATTGATAAAAAACAAAGCAAACAACAACAACAACAACAACAACAAAAAACCCCAAGGTTTTCCTGTGAAACCCTCCAGTTACTGTTGCTGCCTTGTTTGACGTACACCCACACAATGGCGGCCACTGATCTGAGTCCTCTCCAAGACAAAGGCGACCTGCTCCAGGTTCTGATCACATCCACTTCGATTTGAAAAGAGTAAAGAACTTTTTAGAAGCAGTTTGCCTTCTCCAGAGCAAATGTTCATTATTAAAAGTTCACTTTTTATGTGCAGAGAACAGTGACTGGACTACAACGTTTTAAATTAACAATGAAATTACAACTTCTACTTTGTCACTGATGTGTAACCATAACATATTGTAAAGGCTTAAGAAGGAACTAGAAACAGCACAACAGAAATAAGCAAGAGGACACTGATAATCACCTTTGTGCCAAAATACTAATAATAAAAAGACAAAGAAAAAATAAAAAGAAGAAAAGACATTCATTCTAAGGTGATTTGCTTCAAAACAAACAGAAACATCAACTCAGCGTGAACATTCCCAAGTTGTCTGCCAAAACACAACTTACTAAATACCACTACATTATTCATTCAAATTGAACGTTTAACACTCCATTTTTGGATAACAAATCCTCCACAGAATAGCCGGATTCATATTATTACTTCTTTGAACTTTTGCCTGAATTCAAGTTTGAGTCTCGTGTCTGAAGTTCACAATCCTAGCTATCCACTTCACAGCTAATGAGAACTTTTTTTTCCCCCTGGGTACATGAACATATTCACATACATATATACAGTCAATTTCCACATCCCACAAACAGGCTTAATTTACTAAGATGAGGTATACATTGCTTAGTGTATACATCAGCGGTTCACTGGCTAAAACATTTGGTTAAAATACCGCACTAATATTTCAGAGCTACTCTGGTAAAATTCCATAAAAAAAGAAAGACATTCAGAATAATCTTTAGCTTGTTTTGGCTAATTGAGAAGGTTTCTAAGAGGTACTGTTCATTTTCTGATCAATGACCTTTAAAATTCCTGTTGATTTTCTTTGTGCTCGAGAATAAAATCTTTTCTTCCAAACTGGTTTCCCCCATTCCCACCCACACTCAAATAAATGTCCAGGTTATAATGTTGGGGGGGGGCGGAGAGAAAGAGAGAGAGAGAGAGAGAGAGAGAGAGAGAGAGAGAGAGAGAGAGAGAGAGAGAGAGAGAGAGATCTTTGTAAAACAAAACTAAATCCAGGCTGAGTCTGCGGACCATATCTTTAATCCCAGCAGAGGCGGGCAGGTGTCTGAGCTGGAGGCAAGCCTAGTCTACACAGTGAGTTCCAGGTCAGCCAGGGCTACATAAAGGGACCATAATCTGTCACTAATAATAATAACAACTAATAAAAAACCCTAAATCAAATTTCCCACCCACCAATCTCCACAACATATACACCCCCAACTCCATCTCCTCCCTACAACTGCCCCTTAAGTTGCATTTATTATACTTTCTTCCAGCAGTATGGAATTTTTAATCAGGAGACCAGAGACTGAAAAGTCATAGGAACTGAATTTACCTTAAAGACATCATTTATGACAATATCACTTTTCTGCCGTTAGGTTTTCTCCTAATATATATATATATATATATATATATATATATATATATATATGTGTGTGTGTGTGTGTGTGTGTGTGTGTGTATATATATATATATATATATTTGTTTTATGTATATGAGTATGCTATCTTCATGTACACTGAAAGAGGGCATTGGATCCCATTACAGATGGTTGTGAGCCACCATGTGGTTGCTGGGAATTGAACTCAGGACCTCTGGAAGAACAGCTAGTGCTCTTAACTGCTGAGCCATCGCTCTAGCCCCTAATGGGAAGTTCTTATTATGCTCAAACTTGTTTTTTCTTCCTTGGGGTAATGCTCTATTATCTTCCCATATTTTTTTTTCCAACAAAAAGCATCTAACAGAGGCACCAAAATCAACAATCGATTACTAGGGCTTGAAGCAGTGATACAGTATAGCGGCTATGAATGTGACCTCTATAATCAAACCAACTAGTATGAATGCTGCCTCTGTCATTTCACAGCTATGAGATGTTAGAAAAGTTATTGAACTGTTTTGTCTCCATTTGCCATTTGTAAACCAATTACAGTACCTACTTGAGATTCTTAAAATACTAAATGAATTGGTACATTTAAAACTGAAATCCTGGTACAAGGCAAGTGATTAATTATAGATGTTGATCAATACTACATATAAAAGTAATAGAACCATTAAAGGAATAAACAATATCATATATTATTGGAAGAGCTATAGGGAAAATAAAAGAAAATTGATGGAAATGAAGTTATCAGAAACAGAGCCTCTATAACAGAACCTGTACAATAGAGCCTCTATAAACAGTGTCAATGGCCACCAAAGACAAACTGGCAAATCAGAAGCAAAACGGAATCACAGAGACTCCACCAGAACAGAGGAGGATGACGAGAAAGAACAAAGAGAAGAAAACAATGAAGAACAAAATCTGTTACAGATGAGCACACAGCAATCACTATGGTGACTGGTCATGACTCCGTAACTTTATTACTGAAGGGCAGGTCTAATTGCATGGAAAATATTACATTTCAATATTTTTGTGCTTCTATCCATTCAAGTTAGTAAAGCCTGACAGTACTGATAAGGACACTAACAAAGTGTCAAAAGAAAATCTAGAAGTCTACTAAAGTAACCTTTCTTTCCTAATATAGAAGTAATCGGCCAGGCAGTGGCGACGCACGCTTTTAATCCCAGCACTTGGGAGGCGGAGGCAGGCAGATTTCTGAGTTCAAGGCCAGCCTGGTCTACAGAGTGAGTTCCAGGACAGCCTGGGCTACACAGAGAAACCCTGTCCAAAAAGCCAAAAGAAAGAAAGAAAGAGAGAGAGAGAGAGAGAGAGAGAGAGAGAGAGAGAGAAAGGGAAGAAAGAAAGAAAGAAAGAAAGGGAAGAAAAGAAGACGAAGAAGATGAAGACGAAGAAGAAGAAGAAGTAGTAGTAGTAGTAGTAGTAGTAGTGGTAGTGGTAGTGGTAGTGGTAGTGGCAGTGGCAGTGGCAGTGGCAGTGGCAGTAGCAGTAGCAGTAGCAGTAGCAGTAGCAGTAGCAGTAGCAGTAGCAGTAGCAGTAGCAGTAGTAGTAGTAATGGAGTTACAAATAAAGCATTTCACAAGCCAAATACCAGAAAATCAGAAGAAACTAGAAAACTGTCTTTCCTATGAGTGCATGCTTATTTAGTTGCTATGTGTGAACATTTATGTGTTCCTGTTGGGAGCTGGTTCTCTCCTTCCCCGTGTGGGTTTAAGGGACTGAACGCAAGATCTGTAGGCTTGGCCACCGAGTACATTCAGATACTAAGCCATCCCACTGGACCGAGAATGTTTACTGAGAAATTGAAAGTTAGGAGGTATTTTTTAAATGTAAGAGAATCCTATCGTTTTATCAGTTGCCTTGTTTAAAATGTGCTTTTAAGAGGTTCATCATTAAGAAAAAAATCTAACTTATCTAAATTACCATTACCTCTGTGGAACATTTTTGGCAACAATGTATCTAGTATTTTGGAATAAACAATGTCATTTATTTTGAAAGAGGTAAAGTCACCTTGAAATTAAAATGTATTATGTAGAGCCCATTTTGAAATCCATGTTTTACTTCTATGAGGTATGAAGCAATATTAGCTCATATAGAAAAACTGAGCAATCTTTATATTCAGAGCTATTTACTGATATGAAGTGGTCAATGATCTTCTTAGCATGTTTGAGATTCTTAGAAAGGCTCTCAACTGAAAATATGTTCTGTGCTTCCAAAAGATGACTGAGGTCTTTTCTGGCCAACTCAAGCAAAGGTAATAACCACTGCTTTATCCCCCTTTATACTAAGTATGTCTAACTGTAATTAGTTAACACACTGTATTACCATTTTTATATCTTCATCTTGACCCCAACCCATAAGATCCTTAATGAAAACTAAATGTCTTATTTCTGTTTGCTTTTCTGACACCACCAATGGTAATCGTGTTAAGAGTTTCCTTTCTCAAGCCTTTCCCTGAGAGTCCCTACTGATTAAGGGTCCGAAAGCTGAGATGGAAGAGGTAGTGGTGTCCGTTTCCGGCACACACCTTGCTCTGCATCTTCCAAAAGTTAACAACCTGTGGGGGTGGGGGAGGGGGTAATACCGGGTTTCACTGTGAAGCCCCGGATGGCTGTCAACTCCCAGATATCCAACTACCTAGCAAATAGCCACATTAAATGTTGGAAGGAAAAAAAAAAAACCCAAATAGCAATAACTATGACAGGTGAAAATATAAAATTCAAATCTCGGGGTTTCTTCATACATCATATGAAGTTGTGTGTGGAATACACCTGTGCTGCTTCATACATGTGTTGTCTCGGACGACTTTGTGCTATGAAGGCAAATCTAAGCAGAGACAGAATCTACTCAGTCTTCCAAGCCTAAGTGATTTACTTCCAATTCCTCTTCATCCAAAAAGATCCACTAATTCCTTTCGTCAGTTACAGGAGACGGACGGAAGTGGAAAGCGCAGGTCACTTTTCTAACACGTTCTAAAAAAATGTCTGCACAAAACAGAAAAAGAGAAGTATCCTACTATCACTAACTTAATATAAGTCAAATTAAATGCAATATTGCAATTCCAGTTGAGGGAAAGAGTTAGAAAAGAATTTCTAAGCAGAGAGAAAACTATGGAGACACTGAATTCCCAAAGGATGTGATCTGTGTAAAATGAAGAAGAGGCCTATCTATCCACAAGCTGGAGGAGGCGGATGACACCCTGGAATGTGGCAGAGCACGGGTGTACACCCTAGTCAGCAATGTGAAGACGAAACTGACAACAGGCTGTGAAACGCCTTGTTTGCAATATGAAGCACTGATCATGTGCACCCCCAAGCGCCACCTCCTCTGTACCTTTTGCACCCAAGGGAGATGCTTCACACTTTACAAGTCCGTTGACTTCCCCAATCCTCAAAACCCCCTACATCTCCATCTCTAACATTACCTACAAGCTCCGATCTAGATTCCTACTTCAGCAAGAAAACAGAAACAGTCAAAAGAAACCAAAAGAAACGTCTCCACTATTCCAACCACTCACATCTGTGCCCCCAATAACTTACATTTTAAACAATGTGCTTGGCCGCCTAGAACTGTAAACCACAAAACGTAAATACCATCCAGCTTTAACTATACTTTTAAATTAAGATTTAGCTTTCTGAAAGCAGCTGCTAATCTATCCAGCAATGCACTGAAAGAAAAAACCTATCCAACTACTTTCCTGGCTGCGCAGTGGATATAATAAACCTTTAAATTTAACAGAAAGCATCATAAATGCTTTCTTCACTGATTTTTTAAAATCTACCAAAAGAAAAAAATTTACCAAAAAACAGTGACATAATAAAAGATACTAATGCCAATGAAGTTTAACCTAAGTTTTATGACAATATGTCTTGCTGGAGAAAAACAATATAACAGTACCCATATGGCAAGTTAGCTAAAAGCTTTCCTTATATATAATAATTATAAAAGAATAAAGTTCACACTGTATGAAAGTCAAGATTGCACGTAAAACTATTTCCAGTCTAATTCACACACTAGTGAAGGTGACAATTTATATTATTATGATTTTTTTTCACAATTACTCTTTCAATTAAACTCAGTGGCAGACATTACATACTATATTCATCTAAGGAACTTTAGGAACAAAATTATTGTCTGGAATGAAAAAAGGACAATAAACATGTAATGGGTTAATAAATTCATACAAAATTTAAGATTTCCCTATGTTTAATATAATTTGAAGTTTGCATCATCAAGAACACATCTGATAGCCGGGCGTGGTGGCGCACGCCTTTAATCCCAGCACTTGGGAGGCAGAGGCAGGTGGATTTCTGAGTTCGAGGCCAGCCTGGTCTACAGAGTGAGTTCCAGGACAGCCAGGGCAAAACAGAGAAACCCTGTCTCGAAAAACCAAAAAAAAAAAAAAAAGAACACATCTGATTAAATGACCCACATTCAAAGATCACCGCCTCTAGTCTGCTTTCAGGGTAAACACACAAAGTGTTCTCATAAACGTTCTCATCTATTGAGTCTTCTCTGACGATACATCAAAATGCTCTCTGGGCAAACATAAAATATTGTGGGGAAAGCGGAAAGCACCTGGCTTAAAGAGTCTGGAATCTCTGAGGGAAAATCTCAGCACCTCATTTTTCCCCCAGATGGGATCTTAATAAAGTTATTTAACCCCTTTAAGACCCATTTTCCACACTGAGTACCATCTCCAGCCTCTGAGCTGCTGTCAAGATGAAGTAATACTGTCCCTGGCTCTCAGCCAGGCTCTAACCTCATCTTGGGCTCCAGAACGTCCTTAATTTTTGTCCTCGGACCTGATTCTTTGAAAACGTTTAAAGAGCTGGGGTGAAAAATCCTCAACTCCGACTGCCCCAGAGGCCGCTGCCCAGTCATGTACCTCGCTTTCTCCTCCTCCCTGAAACCTTTCCGCGCCTGGGGATCTTCGATAGTTATGTTTGGGGAATTCAGATATTTTCAACCCCAAAACCGTGTCACAAGCCCTGCGGCTCTTCCTCTCACCCCGAGTCCTCTGGTCACACACGATCCGATCCGCTAACCCCTCTGCGCCCCAAGCAGGGCGATGCTCCTGAGCCCTCCGGAGGAAGACTGACTTCGGCTTAGTCTGGGTTTTTATTTAATTTCGGTTTGTCCTTTCTTTTCCCTCTGCCTCTCTCGGAGTTCTGAGGATGTCGCTAGCCCCATGACCCGGGGGTGGGTCCCTGTCAGCGTCCGCCACCCGCCAGCATCCTCCGGCTCCCCGCGGCCCGCCACACCCTCTCCTCGGCCCCCAGCTGCTCCGCCGTCCCCGCCGTCCCCGCGGTGCCCGCGTCCCCGCCGCCCCGTCACCTCTCTCCGCAGACACGAATGGCGAGCGGCCTCGAGCGCCGCGGGCCTCGGCGTCTCGTCACCCCGGCGTCGCAGTCGCAGCGCCGCCAGGCCCACGCCGCGAGCTTACCTGCGGTGACCGAGGAAAGTGACGGAGCTCGGAAATTCTGCGCCGAGACGCGGTCCGCGAGGCCGAGCGCGCGCGTGCCCGCCGCCCCGCTACGCCGAGAGAGCCGCGCGCGCCGCCGAAGACACGCCCCCTGCCCGCGCCCTGAATGCACCTGAGGGCGGGGCGTGCGTAACGCGCGTGCTCCTGGAACTGGAGACGGGAGCGCGCTTGGGGGCGGGGCTACGGGTGGGCGGAGCTCCTGCGGAGGTGGGCGGGGCTCCGGCGGAAGTAAGCGCAGCCGCCAGATCTAAGCGAATTTGGCAGGTCCAGCTGGCCCTAGCTCAGGGGCTCAGAGCCTCCTGGGGAGCTCGCCGCACCCCCTATGAGGAAACTCCTGTCACCTCCTGAAGTGCGGCCTTGGTTCTCCACCTTCCCATCTGCCTCTGTTTCCTTGTATTTAAAGAGTTGATGAAAAAAGTTTCTTGGCCACTCCTGCTGCAGCATCCTCATTTCTGTAAAGATTGCCTTCTCCAGGCAGTGGTGGCACACGCCTTTAATCCCAGCACTTGGGAGGCAGAGGCAGGCAGATTTCTGAGTTTGAGGCTAGCCTGGTCTACAGCGTGAATTTCAGAACAGCCAGGGCTACACAGAGAAACCCTGTCTCTTCAGCCTCAGACTGCTACTCTGCACATCCTTTCTGTTCTTTCAAAAATTCTCTTAAAAATCTGCAAGTGTTGACTTCTGGCAGAGACTATATACCACACTTAATATTTACTTAAAATGCAAACTGATATTCAGAATTTTGTTACCCAAAGTGATCGAAACAACGCCCAGAGGTATTGCCAAGTAAAATGCACAATCCCAAAATTACACATGCCTGAAGAAGACTGATCCTTTCTTCTCCAGAAGCGACAAACTGCCAATAATCACACACACACACACACACACACACACACACACACACCATTCTTGCTGGAATTTTTGCTGGCTCGATCTTGAATGTGTCTTGTGCACGCAGTCCCCAGTGCTATGTGTTACACCATTACTTTCGAAACGTTTTCAGCTCTGTAAATATGAACATCATTCATGCATATTTTGTGTATTTGTGTGAGCTTCTCAAATTTAAAACAAAGTCTATAGAATGTGTTCTGCTGTATTATACATATGGGCGTTTTGCCTGCATGTATGTGTTCCCTATCATACAGTAAATATACTTGCATTTCTCATCCTGACACAATGAGATATCTTTCCTCTCAAACACCCCACTTGGCACCATATTATCCCTTTCACTGTCTTACATGTAATTTTTCTTACGCCAATTTAGATTTTCAGGTCTCGAGAATCATAGTCTATGGTAAATACTGCTAATAATACTACGGATGAGAGAAAACACCTACAAGAAAGAGTATGTAAATATTTCTTATCTTCACAAAATATCCCTACTCACTTAACAAAATTTTACCCATAGAAACAGAAAATATTAAAATTACATTACAGGGCTGGATTTGTAGTTCTGTGACAGACTGCTTTCCTAGATTACACAAGGTCCTGGCTTTAATCCCCAGCAACACACACACCTTATAAAATAGACAACAAGATAATAGGCTTGTGGGCCAGGCAGTGGTGGCGCACGCCTTTAATCCCAGCACTTGGGAGGCAGAGGCAGGCAGATTTCTGAGTTCCAGGCCAGCCTGGTCTACAGAGTGAGTTCCAGGACAGCCAGGGCCACACAGAGAAACCCTGTCTCGAAAAAGCAAAAGAAAGAAAGAAAGAAAGAAAGAAAGAAAGAAAGAAGGAAGGAAGGAAGGAAGGAAGGAAAGAAAGAAAGAAAAGAGAAAATAGGCTTGTGAAACTAACATAGAACACAAGGATGATATTTTAAATAAAAAGGCTGCTACAAATTAATGTGTGGGTTATGACATATTTTACTGCTTCTAAACAAGCTATTTATCAGACTGTTTGTATCTTGTAAACATGCGGGTCACACGGTGTCTACCTAAATCTCCACAATTACCGGGTTTTGATAGTAAAACAGCAGCTGGAGAGGAAGATGTTCCTTTCTGCATTTCTGTATCTAGGAAATAGAGACAAGCAATACGCACGTCTTGGTTGTCATGGAGGCAACTGGAATCCCCACATCTCATTACTAGACCTTACATAGACAAATGAACCACATGGGAGTTCATAAGATCACAGGAGTTGCAGCTTGACACTTAAGAATGCTCAGTGCCTGTAGGAAATTAACAGTGAGTCACAGTTCTCACCAATACTTCACGTGGAGTAGGAGAACAAATCTTGCTACATAGAATATCAACTTCCAACCTGATGAACACCAGCTACGTGTGTCGCTGCTTTTGCTTGCTAGCCGCCAAAGACTCATTTAAAATGGATATTTCTAGGCCATTTTGCTAAAATTAAGATTACTAAATTATTCGTGGTGGGGCAAGTGAAAATGGCCTCTGTAGGATTGTGTATTTGAATGTTTGGTTCACAACTGAAAGAACCCCTTGGGGAAGGATTGGGAAGTGCGGATCTTCTTGGAGGAGGTGTGTCAGTGGGACAGGCTTTCAAAAGCCCACACTAGCCTCCATGCATTCTCTCTCCCTGCCTATAACTGGAAGTTTGGATGTGAGCTCTCCGTCAGTGCTCCAGCACCATGCCTGGCTGCCTGCTGGTATATTTCCACCATGATGCTAACGGACAAACCTTCCAAAAACTGTAAGAAAGACCCCAATTAAATGCTTCCTTCAATAAACTGCCTTTTTCAAGGCATCTCCTCACAGCAAGAGAACAATAACTAAGTCCTCATCATAACCACGTTGTGTCTAATATACATAGTATTGTATAGTATTAGTATTATTAACAGTATGTTGGGAACAATACATACCATTCTAAAATCTTTCTAAACAGTATTGTTATTTGCCATTTCTGAAAGTTAAGAGAGCTGCCGAGAGAAGGCGGATGGCTTCTAGAATAGCTATAATTTGAATTTTTTTTTTCAAATAGATAATCTCAGTTTAGCATCATGCATGACCAAAAAAAGTCAGACTAGCCTATCAATGTAGAAAAATAGTCAAGAGAACAATAACTAAGTCCTCATCATAACAACGTTGTGTCTAATATACATAGTATTGTATAGTATTAGCAGTATTAACAGTATGTTGGGAACAATACGTACCATTTTAAAATCTTTCTAAACAGTATTGTTATTTGTTATTTGTTACAGTAGAATCCTTGACAATCATAGCCACTCTGGCTGAAATGGTTAAATGACTCAAGAAGAGATTCGTGGTCCTAGATGGTTGCTAGGGAGGCGGCCAACGGAATGAGGGCCGAAGGTAACTTCCAGTTCGATATCGTTGTTGTTGTTATTAATACCATGACTGTTGTCACAGTTGCTCTACTTCACAAGGGGGGGGGAAAATGAATATTTCATCCTTTTTATTTCTCTAATCAGGGAGATTTTTAAAAGCTTACAAAGAGATTGGTGTGTGGAACTATACAGTCAAATCAGTGTTTAAAACTTGGTCACCAAACAAGTGTTTGTCACATGTCTGGATTTTGGTTGTTTGTTGATCTGTCCTGATATTAATTTTTTTTTTTGAACCAGAGTTTCATACACCTCAGGCTGGCCTCAAACACCCTACGTAACTAAATCTGGACTTCCATTCCTGATCAACCTGCTTCTAGCACCCAAATGCTAGATGAGTAATGCCTGGTATTTGAAAAGCAAGCATGCTAACCTGAAGCAGGAGGCTCCGAAACTCAGGGTCAACTGAGTTTATAGAGAAAGAGATCATATCTCTACATAATAAATAAATCCAACTTTTCCTAGTGAAATAAAAGGAGCTTACATAGTCGGAGACCTCAGGAAGCTGGGGAGGGAATTCTCTTGAGCCTGTGCGGTAGATATCAGTATGTCAGCTAGTGAAAGCCCATCTCAGAAACAAACAAAAACAATAACAAAAAAAAAAACAGCAACCAATGGGAATTAATATTTGTTTTGTTGCCAAATTATGTTGAACTAGAGCTACCTGGTAATTTCAAGAAGATGGAAGGACCGGTTTCATGAGACTATACCATAAAGTAGAGAGGAGGGAAGCCTCCCTTGGCATTTATAAACAGAGGTAGCTGTTGACTTAAAAGAACAGGGTCAAGTGTCAAGGCAGGCTTGGCTCACTTGAATTTCCTTTCCCACTTTGGAAGAAGAGATGGACTTTGAATTGGTACAATTGAAACAGGGAAGGACAACTGAAACTGGAGACAGGTGAGGAGGCAGTAAGGGGACACCTATCTATTTCAAATAAGTTCATGTTTCCAGGTACAAATTACATCCCGTAGCTGTTTACAGGTAACTGGAGACCCGAGGCTAGGAAGTGCGGAGAGACTGTAAAACGTGAAAGACAGCAGCAGATCACAGGAAAGGGTGGACCCTGAAAACTTCTGAAGCCGGATGTAAATTAACATACATTAATAAATTAGTTATTATCTTTCATGGTATTTTTATGAGAAAGACCCCCAAATTAAGTGCTTAACCTCATTAGACAGGTTCAAAGTTAGCTGAATAATTATGCCTTAGTTTTCTCGTATAGTTTTCTTAAATAAATTACATAGACAAAAAAACACAGTTCTTTCTGATCAAATCCAAGGATGGGACAAAAGCATCAAGAATATGGTTAAAGACCGGAATAGAAAATGAAATTGTTTCGAACGCTGATCTATCACTGAGCTAGAAGGCAAAAATGTAACTGAACCATGTGAGAATGCCTACGTTGGAACTGAACAATAAAACCGCAGGGGCCCAAAATAGTGTGGATTTTAGTTTACCACGTACAGAGCAGCCAGGTGGCGTACTGTATGTGCGCACGCTGACATTTTGTTGGTGGCGGTGCTGTGTGAAGCAGGGTTTCCTGCTGCTGCATTGGCTAGTCTAGGACTCGCTATTGCAGCTTAACCTCTCTTCAGACTCCCAACAATTCGTTTGTGTGTCAAGCTGTGAAACGCTCACTGCTGTAGCACTGGGGAAAGGAAAGTCAGATCAATATAAAAGGCGCAAAGCCAAAAGGCACAGCTATCTGACAAGATTAGTGGGAACCCATAACATCCGGTGTTATTTGCTGCTACCCCTGTACTGCTTCCACTTGAAGTCCCATCTTCCTCTCTCCTGCTTCATCTCCTCCTGGACCACTATTCCCTGAGAATTTACTACTCCCACCCCTACACAGAAGAAACAGAATAATGAATCACCTAATCCTGGGAACAAAACAAGGTGTCATTTCGTGTGGAGTTAGAATTGTAGGTGGAATCAAGTTTAGTAATCATCCATCCTTAAGGTGCAGGATTCTCCTCTGGACTCAGTATCATTAAAAGGGTCCCTAAAAGGAAGAGGAAGCTGAGGGAACGTGCTGAAGTTAGTGAAACAGAGGACCAGGACTTTAAGAAAAGGAAACTGGGAGACTGGAGAGATGGCTCAGAGGCTAAGTGCACTGGCCACTCTTCCAGAAGTCCTGGGTTCAATTCCTAGTACCCGCATGGCGGCTCACAGCAATCGGTAGCTGTAAAACTATGAGATCTAATGCCTTCTTCTGGTGTGCATACTTATATACAGACAAACCCCCATATGTAAATGTGTGTGTGTGTGTGTGTGTGTGTGTTAAAAAAAAGGAAAAACTGCCTGACTTAACCTGATTGAGAGTGTGGGAAGATGGTTCAATGATTAAGAGCATTGGTTGGTCTTCCCGAGGATCCAGGTTCAATTCCCAGCACCCACATGTCAGCTCACCACTGTTTAACTCCAGTTCCAGGGGATCTGACACACTCAAACAGACATACCTGCAAGCAAAATACCGATGTATATAAATACAAATAAAGAAATTAATACACACACACACACACACACACACACACACACACACACATCTCCTGATAGAAGGGAGGGGAGGATAAAGAGGTTTAGTATGAGAACTTGATCTACCACCGTGGCCCGTGAGGATGGAGAGTGAAATGCTTGTGGCCCCAGAAACTGGAACCGACAAGGAAACATGCTCCTCTAGAGCTTCCAGACGGGAACAGGATCTATAAGTAACATCCGATTTTATTCCAGAGCCCCTGATGTCTTAGACTTCAAATTTTAAGGCTGTAAAACAAAAAACAGTGTTATTGCTTTCAATCACCAAGGATATGGCGATTTGTTATGATAGCAATAGAAAACCAATGGGCCCTTAGTGTGTGTGTGTGTGTGTGTGTGTGTGTGTGTGTGTCTACCCACAGAGGCCAAGAGAGTATGTTAGCTCCCCCGGACCTAGAGTCACACAGAGTTGTCAGCTGACCAATGGGTGCTGGAAACTAAAGTCAGATTCTCTGGAAGATTATCAATCTTCCTTACCGCTCTCCGGCTCGGTCCCGTTGTGGTTGTCATGCTGACTTTTCGTTGCCTGCACTGCAGCACTGTAATCCTTTAGAACCAAATGCCACATCTTTGCTTTTCTTCCATTGGCTAATAAGCAGGATGCCATAGAAAGGACGGTGAACCTACTACTCAAATATCCTAGATTCAGAAACGTTGTAATAAATGTTCTCTCATTATAACTGACTACTCGCACTTACCTTCCCCTTCTTCTTCTTCTTCTTCTTCTTCTTCTTCTTCTTCTTCTTCTTCTTCTTCTTCTTCTTCTTCTTCTTCTTCTTCCTCCTCCTCCTCCTCCTCCTCCTCCTCCTCCTCCTCTTCCTCCTTCCCCTTCCCCTTCTCATCATCATCATCATCATCATCACCATCATCATTTGTAAAACAGCTGCCACATCTGACTGCTTCAGAGAGCTCAAGAAACGAGCTCTGTAGTATAATGAGACTCATTTGTTCGACACATCACCTGTGCCGCACGCCGCGCTGGGTGTTTTCTATGTAGTATTTGACTTCATCTCTGATGACAAAATGAACCGTGTATTCTTTTCCCCCATCAACAAAGTAGAGAGGAGCTAAGTGACTGAAAACCAAAGAGCACTCAGGATTACAAACAAATGGACAGGGGACGGGAAATCAATCCGTGGGGAAACGAAACCACTTTCTGCTAACCGTTTCCTGGAAATGTTTTTCTTTTTCTTCTGACTGATGGTGGCTTCCCATATTTGTCCCTTGCACATTTCTGTCGTGGTTGCTCGCTTTATTAAGCTGCCTACTCATTCGGTAAATATTGATGAAGGCCATATTTGATGTTGGGTACCATCCTAAGCCTGCGGAAAGAAAACAGACTTGCTACCAACTGTTAACTGGTGGAGTCTGAGGAGGACTCCGAGACAGGAAGTGACAGTGGAAAATGGTCACTAGTCGGGGTGTTGTTGGTCTATAGAAGGACATTAGTGATTGATTGAATCCAAACCTGAGAGGACGGGTCTAGGGAAATCCCTATCTCAAATCTGATGGGCCACTGCAAGCTAGACAAAATGGGAAGAGCATATTCTGGAAGAACACTTTGTCATTATTTCAATTTTGTTTTGTGTTTTACATTGGCCTTCTTTTTCCTCAGCTCTCTCCCCAAAACCCAAAGAGATCTTGCCTCAAGGTTTATGTCTAAAATAACATGTGAGGCTGCTGCACAGGTGAAATTTTCAAATGTTTTTTAGAATTTATAAATCCTGATTCATAACCTGTTATCTTGTGTTCTCTTAGTCCAAAAATCAAGCAAAGTAGTGACTTTAAACTGCTTTATTTTCCTATCTAATTAGAACATAGCCTTCTGTTATTGGTTAATAATTCTACAAATAGCAAGTAAAAAAAAAGTTAATGTGGTTTTTTTTTTTTTTTCCATTTCTTTTATAAGGTTGTCCTGTGGGTCCCTTCTTTTACCACTAGATGGTACTTGTATGCCTGAGAGACAAAATGCTGATTTAGTTTACCTTCTGGAAAACTAACAAAAGTAACCAATGAGAGGACCCAAACACTGGGAAGAAACTACCCTGACACAAACGGTAAGTGATCGCAGTTCATAAATTCATCCCTAGATGTTAACCCAACAATATCCTTTCTTTTCGGATCAATATAACTTTTTTTTAAAAAAAGATTTATTTATTTAGTGTATATAAGTACACTATAACTGGCTTCAGACACATCAGAAGAGGACATCGGATCCCATTACAGATGGCCATGAGCCACCATGTGGTTGCTGGGAATCGAACTCAGGACCTCTGGAAGAGCAGTTGGCGCTCTTAACCACTGAGCCATCTCTCCAGCCCAAGATCGATATAACTTTTAAGAAATTGAAAATTAAACTGCGTTTAAATCCCTGCCTGCCATACCCCGCCCCGCCCCCACCCACGCTTGCCTTAACCCACCCCGCCCCCACCCAGGAGTTACTCTCATTTTCTTTTCCCTTATTTTACATTTTACAATTAATCTCCTTCTACCATTGGAACCTGGAAAATGAGACTGATCTTCCCTACTTAAACCATCAACAATATCCCTGTTCCTTATCAAAACTAATATTGTCATTTCTACTTGAAAGAGGCACTCCTTCTCCACTCCCTCCATCTCTTAAATACTCCAAGGTACATTTCAATTAGCATAGCTAACCAGGAAGGGTCTCCAGCTACGTGACAATAGCTAAAAATGCCTTCTTCTGATTCTGTTCTATTCTTTTTATTTTTGCTTTTTAATCTTTAATCTTTTTTTACAGCTCAGTTGTTATCCCTCTTCCGGTCCAACCTCTCACAGTTCCTCATCCCATTTCTCCCCCCCCCATCTCCAAGAGGATGCTCCCACCCCCTCTCCCTTTCCCCACCCCACCCCACCCCACCCCATGCACATACACATACACACACACACACACACACACACACACACCGCCAGTTCTCTGCATTCCCTGGGTCCTCAAGTCTCTCAAGGGTTGGGTGCCTCTTCTCTTATTGAGGTCAGATCAGGCAGTCCTCTGTTGCATATTGATGGGGAGGGAAGAAGCTCTGACCAGCTGGTGTATGCAGCCTGGTTGGTGACTCATTGTCTGAGAGATCTCAGTAGTTTGGGTTAGTTGAGACCCCTGGTCTTCCTATGGGGTCGCCCTCCTCATCTTCTTTCAGCCTTTCCCTAATTCAACCACAGAAGTCCCCAACTTCAGGCCATTGATTGAGTGTAAGTATCTGCTTTTGTCTCTGTCAGCAGCTTGTTAGGTCTCTTGGAGGACAGCCATGCTAGGCTCCTGTCCTTACGCACATCGTAGCATCAGTAATAGTGTGAGGCCTTGGAGCCTCCCCTTGAGATGGATCCCAATTTGGGCCTGTCACTGGTCCTTCTTTCCCTCAATCTCTCCTCCATTTTTTGTCTCTGCAGTTCTTTTAGACAGGAACAATTCTGGGTCAGAGGTTTTGACTGTGAGATGGGAACCCCACCCCTCCACTTGATGCCCTGTCTTTCTACTGGAGGTTTCTTTATAAAGAGTTTAGTAATTTGATTAATAATAGATGGAACACGCATTATTCCGAAGAGCCATGTGCGTCTCTGCAGCACTTACGGACTTCCTGTGCTGTGGGTTTTTTTATGAGTCTCTCTCAGTTTCTGCATAATGCTTGCCTCTTATGTGTGTGTAATATCTTAGACATCGATATATCTTTAAATATTAAATATAATAGTATTGTTTATGGAACTGATTTTAATAATATTCACAACAGTACCATCCAAACTTCTTTTTAAATTTTTTACTTTATCATACACACACACACACACACACACACACACACACACCTGTCCATGCTATGCTAGTGCAGGTACTTGCTTGGAGAGTCCAGAAAAAGGTATCAGAGCCCCTGGAGCTGAAGTTATAGGTGGTTGTTGAGCGACCTGTTCCCAGCCACAGGGTGCTGGTAACTAAAACTCGGGTCCTCTGGAAGAACACTATGACTTAGCCACTGAGTCATCTCTACAAACCCTACTACCTGCTAGCCAAAAGAGAGAGGAAGGGAGAGAGATGATCAATGGTATTTCGGGTGATCTGAATAACACGTGTTGATAAGATAGCAAAACTGAGTTTTCTTTCTACTTAGAAGTGATGGGCTCTTGCTTCAGCCTTTAAAAGCAGTATAGTGATGTGTGTGTGTGTGTGTGTGTGTGTGTATTTTATGCTATTTATAATAGCATAAAAGTGAACTCAAAATGGAAAACTCACAGCCTTTCAACATCCATAACAAAGAAGTTCAGAGCCACTGTAATAAAGGTCAGGGGTCAAGCGTCTAGTGCCATTATGAAGAAAAAGAAGTGCCCTGAGGACAGAAGGAGCTGGAATTAGCATTGTGTGAAGAAGGAAGGAGCCAGGGAAAGCTTTAACTTTCTGATCAGCCCAAGGACCTTGCTGACAAGCCCATATTTCAACCCAATAATCTCAGTAGGATGGGACTCAGGGTGAGGGTTCTCATAAAAATTCAAATTCAAAACATCAACGTATAGAACTTCAAGTTTACATTATTGGCTGAAAATAGAATCCCAAGCTCATACAGAAATTACTGGGCACCTACAGAAGCAAATATGAAAGTCCTTGCTTGACAGAGTCCCTCACAATATATAAGAATAAATCATTAAAATTTGAATTCTATGTGTCTTTGTATAATGTGCCTCGCCACATTTTGTCTCTTGATGGATGCCTGTAATTATTAATTTTAGATATATTATAAGATTCGATATGCATGCTCATATTCATGAGCAGCCAGTGGTGGTAGCCCATGCCAGCCAGGTCTACAAAGCAAGTTTCAAGACATCCAGGGCTGATACAGCAAGAAACCATGTCTCAGGAAGGAAAAAAATGTCAAGAATGACTACTTACTTGCCTATTGCTGTGTCATTTAAGAAAATTCCAATTCTGAGGCTGGGCATGTGACACAGGCATTTAGACCCACCTCCTAGAGGGCACATACAGGTGGATCATCTCTGTGAGTTCCAGGCCAGCCTGATCCACATAGTGACTCCTAGCCATGGATTTACAATGAGACCCTGCCTCAAAACAAAATGAAAATGGAATATGGGATTCTTGAGCCGAGGATGTGACTCCCACATGAAGTAATGTACAAAGCCCTGAAGTCTGCTCTACCATCGAGGGAGAAATCAGTTATATGTACACACACACACACACACACACAGAGGTATATATATGTATATATATACATATATACACATATATTATATATACATATATTATATATACACACATACATACATATACATACATATATAAAATAGATTTAATATATGACATATGATATATGACATATGACATATGACATATGATATATGATATATGATATGATAATATATAAGATATAATAAGATATAATGTTATTATAATTAATTATAATATAAATGATAATATAATCAATTAATTATAATATAATTGTTATAAGATAATATAATAATTAAATAGATATAATAGATTTAATAATAGATATATTTGTATATTTTTATATTATATATACATATATATTATATATATATATATACATATATATAATAGATTTGACCTAAGAAGACCTCATGAGTGCTGGCTCTGTAGACAGGAAGGAATGAAAGAACCACAAGGACTCATTTGGGCTCCATACCACCTTTATTCAAAGCAGTTGGGTAATATGTGTGGTTGACTAACAAGGTCTCAGTGTTAGCAGGCAGCATACCAGGCCCTAACGTCTTCTGGTAGGACGATCAAGAATTGACTGTAGGTGCTTCTACCTTCTGAGAACTTGGGTCTTTATAACCACGAGGCTAGTATGGGGAGAGAAATGACATAGAAAGATGGGAGCGGAGACCTATGAATGCCTCAGGGTAGGGAATTCTGGTGATTTGGATCCTTCCATACCTATTTCGAATTACCTAAATGGGTTTGTAGCATTCTTACCTGTCTTTCTGTAGCCTTCTGCGCCGTGCTTTGACTGCTTCTGTAAAGAGTGATTTCTGGGGCTGGAGAGATGGCTCAATGGCTAAGAGCACTGACTGCTCTTCCAGAGGCCCTGAGTTCAAGTCCCAGCAACCACATGGTGACTCACAACCATCTGTAACAGGATCTGATGCCCTCTTCTGGTGTGTCTGAGGAGAACAATGGTGTACTCATGTACATAAAATAAATAAACCGTTAAAGAAAAGTGATTTTTGCATCTCGCTTTGGTCTCTGAGTCTCTCTCTCTTAGACAGTTGCCTGCACCAAGATGATTTCCTACTCACCTTGAACTTTTTTTAAAGATTTATTTATTATATGTAAGTATACTGTAGCTGTCTTCAGACACTCCAGAAAGAGTCAGATCTCATTATGGAAGGTTGTGAGCCACCATATGGTTGCTGGGATTTGAACTCAGGACCTTCGGGAAAGCAGTCAGTGCTCTTAACCACTGAGCCATCTCTCCAGGCCCTTCACCTTGAATTTAAAGGTAGAGATGCAGAACTTGTAAATAAGAAAGGGAGGGAGGAAATTGGGAGGATTGAAATGGCAACAAGAGAGAACTGAAATTAAGAAACATTTTTTTTTTGTTGTTTGTTTTTTGTTTTTTCAAGACAGGGTTTCTCTGTGTAGCCCTGGCTGTCCTGGAACTCACTCTGTAGACCAGGCTGGCCTCGAACTCAGAAATCCACCTGCCTCTGCCTCCCAAGTGCTGGGATTACAGGCATGTGCCACCACCACCCGGCAAGAAACAATTTTTTTAAATCAATTAAACTTGGTAACTTTTCCCTTTGTTTCAAGGACAGACAACCACTTTCTCATTGGCACATCTTGCCACATAATCCATCACTAACTGTGAGGGATATTGGATGAACAGGAATTATAAAGCCAATCCTGCCTTTGTGAAAAGAGCATCTCTGTCTATTAGCCAAGTCTGCCAGAGACGCCGGAAACCGAGAAGGAACACTTGAAGCTCAGATTCATGGTTCTTGATACGAGTTTCCTACACTTAAAATAATAATAACAACAACAACAACAACAACAACAACAACAACAACAACAATTCTCACCATTCAAAAGACAATTCTAGGAGCTAGAGAGATGGCGCAGTGGTTTAGAGCACTTGATGCTCTGAAGCCCTCTTCTGGCCTCTGGGGGCACCAATACTTATGTGGTAAAGTCACACACACACACACACACACACACACACACACATACACACACAGAGTCAGGAACACACATACTAAATAAACAGTTTTTAAAAGTTAAGTAGGAGCCAGGCGGTGGTGGCGCACACCTTTAATCCCAGCACTTGGGAGGCAGAGGCAGGCGGATTTCTGAGTTCGAGGCCAGCCTGGACTACAGAGTGAGTTCCAGGACAGCCGGAGCTATGCAGAGAAACCTTGTCTCGAAAAAATAAAAACAACAACAACAACAATACCAACAACAAAAATAGAATGTTGGGAAAAAAATAAAATGTTGCTGGGCATGTACTCAGGAGGCAGAGGCAGGAAGATTTCCATGAGTTCAAGGCCAGCCTGGTCTATATATATTGAGTGCCAGGGCATTCAAGACTACATAGAGACTCTGTCTCAAACAAAGAAAAAGAAAATGAAAATAGTATAATTAATGACTTTTCTCCTTGGTTTGACAAAATACCTATCAAAGACGAAGAAATTATGCTAACTCACTGTCTGGAGTTACATCATGGTGGGGAGGACACGGTAACAGGAGGATGCAGCTTAAAACTGCTTGCTCACAGGTGGATGGATTAGCAAACAGAAAACGGGGCGTTGAGTTTAGCGTTGTGCTCCCAGCGTGCCACAAATGAAAGACACACACACACACACACACACACACACACACACACACACACACACACAAGCTTACTTTTGAAATGCCTTAGCTAGCTCAAAGGCGGGACAGTTCTAATCCTCCAACCAGTGTGTCAGATTTCCCTCCAGTACTCCGGACTCAACACCCTCTAAATCTATGATCTTTGCTGCGCTGTTCCTTCTGGGCGGCGCCCCCTAGTCTTTTCAGCCCAAGTCGCTTCTGGGCAGCCCTTGGGGGGGGGGGGACCGCATTCCTTCTCACCTACGTTTCGGATGATTTTCCTTCTGCAGCTCTAAATCTGATCTCTCTCCCTCTGAGACACGACCATTCTCCTCTTTCCAGCGTTCTCACAAATCCAAAGGCCCCGCCCCATCTCCCTTTGCCCAACCACTGGCTGCTGGTATCTTTATTGATCGATCAGAAACCAACTGGGGACAAGGACCTTCAGCGTTTGGACTCGCAGATTCCCAATTACATCAAAACACTCGAACCAATCCCCCAACAGGGAGTGCCAGAACTCTTCTGGTTTTCTCCGTTTCCTCAACTTTTATTTATTTAGAGATTCTATCTCGTTGGACCACACTACCCGCTTTAGGGGTGGCTCAGTCATCTCTAGAAATGCCATCACACACAGACCCAAAGAGGCACAGCTCACTGAAGCACAGCTCAAGTTTCTTCCTCCCCAAGCAAGTTGACAGTAAAAACTGACCATTACACATAGATAAAGCCGTGGGAAGTCAAAGAACTCTGAGATCAACTGGTGCTAAGAAGGAATGAAGGCAGACTTTCACTGCTTATACGTTTTTATGAGTGATGGCTGTGTGTCTCCACCTAGGTCTTAGGGAAGCGGGCTATGTGACACTTCCGGGGTGGTGGGGAGGAGAGAGAGGTCCTAACTAGAGACAGGAGATTGGAAATCTCTAGTAACAGCCAGGTTTTGTTTCTTGAAGATCTAAGAGAATCTACCTTTCAATATATCTTTATATGTAGTTTTATATACTGGGCTACTTGAGAGTGAATTGTGTATTTTCTTCCCTTTTGCCCCTTAAATACTGGTGGTAGGGGAAGTCTATTTTCTAAGGCCAAAAGTAGTCTTCTCAGCCAAGACCTAAACTGCCCGAGATAATTAGGATTGGAGCTGGGGGTGACACTTATGCTGTCATAAATCAACCACAAATCAAAGCAATAGTGTTACTTTGCTTTTAGATCAGGGCTTGTTAACCTCTAATTGGTCTAAAAGTTTTCAGTCTACATATCATTTGGATAGTCTTGATAAAGCTGAGCTACTATTCTTATGTCATACAATCATATTTTAAAGGAAGGTAGGGTTTTGGGGGGGTTGTTTTTTGTTTGTTTTGTTGTTTTTTGTTTTTGTTTTGTTTTTTGTTTTTTCGAGACAGGGTTTCTCTGTATAGCCCTGGCCATCCTGGAACTCACTCTGTAGACCAGGCTGGCCTCGAACTCAGAAATTCAGAAATCCACCTGCCTCTGCCTCCAAGAGTGCTGGGATTACAGGCATGTGCCACCACTGCCCTGCTGGTTTGTTGTTGTTGTTGTTGTTGTTGTTGTTGTTGTTGTTTGGTTGGTTGGTTGGGTTTGGTTTTTCGAGACAGGGTTTCTCTGTGTAGCCTTGGCTGTCCTGGAACTCACTCTGTAGACCATGCTGGCCTCGAACTCAGAAATCAGCCTGCCTCTGCCTCCCAAGTGCAGGAATTAAAGGCGTGTGCCACCACTGCCCAGCGGAAGTTTTGTTTTGATGGGAAAACATCAACACATTAAATTCCCTTTATCATTGATAAAGTATTGTGACAAGGAATTGCCAGAGTTTGTTGTGCCCTCCCACTCCCCCACCCCCCCCACTCCCCCTCCCACTCCCCTACCCCCCCAACTCGATTAAGCTGACTGAACCCCCTGATGGTTTTACCACCTAGCTGGAGTCGCCTGGCCTCTCTGCATTTTGCAATTTCCTACAGGAGGGAGAGTCGGGGAGTTGACCGCCTGCTGAGCTTGCTTTGCAACTCAATCCAGCTGAAACAAAGGATGGGTCTGTGGTCTCTCCCTATATAAACGCAGAGCTGAAACTGAGCCTTGATCAGAAGCCTCTGTCTTGGCTTCATCCTTCTCTCAAAATAGAAGGAGAACTATCCACCTGACCTTCTTCTATAGGAATCAACATACTTTTCTAATCTTAAAATGTGTGGTTTTTTTTAATGTGTGCGGATGTTTGCTTACATTTGTGTGTGTGCATCTCTTGTGTGCTTGGTGCCTGCAGAGCCAGAAAAGAGATTCAGATCCCCTGGAAGTGGATGTATAGATGGTTGTGAGCCACCATATGGTTGCTGGGACCTTGGGTCCTCTGCAAGAGTGCAGGGCTCTTAACCACTGAGGCATCCTCTCTCCACCTCCTGATCTTTGATTCATACTTGAGACTTTTTAAGAAGTCTACAGTGAAACCAGGTGAGCAATAGCCCACACCTTTAATCCCAGCATTTAGGAGGCAGAGGCAGGTAGATCACTGTGAGTTCGAGGCCAGCCTGGTCTAGAGGATGAGTTCCAGGACAGCCATGGCTACACATTAAAACCCCCACCTTGAAAAAATGGGAACAAAAAAGACTACGTTGAAAGTACCAACAAAAAATATTATCTGTGCTGCATTCAATTGTATTACCTTTTAATATAGAGCCAAGTAATTTTCTGTAGGACTGAAAGACATTTTTTTTCCACCCAGCAATAACCACAACAGAATACTAAATTTGAAACTAATTTAATTCCAAGTATATGGCACGCACCCAATTGCATGATCTCTGTTCTGTATAAAGCACATTAGACACTAAGTAAATTAGGATTCACATATCTGTCGTTCTAAATTGAACAAACAAAAGAAGTCTCATTGCTTCTCTCTTCTCTCCCCTCTCTCTCTCTCTCTCTCTCTCTCTCTCTCTCTCTCTCTCTGTCAGAAAGTTTCTCTGTGTAGCCACAGCTGTCTTGGAACTCACTCTGTAAACAAGGCTGGCCCAGAACTCAGAAATCCTTCTGCTTCTGCCCACTACATGCTGGGATTAAAAGCATGCACCACCACACCCAGCTATGACAGCCATCTTAACTATCCAAGGGAAAACTTTTTTTTTTTTTTTTAGTTTGCATTCTCTTCAGTCCTCACTGCCCAAATTTCTATTTCAACTCCTCAACTTAGTGTCTAGTTGATTTTGACTTCTTTTTCTATTTATGTAATAGACAAAAACCAGCATACAGGGTATAAAAATAACATTAAGATGCAAACTCAAAAGTCCATAGGAAAAAATGTCTGGGCTGAAAACATTCCTGCTTGAGCTTTCCATGAGAAAAAGAACACCGTTAAGATCGACTTTTTGAGGGATTAGAGAGATGGTTCAGCAGCTAAGAGCACTGGTTGCTCTTGCAAGGAACTACCTTCCACTCCAAAACCTACAGAACAGGTCTGCCTTTCCAGTTCAAGAGGAATCTAATGCCCTCTTCTGGGTCCGGAGAGCACTGCAGGGGGGTAATGCACAGGTGTAGGAAGGCAAAGCACTAATACACATAATATAAAAGGAAGTACACCTTTCTTTTTTTTTTAATTGGCATTTGAAGTACCCTTTGGTTGACACGGATGCACCAATTTGCCTGCACTGGCCAGTACAGGTGGATCTAATTTTCTTTGTTCTATTATCAGCTCCGAAGGCATCGCTTTCCCAGACACCCAAGCAGTTTTCAGAGACTGCAGTGGGAAAGACTGGCCCTGGAAATGCCAAAATGGGCAAAACAGCTTGAGAATGTTATGAGGCAGGAGGACTGACGTGAGCGATATTTTCATCTCCGGAGACTCGGTGCCAACTCAGAGCAGAGTTAGGAAAACAAAGCGAGGTTCGCAGGGACGTAATGCTGGATGGAGAAGGTGAGACGGGATCGGAGTCAGGATGGAAAAGTGACTCACACCCTGACTCACGCCATTGTATTTTGTTCTCATGATGACGGTCAACGGTCCTTGTTCGACAGATTCTGTCACCATTCAGTCACAAAGAATCTATGCTGTGAATAGTCAATTTTTTTTTTTTTTTTTGTAGAGCGCCCAGTACAATGTTGGGATAGACCTAGGTAGGAAAGTGCAAAGAAAGAATTTAATAATTTATATCCTATAAATGTTAGGTTGAGGATGTGAGGCGATGAGCTTGCCTTGTGTGTTGGTGGGATGTTTATTTATTTTAAAGATGTATTTTGTTTGTATTTATGCGTGTGTGCATACACATGCACTTGCGCGTGGGGTGTCTGGGGAGGTCTGAAAAGGACATTGGATGGATCCCTTTCAGCTAGAATTACAGGCAACTGTGAGCCTCACTAACATGGGACTTAAGGAAAAACAAAACAAAACTCAGGTTTTCTGAGAAATCTGTATGCACTCTTAGCCACGGAACCATCATCTCTCCAGTTCCTAGAATAGCTTATACTGCTAATAGTTTCCTAAAACTGACTTATTGATATAGGTCGCACACACACTGTTTAAAATGTGTGTATTAGTCTGTTGCTATTGCTGATATAACAAAATAGTATAGATTAAGTGCCTTTGAAGTCTAAGATCGACCTCCTGGGTGATTTAATATATCGTGAGGATTCTTAATACTTGTAGGTTGCTTCCCTGGGCAGAAGTGAGGAGAAGAACAAGAAATATATTCCTTTTATAATAAAAAGTCCTCTTTGTTGGGGAACCATTATTTCTCAGGAACTCTATTAACATATTTGGTCATATCTGGGCTTGGGTCTCCAGTATATGGATTTAAGGGCAACACGGTTCACACCACAGCAAAACCCATAGAGCAATGTCTGTCCATTCTGACCTTGGGATTCCACTTCTACCACTTTCTCCCTTGTATGTGGAACAGGCTATGATGGAGACTAAAGGAAGGTACTGGGTTGAAACCCTAAATGGAAGCTTAGTCGTATCCACCTTAGTCCTCTTTCGTGGATTCATGATTTGATGGCTTTGTCTGAAGTGTTGTCTAGCTGGAAGAAGTAGGCCATGAGAGGTGGCTTTGGGGGACTCTGTCTTGTCTGGGTCCTTTCTTTCCTATCTAGTTCTGTGTCCCATGAGGCCAGCAGATTGGCTCCACTGTGCTGTCTCGTACCATGGAGCCCCGTCTTACCGGTCCAGAGCCAACCATGCACTTCTGAGATCTTGAGCTGAAACAAGTCTTCCTCTAAAAGGTTGCAGGTCTTTGTCACAGTTGCCAAAAGAGGGGGTGGGGTGAGGTGGGGAGGGGTGCTCACAGAATCATTGCTGGGGAGATCTCAGGACTGTTTCAATCCTCTGCTTTCCAATAACATCTGTTGAGAGACTTCTCATTCCTTGAGTTTGCAATATGCCTCTGCAGCTCTCTGCTGGGACATCATGTGTCTACCATTGTTTTTAAATGATTTATTTTATGCTTTCAAGTGCTTTGCCTGCACTTAGATATGTAGACCATGTAGGTGACTCTCGCCTGTGGAGATCAGATGTAGGCACAGAATCCATTGGAATGAGCGTTAGAATTGTTGTGAGCCACTGTATGGTTCTGGGGATCTAACCCAGGTCATCTGCAAGAGAAATAGGTGCTCTTAACCACTTAGCATGTCCCCAGCCCCACATGTCTATCAATCATTCTGACACTTCAAGTTCCTGAAGTTCATTTTCATTACAAACAAGCCCCAAGAACCGTCTTTCCTTTCAGCATTCAACGGATCATCTAGGGAGAGAGTTGGTCTAGCTTCTTTTCTTTGGCTTTGATAGAAGACATTTCCTGTAGGGAGGAAGGGCTCTTTTGGCTTACAATTCCAGGTGACTATCCATCAGTGGGAAAAGTCAAGGCAGGAAATTAAAGACTGGACCACTCAGCATTCTACAAAGAACTCACTTTATAGTTAAAGAAGCACAGGGCTGGAGAGATAGCTCAGTGGTTAGGAGCATTGACTGTTCTTCCAAAGGTCCTGAGTTCAAATCCCAGCAACCACATGGTGACTCACAACCATCCATAATGAGATCTGATACCTTCTTCTGGTGTGTCTGAAGACAGCTATAGTGTACTTACATATAATAATAAATAAATCTTTAAAGAAAAGATTTATTTAAAAAAAAAGAAGTACAGCAAGAACTTTAAAGATGCCACTTGCCACATAGCTTTTCAGATTACTAAAAATCACTTGTTTAGAGGATGGCGCTGCCCACTCTTCCTGATTCATGATCGAGACAATGACCCATAAATATGCCCACAGGCCAAGTTGACCTAGACAATTCCTTAGTTGAGACTCTTCCTAGATAACTCTAGGTCTTGTCAAATTGGTAGTTAAAGCTACTCAGATTGTGAAAGCATTACTCTTGGATACTATTGCACTACCCTAGGTTGGAAAGATTCCTGTAGTTAATGTATTTCGTCCTCAGGCTTCACCTGGGAAGTGGCACATGAGTCCTTTCTGCTTTAGGACCTTGGAATGGTAGCGTTCATCACCTTCTCAGGAACAAATTACAGAGGGCAGGGCAAAGGACATGAAGAACCCCGTAGGTCCAGGCTCACCATTTTACAGTTTGGGGAGCTGGACGAAGACGAGGGTGGAAGGCAAAGTGGTTTGGGTCTTCATCTAGTCTCTCCTTGCTACTGGCTATTTATTCAACTTTGTATCCTGAAACTCCAGCTTTGATTGTCTTTCGGAAAAGACGAGCTCTGAAAAATAAAGTTTAGGTTTACGATAATATTCTTTTCACTGGGACTATGGCTCAGCAGTAGAGTACTGGCCTTAGGTCCAGGGGGCTCCAAACATCTCTGGCACTACACACAGCAACAGAAATGGTTGTTTGAATGTTTCAAGAGTTTACATTAGAGTTCACATACTACAAATCTTTCTCTTATATTTCTATGCTCAGCCCGGTGACTTGGTCAAATTTTATACTTACAGGGAAGGAGATAACCTCAATGGAATAACTTGGGCAGTTATCATTTTTGTACAAGACCTCTGTTCATTTATGTTTCATGTATTCACTGAAGAGCTACTATGTGTCTGGTCTCTATCCTATATACTGGTTTTAACACCAAAACTATAGAAACATAATCAAACCTTATGTGTTATAAAATGTGTGAACTCCCTGAAGCTTTGCAAAAGACCTACTAGTGACCTATATGCACATTTGTACTAGGTTCAGTTATTGTATGTGGTATTCTGCAGATGTAGGCAAGATGGACATACCGCTTCCTGCATAAAACTATAAACTAGTGACAAAATAAAGAGTCTTGCCCAGTAGATTTCCAGAACATCAACAAGATAAACCAGGTAACATTATTCCTCTAGGTCAGGCAAAGCAACACATCAGTACACTAAAAGAAATTCAAGCAAGTTCTGATATTAGGCATAAGAAAGTTTGAAACAGCCAGGCGGTGGTGGCGCATGCCTTTAATCCCAGCACTTGGGAGGCAGAGGCAGGTGGATTTCTGAGTTTGAGGGCAGCCTGGTCTACAGAGTGAGTTCCAGGACAGCCAAGGCTACACAGAGAAACCCTGTCTTGAAAAACCAGAAAGAAAGAAAGAAAGAAAGAAAGAAAGAAAGAAAGAAAGAAAGAAAGAGAGAGAAAGAAAGAGAGAGAGAGAGAGAGAGAGAGAGAGAGAGAGAGAGAAAGAGAGAAAGAAAGAAGAAAGAAAGAAAGAAAGAAAGAAAGAAAGAAAGAGAAAGAAGAAAGGAAGGAAGAAACAAAGAAACAAAGAAAAAACAAAGAAACCAAAGGAAGAAACAACGAAACAAAGAAAGTAAATCTGAAACAGATTGAAGAAGATGGAGACTGGCATAATTCTTTGAGTTTGGTCTTGGGTTTTAAAATTATTTTTATGCACGTGTGTGTTTGTGTGTCTGTGCTGTATGTGTGCACAAACATAGAGCTGGAGGATGACCTCTTGTGTCACTCTCAGAGACACCATCAACTTTCTTTCACACAATGTTTCTCATTGGACTGAGGTTCATTAACTGGACATCAAGTCCCAGGGGTGCTCCTGGAGCCACCTCCCTCCCCGCTGCTGAATTGACAAGCTCACACCGCCATGCATGGCAATTTTTATGTAGGTGCTGAGGGTTGAACTCGGGTCCTTCAGTTTTGCAAGGCAAGCATTTTATTTTTACCTCCCGAGTTGGTTTTCCCAGTCCTTACCAAAACACTTCTTACATTGTAGTAGTGAACTCGGATGAGAACACGCGGTGGAGATGGCCTCTTTGGTCTTTTATCCTTTCAAAACACTGATCAGCACCGTTATCTGAGGAATGAGTTAGTAATGTCTGTGTGTAGTTAGGATAGCAATACAGTTTTGTAATGTATTTATTTCTGTTCATGCTAACTCAACTATTTCATTTATTTGCATGGTCCTCAATATAGAGAGTTGACAAACCTATGACTATCAATGACCTTACATATCTTCCAAAGACAATATGTCCCAAATGTTTCCTGTCCACTCCCTTTTTGATGTTTTGTTGGCTGGTTTGTTTATTTTGTGGTGCTGGAGATTAGCCCCAGAGCCTTTCATATGCTAGGCAAACATTCCATCTCTGGGAACCTTCAGACCTTCTCTAATTGTTTTAAGATCTCCAAGTCAAGCCGAGCGTGGTGGCGCACGCCTGTAATCCCAGCACTTGGGGGGCAGAGGCAGGTGGATTTCTGAGTTCGAGGCCAGCCTGGTCTACAGAGTGAGTTTCAGGACAGCCAGGACTACACAGAGAAACCCTGTTTCGAAAAAACAAACAAACAAACAAACAAACAAAACTTAAGATCTCAAAGTCATTATGTCCCATACATAAATTATCACCTTCCCAGACACTGTCAGCCACCCATTGACAGAATGTCTCTTTTGGAGTAGTATTTTGCTCACTGGTAGTCATATTACCATAATCTAAAACCATAATAGAGACTGCGCTGGCTTATGTCAATTTGGCAAACAAACTAGAGTCATCTAGAGAAGGGAACCTCACTTGAGAAAAATACTCCCATAAGATGCAGTTGGAAGATGTTTTCTTAATTAGTGATTGAGAGGGGAGGGCCCAGCCTATTGTGGATGGTGCTGTTCCCTGGGCCGGTAGTTCTTGGCTCTGTAAGAAAGGAGGCTGTGTGGGATGGAGAGATGGCTCAGCAGTTAAGAGCACTGACTGCTCTTCTAGAGGTCCTGAGTTCAATTCCCAGCAACCACATGGTGGCTCACAACCATTTGATGCTCCCCTTCTGGTGTGTCTGAAGAAAGCAACGGTGAATACATAAAATAAAGTAAAACAAAATAAAATAAAAGTCGGCCGCTGCGTAAGCAGCGATGAACCAGCCAGGAAGCAGCACTCCTCTGTGGCCTCCGCATCGGCTTCTACCTCGGAGTTCATGTCCCGCTCGAGTTCCTTCAATGATGAAGAAAGAGCAACATTGATGTGTAAGCCATATAAGTCATGTTCTTCCCAGATTGATGTCTGGTCATAGTGTTTTATAACACTATGGTTAAGAGCACAGACTGTCCGTCAGAAGACCTGAGTTTTCTTTCCAGAGCTTACGTTGGATGATGGGTCACAAGTCCAACTTCCGAGGACCCTGCTACACCTTACACTGACATGAACACTCGCCTGACCACCAACACATGTGCATATATGTAATTAAAATTGAAAGCAAATCTTACAAAACCAAACCAAACAAACAAACAA
The DNA here is from genome assembly GCA_964023405.1 of Apodemus agrarius. NCBI lineage: Eukaryota > Metazoa > Chordata > Mammalia > Rodentia > Muridae > Apodemus > Apodemus agrarius. Next base: position 97,242,353 of record OZ030015.1, read on the forward strand.
AAAACCAACATCATACTGGCTAGAAAGATGGCTCAGCAGTTAAGAATACTGATTACTCTTCCAGATGACCCAAGGCTCAATTCCCAGAACCCACATGGTGGCTCACAAGCTGTCTGGAACTCCAGACCCAGGGGACCCAGTGCTCTATTTTGGCCTCTGAGGGCACCAGGCACAGATCTATACATGCAGACAAAACACTCATACACATAATATAAAAATAAAGGGAAAATTAAAATAAAACATAACAGAAGACTAACCCAATCTATTTTTAAAATAAAAATTCACATAACACACGTTAGATTACAGTACATTAGGACTATTTTAGTTTAATATATTATACATATGATTCAAAGCTTATCTACATATAGTGATACTCCATTAAATGAATATTAGCTTACCCTAATATATACATACATGCATTAATTTCCTATGACAAATAAAAAACTTTAGAGAAATCTACCAATTGACTTTTATTTCAGTTCCACAAGCAACAAGACATCTATATAGCTATATCTGAAAACATTTGTTTTGTGTTAACACATGACCACATTTCTTCTATAAATATATAACATCACCTGCTAACTCAATTCTGTCACTTTTTGTGTAATAGATTATAATTTCATAGCATGTCTATATAAGAAAACAAGTCAGAAACTTGTTTCAACATTAAAAACTATTTACTTATTTTTATTATATGTGTATGAGTGTTTTACCAGCCTGTTTATATGTGTAGCACACATGTGTAATGCCCATGGAGGCCAGAAGAGGGTGGCAGAGCCTCAGAAACTAGGGTTACAGGAAGTTGTGAACCACCTTGTGGATATTGAAAAACAAACTCAGGTTTAAAAACCACACCCATAGCCGGGCCTTTAATTCCACCACGCCTTTAATTCTAGCACTTGGGAGGCAGAAGCAGTCGGATTTCTGAGTTCAAGGCCAGCCTGGTCTACAGAGTGAGTTCCAGGACAGCCAGGGTTACACAGAGAAGCCCTGTCTCGGAAACAAACAAAAAACACCCAATCAACTACTCTCAAAATCAACAAAAAACACAATCAACTACTCTCAACTGCTAAGCCGTGTCTCCAGCCATATATTTTTAAGCAATTATTATAGAAATGATATATTATTCTTACCTATGCCATTCTCCACTGCAACAGCACCAACAGGTACACAATTCAGTCAAGAATGACGTCTCAGGAGCCACACCAGGGCTATCCTGGGACACTGTTAGAACAGCATTGTCACCCTCAAGTCAAAATAAGAGACCATGTCAAGATGCCCTGCCTCAAGACATCCCGTCCTGCCACATATGACTTGGTCATGCACGGGTTCATCTCCATCCTCCTGGTGGCAGAGTCAGCTGAGAGGACACTGCCCAGTCGTTTTTCAGCAGAAGGAAGACCTCGAGATGAGAAGCACGGCCCTCTTCTTTCTGATGAAAGCCTTACCATCATCCATCCCATGGACTGTGAGATCCAGAAGCAACCAGACCCTTGGAGGGGTTTTCCCCCACCTGGAGGGGGAAATAGATATTAAACCACCGGTCATCTGTGGTTAATCTCAGGAACTAGGACACCTACAACAGCCAGCTTCATTCGGTTTTGAATCACGGGATCTGTCAGTGCTGTTTGCCCAAGTTCAAGTTGAGAAAGTCCTACGGGCCAGAGGTGTGGACCCTCTGCCTGCTAAGCGGTCCTATGACAAGTCACATGACCAAGGGCGGCTTCTGAGTTGAAGAACGGGTAAAAGTCTCCGGGTGTGTTGAACACACGGAACGGGGGGGATATTGGCCCTATTAAATAAGATTTTGCTGTTATCTCCCCCCAACGCAAAGATAGCTGGTCTGAAATGGTTGCCTGGTCTGAGCGGTCGAAGGGAGCCCATCCTGTAACCTCGTTTGCTTACAAGCATCTGTTCTGAAATGGGTTCTGCCGGGGCCCGTAGTGCGAGACTCCGCAATGCTCAGGGACCCGCCACTACTGAACATCTTCAAAAGATACGGCCTTCTTAGCAGCTCTCAGAGTGGGCCCAAGCAGCCCCATAGTACATTCCATACGTCTTAGTTATTAAACCTAGAGCCCAGTAAATGGGACTCTCGCATATCTGAGCTAATATATCCCAGAATATTGTGGCTTCAAATTGGGCTGTACCATTCCCACCCTGTTATAACTAACATAGAGTGTGTAAGGTTTATCAGAAGCACCTTGAATCATTTCAGTTTGATTTGATTCACTCATTTATTCAACAAAATGTTTGCTTAGTACCTACTGCAAGCCTAGCCACCCTGTACTAGATGCTAACAAGGTAGCAGAAAGGCAGATAGACACAATTCTAATGATAGAATTAGGAAATAATAGGAAATAAATAACATAAAAAACTATAGGAGCTGAAGAAATGTTCCAGCAGGCAGGAAGGCATACTGTTCTTGCAGAGTATCAGAGTTTGACCCATAACATCCACATCTGTAATTTTATAAGCATCTTTATGTCCAGAGGATCTCATGCCCCCTTTTGGCCTCTCTGGGTACTGCATTCATGTATACACACACCTATGCACAATAATAATAATAATTAATAATAATAATAACAATAAGGTAAATAATTGATGATAAATTATTTAAATAAGGATTTAAAATGAGATTTTAAATAGGGGCTGAAGAAGAGACAGCTCAATAGTTAAAAAGTATTTTCTGCTTGGTTCCCAGCAACTACATTGTATAATTCACAACGACCTGTAACTCTAGTTCCAGGGGATCTAAAACCTTCTTATGACTTTGCTCACACCCACACACATGAGCGCGCGCGCGCACACACACACACACACACACACTCACAAAATAAAATAAAACTTCAAAGCCCAAACCACATTTCTGAGTTTAAAAAATGAAGTAGATACTTGGAAGGTAAGCCAACCAGCTTATGGAATTTTGATATTAAAGCACACACAGATTAAGACTGTGTAATATAAGCCAAAGCCCATTTTGCATTGTTTTTACTGGGTGCCGATTTAATGACAGATGACAGGATATGGTTTGGACCTAGCCAGGTGTTACTTCTTCAGACAACCAGGTGCGTGTGTTGTCTGTCAAGAAAAGCCCCCAAGAACTCGTCAAGGACGGTTTAAAGAGCAGCTTTTCAAGAACGGACATGCGCAGAAGATCTTCCCACACAGTTTCTTTTTCCCGAGTGCAAGGTCTACCTGGAAAGACAATCCCCGAATGTTGGAAAAGTCTGTGCCCTTGTTAGCACAAAGGATTATTTCAAGCCAAGCACACATTATCCCAAAGGCTGGCACGCACTGTTCCAAACGCAGATTGTAACACCGCTTTCCCTGTTGATCGGGCGTGCCCTAGTCTTTGGGTCATTTCGGAAAGCCATGGCTCCTGGGCCTTTGGGCTGATATCAAGTGAAGAGTTAAACGAACTTCCTCCAGCACTTGTCTGTAACTATAATCGAAGAAGAAATGCCTTCCCCAAATCAGACTGGGTATTTCTCAACTCCAACAAGGGGCTTTAATAGGATAAGTTTGAATAACAGAGCTACTTCGGCTCTCTGGCCCGGGGTCCTTCATGATTCTCTTCATTATATTCGTAATATAAAACTCAATAAGCACCTCGGCGAGTCTCTAGGACTTTCCAACATCTTAAAATATTCAAATGTTTCCTGATGCCCTGTATTTCAGTTTAGCAACTTGATGGGGGGGGGGGTTGGGAGGGGTGTGGGGGGGGTAGACTTTCCTCTAACACAAATTGTTGCAAAGGATTCAGATCAGAACATGATGTCATTTTTTTGTCTTTTTGAGACAGGGTTTCACTATGTAGACCTAGGGGGCTTGGAATTCACTATGTTAGCCAGGCTGGCTTTGAACTCAGGGAGACCTGCTTGCCTCTGTTGTGTAAGCGCTGGGGTTAAAGGTTTGTGCCCCTGGGCCTGGCCCATGATTGAACTTTTGATTGAAGTTTTGTAGCTCTCTGTTGGAGTAAATGGCAGGCACACCCTTAATTATACAAAACCAGCTTTCACAGCTATAATTGAACTTCCTGGATAATGTATCTTTAAGGCGGAGGAATATTTTGACTTAATTTAAAAAGAGAATGTCAGTTGATGAGTGTGTCTTCCCAGAAAATGTCTCCTTGCATATATATTAAATCAAATCATTAGCTCAGTACAAACGTACAGTTGGAGAAACATATTCATAATTTAAAGTGATTATAATTGTATAATTAAGTAATGAGAACTCATGGTATTTTGTGTGGTGGGAGAAAATAGGCTTCTGGCACCAAGACAGTCTCTAATCTTGCTTGGGGATGCTACCACCTAACTGGTGTTTGCTTCTTACTAATACTTAAGGAGAAATCCCTAATTTACTTTGCTAATCTCTCAGGTGTGCTGATAGCCAGCTTTCTGGATTTGGGGCAATCTGCTTCACCTTGGACTCTTATCTATAAAATGTGAGCTTTGGTCTGTAATGTCTGTCACTTTACAATATCCTAGGGTTATTTGCTTTATTTAAAGATCAGCTTTGGGGAAGCACAAAACCCTCAAGTCAACCTTTAGCATGGACAGATATATAAACAGGAGCTAGCAAGGAGGTTCAGTGAATAAAGGTGCTTGCCACCAAGCCGGACAACCTGAGTGAATTCCTAGGATCCAAGGATTAAAGAAAAGAACGGACTCCCACAATATGTCCTCCGACTCGCGCTTACATGCCATGTCATACATGTGCCATGCCATGCATGTGTCACATCATACATGTGTCGTGTCATATATGTGCCATGCCATACATGTGCCATGTCACACATGTGAAATGTCATTGTCAAGTAAATTTATGATGCCAAAATAGAGAGAATTTATAGACACAGAAGGCCTTCAAACAAATGATTTATTTAGAAGAGAAAGAGAAAGACTTTTGTTTGTTTTGGGTTTGTTTTTTTTTTTCCCAAGGCAGGGTTTCTCTGTGTAGCCCTGGCTGTCCTGGAACTCACTCTGTAGACCAGATTGGCCTCGAACTCAGAAATCTGCCTGCATGTGCCACCACTGCCCGGCCTGTTAGGAGTGATTTTAAAGTTCCATGAGAACATTGGGGCAGCTGCTTTCCTTTTCTTTAAGATGAGAGGACAATGTGTTTGTTGCACCGTATGTAAATTAAGAAGGGGATAGTGGAATGAAAGAACTGGAGTTTCCTGCCTAGCAACCTTGTCTCAAGAGTCAAGAAGAAAAGAAACCAGACAGGTACCTGGGGAGACTTAGCTCAAGGTTGTAGAGTCATTGTTCAACTGGTTAAAGTGGCCAAATTGAACCGCTCTGGTCATATCAGGTGTTGTTAGAAATCTGACAGATGGGGCTATTTCTGATTATCATCAATTTCCCCAAAAGGTTATTAGTGAAATCAAAACAAAGGGTACTTTGAAGGTAGATTAACGTTTGCCCCCTTGCTACTAATATTAGCTTTCTGTGCATGTATTTGAAAATTTACTTCTAGCTGTACAGAAGTGGTTCATAATTTTTTCCTCTGAACTAATTACAACTTACGTGTTTCCTAATTTAACTAATGCATTTGTAAGAACTTGGACATGTGCTTTATTTTATGCTTATAAAAGAGACATCATTTCCATCCTTTAAAACCTATCTCTGAGCTGGAGGTGAGGCTCAGTGGTAGAACACTTGCTTAGCCTGGAATCCAACCCCCAGCGGTGAAAATAAAGGTTTTTAATTTGCCTAAATCACAGAGCTACTTTGAGGATAAGATAAGACGGTGTGTATTAAGCCCTTGGCACGGCGTCGAAGGCACAGTTATGATAATTGTCAGTGGTAAGATGCGTTTTGATGTTCGACTAAGTAAGTAGTCCTGCAATCCAGGACAGCCTTGGTGTCGTTATGGCTTCCACCAAAAGTGCCTAGGAATCAGAGGTTCCAGGAAACAGTCTGTAAAGCAGGTCCTGATGTTTGCGGCATACTTTTGCCACTTATGGAAGTTGCCTGCTTACTCAAGATTAATTCATACGAATGGTTTTTGCATCGTGGCAGAAGTTACTAGAATACAACTGAAAAAATAAAAGAATGAAGGAGTCAGGGACTGACCGTGTAGCTCAATGCTCAGCGCGTGCAGGGCCCTGGCTTCTATTCCCAGCGCAGAAAATACCTTTAATTAAAAAATAAGTTAAAATCAGCTTAAAGTAACCGGGCGGTGGTGGCATACGCCTGTAATCCCAGCACTCTGGGAGGCAGAGGCAGGCGGATTTCTGAGTTCAAGGCCAGCCTGGTCTACAGAGTTCCAGGACAGCCAGGACTATACAGAGAAACCCTGTCTCAAAAACAACCCCAAATCAAGTCGGGCGTGGTAGCGCACGCCTGTAATCCCAGCGCTTGGGAGGCAGAGGCAGAGGCAGGCGGATTTCTGAGTTCCAGGACAGCCTAGTCTACAGAGTGAGTTCCAGGACAGCCAGGACTACACAGAGGAACCCTGTCTGGAAAAATCAAAAAAAAAAAAAAAACAAATAAAAAAAAATCAGCTTAAAGATAATGGAACTTCCCTTTTCATGATGTTATTTTTGTTGTTTGTTTTACATAGGGCTGGCTCAACTCCATCTGCAGCTGAGGATGACCTTGAATTACTCTTCCTCCTGCCCCTGCCTCCAGAGCACAGGGTCACAGGGTGACCCCACACCTGGCCACTGCAGTGCCAGAGACAGACCCCAGGCCTTTGTGGTAGCGAAGAAAGCACTCTACCACCAAGCTACATCCCCATCCATATTAATTCCCAAGAGCCTTACTTTTTTCCCCTCCTAGCCTAGTTCACCATCAGAACAATGCCGAAAAATTAAATATATATATTACATATCCTTATATTATTAGTGTATGCGTTTCTCTGTGTGTGTGCACACACATGCATATAATTCATATCAAAACAATGCAGGAAATTAAGAATATATGTTACATATTCTTATGTGTTAATATGTTTCTATATAAATGGATGTGCTTCTCTCTTACATACATATTTATATATACTTACATATATGATATAAATGTGTGTGTGTGTGTGTGTGTGTGTGTGTGTGTGTTTTTCTATACTTCCCCACTGAACAAAGCCCTCTAAGCTGGCTAAAGTTAGAGATGTAGTCTGAGTGACTAGGTTCCTGGTGACAATTTCATCATACTCTTGGCCAGGTTTTCTCGGAACATGACTGCTTTCTTCAGAATCTCTGGCGTGGGTTCTAGAGGAGACTGAGGACAGAGGTGGCAGCAGAAAAGCCCACCCAGGATTTCTCTCCCCCTTATCATGCTTAGCAGGAAAAGCAAACAAATTCAACTCACATCGATTAAGTACCACACGTCAGGTGTTGCATGATGGACAGGAAAAAAAAGCTCAGCTCTTGTGAGGTTTACTGAGGCGTGAGGAGTAGAGCAGAAGAGGCTGGTGGGAAATTAAAGAGGCAGTCATGATAGGATGCGCTACAAAAAAAAAATAGAGAAGACAAGCACAGCAGGGGTCAGAGAAAGTGACCTCTGAGCAGAGACTTTAAGGAAGTCCAGGAGTCATCCCTGAGGCCTTGTGGGGTTGGAAGGGTGGGGTTCCAGGTAGAAGACCCTGAGGCAGGTGATCACCAGCACTTAAAAGACAAACAAGGAGAATCCAGCTGAAACCTGCTTTTTTTCTTCGGGAAGGCCTGCTGTCCCTCAAGCTTTTGCGTTCTTTCTTAGGACTCCAGTTAAGGAGATCTGCCTTCTTGTCTTCGAATGCCTGCATTTTGTTATATGTATAATTATATGGGAGTCAGGAAACCAGAAAGTGACCCAAGGTGGGGGGGTTGAGGGGAGCAGGTTGAAGGGAGAAGGCGAAGGGAGAAGGCCGGGCATGAGTACAACACCCGAGATCTGTGATATGGAAGTGGGTTGAAGGGAGAAGGCGTGGGGAGGCGGGTGTTCTTGGAGTGGGGGTGGGGCGGGCAGGGAGATGGACAGAGATGGGAGGGGAGGTGGTCAACCCAAACCAAACTTGTATGATTAATTATATTAATAACAATTATATCATTATATAAAGAAGAACCAGCCTGTAAAGTCTTAGGTAATTCCTGAGCATACTAAAGTCTGAGCATCTACACTTACGAATACGAAGACCGGCAAAGAATGTTACTTTGTATTCGCTGTGCCGTTTGGTTTGTAAGGTCACAAGCTCAAGCATAGGATGATTTAAAGAGTAGCAATCACAAAGCCGGGCTGTGGTGGCACACGCCTTTAATCCCAGCACTTGGGAGGCAGAGACAGGCGGATCTCTGAGTTCGAGGCCAGCCTGGTCTACAAAGTGAGTTCCAGGACAGCCAGGGCTACACAGAGAAACCCTGTCTCGAAAAACCAAAAAAAAAAAAAAAAAAAAAAAGAGTAGCAATCACAAGCCCTTCTTCTGAGTGCTGGACAAGAAAATTCAGATGTCTCAAAAAAAGAAAAGAATTTAGGAACAGAGAAAGAAGAAGTGAAAGCGTGGGTATTGACTTTTGAGTCTATTGGAACAGAGAGCCGAGCAGAGAGCCGAGCAGCCGTGAAGACTGTCGCGAGAGAGGAGGGGGCGTGAAGGTGACACACAGACAGGTTAACGTTAAAACCCCTCTAGCTCACCATGGAAAATGGGAAGAAGAGCCTTCCAATCTTTCACAGAAGGTATGCCTTGGGTTCCAAGACTGAAGTACAACGTATTTTAAGACAAGATTGCCTATCCAGACTTATAGATCTACTGCAGCGCCACACTCAAGCTAAATGAAAAGCAACAAACCTAACAAAATAGCGGAAGGATCCTGGTTTTTGTACCTGCATTTTTGTTGTTGTTGTTGTTGTTAACCTTACAGACATATTTCAGGAAACGAGTTCTTTTGTGGTGAAGAAACGTGTAAAGTTCACCAATTTCTTCAATTTCATTTCCGTTTTTTAAAATCTTATACAGAACTCAAGAAAGCTTAATATTTGAATTACAGAAGCCTTTATAATTATTTGTAAAGGAGCGTCTTATCTTTCTTGTTGTCAGTCCAGCACCCGGTCCTTTATCTGAACATATTTTTAAAAAATGCCAGCCGGGCGGTGGTGGCGCAGGCCTTTAATCCCAGCACTTGGGAGGCAGAGGCAGGCAGATTTCTGAGTTCCAGGCCAGCCTGGTCTACAGAGTGAGTTCCAGGACAGCCAGGGCTACACAGAGAAAACCAAAAAAAAAAAAAAAAAAGCCAACATTTTTGTTAGACATGAGTGGTACGTGCCCTGGGGTTTAATGTTGATCATAAGCATTTAAATGTTCATGATTTTTATATATCTCCCTTGACTTAATTACTTCTAATGAATGTATATAATCGAAGGAACATAATGAACATAGTGAACATAAGAAACCCCGTGATGAAGGGAAGGTAGGCATGAAGTTGCCCACCTCCATCTGAGGACCTATTGCAACAGATAGCTTATGAAGAGGGGAGAGTCAGTTTTCCTTAAGGGGCTGACCCTGGTAGGCCAGCCAGGCATACTCCAGGCCCCATGCCCAAGAGTATCAAGGCAGCACAAATTGAACTCCCTGGATAGAAGTGGGGCGTGTTTGGAAGATAAGGGAGTTGGGAGGGGGTCTGGGAAGGGTGAGTAAATATGACCAACACATTACACTATCAAAAAAATTAATTAAAATACTATTTAAAAAAGACAAACAGAAAACCAGGCATTTTCAAAATTGGAAAGCAACTCATTCCATTTAGATGAGTTCTTGATCAAACATTTTTCTTTAGCCCCAAAATATTCTCTTTTGTATATCATCTTCCAGGCGCTTTCCCATTTTCACTGATATCTTTGCAGAGTTGCAAGAAACCAAGATTAGCATCGAGAAATAAGTAATAAATGTTGTGTGCAGTGAAGAGATTCTCGGCTACAAGAAATCCAACTGCTTTGCATTTTTATATAAAGTGGAATCCTTCACACCCTGGGGGGGTTTCGAAGGATTTTCAGCTGCTTCTCAGAATTCGGGAACTGCTGATCGCAGTCTTTCAGCTCTTCTGTTCTTGCAAAAGCTCACTCTGCAGTTAGATACCGCGCCTGCTGTGCACCTGCCCACGGCAGCATGCGGCGCTCGGACTGTTACCAACCGATTTGTTGCTTTCAATGAGTTTAGAATGCAATGACGAATTGCCCAGACAAATGTCTCTGAGTAACCATAATTCCTCCTATACACGTTGCCATCCAAATATCGGTATGTTTGGCAGAAAGGGATTTCTTCAGTTCGGATTTACGTGTCTTTGTGATGATGTCTTGCAGCTAAGTAGCAGAAATACACTCGTGTTAAGGATGAGGAGCTGGAGAGGCGGCTCATTGTCAAGATCTCCGGCTGCTTTTGCAGAGGCCCCAGGAAAGATGCCCCATACCTATACAGCAGCTCAGACGCTGTTAATTTCCATTTCAGGGGCTCCAGTGCCCGCCTCTTACCTCTGAGGGCATTGCACATACATGCTGCACAGACATACATGCAGGCAAACATTCACACACCTAAAAGAAAACCTGTTGGCCAGCTTTAGAAAGAACTAGCCTTAGGCCTTGAGTCTTTCATGTGCAACAGTCTGTCCAGATTTTTCTTTTCTTTCATTTTTCTTTTTTCTTTTCTTTTCTTTTTTTTGAGAGAGGGTATTTCTACATACCCTTGGCTGTCCTAGAACTCATTATCTAGACCAGGCTGGCTTGGAACTCACAGAGATCTGCCGACCGACCTCTGGTACTGGGGTTAAATGTGTGCATCACCATGTTAGGCTCATTTTTCTTTAGTGGAGAAAATACAAAATGTATTTTACAGGATTTGTGAATAGGTCATAAGACCAGCACAATGCTTAACTCTTAGGTTTCCAGTTACGGAGTTATCCAATTAAATATTAATCTTAATAATCAACCTAATATTGAACCACTCGTTTACTGGATAAATAGAAATACTCATATAGAGACACAATTCTATATCACATATTCTGGTCATTTGAATCTTGGTTATAACAATCATTCTTGTCTACTTGATTGGGATATCCACCCTTCAGAATACTTGAATGGGGAACTAGTTAGCGATGGCTCACTAACGAGTTAAAAGCACTTATAGAATCCATGTTTAGTTCTTAGCACTTATATGTTAAATTCACAACCATCTGAAGCTCCAGTTCCAGGACACTCAAAACTCTCTCCCGACCTCCCAGATTACAAGGAACGCACGTGGTGCATATGCATAAACGCAGGCAAAATATCAAAATATCCACACACATATTAACAAATCTAAAATACTTGAAAGTAGTTGAATGGACACATCCGCCCCGCGTTACACTATTCTATTCAGAGGGAGGGACTCGGGAGAATGGCAATCGGCAAGACTGGGCAGGACGCTAGGGTTTGAGTCACCGACTTTTGTCCTGTGATAAAAGGTGCTTCCACCCCCAGATGGGGGTGTGCTGGATGCAGAGACACTGGAGCAAGGCTTGACGTCACCGCTTACTCTACTATTGCACAGCAGAAGCTCTTTGGGGAACAAACAGGTTGGAGAGGTGTAGTCAGGAGAGGGCCCTCAAGTAGTGTCCCTCTCTGTCTCTCCTCCCTCAGCACAGAGCTCTCTGGAGAACTTCACAAATCTTTACATTTTTTTTCTCTGTATGCCATATATCTCTTTCTACTGTATGTATGTATGTATGTATGCATTCAGTGTGTGTGTGTGTTGATTAGACCACAGCACTGATTCGCCCAGGTACTATATTGCCCTCACTTCTGCTCTGCCCCACCTGTCTAGAACAAGGTGGAAACACAGGAGCTGGAGATGGTTCTGTGTTAAGAGCGTGTACTGCTTGTGTGCAGGATCCAAGTTCTGTTCCCAGCACCCACATCAGGTCGTTCACAACTGCTTGCTAACTCCAGCTCCAGGGAATCTCATACCCATGTCTTACCCTCAGTGGTATGCGTTGTCTGTGGCATACATACAAAGATATACACGTGTACAGATGATTGTTTAAACTTCTTTAAAACACACACACACACACACACACACAACGCACGCTTACAAACTGGGGAGGGTGTGGGTATGCCTTTAAACTGAACAGTCAAAGAAAGTCTCACTGTGACAGAACACAGGCTTGAATAATGAAGAAGTAAGTGGTATGGCTGTTGGGGGTAAGGGAGAGGTTCTGAACAGAAGAAATTGATAGGAGAACCTTCACAGATCAGTGCACATGGATTTCAAGGCACATCAAGGTGACTGGTATGAGTGAAACACTGAGGCCTGTGGGCTGCTTTGGGGGTCACTGAGTAGACTTTAGTGTTTCCTCTCAGTAGACAAGCTATGGGAGGTGTGGTGGTTAGGGCTGATTGTCAACCTGATGAGCTCAAGATTCACCTGGGACCCAAGTCTCTGGCTGTCCCACTGAAGGAATGTGTAACTTAGGTAACTGATGTAGAAAGACCCGCCCTCTGTGGGTGGCGCCAGCCAATTGTGTCCTGGACAGAAAAAAACAAAAAGCATTCCCATCCTTCACTCTGATTTCTGTAGCTCTGTAGTATAGCAGTATGTGTTATTTATATAAATGTGTCTCGGTTACTTTTCTATTGTTGCCACAAAACACCATGACCCAAACAACTTGTGAAAAAGAAAATGTTCGGTTTGAAGGATTACAATTCCAGATGGTTAGAGTCTACAATCATCATGGGAGAAAGCAGCCAGGCACGGTGCTGCAGCAGTAGCTGAGAGCTTACATCTGGATTCAGCATGAAGCAGGGAGGGGGAACTGGGAATGACAGGGATGTTTGAAACCTCAAAGCCAACATCCAGTGGCATATGTGCTCCAGCCAGGCCAAACCTCCTAAACCCTCCCAAGCAGTTCCACCAACTGCGACCAAGTTTAGAAATATATAAGCCTGGGGTTGAAGAAATGGTTCAGTGGTTAGAGCACACACTGTTCTTGCAGAAGACCTGAGTTTGATTCCTAAGCCAGCATTAGGTAGCTCACAACTGCCTGGATCTTCAGGTTTAGGGAGCCAACACCTCTCTGACCTCTTTGGACACACACACAGACACACAGACACACACACACACACACACACACACACACACATACACACACACATAGGGATAATAAATATTTAAAATAGTTAAAAAGAAATATATGGGGGTGGGGCTGGAGAGATGGCTCAGCAGTTAAGAGCACTGACTGCTCTTCCAGAGGTCCTGAGTGCAATTCCCAGCAACCACATGGTGGCTCACAACCATCCGTAATGAGATCCGATGCTCTCTTCTGGTATGTAAGACAGCTACAGTGTACTCATGCAAATAAAATAAATCTTTAAAAAAATATATATGGGGTCACTCTCATTCAAACCTCCACAATACACACATCGTTGTAAGTTGTTACGGATCTCTATAAAGTTTTCTTTTTGTAAAACTGAAGCACTATACCAGTTAAACAGTAAGTCCCCCCCTCCCTTATTAGCACTAGTTCATGGAAACCATTTTATTTCTAGTTCTATTTCACCATGGCAGCAACAACACAACATGGAAAGTAAATACCGAAGTATTTTTGTAACCAGTTTATTCCACAAGGCAAAACACTCTCAAGATTTCTACATGTGGTAGCTTACATCAGAATTTTATTCTTTAAAAAGGGAAAATAATATTTTTTTATACACAGACACCCTCTTTTCTCTATCCATTCTCTTACAGATTAATATTTAGGTCCCCCCTTTAGTCATTGTGAATATGATATAATTCACATAATGCAAATATTCTTCAAGCTCTTGCTGTCGGTTAAGTATTAACTTAGAACTGGACCTATAACTTAGCTCTATCAACTTAGAACTATATTTTTGGTTTTTTTTCCAGTTTATTTTTTTTATTTTTGTTTGTTTGTTTGTTTTGAGATAGGGTAATATTTTCCCAGACATGCTGGCCTTGAACTTATGACCCTCCTCCTCTTCCTCCAGGGCACCAAAGCCATAGGAGTATACCACCATGCTCAGTTCTGTTCCCTTTATTTTGACTTGGCTTATGTTTGCTGAAAGAGTATGAGTGTATATTTCATTGTGCCTTTATTCTTTTATTAGCATTTTAAAATTTTTATTTTTTATATTATATTTTTATATTATGTTGTATGTATGTATGTATGTATGTATGTATGTATGTATATAGCATTCTGTCTCCATGTATGCCTGCAGGCCAGAAGAGGTCACCAGATCTCAATACATATGGTTGTGAGCCACCATGTGATGGCTGGGAATTGAACTCAGGACCTCTAGAAGAGCAGCCAGTGCTCTTAACCACTGAGCCATCTCTCCAGCCCCCAATTTTTTTTTTTAATCTATTTTTTTCTTTGACTAAAGGCTGCAGCATTGGTGGCAATAGGTTCTTAAATTGCCAAAGCATGTCTTCCTCCCTCCTTTCTCTCCTCCCTTCTTGGTTTCTCTCTCTTTTTCTCTTTCTCTCTTTCTCTGCCCCCTCTCCTCTGCCCCCTTCAGTGATGAGGATTAACTGAACTGTACTCCAGAGTCCCGAAATACATCTTCAGGAAAAAAACAATTGCTGTGACTATCAGCTATCGATAGCTATCTAAAATTGATTTTACCATCAAAAGGTCAAGTTCTATCTACAACACACACACACACACACACACACACACACACACAGCATGCCACTTCAGAAGAAAGAGGTCACCAAAGGAGATAGGAAGGCCCACTCTCATGCCTATTCTGATCGTCCTTGTAAAAACAGACTAAATGAATGAATGAGTGAATGAATGAATCAGCACAAGAATAAATGAATGAGGAAATGAATGGATGAGTGAATCAGTGAAGGAATGAACAAATGAAAACAGCATTTAAATTAATGGAATAACTAAAGAGGCTGCCTCCCGGCTCTCTGTGACTGGGTTTTCCCTCGCGGTCTGTTGGGCCGGTCTGTGACGTTACACTCGGGCTTTATTTCAGCTGGCCTCAAAGCTTGCTTCCAGTTTCACTTTAGCTTCTTGCACCTTTACCCACCTCTTCCCACTCCACCCCACCCCCATCCAAAGAGTCCATCCGGTCACAGAATGCGATGGCTCCCGTGTCTGGATATACCTGAAAGGAGCGTGTTGGTCTCTAAGCAGCCAGAATCCAACTCTTCAGTTAATAAAGCAGATTATTAAAAACTTGAAACCAGCCATCATTTTCTGCACTCAGGGCTAAAACAAGGCTTATAAACTCCTACCTCTTTTTCCGTCTCAGTCATCCTCTGTGATCTTAGAGTGCGTTCAGTAAAACAGAAGGTCCTTTACACTCTGAGAGAGTGCCCCCAATGCTCTCTTTTGGGTAGAAATGAAATCAAGGCTTAGTTTAATTTTTTTTTTTTTTTTTTTTTTTTTTTTTTTTTTTTTTTTGTAGCTGTTCTTCGTATACTTGGAGACAAGAGTCTTTCTGTGTAGCCTAGGCTACCCTCAAACTCACGATCCTTCTGCCTCAAGCCATCTGGCTGCTGGCACTGCGGCTATGCGTCCCCACACCTGGCTTCAGAACTGAGTTCTGCAGTCGCTCTCTTCCTCCTAGCTCGCACACGGGGCACACCAGAGCATTTACGGGCGGTTACATAACAAGGTCCCGGGCGGGCAAGGGCATGGTGTTCCCACATGCAGAACTCTGCCCTGGGTGTGGAATGTGACAGAAGCAAGCTTAGGCAGGACTGCGCCCCCAACCGTGGAGGAACTTCAGGGGAAGTTGGTGTGCTGCAGACAAAACAACCAGTCTCTGGGCTCAAGGAAACAAGGCAGTGCAGGAGCTGCGCCCGCTCCTTGTGATACGTGGATTTGCACGTCTGATTATTCAGGCGACTAGGAACGCTTTAAACACAAACACTGACTGCTCTGTGTCGAGGGACTCAGTTCTCCTGCAAGACACCATTTGGTGCAATTAAAGCCCAGGCGTCACTGTGCAAACATGCCGGGAGAAAGGCAGAGAGGGAGCCGGAGACTCAGGCTTACTCTGAACTTTGGATTCTCCTACATTACTACCGTGTGTTTGGACGGTTCGCTGAGAGTCTGGGTGGAGTCACGTGACGTGACGGTGCACAAGGAAGGGCAGGTTCTACTCAAAGCTCCGAGCATCTCTTCTAAGTAAAACAAAACAAGCAAATGGCTACCCGGGGCCAAAGGGATTAATGTTATTGTCCTTAGGCGACCTTCTCACTTCCATTTGAAGAAAACAGGTGGTTGGTTGCAGTCGCACACAGAAGCGTGCTTTGATCCCCAAACCTAGACTAAGGGAGATAAACAGACCAATAGCACACGTGCTTTCAGAAGAAGAACTGAGATACCCACGTTCTGAGCTGAGGCCCACATCCTCTCAGCCCTCTGAGCTATGCAACGCTCACTGTTGCATCTTTGTTATTTACTGCTGTCGATGCTGCACCGGGAAACTGTTTACAGCCACTCTGTGAATCCCCAAATAAAATCAATGCACACAGTGGGCTCGCTTCCCGAGGCTCTTCCTGGGGACTCTGTAAACCTGATACACTTCCTTATGTAAATGTTACAACCACAGGGAAACGGATCTTCCCCCTCCCCTCCCTGTCTTTGTAAAACTCAAGAGTGCTCATAACCTTCAGGGAAATTGGTCTTTGTTCCGGAAGAATTTCAAGTGCATCGCCTAAATTGTCCGTTAGAATGAATACAGAAATAGAACCAGGAGTGTGTGCACACAGCGACTTGAAAGGTGATTTTGTATTACGTGTCATCCTGCGTCCAAGGCAGTATAGACAATGGATAGAAAAGGAGACTGGAGTACCACCCTCCGCTGAGGGGTACGGCTCACCAGCTCTTCATTTCTTCTATAGAATTTTAATTCTAACTTTATTTAAATAGGTGTATGTGCAAGACACCTGTGGAAGCCAAAAGAAGGTGTCTGATCCCCCGGAGCTGACGTCACAGGCCATAGTGAGATCCCAGACATTGGTTGTGGGACGCAAACCTTTCCAAGAGCGGTTCTAACCACTGAACCGCCTCACCAACACTCCCGTGACTTTTTTTTTTTCTTTTCTTTTCGTTACTGTTTTCCAGAGGCAAGGCTCAGCTCACTTTTGTTTTGTTTTGTTTTGTTTTTCGAGACAGGGTTTCTCTGTGTAGCCCTGGCTGTCCTGGAACTCTGTGGACCAGGCTGGCCTCCAACTCAGAAATCCGCCTGCCTCTGCCTCCCGAGTGCTGGGATTAAAGGCATGCACCACCACCACCACCACCACCACCACCACCACCACCACCACCACTACCACACCACCACCACCCAGCCTCAGCTCACTTTTTAAAGGGGTGTTGGTGGATGTTGGGTCCTGCAGGAACTTTTGTCTTTGATGAAATTTCAGGCATCCTGAAAAAAAACGAAATCTTAATTGTTTTTCACTTGTTATCTTTTCAAAACCATTAGTTCCTGAAATTAAGTTGATCAGAATAAATAAGTGGTTAAAGATATGTATATTTCCCCCTGAAGTAAGAAACTTGGCTTTAGAAGTCACAGTAAGCAGAGGAAATGGTTATGACATTTCAGAAAAAGGTGGCAGTGTGTATGTTCTACTTAGCACAGGTTAGGTTTTGAAGGTTTTTTTTTTTTTATTTTTGAATATGGAAAAATTTTCAGTATAATACTTTCTAAGCTTTTGGGCTTTGCAGATTTGTACAGAAGGTTGTTTATGACTGGAGAGAAGGCTGTTCAATTTCCATATAGAGACAGGCAGGCTATTGGTAGGTAGCCCAGGCTAGCCTCATACTTAAAACTCTGTTGTCTCAGCCTGGTCAGGTGCCACCCCATCCAACTTCCACAAATGTTCCTAAAATTCATTGTGATGGAAAGCAACGTATTTAGGTAAAAGGAAAATCGTCTGAGTTTCCCCCTCTGCTATCTTATTCTTCTCCTGCCCCTGTTTAATTCAAAACATGCTATGTAGATCACTTTGGACAGACATTAAACAATTGCCTTAAACACAGACTCCATTGATGACTAATGAAAGCTTTCACCTTTCGATTAATAGTGAAACATCACTCTATAAGTAGGAAACTGGGGAAAACCCATCTTGAAGATCTTAAAATACGCTTAATGTGGTTTTTTTTTTTATTCCTTCTTTTTATTTAATCTTTTATAGTCTCCAGATTTTATTCCCCTCCTGGTGGTCCACCCTCCAACTGTTCCACATCCCATACCTCCTCCCTCCTCCCCTGCCCTGTCTCCACTAGGATGTCCCCACCCCTACCCCCCACCCCACCAGGTCTCTAAACTCCCTGGGGCCTCCAGTCTCTTGAGGGTTAGGTGCATCTTCTCTGACTGAACCTAGACCCAGCAGTCCTCTGTTGTATGTGTATTGGGGGCCTCATCTCAGCTAGTGTATGCTGTCTGGTTGGTGGTCCAGTGTTTGAGGGAATCTAGGGGGTCCAGGTTGATTGAGACTTCTGGTCTTCCTACGAGGTCACCCTCCTCCTCAGCTGCTCTCTGCCTTTCCCTAATTCAACCACAGGGGTCAGCAGCTTCTGTCCATTGATCGGGTACAAATATCTGTATCTGACTCTTTCAGCTGCTTGTTGGGTCTTTTGGAAGACAGTCACGATAGGTCCCTTTTTGTGTGTGCTCCATAGCCTCAGTAATAGTGTCAGACCTTGGGACCTCCCCTTGAGCTGGATTCCATGTTGGGCCTATCGCTGGACCTTCTTTTCCTCAGGCTCCTCTCCCTTTCCATTCCTGCAATTCTTTCAGACAGGAACAATTATGGGTTGGAGTTTTGACTGTGGGATGGCAACCCCATCCCTCCTTTGATGCCCTGTCTTTCTGCTGGAGGTGGGCTCTACAAGTCCCCTCTCCCCCACTGTAGGGCATTTCATGTAAGGTCCCTCCCTCAGTCCTGAGGTCTCTAGTACATTCTTGGAGGGTTCCCCACAAACCTCCTACCTTCTCAGGTTGCCTGTTTCCTTTCTTTCTGCTGGCCCTCAGGGCTTCAGTCTTTTTTCTCTTTCCTAATACCAGGTCATATTCCCATCTTCCCAACCCCTTCCCCTTTCCCCCTTGATTGCTTTCTTCTCCCTCTCAAGTGGGACTAGGGTGTCCTCACTTGGGCCTTTCAGCTTGTTGACCTTTTTGAGTTCTGTGGACTGTATCTTGGCTATTCTGTACTTTTGGGGAGGGAGGGGGGACATGCTAATATCCACCATCTTAGTCAGGGCTTCTATTTGTGCACAAAACATCATGACCAAGAAGCAAGTTGGGGAGGAAAGGGTTTATTCAGCTTACACTTCCACACTGCTGTTCATCACTAAAGGAAGTCAGGGCTGGAACTCAAGCAGGTCAGGAAGCAGGAGCTGATGCAGAGGCCATGGAGGGATGTTCCTTACTGGCTTGCTTCCCCTAGCTTGCTCAGCTTGCTTTCTTATAGAACCCAACACTACCAGCCCAGGGATGGCACCACCCACAAGGGGCCCTCCCCCCTTGATCACTAATTGAGAAAATGCCCCACAGCTGGATCTCATGGAGGCACTTCCCCAACTGAAGCTCCTTTCTCTGGGATAACTCCAGCCTGTGTCAAGCTGACACACAAAACCAGCCAGTACATCCACTTCTTAGTGAGTACATATCATGCATGTCCTTTTGGGTCTGAGTTACCCCACTCAGGATGATATTTTCTAGTTCCACCCATTTGCCTGCAAAACTTAAGATGTCTTCATTTTTTTTTTGTTGTTGTTGTTTTTTTGTTTTTCGAGACAGGGTTTCTCTGTGTAGTCCTGGCTATCCTGGAACTCATTCTGTAGACCAGGCTGGCCTCGAACTCAGAAATCTGCCTGCCTCTGCCTCCCAAGTGCTGGGATTAAAGGCGTGCGCCACCACGCCCGGCAGGATGTCTTCATTTTTAATAGCTGAGTAGTATTCCACTCTGTAAATGAACCACATTTTCTGTATCCATTCTTCTGTCATGGGACATCTGGGTTGTTTCCACCTTCTGGCTATCACATACAAGGCCACTATGAACACAGTGCCCCTGTGGCATGGTGGGGGCATCTTTTGGGTATATTCCCAAGAGTGGTATTGCTGGGTCTTCAGGTAGATCTCTTTCCAATTTTCTGAGGAACCTCCAGATTGATTTCTAGAGAGGTTGTACTAGTTTGCAATCCCACCAGCAATGGAGGAGTGTTCCTCTTTTTCCATATCCTTACCAACATGTGTTGTCACCTGAGGTTTTGATCTTAACCATTCTGAATAGTGTAAGGTGGAATCTCGGGTTGATTTGATTTGCATTTCACTGAACACTAAGAACTTTGAAGATTTCTTTAGGTGCTTCTCAGCCATTCAAGATTCCTCTGTTGTGAATTTAAAAAAAAAAAAAAAATATATATATATATATATATATACATATATATATACATATATATATATGTGTGTGTGTGTATGTATATATATGTATGTGTGTATGTGTGTATGTATATATATGTATATATGTATATATATATATATACACATATATATATGCTTAATGTAAGTTTTTATGCTGCACTAGTTAATTGACAAGTTAAATATCAAAAAGGAACCCGCCAGGCAGGTGGTGGTGGCGCACGCCTTTAATCCCAGCACTTGCGAGGCAGAGGCAGGCGGATTACTGAGTTCGAGGCCAGCTTGGTCTACAGAGTGAGTTCCAGGACAGCCAAAGCTACACAGAGAAACTGTGTCCCCTCCCCCCCCAAAAAAAAAAAGAAAAAAGAAAAAAGAAAACAAAAAGGAACCTGTCACTAGTAATGGCTACAAGGAAGGACATAAGCCAACCTGACAGCCATAAGAAGCACATAGACAGGCCCCGCCCTGCCGAAATGTTGGGGAGGAATCACCGTTTTCATCTGTGTGCTTGCTGTGTACCCACCAAGCTCCAAGGGTATAGTTCTGAACCCCGGCTTATAACAGACAGCCACGGTTCAGCTCAATAGGTCACAAAACGAAACAGAAAAGACATGAATACGGGCAAGGGGTTTGGGGCAGGGGATTGACAGGATGGGAGAGAGCACCGACTAGAATGCACGCTTATACATGAATGGAAATGTCAGAGAATTAATTTGCTAAGAAGAAAGAAAGAAAGATATAGAGGACAGGGTTGATCAGCGGGAAGCTCATAGCGTTAAGGTCCTAAGATTCTCAGGTGACCAAAAGGAACCAAAATAAATATTCTGTTATTCCTTTAGTAAAAACCACAATCCTAAATCTTGCTGATGGGCTCTGGGCAACTTTTTCCGCCCCTCATTAACCACCACCAAGGCCCTGCTGTTTGCCTTGTTCAACTCTTGACACCCTATGGCCCAAGGCCTGTGTGATTCATTAACCCTAGCTAGTCCCTGTTTTTTAAAATCCATTCCACCCCATGGAATGAAATTTTCTCCAGATGGCCTCCATTTCCTCTAAGCAAGCATCCAACACTGTTTTGATTTGCTGCAGTAATATATATATATATATATATATATATATATATATATATATATATATATTCTCCTTTTTCTTCCCATTTGTCTGAGAGCTTCTATTCATATTTCCCCATGCTGGTAGTTACATTCCAATTTCAGAGTTTTCTTTCCTGTGACTTTAAAAATAGAGGTTTTTCCTCCTCCTTTTTACTTGATAGGATACAGATATCTACATTCTATATCAAATGCAATGTCTTCATTCTCCAGAAAGGAACCTGTGCTTCAAAACAACACATACAGAGTTAAAACCCTCACTAGCAGCACTGGAGAGTGTGTCTCTGTTGCAGAAGGCCTGTGTTTTGATTCCCAGCACCTACCAGGTGCACAGACATATATACAAACAAAGCACACCTACAAATAAGACAAACAAAACAAAGGGGGGGAAAAACCTCCCAGTAGGATTTTTGGAGCACAAAAGTACCAGGGACCTTTCTTAGTGCTTTGAAATGTACAGGTCGAAGTACTACCCCACTCCCTGCACCCACCCCCCACCGTGAGGTAGGTCCTATCACTAATGTCTTCTCAAAGGTGATATAAATCAAAGCATAGAAAGGAGATTTGCTGAGCCCAAAGCCATAGCAACCATAAGGTAAGAGATGAAAACCTGAGGACAGGTTTATGCCTTATTTGTGAAATTCCCTTCTTTGATGGTTTGCATATGCTTGGCCCAGGGAGTGGCACTATTAGAAGATGTGGCCTTGTTGGAGTAGGTGTGGCCCTGTTGGAGTAGGTATGGCCCTGTTGGAGTAGGTTTGTCACTGTGGGTGTGGGCTTTAATACCCTAGTCCTAGCTGCCTGGAAGCCAGTGTTCTGCTAACAGCCTTCAGATGAAGATGTAGAATGCTCTGCTCTTCCTGCCCCATGCCTGCCTGGATGCTGCCATGTTCCCACCTTGATGATATTGGACTGAATCTCTGAACCTGCAAGCCAGCCCCAACTAAATGTTGTTTTTATAGGAGTTGCCTTGGTCATGATGTCTTTTCACAGCAGTTAAACACTAAGACACCATCCCAAATAAAATAGATCAGCCGAAAGGTGGTGGCACACACCTTTTATCCCAGCACTTGGGAGGCAGAGGCAGTCGGATTTCTGAGTTCGAGGCCAGCCTGGTCTACAGAGTGAGTTCCAGGACAGCCAAGGTGACACAGAGAAACCTTGTCTTGAAAAACCAAAAATAAATAAATAAATAAAAGAATAGAATAGAATAGAATAGAATAGAATAGAATAGAATAGAATAGAATAGAATAGAATAGAATAGAATAGAATAGAATAGAATATCTGAGGGAGGAAAAAAAATAACCAGAAGACATCGGGATAACTTTTTATGCAACACTAGTTAACACCTTATTTTTAAAATAGACTCAAGGTGGGTGGAGAGAAGGCTCTGTGGTTAAGAGCACACAGTGCTGCTCTTGATGAGGGCCAGGGTTTGGTTCTCAGCAACCATGTCAGGCAGCTCACTACTGTCTGCAGTCTCAGACCTGGGAGGATCTGATGCCTTTGGCCTCCAAGGGCACCTGTACTTATGTGTACTTATCTACATTTTCATTTAACGCACACACATTATTAAAAGCGACTAAAATGGGCTTGAAATATACCCCCAAAACATATTTATATATACACACCGCCACTTGAGCATTATGATCAGCCAATAAATGCCATCTTTTAAAGTCACTGCTGCTGCCGGGCAGTGGTGGCACATGCCTTTAATCCCAGCACTTGGAAAGCAAAGGCAGGCAAATTTCTGAGTTGGAGGCCAGAGTGAATGCCAGGACAGCCAGGGCTACACAGAGAAACCTGGTCTCAAACAGAAGAAAAGAAAAGGAAAGGAAAGGAAAGGAAAGGAAAGGAAAGGAAAGGAAAGGAAAGGAAAGGAAAGGAAAGGAAAGAAAAGAAAAGAAAAGAAAAGAAAAGAAAAGAAAAGAAAAGAAAAGAAAAGAAAAAAGAAAGCCACTGGTGCCATTTGAAAACAAATCCACACTGGGGCTAGAGAGATGACTCAGGAGTTAAGGTTGAGCACTGCTCTTGCAAAAGACCACAATTAAATTCCCAGCACCCAGAGCAAGATCTGTAATATTTTGGTATCATCCAGTTTGATATTATTTTTTTCCTATTTTCAAAGCCTTTGCTTTACTGAAAACACTTAAATAGAAAAGAGACTAGTCAGTTATGATTTGCCATTTTACCTTGTTATTGGCGCTAGGTATTCCTCATAAAAGGTCATTTAAAATTGTGGCATGAGGGGTTGGGGAGAGGTCCTGAGTTCAATTCCCAGCAACCACATGGTGGCTCACAACCATCTTTAAATGGGATCTGATGCCCTTTTCTGGTGTGTCTGAAGACAGTTACAGTGTACCCATACAAATAAAATAAGTAAATTTTTTTTAAAAAAAATTGTTAAAATTGATAAAGCAAAGCAAACAAAAAACAACAAAAACAAACAAACAAAAAACCCCAAGGTTTTCTTGTTAAACCTTCCAAAGCAACTGTCGCTCACTACTGGGCTGTGGGGCCGTGGGACTATGGGGCCGTGACTTCTCTGTGACTTCCAGGATAGCTAGGGATATACACTCAGACAAACCATGTCTCAAAAAAAAAAAAAAAAAAAAAAAAAAAAAAAAAAAAAAAAAAAAAAAAAAAAACCTGAAGTTAAAACAAAGCAAACTCAAATGGCACCTTCACTCTACCAAGCTGAAATCAGAATCGGTTTGACTCCCACAATACTGACCAAAACAGCAGGCAGCTACAGAGAGAGGGATGAACAGAATACTGTGTTTTACCTTTGCGGATTGCATTGCTCCAAAAGTTCTAGTAAGAGAACTGGAAAGAGACTGCAGGATAGATATCCTCAAGGATGGTAAATGGAATACAGCCTGCAACTTTGCTCCTGATACTGCAGGCAGAACCGTGATTTACATAATATCTAGGTCATGCTATTGACCTTAGTTGACGTTATTATGCATTTACTTACTTGTTAATTTATTTTTATGTCTATGAGTTCACTGTTGCTGTCTTCAGACACACCAGAAGAGGGCATCTGATCCCATTACAGATGGTTGTGAGCCACCATGTGGTTGCTGGGAACTGAACTCAGAACCTCTGGAAAAGCAGTCAGTGCTCTTAACCACTGAGCCATCTCTCCAGCCCCCAAAATATATTACTTAAGATAAATCACATTCATTTTTTTTTTATTTTGCTCTAGAAATAAAACCATTAATTGACATATCTTAAAGAAGTGGGGAGGGGCTAGAGAGATGGCTCAGAGGTTAAGAGAATTGGATGCCCCTCCAGAGGACTGTGGTTCGGTTCCCAGCACGGAGATCAGGCAACACATAACTGCCTGCAACCTCAGCCCCGGGGGGATATGATGCCTCTGGCCTCTGAGGGAAAGTCCACTAAGGTGCACATGCCCACTTCTGTGGGCATCAGGCACACATGTGGTGCACAAACATACCCTCAGTCAAAACACTCATAAACATAAAACAAATCTTAAGAAAAGGATAGTAAAATCTTAAAAAATCAGTAACTTTTTTAGCTTTTCTGGCATAAGCATACACTGTCAATTACAAAATATATCCTTTGGATATTAACCCAAAGGAAATGATTTTATGAAAAATTTGTTATGCTATTTCTGTACAACCGTACTACAAATAGCTTAACTTTCTGTGGACATTTATACCTTTTTCTATATCTTTAATATGTCATCTACCTAAGAAATTTCCCAGAATACTTAATAGTTTTTTTTTTACAAAGTCCATCAGGTCAGCATGACCGGAATAGTTTGTGTCTATGAATGGAGCCCAGAACCATCTATTAATATCAACATAAACAGACCAAGGAGGCTCGAAGGGCGTGACACTGTGTCCTGTATCAGAATTTCTGACTCATCCTCAAAAACTACAGTATTTACAGAGTTGTCACAGTGTCTTGTCCAAGGTACAGAGTGTAAAGGAGATAAACAGACCTTGTATGGACTTACTTGGTCATGAGATGAAGTTGTGTCATTAAACTATAATAAAACAACTCAATAGGCTACCATTTCACTCTAGTTTAAAGAAGGTACATTTTAGAGCTCATATCAAAAGTTACCCAATGGGACTGGAGTAATGGCTCAGTGGTTAAGAGTCCTGGATGTTCTTGTAAAAGACCCAGGTTCAGTTTCCCGTATCCATATGGTGGATCATAAGCATCTGTTTTTGGAAAGAGTAAAAGCAGCCTCCTGAAGGATGGTAAACTAGGGTTTGGGGGCAATCCATTTTAGTGTCTTTAGTACAGAAATGCTATGCACAGATCCCTGAAGACTTTTAGACGTCCTCACCAAGGACCATGCTCATTTACTTTCTTAATCCATACTCTATCTCTCGAAAGTATAAACCTTAATCAAAGTCTTACTATTGTTTTAAAAGGAAGGATATGATACATTGATTATAATACAACAATTTTTATTTATTTTTTGGTTCCTTAGATAAAAAGATGTCAGTTCTGGTGTGTGTGTGTGTGTGTGTGTGTGTGTGTGTGTGTGTGTGTGTCTGTGTCTGTGTCTGTGTCTGTGTGTGTCTGTGTGTGTGTGTGTGTGTGTGTGTGTGTGTATGTGTGTGTATGTTCATGCTTATTTTGATAGACTGGCTAGTTAACAAATCTCAGGGGTGTTTTGTCTCTCCTTCTCCAGCACTGTGACTGTAAGCATGCACTGCCATTCTTGGCCTTTTAATGTGGGCTTTGCTGGCAAAATATCTTTGATATCTGAAAAGGGAGCCACAACAAATCTTCCTTCCTTTATAGTTAAAAGATAAAATATCAGTGTGAGGCTGTGGAGGCATTGTCCCTGAAAGAGTTATAGGGTGAGATATTTAGGGGTTTGGGTGAACAGTAAGCAATTCCTTTTCAATTGTCCTATATAGGACATATTAGTGACTATTTAAGTGTGCAATCAATTTGGTATGTTGCAAAGGAACACCAAATGTATATGACATAGGAACCCCAGAATTAGATACTACGAGGCTTTTTTGTTTTTGTTTTTGTTTTTTTACACAAAGCTGTGAGTTACTCACATTTTTCTTAAGTCAAACAGAGCAGGGATTAGATGAACCAATGAGTTTTATTCGAGTTATTGACAAGAGTATGGCTGAGGTATTATTTTTAAGAGTAGAAATGACTCAAAGACAGCTGAACGACTGAAAGCCTGCCCCAACATGGATAGTGACTCATGGAAACTGGAAACCTGGAGCTTACTACACAAATTTTGGAAGCTTGACAGGTTGGACAGTATTTCTTCCAGGCAGCTTGGCCAGTCTGAGAGTCTCCCAGCTTTCCTTAACACTAATATTTGCTTGGGGAAGGAGGGAACTGGTGAGTTTGATCAGTTTCAGGGACTTCCTGGAACTTTTGAGTTGTTTGCTTCCTAAACTTAAGGAGCTTCCCTGAAGGTTGGAATGTTTCCCTTCTCTTTAGAATATCCTAAGTTTTAATAAGCTTCTCTAAAAGACTGGATGGTTCACATTCCCCCCCCCAACTCCCACTCTCTCCACCCCACTTGTAGACTATCTTGCATCTTAACAAGCTTCTCTCCAAGATGGAATGTTATATCTTGACAGAGACCTCTACCTAGTAGTACTTTCTCAGAGAGACAATTAAGAAGATATATGCATAAATATATACATTGTGGTGGTTTGAATATGCTTGGCCCATGGGAAGTGGCACTATTAGGAAGTATGGTCTTGTTGGAGCAAGTGTGTCTCTGTGGGGGTGGGCTTTTAGGTCCTATGCTTAAGCTCTGCCCAGCATGGAAGAGAGTCTTCCTCTGACTCCCTTTGGATTGAAATGTAGAACGAACTCTCTGCTCCTACAGGACCACGTCTGCCTGCACGATGCCATGCTTCCCACCATGATAATAATGGATTGAACTTCTGAAACTATAAGCCAGCCCCAATTAAATGGGTCCTTTATAAGAGTTGCTTCAGTCATGGTGTCTCTTCATAGCAATGGAAAACCTAAGATATACATGTGTCTAACATATATGCACATGTGTGTAGCAGGAATGGCAGGTCTGCCTCTATGTAAATGCTAGGGGCCATGCAGCTACAGAAGCATCTCCTGCAGGAGGACCTAATTGAGGACTGTCCGAGACAGCGAGGACTGCTGGTCCGAATAATGCCAGCCAATCATGAACCGCTTTTGAGAATAGATACTTTCTTGGAACCGATGGGGGCGTGGGAGGAGGGTATTAAAGGAGTTCGCAGCAGTGCTCAGAGGAGCTTGCTGTGGCATTTCTCACCTGCTCCCAATGTCTGTGTCACTGACTCTGTGCGAGCTCACCCCCAATCCCCAAGAGCAGGTAGAGTCTGGTGGAGAGCTGTCCAGGGCACAGGCAAAACATGTGTGCAGTATTTCCAAATGAAAAGAGAGATATATTGGGCATTAGGCAGAGGAAATGGGACAAACATATTGCAACCGGTTTTTATCCCATTTTTTTTTTTCTGTTGAACAGACTTAGAAATCTTTGCGGGGCCTGTGTTAGTTTTTAAATTGGAGCATTTTCTACTTGCTGATACAGTAACACGCCACACAAGTGGTGCCTTGAAATATGGCAGAGTAGAATAGTTTCCACTTTTACCTCCCTAGAAATGATAACTGCTTGTTCGTTAGCAGGATAACATTAGGATAACGTTAGGGTGGCATTCCTATCCAAGAGGCTGGAGAGATGACTCAGTGGTTAAGAGTACTGACTGCTCTTTCAGAGGTCCTGAGTTTAATTTCCAGTAACCACATTTTGGCTCACAACCATCTGTAATGGGATCCGATGCCCTCTTCTGGTATGCCTGAAGATAGCAACAGGCTATCTTATATACATAAAATAAATAAATCTTAAAAAAAATTCCTATCCAGGAGTAAAGGTTAAAATCATATTATATTGGAGCTTCACATGACTTCTGAGTTGCTAGGGAACATCCAATTCATATCACACACACACACACACACACACACACACACACACACACATTCAGTTGAGAATGCAATCAGATGAGAACTGAGTAGCCGGTCAGCATTTCTCAAGCATGCTCACAGGAATTTGAAACTAGAATCATTATAGGAGTCTTAAAATATTTAAATTAAATATCATAATTAATTTTCTTCTAACAAATCCCTATGCAAGCATTACTTAACTTTTTAACAAAGGTGGCCCATTTAAGCTAATAGATAGTCATCTATTATCTAGGTAATAAACTCATGAGCACATCGGATGAACAAGTATAAGTTGAGTATATATTGTCTCCATGGCAACCTGGAAAGACTCAATGGACACATGACCATTTGCATCTGAGCTTAGATTCAAGGGTTAAAGAGAATCAGGCGAGGATGTCTTCCCAGAGGAGTGGGTTAGCAATGTGGGTTGGCAGACATGGTTCAGTGTTTAAGAGCACTAAGTCTTACAGAGGAAATGGCTTTACTTCCCAGCATCTACAATGGGTGGCTCATGATAGTTTGTAACTTCAGCTCCAGAGGATCTAGTGCCCTCTCCTGGCTTCCCTGCTTCTTGACACACATAAGGTGCACGTACACTCATACAGGCACACATACATAGACATATGTAAGCAAAAAGTAAACCTTACAAAAGGTAAGATTTGTATGCAAGTAAGATTACTGTGAGATATTATTAGTAAGTGTACCTCTCACCAGATAGACACCACGTAGCAACTAAAGTGGAGTTAGAACTAAATGGTGAGGAGTCTTTTAAAATAGGATAGAGGGATGACTTCTTCAAGGATGTCCTTATAGGAGAGATAATTTCGGATGGAGGGCAGAACATGGAAAACGAACACCAAAATGGAGACCAGGATAAGCCAGAGCCATAGACTGAACTCTGTGGAGTTGCTGATATGTAAATCCATGTCCTAATAAGAATATTATATTAGACTGCTGAGCACTAGATAAGGCTAACCACCAAAGCTGTGTGAGTTTTCTGCCACCAATTATTATTCACTACGATGTTTTAAGTAAAATGTATGCATATATGTATGTGTCTGATTTACATATTATATATCACACATATCACATATATCATATAATATATATATATATATCACATATATACTAATTACAAGGGGAAGGAGAGCTAGCTCAGTGGTTAAGAAGGCTGCTCTTCCAAAAGACCCAAGTTCTGCTTTGGGTATCCACGTGGGTTGGCTCACAATGACTTGTAACTCCTGTTTCTGGGGATCAGACACCATCTTCTGGCCTTCACAGGTACCCATATTCATGGACATATACCCACACATAGACAAACACAGATGCACATAAATTTTAAAAACCCTTAAGAAATCCTGTCCAAAGGCAACCGAATGTCCAAAATCTGAGTTCCGGATCGTGCTTCACATTCGATCAGCTTTAACATCACCACCTTCCGGGGCCGCCCCCCTCCCCCCTGCTTCTGATATCTAGCAGACACTTCTGCTAAGTCTATACTCCTCAGATCCGTACCGCACCCTGGGAGGTCAGCTTGCACAACGCCATAGGAGTGTTTCTTGTCTCATCTCTTAAGATGTGTTGTGAGGATGGTTATTCCTTGTCCTGCCAATCAAGAGATCAGGAGCCCTTGTAATCACCAAATAGAAAGACATTTAGCTCATTAAAATAAAATGTCAGCCAGGTGGTGGTGGTGCACACCTGTAATCCCAGCACTTGGGAGGCAGAGGCAGGCAGATTTCTGAGTTGGAGGCCAGCCTGGTCTACAAAGTGAGTTCCAGGACAGCCAGGGCTACACAGAGAAATCCTGTCTCGAAAAACAAAACAAAACAAAACAAAACAAAACAAAAAAAAAAATGTCCTTCTTGAAATCGTTGGTGGCTTCAATAGACTGGTGAGCTGGGTCGGGAGGTGTGAAAAGCTGAAATCGGCAGAGACCCGAGGCTAGCCCTCCACGTTTTACATTGGGACCCAAAGAAGGTGAAAGGATCTGCTTCAGCAGACACAGCTCAATGTCTATGGCCAGGCATAGAATCTAAGTCTCTCACACCCAAATAGCTTCATCTTACCAAAATTCATTGGTTTAGGTTAACTCACAGGAAGAAGTGAATTCACATGCTATGCAACAGCACTTCCGTACTCGACACTGGCGTTTGAACCAGATAGTTCTCTGCCAAGAGTGGGACTTCCTGTGTGTCGTGGCATGCTGATTGCACCCCTTAGCTCTGTCTAGTGGATGCCAGCGTTCTCCCAGTCCTCCCTATTACAATAAGGCAGGCATTGCTAAACCTCCCTAGGAGGCCAACTGACAGGCAGCTCTTGACACTAAGTGATAGCAGGTGCCTTCCCTGACCTCTGGATTATTCCTGATACTCAGGCTACTCCCCACCAACCCGGAACTCCATAAAAACAGCTTCAGAAACCAGTATGACCTAACCCAAGGGCCTCCTTCCAAGAATTTCACACTTTCATCCTGACAGAATGGGTGTTTTTCCAGGTGTTCTGGGTTTCTCCCCCTCCTCCCCCCCCCAGGTGTTCGCTCTATTGTTGGAATCTGGTTATTCCAGGTTAGCCAAGGTTACAGGTCCTTACCCCATCTGTTCTGTGCTCTGTGGCAGGTCTTGGAGTGCAAGATGTGCTAAAATGCTGGGCTGGGCTCTGAGAATGAGGGAAATCTCTGACCTCGAGGGTTCTAGCCTCCTGCGGAGACACACTGATAAAGGGACACTTGTTAGCGCTGAGATGAGTCTTGGGTAAAATCCACGTGCAAGGGACCCCCTTGATTTGCAGAGCATATTGAGAGTGGTTAAGGACAAATTAGAGCCCATCTGCTAATGAGTCTTCCAGGTAGAGGGGCAAGTACGTCCAAAAGAGCCAGAAATCCCGCTTTCTCCTGGATACGGTGGGTTGAGAAATGAACCAGGTAGGGCTCAGGCATCGGACAGTTGACGGTGCTCTACCAAGACGTTTGGGTACTGGTTCTGAATATAAGTAGAACTTGTCAGATTTGCATTTTGGAAGGATCTGAAGTCAGGGAAATCTCAAGAGAAACACTCCATGAACCTATGAAGAAACTACTGGAATTTTCTCTTGCTTTCGCACACACTACTGCAATCTGGCAGAATAAGGGGAACAGTTTCTTGGCCATACAGGGAAGGGAGGAGGAAGACACTGTTTCTTCCTTCCTTCTTTTTTTTTTTTTTTTGTTTTGTTTTGTTTTTTGAGACAGGGTTTCTCTGTGTAGCCCTGGCTGTCCTGGAACTCACTCTGTAGACCAGGCTGGCCTCGAACTCAGAAATCCGCCTGCCTCTGCCTCCCAAGTGCTGGGATTAAAGGCGTGTGCCACCACAGCCCGGCTCGGAACCTCCTTTTCAAACCTTTTCAAGGAGCTTGAATTCCCCGTCCTTCCAGCAGCCCGCTCAGAATTTAGGATGTATAAGATAAACGGCCTACTCTGTCATTTCGCAGTCTCTGGTTCAGCTGGCGTATGGTGAAAGGGTGTTTTGTGTACATGTGTTTGCAGATGCCCAGCGCCTGTTGACCCTCACGTTGTCTCCGTGGAGAGCGGCAGATTGATTTGCAGAATGAGCTGCATTTACCAGCCGTAGCTCATGTGCCCTTATTCAGACAAAGTGCATGCCAAATCACAGCAGCAGGATGCGCCGCCCCAGCTGAGATTAGAACTCTTTTAGGGCTGCTGAGATGGCTCAGCTGGTAAAGGCAATTAGCGTCATGTCTGATGACCCGAGTTTGATTCCTTCGACCCACACGGTGGAAGGAGAGAACTAATTCCTGCTAAGCTGTCCCTCCCACGACCTTCACACGGCATGTATACAAATGTGTTTGCGCAGGTACGCATCTGCACACTGCATAATTGTATGCACACTAAATAACTGTAACAAAAGAATAGAACCGTCTTTATAAATAGAACCAGGCTCATTAAAGAGCAATGCAGTTGCTGACAATACAAACGGACAGCTCTAGGTGGTTGTTCAGACTAAGCCAGTCTGCATGAAGCTATCTCAAGACCTGTAGGAAACAGGTGTTCTTGTCATTGTTTTAGAAGGAAGGTGGGGGGGGTGTTGAAATGGATCACCACACATGTATGTCCTGGTTCAATGAGACTTTAAAGAAAGGCTCATGAAAGAGGCTCTAAGCCTGCCTCTATGCAGAAGGAAGGTTGGAAGGTATAGCTGGAAATTAGACCCGACAGACAGAGAAAGTAAAAGAAAGTCCTTACTTACTGGACACCTGGGACAGAATGCTATTCTCTCCCAGGCAGATGCTACCGCCTCTGTATGTGAAGTGGCCTTGGTTAATTTTCCTGAACAGCAGTAAAGGAAGCCAGGAATTATGGGAAATGCCTGTAATCCCCAGCACTTCAGGGGCACAGAGGCAGGAGAATTACTGCAAATTCTACACATTGAATTCTAAGCCAGCCAGATGAAGCAAGATTTTAAGAAAAAAACAAAAACAAAAACAAACAAACAAACAAACAACAACAACAACAACAACAAACCCCAAAAGAATGTCAGTGAAGGTCAGCGGAAGTAACTTACGTTCTTCTCCCCCAATTGAATGCATTTTTATTTTAAGGGCTGATTTGCTGACTTGTGTTGGGTTGAAGGCAGAGGCAGGAGGATTACAGATTCAGACCCTGTCTGTGTTACAGACTGGGTTCAAAGGCCAACCTGGGTAACTCAGGAAGATCCTGCCTAAAAAAAAAAAAAAAAAAAAAAAAAAAAACAAAAAAAAAAAACAAAAAAAAAAAAAAAAAAAAAAAAAAAAACCCCAAAAACCAACAACAACAAAAAAACAGGGCTGTGGCTTATTGGTAGAATGTGTGCCTCGAATGCCTGAGGCCCTAGATTCAATCTTCAGTACTGCAGGGCCAGGGTAGGGGGTAGGGTGGGGTGGGGTGGGGGCCAGGGTGGGGTCGGGAGAGGAGTTGATTTGCAGCTGACACATGGTGGCCTTCTCTCTGATTCTGGCATTACTCAGATGGTCCTGGCTTCCTAGGATTCTTAATACAATTCCAGAAATTTTCATCCGCAGCCATCACGTAGTAATCTTCTAGATCACTAAGGGAAAATTTGCATTCTTAAAGCAATGCTTTGATTGAGTTCCCGGTTTCAAAACCCATGTACCTCCTCCTAGGGTTTCGGAATGAACTCCAAGCAGTTAAAGCCTGGTATAATCCTTCACACCGAGTAAATTCTGACCACCACTGCTCTCGCTTATAAGGCAACTTGGTACTCTCGGTGTCCCAGGAATGAACAGGAGGCCCTTATTCCCCGACGCTGGTTTGTCTGTAGATCAGATGCCTGGAACCATCATCCCTTCCCTATTCACCTTGAAAGAACATTCCTAAAGGTGTTCTACCAGGTGCAATAGAAGTCAACCTGGAGCTCTCTGTCTTAAAATGAAGGGGGTGGGGGAGGGGAGAGGTGTGTGTGTGTGTGTGTGTGTGTGTGTGTTGAGATTTCTATTCCTTTCAGGGAAGGCTTGCTTCCAGCTTCCTTGTGAAGGGGAGAGGCTTTTTTCCCCACCAAGACACAGCCCAGCTCCAGCCTCCAGCTCTGCAGGAAAAAGGGAAAATCCAAAGCCCTGGGAATATGCCTGGCAAGCTGTGGGCTCCCAACAAACATCTCTTGATGGTATCGGAAAAAACATTCAAGATAGTCGACTTTATTCACTTAAGGTTACTGTTCCCCATCACCCACCCTTTCTTCTCAAGGCCAGGGACTTTTTCCTTCATCCCCGCCTGCCTCAGGCAAGAAAAAAAAATTCTTAATTTTAATTAAAATTGGCTTTGATATATATGAAACAAAACTTCCTGTCTAACCCTGTAAGAAATGAGAAACTTCCTAAATCTCTTTCCCTTATCCCTATCCAGCGTTGAATTTCTGCTTTCTTGAAAAGAACTGACCCGGAGCGCTTCTTAACTAAGTAAAACTTTGTATCTTGTCCGAAGGGCCAGATCACCCCTAAAACCTCCATTCAAGAAAAATGTTTGTTGAAAAATGAGGTGTCAGGGTGAACGGTATACAGGCAGAACAATTCACAGATACTAAGCCGGTAAGAAAAATAAATAAATAACACTTTGGACCTCCAATTAGACCTTACTTAGTCTAGGGGTACCAAAAGTGCCTTAGTTACCCCTGTGTTCTCTAAGCAGCTGATTCAGGGTTTTTTCTAGAACGAGAAACCCTCCGTTCATGGACCGCGCTGTTTGTCACCCTTCCCTTACTAAAGAGTGTACGTGCGATGTTTATCTGAGATCTTGGGCGTGCTTAGTCAGTCATCTCGCTCAGCCACCTACAGGAGCACGTTTCCTTAAATCAGAGACGCGTGGACTCTACAGGAGAACTACATTACCCAGCAGGCCGCGCGCCTTTCGCAGGAAGGACGTCTGCGCACTAAGATACTCAGTTCCAAGTTTGGAGCTTTTAGCTGCCAGCCCTGGCCCATCATGTAGCTGCAGCACAGCCTTCCCTAACGTTGCAACTGGGGGAAAAATCACTTTCCAGACTGTTTTGCAAGGTGTGCAATTCCATCTTGACTCCCTGAAAGTCCATCTGCTGCATCGGTCAAGAGAAACTCCACTTGCATGAAGATTGCACGCCTGCAGCTTGCATCTTTGTTGCAAAACTAGCTACAGAAGAGAAGCAAGGCAAAGTCTTTTGTGCTCCCCTCCCCCATCAAAGGAAAGGGGAAAATGTCTCAGTCGAAAGGTAAGAGCCTGTTTGCATTAGTTGCAAAAAATGCAAAGGCTTATGCATGCATTCATGAATGCATGGATGCAATTTTCGCCCGGCGATTGCATTTTTAAGTTTGAGGTTTGCCACAGCTCAGTTGCATTTCCTGTTTAGTGCGTGTCTTTTTTTTTTCTTTCTTTCTTTTCTTTCTTTTCTTTTTTTTTTTTTTTTGCAGACTCAGAGAGTTCCTGTAAGGCAGGGCTTCCAGTTCAGCTGTGCATTGACATTATTTGCATGCTTCTGCTAGGATTACCGAGCCTTTTTGCCTTTTGCACAGTCAGGAGAGATATAGCAGGTTGGTAGCGTCTAAATGTGCAATGCTTTATATAATAGTACATTTCTTTAGTGTGCACGCATATTCAAAGTAATTTTGTGTGCAACAGGAATCCAAACTTTGGAAAAGTCTCGAGGTGAAGATGAAAGGTATACCTCACCTTAAACTAGTAGGAAATTTCTGTGATCTTATATTCTTTGGGGGAAGGAGCCACTGCGGTGGCAGCATTCAGTTTACATTTTTATTGATTTCGCTTTGGACATTAGGTAACTTTTGATTTTTAAGGGAAGTAAAGGTGAAGTCTGGAGAGCCGTGAATTTTTTTTTTTAAAGTCTCACTCTTTCAAGATTTTACACTTTGTATCACTTGATTGCAGAGGTGAAGACCTAACTGTGTTTGGCTATTTGGAAGATGCTTTTGCGCCTGGGGGGAGGATTTCAGGGGGTGAGCGTATTTGTGAGCATTATATCAAACCTGAGATGACTGCACTGTCTCATTGGCATACAGTGAAATCTTGTGTGTAACTGCATAGACTTGGTCAGAAGTTCTGTAATAGGTCAGAAGTTCGGGACTATGGTTGCCTTCTTTTACTTTTTCAAATTTATTTAATTAAAAAAATGTTTTGTAAGGTTGTGTTTTTGCAAACTTACTGATGTTCTGTAGAGGGAACTAAAAAAAAAAAAAAAAAAAAAAAAAAAAAGTCCTGCAAGGTGAAACTGATGAGATTCTTAGGTGCCTGGGAGACCTTTAATGACTTCTTTTGAGAGCAATCTTCCTTAACATAGAGGAATCTGATGGTATCTGAGAAATGCCCCAAAATGAAGAGGTGTGCTACGTTAACCGGGGCCACCACTAGAGCAGGATCTGGGGATATTAAAGTGTCCAATAATCTTTTGGACACACTGTGTTTGGAGTTGTGATACCATTTAATTCTGCCTGATGAACATGATGTATCTGATTCCATGAGGAAAGGGATTTCTCTTCAGAATTTAAAGTAAGATTGTTTATGGTTGTTGTTTGTTTGTTTTGTGTCTACTGTTAGGAGAGGAGGAAATAGTTTAACTCTTTCAGAAATGTGCAGATGAACCTAGAAACTGGGGTTTGTTTTTTTTTTTTTTAAAGGTTTGAATATTCCTTAGCTAGGGAACACTCAAAATCTTAAGCAGAGAAATCAGAGAGTACAAGAGTCAGTCCATGATGTAGCATGCTAAAGAGATAGCTTCTAGCCATTCGTTCAACATTCAGCTTAATATATGTGTGTATGATATACACGTGGATGTCTGTATACATGTATGCATAGTTATATGTACATGCACATGTATATTTGCATGTATGTGTTATGTACATAGAGTTTTGGGGGTACAAAAGAATACTTAAAACGATGTCCCTTTCTTCAAGAATTACTCTCTGGTTTGAGAAAGTAAGAATGTGAGGACATTTTTGGGACACAGATAACAGCGCAGATTGGGTCAGTGGGATGGCCCCCGTGGGTAAAGGTGCCTGCGGCCAAACCTAATTCTGTTAATTCCATCCTCCAAAGCCAAATGGTGGAAAGAAACTCCAACAAGTTGTCCTTTGACCTCCACCTGTGCACCACGCACACCCCCGTCATACAGAATAAGTAAACGGAATTATAATAATTTTTTTTTTAGAGCCCAGCTGTTGAAGAGAAATAGTTTAGAGGCAGTAATGAGCCTTTCATTTGGTGGGTTGTAAGGAAGCTGCGAGGAGGAAGGTTATGTGCACTGCGATCTAGCCAACCTCACCATCACCCAATTTGGACCTTGGGCTCTAAATTAACTTCCTCTCTCCATAGTTTCTAGTCTTACTTGTGAGATAAATCGCTTTCTCAGCAGGTCATGTCTTTTTTTTTTTTTTCTCCTACTTTGGAAGCCAACAGGGAGGTATCCACTCTTGGTCATGGATCAGGGATGGGTGGTCCTTGAAGTCAGTTTCCATTTATGCAGATGAACTTTTTCAACCAGTCCTTGCTTGCAAACTATATCTGGTATGAACATGAGGGTTTTTTGGTTTTTTTTGTCCAAATGGAAAATTATTGGTGGAAAGACACGGGCAATCATTTTAGAAATGGCCAAGGAGTCTTGGCCTAGACTTTTTATGTGGACTTTGCCTGGCTTAGCAAAGCTGTCTTCAAATTGCCAAAAGCACTCTTTTTTTTTTTTCTTTCTTCTTTTTTCTACTTAGTTCCAGACTTCTTTCTAATACTCTAGCCAGATGTAATGGGAGGAACAGTGAGAGGTGGGTACAGTCTCAGAGTATTGAAGAATTTAACAGCATGTTCAATTCACAAACCTTTATGAACTTTTCAGATCACTATAATTCAGTTTTACAGACCTCTAATTTAAGGCATAGCAGAAGCAAAGAATTACAGACTGCCCAGGACCTGGAAGAGCCGGGCTTCTTCTCCCTAGCTTTTTACCAACAGTGAGATTCTGAGAAAGAATTTTCTTAAAAAGAGATTCTGTTTTCCACAGTTGTAAGTTTTAGGTGGTGTGTTTCTTAGCTTGTTTGTGTTAGCTGTCTGGGGCTGAGCTGACTTTTTTTTTTTTTTTTCCAAATATTAAAGCAGTAGTGTGCCTTTTGAGGAAATCTGAAAAGTAAGTTAACAGGAAGGGTCCAAAAGAGTGCCGGAATTCCTGCATATTACAGGAAGGCAAGCCACAGGAAAAATGTGTCATCTACACTACCCGGGAGAGAAAGCTATTGTGATCCGCCAGAATGGTCTTCTGAGGAAGAGAGGGAGGCTTAGCATCTCCTGGTTTACCTGCAAAGATATGTTTGACCCTTTAAGAAGTCAGTCTTTCTTGTTTCTTTTTCTGTTCACCTTGAAAAAAAAAAAAAACCCACAAAACAATATGAGCTTATTTTAGTTGAATGTAGTCATAAGTAAGTCATGTAAGA
Organism: Apodemus agrarius; assembly: GCA_964023405.1. Taxonomy (NCBI): domain Eukaryota; kingdom Metazoa; phylum Chordata; class Mammalia; order Rodentia; family Muridae; genus Apodemus; species Apodemus agrarius. Next base: position 97,280,736 of record OZ030015.1, read on the forward strand.
AATGCTCTCAAGGCGTACTTCAGAAGGGACTTGGAAAATGGCAGGGACCATCTCGCCCCTCCTGAGTTAATCTCTGCTTCTATAACTCACTCCATCTAGGGCACCCAGATGTGTACATTTCTTTTTCGGTGTACATGCCTTTGTTGGGTCCTGTCAGGCGGACTTGTCATGCTTAGCCTGTAATCTGAGCCGGTGTGTTTTATAACTCTGTCGGTCTCAGGACACCCAGGCAGCATTGGCACCTTGGGCCTCCTGTTTGCTTTGTGCTGGTGTTGCTTTCTGTTCTTTCTAGTGTGGTGTGTGTGTGTGTGTGTGTGTGTGTGTGTGTGGTGTGTGCGTGTGCATGTGCGTTTGTGTGTGTGTTGGTGATGCAGTTTCTGGATACAAGGGTTGAAATTCTCATTCTTTCATTTCTTCACAGATTAATACCATTTCTTTTTTAACAACATCTCCCCATCTATTAAAACCTAAAAAAAAAAAAAAAATCTACAAGGAGTAGTTTTAAACCTTTAAAATGTTTATTAAAATAATACTATTATATATAGTACTATTATTATAGGAATATTCAATAGAAAAGGAAAACAAAAATGACTAATTGCTACAGTATATGTAACGTTGTGACATATACTCTCTAGGCTTTTGGCTTGTGTATATGTGTTTAAGAAATGCAAGATAAGCCAGGCAGTGGTGGCGCACGCCTGTAATTCCAGCACTCTGGGAGGCAGAGGCAGGTGAATTTCTGAGTTCGAGGCCAGCCTGGTCTACAGAGTGAGTTCCAGGACAGCCAGGGGCACACAGAGAAACCCTGTCTAGAAAAGCAAAAACAACAACAACAACAATAAAAGCAAGATATGTGGTCCACTATTATCTATTATACTACTATTTATTTCATTAGTGTTCTATGAAGTGTGTCTGAATCCTTGTATCTCTACATTTGCAATATCCAATTCCATTGCATTTGCTTAAATAGAAATTTCAATACCTGTTTACTTCAAGACTGCCTCGCGCATATTGCCACATATTCCCGGGCAGACGATGGCAAGAGGCTCAGTTCCAGGAAGTCAATTGCAGAGTGTGAATGTCTACTTCTCCTTTATCCCCCCGCCCCGATATTTTCTCTCTATTTCAAAACCAGGCTTTTATTGTCATTATTCTATAAATGGTCCATATTCATTGAAAAATTTAAACCAAAGAGGAAAATTCATAAGAATACACAACTTGAGCTAACTTTGATGGTGCATTCCTTTAATCTTGGAACTAGGTAGACAGAGGCAACCGAATCTCTGTGAGTTCAAGAACATCCTGGTCAACATAGTGAGTTCTAGGCCGGCCAGGGCTCCATAGTATCTCAAAAATTACACACACACACACACACACACACACACACACACACTTTACCTCAAACTTCTCAGGGATAATTACTGTTCACTTTTGATGACTATCTTTGTACACACAGTCTTACATGTGTTATTTTACTGTTTTGGATATTTTCCTTAAACCCTCCCAATGACACTTGGCCGTCCTCCAACATTAGTACACACACAGTAGCCTCATTCTTTGTTACAGTTGTCCATTTTGACTTGTAAGAACACAGCCATACATCCAGTCTCCCGTGGACTTTCACACAGCTGCCATTTTATTTGTAGGGATAAACAGCATTGCAAGGAATTCCTCAGAATTAAATTCTTGCACAGTAGCCCAATTCATTCATTCATTCATTCTTTTTTTTTAAGTTTGTATTCAAAACCTTCTCATATGATATCTTTTGATGGTATTCTTCCCCTCCCCCAACTCCTCCCGGATCCTCCCCACCTCCCTACCATCCAACTCCATGTTCTTCCTCTCTCTGAAAACAAAACCAGAAACAAACCAAAGTCAGGATGGGCAAACTACGAAAGTATCAATAAAAAAAAAAAAGAAAGAAAGAAAACAAAAAGCAGAAAACACACACACACACACACACACACACACACCTCACACATGCAGCCCCATGGTGTCTATTTTGTGCTGGCCCAACTACTTTTGGCCAATTGATTAATGATATTTATATTTGATTCCTACTTACATCTTTTGAAGTAATAAGTTGAAAATGTTCATTTATCCTGACATTTCTGTTTCATTTGTTTTTTCCCCCCTCATAAAATATATCTTTAACATTTTCACATAAAGATAAAATTATTTTTATAGTTAGGCCGTAAAAACCCCCAAGACGGTAGAGATTAGATAATCATACATTGGAACTCGGGTTCTATACAAGTAAACAATTTCATTCCTTGATAAGTTCTAATTTTATTTCTGACCAAAATGTTTCGTGTACATATCACATATTTTATAATGTAAACTCAGTATGTTTACACTGTCGATTGCTATCCAGACTCCCATGAAAATAAGGAAGAAATTATAATGATCCACTTTGAATTCCAGACTGAAAAATAATCTGTTTCTGGGTGTGTCTGGAGTTCTATTTACCTCCGCAGAGATAAATAGCTTTTCTTTAGTTTTGTAAATAATTTTTTAGGTAGCAGCTGGTTGTTTTGTGGACCTTGATAGAAAATAATGAATTGTTTCAGTTTTAAGTACAAGGCTAATTCCAAGGAACAGTTGATTTAAATTTATACCATTAAAACAATTAAGGCTCCAGGTAATGTTAACCTCTCTAGGTACAGGTCAGGCAGGTGTGATGCATTCTTTAGCTGACTCTCAGGAAGCCTGCCCTCTTATGCTTTCTGGTACTAGCTGATAAGATTTAAGACTAGGAAAGGAGTCAGTGGCACCGGTTTGACACTCTGCAAATGAGCAGACCCAGGCCTTAGAATCAGTTCCGGTGCTGGCAGATACTACCGCCACGGGTAAAGGTGACTTGAGATTCTTTGCCCAAAGTTCTTTTCACAGAGTTGCACCAGCAATACCGGCCATCCACGTTTAAACTCCTCCCTGGTCTCTCAGAAGTTAGTGTATTTTCCATTTCCCATTTTGTTTACTTTGTGGGGAGCAGGCTGGCAAGGGGGGTGGTGGGGGGCTGGTGATACAATCATCTGAGCTTATTATTCTTCGCCCGAGAAATGGTGACCCATGAATCATGGCGGTGGGATTTCTTACCAGTTCTCTTGCCAAAAGATGGTTTGCAGATGCTCCCATTCTGATTGCCAGTTGCTTACCGAGTTGGGCTCTGAGCTTTAAGCTCTATAATTACCGTGTGCCTATCTCCTTTGAAAGATCTTGCTGGGTAGGTGAACTTCACATATGTCTGTGCTTCTGTAACTCTTTCAATGTTCTGTTTTGTTGATCGATAACCGGTAATCGGTGTTGGGCAAATATATTCTGAAGTTATTATTATTATTTTTTTCATCAGTAAGGATGGTTGTCATTTCTCCTCCCCCTCTAAAAGGTTTGGGGTAATTAATCTGTAAACACTTACTTTTTACAGTTGCCTTTACTTTTCCTTGTTTGCATTCAGAGTCTGATTCTCTCTTTGGTTGATCATTTGGAAGTTGCAAAAATAGCAAAAAGATAGTGGTCCTTCCTAGATAGCCTTTGAAACAGGTTTAAAGATTTGCGTGGTCCTTTACTAACTTTTTTGCTTTAAGAACTTGAGGAGGAGTTGGGGACGATGGTTCAGTGGTTGAAAAGACTGCTAATTCTACTACCAGGAGGGTTTAATTTCAAACCGCCGGCACCCACATACCAAACTGGGCAGGATTATAGGTACCCGTGTCCGTAGCATCGCTGGGCAGAGGGAGACAGGTGAATTTCAGAGCTCCATGGCCCGCAGGCCTAGCTGAAATGGCTGCTTTCTGGTCCAGTGAGTGAGAGAGAGAGAGATCTTGTCTCAAGGCAAATATGGTGAAGAGCGACGGATAGTCCTACCCTCCTGCGCTGGGTACGGGCCTGGGTATGTACCACGCGCTAACGGACTTGTCACGCTTCCGTAGAGCACACTCTTGCAACACCTGCGTACACAAACATACACAAACAAAACAAAAGGGAAAAAAATGACATGCTGAGGATGCTGTTCAGTGGAAGAGGAGGTGCTTAGTAAGCGATTCCAAGATGAACGGCCCAAAGAAGTATGGTTGGTGGGACAGAAATGAATCTCTCCGTGCTCCTCCCTGCTTTCGGTTTCTACGTCTGTGGAGCTTTTGAAGGGTTATTAGAGGCAATTGAGAAGATGTTAGCAGTGGGCTGCCCTCCAATAAAACAGATCTGCGAGCACACCCAGTCAGTCCTGTGACGCCTCACTTCCGCCTTGACTCCCACGGAGGCCACTGGCCACCTCTGCCTGCCTGGACTGTGGTCCCTCTGAGATCTGTCCCCAAACTTGTCCTTGCAGTGTGATGCTTAGACAGCGAGCCTGTCCTTTCTACTTTGAAGAGGAGAGTCAGGGAAGTCAATCACAATCTCTTGTTACTCAGCTGTGCTCGGAGTCAAGTGGTTTTTTTTTTGTTTTTTTGTTTTTTGTTTGTTTGTTTGTTTTGTTTTGTTTTGTTTTTTGAGACAGGGTTTCTCTGTATAGCCCTGGCTGTCCTAGAACTCACTCTGTAGATCAGGCTGGCCTCAAACTCAGAAATCCGCCTGCCTCTTCCTCCCAAGTGCTGGGATTACAGGCGTGCGCCACCACGCCCAGCTTGGAGTCAAGTGTTAAATGGGCATTTGTAAGATCCCCCCTGTTGTGCGTCTTGCTTTTTAGGATATATGTCTTACCTCCATAAGCTCCCTAGGCTCAGTCTTAAGAGGTGGATCCGAAACTCACTCTCTCTCTCTCTCTCTCTCTCTCTCACACACACACACACACACACACACACACACCCTGCACACACACACACTCCACCATCATCAATGTCACTTTTTGCTGTGGTCACTTTCAATGTGTCACGTTTGAAAATATCACATAAAAAAAAAAAGAAAATATCACATAAATCCCATGGGCAGATGCTGGAAGCCGTTATTTTCAAATGAGCAAATTAACTGTGCCCCCCCCCACTCCCACCCCCGGCCCCGTGGGGGCTGATGGGAAGTGGAGGAAGCAGGAGACAATAAACAAGCAAACAAACAAACAAACAACAAGAGAGAGAGAGAGAGAGAGAGAGAGAGAGAGAGAGAGAGATTTCCTATGCTTTAACCAGCAGCCAGAAAACTACACCCTCTGTGGCATATCCTATGGGCTAAACCGATTCCTCACTCATTTTTGGTAGTGCCAAAAAAATCTAACTCTGGGCTTTGTGCCCGCTGTGCCTGCTCTGCTGAGCTTGAGCCCGGCTCTAATTTAAATATTTTTAAATTGACACCTCACATGTAGAGTGCAGTATAATAATTCCATAAACACATGCAAGGAGTGCTGATGACGCTCAGGTAATTGTTCTCTCCATTTCTGTGTGCTGAGGACCTTTAAACTCTGCTTGTCTAGTTATTTTGAAATATATAATACATTTCTCTCAACTGCACAGACCCTTACCTTGGGTCAGGACAGTGCAAGGAATTCTTCCTGAGCTGGGCATGAAGCTCAGTTGATAAGAGTGCTTGGTCAGCATGCACAAAGTCCCGAGTTTGATCCCCAGTACTGCCTAAAGTGGGCATGGTGGTGCACACCATGTAATTCCATCACATAAGAGCTTGAGGCAGGTAGATCAGAAGTTCAAGGTCATCCTTGGCTACATAGCCAGTTGGAGACTAGCTTTGGCTATGTGAAACTGAATTTCAAAGACAGACAGACAGACAGACAGACAAGAAACCAACATTATGAAGGGGAAGGGATAACTGCTTGTATTTTACTATATTTTGGTTCTTCTTACCAGTTTTCCACAACTGCAAATAACCACAAAATGATATTTTATGGCGAGTGAAAGAGATATAGCATCCAAATTCAGTGTCCACAAGGAAAGTTTCATAGCTGTGATCGCTGAGTTTCTGTGGCTGGTGTTGACTCCCCCAGTACTGGGACGGGGGTAATTCTAACAGAATTTCTGTGTCCCACCAAGTAGAAAATATTTACCGTTTGTCCTTGTCTCAGAACGCTTGCTAGGACTTTGCTCAAGCGAGTGGCGTCAGTGGGGTCTTGTTGTGACAGGGCTCACAGGCTGCGCTCCTCCTCGACTTGGATGGGACATTGTTAACTTGGATCACTCCGGCCTGCCGTTCCTCTGGCCACCTCTTGGGCCCAGCTCACAGGAAATGTCCGAGTGGCCTTTCTCCTAGCCGCGAGAATTTAGGTCATTGCTCATTTCCGCCCCAAACGCCACTTAGCCCCTTTAGCCCGTCTAGGGTCCTTTCCCCTTCCCTGTGTGGCGGTGCGGTGCGTTTCCTGTTGGCTTTGCCCCTTCTGCCTTCCTCTCATTGAGAAGCCTCCCATGTCATTTTCCTCCCCATGGTCTCCATCTTCTCCTTGATCCCTTGGTCTGGTAGAAAGCGCGTTCAAAGCCTCACGCTCTCGCCTTGGTCTGACTTTGCTGACAAAGCATGACCCGGCCCAGAGGTTCCAGAGATTCCTTTGTGTGAAGATGAAAGTCTTCTTCCACGCTAGACCGTGCTACCTGGAGAGTTTTCAGGTTCTCGGCTCCCGGGAACGCTTACGGTTCTCCTTAACCCCGGTGGCTTGTTTAATGGCAACTTCTTGGCTGTGCTGTGAGTGTCCCTTTGTTTATAAGAGTTACTCAAGTCGTGTGCACTGTGTGTATTAAAGAGGCATGGTTGTCAAAAAGGCTCTGAGAGTGAAAGAAGGTGAAAGACACCGGAGGACAGACACATTTGGGCAGGGGGAGAGACCAGATTTTTTAACTGATGGTGACTTACAGTGAAGGGACTAGTTCCCAGGAGTCCAGAAGGGGGCGCTGCTGTGAGTTCTCGCTGAGACACTGTGCTCTTTTTAAAGGGTCTGTTGAGCGTAGGATGCCAAGTCTGACGCCTTCTGATTCCACACTTTGAGTTCCAAGCACGCACTTCTATTTAGTTGAAAGAGGCTGATTTCAATTGATCAGCTGACAGGTATTGACAAATGGCTCCTGGAAGTGTATGTTGAAACTTTGGTAACAGATGGTTTTGTTCGATGATTGTAGGTTGTACCATTGAGAAACTGAGTAGTCTCAAACCGTGTGTGTGTGTGTGTGTGTGTGTGTGTGTGAGAGAGAGAGAGAGAGAGAGAGAGAGAGAGAGAGCCGGGCGTGGGGGCGCACGCCTGTAATCCCAGCACTTGGGAGGCAGAGGCAGGCTGATTTCTGAGTTCGAGGCCAGCCTGGTCTACAGAATGAGTTCCAGGACAGCCAGGGCTACACAGAGAAACCCTGCCTCGAGAAAGAGAGAGAGAGAGAGAGAGAGAGAGAGAGAGAGACTGCTTTAAACCAGAACATAGTCAACCCTGGTTCCCTTTTGACTTGGCTATTTCCTTTCTTCCTGGTTATTTCTATAGAAATTTATCAGCTGCAATTTCCTTGAAATTATGACTAAACCCCTATCTCCACCGTCTTCCTCTTGTATTGGACAGTGTGAGGGAACCAGAGATTACATCTGTGTAGTCGGGAAGCTAGAAGGAGTTGGGAATGGATGAGTGTTTATTTATTTTTATTTACTTAATTATTTGAGACAAACTCTCATTAGATAGCTCAAGCTACTTTTGAACTAGCTATGTAGCTACGGACACGCTACTTTTGAACTTGAACAGGCTAGCATTGGACTCGTGGTGATCCTCCTGCACCCGCCCAGTAAGTGCTAAGGTAATAGAGATCCACCATGCCAGCTACGCGTCTCCCAATGACTGCCTTCTTGTCCTTTCTTGCAGTCGAAGCCGAGGGCCATGCCCATGCTTCAAGCTGTGGAAACGGAGGATGTAGATATTGAGTAACTGGGTATTTAGTCTCTTCTGTTATCCTCTCACCTTTAATCACACCTGAGATGGCGTAGGCATACAAACTAGGCTCTCAGGAACCTTAGGGAGCAGGCTCACAGGAACCAATGGCTACCTAGAAGCGGCTCTTCTGGAGGCATTTGAGACGGATGCATTGCATCCTTCCTTTCCTTTTTTTTTTTTTTTTTTTTTTTTTTTTTTTTTTTTTTCTGAGACCGGGTTTCTCTGTGTAGCCCTGGCTGTCCTGGAACTCACTCTGTAGACCAGGCTGGCCTCGAACTCAGGAATCCGCCTGCCTCTGCCTCCCAAGTGCTGGGATTACAGGCGTGTGCCACCACCGCCTGGCCAGCATCCTTCCTTTGTAATGTACTCCTTTCTGTGGGTCCTTTCCCCGACCCACTTTGCCATTTGACAAACAAAGCAAAAACCAGGGGAGGCTCAGGCAGTGAATTTGGGTGGACTTCATCAGGTAGACTTTTGAAAAGTTGTTACATTTCAGGCTTGAAAAGTTGTTACATTTAAGGCATCCGGCTGGTGGGAGAGGTGAGGCTGGCTGAGCCTGTTGCCGGGGCTATAGCTCAGCAGTTAGGAGCATTTGCTGCTCTTGAGGAGGACCTGGGTTCAGTTCCCGGCATTCCCATCTTGACTCATTATCTCTAGCTTCACCTCCAGCCTATCTCCTGCCTTCTGGCTTCCATGGATACCAGTCATGCACGTGCTGCCCGTACATACACGCAGGCAAAACACTCCGCACATAATCATACATCTTTAAAGAAAAAAAAAAGATTCCGTGCAGGCTGGAAGTGGAGAAAATAACACTTGATTCTACTCTTCTCATTATTCATTAGGAAGCCTTGCAAAAATCTACTTTAAACCCCAAGCTGCTGAGTCCTTCCTATCTCAGTGGAGAGAGTGTCAGCAATTCCTGGAGCCGTCAGAAGGATTAAACAAGGTTGCACACATGATAGGCATCGCTCCGTGCTTGGCCCTCCGTCATTTTACAAGTGTTCACTGAGTGGCTGTCTGTGTTTGAGGTCCTTCACTAGAATCATCTCTCCGTAATCAAATTTGTCCCACTTTTTCTTCTCCCTCAGTCCTTAAAGGCATTCTCACGCAGGAGGAGATAAAAAAATGTTCAGTTCGGTTTGTCTAGAGCCCAGGAGTCCCGTGGATAACAAGGAGGCCAGGAAAGTCCTCGTCATCGGTACGGGAATAGTCATGTGGTCTACAGAGTCAATGAGTTGAGTCCCTGATCCATAGCAGAGGAAGGGAGTAATATCTCAATTCTAATATCCAGGGGCAGCAACCAATGCTGGCACAGGCAGGGCAGTTCCTCAGAAGAATAAAAAGGCAAAGGAGAAAATGACCAGGAAAATACCTGGGCAAAGACCCCGTGTGTGTCTTTTTGAAGCACTTCCTTTTCCACTGTAAGGTAAACACGGTACAGTTTGTAAGCGGCATGAATGCCTATATCAGGCTTTTAGGTGTACTTTTGCATTGTGGGAACTCCAGGAAGTCTGGAGGTTAATAGTTAAGCAAGTATATCGTATCAGCCAGGTTTATAGGCACACTGTAATTATATAAGCAAACTGTTGGTTCAATAATCAGCAGCTCGGGCTGGGTCAGGGAATACTTTCCAGAGCACGGTTGTGGTATAATTTTCATTTTTTATAACCTACTCACATGTGAGCTTCCATTTCTTTGTACCTTTTCCTTCCCCAGAACCATTTCCAAGAGGAGCAAAATCATGCAATTTACTTCTGAATTTTCACTTTAGAGTGGAGTTCTAGACGCTTCTTTCTGTTACTAGCCTAATTTTTTTCAAGACAGTCATATGCACATGTAGATGATTTTTCTCTTAAATTATATTATTTTCTGGAAATTATCTGTACATATTATAATTGTACATATAGCGACGTAATTTCTAAAAAAAAAAAAAAACCCTACAGTTTGGAAAATAAATTATAGTTTTTTTAGAATGAATGGATTAAACTGTTTTCTTTTGCAAGCTGAGCTTCAAAACCATTGTGACCTTCTGCTGTCAGACTGGGAATGGGCTTTTCCTCCGAGAACCCTGAACTTCGTCACCACCCGTTTTCTTCTCCAACTTTGTTCAAAGTTAGAAGAATGGGTAAGGGGTAAGGCGAACCACTCCCAGGAGGAGGCGTGCCAACCACAGGGCTGGTTCACCTCGTCTTGCTGAGCAGGTCCAGAAAATGTCAAACCCAGCCAGGTGCGTAGCACAGTCAGCCATATTGTTTCTTGCCCAGTGATCTGTGAGATTTTGTTCTTGGGTGAGCTTCTGTTTAGGAAGGGAAAGGAAGAGAGGCTGCAAATTACATTTTGGAAGTTGTTTCAGGAAAGAATTGAGATGTTTTGATGTGTTTGAGTTAGCATATTTTCTCCATCCTGAATTTCAATCTTTTGTGTGTGTGTGTGTGTGTGTGTGTGTGTGTGAGAGAGTGAGAGAGAGAGAGAGAGAGAGAGTGCTTTTATGTCTCTCTCTTTCTCTCTGTGTGCATCTGTGTATATGTTGTGTGCATGTATGTGTGTGCATGTGTGGGGTGTATACATATGTGTGTATGTGTGCACATGTGGGGTGTGTGTGTGTGTGTACCTGTTCATGTGCATGCATATGGAGGCTAAAGAGTGACTTCAGGTATTGTTCAGGAGTCATCTACCTTGGGGCTGGAGAGAAGGCCTAGTAGTTAAGAGCACTCACTGCTCTTGAAAAGGACCCCGGTTCAAGTCTCGGCACCAACATTGAGATGGCTCACAACCTGCAGCTTCGGAGGGATCTGAAGCCTCTGGCCTCCTTCTACACCTGTGCTTGTGCATTTGCATGTGCACACATGTGCACATAATTAAAGATCACATCATTCTTAAAAAGAAAATTTGATAAGAGGCAGAGGCAGGCGGATTTCTGAGTTTGAGGCCAGCCTGGTCTACAGAGTGAGTTCCAGGACAGCCAGGACTACACAGAGAGACCCTGTCTCAAAAAACCAAAAAAAAAAAAAAAAAAAAAAAAAAAAAAAAAAAAAAAAAAAAAAAAGAGAGAGAGAAGTCACCTGCCTTGTTTTGTGAGACAATGGCTTTTATTGTCCCGTGGCTCACTGATCTGTGCAGCTAGGCCGGCCTGGCCAAGGAGCTCCAGAGATCAGCACTGTCTCCACCTCTCCAGCAACCACTACGACTGGCTTCTCTTTTTTTTTGGGGGGGGGTGTTTTAAAGACAGGGTTTCTCTGTGTAGCCCTGGCTGTCCTGGAACTCACTCTGTAGACCAGGCTGGCCTCGAACTCAGAAATCTGCCTGCCTCTGCCTCCCAAGTGCTGGGATTACAGGCGTGCGCCACCACGCCCGGCACAACTGGCTTCTTTATGAGGGATCTGGGGATTGAACCTCGGTCCTTATGCTTGCACGATAACCCCTTTTTCGGTTCTTGGATTTCAGGCTTTCTAGTGTTATGCGTCTAAGAGAAAGTTTCTGGTCGGTATTGAGGGTGGTGAGACTTGGAGGACTGTGTCTTTCTTGGTTAGAGCATTACTACCTAGCTTAACCTGATCCTGTGCCCCTTGCACAGTGCTCTGTGGATACAGACAGAGTCCTGGCTCTGCCCTCTGGAAGCCTGTTGTCTTGTGGGATGCATTTGTGTGTTAAGGCTGCTGGGACAGAGGATCGCACGTTGGGTGGCTTGAGCACCAGACATTTGATGTTTCCTAGATCTAGAGGTTGTAAGTCTGAAGTCAAGCCGGCAGTAGGTTTTGCTTCTTCTGAGGGATAGGGCGGCGATCTGTGTCCCTCTCCTTGCTTCTAGTGGTTTCCTTGGCAAGCCTCCAAAGGCCTTTCCTATGTAGACTCACCACCCAGATCTTTGCCCTCAAGTCACACGGCATTCTGGCTTGTCTGTGTGTCTGGATTCAAAATGTCCCCCCCCCCTTTTTTTAAAATAAGGAAACTAGTCATACTGGAATAGGGGCCCACCCGATTCCAGGGTGACATCATCTCAAGTAATGACATGCAACCACTCTGTTTTCCAGTTAGGTCACATTCTGAGGTGTTGGTTGGTGGATATTAAATCTTGGAGGACAAGGCTCAGCCCTCAGTCGTAGGACTTGGGGGAAACCAAGATGCTAGCAAACCTATGCTATGCCGTGTGATAAGCAGGCAGGGTGCAGAACAGAATGCTTTAAGGTATTGATGAAATAAGGCTTGTGGAAGACCGGGAAGCCTGTCTGCATGGGAAGGTAATTTCCTGGCATAGTAGAACTTAAAGTTGGCTTCCCAGGAGAATAAGGAGATAAAACAGGAACCTTGCTCACTGGAGGTCGGGAGCTTCTGAAGTGGGATGTGTTAACTTAGAAAACAAATGTGCACAAGCATGTGTGCACACACACACGGTGCTGCCACCGATTCCCAACACTGACGATTTATTAGTAGTGAGACTAATGAATCACTCTCCGCGGTTTGCTACGGGCAACTCTGTGGTATAGACACAGGGGGAGGGTTTTAGGGGTTGAGGGAGAAAGCTTCCTTCCCATTGTAACAAGTGGTCACAGTCTCGGTGGAGCGAAGCTTAGGAAATGAGAGTAAGGTCTAAGCATCTGTAGCCAAGAGAAACTTATTTTTAGAAAATGCCTGCAAGCCTTAATAAAAAGGAGTGCACAAGTGTTAGCAAGCTTTTGCAATATTGACTTTTTTTTTTTTTTTGTGGTACTGGGGGATAGAACCGGTGACCTTGCATGTGTGAGGCTAGGATACCCCCCATTGAAGTACATCCCCAGCCCTTGGTTATTAACAAAAGGCCTTTTAAGTTGTGTGTAGGTGTATGTGTATATAAACTAGCAAGCAGCTTCATCACGGTAATTTAATCTGGATAATCAGCATAAAAGTTACACATTGGAATGTCAGGAGCTACTTCAGGAAAGGAGACAATGAAGGAAGAAATGGTTAGTCACGGCGTGTGCTATGCTGATGGTTAATCACTGGGAAATAGCTTTTTTTTTTTTTTTTTGGAATAAGTGTTTATCCTGTGTCTACTCTCCCACTGGCAGCTAATGGTGACTCTGGAGGCCAGGCCGGCAACCTGGAGAATGTCTTGGGGGCGGAGGGGAGAGTGAAGATTAAGAGCAAAGTTCATAAAATGATCACCTGTGTCTTTGCATTTAAGGGTGCTATAGAATGAGGTCATGGGGAAGAGGGCAGAGATGAGACAAACTGATGTAACTGATGAACTGATGTAATAAGAAGGCTAGAAGGAAATGCATGGAAAAGGAAAGGAAAGGAAAGGAAGGGAGGGAGAGAATGAAGCAAGCAAACAAGCAAGCAGTCAGTATGCTTGGTTAGACTTCTGTTTTAATTAGCGGTAATGTGGAGTGGAGTCTTGGGATAGGTGAACCTAACATCCAAAGAAGCCGGGCAGAAAGTTAGGAATGAAGTAAGTCATCGCGGAAGGAAAGGAAAACAGAATAGAGAAGCCAATCCAGAGTATTGAGCAGAGAGGGAAAGAGTCCAAGGCATCAGGTGAGCTGCGCGGCGGGCTAGAGAGATGCTCAGTGGTGGAGAGCTGTTTCTTTCTCCAGAGGACCTGGGGCTGGTTTCTAGCTACCCACACAGTAGCTCTCAACTGTCTGTAACTCCACTTCCCAGGGCATCTGATGCTCTCTTCTGACTGCCATCACCAGGCAGGCAGACTTACATAAAGACAGGACACCCATACGCATAAAATAATGATGATGATGATGATGATGATGATGATGATGATGATGATGATAATAATAATAATAATAATAATAATGGGAGGGAGAAATAAAACCAGGCTGAAAAATTAGGCAAGCATATGTGCTTGTGACATTCAAACCCTGCTTGTGAAGAGTGAGCGTCTCCTTCCCCTGTCTCTTCTGTCTCCAGAGCAGGTTTTCATCTGGCTATTGTGTAAAGAAGTATTTAGGAGAAGCCTGGGGAGGTGCCTGTAGGAGGATATGCAGAAAAAAGAGCAACGGGGTTTGTTCCGGGCGAGCCCAGACTTATCTTCTATGCGGAGCACCTGTGCACGGCAATCCTCGTGCAATTCTCGTGGGGCCCGTGGAGTCGGAGGCAAGCAGGACGTTTTGAACCAGCTACACTGTCAGCTCCTGTGGTTTAAGAAGCAACGCCTACTGGGTTTTCCTTTCAGGTTAGAGAGTGCACACAGGCAGTCTAGACAATGTATCAAATACATATCAGGGTCTTTGCAGAGAGTCTTAGACAGGAAGAGTTTTCAGCCCTTTCCAGACCCAGTGGCTACTCTGTGTTCTCTGACAGATACTTTATTTTCCCTAAGCACGCAGAGCTTTGGGGGAGCTCCAGTGCTTATAAAAGCCCAGGAAGTGGATGATGTTCCCATTTCATAAAGAGGGAAATTGGAAATCAACTGAATAGCTTGTCCTTCGCCACAGGTCCGTGGACACAAAGCTGGCATCTGAATCCAGTTCATTTAAATCCCTCCCTGCCTGCCTCTTTTCTCTATTTTGATTAAACCTGGGGCCTTTAGTGTGCTGCTAGCCAGGCGCTCCACTGCCAGCCTACATTCCCAGCCCCAGTCCCCTTACATTCTAAAGTCCCTGCTTCTCTGTATGTCACTTGGATGTTAAAGCTGTGGGGGAATAGAGTGCCGTTATATGAGCGGATATGTTCCTGCTATCCGATATGGGCCTGCTATCACAGGCTATAAAGGAGGGAGGGAAATGCCATTGGGGGGTGACGAATGCTGGGATCCAGTGGATGTAAGCCTTTCTGGAGCATGACAACAAGTGACTGTACACACGTGTGTGCTTGTGTGTATCTTGTCTTGGCGTCATTTAGTGAGACTTTCACCCAGTCCAGTAGTAAGAGGATCAGCTCAGCTGGCCCGGGGGTTACTAAGTGACTTGTTTTCTGATTTACTCCCTTCCCTCTGTCCCCTCCCCTTCACCCTCTCTTCCTGTCCCCCCTCCTCCTTGCCCTCCTTCCACCTTGCCCTCCCTCCTCCTTGCCCTCCCTCTTCCTTGCCCTCCCTCTACCTTGCCCTCCCTCCTCCTTGCCCTCCCTCTTTCTTGCCCTCCCTCTACCTTGCCCTCCCTCCTCCTTGCCCTCCCTCCTCCTTGCCCTCCCTCCTCCTTGCCCTCCCTCCTCCTTATCCCCCTCTTCCTTGCCCTCCCTCCTCCTTGCCCTCCCTCCTCCTTGCCCTCCCTCCTCTTTGTCCTCCCTCCTCCTTGCCCTCCCTCCTCCTTATCCCCCTCTTCCTTGCCCTCCCTCCTTCTTGCCCTCCCTCCTCCTTGCCCTTCCTCCTCCTTGCCCCCCTCCTCTTTGCCCTCCCTCCTCCTTATCCCCCTCCTCCTTGCCCTCCCTCCTCCTTGCCCTCCCCCCTTCTTGCCCTCCTTCCTCCTGCCCCCTCTTCTCCTTGCCCTCCCCCCACAGAGTTCTCACTATCCCACTCTCTGGGATCATCTCTACACTCTGCCTTCCGCTATGAGCTAGTGTTTTGCCCACTCCTCAGTTACATATGGGTGAAAACAGTCACTAGCACTGACCTGATATGATTTCGAAGTTTCTTTGAAAATTTTATTATACTTACTTACTCGGTGCCATAGTAAGTGCCAAGGAAATCCCGGGGATTGAACCTGGGTCTTGAGACTTGGCAGCAGGTGTCTTTACCTGCTAAGCCATCTCCCCGGCCCACCTTTATAGATTCTGTATTTACTCTTCCTGAGCTATTTCTATTATAGCCTGTGGTCTGAAACAGAATCCTGTATGTTTCCAAACAAATCCTCTAACGAGTGGCTGCTTGATTGTTCAGGTCTAGATCAAGTATTCCTCACAGTGCTCACAAATTATCACGGGGATCACTGTCCACTTAGGGCTGCTGTAGAACCAGATCCTCTGGGAAGTCAGGGGAGACAGGACAAGACAATGGGGTGACTTAATAAACAGGGTGGAAGGGGCTGGAGAGATGGCTCAGCGGTTAAGAGCATTGACTGCTCTTTCAAAGGTCCTGAGTTCAAATCCATGCAACCACATGGTGGCTCACAACCATCTTTAAAGAGATTGGATACCCTCTTCTGGTGAGTCTGAAGACAGCTACAGTGTACTTGCATATAATAATAAATAAATATTTTAAAAAAAAACAGGGTGGAAGGAACTGCATGGAATAAAATGAAAGCCACCAGCATGCCTGCTTAGACTTATATTTATTCGTTTATTTTATTAAAATAGATTTTGAATTTCTTTATTTTATGTGTGTGACTATGTTTTGTGTGCACATATGTATGCACTCTGTGTGTATGTCTTGAGCCTGAGGGTGTCTGAATAAGGCGTTGGATGCCCTGGAATTAGAGTTAGAGATGACTGTGGTCACCATTTAGATGCTATAGAAAGGACAGAAATGACAACATCTGAGCCATCTCTCCAGCCCCAGCGTTTAGACTTACACTGAATGATGCAGTGACAGTGTTGTGAATGCTGATGTTTCTTATCATTCTTTTATAAGGAGCAGTTAAGAGTAAGAACTTACTTGTGACATCAAATGTATAATAATTCAACTTGGCTACTGAGAAGGTGTAATTCCTCAGATTGGCTCACATTTATTGTGCGTAGAAGAGAGCATGGGTACAGACCATCATTTATTCTGTCACCAGTTGTCTTTGTAAGGAGTCTAGTCTGGTCATAACATGAATATTAATAAGGCCGGGGAGATGGCTTGCCTTCAAAGCACAAGGTCCTGAGTTTGAGCACTGGAACCTGGACGACAGAGCCAGGCCTGGTGGCTTGTGCTTGTAAGCGCACGGATGGGGATGTGGAGACAGGAGTCTCTCGAGGGCTTGCTGGCCAGATGCCTTAGCCTCCTTGGCAAGGTCCAGGTCAGTGAGACATGCTGCTTCAAACACCATTGATGGGGGCACCTGAAGAATGTCACCCGAGGTTCCTCAGTGGCTTCTGCACACATACATATACATGTGCACATACCCACATGTATACACAGACACACACAGACACACACACACACACACACACACACACACACATGCATGCACACACCAATAACGTAGTCTGATTAACCAACTAAAGCCATGCCCATGATCAAAGAAAATAAAATAGAAAATCTTACTAATGTCTTCTGATGTCTAAGTGGCAAGTTCAAGGCTGGTCGACTATGTGACAGCTGTCCGAATAGTCTGCCCCGTGGGAACCAGACGGAACGTAAGGACAAGACAATGCAGGCAGGAATCGGACATATACTTAGGTCTTAGAAACTGTGTAGGCTGGATGCCCCTTTGTAGAGAAGCTGTTCTAACCGAGAGCAGGTAAGGATCGGTGCCAGGTTATTGGTGAGGCTTCAAAGGCAGGAGAGCAGGGCTTCTGAAGCTCGTGCTTGGATTGCTGGTAGCCTCTCAGAGCGGGGGTGGGGGTGGGGTGGGGGGAGGTGGGGGTGGGTGGGTGGGGAGGACGGGACTCTTGCCTTTCTCCTGTGAAAGCCGAAGCTAACTCGGTGGGCTTAAAGAGAGCATCATGCACAGCGGGGATCAGGCTCTCTTTTGACTGAGGTATCAGATCACTGAATGGGCCGATTCTGTTTTTCTGTAATGCACGTAACCATTCATCCATGGACATTAATTATCTGATTCTCTGGGTGGTTCTTGGAGAGGTACTGAGGAGTGTGTAGAGAGAAGAATTCTATGTCTGTCTGTCTGTCTCTGTGTGTGCATGTGCGTGTGCGTGTGTGTGTTGTATGAGTGTGTGGATGTGCAGAGGTCAGAGGTCAAACCTGATGTGTCCCTTTTTCACTCCACGCCTTTTTTTTTTTTTTTTTTTTTTTTTTTTTGAGACGGGGTATCTCAATGAAGCTCGGATTCCACAGGGCAACAGATGTTATCTACTGACATTTGTGATTTCACGATAGCCCCCCCCCTCCACACCCAACATTACGGTACAGACCTTTCATCATGAATGTCAGGAAGAGGACTGGAGGGGAGAGGTGACGAGGGCAGACCCGCTCTGGGTACCTAGGCGGGATGAAACAGCACTAGAGTCTAGAAAATCCTGAAGTTTGGTGTGGTTGGAATGGAAGGGCCACTAGGTAAGGCAGTCAGAGATGAGACAGGAGCTTCTGGTGTGCACCAAGGGGGATAGGTACTCCTTGCAGGGCTGAACTGCACCATCAGGTGTGACTGACACTTGGACACGGGTTCCTCCAGCAGCTGAGCATAGTTTAGTAGTTTGGACCCAACTGTTCATCTACATCTCTTAGCAACAGGGTTTTGTTCAATATTCTGAGTTCAGTAAGGAGCAGAGCGCCAAACTGGCTTTGGGGAGCTTTCTGTGGACAAGTCCACAGCTAACTTTTATCAAGAGACCAAGAAGGATACCAACCTTTAGAAGGAGGAGTTTGTTGGGGCTGCTGGGTATTGGAAGTGGCTTTCTTGAATCAGCATTTGATGTGATGATTCAACTCATAGCAACCTTTTGTTGGCACGTCCCCAGTTCGCTCTTGCCCTTGTTCAACGGGACATGCCTTGAGGTCTGATTATACGGCCTTCATTTATACGGGCATGTCTCCCACCCCGCTTTTTGTTTTTCGGTGAACTGACTTGACATTTCTGCTTGCCAAGAGCCCGGGAGTTTGCTGGCTCTCTGCTGTGTGCTTTCTCCATGAGGTCACGTTGATGTTACCTCATTTGAATGTCTGCCATGCTGGAGGTTTTGTGAAGCAGAAACTCAGTCTATGTGTTCTAGAGCTTCGGGCCTTTTGGGCCTTTTGAAATCCCTCTTACTGTGGGGTGGGGGGGGGGAAGGAAATTTCTAGAGAGTCTCTGGTTCTCCATGTAGGATGGACCCTTAGGGTGACAATCCAACGCAAAACCAGATGTAAGATGATCTCTTTCAGATTTCATAACGCATTGGCGATTAGTTTTTGTGTTACTGTTTTGCAACTTGAAATTTCCAAAATTGGTATCCATAGCTTGGCTTAGTTCTTAGCAACAAACTTAGCAACCCAGACCAAAGAGAAATCGACTAGTTGCCTGTATTTTTAAGGTTCAGTTTTTAGATGTATTTATTTCATGTGTCTGAGTCTTGGCTGCGTGTATGTGTACATGGGTGTGTTCATGTATATGATCTACATATATATTTGTACCATATTTCTATCTGGTGCTCATGGGCTTCAAAAGAGTGGTCTTTTTAATTTCTGATTCTAAAGAAATGCTTACTTTGGGAAGACACATGGAGGCTAATAATGCATAAAGAACACGCCGGAATTCCATGTGCATGCAGAGCGGTTCTGGGTGAAATATGGTACCCATCTCACCTCTCTTTCCTTCCGGTTTGACTCAAGGAAGCCACTTCTGTTTCATTTTTTTTCGAGACAGGGTTTCTCTGTGTAGTCCTGGCTGTCCTGGAACTCACTCTGGGCTGCGAACTCAGAAATCCGCCTGCCTCTGCCTCCCAAGTGCTGGGATTAAAGGTGTGTGCCACCACCGCCCGGCTCATTTTTGGTTGAAGTTCGGAAAAACATGAGCTACTTATATCACAGTCTCCTGGTAACCTGGACTTATGCACAACTGAATTTGGTCGGCTTTTAAAAACAGATAATATGGTATCTGTTTCCACTGTGCTAAGATAAAGGACAAACCTTGGATTTAATAGAATGGTGTCTATAATATAACCCAAAAAGTGTGTGTGTGTGTGTGTGTGTGTGTGTGTATGCATGTGTGTGTAGTCTTCAAAAAAAGGGGCAGCATCCCTGCAGGAGTTGGTTTCTCTCTGATGTTCCTAAAGGTTAAAGAATAATGATCTAAAATGTATTTTAGTCTTTGGAATTGATTTCAAGGGAGTGAAACAGAAGCACTGCCAACAGCCTCAGATCCTGAGACAGCAGACAGCTCTTTAAAAGAAGCGAGCAGCTGTCTTTCCCTGTCTTCTCCGGGACTGAGCTTCCGAGAGGCAGTTACAAATGAGCAGGTCTCATCCAGAGTCTGCCCCTCTTTCCTGGAGTTTCTACCTTCCCAGCTCCTCTTCACGAGAAGGGCTTCTAGATTCTCTTCCTCCAGGAGACTCTGCTTTCTTTCATGTATAAGGTTAGGGTCAGGGTTAGGGTTAGGGTTAGGGTTAGCTAGGGTTAGGGTTGGGCTTAGGATAAGGATTAGGGAATAGGATTAGGGTTAGGGTTAAAGGTTACAGTTACGGTAAAGGCTTAGTGGGTTAGGATTGAGATTAGGGTTAGTGTTATGGATTAGGGGTTATAGTTAGGGTTTAGGGTCTGGAATTAGGCTGTTAGAGTTGATGTTAGGGTTAGGGTTAGGTTAGAGGTTTAGGACTGGAATTAGGGGTTAGAGGGTTAGGACTGGGATTAGGGGCTGGAGGGTTAGGCTTTGGGTTAGGGCTAGGCTTAGGGTTAGGGTTAGAGGGTTAGGGGTTATGGTTATGGTTAAGGTTAGGCTGAATGGGTTAGGATTGGGATTAGGGTTAGGGTTAGGAATTAGGGGTTATAGTGAGGGTTAGGGCTCAGGGTCAGGAGTTATGCTTAGGTGTTAGAGTTACTGTGAGTGTCTGGGTTAGTGTTAGAATGAGGGTTATAGTTCAGGAAAGTTAGATAAGAATCAATGAGAAAAATGTCACCATCTACTTATTAAAGACTTTAAAAAATTATTTTATTATTTTTTTAATCTGGCTTACAATTTCATCCTCAATGTGCAATTTATCTGCCCATTGGTATCTAATGGGCACAGTAGCTGATTGCCTATAATCACAGCACTCATAAGAATGAGTAAGAAGAATTACCAAGAGTCAGAGGTGAGTCTGGCGTATAGTGGGCACCACTTGACCCGATCTACCATGGTACAGTGTCGTGACCCCTCCACCCTTCGGCTGTACACCCTAACAGTTTCCATCTCAATCACCGGCATAAAGTCGTGGCAGCAAATACCTTGATTCTACATTCCTATCAGTATCTACGGCTAGCCTGTGTGAGCTTGTAATGCTGACTAAAGTGTTTTCGGGAAACCCCCCTCCTGTTTCTAGCCAGTTCTTTCTCATATGTGAACCTCTTGTCACGCGTATAGAATCCCTTGCGTCTCCTCTCTACCTATGTATATTTTATCGCCGTGAATTTATATATCATAAGATTTTTTGTAGTCATTCTCAAGGATAGAATCTGGTTGTTTTTAGCAATACAGAAGGTTGTGTAAGCATCGTAGCTATTGAGCTTCAAAATGCTTTGACCAGAGACAAAGGAGACCCTGTGCCTCTTGGGCAGGCATTCCTGTCTTCCTTCCTTGGTCTGAAAACCATGACTGCTTTCCCTCCCTCTATGGGATTGCCTCTTTTCAATATATATATGAATGAAAATCCTATGACATGTGACCCTTCGCATCTGGCTTCTCTTAGCAAACTTTTTTTTTAGGGTGTGCACGTGTGCTGAGGCACGGATCAATGCTTTATTGTGTTCGAAGGCTCCATAACATTCTACATGTATTGATGAACCACATTTCTTCTTTTTATATTTTCTGATCATTACCTAGTATCTAGAGCATTTTGACAAAGGCAGTTGCTAAATACATCCGAGTTTAGCTAATACAACTGAAGTGGGGAGCCTATCTATAAGAATTTTCACCATTTAAATGGAAAATAGCCCCAAATAAAGTAATATATCTTATATCTTAAGATGAGCCAGGTGTGTTGGCATAAATCTTTAGTCCCAGTGCTGGAGAAGCAGAAGCAGGTGGACCTGTTGTACATAGCAAGTTCCAGTCCAGCCAGGCCTACATAGGGAGACCTTATCTCAAACAACAACAACAACGTCTCAGGGATGGTGAGACAGTTTTCAGGTGGACAGGGTTTCCGATGGAATTAGAAGTTAAAAGTCGTCCAGTAGCCATGGGACTAGAGGAAGCCCAGACCCAGGAGACAAGAGTGCAGTTTGATTTGGTTGATCTGGTACCCAGCTGTGTGGCCTCCTTCCCCTTGTCCCTAAACTCCTGCTTTTCATGTGGGCTCTGTGAGTCTGGGTCTGTCTCTGACTGTCTGTCAAGTTTATTTTACAGACATTGCTTCATTTCGTTCCTACCAGATTCACAGAGGGGGGTAAATAAGATTGTGCTCATTTTTTTTTTTTTTTTTTTTTTGTAGTTGAAGGAGTTTGCAGTTGGGAGGTGTAGAACGCTAAATATTCCAGGGAATGTTTCCCTTCTAGTAACTCACGAGGGCGAAACTTAGTCTGAACTTCTATGCACTATGCGCAGGAGGTCAGAATCAATGATGATTTGTTTTTATTAAAGTTAGTATTTATTTACTGTGTGTGTGTGTGTGTGGTGTGAGTGCGTGTGCTCTAGGTGGACGTCAGAGGACAACTTTTGAGACTCGGTTTTTCTCCTTTTAATATGTGTTCTGGGGGATGAAACTCAGGTATTAAGACTCCTGTGATAAGTGCTTCCTATGGCTGTGCTACTTTGATGACCCTAATCATTTGTTTTGAGTAAGAACAGCACTATAACTTTTGGGTGCCTATGATGTCAAGCATTCGATAGTGTTTTGAAGATTTCTTAAAGATGACATGGCATTCCATTTCGGGGATGAGTGGGTCAATGCTTGATGTGGTTAGATGGCTTCTCCAAGATACTGCTGTAAGTTGGGATGATGGTGCTTGAACCCCAGGGTTTCCCACAATGGAGATGACATGAGTCCTTTGGTGTTTTCTTTGTACTCTGTATGCCTAGTCTATCTCTCTGCCCCCACACCCTATTCTGTTATTTGTGCCTGTGGAGGACAGTCAACAGGCTGTGGGATTCTGTTCTTTCATCCTACCATACAGGCACCTTTATCTCTTGTTTTCCTGTTCCTGCCTTCTTTATTCTCCATGGACTTAACACCATGCTCCGTCCCCCACTCCTCACCCCCTAGCCCCCATGCCTGAGTTTTGAGATGAATCTTGCTGTGTAGTCCAGGCTGGCCTTACCCATGTGATTTTTCTGCTTCTGCCTCCCAGTGCTGTGACTATGACTATGTGTGACCATGCCTGGCTGTCTCTCATTTTCTTATGATGTTCTTTTTGTATTGTTTGAGTTCAGAGAACAACATTCTCCTGAGCCAGCAACTCTTCTGGCTAAAATAGCTGCTTTTGCTATGAAGAACAGGAACGGGAAACTGAAGGGATAGATGATTCATAGGCTAAACACACTTTATTGTTCTTCCTGAGGATCAGAATTTTGTTCTTAGCACCCGCATCTGGTAATCCATTATCCTTAGCGACTCCAGATCATGAGGATCCAACAACCTTTCATAGCTTCTTTTGGACTGTTGGGAGCATCCACAGAGGTGTAGACACATCCACCATGAGGACCACACTCATGGGACATCTACACACACAAAATTCTTAAAGGAAATAGTATTTCTTCTTCTTCTTCTTCTTCTTCTTCTTCTTCTTCTTCTTCTTCTTCTTCTTCTTCTTCTTCTTCTTCTTCTTCTTCCTCTTCCTCCTCTTCTTCCTCTTCCTCTTCTTCCTCCCTCCTCCTTCTCTTCCTTCTCTTCTTTTTCTTCTTCTTCCTTCCCCTCCCCTACCCCTCCCGCTCCCTCTCCTCTTCCTCCGCTTCCTCCTCCTCCTCTTCTCCTTCTTCTTCTCCTTCTTCATTTATTTATTTTAGAAGAATGTTATGTAACCAATACTGGTAGAATGGTTTACAGAGCTTTTATTTCTTTTTTTTTAAATTTCTTTTTAATTAAGTTTTATTTTATGTGTGCGAGTGTTCTGCCTTTATGTATGTATGTGCACTCATGCATGAAGAAGCCAGAAGAAGGTGTTGAGTCCCCTGGGACTGGAATTACGGACAGTTGTGAACTACCAAGTGGGTGCTGAGAACTGATCCTGGGTCCTCTCTTTGCAAGAACATCCCATGCTCCTTGTGGCTGAACCATCACTTCAGCCTTCTGAGTAGCATTTCTTGAGTCATTATAGTCATACTTCAGACATTGTTTAAGACCATATAAGTAATGTCTTCTTACTGACTTTATTTTTTAAGCTAGCATATGAAGTCTTAGATTTCACTGTGGTGATTCCATCCCCACATGCTGTTATACTTTGTTCTTATCTATCTCTCTTTCTCTTTGCCCCTCCCCCCCACCTTTTACTTGATTGTCACAATCTTCCAAGTGACTATTCCAAGGATCCCTGTAAAGTGGGCAGGGGGAGGAGACTTAAGGCTCAGAAAGAATAAGAAGTTACCCTGGAGCAAAATCATGGAATAAGGTTAAATGGAGATTGGAACTCGTTTCTTCTTTAGCATGGCCGGTTCTACACCCCAGGGCAGCTCCCTCCTGCGCCTCACTGTGATGTTCTTGATGCCTCCCATATAGCAGCTGCATCCTCTCCTACATCTTCCAGTTGGTACCTGGTGTTCCCACATGCAAATAGTTGTTTGTTTGGTTTTTGTTTGCTTGTTTTTTGTTTGTGTTTGCTTTTGTTTTTCCAAGATAGGGTTTCTCTGTGTAGCCTTGGCTGTCCTGTTACTACCTCTATCTGTAGACCACGATGGCCTCAAACTCACAGAGATCCTCCTGCCTCTGCCTTTCCAGTGCAGGGACCAAAGGCATGAGCCATTACTGCCTGACATTGCGACTTTCTCAGTTTAGAGGAAGTCTTTCATCATTGGTTGTGAGTTTTCCTTCGGCCGAGGTTGTCTCATTTTCTCCCTCTCTTGCTTGGCTTATTGACAGTTTGCTTGTGCCTTTTGAAAATTTTACCATTCCTCCCAACCTCCATTGTTTCTGGTTACAAATCTGTTGTCATTCCGTTAGTGTTGGTGTTCTCTGATGGATAAAGCAGTTGGAATTGCTTTCTGGCTAGCATTTTTGAGATTTATTTTCTTTAATTTTCACTATACCATCTTAAATTTTTTTGTTCGTACATTTATTTAGCGTGGTATGTTTGGTGGTTGTGTCTGTAGTATGTGTGTGTGTGTCTGTGTGTGTGCAGATAGAGGATAACTTGCAGGAGACAGTACCATGTGGGCCCAAGGATTGAAACTAGGTTATTAGGATTAATGGCAAGTGCCTTTGCTCACTGACCCTATGATGTGTTTAGCATGAATTTCCTTGATTTATGTTGATTGGGTTTGCCCAGGACATATAAATCCATGGAAGAGTATATTTGTATGTATATGTGTGTATGTTTTTTTCCTCTCAAATTGGTAAAGTGCCCACAACTCTATCATTGATTTTTTTTTGTGTGTGATGAACACTGCTCTCTCATTTGTGACTCCTTGGCACAACCAATTCTTTTTATACATGTCTCAGGTGTCCCTAAGAATTTGTTCTTTACTTGCCTTCTCCCCCACCCTGTTCTTTTCAGATCAAATAATTTCTATTGACTATCCTCAGATTCACCACGTCTCCCCTTTGCTTCCTCTATTGCGCCTCCAAGACCATGCACTGTGATTTGGAAACATGTTTGTTTCATGGTTTCTTCTTCTCCTCCCCCCCTTTTGTTTTTTTAAGACAGGATTTCTCTGTATAGCCCTGGCTGTCCTGTCTCTGTAGATCAGGCTGTCCTTGAACTCATGCCTCTGCCTCCCAAGTGCTAGGATTAAAGGCATGGTCCACCACTGCCTGGCTGTTTGTTTCATGTTATGGCTCTAAAATTTCTGTGCTTCTCCAACATGGCGCCGAGATGTTCTTTTCCCGTCATTTGTTTACCACATAGCCATTTGCTTGCTGAGTGTCTCGCTGCTGTGTTCCTCCGACCCTCCTAACATCCAGAGCATCTCATTGTTGAGCACCCTTTCTCGTCACTCAGTGTCTTGCTGCTGTGTTCCTCCGACCCTCCTAACACCCGGAGCATCTCATTGTTGAGCACCCTTTCTCGTCACTCGGAGAGATTTCTGTTTCATGCTCCAAGGATGAAGTTAGATTGAAACCTGGGCATTTTGTATATTATGTTAAGACTGGTTCCTTTCTTAAAAAAAAAAAAAAAAAAAAAAAAAAAGAAATGTATTATTTATCATGCATATGTGTCTCTATGTAAGGGGTGTCTGAAGAGATAAAAGAAGGTTTCAGAGCCCTTAGAGTAGGAGTTATGGGAGTTTGTGAGCCACTCTACATGGGTGCTGGGAACTGAACTCAGGTCTTCTGAGCCATCTCCCCAGCTCCAGGAGTGGTGCTTCTTTGAATGCTCTATTTTTGATGGCCTCTGCTACCTCTGGTGTGTGTGCGTGCACGCGTGCTTTTTCTCAGTTTGACATACACTAGAATCAAGTGGGCAGAGGCAACTTCAACCGAGGAGTTGTCTCTTTCAGATTGGCCTGTGGGACTGTCTATGGGGGCATTTTCTCGATGAGTGATTGATGAGGAGGGTCCAGCTCACTGAGTGGTGCCACAGGTGCCTGGGCAGATGGCTCTGGGTTGCATAAGAAAGCAAGCCGAGCAAGCCATGAACGGAGAGCCAGCAAGCAGCATTCTTTCGTAGTCTCTGCTTCAGTTTCTGCCTCCAGGGTCCTGCCTGAATCCCTGCTTTGACTTCCCTCAGTGGTGAACTGCTCCCTCGAAGGACAGTCTGAAGTAAACTCTTTCCTTCTCTAAGTTGCTTTTGGTTAATGTTTTATCACAGGAAAAGACAAACAAAGACAGTAGGTAGAAGGGGGGGTATTTCCTTGCTGCTGCCAGGTGAGGGTCAAAGTACGGATTTTCCCCTTGGCTTTGCTGACGCTGGGAGTGACGGGTACCTGTTACTGCTGACTGGTGATGGGTACCTGTTACTGCTGAGTGACATTTGTCCAGACTCCCTATTAGCTTTCACCTGATACCTCCGTGGCTTAGAGGGGCACCTGGTTGCTATGTCCAACATAGTCTTTATGGGGCCATTGAGGAAATGGCTCTGCTGCCGCTTTCTGAAGAAGCCTGGCTTTATAGGACCTTGTCTCACACAATCGTTATCGGAAGAGGAAGTGACCCTTTTAAAAAAATGTAATCACTCCTTTGGATTGTGCTGACTACCCTAACTGATTGGAGACCCACTTATTTATTTTGTTGATAGAACATTCTTATTTTTCTATTTGATTACTTCTTCATGGCTCCCCCGGCTACTTCAGAAAGGGGTTTCCCCTGAGGCAGGACTTTGCCCAGGAGTACTTCAC
Organism: Apodemus agrarius; assembly: GCA_964023405.1. Classification (NCBI taxonomy): domain Eukaryota; kingdom Metazoa; phylum Chordata; class Mammalia; order Rodentia; family Muridae; genus Apodemus; species Apodemus agrarius. The sequence goes on from OZ030015.1 coordinate 97,307,700, forward strand.
TGAATCCGGTCTCCTGAGTGCTATCTCTCATCACGTGACTGCTCTCGAGCTGTTCCCTGAGATCCGCCCTCCCCTCAAAGCTCCAGGCCCGCAGTCTTACTCTTTGAGTAATGTTTATGCCTTACCTCTGACACCTCTTCACGGCTCCAGCATACCACGTGTGTTTCTCTTGCCTTCTGGTCCCTTCCGGTTCTGCTTTGTCATCTGTTTCTTAGCCTCTCCCCACAATGATGTCATTCTCAGAGGCCTGTGCACAGTAAGCCATCCGGTGCCTAACGCGGCCTCATTCATCATTCCTGACCCAGGGTTGTATAGAGGACAAAAAAAAAAATCACACGTTCACTGTGCTTCTGCTACTTGTACAAGCCATGCAACCTTGACAGCTTTATTAAACCCAGCTTCCCTTTCTGTGAATTGGCAATGAAGATAATGACATCGCCAGAAGCCTCGATTCAAGGATAGGATGAGGTCCCCTGTCTGCGCCATCCACACGTCCTTGAGACCTTGTAAAGACTCAACGATAGCCGCTCTGGGGGCGCTGCTCATGTGCGACACGTTTCCTGTTCTATTGCTCGATCCCCACCTTGGGGTTTCCCTGCTCAGTTTGCTGAGGCGGCCCCCCCCCCCTTCTCCTTTCTAAAGCATCCCGTTTATAGGCAGCTCCCTTTCTGCTCTCTAACTCGCACTGCCGATGTGTTTTGTGTCTTTCTTTGAAAAGGGTTCTTTATTTTTATTTGATGTGCATAACTGTTTGCTTGCATGCTCGAGACAAGCATGCAGGGCTGTGCCCTTGGAGGCCAGAAGAGGACACTGGATTGTCTGGAATTGGGGGTTAACAACTGTTGTAATGATGTGAGTGCCAGGAGTTGAAGCCCCATCCTCCACCATAGCAGCTAGTGTTCTTAATGGCTGAGCCATCTCTCGGGACCTCTTCTTTTAAAAAAAAATTACTTTATTACACACCACACACACACACACACACACACACACACACACACACACCCTCCTTACATTTTTGCTTGTTCCTTAGACGATAGCTCTCTTCTTCCTTCATATGTTGTACATCTATCTGGTTGCAGCTCAAGCGCCAGAGCGTTCTGTAGCGTCTCCCTCCCATCCGACTCTTTCCATTTTTGCGTTTACTTAGAGCCGGGTTCACCCAACCATAGACTGAGGCAACACAAGGCGCCATTTCCTTCTTCCCTCCCGGCCAGCTTCACGGGGCTTCTCCGTATCCTTCCTCAACTGTCTGTGTCGCCATCAGACCCCGCCTGCTCTGTCGCGTATCGAGCTCTGAAATGTGTAGACTCTGCATTCTTTCCCGCTCAATGGACCCGAGTCTGAGTGCTTACTCCTGGGAGGCTATGAGATAATAACTGAAGGGAGACAGGTGAGGACCACGTCTGTGAGCTTGCTCTTGAGACCCTCACTTGGCTTACCTTAATTTGGAATAAGACTTCAGTTGTTCCCGGAGGGCACAAACTATTGTGAATGGGTGGGTGGGTGGGTGGGGGTGGGGCAGAGACTGCAGAGACATCAGACATCCAGTAGCAATACAAAGAAAGTAGTAGTTGGGGCGGCTGGGGGCAGGGCAGATGAAAACTTCGTTAGGGGATTGGCAAGGTGGGTCCAGTGGGAAAAGGCTCTTGCTCACGAGTCTGTCGGGATGAACGCCACAAGGTGGAAGGAGAGGACTGACTCCTACAAGTTGTCCTCTGACCGCCCTCCATTCCTGTTCTCTCTCTCTCTCTCTCTCTCTCTCTCTCTCTCTCTCTCTCTCTCTCTCACACACACACACACACACACACACACACAGAGAGAGAGAGAGAGAGAGAATGCTTCATAAGGGAAGTGGCATTTGAGGTGGGTCTTGGAGCTTGGACACTTAGGGATGGGTGTTTGTCAACAAGGGGAATGCATTTTTAAATTAATTAATTAACTAATTAATTATTTAATTACATCCCAAATGTTGCCCCCCCCCAGTTGCCCCCTCAAAGAGTTCGGGGAGGGGAATTCATTTTAATCAGAGTCGAGAGCTTGGGGCTAGCAAAGGAGACAGAGACATGTCCTATATGCTTTACAAACTCCTCAGGGTTGTGGAGAGATGGATCGGCGGTGTGCTGCCCTGAGTACCTCGAAGGAGGAGAAGTACTAGGGACAGGACAAAGGCTCATATTGGTTTTTTGTTTTTGTTTTTGTTTTTTGAGCTAAAAAGCCCAAAACATCTTTGTTTTTTTTTGTTTTTGTTTTTTGTTTTTGTTTTTGTTTTTTTGTTTTTTGAGACAGGGTTTCTCTGTATAGCCCTGGCTGTCCTGGAACTCACTCTGTAGACCAGGCTGGCCTCAAACTCAGAAATCGGCCTCCCAAGTGTTGGGATTAAAGGCGTGCGCCACCACTGCCTGGCAGCCCAAAACATCTTATAACATCTAATCCCAGTTACCTCTGCATACAACGTCTTAGTTGAGCTGGCCCTAAATTACTTTTTAATTTGGTCTTCTAGATTTGTCTTTCTGAGCTATTGAACTCCAATTTAGTTACTTTCAGTCCCCTCCCCCTTTCTATCTCTGTGGTTTTCTGATATAAACTGTGAGTGGAGAGGCTGAACAGTGGTATGAGAATTTTGTGACAACCCACTTGGACATCTCTGCACCCTGCAGAGTGCACAGCTGGTCCCGATTGACCAACCGACCCCCCCCACCCCCCCCCACCCCCCAGTGAGAGGCTGCAGAGAATGAACGTTTCTGATTTGTCAGGGCCGGGGAAATTCTAGCAGCAGAGGTAGAATGAAGTCCTGGAAGCATGCAGCCTGGTGCAGATTCCACTGCGGTCATGGCGGATGCACATAGCTATCTGTTTGTGCCCTCTGCTAGGAGACACAGGATGTCACCACACCAGAAATGCTTCCAAGAGAGAGGGCTTCCCCAGATCAGATGGAGGTACTGTCTTCTTTGTCAGGTGCTAAAATACTGTAGTCCCTCCCAGTATTCCGCCATTGGAGGCCGCTTTTGACTTAATGTGGTTGCTCTGGGTTCATGCTCCCCCTTAAAGGATGGTGGGAAAGTGTATATCCAGCATGTTAGACTCTATAATAGGTGGCAGGCTGGCTGCATCAAAAGTGGGGGGCGGGGTTCCCAAACACAGAAGGGGACGCCCATGTCCACTTCAGCGGCCACACAGCTGTCTGTCCTGTGTCCGACACCAGCTCTCTTTCTCTGGAGTCTCTTGGGAGGGCCAAAGTACCTGTGCTTGGGGAAAAGAGTTCGCCAGCTCCCTGAGACAGAGGAGGGAAACTTGACTCAGGAAAGTCAGGCAGTGGAGAGAAAATCTCTTGGAGCTTAGATTACTTACTGACCTCAAAAGCAAAAGGGCTGACCCAGCCTTAGCTGCGCTGTCAGTGAGCTAATTCTGGCTCACCAAGCAAAAGTGGCAATGGAGTGTGGATCCCATTGCCTCGATTTGTGAGCAGGGTGCAGAGACTATGGGGGAAAATCCTACGGGCATCTGTGCGCCGCATTACAAACCAGTCGAAACAGAGCCATTCTTGCCTGCCCTCCCTCCATCCATCCATCCATCCATCCATCCATCCATCCATCTATCTATCCACTCACCCACTTATGTATGTATGTATGCATGTAGGCATGCATGCGTGTATGTATGTATGTATCTAATCTATGTATGTATGCATGTATGTATGTATATCTAATCTACATATGTATGTGTGTATGTATCTATGTATGTATGCATGCATGTATCTATGTATCTAAGTATGTATGCATGTATCTATCTCTATCATCTATGTATGTATCTATGTATGTATCTATGTATGTATCTATGTATATATCTATGTATGTATCTATGTATCTGTGTATCTGTGTATCTATGTATCTTTGTATCTAGCTATCTAGCTAGCTATGTATCTATGTATCTAAGTATGTATGTATGTATCTATCTATTTCTATCATCTATCTATGTATGTATCTATGTATCTATTCTATCATCTATGTATGTATGTATGTATCTATGTATGTATGTATCTATGTATGTATCTATGTATCTGTGTATCTGTATCAATGTATCTATGTATCTATGTATGTATCTATTTCTATTATCTATGTATGTATCTATGTATCTATTTATCTATCTCTTTCATCTATGTATATATGTATCATCTATCTCTATCATCTTTGTATGTGTGTATCATCTCTATCATCTATGTATGTATCTATGTATGTTTCTATGTATGTATGTATGTATGTGTGTATGTATACATTTATCTATCATCTATTTATCTCTATCGTCTATCTATGTATGTATCTATCTTTTATTTTTTTGCTGAGTGGAGGTGAGGACCATGACATGCTGGTATGAAAATAGACTGTTCGGGAGTTGCTCAGCTTCGAGGCGGTACCCCAAGGTGGGGTCCCTGTCTTTCTGTTCTCTCGTTTGATGTTTGGTTCTCATTGGATCATGCGTATTTCCCCATAAACATGCGTATTTTCCTTTATGTAATAAATAAGGTGCCTGACCCTGAGCCCTAAGGGCTGCTAAAAGAGCATGCTCTGTTCTGCGTGGCGTTGGTGCTGGTGAGATGGACGCTCGCGCCTCACTTCTTGGGAACGGCTGTTTGGATCAGCGACACTTTGCGTTTTTATAAGAAGTAAATCTGGTCAAGGCTTCCCTTTTGTATTTTGAAGAATTGATATGATTGGTTTCACTTATTAATATAGTGACAATAGGTTTAGTTCAGATTTATGTCATATTATTAAGAGAGCCATGTCACATAGCATAGGAAATGCCATGGGTATCTATATACACCTAAGGAGTTTATAGACTTTAAGTCAGAAAAAAAAATCTTTTTTCTACCCTGCAACAAAGGTATTTTGGGTACAGAGCATGCTGCTCGGCCAGCTGCTCCTGCTTGGCTGTTATATTTACCTTCGTTGCCTTCATCTCTGTTGGTGATTAATAGAAACTGGGGTGCGGGAGGTGGATCTATCACTTTAAGAATATCAGGCTTATATAATCCTGCCAATAATTGGCAATTGACTATTAAGCAACAGGCCAAAGCATTATTCTCTTAAGGAACAAGAGTGTCAGTCTGAGGAGAGAGCTGTGATTTACTTTAGTTAACACATTTTTTTTTTTTAAAGAGTGACCCATGAGAAACCTGAACTTAGACTAAATTTGGAGAGATTGAGTTGCTGAATTCACACTCCCATAACACGGGGCTAAGTCAACGGCAGCCGGGCTGATGGGTCTGAGGCATTTTCTGGACCTCAGTTTCCCCAGTGAGGCCTCACTCCAGTTGTTATGTGTCCGAGTCCTCAGCCTCATTAGCTCACGATTCCTTCATGACTAAACCATTAGGAACTTGTCGTTTTCCCTTTTTACACAGGAGCAAACTGCAGCTGGGGGGCGGTGGCGGCGGCGGCAGTGTGTGTGTGGGGTGCTTTTAGAACTTTTCTTGCAGATCTAGAGCTAGCTAATAGTAGAAACGGGCAAACTTAGGTTGGGGAGACATGTTGCTTTTGACGATCTACTGTTCTTATTCATCAGTTTAGTTTTACTCATTTCCTCACAGACACCAACACACTTATGGACCACCCCAATTCTTCCTCACCCCTTCCCCCCATACACCCTGCCACAGCTACAGCATTTGGTGTTTAGCGGGGGGAACGGGTGCTTCACACACAAAATTGGTGGACTTCCCAGAGACATTTTCCTCGGAGATTCTCTGACGCGCTGTCAAGGCGATCCTTGGGACAGGTGTGATGATGTCATCGTCATCGGGTGGTGCATGTAACTTCTTTGACTGTGCTCTTTTGTTTCCCAGCCCAGAGAGAAGTCACATGTGAAGACAGCCCTTGGGAGTTGGAATTTTATCATGGAAGGCAGTTGTAGGAAAGGGGCAGGTGCTAAAATATGCAGGAGGTGAACTGAGGGTGAATCAAGGCCATGGGCTTGCTCAGCCACTCTGGGGGGTGGGGTGGCCGTGGGGTGGGGGGGTGGGGGGAGTGGGAGGTGGGGGGGAGGTGGGGGGGCCTTTCTGAAGCATGAGCATCCTTGGTCTAAAGAGGAAAGGCTGTTATTACTTGCACAGCAGGAACAAGCAGGACCTGGGGGACACGTTGCACAGGGCTCCCAGGTGAAGGGGCTTTGCTGAAATGGAGCCTGTGTCCTAGCCAGGCAATAAAGAATTACCAGATGGTTGAGGTGGCTTGGCTGGCCAGCCTGTTTCAAGCCCATACTGAGGCTGCATCTGGAGTAACTTGGTGGGCAGAGGACAGGTGACTTTAGAGAAGGAACACAGAATAGAGTCTCCACCAGCTGCTCTTGGTGTTCTGGCACTGTAGCTTTGATACATCTTGCTGTCTCCAACTTCTAGCCCCAGACCTCCCTAATTTCCTTTCAAATCAAGCAATGACTCCATTCCTTTCAGGCAAATAGCCCGATAGAATCATTTCTGAACTCAAATTTAGCTCCCAAAACGCTAAGGCGTTGTTTGACCAATTCACTTTCCCGATACTCTTTCTGAGAGATATTTAGTCTTCTTGTCAGGTAATTCGGATGATTACTTCAGAAATAACATTGTTTCCCCTCTTTTCTCACCATGGGTGTATGGTGTGCATGAATGCATATATGAAGGCTTGCATGTGTGTGTACTTGTGTGCGCATACGCGGGCCTGAAGCTGCTGGTAGGAATTATCCTTGATGGTCTCTTACTTTATTTATTGAGGCGGGGTCTCTCAATCAAATCCAGACAGCTAGTCCTGTTGGTCACCTTTGCTGTCTCTTCCAAAGGTAGAATTACATACAGGCAGGCTAACCAGGACCATCCAGCCCAGCATTTCTTGGGCTCTGGGGATCTGAGCTAGAGACCCCATGAAAGTGCTTTAACCACTGAGCCATCTTCCTAGCCCAAGACACCTTATTATTTTGCTGGTCCACAGTGCCCAGAGACCCTGCTAAAGGTTGATGGCAGACAGGCCTTTCTGTTCCTCATCCTGGGCTTGGGTGTCTATGCTATCACCACAGATCTCCTCGTCCCAGTCAGAATGGCTACCACGCCCACCCTGGACCTGCTCTCTGATTACTCTTTGCCCTTCCTAGTACTAACTTTCTATACTTCTCTCTCAGCGGGAGCTCACTCTGGACCTCTGCCAGTAACATTTGTAGCCAACCTCTGGAAATGAGAGGATCCTTTCTTCCAGAGTAAGCCAATGGTCTGCAGGGCTGGGTGTCCTCAGGGTGCCTGCTCTCATCTACACTCTTCAGACTGTGATGCAGAAGGACTGTTTGTGCAGCTAGGGGCCTGGGTCTTCCTCCTCCTAGTTCATGCAGGTTTATCATACATGTTGATCATATTCGTGCCCTCTCTTCTCTCTCTTCTCTCTTCTTATCCCGTACATCTTTGTTTTCCAAGAAAAAGCAAGCCTGATTGGCATTTCCCAGATGCCCCCGGTGGCACATGCTGTATCTGGACTTATTTTAAAGATGCAAGAATTTACAAGTTGGAGGTACCCAGTGTGCTGCTCATTTGGCTTAAGTTGAAGCCTGTTAAATTCCTGGCCTGACGTGGAGTCATTAGCATTTAAGAAGGTTGCTTTCCAGAATACCTGGCTGGGAGTTAAGAAGGAGAGGGGGGCGGGACCTGTGTCCTCTCTCAGGGCTGCAGAAACTACTCTTCTTCCTGTGCCTCTCTGTCCATGAGGGGCCCTTGGATGCCTCGGCTGTCCCTCGAGTCTTGCCTCTGTGCATATTCTGGAAATAGAGCTTGTTAGCTCAAGCCTGTATGTGTAAAGGATGCCTTTGGATGTGTGTCAAAATTCTGCATCCCATGACAAAAGGGAAGAGGTGAGACCAATTAAAAAACAGTATGGCCAGGACACTGGACACCTTGCGTGTGTGTGTGTGTGTGTGTGTGTGTGTGTGTGTGTGCGCGCGCGCGCGCGTGTGCGTGTGTGTGCGTGTGTGCGTGTGTGCATGTGTGCATGTATGTGTCACATGCGTGCACATGTGGAAGGAGGCAGAAAGTTGATACCGAGGGTGTCTGTCGCACTCCACTTTCCTCATGAACCTGCAGCTCACCAATTCAGCTAATCTAGCCAGCCAGTTTGGCCCTGGATTCCTCTGCCTGCAAGTGCTGGGGTTGTTGGTGGGCTGCCGTGTCTCGCTACTTGTATGTGGGTAAGGGGGGCTCCAAACTCCATTCTCCCTTCTTGTGAGGTAAGCAGGTGAGCCAATAAGCCATCTCTCTAGGTCTGACACATTTTTTGGTCATTGTGTTGTTGAGTGTGTGTGTGTGTGTGTGTGTGTGTGCGCGTGAACATGTGTATGTGTTGGTGCACATATGTGCGTGCGCATGAAGAGGCCCGAGGCTCATGTCAGGAATTGTTTTCATCTGGTCTTCCAGTGTATTGTTTGAGCCAAGGTCTCTAAAGCAAACCTGGAATTCACAAACAGGACCAGCCTACTGAGCCAGCTTGGCCTGGAGACCCCATTTCCATCCTTCCAAGACCAGAATTACAAGTGAAACGCATGCCAAATCCACTCAGCATTGACATAGGTTCTGGGGACTTGAACTCTGATCCTCCTGCTTGTGTGGTAAGCATTTTAATAGCGGAGTCACCTTTCCTGAGACTGGAGTTCCAGATGACTGTGACCTGTTATGTGTGTGCTTTGAATCTAAACATGGTCCTCTGGAAGAGCAGCCAGTGCTCTTAGCTACTGAGCCATCTCTCCAGCACTCTATAGATATATTTAAACAACAACAACAACAACAACAACAAAACCGTGACAGATCCTAAATATAGAAACAGGAGTACTTATGGTCGAGATGATGGATACAGAGCAGTGGGAACACAATGCTCTGAATACACGTGGGCACAGAGGGAAGAGGACTCCATTTACCCTTTCAGGGAAATGGGCTGGGTGCAGGTGAATCCTGAGATTCATAGAGCTTCATTGGTACAGACTCCAGAGCGTTGAGTAGGTCTGTACCGGTCGGATTAAAGGAATCCCATGGGAAACAATGTAACAATGTAACAATAAGGACAAGAGACTCTAAACAGGCTGGCATTGGAGAACTGCAAGAGTCTGTCCTGGCTGAAGAGAGAACAGTGACTGGTGGTGGTGGTGGGGCTGGCAGCGGCATGCCGGTGCGGGCTCACGGCAGGTTCTTGGGAGTCAGTTATTAGCTAGACAGTAATTTTTGTAAGCTGGTAGTTAAACCATTGGCAGCTTGAATATACAGTGAAGGCAATATTTACATCATGGCCATCAGCAGACTCTACATTCAGTGCAGTCTCGCCTCCTCCCCAGAGGCGAGGCATGGCGTGCATGGTCATCGCAGTATGAAAGGCTGTCTCCCTAGGGCCCCTCCCGGTAGGCAGGTGATGGGCGGTGAGCACAGAATGGCTGGTAAGCAACATGGGCAGGTTTGCAAATAAGGAAGCCAATTCTGTGTTCTGGGCCCTCCTCTCCTGCTCTTCAGAAAACGGAGCCCAGCGAGGGAGGGCTGCTAGCAGGTTTAGCCAAGAGCTGTGTTGTTTTTGTTTTTGTTTTTGTTTTTGTTTTTGTTTTGTTTTGTTTTGTTTTTTTGAGACTAGAGTCTGAAGGGCTGCTGAGGAAACAGTTTGGGGCTGGACAAGGGGTTGGATGATGATGTCGCTGTGACAAGCCCCTCCAGAAAGCTCCACAGCCCATCAGAGCCCCTTCCAAAGACAGAGAGCCCGGTACTGCACACAGGCTGCCCCGGTGGGGGAGGGGTAATGAAACGAAGGTGAAGTCTTTCTCTCCCACCAGGGTTATTGGAGGAGCCTCAGTACCCAGAGGTGAGAATGCTCAGATTAAAGATATCCTTGGGTCGGGGTTGGGGGTGGAGTGGGGAGAGGTGGCGGAGAGTTATCCTCACACCCGCTATGAGTGAGGAGATGAGTGAGACCCTTGGGTATAATGAACGGAGATGAAGGTCCAGGCCAGAGCCCCTGACTGTGGTGGGGATTCAGAAGCTTGGGGTGGAGTAAGTGGGGGAAGGTAGAGTCAGGGTTTGGACTAGTTTCCATATTGCAGTGGCTCTCAACGGAGAGTACACGGTTGCCCCCAGGGTATATTAGGCAATGTCTGGAGACTTGACGGGAGTTTCGGTCCTGTTAGTTAACAGTTCCTGGGGGAGGGGACGCCATTTTTGTTCAGTGGTCCAGCCACTGGGAAGCTGCCCGCACTCCTGTAAATAGAGATCTGTCCATGCTCCTGCCAACAACCCTAATTAAACCCAGTGGCTTACAAACAATCCAAACCAGGAGGAGAAGGATCTGGAAGTAGGAGGGGGCCTTGTGGAGAAGAAGGAGAAGGAGGAGGAGGAGGAAGAAGGAGGGGAAGAAGAAGGAGGAGGAGGAAGAGGAGGAAGAAGAGGAAGAGGAGGAGAAAAGGAGGAAGAAGAGGAGGAGGAAGAGGGAGGGGGAGAAGAAGGAGAAAAGAAGAAGGAGGAGAAGAAGGAGGAGGAAGAAGAGGAAGAGGAGAAAAGGAGGAAGAGGAGGGGGAAGAAGGAGAAAAGAAGGAGGAGGAGAAAGAGGAAGAAGAGAAAGAGGAAGAGGGAGAAGAGGAAGAGAAGGAGAAGGGGAGGAGGAGGAGGGAGGGGAAGAAGAAGAAAGGAGGAGAAGAATGAGAAGAGGAGGAGGAGAAGGAGATAGAGGAGGGGGTTTAGAGTGAGAGCGAGAGAGGTGATGGTGACGGAACCTACTTAAGAACATTAAACCCATGCACTGTCAAACAGTGCCTTTAAAAGGTTTACATGTCCTCATTGAGTGCAATAAAGTAACTTTGCGTGTGTGTGTGTGTGTGTGTGTGTGTGTGTGTGTAATTAAGAAATGATGTTTTAAAAAAAATCAAAAAAACAAAAAAAAATAAAACAAAATATTATAAAAAAAAAAAAGAAATGATGTTTTGGAAGTAGATGAAAGCAGACAAATGCGGGAGGGGAGCTCCGAACGCCCTCCCACTCCTATTGGGCAGGGTTCTTCAAGAAATAGAAGTAAAAGGATAAATTTTAAAAGACACCACTGGGGCTGAGGTCTTGGTGGGTGTCTGGTGCGTGCTTAGCATACAGGAAGTCCCCCAGGGTGCACTCTGCAGCCCCAAATGAGTAGACAAAGAAACCCTTGAAGAAGCTTTAGCAGGGCAGGGGAGCAAAGGAAGACCAGGAAATGCGGTTTGGGAATCCCTGAAGGTGAATGGGAAGTGGGAATTTAGGTCCCGGTGTTTTATGCTGCCCTTTGTCCTGAGGAAAGCTGGTTATTTCAGAGTGATAGGCTAAGGCCAGAGGCACTGAGAGGTCCGGGGACTCGTTGAGACACTGAGTACACACACACACACACACACACACACACGTACATCTGGGATGGAGACCAATGCAGTAATTGCTTGACCAGAAACTACACGTTTCAGGCTAGAAGTGACCAGACAACCTTTTCTCCACAGGACTGCATAGGAAATGCCTCAGGCTTTGGAGGCCAGACGATCTGGCCTGCACTTCCTATGCTGTAATGTGAAAGCAGGCCAATGACCCGAGAGTGAATTCGACAGCTTTATTCTCATACATCTTTACTTTGCAAACACTGTGGGCTGGATTCGTCTCTCAGTGGTACTTGGTTAAGCCTGGGCCAAAGTCATGAAAATCAGTATGCTCCCCAAATTGCTGCTGGTGGGAGGTGTGCAGACAGGGGTGGAAATCCAGGGGTAAGGTTTACAGTTAAGAAGGTCAGGCGCGTCACCTCCTTGCCTCTGTCTTCTGCCCATGTCTTACCTGTCGTAACTGATCAGACTTGCCTGTGTACGCGGGCTGGCTCTTTTTAAGTCCCCTTAACACCAGCTAGCGCCCTTGTAAGGGATGGAGCCTCTATTGAGAAAATGACTTGGTAAGACTTAGCTGTAGGCAAACCTGTAGGGCATTCCCCCCCCCCCCCCACTGTCCTGGAACTCACACTGTAGACCAGGCTGGCCTCCAACTCAGAAATCCGCCTGCCTCTGCCTCCCAGAGTGCTGGGATTACAGGCGTGTGCCACCACTGCCCACCCGGCTTGTAGGGCATTTTCTTAATTGGTGATTGACGTGGGTTGGGCTTCCCCTGGGATGGTGGTCCTGTGTTTTTTTCTATAAGAAAGCAGGTTGAACAAGCCAGGAGGAGCAAACCGGAAAGCAGCACTCTTCCATCGGCTCTCTGAATTCCTGTCCTGACTTCCCTTAATGATGGACTGTGATGTCCAGATAAACCCCTCCCTCCTCAAGTTGGTTTGGCTGTCATGTTTCCTCACTGCAATAGTAACACTAAGACAATGTGTACATTGAGATTATTTATTTTTGCATATAAGCATTTTGCCCGCGTGTATGTGTATTGTACCACATACATTCCCATAGAGGCCAGGAGAGGATGCAGAATCTCCTGGAATTCCAGTTACAGATGATTGTGCCCTGTAGGTACTAGGAATTGAACCTGGTTCCTTTGCAAGAGCAGCCAGTGCCCACTGAGCCATTACTCCAGCTTCTGTATGTGCATTTCAGTGTATATAGTTATACATTTGAAAGGCTTATTGGTTGATAATTGATTTCCTATTGTTTTCGGGAGTGTTAGGCAGTAGAAAGACTCTCCTAATCTTCTCTCTTATATCTATAAATACAGTTGGTTATTTTCCTCCTGGGTACAGCTCTTAGTCACATTTTCTACTATTTGCCTTTGACCTTGGGGCAGTTCTCAACCTTCACTGTGCATTAGAATTAATTTTAGATCTCAGAATGCCCAGACCCATGTGAAGCTATTAATCAGAGCTCTAGGGACTGGCCCAAGCATCATTATGTTTTAAAGCTCCCTGGGGTATCAGGGTGGGGGTGGGGGTGGGGTTTCTCTGTGTAGCCAAGGTTGATAGTCACTTCCTGGTATTTAAAGAGGACAAAAAGACATTTTTTAAAAAACACTTTCTTTAGCTGTTGAAGTAAAGAAGGAAATTCTGTGTAGGTAATGGCTAGGGCCCCACAGTTATAGAAATGAAAACAGGATATTGTCATGTCAGTTTTAGGGGCTGTGTTCAGGCATTCTCATTTCTTTGAGACAAAATTGAAACTTTTTTTTTTTTTTTGTGGTCCGGCAGAGTCAATAGAAGAAATACGGGGAAGCTGGCTTTTGTGACATACATGGCTGCTATTTCTACGTTTCTAGCCAGAAGCCCTTTTCCCATCACCAAGCCTGTGCATGACAGCCTTTGAGGCTGGCAAAAGCGCCTGGGGTTCCAGTGATTAACGTGTTACTCACAGAAGCCAGCTTTTCAGAGGAAATGAGGGGGACAGATGGGCCCCTTGCAGAGAGAAGGGGCCTCCCTCACAGTGTTACGGGCTCCTGCCTGTCTGATGAGCTTTCTTATGAAGCTCCTAGCTGATAAGATCAAGGGGGATTTCTGTTCAAGGCAAAAATGCAAATGCCAGGGGGCATTTATAAAAAATAATAGTAAATTGGTTTATGAAATAAATTGAAATTCATTTGAAAATATGGTGGGAAGTATTGCATCCTTCGAGTGGGAGAGTTTTACAGGGATTCTCACTGGGTTGTTGTGGAGAAAAGTACCCTTTTCATGTTACCTGCAAGGGCTGAAATATAGCTCAGTTGCTATAATGCTTACATATCTCTATGAAATTCCCCCTGGAACGAAAAGCCCCTAAACCGGTATTGTATCACGGCCTGCCTGTAGCCCTGGCAGTTGGGAAATGGAGGTGGGAGACCCAAACAGTCAGGGTCATCGTAGTTGACCAGTGAGTTTAAAGCCATCGGAGCAACAGGAAACTCTACCAGGAAAAAAAATTCCAGGTTTCAACCTGATGGCACTGGATCACCCAATCACCCAAGCATTTAGTAGGCTCCATTTCAAACACCTCGTGCTTGTTTAAAAAAAAAAAAAATCTTAACCAAGGTTTGGTCATGAGTGTTATTTGAGCCCAGGCAGGTACGCTGTTGTCAGGAAGAGTTGGGCCTAAACCATCTTGCCTTCTCAGTTTCCATTATACTTCAATCTTTTTTAAAGATTTAAGTTTTATTTTTATTATATATATATGTATATATATACACACACACACACACACACATATATATATAAATATATATATGTATATATATTGTTTGGTTTGGTTTGGTTTTTCGAAACAGGGTTTCTCTGTGTAGTCCTGGCTGTCCTGGAACTCACTCTGTAGACCAGGCTGGCCTCGAACTCAGAAATCCGCCTGCCTCTGCCTCCCAAGTGCTGGGATTAAAGGCATGTGCCACCACTGCCCGGCACATTGGCGCACGCCTGTAATCCCAGCACTTGGGAGGCAGAGGCAGGCGGATTTCTGAGTTCGAGGCCAGCCTGGTCTACAGAGTGAGTTCCAGGACAGCCAGGGCTACACAGAGAAACCCTGTCTCAAAAACAACAACAACAACAACAACAACAACAACAAAAAAGATTTACTTATTTATTTCATGTATGCAAGTACACTGCCAGACACACCAGAAGAGGGCCTCAGATCCCCATTCCAGATGGCTGTGAGCCACCATGTGGTTGTTGGGAATTGAACTCAGGACCTCTGGAAGAGCAGACCTTCAGAAGAGCAGTTGATGCTCTTACCCACTAAGCCATCTCTCCAGTCCCCGGTTCTGGGTTCTTTAAGAATGGTGTCTGAGCAAGCTGGAAGTGAGCAAGAGGCAGTCTTCTGTGGCCTCTGTCCCCAGGTTCTTGACTTGAACCTCTATGATGAACTGTAACCTACATGCCAAATAATGTCTTTCTCCCCTAAGTTGCTTTGGTAGAGTGTTTTCCCACAATAACAAAAAGCAAACTAGGACATGTATCCTTAACCCTGGGAAGATAACAAAACCCCTATCAGCACAAGGTGTCTTGTATACTTCAATATGGCTCCAGAAGAAACTAACCACATTTCATCTCCTACATTGGGGAGATGAGATACTCACCAACATCTCTTCCCCATGATCAAAATTGTGGGTTTTGTTCTATTTTTGTTTTCTATTTTGTTTTTATAGCTCTGACTGGCTGGAACTCACTCTATACACCTGGCTGGCCTTGAACTCACAGAGATCCACCTGCCTAAGTTCTGAGGTTAACGATATCTGTGATCATACCTGGCTTCAAACTGTGATTAAAAACACTTTGAATTTTTTTTTTAATGTTTATGCCTGCTTGTCCGTGTATGAGTTTGCATATGGAAGTGCAGGTCCCCGAACAGAAGAGGCATCAGGTTCCTTGGAGCGAGGTTCCAGGCTGTTGTGAGCTGCCCACTGTGGGTGCTGGGAATGCCACCAGCCAAACTAGGCTCCTCTGTGAGAGCAGTGTGTGTATTCCACCACCGAGTCATCTCTTTAGCTCTGACCCGATTTTGTGAACAGACTGAGTGGGAGAGCTGGCGGTCTGCTCACCTGCCGGGCTGGCTCTCCAAGGGGAAGCTGGAACGGATAGGCTGCCGGACCTCTTCCTCGGTCCCTGCCCCAGAGTCCATGTTGAGACAGGGGTCAAAGTTGGGGCCACAGTGCAGGAGGTGGCCGCAGAGCACACGACTGGCTGGGCCAGCTGGAGGTCCAGCCACGAAAGCTTCGGGAAAGAGAACTCTTCCCTGGAGTTTTGCAGCTCAATAAGATGGTCACTCTCAGAAGATCCTTGGTTGAAATAACTCCTGCACTTTATTCCTTGTGGATGGGGCCTTATAAACATTTGGGGGTCAGTCTGAGATGTTAGGGATGCCTCATCTGCATGTGGAAGGACTTCAGGCGTTGTCCCTCGGTGACTCATTGTCATAGCCCTCCCCGTGGAGAGTCGTGGTCATGTGTTCCTGTGTAGGAACCTGGTCGAGAGTAGACTTGAATGCCGACCGTTCTCAATTATGAGGACTACCCAGTTTCCTGAATCCGCTGGACCTCACCAGGTTTTCTGTCTGGTGGCATGGTTCACTGCCCCACAGGGAGCCAACAATTTTTGGTCCAGAATCTAATTTGTAAAACAAGGTAATTGAAGATAATGTGTAAATATTTGGCTGTCAGTTTAATGGGATCTAGAGTCAACCCAGGAGACTAATGTCTGGTTGTATCTCTGAGGCATTTCCAGAAAGGCTTAAATGAGGAGGGAAGACCCGCCCTGAGGGTGGGCTGGGTCCTCAGACCTAATAAACAGGAGGATGTGAGCTAAGCACCAGACTCTGAGTCCCTCAGCCTCCCGAGTGCAGATGCAGTAAGGCCTCCCTTGGTCTACTACTGCCATGGAGAAACTTCCCTGCCACCGTGGACTGCACCCTCAAACCATGAGACAAAATAAACCCTTCTTTCTTTGAGCTTTTTTTTTTTTTTTTTTTTTTTTTTTGGTTTTTCGAGACAGGGTTTCTCTGTGTAGTTCTGGCTGTCCTGGAACTCACTCTGTAGACCAGGCTGGCCTCGAACTCAGAAATCCGCCTGCCTCTGCCTCCCAAGTGCTGGGATTACAGGCATGCGCCACCACGCCCGGCCTTCTTTAAGCTTTTCTGTCAGGCACTTTGTTACAGCAAGAAGGGAAATAACTCTTGAGTGTTCAAACATTGAATAACAGAAATTAATTAGCTGTGAAAGAAAGAATATTGCCTTAAGGGCAATGGTTTAGGTGCAGAGCTGGTTAAAGTTTACCGGGGCTACTGAGGCTGTGATGATCGGGGCTACTTTTGCCATCAGAAAGACATGATCCACATCTATATAAATATTAATTTAAGTTAATATACAACCTCGTGGAGTCTCAGTCTAATCAATAGTTAGACAACTCAAGCCTCACCAGGTGGCTCTGTCACTGAACCACCTGGGAGTCACCTGGGACTTGTTGAATGCACATGTACAGTTTCTCATTCGGGAGTGCGCTAGTTACTTTTTCCTGTCGCAGTGACCAAATCTGATCTTTCTGATCAGAAGAACTTAAGGAGGAAGTGTGTGTTTTGGCTCACAGTTGAGGGGCCCCATCGTGGTAGAGAAGGCTTACCAGTAGACCATGAGGCAGCTAGCTGGTCAGGCAGAGTCTCCAGCCAGGGGCAGAGAGGTGGACAAGGCCACTTAGCTGGCTTTTTTCTTTTTCTCCTCCTTATTCAGGTTCCTATCCATAGACTATGGGATGATACTGTTCACATTCTGAGCAGCTCTTTCTCCCTAGTTAATCCTTTCTAGAAAGTTCCCTACAGATATATATATATATATATATATATATATATATATATATAGGCATGCTGCATTCACCCTCTATGTATCTTCCCTCCCTCCTCTCCTCCCCGCTCCCCCCTCATTTTTTCTTTTTCCTTATGGCCTTGAACCTCTGATTTTCTTGCCTCCCCCTCCAAAGTGCTAGAATTGCAATCACATACTACCACGCCCAGGTTTGTCCTGGGCATCTTGTCTTCTTTCCCTCCGTCCCTCCCTCCCTCTCTCCCTCCCTTCTTTACGTTCCCTCCCTCCCTCCCCAAACACAAGTAAATGAAGAAATGTAATAAAAACATGCAAAATTTATATCCACAATACCCTAGATGAAGGAGAGAGAGACAGACAGACAGACTGAGGAGCAAGCTTCTGCATTTAAAACAAATACTCCTGCAGACCAATAGCACCCTTAGGTTCTATCTGTCTGTCTGTCTATACCTCTATTTATCTATCTATCTATCTATCTATCTATCTATCTATCTATCTATCTATCTACCTATCTATCTATCTATCATCTACCGATCTATTTGTCATTTATCATCCATCTATCATCTATCTATCTATCTATCTCTCTCTCTCTCTCTCTCTCTCTCTCTCTCTCTCTCTCTCTCATCTAATCTATCTTATCTATTTATCAGACACAGGGTCTCATTGTGTAGCCCTGGCTCGTCTGGAGCTCACCACATAGACCAGGCTAGCCTTGAACACTCAGAGATTCTGTCTGCCTGCCTCTGCCTCCCAAGTGATGGGACTAAAGGCATACCCCACCATGTGTGGCCTTACTTTGAGGTTCCAGGGCAGATGTTAGCTCTTCAGTTATCTGTGATTTCCTTTAAAGCTTTAGAATAAAGAAACCCAAGTTCAAACTGTGTGTTGACTCTGCTGAAGTGGACGATACTCGATGTCCTGGACTGGTTCCCTGTCACTATTGTAGCACCCCTGTTCTCCTGCTGGCCCTGATTTTCACCTGGCTTTCATTTTTTCACTTATTGCAAGCCCCCCACCCCCTTTGCCAATTGCTTGTTAGAAAAACGTAGGATCTCTGAGGTTTGGGGGGAACAAAAGAAAAGTTTTCATTCATCTGTGTCTACTGTTAGAAACATCAGTTTTTGTGTGTGGCCCTTTTGGGTCAAGTTCATCATGTATCTTAGATGTTTTGGATTTTCTTTCTGTCCACTTATGTCTTAGTGTCTGGAGGCTGGCTTCTCTGTACTTCTGCAAAGTGTCCTTTGCAGGGCTGGACAGATGACTAAGTGGTTAACTGCTGTTCTTCCAGAGGATCTGTGTTCAGTTCCCATCACCAAGGGCACATGGCTCGCAACTGCCTGTAACTCCAGCTCCAGGGGATCTGACACCAAGACATCAGTGTGTATGTGTGTATGTGGGTACATACACACACACACACACACACACACACACACACACACACTTCACATAGGAAAAGAACAAATAAGCCTAGAAATAAAAACAAAGCAAAAACCCCATCTTCTTTCTGAAGTCCTCAGGGCTTTCCTTATTTTTAAAATCACTGACCCTTTGGGGCACTTTCAGTGAAACCCGGCAGAGGCTGGCCGACTTCCTTGAAAAGCTCTGTATTGGGTTCTGAGCTCCTTTGCCGGTCTGCAGTGCCGAGTATGAAGGGCTGTGTCCGTGCCAGGGAGAAGCTGGACTTTACTCTGCCTTTGTTTGCCAACCTCCGGGCAGCAAAGTAGCCAGTCCCTGGACATTCTCACGTTAAAGACGTGTCGTACAAAATTGACTTTACTACCATTTTCTTTTTCTTTTTTTTTAATCGTTAATTTATTTTCTTTTGAATCATTAAACAAAGCTACTTTAAGTCCGAAAGCCTTTGCTTGCAGAATTCCCTCGGATGAATTCGTGATTTTCCTTATGGCGTGTATGTCCTGTAGTTGATTCCGACCGGCGTCTCCCTTCGTTATGTAAGATGCACCTAGCTTAGGGTCTTTTCCCGTTGTGGTGATAAAATGCCCTGGCAAGAGCAACCTGAGGAGGAAAGGGTTTGTTTGGCTCACATTCCAAGGCAACTGTCCATCCTGCAGGGAAGTCAACACAGGAAGAACTTGCAGCCAGTGGTTAAATCTCATCCACAGTGAAGAGCAGAGAGTAATGGACGGACGGACAGACTCACGCACACACGCACGCACGCATGCCTCGTTCCCCTCCCCTTCACTTCATACGGCTCCCAATCCCCAACTTGTGTGAATGGTCTTGTCTACAATTCAGTTGAGTCTTCTAATAGCGATGATTCCTTACAGATGTGTCTCCTAGTTCTAGTTCTAGGTTTTGTCAAGCTGACAGTGTCACCATCACGGCACCTTTATCCAGGGTCTTTTGACATGCTCAGCAAACACATTTCATTTGAACCTCAGGCTCTGGCGATTGTACAATAAAAACAAACTGGGTCCCTTAACCTCCAAGGTGCCCCCAGCGTAGGGCACGGCAGCCATAGCTTCACGACAATACGGCAGATCGCTAATGACCGTAGAAGAAAATTCAGGCCCCAGTGGTGGAGGGAAGGGGGTGACCAACACGACGAGGTGAGAGGTGTCAGGTCCAAAGGAAATTCTGATTCCCCAAGCTCCAAAAGGCAGTCCGTTTAGAAATGAGCGCCATCTGGACCACAGGAGGATATAGAGCTGCGAGAGAAAAGCCAGCATCCCTCAGATACCTGGGAAGCAGGTTCCCTTCCACCAAAGGGAGTCAATTCCCTTACTTGTGTCAGAAGTCGCCTGTGGAGCCTGTCAGACCATCCAACCTCATGTGGGCTGCCTGTAGCACCTGTTACACATTTCAGTCTATGATCGCACCCTAGCCCTCCTCACCCCGCCCTTACCCTGACTCCATGCGGCTCACAGGTTTCCCTCCTCTGAGCTCCCCGTCCTTCTAATAACCAGGCTATTATTCTCTAGGCTCCTCCTGGTTTCAGAATTCCCTCTCTATTCTCCATTCCCCGGCTGTGCTCCCCTCGCTCCGATCACCCAGCCACCCCCAGTCTGATGGCTATGTTCACGAGGTCTACCTCTTTCTGCCCTCTCTTCTCTCTCCTTTCTCTCTCTGCTCCAGACTCCTCCAGATGCTTCTGGCTGCTCTCTCATCTCTAGAACAAAACGCTCTTACACCATGGAGCCAGTCATGTCAGTTTATACAGTGGAGAATCGGTGGGGTTGTGTAAGAGAAGGCGCACTCTCGGAGCAAATGTTGCAAGGCGTCCTTGTGGTGCAGGCTTGACGGCAGAGCTACTGCCAGGAAGGGACAGGGCTTGGGGAAGCGAGATAAATGGATACAGGTGAGGGGCATTGAGAGACGAGGGTGGGCAAAAGGGATTCCCCAGTGTGGGTGGATGCAGGTAACTACATCTGCATGACATCAAAGATGTCAGTGGGTTGGAGAAATGTAACCCCGAAGGTGAGCCATCAGTTAGAAACTCATGCAGAAGTTTAACTGTAAAACTCCAGAGACTTGGATTTGGCAGAGAGGAGGCACTTAAAAGCCAGACACTAGGATGGAATGAGGGGCGCCACACACACACACACACACACACACACACACACACACACAGAGAGAGAGAGAGAGAGAGAGAGAGAGAGAGACAGACAGACAGACAGAGAGACACAGAGACACAGAGAGAGAAAGAGTGCTTAGGATAGAGGTCAGGACAACCTCTGTAGAAGTGAAAGAAGAGCCACTTAGAAAAATAGGAAGAGGAAGACTCTTTGATGGATCTAGAACACTCCATACCCTTTTGCCTTTTGGACCAGTAGTTGTGAAGAAAGTCCTATTAACTGGTTGGTCGGCTGGTTGATTGAATCATAAGTACTCCAGGCTTACTTTAAAGTAGTCGGGGATGACCCTGATTTCCAGTCTCCTTGCCTCTGTCTCTATAAGAGCTGGGATCACAGCTGTGGGGTTCTGGGGATCTAACCCGGGGTTCATGCATGCTTGACCAATTGAGCCACATGCCTAGCCTGGAAAGCCCCGCCCCCTTTCCCCCTAGGGTTTCTCTGTGTAGCACTGGCTCTCCTGGAACTCACTCTGTGGACTAGGCGGGCCTCAAACTCAGAGATCTGATTGGTGCTGGGTTTCAAGTCTTGTACTACCATCACCTGGCTGCAAAAGACCTAAAAGGGGACTTGACTTGCAGTTCCGTATTTCTTTGCCTCCTGGACTAGCTCCCTTTCTACTGGACAGATCTTAAAAGGACTGGAATACAATTCACTGATTTTCTTTTCCCAAGAGGTCATATTTCCGACTCAGCAGCCCTGGCTGTCCAGGCTGTCTAGGTTGACCAGGCTGCCTTGTAAACTCATGGACACCCACCTGCCTCTGTCTCTTGAGTGCTGGGATTAAGGGCAAGTGTGTTCATGTCTACGTTGTGTACTCTGTTTTTTAACTATCTTACCCACTATGCTGGGCATGGGTATATCCAGCCACGAATGGTCCAGATGAAAAGGAAAAGAGGATGGTTGGGGCTTGGTCTCATCTTTGTTCCCTCATCCTTCTGAGAGATTTCTTCCTGCCAAGTTTTACAACAGATTCTGACTTGTTGGGTCAGCGATCCTGAGGGGTGGAGGAGACCTTGCTGAGACCACTGAATGGCCTCGCTTTGTCTGGCTGCGTGTTTTCCTGACTGTTTATGGTTTCTGACAGGGTTGTTTTTGTTCTGGGGAAGAGCTGGCTGGAGAAAGCCAGCTGCTGAGAAAGCCATGGGGCTCCACTTCCCTCTGGGGCGATCTCCAAGGCTCCCCCACAGAGTTGTGCGTTAGCATCCCAAAGCCATTCCTTATCCACTGGGGTCATCTGAGGCCTCTGCATCCTCCATTTTGATAGCGGAAGCGGCAGGACTTCAGGAGCCTGACAGGAGACAGGGTTCCATTTCAACCACCAATCACACTTTAAGCCCCGCCCCTCTGAGCCGACTGGGGAGGGGGAAGAGAGAGAGAGAGAGAGAGAGAGAGAGAGAGAGAAACTTCTCCTTCCTTGTTATCAGTCACACTGCCCTCTATCTCAGAGAGTACAATGTCAACTTTAGCAAGAATTTATGCGTAGAAATTTGAAAGGAGGCAATTTGGGGAAAAGGTGAACCGAGTGAGGGTTCATTCACGTTTGGGATGAATCACACACACACACACACACACACACACACACACACTAGGCATTATAACCTGCAAACATGAAGCCGGGTCTTCAGCTCAAGTCTGGCCATGCTATTCCTGACCCTGGGCATCCCGCTGAAGCCTTCAGCAGGTCGGCTTCGCAGGCAGCCACCACGGACGTTGGCAAGGGATGCTGGGAGGACTTCTCCCTTAGTCAGCAGGGAGCTGACTGAGGTAGCATCTCCTCTTACCCTGGGCTAGGACCGGTCAGCTGATCTGTGTGGCCAGGATGTTCTGGCGGTGAGGAGATGCTTGGCTAGTCTCGGTGGGTTCCAGCACATACAGTTCTCCTGTGCAGTGACGGGGGAACACTGTGTGCTCTTTGGTCCTGAAGCAATTGTATTAAGCCACCCCTCCTTTCTGTAGGGTTGTTATGAAGGCGGATTCTTCAGGTGAACTCTAGACCATTGTCCTAAGAACTTGAGACTCCAGCCTCAGTTCCTGTCTGGATGTCTTGGTTTTTTGTTTGTTTGGGTTTTTTTTTTTTTCTTTCTTTTTTTCTTTTTCTTTTTGTCTGCATTTGTGACCCTGAACGCTAATCCTCAGCTTCGTTTCTGGGTCAGTCTTTCTTCGGGTATTCTAGGCTTCACCCCTGCTTTCCCCAATCCCCTCCCATCTCTCCACCTCCTGCACACCGCATTCCTGCCCCAAAGAAGTCATGGGGTTTGAGATCACATATGTAGCGTCTTCAAAGATTTCTTACCAGTTAGGAATGCGTGTTGGAACACGTGCAGATGAAATCATGCGATGTCTGGGATTTGCTTCAAAGGCCTCTAGCACAAGTGTGTGCGTGGGGGGTGTGCATGAAGCAACAGCCACCATGGATTGATGGGTTTTTAATGGGAATCTTAGGTGTAGAGGGCTTCTTCGGTGCACTGCTCCCCTGTGGGTTTGAGATTTCTCATAATGAATGGCTAATGAACAAAGATGTTCTCTTTATTAACCAAGCTAGAGGTGATCTCTCCCATAGGTGTTCTTGAAGCTTCTTTGACGGAGAGTTTTTTGTTTGTTTGTTTTGTTTCTGTTTTTTGTTTGTTTGTTTTTTGACATCTCCTTCCTGTTACAGTTGTGGATAGTATAGTTCAGTCATTAGACAACCGTGCATCCTGACCTGCTGGGTCGGTGTTGGAACACTCCTGTGTCCGTATCCTGCATTTACCCTAGGTATTTAAAACCTCTCTTTCTTTCTCTCTCTCTCTCCCTCCCTCCCTCCCCCTCTCTCTCTTCTCTGTCTCTGAATGTGTGTGTGAGAGACAGAGAGAGACAGAGAGATAGAGGGACAGAGGAACAGAGACAGAGAGAGACAGAGAGTCAGAGACAGAGAGACAGAGGGACAGAGACAGAAAGAGAGAAAGAGAGGGGAGAGAGAGAGAGAGAGAGAGAGAGAGAGAGAGAGAGAGAGATCTGATGTCTAGCTCTATAATTTTCTACCCTAGTCTCTTGAGACAGTTTCTCCATTGAACACAGAACAAGGCTGAGATAGTCACCAACCCACAGCAATCCTCCTGCCTCCACTCTTCATGGTGCTGGGGTTATGCTTGATCATGATCACGCCTGACTGTTTTGCGGATGCTAGAGAGCTGAGCTGAGCTCCTCCAGTTTGCATGGCTAGGGCCCTCCCCACTGAGCCAGTTACACTACTAGCAGCAGGGTGGTAGGGAACCTGCATCACATGCCAAGGCATCCTGTGTGTGTACGATCCAGACAGAGTACAGCGAACGGGATCTCTCTTCAGCGTGTGGACACATCCAAAAAGAAGCAGGCAAGGACGCTCCAGACTTTTCTTGCTTTCTACCAGCCCGCGTACGGGGTGCCTGCTGGCTGATTAAATCTGTGTGGTCAAGGTTGGCTGAGCCACTCGTGTCTTAGGTAGCGACCGGAGAAGTATTTGACACCCGCCGCCCCTGGAGACGGCCAGTTGCACCAGCTGTTTGGGCTGAGTTCCAAGCCGGGCTGTGTGAGGCTCAGTGTTTACAAGCCTTACAGTGACTTAAAGGATGTGAGTGTGTGCCAAGAAAAATTATTCAGCTTGTGTGATTTTATAATGTTCTGCTGATAACTGACAGGAAGGGTTTCTTTCCCCCTACATTTTTTTTTTTTTTTTTTAACTTTCAAGCACTCAGAGATGCGTATTCTATGCTAGGTATATCTTAGCGCATCTATTAAAAATTTATTCTTAGAGTAACTCTGAAAACATTTGAACTGTATAGGTTCCCCTGATACTGCTGACCGATAAGTCTTTAAATGCCGTGGAACCAATACCATTTTTTATATCACCTTTCTCTTACAAAAGTGCTTTCGTTTCGATGACTTCTTTCCTTGGTAGTAAAATATAGAGTTGGTCTTTTCACCCATTCCCTGATTCTAGAACATCTCCCTCTCAGAGATCCCTCTTTTTGTCTCCATTTCCTCGTCCATAAACTATATCTGGTGGTAGTTAATCATCTGATTTTCACAAAGCTCGAGTGAGTTATCGCCTGAGTGTTTGGTACAGTGCTTTCCCATTATAAACCTTTATTCTTTGCTTATTATTTACTTTATATATATTTTATGTATACTTTAGTGAGATTGATTACACCATTATTACTTGCAGAGAAAGGAAATGTTTTGCCTAGTGTTTCCAGACTTCTCTGGAGCCTGGAGCACAGCTCGGATTATATTTGTTGAATGGTTGAGTCCTTGAATGAATGAAGAATAGACGGATGTCCCGGAGGCTAGCCGTGTGGAATGAATTAGGTTTTGATCTGTGCATGTGAGACTGACACAGGGTCACGTTCATGCCGGGAGGCTGCTGCTTCCTGTCTGCATTAGCATTGCCGCTGAGCTAATGAAATAATCACCCCAAACACAAAACTGCATGTGCGGGCCTGCGCACACTGGCAAACATATGCGTGTGCCCGCGTGCATGTGTGTAGGTCAGAGGTTGATGTCATGAAACTTCCTTAGTCCAGCTGTGCCTTAGCTTTGGAGTCATCCGTCTCTATCTCCCATGGAGTTCGTTGATTTGGCTACCCTGACTGGCTCGGTGCCTTTCCGTCTCCATCTCCTGGGTACTGCAGTTATGGATGCGGCTCCTGGCTTTTTCCATGGATGACGAGTGTCTGAACTCAGGTCACATTTGCATAGCACACACCCCACCCGCTGAGCTCTCTCCCTAGTGCACAAACTGGGCTTTTATCATACTTGTCATAGTTTAACTGTCTCCCAGTCCCCTGTCCCTGCCACACACCTGGGCTGGGCCAGGGAATGGAACGTACTGGTTAGTGTTTTATTTTATTTTATTTTTTGGGCCAACTTGTCATGAACTAGGATCGTTTGGAAAGAAGGAACTTCAATTGAGAAATTGCCTCCGTCGGATTGATAAGTCTGAGGAGGGCATTTTCGTGATGAAGGATTGTGGGGCAGCTTGCAGCCCATTGTGAGAGATGCCAGGCCCTGGGCAGTTGGTCCTGAGGGGACTCACAAAGGTACCTGAAGTGTGTCTGAGGAGCAAGCCAGTAAACTCTCTTTCATAGTGTCTGCTTCAGGCCCCATCCCGAGGTTCCTGCCTTGACCCTGTCTTGTTGTTGGACTATAGACTGTAAAATGAATTATCCCACCCCAGGTTGCCGTTGGTCATGATGTTTTTAACACAGCGATAGAAAGCTAACTAGAATGAAACTCTGTTGGACAGTGTGTCTATGTGAAAGCATTTAATTTTCAACCTTCCGATGGGCGATCGAACTCTGATGCCACACCTAACTTAGTAAGGTGGACTCTGCTGTGGGATAATCTCAACGCAGCACGGACACGCATGGTGCTATTTTCGTGGATTATAATAAAAGTAGATAACAACTCAAACTGCTGTTCCTTCCTGCCTTTCTGGCTTATAGCTTTACTTGGATTTAAGTGCTGCTCGAGCAGTTATCTCTTCCGATTCACATGCTAGACAAAAAGGGGTTGCCCTATGGGGGGAAGTATGAGATATTTTTCCATCTGTGGTATATATTCTCAGAAAGAGGTTTGGCAATGCTAGCCTGTGTTGTTTAGATACTTTCCAGGGAGAAATCCCGAATGGGTCTTGCATCTAACGCTTAAAACAGATCGGTCAGCTTTGTGAGGGTCGCAGCTGTGTGGAGCTCACCGGGCTTCTGTTTGTTAGGAAGTGAGCTGTCTGTATCCAGGAAGGATTGACTTAACCTGGAGGGAGAGTGGGAGAATTGTGAGAGCTGTCGGAGCTCTGCTGTGCCATTGTGGCGGCTTCCTTCCATTGTGTATTGATCAGCTCTTAGAGGGGGAGGGTTTATACCTGCTATCTTGACTCTTGAACAATGGATTGAGATTGAGGTGTTTTGACCAGGCGATCTGACTATCCTGGAAGCTCTATACTATAAAAATGTTAATATGTGTATTTGAATCAAAATAAATAGTGATAACAGACACCAAACTTTTGTGTGTGTGTCAAACCCGGTTGTCAGAGAGTGGCTTGCTGTGTCTCTCTAGCTGGAAGGTCCCTCTGGCTTGCCCTGCTTCTGTCTGAATTGTCATTCTCCACCTCCACAGATTGGCCTTTCCTGTGACGTTGTTTTCTGGGTTTTCTTAGAAAGACCTATTCTGTATATCTTGATGTTGTCTCTCCCAGTCTCGGCTGTTATGGATTAAGTTTAGGTCCCCTTCTTGTCTCCAATCAATCTCTGCCAGAAGCTCTCAATCTCTTTTCCAATGGCCAATCTTGACCTCCATTTTGACCAACTGAGGGAAGTGGCATCCATCCATGGGCCATCGTTCTCTTTCCGGACTGAGAATAAAAGCCAATGAATCACTGCTGTGCTTCCGCAAGACTTATCTTCCCAGTGCCGACGACTATCAGAGCATCTGCACAGACAGATAACGAACATGCTTACAGACTGTTGTGTAATGGAGGGAGAAAGCAAGACTCTGGCATGGAGAATAGAAGGGCAGATACATTGTGCACAGACACACTGTGCACAGACACACTGTACACAGACACACTGTGCACAGATATATTGTGCACAGACACACTGTATACAAACACAGTGTGCACAGACACACTATTCACAGACACACTGTGCACACAGACACACTATTCACAAACACACCATGCACAGACAGATATACTGTGCACAGACACACTGTATACAAACACACTGTGCACAGATACACTGTGCACAGACAGATATACTGTGCACAGACACACTGTATACAAACACAGTGTGCACAGACACACTGTGCAAAACACACCGTGCAAGACACTGTGCACAGAGATACTGTGCACACAGACACACTGTGCACACAGACACACTGTGAACAGACAAGCTACACAGACACACCGTGCACAGCCCTGATGAAGAAGATTCTCGCTGATGATGACATTTAGATGAAGCCGGAAGTCGATGAGGAGGGATTAGGAAGGAAAGATGGGGAGAAACGAGTGTCTCAGGTAAACAGTTTGCTCAGAGTTCTAGAGACGCGTCGGCTCGTTGGACCAAGGGAACTGGACCTGAGAGAATGACTAACAGACAGAGCAATTAGGAGAGACTTGAAATGGAGCTAGAGAAACCGGCGAGAATATCACAAAGGTCTTTCTAGCCTGATACCAGGAGGGTATTTCACTCCAACGTCAGTGGGAAGTCACGGGAATGGCTTTATACAGTTCCCACTTGATTATTACTCTTGTGCTGTAAGGCACAGGGCAGAAGGAGATGAAAGAAAAGGTGCAGAGACCAATTAAAAGGACGGTGTAGAAATCCAGATAAAAGATAGTGATAATGGTAATGGTGATGGTGTTGAAAGACAGATGGAGAAAAATGGGCAGGTTTAGGCATCTTTTAGAGACAAATCAGTGGGATCTCCTATTGCATTAGATATGAAGAGAGGAGATTGAGGGTGGTTGGTTTCATTGAGTATGTAGAGGGTTTCATAGGAAGCAAAGTATCAAGGGGTGGGGGGGGGCTGGTGAGATGACTCAGTCAATGACGTGCTTGGTGTGAGATCATGGGTTTGGAGTCCAGTCTCTAGGATTCAACTGAAAGCCAGGTGTGGTGGCATGAGGACCCTGGGGACTTGCTGTCCAGTCAGTCCAGAATGGTTAGACTGGATAGAAAGTTATTGAGGAAGACAGTACCTGATGTCAACTTTTGGCCTCCGAATGCATACACATGGGCAAGCCCCACCTGCATATACATGTGCACAGATGCACACACACACACACACACACACACACACACACACACACGCAAATAGAAAGTTGCACTTGGATGTATAGATTTGCCTGAAACCTCTGAGAGGAATTGCGGTGATTTGAGCCATGCGATCAAAGCACAGTCCAGGTTGTAGGCCTTGTCAGGAGCCATCCCCTAAAGTCGGAATTTAGAGCAATGGCAGACTGTAATGAAACAGGAAGAGAAGGAAGAGCAAGCCACTTGGGTGCGAAGCAGAGCGCACCCCGCCAGTCACCAGCGTCTGCGAAGGAGTGTTGACAAGCAAACCCAGGTGCTGGCAGAACACACTGTTGTCACCAGCCTGGCTGCGTGTGACATGGCCTTCTGGGGTTTCTTGTTCTGTGTTGCTTCCTTATCTGGTTCCCTGTTATTAACTTGTTCAGAGTCCAAATCATACCCATTTATGATTTGGGGACTCTGTAGACTTTTATATGAATATCCCCAGGCTAAGACAAAGGTTTTGTACCACTGCGTCCCATTGAAGGTTCTCTGGGGAATTAGGCCCTGGGTCTTCCTGATGGTACAACTATATGTTATGATGCCTATTTGCAGGGGTTACGTATGTGTGGAGAGGATGACAAGGAATTGTTCTTTCTTTTTTCCTTTTGGTTTTGCTCGTTTGCGTGTTTGTTTTTGAAACAGGGACTTGCTACGAGCACAAGCTGGCTTCAAACTTGGAATCCTCTCGCTTCAGCCTCCTGATGGCTGGGATTACAGTTGTGTGCCACCAGGCCTGGCTGGCGAAAAGCATTGTTTTAATGGAAAATACAAGATCATAGTTTCCTGGTACAGGTACGCCAGGCAGGAGGAACTTGGTCACACTAGAGAGAGTTCAAGGCTCTCAAATCTTTCCTCCAGGGAGATTATGGCCATGAAGGAGGGGACGATGTCCGGGTATCCTTCTTGGAACAAGGAGGTGTGGGTGGATGTGGAGCCCTGTGGAGGGACTGGCTTTGGACTAGAAGAATGTGTTCACATTTGTGTCAAGGATGAAGACATCCCTAGGTGGGATGAGTGATGTGTGAGGTGATGTGTGAGGTCTTACCGCATGCCTCTCGAGTAAGCGTGGAGAAAGGCCTTCATTCGAAGGGGAACTGTCATGCCAGTGTGTTGGGTCACACGCCCCCGTACTGGGGGGGGGGGCTCCATCCGCTTGTGTCTGTTCTCATTTCTTCGCGCCCTCTGCCTGGATTTTGCGGTGAGAGGCACATATTTCAGTGTAGACATCTTGCTCTCTTTTGAGTGTGTGCTTGTGCCAGTTCTGAGTAGAATGCCTCCTTTAGCCTCCCCCTGCCCACCGGCCTTTCCTACTCTTCCAGCCGCCTGGTTCATTTTCTCGCTGCTCAGTCCGCCATGCGATGACGTCTAGGCAGCTGGTCACGGTGTACCTGCACTGAGCAGCGCTGACAAACACGAATGCTTGTGTTCTGCTCTCTTTCTCCCCTTTAAAAAAAAAAAAAAGATTTACTAATAACAAAATTACTTGTCTATGTGTGTAGGTATGGGAAGAGACCCAGGGAGGGCAGAGAGGGCGTCGGCTCTCCTGGAGCTGGGGTTACATACAGGGACTTGGGAGCCACCTGAGAGGGGTGCTGGGAACCCAACTCCATCTCGACCATCGAAAGAGCAGTGTAAGCTCTTGACAACGACTGAACCATCCCCTCCAGCCCACATTTATCATTTTTATTCAATCCAGGGATAATTCTGACCACATCGCACATAAGTCATCCCACAGTTAACCCGTTTCAGAGCTCCCTTAGACACGCCCAGAGGTCTGTTTCCAGAGTGATTCTAAATCCCGCCATGTTGACATGAAGATTAGCTACCACATACCCTTACTCCCTCACAGACTCTTCTAGGAATGAGGTGTGAGATGCCCTCCCCAGGCTATTTCTTGGCTTCTTTCATCATCATCATCATCATCATCATCATCATCATAATTATTATTATTATCATTATTATTATTTTTGGTTTTTCGAGACAGGGTTTCTCTGTGTAGTCCTAGCTGTCCCGGAACTCACTCTGTAGACCAGGCTGGCCTTGAACTCAGAAATCTGCCTGCCTCTGCCTCCCAAGTGCTGGGATTACAGGTTTGTGCCACCACTGCCCGGCCAGAATTCTTTACTTACATCTTTCTCCTAGTATAATTGCTTGGCATATAGCTATAATTTACAGTAGAATATCTATCTGTGTGTGTCCTGACAGCAAAGGTCATCTCTCTTTCATTTTGGTGTCCATTCTATCTAGCACCACACATGCACATAGGAAATGCTTAATGAAGTTTTAGAAATATAACAACATCATAGCAGGCAAATTAATTGATTGGGCATGTATTAAGAAACTTATGTATAGGATAGGAGAAGAAGGACATCTATTCAGCAGACGAGAACGGTTGTTCCAGCCTTTGCTGACTTTCATGCTTTTGTCATGTCATAGTCACCACATAGTGTTTGACGGACTTAAGCATTCAGCACTTGGGAAGCAGAGGCAGGGGGATTTCTGAGTTTGAGGCCAGCCTGGTCTACAGAGTGAGTTCCAGGACAGCCAGGGCTACACAGAGAAACCCTGTCTCAAAAACAAAACAAAACAAAACAAAACAAAAACAAAAACAAAAACAAAACAAAAAAACCACCACCAAACAAACAGACAAACAAAACGCATTCAGAATGTCAGTGTTGAATCTGACTTCTGAATCACGCAGAGAGCTCTGTAAGTCCTTGAAAGAGTGCTGTCTTGTCATTTTTGTGTCACTGGGGCTTCACATGAGGCAAAGCCTTCAGAGCACAGTGAAACACTTAGCTACATGATTTTGTAAGTCTTGAAAATGATCATGGTCTGTTTCTCTGGAGATCTGGAGACTAGTGGGTCTTCCTGTCTAGTGGTGGGGGTCCTCTATTCTCTGATGTGTTTTAGAGGGGAGCAGCTTGCTGTGGCCCAGGTTTTGATGTCTTTATCTGTTCCGGTCAGAATGTTATG
Source organism: Apodemus agrarius (assembly GCA_964023405.1). NCBI lineage: Eukaryota > Metazoa > Chordata > Mammalia > Rodentia > Muridae > Apodemus > Apodemus agrarius. The sequence goes on from OZ030015.1 coordinate 97,339,304, forward strand.
GGAATCAGTTGACTTCAGCCTGTGTGAAGCCGAGTGGCTGAGCATTATCTCACTCTTCAAGAGTTTGTTTCTTTTAAGGTGCCAGACACATTTCACACATTGCTAACGCATGTAATTCACACATCCCTAATGCACATGTAGCTATGTAATTGGTGACTTAACAAGCACAGATACATATGTTTCTGCATAACTGTTTTCTGGTAGCATCTTGGGCTATTTTGCAACTAGTAAAACGTTATAGAATGACAATGAATGTCTATACAAGTTATTGACGATAAAATACTAAGGGTTAAGAGCACTGTATGGACAATTGTGTATGGTCATGTTTCTAGAACGTTCTATATCTGTGTCTACAAGCATGGTTGCAAGTTCGTGTGTGAAAATTTTGGCATAGCCAAATTACCGTGCCAAAATTGGCACATCGATTTTACCTGAATTGTGAAATTTGAGTAATTTTAATTTTCTTCCTTTTGTTTTTCTTGATTTTCTTAATTTTTATTTATTATTATTACCATCGTCGCTGTCATCATCAATCATCCTTATGATGATTCTGGGATTCGAACTTAGGGCCTTGCACATGATGGGCAAGTACTCCTACCCTCTAGCCAGGTTTTCTAAATTTTAAGTACATATTTTTCCCTGAGGAGTCGTGATTTTCTTTTGTCCCGTTGTTTGTTTTTGTTTTTGTTTTGAGACAGTGTCTTGCTAAGTCACCCAGGAGGATCTTGAACTCTCTGTGCTGCTCAGGCTGCAGTCACCACTGGGTCTTCCCGCTTCGGCGTCCCAACCGTGGGATTGTAGGCATGAGTTACTGAACCCACATCATATTTTTTTACTTTTTGAACTCAGGATCTCCACATTTATTTTTAAAGGCAATGTTTTATTTTATTTTTTTACGAATCAGTGGTATAATTATTTTTTTTCTTTTCTTCAGTAAAAAATCTGGAGTCCTAGACATGAGATGGTTTTTAAGCCAAGATGACTAGGGAATGATAGAACATATTTACAAATAAATATTGGTCAGGAAAGAATTGAAGATGCTTTAAAATATAAAATGTGATCATGACTCTAGATATTAAGAAATATCTCTCTCTTTCTCTCTCTCTCTCTCTCTCTCTCTCTCTCTCTCTGTGTGTGTGTGTGTGTGTGTGTGGTGTGGTGTTTGCCACAGCATGTGTGTAAAGTTCAGAAGACAATATGTGGGAGATAGTTCTCTGCTTCCAACACTTGTGTTATTTGGATGGAACTCAGGTCGTCAGACTTGGCAGTAAGCACCTCTAACCACTGAACCATCCTGCCACCCCCAAGTCAAGGTGTTCAGAAGTTGCATTCCCCTCCTGTCTAATTCTCTGTCTCTGGCAGATGTTCCGATGGTGTGTGTGTGTGTGTGTGTGTGTGTGTGTGTGTGTGTGCATGGAGTGTCCCTCATTTCTCCACTGTGTAATAGCAGGAAGGCTTTCTGAATGAAGCTTAATTCTCAAGACTGAAATAGATGATTCTGAGTCAAATTTAAAAAAAAAAAACAAAAACCAAGGCATGCAAATTAGTGTTCCTAAAGCCTTGACTCCGAGCACACATGTGGATGTTGGTTGAATGAATGCAGAGTAGCTATGGCTGAATAAGAAGCCCGGGCGACATTAGAACACATGTCGTGGTTCCTTGGAAGTCTGTCATAGGATGCGGCATGCTATTTCATTGCAAATTATTTTTCCTGTTGTGTATGATCTTGGATAATGTGGAGCACGTAGAGATCACAGCACCAGTGAGAGAGGTCGTAGCAGAGCGTAGTATTACAGACTCTGTACTGAGTGGTATGCTGATCTGCTGATGGTCTGGTTGATTGGCTTTGCTTTGTCTCTCAGGTCTTGCTGTGGTTTAATTCTTTTCTGCTCCCCAAACCTTTTTTTTTTTTTTTTTAAATGGTGCAAGGATTGAACCCCATGTTTCTAAATGCTAAGCAAATGCTATACCACCACGCTCTCTGCCCTGACCTCAACAGTGCCTGTATCTACTGTCTAAAGCGAGCTTTTTTATTCGTTGACCATAGACTTACCCTTTGGCTGGGGTTTGAAGTGAGATCAGGAGTCATCGGTTCATGTCTGTCTGCCTGGCAAAGCTCTGACAGCCACACCCAAGGGCACATGCTTTAGGCTGCCCCAGTCCCTCCTCCTTTCCCCCTCCCCCCTCCCCCATCCCCCGTGGTTGCTCTTGAATATGACTTTAATCTAGGCCTTTGTTTTAAGGCAGTAGTGGGTCACAACCTTCCTAAGGCTGTGACCCTTTAGTACAGTTCTTCATGTATCTTTATTTATCTCATTTATCTTTATTCCTACTTCATGACTGTAACCTCGCTACTGTTATGAATTGTACTGTAAATATCTGATGTTCAGGGCATCTGATATTTGTACCCCATGAAAGGGTTATTCGACCCCAAAGAGGTTGTGACCCACCTGTGTTGAGAATGACTGTGGTGAGCCTTTTCGGATAGATAAATAGAACTGTTGGAGGAGCCCCTCATGAATTAAGGTGCTGGGCAGGTCAGTCTTTTTCTGTTGCTACAGCTGTTCCAGATGGTGGTAAAACTCCTTGGGCCCTGAATGCTGTGTTCTGTCGGATGGGGTAAGATCTTACAAGCACACTGAAGTGACAGGTTGCCTTGATATTTACTCTTTGGCTGGTAAGCCACAGATTGATTTCTTCCTGGAAGCCGGTGTGTCTGTTTCCTTTATTCGAGCAGGGTCTCTGACTCGGTATCCCCTCTCTTTGGAAGGATGAGAACTGAGAAGGCAGCGTGTCTAATTCGGGATTTAGTGCCCCTTAATGGCCTTAGAAGCTTGAAAGTCAGTGTCTGGGAGCCAGCGCAAGGACTCAAACAGAGATAAATATTTGTGTTTGGGCCAAGGTCTTAGAAGCGAAAGTACAATAAACGAGATTGGGAGAACACTTGAGTTTTCTGAATTAGGGTCTGAGTTCCTGGAAAATCTCCCATGCTCTATAAACTGAAGATAGAAGACGATGTTAAATTGGAAGGAGGGGTGGCTCTAAACTTTCCCTGGGTCACAGTGTGCTCCGTGACAATGACCATGACGATGTCAGAGGACAGAGGGAAAGTTCTAACATCGAAGTTCAGAAGTTTTGTGTTGTGCTGCCCATCCTGGATCTCGGGTTAATCCAGTAGCTAGTGCAAGCCTTGCTGTTGACAAGCCCCCTGGACTCCCCTCCTTTCCATTAGAAACCCCTCCCTGCAGCAGTGCTGGTGGGGAGGGGGAAGGGCACCAGCTAACCTCTGGTTAAGATATGAGTATGCGGGTCACCCTCTCAGGAGGGTTGAAGTAACGTTTTTTCTCACCCTTAAAAGAAAGCACATTGGCATTGGCGTCGTGGACATGATAATCTCTAGAGAGAAGGCTAAACAGAAATCAAAACACAGACCCACAAGCACCCTGTGAGGTGAATTGGGGCTTGTGTGATCGATCCGTCATTGTCTCGGAGCACACCGTGATCCAGGGAAAGTTTAGGGCCACCCTCCTTCCAATTTAACATCATCTTCTATCTTATAAAGCACGAGAGACTCTTCCAGGAACTCAGACCCTACTTTGGAAAATGCCAGTTTTTCTCCTAATCTCATGTATTGCCCTTTTGCTGCTAAGTGTGAACTGCTGGACCCTAAGGTGTGCCTGGTGGCCCGCATGTTTGCGTTACTGGTAGCTGTAGGTTTATTTATAAATGTGTATGTTTGCATATGGTTACCCCACTCACTTCTGTGACCTGACAGGAAGCTTCCTGGGGAAGGTAGGTTTTATTTTGGCCTGCATTTCTGGTGACATGGCCCTTTGCAACTTGATGACAGGTGGCGGGGAGGGGGGGAGGGGGGAGGGGGAGAGAGAGAGAGAGAGAGAGAGAGAGAGAGAGAGAGCATATCTACTTAGCTTTCTCCATTTCCTCTTTTTATTCATTCTGGGAACCCGGCCCAGCCCACATTCAAGCTGAGTCTTTCTTAAATCTCCCTTGAAGGACACTCCCAAAGGTGTATCTCCCAGATGATTCCATTTTTTTTTTGTTTTTGTTTTTTGTTTTTTTGTTTTTTTGGATTTGGTTTTTTCCAGACAGGGTTTCTCTGTATAGCCCTGGCTGTCCTGGAACTCACTCTGTAGACCAGGCTGGCCTCGAACTCAGAAATCCACCTGCCTCTGCCTCCCAGAGTGCTGGGATTACAGGCGTGCGCCACCACCGTCCGGCTTTCCAATTTTTAATCAAGTTGACAACGGGAGATGAAATATCATGGTAGGCATATACAGTCAGTCACGTGTTCCTGAGCCCGGATTCATGAAGGGGCTAAGAAGAAATGACGCTCTAGAAATAATGGGTACAGGCTAGCATCCAGATCCTCACACCTCTCTTTTCTCCCAGGGAGTTAGCCCTCACGCGGAAATGCGAGAGTAGGGTCACGGACATGGCGGACATGGGGATGGTAGGCTGTTGATTGCCAGAGCCAGTTCTTGGTTGGAGCCTTGACTCTTCATTCTTTGGTTACTTTGACATACTCTTGGTCGGAGTACTTCATTCTTTGATTCAGCTGGATGCTTTTGAATGTCAGGCGTATATAAAATTACACATAGCCCTTGACATGCGATGGCTTGACTGGTGATTTGACTTGATTAACAATGATGTGGAAAAATCATAGGCGTTCACTAGGAATAGTACTGTGAGTTTTGAATTTTTATTTTTTTCCTCAGCTATCATTGATATATGATGCTTTCTCTGTTTGTATGTGTGTTTATGTATGTGTATATGCACACATATGTGTACATGGTCACAAGTCCATGCACCTAAGTGTGTGTGTGTGTGTGTGTGTGTGTGTGTGTATGTATGTATGTGTGTAAGTGGGTAGGAGGATGACATCAATTGAATTCCTCACTTCCTCTCCACCCCATGGCTAGTAAGCTCTAAGATGTGGTAGGTTAGGTGTATTAAGTGCGTTTTGTAATTTCTAAGAGTTTCAATCGGTCGTCTTCTTCCTAGTAGTAGCATCTACAGTGGGCCCAGCCATACACTCATTGGTGACCCTCTCTTGGTATGTCAATCTCCTCCTGGTCTGAAACAATGTTACAAAGCACCATGAAGTGGGTTAGGCACTCTTGTATTCTCAGAAAGTGGTGCTTAAAGGGGATACCGTGGGCGGAGATACACTCGTATGTGACGTTGGTGTCAATTGTAGTAACGTGAATTGCTATGTCCTCTCCTGAATGGAGACAGCACGGAGAGCAACCTTCCACCCCAAAGACGGCTCATCTCCTTGTTATAAGAGTCTGTGTGTGTGATCTGCTATGGGTTGGTCATTGATAAGAGGGTTCTCTAGCACTCTGTGTATGCCCAGCCTGAATCCCTTAACTCACCATTGCAGGTTCATTGTGGGGCTGATATCCATGGTGGGTTTTCTTTCTTTCTTTTTTTTTTTTTTTCCACCAATCACCATTGAATCTGCCGATTCGTATGGTTTGAGTGACAAGGTTTGAGTGACAAGGCATATCGTGCGAGCGCCCAGATTGCTGCTCAGTTCACGGTTCTCAGATCCACCCCAGAAGACTAACAGGACCGTTCATCGGCCCCATCTATTAATTTTCATCGATCGCAGGGCGCCCTGCATACTTTAGCAGTCAAGACAGGCGTATCTTGCTTTCAGGGGTCAGGGACCTTGTAGAACAGGGATCTAGAGACAGAGGAAGTACTGGCTGTAACCAGAGGTGAGGACTTGTCAAGTTGCATTTTATACGGAAGCCGATCCATATTATACTTGACTGGAAAGCCCCCTTGGGTTCGGAAGGAGAAAGCAAGCAGAAAGTCATAGACTGTATCCGCTCCCATGCTACTCTTCACGGAGCCCAGTGAGGGAAGTGCGGGTCAGGACCCACGCACACCCGGCTCCCCTCTGATCTCGTTGGAATATGGTAGCTTATTTACTGGCTCATTCTAAAGTTCAGTGTCTCATCCGCGCACAGTGGGGATAACAGCTCATTATGCAACCGAGAGGTTAGCACAGAGCGTTTCTGCAGGGAGCGAGCCTCACTTTGGGCTTTGTAGTAAGGGTGCTGACCAATCTCCAGCTTGTGCACAGCAGCAAATGAATACACAGCTAACGCTGTAGTCTTGTAAGAGGGAGGGAGAGCAGAGGAGATAAAGGATGAGGGACAGTTTGTGAGAAGATGATCATGGCGAAATATCAGGAGCCAGTCAATCTGTCTGTCTGTCTGTCTCTGTCTCTCTGTCTCTCTGTCTCTTTCTGTGTGTATGTGGAGAGAGAGAGAAAGAGAGAGAGAGAGAGAGAGAGAGAGAGAGAGAGAAATATTATCTTGTGTATTGTATGGATGCTTGACTTGTCAATTAAAAGAACTTATAACCTATAGGAAAGGTTAGAATAGAAGGTGGGACATCTGGGAGGAGAAAGAATTCTGGGATAGAGCAGTAAGGCGTGGGAAATTAGCTCGGAAAGGTATGATGAGACAGACACAGGGTGCTTTGCACACAGGTAGCCAGTCATGTGGCAGAATGTAGATTAGAGTCAATGGGTTAATTTAAGATACGATCTAGTCAGAGGAGAGTCTAGCTATGTGGCCAAGGTATCTAGGTGCTTGTAAATATATTTCGAATCTGGGTTTTATTTCTGGGAGCATGGGGCTGGGAGGAAGAACCAGGTTGAACTTGTGTGTGTGTGTGTGTGTGTGTGTGTGTGTGTTGCAGAGGAAACAAACTAAGATATTCCAAGACATTAAAGGTTGTAGGTGTGGCCTGGCCCAAAGGAATACAGCCCAGACTAAAGTTAGGCATCCTGGTTGGTTGGCGCTACTTGCCAGCATTCCTTGGGAAGAGTCTAGATCAGATGGGCCCATGGGCGTGTCTGTGGTAGATTGTCTTAGAGAGCCTTAGTAGGTTCAGGAAGACTCAGACTGAAAATAGGCAGCAGCAGTGCCTGGCGCGCCACTCCGGGTCGACCCTATGGGAGTCGAGAAAGCTGGCTGAGCTCTACGCATGCGTGCATTCACGTCTCTTCTGCCCCTGACTGTGAACGCGACATGATCAGCTGTCTCATGTTCCTTCCGCTGTGGCTTCCCCACAGTGATGGACTTTGACACGGAACTGGGAAGCAGCATCATGCCCTTCTCCTCGGGGTTCTTTGTGGTCGGATATTTTTTCACAGCGATGGAAATGAAAGCAAGAGAAGTGGGCTTCCATCTAACTGGCTCTTGGTTATTCCTTGGGAGGTGGGGGGGGCGGCTGTATGAGTTATATTTCTCACTGCTCAGGGGAGGGGAAGATTTCCTCTAGCTCACGGGTAGGGAAGGCCTGGCAGTGGGGACTCGGGATCTGTGTAGACAAATCAGCAGAGAGCTTGAGTCAGACGTGGGGCTAGCCTAAAATCCCAGGTGCCACCCCCGTGTTGCTACGTCAGCCAAATAGTCCCCACTTCCCAAGGTTCTACAACGTTCCAAAACAGCGCCAGTACCTGGGAACCCCTGGAAGTGGAATTATTAATGGTCGAGAGCCACTAGGTGGGTGCTGGGAACTGAATCCGGGCCCTCTGCTAGAGCAAGCGTTCTTAACCACTGATTCATCTCTCCAGCCTTCCCTCCCCCACACCCGGCGACTGTGTGAGAAGAGTGTAAATTATAGGTGGTGGCAGTTGGCCGGGAAACGTGGACATATTTTGCAGAGAAGAGACCTGGAATTCAATCTTTCAATCTCAAGGGTTTATTATCCCGTGTAGCCCATTTAGTCTACGAGGGAAGTTGGTCACTTCATTTGTCCTCCCAGAAGCCTCTGGGAACATCACCTGAACATTCTATAAATTGATCCAAACCTTTTAGGAGCGAGAGTGCTATATGATGTCATTTCGTATTTTACAACCCCGCTCACTGCTGACGCAGAGTAGAACTCAAGAGGAGACTCAGCTGCAGATAAGACTACTTCATGGATTCCTTTGGTGGCCCTGTTAGTTTATAGTCTTTCCAATATCAGCCACTCTGCTTCTTAGCTTCTCCCAGGTGAGTCCTCCCTCATGAATCCTGGCAGGTTTTGAACTTAATGTCTGTGCTGAGTGAGTGTGCCTCCGTTTTCCTTCCTCCCGCAGACCGAGCTAGGTTTCGGCTTGCACTTGCACAATTATTCAAAAATCTGAAAGTAATTTGGGTGAGTAACGTGCAGAAGGAAGCCTGGTATGGCCCGAGATGACCACGGCCTCTGTGTATCCAGGACAGGAAGTGCTTTGCACAAAAGAGAGAGAGACACCATGCGTGGCTACGTCTATTTGTTTTATTTGAGAAATGTCCCAGCATCAGGGACTGCTTATTCCGAGCACTGTGGAGGGGAGTGGAGGTTCACCACAGAACCCCAGCAGTTTCAATCTGTTTCTTTCCTTTCTTTCTTCCTTTCTTCCTTCCTTCCTTCCTTCCTTCCTTCCTTCCTTCCTTCCTTCCTTCCTTCCTTTCTTTCTTTCTTTCTTTCTTTCTTTCTTTCTTTCTTTCAAGATCTATTTATTTTATGTGAGTACACTGTAGCTGTCTTCAGATGCACCAGAAGAGGGCATCAGATCCCATTACCGATAGTTGTGAGCCTCCATGTGGTTGCTGGGAATTGAATGCAGGATCCCTAGAAGAGCAGCCAATACTCTTTTTTTTTTTTTTTAATTTTTTTAAAAAATTTTTATTTTCTATATTCTTTGTTTACATTCCAAAGGCTTTCCCCTTTCCCAGTTCCCCCCCCACCATACGTCCCTTAATTCCTCTCCCCCCCCAACTATTCCTCAATCATCCCCCCCCCCCCATGATTTCTCTGTTCTGGGTCTACAAAACTGGATCCAATCTTTTCAGGCCCTTGGTCCTCTCCTTTCTTCTTCTTGGGAATCATTTGACTTGCTAATTGTGCCTTGAGTATTTAGGGCTTCTGGGCTCATTAATATCCACTTATCAGTGATTGCATTTCATGTGTATTCTTTTGTGATTGGGTTAACTCACTTAGGATGATATTTTCCAGATCTAACCATTTACCTACAAATTGCATGAATTCATTATTTTTAATTGCTGAGTAGTATTCCATTGTATAAATATACCACATTTTCTGTATCCATTCCTCCTTTGAGGGATATCTGGGCTCCTTCCAATTTCTGGCTATTATAAACAAGCAGCCAATACTCTTAATGGCTGAGCCATCTCCCCAGCTCCATCTTGGAGTAATCTCATATAACCATTCTGGATTTACCATGAGATGACTTGGGGACCTAAGCCTGTCCTCTCTCCATCTGTACTGTTTTCAATCAGAGATCTTTGGAGAATTAAAATCTGATGCTTCCGGGTGGAATATTTTATTTGTTTGTAAGACTTAAGATATATATATATATATATATATATATATATATATGTATATATATATATACATATACACATACATACACACACACACACACACACACACACACACACACACACACACACACACATATATATATATATATATATATATATATATATGGTTTAGCTTTACATTAAAGGACACAGTGAGTGTCCTTCTGGGATTATGCATCTCTCTCCTTGGCTTCTCTATGTCCATTTGCTTTTATTCCCGGTTTGTGAAGCCCTGTGGGCCTGACACCGACTGTGCGTGCCTGCCTGTCCGTGCCTGCCTGTCCCTGCCTGCCTGCCTGTTCCTCCTCTCACCTTACCTGTTTGCCCCTTGGCCGGTGTGAAGAACACGGACTCTTTTCAGAGTCTCATCCCCCGGGATGATATTGGTTTCAGTTTTTTTTTCTTTCTTTCTTGTTTTTGCTTGTTTGGTTTTGTTATTGTTTAGCAAAGCCTCTGGCCCAAGGGTAACATGGTAACAAAGACTAAACAATGTGGGCAAGTCCAGAGAATGTGATTTTTGACCGGGAAGAAGGCAGCTGTCTTGGCAGTGCTCAGCAGGGATACTGGATCTTCTCCTTTCCCCTCCCCTCCCCTCCCCTCCCCTCCCCTCCCCTCCCCTCCCCTCCCCTCCCCTCCCCTCCCCTCCCCTCCCCTCCTCTCCCCTTCCTTCCCCTCCCCTCCCCTCCCCTCCCCTCGCCTTTCCTCCCCTCCCTTCCCCTCCCTTCTCCTTCCCTTCCCTTCCCTTCCCTTCCCTTCCCTTCCCTTCCCTTCCCTTCCCTGCCCTCCCCTCCCCTCCCCTCCCCTCCCCTCCCCTCCCCTCCCCTTCCCTTCCCTTCCCTTCCCTTCCCTCCTTTTCTCCTTCTTCCCCCTCTTCTCTCTCTTCTCTCTGTCTCTCTCTGTCTCTGTCTCTTTTTCTCCCTTATATAGCTTTTCTCTACATAGAGAAAACATAATTTTCTCTACATAGCCCTAGCTATCCTGTGTTTCCCTATGTAGATCAGGTTGACCTCTAAATCACAGAGATCCATCAGCCTTAAAGGGTTAAAATCGTGGCTACCATGCCTGGTTTGTAAAATTCCATTTTACTCTTCCTTTAGATCTTGCAATGAGAAGCCATAGGAAGAGTTGGGGATATACAGATGGGTAGGCGAGAGAAGTCGTTTAAAGAAAGCTTATACTTCCTGAGAACTCAATGGGTGAAATGCTTGTTGGGGGAAAAAAAAAAAAAAAAAAAAGGATCAAAACCAATCTGAACTGGGAGGTTATAGAAAAAAATTTAATTAAAAAACAGTGTTCATTTTGGGGCTGGAAAGATGGCTCTGTCATTTAAGTATTTGCCTTGTAAGCATGAGGGTCTAAGTTTGAGCCCCAAGACTCATGTTTAATAAAAAAGAAAGCATGGTAGTGTGCTTCTGATCCAAGGGACGGCAGGCAGGTGGATCCCTGCGGCTTGCTGGCCCATCCATCTAGGCTAATTGGTGAACACCAGGCCAGGTGGACAGAGTCTGAGGAATAATGGCTGGGCTTGTCTTGTCTTAGCACACACGCACACACATGTACTTGCATACCAGTGAACATGCAAACAAATATCTACACACACACACACACACACACACACACACAATTGATCGAGTTTTATATCTAGGGGCTTACGGCGTAGATGGGTGGGAGGGGGTGTTCTTTAAATGTGTCACGTGACTTCTGTGACCTTTGACCTTTGAGATTCCGGCACAGTCTTTGGGCTGGGAACTGTTTCTGAGTCACTTATTTTCCGGGTGTCCTGGTGCTCAGGTGTGGGACCGAGGAGGCTCATAGAACTGAAGGCATTTTAGGACCTCACTGCTCTCTGTGCTAGCAGCATGGCTGCCCTTTGATTTCTCTCCTCTGCTTCTCAGGGAGCACCTCCTGCTTCCTCGTGGGAGGCCTGGGAACAGTGTCACATGAAACTCTTCAGCTGGCCAGTCTGCCCTTTTCAGACATTTTGGAGTATCATGTTTTCTAGGACCCCAGGAGAAATCTGGGTGGAACACGCTGGTGCATGTCCACATTCAGTGCCTCTCTCGGCTTCCCTTCACAGGGATTTATATTGTCACCATTTTCGCCTGTTTTCTTTTTTTGTATAGAACTTATTTTCCCAGAGCTTACCCCTTGGTTGAACACTTGTTCATGCTGTGTTTCTTAGCACATGTGTGTGTGTGTGTGTTCATGTGTGTGTACTCCTGTGCATGTGTGGTGTGCAGGTGATGGTGCACATGAAAGTCAGAAATCAAAATCAGGCGCATTCTTCTATCTTTTTGAAATACAGTCTTTCACTGGATGGGGAGCTCCTCCATTTTTCTAGCCCAGCTGGTCAGGGAGCCCCAGGCATCCTCCTGTCTCTGCTTCCTGATGCTCACAGATGCTTGCTCCGCTGTATCTGCACCTGACCTTTTATGCAGGTGCAGGAACTGAATTTGTTTTGTTTCCCAAGCTCTTTACAGACTGGCTGATATTCCTGACTCTGCCATTTTATTATTTTATTTTTTTATTTCTGATTTTTAAAACTTCATTTATATATCCTATTTTTTAAAGGTTTATTTATTTATTATATGTAAGTACACTGTAGCTATCTTCAGACACCCCAGAAAAGGGCGTCAGATCTCATTACGGATGGTTGAGAGCCACCATGAGGTTGCTGGGATTTGAACTCAGGACCTCTGGAAGAGCAGTCAGTGCTCTTAACGGCTGAGCCATCTCTCCAGCCCCTATATATCCTATTTTTAATTGCACTAAACAGTAAGTTTTATTATGACATTTCACTCATCTATATAATGTGCTCTGACTGTACCCATCTTCCCATTCCCAGCTTTTATCCTCCTCTCCCTTCAACTGATGGTCTCCTTCTAATTCACGTCATTTTAAACATCTGGATTGTGCACAGGACAGGAAACATGGTGTTTGTCTGAGTCTGTTCTGTTCTGTGTAACATGATCTCCAGTTCTGTCCATTTTCCTGAAAATGACGTCACTTCATTCCTTAGGATTGAGTAGTACTCTAATGTTCTACTGTGTATATTTACCACGTTTTCACTCTCCGTCGTCTGTGGATGGGCATTTAGTTTGGTTCTCTAACTTGCCTACTGTAAACAGTGTTTCAGGCCTCTTTTGACCTTTCTTCCCCACTGGATTCTTTCTTTGACTCTTACTCAAATTTTTTATACAGTATGTGTATGTGTATACACACCCATACACATATACATTCATATATATTCATGATATATATCATATATATGATGCTTCCATTATATATAAATATATGTTCATATATATTCTATGTATTTTATTTATATCCATTTATATAATATGTATATTTATATATTTTATACATTTATATATGCAGTAATGTAATATATGTATATATAAAACTATAAAGTAATAACACACATACCAAAAAGATCAAGCATCTAAACTCTCCCTCTATCTTTATTTTTTTTCCCTCACCATTCTGTTCTCTGATTTCTTGTATGTAATTTGTGGTTTCGACAGGTCTGCAGATTTTCTCCTTTTTACTTCAATGAAGCCTCAGTGAAGGTGTTCACAAAGAGCCTTGTGTTAAACTGAAATCGAGAATGTGTCCCTTATGTACGCGGTTGATGTATAGATGAGGGGCGAAGGAACTGCCCTGAAAAAGCCATTTTTCAGTCATTTTCCGGGCCACTAGTATAGAGCCCCAAAACCATAGTGGGTGCTGGGAGCAGTGGGAATGTTAATTGATACAGGGTGTGTTTGTTTGTTTTTAGGAGTGGGGAAACTTCTTGGGAAATAGGCAGTCTTCCTGCTTAGAAATGCACCAAGACAGTGGAAGGATCCCTGAAATCCCTTTTGTTTAGTCTGTTTATTTTGTTTTGAATGCCCACCGTAAAGCCAGATGTGAGTGACGGCGATAGTGACCCTTTGTGTTTAGTCTGTTCTGGGACAATTGACTCCACTAGCAGGACCCCAGAAGGTCCAGGTAGATGAAGATTGCTGTAGGATAAAATAGTTATCATATCCACTAAGAGACAGACCAGAGCCCCTCGGGACTCTGAGCACACAGGACACACAAACACCCCTGAGACTCAGCAACTTGCAGTCACCGATCACAGTCCCGGCTTTCAAATATCCACCTACTTTCCTGCTGAAGTCATTTATGTCAGACAGACCAGCAGGCTTATCCACATCATCAGAACATCCTCAGGGAGAGGGTGTGGAGTCCAATAGACACGCCATAGGGCTACTCAAGAGCAGCCATCCTTACAACCTTATCTGGGAAGCTGATAAAGTACTCCTCTTAAATACCAGAGTATCAATTACTGAGCCAATTACTTGGTCGATTAGCCAAATGTTTTCCATTCTTGCATTGGGTGAGAGGGAGGATGGGATGAGACTCACTAAAGTCCAGAAAGATTAAAATATCTTGAGCCCATGGGAGTAGATGGCTTACTTTTTTTTTTTTTTTTTTTTTTTTTTTTAAATTGAGTCTGGAGCCTTTTGGCAGACCTTGGTCATGTCCCGACAGCTCCTGGCAAACATCTTTATGGCCTGCACATAGTATCTGGAGAAGCCATGTCAGAGAAGCAGAAAACCTGCTCCGTGGACCTTCTCCTCAACAGTTTTCTGTGGCTCCTGGGATTTATATATAGCGCAGACAGAGCTCAGCCACGAGCCTCCCACAAGTAGCCACATGATGAAGAACAATTTCAGTTGAAACACTCAATGTGATTGTGTTATATGGGAAGGCCAGCTGTCTGTCCGTGTAGAAGCTCTATGTATCTGGGCCGAGGCATTGGAATAGTAGAGATAAGGCCAGACAGAGTTGCTGTGATCCTTAAATAAGTCTTGGGGACTACTGGAGATGCCATGTTACATATACTAAATTCCTAAGAAATTCAAGTGTTTAATCATCAACCGCCGTTTCTTCACCACACAGTACCAACCACAGAACAGCAGTGTAGCTTCCTTGGCAATTCAGCTTTTATTTTTCTAGCTTCTGCTTATCCAGCGTTGGTACAAATGTTGCTTAGCCGCCTCCGATCTGCTGCAGCGGGTGCTGCTAGTCCCATTTTAAGGATAAAGCTCCCAAGTTCTCTGCACTAAGGAGTCCTTTTCCATTGGCCTCTCCCAACCCCACCCCTTTGAAAAACAGGTTCTTGTTAAGTTGTATTCCAATTTACTGCATATAACAACTTTGTTGAAGATTTAAAAGTCATCGGCTGCCTTCCCTCACCCCCCCACCCTGCCCCACAAATCTGGGGTACCTCCCTCAAACCTTCATCCTGCTCTCTCATAATAAGAATGTCAAGTTTTCCATTAGTAACATCAGTGATAGTCAATACATTTAAAATGAGCAGTGTCGTGCTTAGAGATGACTTACTGGCTAAGAGCACTAGCTGCTCTTCTAGAGGACCTGGGTTCAGTTCTCAGACCACACTAGTAGCTCACAAATATCTGTAACTTTCGTTCTAGGGGTGCTGATGCCCTCTTCTGACCTCTCCAGGAACCAAGCATTCAGACCAAACTCATACACCTAAGATAAAAAAAAAAAAAAATAAACCATTTAGCAGAAAACTCACACTGTAAAGGAAATCTTATAAGATTATTATATCCAGGAATAATTACAAACCATCTGTGTATATATATTTTGTGTATATATATATATATATATATGTATATATATATATGTATATATATATTTGTATGTGCATATATGTTCAAAATATACAAATCCTTTTATATGTGCATATCTATTTAAAATTTAAAAATAAAATTTGTAGGCATCCTTATTTTGTGTCTGTGTATGTCTATGAATTGTGAATGCAGTGCCTTTGAAGGCTAGAAGTGGACATATTATAACCCCTGGAGTTACAGATGGTTCTGAGCCACCATGTGGGAACCAGACATGGAGAGCTCTTTATGAATGAGCCTTCTCTCCAGCCCTTACATTTTTGATTAGACATTGTAACCATATTGGGAATGATCTTTAGATACCAGTATGTATGAGACACTACAGGGCATATATGAACCTATCTATACCTTTTGCTTGGCCCCGTGATCATATAGAGAGTAGAGGACTGTTCTTACAGTGTACTTTCTGTTTGTCTTCAGTCTTGAAGATGAACTGGTTCACATGTCTGAAAACCATGCCCAAAACAGTTTCTAGACGTATTGCCCAAGACTAGATAGAGACCGTGACTTCTTCGGACACATTGAGCTATGACATTGCTTGAAGTGGCATTTATTAATTACAGGGCTCATGAGTCATTCAGGAGTACAGACTGAAGGCTTCTGTGTTTCTATAGGACCGAGTCATGGTCCCATTAAGGGCTACATGAGGACCTGAAATACTCTTGAAATATTAGTTCACTAGTACAAAGTGAACCACATTGAAAATAAGTAATTGGCTTTATAGATTAGCTTTTTCTTTCCAGAGAACCTCATATTTCAGTTCTGTGGCTTTTCAGGAGTCATTCCTGTGAGACCGGACATCATGGACCCCCTAAATAAACGTGTCACCATTGAATGAAGGACAAAGCCAGGGACTGTGTAGCTGAATAGAAGACAAGTTGCTGTGGTCTGTTACCAGGGTGTGCTTTAAAAACCAGACCCTTCCCGATGCCTGGCCTCTTTATACAGACCAGGGCAAAGGATTAGACTGCTTTTGTTTGTTTGTTTTAGCTGGAGAGTTTTGAGTTACAGGACAGAACCCAGAGAAAGGGCTATAGGTCATCTTACGGTTCTTCTGCCCATTTAGCATTGAATTCGAAAGACCTGGAAGGAGGCCAGCTTCCCCCACTTTGCCCCTGCACAGATTAAGTGTGCTGGGCTTTGAGGTACTGATCCAGTCATGGAGGAAGAGGAAAGCCTGCTCCTGCCTTGCGGAATGAAGACTGACCCAGGGGAGTGCAGTTTCATTGTTATTAACAGTTTGATACATTTCGGATACACTCAAAAGTAACATAATGTAATGAGCGTCATCACCAAGCTCCAACAATCACCAGCGCACGGCCAGTCCTGTTTCACCCTCATCTCCGCTTTGCAGTTCTCTCCCGTCCACATAATTTTGAAGCAAATCCTAGAAGCACACCATTATAAACCTCTCCGTGTTTATATCTAGAAAAACGAACCTGTCTAAAACTCTTTGAAAGCTCGGCGTGCATCCCTACATTTCTTCCGCAATCTGTTTCTCTATTTTTCTTTCAGAGCGCCGTTTTTTCACATACTTCCTTTTGATAATGGCTTGTGAACCGGAGTAGCCCATAAATAAAGATGGGGGTGGGTGGGATGGGCGACGGGGATTCCCCACAGGGCCCCTGCCAGCCTCCTCCCTTCACACTGGGTCTTAGACCACAAGTACAGAGAACCTTGCTGGGCTTTACATTTGGGATATTTCGAGAGCATGTAATCAGCACCAAATTGCTAACAGGACAGAAAATACTTTAAACGCACCAAGTCTAAAAAAAGAAAAAAGTGCCTCAGCCCACGGAACTGTAAGAGAAGCCTTCTGGGTGCTCACATTCTGACACACTCTTTGATTGGACAGACGTGGTTCCCTGTCCACACGGCTGCCTTCTTCTCCCTCCGTTTTCTTGTTTACCTTGCACGCCTTGCTCGCCGCCTCTACTTTCAGATCTTCCCATTTTCCTGCAGCGCATGGTCCAGCTTCAGTTGCCCATCATCTGTCCCATGTCCTGCCAGTATTTTTTCATTTAATACTTCTGAATTGAAACTCACGGTATTAATTACATGCTTGTTTAAGGGACACAACATAGTGACGTTGATGACGGGGATGCTGCTGCTGGTGGTGGTGGTGGTGGTGATGATGATGATAGTGATGGTGGTGGTGATGATGATTATGATGATGAAGATGGTAAGAGTAAACATGGTGCTTATGGCGATATGGTAGTGATGGAGATTGTGGTGGTAGTAGTGATGATGATGATGATGGTGTATCGATGGTCTGTCTTGACACCCAGCTTCTGAACACAACACAGAGACTTATATTTCTTTATGACTTAGGCTTTATAATTTAGGCTTGCTCCCAACTAGCCTGTATAACTTAATAACCCACTTATACTAATCCACATTCGACACATGGCCAGTTACCTCTCTTTCTTCCCAGTACATCTGCCTTCTTTCTGCTCTGGCTGGTGAATCTCCCCATGCCTGATCTTTCCCAGAGGTCCAATCTCTGCCTGGATGTCCCCTCCCCCCACCCCCACCCCCATTTCCCCTCCTGTCCTGCTATAGGCCGTCAGATCTTTATTAAACCAATCAGAAGTCGTGATGGGGAGAAGAATGTTTACAAAATATGGTGTGGGTGCCGAGCAATCAGAATAACAATACCAAAGCCAGGACAGCACTTGGCACTGCTGGTACAGAAGTCATTTGAATAATACAGAGACAACCTTTACACAGCACACACGAAGGTTATCCCAGCGATGGTGGGGGTGGTGATGAAGATGCTTATCAGTCAGGGTTCCCTAGAGGAGCGGAACCCACAGCATAAAGATACCTCACAGGGGTTCTAGGTTAGATTGGCTTACGCGATGTGGGTTGAGTAAGCAGTCCAGCTGTCTTCATGCTGGAGAGGCTGAGGATCAGGGAGCCGCTCCGGCCATTGGGGTAAATGCCTCAGTAGTACCTGGGTTGCAGTGATGAGCTGGAGGAATCCTGGAGAGCTTCCGGTCTTTCATTTCGCCCCAGAGGCTGGGTTCTGATGTCAGCTGAGGAGAGCAGAAATGTCAACAGCAATGGCAGAGTCGATCTGCTCACCAACCAGGAGGGAAGGTGAGGGGGTAAAAGGAGTCCCGCTTTACCCTTCAAATCTCTTCATACTTGCCCGCTGTGGGCGTGGGGGAGGGGAGGGAGGGGAAAGGGATGGGGAAGAGGATGGTACCTCCGGTTTGCTCATCCTTTCCTCCAGGAAATGAGCACACAGACCCACCTGGAGATGCTTCTTTTAGTTGATTAGAGATTTAGTCAAAGGACAGCTGAGATTCACCTATTGCAATAGTGATCTCTCACGTACCCCCAAGTCAGTTATTAAAGGCTACCCATAGCACCGCTTTCCCTGTGAGACATTTTCTTCTCCGAGTCTGACTTCCCCACTCTTGCCTTCAGAGTGCAATGTTGGTATCATCCACCACATAAGTTCGCTGCTAGCGTAATATTGGAATTTCCTATCTGCTGACTCCTTCGAAGGAGAATTTGCATAGTAATGGATTTTACACCTTGTAATGTCTACTTTAGTGACTTATTGCCAGTTTCAGTTCAGCGACTCAGCTAGCACAGTGAGGAACTTAACTTTGAATTTAATTATTTAAAAAAAAGATTTATTATTTTTTATTGCAATTAGCGCATCTGCGGGTAGGAATGTACATATGAGGGTAGTGACCAAGGAATCCAGAAGAGGATGCTTTGTGTTCTGAAGGAGTTATAGGCAGTTGTGAGCCGGCTGATGTGGGTGCTAGGAACTGAACTCCCTAGGTTTCTGTTTATTTTTCCCTCCCTCCCTCCCTCCCTCCCTCCCTCCCTCCCTCCCTCCCTCTCTTTTCCCTCTTCTTCCCTCCCTTCCTTTTCCCCCTCCTTCCCTCCTTCTCTTCTAACTTCTTTCCTTTTCCCAGACAAGATTTCTCTGTGTAGGTCTGGCTTTTCTGACTCACACTGTAGACCAGCCTTGGCCTCAATCCTTCCTGCCTCTGCCTCCTTAGTGCTGGCACTAAAGTCGTGCACCACCACTGCCTGGCTTCGAACTTTGGTCTTCGAGAAGAGCAGCCTGTGCTCTTAACCACCTGATTCATCTCTCCAGCCTCCTGGGATTTAATTCTTACAACTCTTACAACTCGCTTAGTTGTGGGGAAAGTATCAGGTGCCTGGGAGGATAGGTTGGTTTTTTGTTTTGTTTTGTTTTTGTTTTTTGTTTTTTTTTTTTTTTTAGCATTTATTAGGTGGGAAATGGTGAGAGTGAAAATTTTATCTAGACATACTCTATCCTGGGCAAGTGGTTCTTGACCCTGGCTGGAATCTAAGTTACTGTAGAGCCTAAAATGTGTGTTTGTGTGTGTGTGTGTGTGTGTGTGTGTGTGTGTATGTGACAGGGATAGATAGAGAATATGTGAGTGTGTGTGTGTTAGAGAAATAGAGACAGTGTGTGTGTGTTTTGTGTGTGTGTGTGTGTGTGAGAGAGAGAGAGAGAGAGAGAGAGCGCTCCCGTGCGTGCTTTGAGGTCACACTCTTAAAAATCCTGAGTCTGTAGAGCTGGCTTTGCTCCTGTAGTTGGTGGTCACACTGACCATGGGATTCAAGTTGTATGAGCTGTTGAGGAATATAATTTTAGCACAAGTCACACAAGGGAAGGAGCTCCGAGGATGTCATTGGAAGTCACAAGGTGCCTATGACAATGCATTCTGCTAACCTCATATTAAAAATAAAAATACGTATTTAAAAAAAAAAGTACAGATGTGGAAGGGAGGGAGGGAAATATGAAAAGGAAAAAAAAAAAAAAGCCCCAAATGAAGTGGACTCATCTTTAAGATTGTAGAAGGGTAGGGTGGGGGAGGGGCTGTGTGAGGCGGGGACTGGGTGGGAGATGAGGGCTGTTATGGGGATGTAAAGTGAATAAATAAATAAATAAATTGAGGGGAAAAAAAGAGACGGTATTTCAAATCCTACTTGTGATGGATTGTGGTAACTGTAACATGATCTTCTGGGAAATGGATCCCGGGTATTCTATTAAGGGACTATCTTGATTCCGTTATATGGCTGTGGGAAGAACCGTTCTGATGGTGGATGGGACTATGGCCTGGGCAAGAGAACCTGTATTGCCTAAAGCAGAGCTAGTGAGCTAGCAGTAGCATGCAAGTCCTCCTGGCTCTCTTCTAACTGCTACAATGTGGCCAGCGGCAGCATCCAGCTCCAGCGCTCCGCACCTCCCCATCACTGTGGCCCGTACTTTGAACTGTGAGCAGAACTAAGGCCGTGCTCTTAATTTGCTTGTGTCTAGCTCTGCTATCACAGCAGCAGGAAAATGAAACAAGACACCAGTTCTGCTACTCATTTGCAGTGTGATCTTGTTCCTCATGGTAAACAAACTGAGCTGAAGACAGACAGCCACACCAGGCCACCCACAGACTCCACTGACACAGCCTACTTAAAGAACTCCATCAGGGCCAGCGGAGACTAGGTGCTCAAAGGACGCTTTCCTCACCCCTGTTACCTCTCCCTTTTAATTTTTATCTTCCTTCACTCCTCTCTCCCTCCTTTTCTTACTCCCTCATTTCTTTCCTTCCTTTTTTCTCCCCCATCTCTTCCTTTCTCCTCCTTCCCTCCCTTTCTTCTTTCCTCCCCCCTCCCTCTCTCTTCTTCCTCCCTCCCTCCCTCCCTCCCTCCCTCCCTCCCTCCCTCCCTTCCTTCCTTTCTTTCCCCCATGTCTCTCTGTTTAAACCACCAGAAAAAGGACAATGAACTTTATTCAGTAAACAGATATTTATGATGAGAAACATTGGACACGATTTTTTTTTTCCACTGCCCCAGAACTTGCATTCTTGAGGAGGAGACAGACAGCGCATCAGTAACAAGCAAATGAGGACTTAAAAGCACTGGGATAAGACAATGAGGCCCATGAACTGATGGTGGCCGTGGGAGCCGTGTTATAGAGTGGGGGGGGGAGGGCTTGGGAGGTTGTGTGGGGCTTCTGTGAATGTACTGAATTCAGAAGCTTAAGTCTGCTAGCAGCTGGTACTCTCCCTGTAGTGGGGAGCATGTAGGGACAGGCACCCTAGGAGAATAATTAACGTGATTCTAAGTTTTCAAATGAGCTTTCCATTGAGTTTTCTGTTGTAAACTTTGTGTATCCCCCCACCCCCAGTTTTTGCACTCTGTGCGGAGTCTTAGCGATGTACAATAATAGCACGTGGTTTTTTGAGTCGTGTTGGAGACTCCTCGTCTTCTTCCTAGCGGCCTTTGTAAAGGCAGCTTTATCTCTGCACCTCCTGCCTCCTCTGGGCTCCGCTAGCCGCTTTGCATATGATCCTCGGAGTTAAATGGCATCTAATGACACTTTTCTGTGGGCTTTGTTGCCAGCTACACTCGGAGCGCGAGGCCAGACGCGAGTTTGCAGGGAGAGGGCAGCCGCGGCCTCCAGGTCCCCAGGAACTTGGCTGGAAGCCCCATTCACCCCAGGAAACACACTAGAAAAAAAATAAACTCGGCACCGGCGGGCGACCCGCAGTTCTTCCTGCTGGGAAGCCATGACAGTAGGCGCAGACCCCCGGAGTCGTGCTCGACCGCCTTCAGTGGAGCTGACAAAATTCTGAAACACCCGCTTATCTCGGGGTGGCACCTTCTGCCAGCCGTGTGGGGCTGTGTGCTGTTTGGGTTGGCACCAGAGTGTAGCCCTCTATTTTATGTAATAAGACACATCAGAAAAGGCCTTTGTGCTCACCACCCCCCCCCCTGCCCCCGCGGAGCGGCCGCTGGGCGAGCCCTCATTTGTACCCCATCATTTTATGTACGCTTAATGCTAGGACGTTTCTATGTGGCCTAGTAATTTTTTTTTTTTCTTCCTAAAAATGTCTTTCTCAGCCCAGTACTATTTTGCCTCTGGTCTGAATTCTCATGACCTGGCTTGGGGAGGGTACTGTTTTCAGAGAAACTGCCCCCCCCCATACACACACACACAAACACACACACACACACAAACACACACATACACACAAACACACATTTGCGTGTGCATGCTGATGAAACACAATGTGTGTGTTCAGTCAAGCTGGCTCCCCTTTTCCTGTCTGTATCAAGAAAAGGAAATACAAGAAACAGACAAGGTTCCCTCTGAGAATCCTTGTATTCTGTTCTCACCTAAGGCGAAGCCCATTTTCTGACTTTAAACAATTTCTGATTTTTATTGTCAAAGGAAAGGTCGATTATTCCTGACCATTTACTTTGTTATTCACGTCTTTCCTTCCCCATAGAGTCGTCCCTCCCTCCCCCAGCACAGTGTTAATGTGAGCACGAGGTGTTGGCAGCCTCCTTGAGGGAACAGATTGCCCTGAAATAAACACAGCTGGAAAACGACCACCTATTGTTTTTCTTTCTGCTAGGAAATGAAAGAGCCGTTTATCAAAGGCGGAGAGCACTGGGCTCCCAGAGTTACTTCAGGGATTTATAACTGCGGGGCTGGTTAATGATCAATGCCACCCCTGGGTGTCTGAATGGGCGTGCTGACCTTCTGCTACCCCCAGTGGCTTCCACTGCCCAGGAACAATGAACTCTGTGGAGTTTTGCTACCGCACAAGAGCAGGGGGCGGAGCCTGCTCTGTTCTTTGCCTCCAGCTGAAGCGTGCCGGGTTTGGAGCTTTTAGCTGAGGATGGCTTCTGCGGGGATTCCTTCTGTCTGCTCCAGGTTTGCAGCTTTGCAGACCTCCCTGGAAGCCAGTGAAGCTTCTGGAGATGGTCAAGTAAGTTCTGGAAGGTGGTAGAGATGCGGGTGGTCTTCAGGTTCCTTGTTTTACATCTTCAAGGAAAGAGGACACTTTTCTAAGTGACAGTCCGGCTGGGTTCTTCTGGGTCTCCTGGGGTTTGTTCTTGTTGCTGTCAGGAGCTGAATGGTTTGAAATTTTATACTTGGGAGAACTTTGAACACTGTGAAACATCTCTAACTTGTAGAGAGTGAGGTGTCAGAGGAGACTGGGCTGCAAAGTTGGGAGGCAGCACAGAGTGGTGTGCGGTGCTGGGTGTACTTGGGGAGCTGGGGGAGAATCAAGGGGAGGTTGTCTTACTGTTTTGGTCATCTACTCCACTGGTTTCTTTCCACTCCTTCTCTTCCTCTGTCACTCACGTGCTTCCTCCCCGCCTTTCTGTCCTTAGACAGATGTTTTGATAATTTCTTGCATGATGGTGTCGGAACTGGTTGCTGCTTAGGAATGGCTCCTGGCGTGCTCAGCATTTTTAAAAGGTGATTTTCCTCTACATTTCAACTGATCTTTGCTCACACCTGATATATAGGACCCAAGTTAGCAGCGAGGATGAGTGACGTCTGTCTAAGGTTTCCTCTAAGGGCCGCTCTAGGCAGGATATACTTAACTCTTGTTTCCTTCGGGAGGACCCTGAGTGATGTTTGCTGTGCTTTCCCGATGACCTCTTTGCTTGGGCTAGCCATTTGGGCTAGCCATTTGTCACGACTTGAAGCAGGGTGTCTGGCTCCTCCCTGGAACGTCTCCTTTCCATTTGCACCTCCTCCAGTCTTTCTGCTGAGACTCCTGGGTGGGGCTCCTTAGAGTCAAGCCCTCCGTGTATTTGGGATCTCACTGTTCGACACAGCAGCCGACACTGCAGTGGAACGTTCTATACCGCACCAGTCCACATTGTGTAGCTCTGATTAACTTCATAAATATGTGCTAAGCGGCCTCTGAGATCCAGGAGGAGGGAGTAATGGTGTACACTGATTGATTCTTCTAGAACACTTGAAAGAAATGGATAGTTGAGAAAAACTGTTTACTAAAAGATGTTCCCCGAAGGCTTTCTCTATGCTGATTACTGACTACCATTGCCTTTATATCGCTTGCTGAATTGATCTAGATACTGAATTTTTTTAAGACTACATCAATAAAGCTCAATTATACTGTCTTAGAGTTCTAATAAAACCTGTTTTAGTCATGGATTTCTTACTATTTTTTGAAATAAGACACATAGATCGTTTCTCTATATGATCACAATGGAAGGGTTCTTTGGCCATCTCAATATTTTTTGTACGTCCTGTCTGGTTTGATTCTTACATTTCGATTTTTTTTTTTCTTTTTTGGTTTTTTGAGACAGGGTTTCTCTGTGTAGCCCTGGCTGTCCTGTAACTCACTCTGTAGACCAGGCTGGCCTGGAACTCAGAAATCCGCCCCCCTCTGCCTCCCAAGTGCTGGGATTAAAGGCGTGCGCCACCACTGCTGGGCACATTTCGTTTTTAGAGACCTAAATATTGATGTTATCCTGGATTTTACAACCCTGGAGACCGAGAGTTAAATGCCAGTCCTTGGTTAAGAGCACTCTCTGCCCTCCTAGAGGACCTGTGTCCTATTCTGCACACCCACGGGGCGGCTTCCAAAGGCCTATAGCTCCAATTCCAGGGGGAGTACACTGCCTTCTGGCCTCTTCAGACATGGCATGCGTGAAGCACACAGACATACATGTGGGCAAAAACACTCACACCCATACTCTGATGCACCCACTTGGAGTACAGAGGGGGGAGGAGGAGAGAAGGAAGACCATAGGCATCACAGCCATCTTTGCTTCGACTTCTGCCAAGCACTAATACCTGCTATCTACACTCAGGAAGGAACTCCTGTCCTTAACATGACTGATTTTCCCAGTCTGGTTCCTGAGCTGACATTTCCTAGTCTGGTCTTTCTGACTCATCAGCGAGGGTACCTGAGCCAAAGCTCCTGTTGCTTTTAGCCCAGGAATGAGCAACAGCAGCCTGAGTTCCCATCTGGACCCCACAGAAGCGATAACCTCCAGGCACGATCCCGGCTGTTCTCCTAATCCTTTTTAGAGCAGAGTCAGTGTATCATTGCACGCTCTTAGTCCTTTTTAGAGCAGAGTCAATGTATCATTGCACGCTCCCAGGAGTTAGTCAGACTCTCTTCAGTGTTTCAGCCTCCCAGTGGTAGCTGAGTACAGGTAGAAGAGCAGACAAGTGGGTTTTTTGTTTGTTTGCTGTTTGAGACAGGGTTTCTCTGTGTAGTAGCCCTGGCTGTCCTAGAACTCACTCTGTAGACCAGGCTGGCCTCGACCTCAGAGATCCATCCGCTTCTGTCCCGAGTGCTGGGATTAAAGGTGTGTGCTCCCATGACCCAGCTCCGAGAAGTGTTTTGCATTCCCTTCCACCATCACATCTAACAACTTCTGTCCGATTTAGAAAAGTGTCGGATATTGAGATCAGGGCGACGACATTTTCTTGCAGTTAAAGTGAAAACAAATGAACCAACAAAATGTTCCACCCTAGACTCAGTGTCCTCTGCCAGCATGGTTGCTATATAAAAGAACAACTAAAGAAGTTATTGTGACAGTTGTCTCAGCAGATAGGACGGCTCCACGTCTTTAGCAAAACAGCTGACATTTCTTCTTCAGTGCTGGGGTTCATGTAGGCAAGTGTTTGCTGGTATATTCCCAGCAAGAATGAATATTTTCACTATGATCTGCTCGCCTGGGTCTAGGGTATGCCATGTCTGGCCCCAGCTTGCATCTGAGAAGCTGTGTGATGCCCTGGCTGCTCCCTTAGCAAGTTGTATTCTGAGCTGGGAGATGAGAGCAGGTGCATATGATGAGTTTCTCCCTTTGCTTGGGAGTCTCTTCCCTCGATCTTTTGCCGTAAGGTGAGCTTTAACTTTTCCCTTATGTCTTTCCCCATAGGCAAGAAGCGAAACCCTGGCCTTAAGATTCCGAAAGAAGCGTTTGAACAACCTCAGACCAGTTCCACGTAAGTTGGCTGGATGATGTTTCCGTTCGAGACACTTGTATTTTCTGTGCTTGCTGGGGGTGGGGGTGGGGAGCGGCTCCTTTTTGGACTAGTGAGCGAGATCTTTGGTTTGCACATGGCTGTTAGAAAATACAGCCCTTTGAGAGGAAAGTCCTGAGCTCAGTTCTCTGAGCTCTAAAACAGCCTTCTAGTTTGAAGGCAGTGTCTCAAATTACTAGCTGTGTGAGAGCTATATGCTACATGGGAGTTGAGATCCTATATATACCCATCAAGTTCTCCAGGTGTGGACTGGCTCAACATTTCCCTGTAGATACCAATGAACAGACAAATCCATGTGTTTATGTGTGTTGGGGGGGAGGGCAATACTCTTAAAATTGAGTTGAAACGGTAGGATGGTATTTGATGGCATTTTCACATTTAACCCTATCTATAGAAACAGAATAAGGTAAACGAATGCCTCTTGATTAGCTGAAGTTTTGGCCCAAAGCCCTAAGTGAGCTCAGGTCCTCTTGTATGTCTGTGAGGTTGGCTGTGTATCTCCCTTGCAGCTGGAGGTCTTAAGAATCAATGTTTCTGTGTCCGAGGAGTAGGGAATCCAAGACCATAAACCACAGTAGAAGCGCCGGAGTGGCCGAGCAAGTACAGATTGCTGAACCCTGAGTCTGGATGACCTCAATTCACTCAACCTCCTGGTAAAGGCAATCTGACCTTAGCTGTGACACAGCTTATCAGAAAGCACGCCCCCTAGTGTTAGGATGTGCTCATGAACATGACCAAGACTTTGCCCAGGAGAGAGAGGCCCTCACATGCCTTGCAGCAACAGAGACTTTCTAGGGTAGCTGAGAGACTGAATTCAGTTGGAATATTCCTGTCATGAAGATGTGTAGGCGGACATTCTTCCTCTCCCTACATAAATATCGGGTTTGTCTGAAGGGGAATTTTCGTCTGCATAGTTTGCTATTCTCTCCAATTGTAAATGTA
Organism: Apodemus agrarius; assembly: GCA_964023405.1. NCBI lineage: Eukaryota > Metazoa > Chordata > Mammalia > Rodentia > Muridae > Apodemus > Apodemus agrarius. The sequence goes on from OZ030015.1 coordinate 97,366,165, forward strand.
AAAAAAAAAAAAATGTGATCCTATTTCTTTAGCATTTCTCTCTGGCTTGTAGAGAGCTTGCAGTAAAATATGATGCTTCCTTGTGCTATCGGTGAAGGACTTTACGGGATTGCACTTTGACATGATTGTAGTTAGACGGGGTTGCAGAGGAATGTGCATGAAAATCCGGTATGCCCCTGGCCCAGTCTATAGACACCGGCTTGCCTGCTTGTTAACAACTTTATATAACTCTACAGTGTTCTCATAACCAAGGAAGCCACGCTGGGTGCAGATGAGAGAACTTGCTTGAGTTCACTAGCTATACAAGCACTTTGTGGGTGTGTGTGTATGTGTGTTTGAGCGATAGTACTATTTTATATTCTGACCAATTATATCTGAAGGACATATAGAGTTTCTCTGCATCTCTGTCAGCATTTAGAATTTCCATTGTTAGTATGTTTTTTTTAAAAAGTCTTTCTGTATAGTAATAGATGACTATAGCTTTATCTTGAATATCTCTAACAGTGAGTCATGTAGAAATATTTTAGACACCCCTTTTCCATTCACATACATTTCTCTGGTGAGGTGTCTGCACATGTCTTTTTTCTACAACCAAGTGCATTTTACTTATGTACGATGAAGCCATATACACAGAGTGCCAAACCCGTAGACTCTAGTAGAGAGCGTAGAATCACCTGGAGCTGGACTTACAGGTGGTTATCTGCCAGTTTTTAGGATCCCTGCACCCCGAAGAGCAGTGCACGTTCTTAACTGTTGAAGCCTCTCTCTATCTCTTGTCCATATTTTTGCCTACATCTTATTAGAGGATTGTTTTTATTTTTAATTTTTTTTTTTGTTAGCATTTTAAAGAAATGGGTTTCTCTTTGAAACTTTCATATACATATATGTATATCATTATATGTTGGTTTTTCTCACAACCTCCACTACCCTCTATGATTGACCTTTCTCTTTTTATTACCCCCTCTCGTGTGTGTGTGTGTGTGTGTGTGTGTGTGTGTACTCACCTGTGGAGGTCAGAGGGAATCAGTTCTCTCTTTCCACCATCCGGGTCCTAGATATTGAACTCAGGACCCCAGATTTGGTAAAGCCGAGATCATTCTCTACTGAGCTACCCTGCCTCCCTGTGACTGGCTGTTGAGTTATTTATATATTCTAGGCACAAGGACTTTCCCAGTTATCTCATTTGAAAATACTTCTTCCAGTGTGCAATTCATCTTTTTCATTCTTTCATTAGGACTTTTTTTTTTTTTTTTTACAGGGCAGAAAAATTTGATTTTGGTGGAATACTATTTATTTTTTTGATGTGTTTGTTTATTTTATGTATATGAGTGCATTAGACAAACCAGAAGATAGGATTGGACCCCATTACAGATGGTCATGATAGGCTTCTGTAATACACACACATACACACACACACACACACACACACACACACACACACACACACCTACATGTACACACACATACATACACAAACATATATCCCAAAGTTACGTTGGCTCTTGAAAGAGTCTTGTCTTTTCTTGTTAGCTTTAGAATAACCTTGTCCTTGTTCATAAAGACACTGGCTGACATCTTCCTTTCTTTCTTTCTTTTTTTCTTCCTTTCTTTTTTTCTTCCTTCCTTCCTACCTTCCTTCCTTCCTTCCTTCCTCTTTTTTTTTGTTTTGTTTTTTTCGAGACAGGGTTTCTCTGTGTAGCCCTGACTGTCCTGGATGGAACTCACTCTGTAGACCAGGCTGGCCTTGAACTCAGAAATTCACCTACCTCTGCGCCTCTGCCTCCCAAGTGCTGGGATTAAAGGCATGCACCACCACTTCCTCGTGTGACATTCTCTTAGGAGTTAAGTTTAACTAAGAAGTCAACTGAGACAGAGTTGATATCTCTTTTATACTGAGCTGCTAGTGCAGGACCGTAATACATTTCTTGAGGTATTTAGATTTTTCTTTCATCTGCTTCCTGTGTGTTAGGATTAAAGGTGTGCACTATCAACAAGTTTGTTGATTTCCTTAACACAATTTGATTGATTGCTTTTTTTGCTTTCAATGTTGTTGTTTCCCACCCTTTTAAAATATGTTTTCCTGAAGCTATAGTCTTTGTCTTGTCTTTTGTTCTGAGATAGAATCTCACTTGCAACCCTGTCTGGCCTGGCACTTGCTATGTAGACTAGGTTGGCTTTAAATTTATGGAGATCCAACTGCTTTTACCCCTGCAGTGGTAGGATTAAAGGTATGCACTTCCATGCCCAGCTCCTAAACTTATATTCTGATATTGAGCTGAGCATATAATCCAGTGTTAAGGTACTTGCCTAGCATGTGAGGCTTGACTTTAGATTATATATAATATATATGTAATATATTATATATATGTGTGTACATATATATGCATATATGTATATGTGTAAATGTATATATTATATCAACCACTCAGCTGCCTTATAATTCCTTTCTTTAAATTTTTTATTTTTTACCTGTTTCCAAACATTTGTCAATTTTCTGTGTTTTGAAAGCAAACCCAAGGACAGAAGTGGTTTCTAGTCTGTTTCTTCTTGGAACAGAGCATACTTTTAAGATACAGGTTTGTTCCACTGTTGTACAGTCAAGAACATGGTTTTGCTGGACTTCAGCATTTTTGCTCGTAGAGTCTTCTCATTACTGAAGCTTAAATTTACCTCCAAGCCTAGAGCTTCTGCATTTTGTAACGTCTGATATTGAATAGAGACAAGTACCGTTTATACCCCTCCCCTTCCTGCCGCGCTGGGGTAGAGCCAAGAGCCTGGAGTGCCATTCCTTAGCTCACCCTGTGTGGATTCATTGCAGGTTCATTCCTGAGTCACTGTCTTTGCCTCTGGTTTCTGAGTTGTCGCTTCCGTTGCCTGGTAGTAACTAGTTCAAATTCAAGTCTATGCTAATAATTAGCAGTCCATTTGACCTTGATAAGTCATTTGGTATGTGTGTCAGGGAGTTTTTCTTATCCACTTGGGAAGTGAAAAGGTATTCAAGGGTCAGGTGCTGTACGCAGAGTCCTTCAGCATAGTTTCATGATCAGATTCTAAGCGTCTCCTGCTGAATACCTTAGTTTAGGCTGGATTCCTAGTTGCAGCAAGCTTAAGTTTCTTCTTCAAAAGATTAGGACCAAAGGAGGAGACCATTATTAGATTAGGAACCCTCATCTGTGGCCCAGGTCTTCAGCTATCATAGTAGCTGCTCAGTGAAAGGTCCCTGCAAATTGTTCAGTTTCACGGGGCGTAGCTTTTAGGTATGCGAGCTGGTATATAAAGCTAGAGATACCAGAAGCTCCGGGCTCTTCTTAGCTATAGGCGAGATCAGACCTAATAGTTCTTGGTTAATAAATGAGAATCCTTGACCTTTGTAGTGAGAATTCATCATGGTAGAGCACTGGGTCCTTATCTTATTGAAGAACCTTAAATCATTTTATGTCTTTTGATGTTAATCCTTCCCACTGAAGTGGAGACACAGCACTCTGAGTATCACAAAAGGTAAAGAAGCTGTTTTATATAAATGTCTCTGACCCAGGTGGGTCCTTAATAGGATAAACAAACAATGCATGTAATGTATCCAGTGAGCTGATTACCTGCATAGCAGGCCGGTGTTTAACAAAATAAATGAATAGCACGTATAACAGCAAACTGATTCTTTGCATGCAGTTGTAGATAAATAAATAATTGTCAAACTAGGCCATCACTGGTATTTGCTGGTTGTCTTAGGCAACCTTTGGAATACCTTTGGTCTTCCAGGGAAAGAATTTTCTACTGAATTTGGTTCTTTCCCCTGAGGAATAAAATGTTGAATAATTGACAAGAATGTCCACCCATGGCTTTAGCCTTCTGTGGCTAACCATGGCCACCCCAGGCAAATTAATATGTTCAACCCTGGATATGAGGAGCACAGCGTCAGCTAATCCACCCTTAGCTCTCAGGCTTGGCCTCATCCTTTGATGCTTTTGGCAGACCTGATGAACCCAGAGGCCTGAGGCTCGGGTGGATTAGTCATTTTCATTAGAAGCCTGAGTATGCGGAACTCATCCCTTGATTCGGTCTGATTTACATGGGAATCATGGAGTGGGAAAGGCACGTTATGCAGCTTTTTTTTTTAACTTCTTTCTTCTCTTCCTTCTCCTTTGGTTAAGGCTGAGGATCGGGTGACACGAGTTTTATACTGAGTGTAGCCATCAATTATGTTTCTTCATAAAAATCACCAAACTTTTCTGGTGTGCATTTTTCTTCATTTAGAAAATGGCACCATGTCCTATAATGTTGCTGTGAAATATAAGCAGAGATCAGAGTCAGGGGCAGCAAGCATTTGGTAAAGCCAGAGAGTTAAGTCTTCTGTGCTTCAGTGGCATCGACTGTATATTCTTTGTTGGTTATTCTTACAGAACATTGTGGAATCATTAAATATATGAAAGACTTTCATAGCTGGCTGGGCCATAGGTGGTGGTTTGCAAGCACCATGGTTTCGAATAGAAGATTTGATCTGGAAGAGGCCCTATCCAGTGATCTCACTGGTTGGCAAGAAAATAGAGGTAGCCCAGATATTTAGTGACCTTTCTTTTTCCTCCATAGCTTTACCAAGGAAAAGTGTCAACGGCTTGGTTCAAGTTACATTTGTCTTCCTTTTTAAGGGCCATTGCAATTAGTGGAACAAATTGTAACAACTAAGGAAAAACAGCTTTGACTGTTTTAGGAATGAGAAGTTAGGGGTATGATTTCTTACTTCTCTTGCAGAGGACCTGAATTTTGTTCCCAGCACACATGTTGGGTGGCTCACAATCACCTGTAATTCCAGTCCCAGTGGATCTGGTGCCATCTACTGGCCTCTACAGGCACCTACAATCATGTGTGCCTACCCACACACGGAAGTACACACACACACACACACACACACACACACAACTTTAAAAACTGCAAATAAATCTTTAAAAAAGAATGAGAAATTAGGGTGTAGCAACTCAATTCTCCTAGAAGGCTTTTCTGAAGACAAATTGCCTGCTTAGAAACAGGACACACGTGGGCATCATGATAGTGTAGCACTCCTCTCCCAGTCTGTCTCATGCTTCGAGTTAGCCTAGGAAAGCTTCCAGTGCTCTGCCAAGCTGAAATGCTGTTTGAAGTAAGGGAGGGCTTGCCCTAAAAGTCTCAGGTTGACAGGCACATTTTTGTTTCTATGCCTCCTTTACCTTCATTATTTTATTTGTGTAATTGGTTTCAGCAGAATAGATAAAACCATAATACACAAGGAGAAAATGAACACCCAGCAAGTGTCCCGATTGCCTTTCTGTTTCTGTGTGATAAATACTCTTAGGGGAGGAAAGGATTTATTTGGATTATACCTCCAGGTCATGGCCCATCGCTGAGGGAAGACAGGATAAGAACTGGACCAGGAACTTGAAAGCAGGAATTCTAGAGGAACTCTGCTCTCTGGCTCAGCCACAGCTCATGCTTATATAAACTTCCTTATATAACCCAGGTCTATGCGAATAGGAATGGCACCGCCCATGGTGGGCTGGGCCCTCCTACGTTAATTAGTAATCGAGACAGTTCTCCACAGGCATGCTAACAGGCCAATCTGCTCTAAGCAATTCCCAAATCTATGCTCTACACTCAGATGACAGTAGGCTTGTCAAGTCCACAGTTCCATCTAACTAGGGTGGCGAGTGATCCTTCCTCTCTCCCCATTTCGTCTTCACTTCTTCTCCCCTTCCCTCCATTTTTCTTTATTCCATTCTGCATAGTTCTGGCACCAACGTGCATCCAAGAAGACGCGAATTGCTAGGGTGTCTGTTCTTTGCTAGGGAAGCGCCAATGCCAACGTTGCCTGTCTTCTTCTGCTGCTTGTTCTGTTTGCTTGATCATGTCATGCACCTGTGTCTTGGCATCTCTTATTTTTGCTGCCTTTATTTTGAGAAGGTACCCCTCTCCCGTTCGCGGTGAGGTGCCCAGCCAGAGCCAAACTACTGTTCTCTTCGGCTGATTTCTACCAACCCAGAGCACAGATAATAAAAACCAATGCCCAGGAGGAGACCATGGAAACACAAAGTCAGCAAACCTCTGGCTCCTGAGACAATCCTGGAATAGAATGTTCCCTATGTACAGAAGAAATGTCACTGGACTTGGGCCTGTGGATAGGAAAGTATGCTGAGATGGTAGTCAGGAGACCTGAGTTCTTTTTAGTCAGGAACAAGTCATCTGGCCTCCCTAGACCTTTTGGACATCCAATGAAGCAGGGAGGGTGTGACCTAGTATTTTGGAGTTCTTGTTTTGTAAGAATTGTGTAAGTTAAAACAACATTCCAGTTTTAAAAAAAAATTATGGAAACAAATGGTAAAAATAATTGAACATGTTGGTACTCTTGAATGAAAGAAAGCATTAAAAGTGTATCACCATAGCATTATTGTCTGTGTCAGGGCTACTTAACCTTTCTTTTCCACTCATGATATGTTTTTGGTCAACGAATTTTAAAATATAACCTCATGTATATGGGTATTTAAGAGGAATACATATCAGAAGTCTACTGATAGTAAATCCTAAATAATTTCATTTTAAGGTAATTCCTTGGCATATGTATGACTCAGCCATTTATGCATATTAAAGCAAATTTGCATATTAACGAAACAGATGTGCTTGCTTGTTTTTACATAAACAATTTAATATAGTGGCTGAATATTTGACCCGGCAGTATGCAGAATGTCTTAAGTGTTTCTCTGAGTTGATCTGTGTTTTTATCTCATAACCGTCAATACCAAGAATGCCACTTGGTATAACTAGATATTGCAGAACAGCAAGAGTCAGGGACATTTTAGACATTGTTCGAAATTCTGTCCTAATCCCAAGTCAAGATACACTTCACAGTGGGACTTAGGTCAGCATGGCAAACAGCAGTTTTCAAAATTAAAGATTCCAATGTGATGCATACCACTCAGGTACTTAAACACCAAGCGATGTTGGTACGGTGATACGGAAGCCTTGTTTTTCATAACGGAACCATTACGAAGCAGAGAGGTTTGTATGCCTAGTGAATCACATCAACAATCCTATGCAGTAGTCTGTAGCTGCGTCCAGGGTCCTTCATGACACTGACGTGTCATGGCATGTGACAGCTCATGCTGTGGGAAGGATGCATATATGTCCTGCGCTCAGAACCGAGGCTGCAGAGAGGCCGTCCCATGCAGCACAGGTGAGTGCCGCCAGAATCCAATCCGTTTCCCTCTGGCTTTGAGTTTGGGATTGACTTTTGGTTGTTCAGAAAGCTTTTCCTGCTATCAGGTTTTTTTTCATAACCACCACAGTTATACAGTGCAGGTCAGAAGCCGTGATTTCAGAAGCTTTGTTCTCTGTGACACTCACGCATTTACTGTAGGTTTTTGCTTGGAATATCTCGATTAATACCACTAAGTATATGTACCCCTATCTCATGTTAGAGAAGAGTGAGATACTCTTGAGAGATGGTGTGAGTGAAACCCAAATGCATTTTATTTCAAGCCCCGCCCTCTTCCCATCGTCCCTCTGTTTGACTGTGAACTTGCACCAGTTTCCTTAGAGCACAAATCCATCAGCTGACATATTTGGGAAGGACACAGTTGACTGGATATCTCACACTGCTTCCTTTATCCCTTATTTTTCTTAGGCCGCCTCGGGATTTAGACTCCAAGGCTTGCATATCTATTGGAAACCAGGTGAGAAAAGTTACATCATATCCATTGGCCCTTTGATCACTCCATATGCACAATTCCCCACTGGATGCTGAAAAATCTGTCCCCTGTGGTGGGATGTCAGGGCACTGGCTAAAAAAGGGTGCTGAATGCAAAGGGGACTGACTCCTTTTGCTATTTGAATCTTGAATCGTAATTAAGTGATTGTGATCCCCAAGGAAGGCATCTGAGTACAGTAGATACTTCTCTTGGGAAGGTGTTTCTCAAAGACACACGGGTCTGGTTGACATTAGCCAGCCGTAGATTCTAAGGAGCTGCAGTGTTGATAGATTCAGAGGCACAGTTTGAAAGTTGAGTTGGGTGGCATTGTCTATTCCTGGGGACAAGCAGGTAGCCTCCCCCGGGATCCTGAACATTTCCTGGTGCTCCTGACATTGAGTGGCACCTTGACCTGTTAAAAGGACTTGAGGCCGAGCTATACCGGAAGGAAACCGATAAAGCTTAGCCTGCTTGGTGTCCTGTTTAGAACTCACTTTTCTCCTGGTGTGACTACCTTTCCTCCTTGCAGAACTTTGAGGTGAAGGCAGACGACCTGGAGCCGATAGAGGAGCTGGGGCGAGGTGCGTACGGGGTGGTGGAGAAGATGCGTCACGTGCCCAGCGGGCAGATCATGGCGGTGAAGGTAGAGTTGACATTCCGCAAAACGTTTTATTTCTTCAGTGTATGTGCTTGCCCGTCTCGACTGTGAACTGGCCCTTTTTACAGAAGCAAAGGAACACGCAATAGTATAAAACAAAGAAGCTCTTTTTTTTTTTTTTTTTTTTTTTTTTTTTTTTTTGTGGATCTTGAACTTTGAGGAAGGTGCTCTGTTGGCCCGAATCATATCTACTTCATGTTTATTTTCTAAGTCTTCCTTGCCTCTTACTTTTAGTTTTTAAAGGGTTTTTTTTTTTTTGAGAGATAGAGATAGAGAGAGAGGGAGGGAGGGATAGAGAGGGAGAGAAACGGAGGGGAGGGGGGGGTCTATGTCCATGGGTACAGATACATCATGAGGGCAGAAGAGGACATTAAGTCCCCTGGAGCTGGAATTATAGACAATTGTGAACCATTTGATCTGGGATTCAGGAACTGAATTCTGGTTCTCTAACAGCACAGTGTATGCTCTTAACCCCCGAGACATCTCTCTGGGCCCTACTACTGTGTAACTAATTACACTTAAAATGATTTATAGTACTTTCAAAACCCCATCTAATACCAATCCAAGAAAAATTTCCTTGATTATATCAAAGTGTTGTTATTCTGTTGTTGTTTTTATAAAATCAGACTCCAAACAGAAGGCTCTGTCATGGCACACTGTGCTGCTTTAAAAGAACCATCCCTTGAAAAATCAAGAAGCAAAAACTGAGAAGAAAATTGTCAATATTTGTAGGGAAAGAAGGGGAAAATGTATCTAGTGTGGATTACGTAGAGTTTGAGCTAAGAGCAGAAGTTTGGGGTCAGCCTACATGGTTTAAGTGGATTCTGTGTAGTCTAGGGGTGACCTTAGAATGTGGGAAGCTTTGTGTCCAAATGACAGCACTTTATGTCAGAGACACAATCATCTGTGCCTTTTGTCATCCAAATTCATCCCGGAATGAATTCCTAAATCATACCTAAGGGTGACTATAACTATAGTAGTTCAAGGGTCCCCCAAAGTGGGGATTTTCACCTTTTTCTGCTATTTTATTTTTCTTTGAAAGATCTATTTATCTTATCTTAATTGTATGTGTATATATATTTGTGTGTGTGTGTGTGTGCTCACGCCTGACTGCATGTATGTGCACCATGTGTGTGCAGTGCCTACAGAGTCCAGTAGAGGACATCAAATCTCCTGGAACCAGAATTACAGACAGTTGTGAGCTGCCATGTGGATGCTGGGAATTGAACCTGGGTCCTCTGGAAGAGCAGCCAGTGCTCTTAACTGCTGAGCTGTCTCTCCAGCCCCAGCTATTCTCTTTTCCTAAATGGTTTGGACCCAGGTAAGCAGAGAGTAATTACGGTTATCACATTTTGCATCGAATAGACATAAACATTAAACGAGGTTGCTTTCGCAACTCTGAAATGCTTTCCCGAATTCTTGCCCATTCTCTGACATATACTCCACGTTTTGCTTCTAAGCAGGAGCTGGTCAGGAGGCCACATGGTCAGCCATCTTCGTTATCTTTTCATTTGTTCAAATAGCTCCTGTTTAGAGATGCTGGGGGTAGGTTTCTGCCAACAGTGTGAAGTTTGATTCTGTTGTTAGGATGGGGCTTCGGTGGGTCCCTGCTTCTTCAGGTGACTCTTCCTCAGAGTGGTAACTGTATGGTTTTTGATCTGTGTTTCCATTCAGCGGATACGGGCCACAGTTAATAGCCAGGAGCAGAAACGGCTGCTGATGGATCTGGATGTCTCCATGAGGACAGTGGACTGTCCGTTTACTGTGACCTTCTACGGCGCACTCTTCCGGGAGGTAAGTGGCCCTTCAGGCCAGTGTCCAAGGAACAATGATGATAGAGCTTCTGATCTCATAGCCTCACTCCTCTGCCGGGTGGGCTGCCCTTTGGAAATAGTTGTATTTGCTTTTAAATGGTTTTGAATCTGGAAGAGAAACCATCCCTTTCTTTGAAAAGCTCAAACAAGAAATAGCCTTTTGGGAAAATGGTTGGTTTTTTTTTTTTTCTTGTTCTTGTCTCCCTCCTCTTTGACAAACCTTGGACTGATTGGTCTCCAGGGCGACGTGTGGATCTGCATGGAGCTCATGGACACGTCACTAGATAAATTCTACAAACAAGTTATTGATAAAAGCCAAACAATTCCAGAGGATATCTTAGGAAAGATAGCAGTTTCTGTGAGTATCTCATGAACCCTACCTACTCAGGGAGAACTGGAGAAGTCCAGGCTTTGTGTCTTTGCCTAATAACTACCATGTAACACATATCTGTGGGGTACTGTGTCAGCGGGAGGCTAAGCAAATGCTTTTCTTACCAAGGTCAGTGTAGTACACACAGCCATTGACCTGGTTTGAGAAACCATGCCGAATGCTTCTATTTTAGTTTTGTTTCTTTGGCTGTGATAAAACAAAACATACACACGTGCATACACACACACACACACATACACACACACACACACACACACAAAAAAAAAAAACCAAGACCCCCAAACCCCAAAACAAACACAAAACAACAAAACCCCGACAAAAGCAAACCTAAGGTAGAAAGGGTTCCTTTAGCTCACAATTCTAGAGGAGTCAAGGCATGAGGGACTCAAGTAGCTAGTCATATTACATCCATGCATAGAGCACTGACTTAATGCATGCCTTTTGCTTTCTCTATTCTTTTTTTTTAATTTTTATTTTCTATATTCTTTGTTTAACATTCCAAAGACTTTCCCCTTTCCCAGTTCCCCCCACCACCAAAATAATTATTTTATGTATGTGAGTACATTGTCTCTCTTCAGTCACACCAGAAGAGGGTATTAGATCCCATTACAGGTGGTTGTGAGCCGCCATGTGGTTGCTGGGAATTGAACTCAGGATCTCTGGAAGAACAGCCAGTGCTCTTAACTGCTGAGCCATCTCTCCAGCCCCTATTTCTTTTTCTTTCTTTCTTTCTTTTTTTTTTGCTTTCTCTATTCTTATGCAATCTAGAATCTACTACCTAGAGAATGGTACCGCCCACAGTGGGCATGGTCTTCCCACTTGAATGAACAGATCAAGACAGTCTTCAACAGACAAACCCACAGGCCAACCCGATCTAGACAATCTCTCTTTAGATTCTCTTTCAAAGTGACTCTGGATTGTGTCACATTGACAATTAAACTGACTGCCATGGGTTCCACACTCTTATTCATCATCTTTGACCTATCACTTCTACATCTGAGTACATATTGTAGTTCAAAATGTTTTTTTTTCTTAAAAAAGATTTACTTTATGTATATGAGTACAGTGTGACTGTCTTTAGACACACCAGGAGAGGGCATGGGATCCCATTACAAATGGTTGTGATCCACCATGTGGTTGCTGGGAATGGAACTGAGGACCCCTGGAAAAGTAGTCAGTGAGTAACCACTGAGCCATCTCTTGAGCCCTAATGTTTTCTTATGGAATTAGACAAGGCAACCTTAAGGGCTACCAAGGTTCAAGAAGGTGGAGGAAAATGATGGTTAAGAGAGCTGAAGGAGCTCTTCAAGATACAATCTTACAATTGTATCCGTTCCTAGATACAATCTTACAGTTGTATCCCTTCTTAGATACAATCTTACAATTGTATCCCTTCTTAGATACAATCTTACAATTGTATCCCTTCTTAGATACAATCTTACAATTGTATCCATTCTTAGATACAATCTTACAATTGTATCCATTCTTAGATACAATCCTCCTTGGTAGAGGCACGCAATTTAGGTAACTTCCTGTTGTTTTCCCCATTAGGGCCACTACTACTTGAGAAAAATCACTCATTCAGCAACCTTAAGCAGGGAGCATTAATAAAATTGAATACACTTAGCATTCAGCTTCTTTCCGGTGATGGGCTCAATAAATTGACTCTGTTTCTCTTGCAGATTGTAAAAGCATTAGAACATTTACACAGTAAGCTCTCTGTTATCCATCGAGGTAAGCATGTGTAGAGCTGTCTTGGCAGTTGCTTTTGCCAAGTTCATTTCTTTTTCCTGGTGTCTCCTTTCCTTTCCTACTTTTCCCTGAGTGTATGGGGGTGGGGAAGATTCAGGCAGAAGAGCCCAAGGGTTTTCTTTTGGGATTGTAGAAAAAAATGTAAGAAGTTGCCTTAATTTTCTATTACTGTAACAAATCACTCGACACAATCAACCGATGAAGAGGAAGTTTATTTTGGATTAGTCTGGGGTTTACCACCCTTGTTGCATTTTGGCCAGTAATGAGGTGGTACAAGATGGTGGGACTGTGTAGTAGAGGAAGCTCATTCACCTTATGGCCAGGAAAGAAACAGAGATGATGTGACAGGTATCCCATAATCCCCTTCAGTCTCCAGTGATCTAAAACATCCCTCCAAGTCCCACCTGTTAAAGGTTTCAGCCTTACCTGATAGGGCTAAACTGAGAACTAAGCCTGTGTAGCATCTGGATTTTTGGAAGGTGTTTAAGATTCAGGCTATAAGTGTGGCCTTTCTTTACCTTGGCTGAGACTATAAGAACAAATGAATTTTATATTATACCTAAACTGAATGGAAATCCACCAAGGAGAGCTATGGATAGCACTGAGAACTTGAAAGCACCTGAGAGAATGCCCCAGCCTGTGCTGGGTATCCAGCATGAGGAGGTGATTAATTAGATGAATTGGAACCTGCATCTGCACAGGATCTCCAGATGTGTCTGTGCAGGTGTAGTGTGGAAATCTCCAGAATAAAGCAGAGCTTTTCCAGGCTGCAGGAAGTAGGAAAAAAAGAATTACCTCTTTTAGTTTTCCTTCTTTTAAACTACCCTTCCTCTTCTCCTGTTAGCTCTTTATTTTCATTTGTTTTTATTTGTGTGAGTGCATGCATGTTTGCATGTGTGCATGTGTGTGTGTGTCTTTCACATGCATACATGTATGTGGGAGTACTCATTGTGCACACATGTAGAGAAGGTTCTTGCTCTGTCACTCCCTGCCTCATTTCTTTGAGACAGGATCTCACACAGAAGCATCAGGCAAACCCCAGTGATCCTCCTGTCTCCCCACAGAACTGGGTCAGTGGTGTGTATCACCATGGTTAGCTTTTAATGTGGGTTCTAGGGATTGAACTCAGGTCCCTCATGTTTGCACAGTGTTGGTGTGTGTGTGTGTGTGTGTGTGTGTGTGTGTATGTGTGTGTGTGTGTAGGTGCCCAGCCATTCTCAGCTCTGTCATATATTCGTCCAGTTCTTCATCAATCTAATCTATTAATGTAGAGCCCACGGAGGCCAGAAGAGGGCGCTGGTCTCCTGGAGCGAGAGTTACAGCCTGTTGTGAACTGCCTGATGTGGATGCTGGAGTCAGAACTTGGGTCCTCCAGAAGAAAGGCAGGTTCTCTAGCTGCTGAGGCATCTCTGTAGCCTCTAAAGTCACCTCTAAACATCCTCAGACAGATGTTTTTAATAATGTTAAGAAGACCTAAGAGTCATCTTAGGAAAATGTATCCTGTAAAAATTCCATATAGGGATCCTCGATAAATCGATAAAGCGATGACTAGAAAAACCTCAACCAAACATCCTAGAAATAGGAAAGCACTTTAAATGGAAGTAGTATCAAGAAAAAAAGAGGAGCTAGTTATGGCTGGAAGGTTCTAGACAGAGACAGCTTGCACTTTGTGCATTAAGTGTGTTTTTGAGGGAATCAATAGAGGCATGGGCACCAAGGACTGTGTTTGGGGTAATTCTTACACTGTGAACTTAGATATGGTGTAAGTTGTCCTGTACAGCATACCTGCCCTTGTGAGCATTACTTGGTAGCAGTAAAGCTGGGAAAAATAAGAGTGTGGTGTATCAGCAGGAAGTGGACTAGAGATAAGAACAAATATACAGATTATCTGTAATTGTGGAAGTCATTTGAACATTTTTTCTTCAAAGTATGGAAGTATTTTTTTTACTAGAGCTATGGAAATAATAAAAATACTATGGAAATAATAAAAATAATAAAAATATACAGATTATCTGTAATCGTGGAAGTCATTTGAACATTTTTTCTTCAAAGTATGGAAGTATTTTTTTTACTAGAGCTATGGAAATAATAAAAATACTTGTCATGTCATTCAGTTTAAGAGAAAAATAGTAAGGGGATAAATTAACATATTTTATTTTTTAATTTAATTTTATTTTTATGGAATAGGGTTTTCTGTAGCCCAGGATGCTCTCAGACTTGCTATGGAGCTAAACGATCCTCCTGCCTCTGTCTCAAAAGTTCACTGAGGATAAACCTATTCTTTTTGTTCGCTGTCCTTTGTGGAAAGAGTCTCAGAGGGCACCCGTTTAGTGAACTTTCTACCTAATTCCACCACCTCTAGAATAGCAACAGTTCATCTTTTGGGGCACATCAGTGGGTGGGCTATGTTTTGCTAACCCGAGGGGTTCACTTACTACCTTCTTCAGTGACCTGCCCATGTTTGAGCAGGCCTGGGTTTATAACGTTTTGTACTGTGGTGGCCTCTGATGAGTCTCTTAGAGAGGTTTCAGTCAAAATGCGATGCTGCGATCACACTGGTATATTGTTGTGTTTTCATTCTCTGCCTTTTCATTCTTCAGCCTTGGACTTTCACAGGAGGTATTCAGTAGAGCACTGTGTGTGTGTGTGTGTGTGTGTGTGTGTGTTGTACCCTATGTGACTGTGGGTGCTTACATGCCACCACTTTCTTGTAGAGGTCAAAGGGCAACCTCGGGTGTAGGTCTTTGCCTTTTACCTCATTTGAGACAGTACCTTGTTGGTCATTGCTGTGTACATAGTGTTAGCTGACTGTCTCTCCCTTCTCCATACAAAAATGCTAGGATTACGTGTGCCTGCATGCACACTCACACACACATAGTACCCTGGGCTTTTTTCACAGGTGCTGAGTATTTGAATTTAGGTCACTATGCTTGGATGACAAATGCTTTTTTACCCATTGGGCCATCTCCCCAGCCCTCATAGATCGCTTTGGTTTAATAATAGTATTGTTTTTTCTTTTTAAAATTCTTACTCCACATATGGAAGCAATGAGATAAGATAAGCAAAGGAGACAGGTTTTCCCATTTTGAGATTCACAGTCCTGAAACACACAGGCAAACCGTGAAGAATTAAAAGCCCAAACTGGAGAGGAACGCGCTGCTGCGCGCAGCTGTGAGTCAGGGTCGGTGGTGAGCACAGACAGCCCCGCAAGGCAAGTGGGGAGTCTAGCGCCCTCTAGTGGTGAAGAAGTAAATTCCCATTCTTTCCTTCAGACGTCAAGCCTTCTAACGTGCTCATTAACACACTGGGCCAAGTGAAGATGTGTGACTTTGGAATCAGTGGCTACCTGGTCGACTCTGTTGCTAAGACGATCGATGCGGGTTGCAAACCATACATGGCTGTAAGTACCAGCATGTAGCGTGCGTGTGTGCGCACGTGCGTGCGCCGTGTGCTTGTTTGAGAAATGCACCTGCTTGCAAAACCAGGCAGGAAAATAAGAAGTGCATGCCTATGTCAGAGAATTGGAATGAACCCCAGATTTGAGAAAAATTCTGCCTTGTCTCATTTTCTTAAAGGTTTTCGGTCAGAAATCATTCTGACTTGCTCTAAATATTGTTGCCATCCTTTGAGTTTGCTGAAACAAAATACCATAAACTGGACACCTTATAGAACACAGTTTTGTTTTTTAAAGAACTTACATCTTTTTTTTTTTTTTTAGATATTTACTTATTTAATGTATGTGAGTACCCTGTTGCTGTCTTCAGACATACCAGAAGATGGCATTCGATCCCATTACAAATGGTTTTGAGCCATTATGTGGTTGCTGGGAATTGAACTCAGGACCTCTGGAAGAGCAGTCAGTGCTCTTGACCACTGAGCCATCTCTCCAGTCCCACAGTTAGCTTTTTTTTTTTTTTTTTTTTTTTTTTTTTTTTAAGAATGAGTATTTTGCTCTGGGAAGTCCAATATCAAGATGCTGGAAGACCTGGGGTGTGGTGAGGGCCTGCTTCTCTACCTTATTTGAGGCTCCTGGTTGCATCCTCAAGTGGTGGAGGGAGCAGCCGATCTCTCTGAGGCTTCTTTTATGAGGATACTCACCTCATTCGTGAGGAACTTACCTCAAATCCACAGCCATCTTATAGAAATAAGACTTCCTGTTAGGGTCACAGGTGGGAAAGATTTTTAAAAAAATTTTTTACAAAGAATTTTTATTTATTATATTTTTATGAGTACACTGTAGCTGTCTTCAGACACACCAGAAGAATATGGTTTTAACGTGTACATTTTGCGATGACACAGAGAGGAAAACCATAGCATATCTATTCCCTTTCGGAATTAACTCGAAGGGACCTGTTATTTGAAAATGCATGTAAGTCCTGGGCACTGGCACTCGGTTTTACACACGGACTCACACCAGAGTATTAGCTTGATCACTAAGGACGGAAGACTAGGGAGAACTTAAATTCCTTACACAAGCAGTTCTGGTTGGCAGAGTGCCCAGCTGGAGGAACACATTTACCTAGGAAGGGACTTGTGTTTGGGATTGTCCATGTTTGAGGAAAATCCCTGAGGTCTCTTAACATCAGACGGTAGCTATGAACTTCTGCAGGCTGTTGTGGGTTTTGAGCTGTTGATATATTTTTTTTTTACCAGGGATGATTTTAATGGATAGAGAAGCTTTTGAGCCGGGCGGTGGTGGCGCACGCCTGTAATCCCAGCACTCGGGAGGCAGAGGCAGGCGGATTTCTGAGTTCGAGGCCAGCCTGGTCTACAGAGTGAGTTCCAGGACAGCCAGGGCTACATAGAGAAACCCTGTCTCACCTCCCCCCCCCAAAAAAAAACCCAAAAACTGAGAAGCTTTTGAATGTGTACCCTTGTTTTTCTTAAGGCAATTAAGATTTGTTATGGAGGATCTGAATTCTTTGCTGCCTCTAAGAAAAGGCCACTATAGAGAAAGAAAGTCCAGTGGAGACATTTCGTAGCTTGTGATTAGCCAGTCTTTTGGCCTGGGAGGCACATTAACAGAGTCACATAACTCACACGGCGAGTGGTGCTGTCTCCTCTGAGTGTTTATTGAACTACGTGGCATCGCCACCGTCTTTCCGTTTCTTAGCTGTCTGTCTGTCTCCTTTCCAGCCTGAACGAATAAATCCAGAGCTCAACCAGAAGGGGTACAGCGTGAAGTCTGACATTTGGAGTCTGGGCATCACCATGGTAACCTACGATCATCATTGTGGGCGATGAGGTTTTGAGCGCACACCTGGATGGGGTGGGCTTTGGGGACCCAGAGGCAAATGCCCTTGACAGCACACTCAGGCACCCTTTTCTGTTCCAGATGGCAGGTTATTTTCCAGGGCTGATTGATTGTTGGCAGTACTGTACAGTGGAAACTGTACAGTGAGATCTGGCAGTCCAAATTCTCCTCCCTTTTTTGACTTTTACTAGCCATAGGACCTTCCAAAACTCATGCATTCTCACGGACGATCTTTCTGATAGAAAGGGGATTGATAGCATTTTTGAAGTTGTGGTTAGGATCAAGACAGGAAGCTTAAGTTACAAAACGAGGACAGCAGAAGCAGCAAAACAAGACAAAACAAAAGAAAACAAGCAAACAAACAAACAAACAAACAAAAAAACCCTCTCCCTGCTAATGTGTATGGGCCCTGATAGGCCAAATGTACTAGGCTGTGTATTTTAATATTTTTGAGATCAGATCTCATGTAGCCCAGACTGTTGTCAAAATCTCTATGTGGCTCAGGATGACTTTGAGCTTCTGCTCCTCCTCCTCTCTCCACTCCCAAAGTCCTGGGTCCGCAGACATGCACCACCATGCTTGGATTGCTTCCATGCTCAGACCGACCCCTGCATTCATGGCCGATATGCTAGCACCCTGCCAGCTGGGCAGTGTCCCAAGCTCTGCGCTGACCATCTTCACGGTGGAAGTTCTGCATGTTGAAGTTAGATCTGTCCTTGGAACATGATAATGGATAGTGTACTTTCCCAAGCACGGTCCTATGGCCACACAGCCAGTGCCTTATCTGTAACCTCTGTGACTGTACATTTTTAGTATATCGCTGAGGTCTGGAATTACCCACGGTGGTCCTGGCTACCGCCCAGGACCAGCAGCTGATTATATCCAGTGAGTTATTCCATGTCCCTGCCCAGCAAACATGTGATTCTGTAACAGTAGAGTGGCCTTTACTCAAAGTCCAAAAAAAGAACAGTCATTGGGTCCTGGGTAACTTTTTTTTTTTTTTAATTTCCATTTCACCAAGAGACCTGTAGGTGGCAGCAGAGTCACAGTGCTGCCAAAGTCTTTAAGCCATTCCTGCTCTGGCCAGATATTTGAAAAACTGGTTATTTCCTGTGTTGAACTTTCACGCTCTTGGCTGATAAGTTTTTATGAAATAGGTCCGGGTGTTATCAAGGGACTCATTTATTTAGGTAGGTTTATATATCCGCCACTGGTAAGACAGTATTTTAAAAAGCAGCCAGCACTAAGATTTTTGTGAGAATGGGGTTTTAGCTTGCGGTTTCTTCCCTAATTATACTAGTCCTACTAAAAAGAAACACAGCTGCTTCCCAATGAGCATTTCTTAAAATGTTGCCCTTCCCCCTTTCCTTCCTTTTAGATCGAGCTGGCCATCCTTCGGTTTCCCTATGATTCTTGGGGAACGCCCTTCCAGCAGCTAAAGCAGGTGGTGGAAGAGCCGTCTCCACAGCTCCCAGCAGACAAGTTCTCCGCGGACTTTGTTGACTTTACCTCACAGTGGTAAGAGCACCCTGCCCCCACAGAAGTATGCCAGAGACTCCAAGTCACTCTCATGACTCTCCTCCGTGGAGTCTGATCCATCACATACGCTCATTCCAGAAGCATCCATGGCGCATGTCCTCTGGGCTGCAGAACACAGCCCCTGCCTCTGCTCCCAGTTCCAAGGCTAGTCTGGAAACTCACTCAAGCCAATATTTATTTGAAAGCATTATGATTGGCAAGACTGGGTAGAGTGATATACATAAGTCTTTGGAGGATACAAATTCAGATAGGATTATTTTTGTTTTGGGGGAAATAAATCCTGAGCTGACGCCATGAGATGAATTTCCCCAACTAAGGTGAATCAGAAAGGTGAGGTGTTCCTAGCGAAAGGATTGTACCGCATTGAATTACTAAAGCAAGAGAGACCTCTCTCTCCAGTACCTTGTGATCGCCAGTTAGTTTAACTTTCACTTTCACACAATCTGGAGTCTGTTGTTTAGAGCTGGTCAGCCTGTGGGCAGTCTGGGGGGTGGAAGGGCGTTGCTTTGATTATGTTAATTGATGTGCAAAGATCTAGCCTAAAAGGACTTGGCGCCATTCCCTGGGTTTGGCTCCCGGACTGTACGAGGGAGAAACAGAGTTACCTACTCGAAGCACGCATGCGTTCGTTTCTCTCTGCTCTTGATAGTGAAGGTGGCATGACGAGGTTTAAGTTCCACTGCCACGACTTCCTGCTCTGCTGGACTATAGCCTAGAATTGTGAGCCGAGATAAACCGTTTCTCCTTTCAGTCATGTTCTATCGGGGTATTTTATTCCAGTAACAGCTGTAAGGAGTTGAATATTGACTACAGCGTAGAGACAAAGTAGATAAAGTTTTAGCAAGGTCTACTGGAAAGCTGGGGGTGGGGGTGGGGTTGGGGGGATAGATGTAAAGATTCCCTGGGACTGAGAAGATTGTGGGACATTGGAAAATGTTTTAGGTCATTGGAGAATGTTTCCTGGATGCTGCCTTCTGCAGAACCCATGTTGACTGGATGGGCGTGTCCCAGTAGGCATAATAGGTACTACTGGGGCTTTGGAGGCAAATCCAAAGAGGACTAGAGCAGGGAGCGAGAAGGAAATGGCTTGTATAGTCAGGGAGGATAAAAGAGGACAGAATACCTTCCAGATACTCACACGATTTCGGTCCGCTCGATGGTCATGATGCTTAGCGTCATCACGTGATGGTAGCGGCAGCCAGGGATGCAGCCGGGAGGAAGATGTCCAGAGCACAGCCCGAGGTGGAACCGAGTTAGTCTAGATGGCTATCCTGTGAAAGCAGACGGAGGCCGAGAGGGGGTGGGTGGGTCAGAGCTGGCTCTGGTCCCAACTGTGTCTCTTGGAGGGAGCCGGTCCCGACCAGACCACACTTGCCACTGTGGATTGACCTAGACCCGGGAAGGCCCCCTGAGGGACAGAGGATCCCGAAGCAACACTCCTATGGCCTCCTTGCTCCTTTGGAAGCGGTGTTCCAAGTACAGCTTTTCCTGGGCACCATGATGACACAGGGCGATGCTCGGCTGCTTACGGCCCCTTGGACTGGTACTTGGTGCTCACCCCACCCGCTTCCCCATCCTGGTGCTTTCCCTTAGTCATTCTGAGTTTGTATTTTGCCTTAAAGACCAGAGAGAGCGGGAGTGCTGGGCTCTAGGACAGTGTTGTTGGGTGTCTTTAATAAAAATGCGCCCTCGCCTCTCCGGTTTCCTGAAGCGCCTCCTGTTTTCCTTGAGTGATCTGTGTGGGCGATGCGATGCGTCGGCCACGTTGAAATCGGGTCACGATTTTGCTTTTTAGCTGAAAATACTAGACCGTTGGTGTTTTTGTTTTGTTTCACATTTTCCCCCTTTTATCCTCAAGTGTTTAAAGGTCACGTAGGAAAAGCCGTGAGTCACGGTGCATGGCTGGCTCGAAGAGTCCTCAGGAGAAGAGCCTGAGTACGGAAAGTCGTCAAGCTTCCCTTGCTGTTGCTCTTCTCCTCCCGGACCCCTTCTCCAAAGGATTCTGGGTATTTCATGAAGCTCTGGGAAGAAAGCTGGTGTGATTAGTTCTGAATGCCGTCTCCCGGCGTGAATCCACATAGCGCATTCTCTGCGCTCCTTTTTTTCATTCACTGGTCAGTCTCTGGCAAAGTTTTCCCCGGGGGCTGACCCCTGAGCCCTACCTCAGCACAGGCATTATTCAAGTGTTTGCAACCTTAGCAAACTTCCCATATGGTGAGAGCCCGGGATTAACTGTCAATTCTGTGAACCCGCCTTCAGCTGCTGAGCCTTGCTGAATCTGAATGCTTCCCAGATGCAAGTGCTGACATCATTCTGTTACCTTTCTGGATCAAACTGCTTTTTGCTCCCTCTCGTATTCAGCCTTTTTTTTTTTTCCCAAAGAATCAAAACATTGAAACCTTTTGCAAATATGTATAAAAATAGTGTTGGGGCCAAGGCGAATAGAGCAGCTACATGCCCAGTGTGTTTGAGGCTCTGAGTTCTATCCCCAATATATAAAAAGATAACAAGACCTCGAGAGATGAACATGTTCTAATTTTAATGTATGTGTATATGTGGGGAGAGCTGACGTGCCTGCTTCTCTTTCTATAATGACCAGGCTGGTCCCATGCCCTGCCCCATGACTCTCAGAATCCTCCTGGCTGTTCCTTCGGGAATGCCTTTTCTTGATCTTTTTCCTCTGAATTTTAGCCCCCATAGCATAGTTTATTTATGTAACTCTTTTGGGCTATTGACAAGTTGTGGCCACCTTGGTATCTCTGTCATTTCTTTTGCACACCATATATCGGCTTGTCTCCTTTATGGAGTTCATTAAAGATATGTCAGTCTAGAAGCTGTCGAAGGACAGATAGATCGCTTTAAGAGTTACAAAAGGTTTTATTTATTTATTTCTATGGGTATGCATGTGAACCTGAGTGCTTGTTTGTATATCATATGCGTGTGCAGGGGCCTATAGGAGCCAGAAGAGGGTATCAAGTTCTTCAAAATTATGTTTCTAGGCTGTTGTGCCCTACCTCGTGGGTGCTGAGACCTGAACCTGGGTCCTCCGTGAGAGCAGCCAGTGCTCTTAACCACTGAGCCATCTCTCTGGCCCCACAGATCTCCTCCGAGTGTTCACTCGGTATTGTCTGCTTTGGAATTGGATTCTCAGGAATTGACCAGGCGAAGGAGGGATTTTCTTTATCATTGTGGAGATTGGGTAATACCAGAAGAGGGGCAGTTCAGC
Organism: Apodemus agrarius; assembly: GCA_964023405.1. Classification (NCBI taxonomy): domain Eukaryota; kingdom Metazoa; phylum Chordata; class Mammalia; order Rodentia; family Muridae; genus Apodemus; species Apodemus agrarius. The sequence continues at coordinate 97,388,508 of OZ030015.1, forward strand.
TGTTCTGAGCATCCTTAGGTATCCTTGGTTGGACTTTAGGACAGCAGGACAGCAGTTGCTTGGTCAGTAATGCTTTTGCTCACTATACTATAAACCACCACAGTGTTTGCTGTGATACTGAGCATGAACATAAAATTGGGTTGAACTATCTGAGTTTTGCAGTGGCTTCCCCTCCCTCCCCGCCCCCCATCCCCCCTCTCCCGCCACATATCCACACTTTTTTGTATATTATGAGTGCCTCAGACCTTTATAGATGTCTTAGGGTCAGGGTGAACAGACACCATGACCAAGGCAACTCTTATAAGGACAACATTTAATTGGAGCTGGCTTACACATTCAGAAGTTCAGTCCATCATCATCAAGCGGGAGTATGGCAGCATCCAGGCAGGCATGGTGCAGGAGGAGCTGAGAGTTCTACATCTTCATCTGGAGGCTGCCAGGGGAAGATTAGCTTTCAGGTAGCTAGAACTAGGGTCTTAGAGCCCACACCCACAAGGCCACACCTCCTAATAGTGCCACTCCCTGAACCAAGCATATTCAAAAAACCACAATAGATAAAATTTTATTTTTCATTTGCTTTACTATGGACAGTTTAGGACGGAGCTTGGTGGCGTGGGAAGAACACCCCATGAAGTGCTTATCCCCGAAGGAAGCCCACTTTCTGTCCCCAGCTCTTGCCCTGTTCTATTTCTGGTGGTGCATTTTCATGGAAAGACCTTTTCTTTTTGAGTGTTATCATTAAACAGTTCCAACTCAGTCAGGCTATGGTCTTCCAGACTTTCCCCGGTGGCTCTAGATCTTTGTAACAGAGAAAGGGGACTGTGGATTTCAGAAGTGGCACAGCCCGGTATGGATACAGTCTAGGGGTCTTGGTTGGGTTTGTTTTGCTGTCAGTTAAAGAGTTAAAAGGCAGGAAAAGTCTGAAGTGCAACAGATGAGAGTGGAAACGTCTCGTGTGCTGTACACCGAAGCATCAGTTGGGGACACATGGGCAAGACACAGAAAAAAAGGCCTTCTGTGAGCCAGAGGAGGTACTCCGGAAAATCACCATCATGGCGTCCAGTTAATTCACGCCCAGAGTGCTAGGTACTGAGTATCTTTCTTTCTCCTTTTCTTCACTTGCATCAGAGTAAATAGCGTGTTGGCTGAAGGAAGGGAAGTGAGGACACTGACTCCTCAGAGGTGCTGAGATGGAAGAGGCGTTGGTCTGTCTCTTCCTTTTCCCCAATCTCTAACACACGGTTTTGTTGGGGCGTTTCACACGTACTTTGTCCTTAGCGTTTCCCTGCCCAGCTCCCTTCTGCACTCTCCTACCCCTGCTGCCCCTGCTGGGCTGTGTGCTTCCCACAGGAGCATCTCCCCTGCGTCCATGCCACATGCCTCCCCTTCCCTTCCTCCCATTAGATGCTTCTCCTCTCAGGGTCGGTTTTTACATCATGACCTCCCTACTGAACACACACACACACACACACACACACACACACACCCTACTGTATAAGGGTTCTTTAGATGAACAGAACTGATTCATTCTCTCTCGTGTGTGTGTGTGTGTACACATATATACATATAGATATACATATATAGATATACATATATATACATATATAGATATACATATATAGATATACATATATACACACACACATACATACACATACATACATATCCCTATTAAACAGTCAGGGTTCTTTACAGAAAGAGAACTAGTAAGAATGAATATAAATTATATATACATATAAACACACATATGTATATATATACATATGTATGTGTGTGTATATATATGTATGTATATACATATATATATGTATATATAATATACAAGAGAGAGAGAGAGATTCTGAATCCTGAAGAAGGAGGCTCCAATGCCAGAGAAGGAATGGACTTGCCTGAGAGCGAGCAGGCAAGGGGAGCAGCTTCCTTCTTCCATGTCTTTTACGTAGGTCGCCACAAGAAGGCGTGCCCTGATTGCAGCTGGATCATCCCACCTCGAAAGATCTGGATTAAAGATATGTCTTCTCACCTCAATCTGGAGTATAAATGGGTTTTCCCACTTCAAATGATTTAATTAAGAAAAAAAAAAAGAAAAGAAAAAATTCCTTATTATGGTAACCATCCCCCTGTGTTTTAGTTAATTCCAGATAGAGTCAAGTTGACAACCTAGAATAGCCATCAAACTTGTACAGGTACATATGTCCCTTCACACACACACATACACATAGAGAGTCCTACATGTACATAGAAACACATACACCCACACACACACAGTCTTACCTATTCATACAAACATATTACACACAGTCCTACACATAAATATAAACACACATACCTACATATACACACATACATATATACATAGTCCTATACATACATTCGAACACATACCTACATACATGCATGCAGTCCTACATACACACACACACACACACACACACACACACACTCTCTCTCTCTCTCTCTTTCTGTTTTCTATCCACATGGGTAATGGACCTTTAGGCTATTTATTAGACCTTTCAATCGTAACTAGTCCCAGAATATGCTCTTTTGTTAACTCTCTGATGGGCTCAGGGTTCCTTCCGTGTATGCCTGGTAAGAGAGATGCTGGCAATGATGGTCATGGAGTGGGGTCTTATAGTAATTCTAGTTTTAGTTTTTTTTCCTTCCTTCAGAACCTCCATATGGATTTCCAAAGTAGCTACACAAGTTTCCATCTCCAGCAGCAGTAGCTAAAGCCCCCTCCCCCAGCATGCTCACCAGAGTTTGTTTAAACTTTTCTTTAAACATATTATTGTTTGAAATTTTCACACATGTATACACAGTGTATTTTTATCTGTCCACCACTACCCCACTACTGCTTCCCACATTTTCTTCCTCCCAACTTCACACCCTTTAAAAATGATTATTAATAATCCCCTAAGTCCAGGTAGTGCCACTGGTCCTCAAACGAGAGTGACCCTCCCTCTTGGAGCAGCCATCAGCCGTACAGATCCCCCTCCAGCGATGGGGTCTCCAGGGACACCTTCCACATCCCTACTGGGATGTCTTGTTCTTCAGGTCTTCTTGCTGCTGTAAGTGGGTGTGCACAAAAGCCACGTCATGCGCAGAACCCAGCATCTTACGGCACTCCTCCTGACCTCTGGCTTGTAGATCCTTTCTGTCCCTTCTATAGGTGAGAGCCACCACTGCTGAGATGAGATGGAATCTCAAAGTACTGCTCATCTGGAGTTCTGGTACAGCTAAGCATGCTGAAATCGTTCTCAAGTGTTTACTGGCCATTCATGTTTCTTCTTTTGGGAATTATCTATTTGGTCCCTTAGTCCATGTATCAGTTGGAAGATTTATTTATCTGGGCATTTAAAATTTGCCATTATGTAGTATAGATAGTGAATCCTTGTCTGATGTATAGATGGCAAAGAGTCTTCTCCTGTTGGCTGTCCTTTTCACTCTGATAAGATTTATTTTGTTTTGTGGAAACATTTAAATTTCATGTAATCCCACTCATTAATTCTTAGAATTATTTTCTGTGGTTTTGAAGTCTTTTTTTTTCTTTTTCTTTATGAAGTTTTTGCCTGTGTCGATATCTTGAAGTACTTCAGAGGGAATCAAAGAAACAGTGATGTAGAAATACCTCCTTATGTATTTATTTAAAAACAGCACAGCTGAAGGCTGCTCCTTTCCCCCAGTATATGTTTGTTTTCATTGCTGAGATTTTAAAGAACTTCTAAGGTGGGTGGTACTGACCTGTATTGGTTACACGTTACATAAAAGACCATAGTCAAAGAAACATGTAGAAGAAAGCGTTCATAGTTTCAGTGGGACAAGTTGATTATGGCAGGGAGGCAGGCAGCAGGCAGCAGGCAGCAGGCAGCAGGCAGCAGGCAGCAGGCAGCAGGCAGCAGACTTGATAACTGGAGCAAAAAAAACCAAAACAAACAAACAAACAAAAAAAAAAACCAAAAAAAACCAAGGGCTCATGTCTCAAGTAGGAAGCTTACAGAGTGAACAGAGAGTAGGGTGACATCTTAAGTTCTTGAAACCGTCCTTCTGTGACCTCCTTCCTCTAGCAAGGCCACACCTTTTAAACCATTCCAAACAGTGCCACCGAGTACAGACCAACTATTTAAATGTGTGAGATTATGGGGTGTGTGTGTGTGTGTGTGTGTGTGTGTGTACATTGCTCATTCATACCACCACATGACCGAAGAGGACTTGCTTTTGCATGTTTGTAATAGAAAGTTCTTACAGTCTAGTCTTGTAGAAGGTTTAATATGATTGTAATTTAAAAAATGGAATGAGATCATACACAGACATATATATATATGGAACATACACAATATATATATATAGGTATATATAATGCATATATATTGTATAATGTATATATATTGTACATGTGTTTGAGTATATATAGGTGTTCATACACATACTCTGTGTATGGTTTTGTGGGTACACACATATATGGTGTATGTACATGTGAGGGGAGCCAAAATCAATCTCAGGCATCATTTCTTAGGTATGACCACCTCGTGTTTTGAGGCAGGGTCTTTTATTCAACCTGGCTGTCTGACCATGAATCTCCAAGGATCTTTCTTTCTTTCTTTTTTTTTTTTTTTTGGATTTGGTTTTTTTTTTTTTTTTTTTTTTTTTTTTTTTTTTTTTTTTTGAGACAGGGTTTCTCTGTATAGCCCTGGCTGTCCTGCAACTCACTCTGTAGACCAGGCTGGCCTTGAACTCAGAAATCTGCCTGCCTCTGCCTCCCAAGTGCTGGGATTACAGGCGTGCGCCACCACCGCCTGGCTTCCAAGGATCTTTCTATCCCCATCTCCCCACTGCTAAGATTAGAAGTGTGTGGTGTTGATCTTGGCTTTTTATGTGGGTCAACCTTGGGTCTTCATGCTTATGGGGTGAGCACTTTATGGACTGAACCTGCTCCCCGGCCCAGTAGTTTTCTCTCTCACCTTTTCGCATGTGTTGACACAGGGAAGTGACTAGAATAGGCCGCCTGCTGTTAAAATAGTTAGCCTTATGTTTGCATTTCCTCCAGGCCTACTTCGGAGTCTCAGTGCCCAGCCGGCCAGTCTGGTGCTATACCCACGTGTGTTGGAGGCTCGTCCAGATGTCAATACTGTCTGACTCAGAATAGCTAAAAATCAAACAGTCGATTAGGCACAGTCTGTTTGTTCAGAACAGAAAAGTAAAAGAGGCAGTAGGTATTTATTTATCCTTTGAGAAATGTATGGCTTTAGAGGTACACGGTGTTTTTATTCTCTGGACTGTACCAAGTAGCCCTTCTTGGAAATGATCGTGGAGAGCTCAAATAGGCAGAAAGCTCCTGGTCAGCATGGACTTCAAGCTAGCAATTCTCAAGACAGCGTGGACTGGGTTTGTAGTGTCAGCCATGGTCAGGAGCCTGTGTTGTGGCATTTGGAAGAGGAATTAGAGAAGTTAGCTAATTGCACACTTGAAAATGACAAGCCACTCGAACATTCAGAAGCTAGACTTCTATCCAAGAGGAAAGTGGTGTACCTTTGAACTCCAGGGTTGTTATTTTATATTGAGTTTCAAGCCTTTTCTACTAAACATGGAAAATTTGCTTCTACCCCAACTTTATCGTGGGTATTTTTTTTTTTTTTTTACCATTCTTAGTCCCCCTTTTGAAGTATTTTTGATTTAAAAGATGGGGAGAATAGACTGTATCCATTTTACTAGTTCGATGAATAGTCTTACTTTGCTCTCTTTCTTTCCTTTCTCCCTCCTCCCTCCCTCTCTCCCCCTCCCTCTCTTCCCCTCCCTCCTTCTCCCTCCTTCCCTCCCTCCTTCTCCCTCCCTCCCTCTTCACCCACCTTCTCCCTCTCCACCTCCCTCCCTTCTCTACTTCCTTTCTTTCTTCCTTCTTGCCCCCTCTGTTATTCCTTTCCTTTCCTTTCCTTTCCTTTCCTTTCCTTTCCTTTCCTTTTCTTTTCTTTTCTTTTCTTTTCTTTTCTTTTCTTTTCTTTTCTTTTCTTTTCTTTTCTTTTTTATTTTATTTTGGTTTTTCGAGACAGGGTTTCTCTGTGTAGCCTTGGCTGTCCTGGAACTCTGTAGACCAGGCTGGCCTCGAACTCAGAAATCCACCTGCCTCTGCCTCCCAAGTGCTGGGATTACAGGCGTGAGCCACCACCGCCCGGGCCTTTCCTTTTCGATAAGGTTTTACAGTATGTACTAGGCTGTCCTAAACGTCCCTGTGTAGCCCAGGTGGCCTTGATTCTGTAATCCTCCTGCTTCAGCCTCCTGAGTGCTGGAATTACAGGTATCATTACTACAGCTGGCCGCTGTGAAAGACCTTTTCATTAGAATTCTGTAGTTGGGGCCAAACCTTCCTTTCTGATTAGGGGCTGTACGTCAAGAGGTAGTTTATTGGGCAGTTGAGCAACAACTTCTGGGGTCTGACAGATCTGAAATACTTTGTGCTTGGTCAACTAAAGTGATTTTTCCCCTCACATTAAAACAAAACAAAACAAAAAAATGGATTAAAGCAGAGAGGAAGTTTTGCAAACTGTTCCGGGGGAGAAAAAAAATGTCCTGTCTCATGGTCGCTTTTACTTAAAACTTGAAAGCCCAGGGGCTGAGGATGTAGTTTGGTGACAGAGTGCTTGCCTAATCTGTGCAAGGTCTGGGATTCTCTCTGCAATGTCACAATGAATCTTTAAAGCCATTAGCTGACCAGGAAGAGAGAAACCTTCTATTACACAGTAAACAGGCTAAACGTCAGTGGTGTCACGGAGGCCATTGAGCTACAAGAACTCTTTAACACTTCAAGGTCAAGGTTTTCCTCTTGGCTAATCAATCCTTTCGTTTTGCTGTTGAGTAAATAGTTAGTCATGTGAAGGGGGGGCATAGAGTGTTTCAGATTTAATGTATTTAAGACATTTTAATTTTTTCTCCCTCCCTCTCTCCCCCCTCCCACCTCTTTTACTCCCTCCCTCCTCCCTTCATCCCTCCCCACCACTCTTTCCCCTCCCCCATATGTGTGGGGTGCATGCTGCCATGGTGCACACATGGAGGTCAGAGGGGAGCTTACAGGAGTCTTTTCTCTCCTACTGTGGGGACCCCAAGAATAAAACTCGGATATCCAGGCTTGGCAGCAAGCCCCTGTTGCCAGTTGAACCATCTTGCTGGCCCCTCAGATTTCCTATTAAATCCCTTGAATACGAAGTGTAGTTTTAATGTTGTATTTGTGTTATTTTATTGACTTAAGAAGTTAGATTGTTTAACCAATGGAGGAGAATTTTGGATTTAGATTGGCTTTGAATAATAGCTGGATATTTGAGGCTTCTGTATACTTAAAAAAAAAAAATCTAGGATCTATAAACGAGGCAACAGAGTTCCCAGAGGATATTTCTTCATATTCAATTCCCAGATGAAGCAATACTTGAATTTAGACAACCTTTTGTTTCTAGGAAGACGAGAGAGAGAGAGAGAGAGAGAGAGAGAGAGAGAGAGAGAGAGAGAGAGAGAGAGAGGAGGCATGAGGTGGTCATTATGAGAAGATAAAAAAATGTCGTGTAAACCAACTGGAGATGGTCCTTACAACAGCATTCCAATTGGGAGAAGGATATAGCAAGTTTATTAAAAAAAAAAAAAAAGAGGGCCAGTCAATTACCCACAGTCCAGTATTCTTGACCTCTTGATGTCTGCACCAGTGGCGTTTCCAACCCTTGTTGTCTTTGTTGTGGAAGGCAGGCTCGCACATTGAAGGATACTTAGGAGCGTCCTCTGCCTCTGTCAGATAGTGCCAACCAGTTGTGACAGCCAAAGATGCCTCCAGACATTGAGAAATGTCCCGTGGGGTGGAGGTATAGGATAGATCCCATAGGGGGGCCACCAACATGGACTCTCAGGAGACAGGCATATGCAAAGCCACCGTGGGTTAAGAGTTCATTCATTTCACCCGGGCACACATTCTCATATCAGCCCCACGCTGACAGTTGATAATTCTCCTTTCTAACGCACTCTCATTTTTATCCCCAGTTGAGATGAACTTTCTCTCATAGGTTGTCTGGTCCCTGAGGCCACTAGGTCTTAGGTCTGCCCTCAGTTCCAGGTTGACTCACTACTGTCCTCACCTCTGCCTGTAGCCTGTCTCAGGTTCCCTGGCTTCTACCCACAGCATTGCCTGGAATAATCTGGTAGGCTGCTTTTAAGTTGTTTTGGTTCAAAAGCTTCCTCTCCTTTTAATTTTTAAAGAGAATTTCATTTTGCGCATAAGCCTATAGTTCGGCGTCTCCCAGTGACGTCACTCTCCTACGGTTTTGTACTTTGCATCCCTCGTGTGGGTTTGCGGCTGTGGGTGTAGCAGGGCTCATGTCAGAAGCTCAGGGTCTCACTTGCTCAGAAGGACCTATCAGCATAAATCCCCAAAACCCAATATGCGGTCACACTGTGGTTCTCGGACTTCGTAGACGACCGCCTTCCCATTCACATACGATCTTACGGCCCAGCGGCTACGGGAAGTTGTAGATTGTTTTGTGCAATGTAGTTTTCAGGGACATCCTTTCCTCCGTTTTATAACCCGGAACTCTTAACATCAAGTAAACGGTTTCTTTTCTTTTTCCCAGTTTAGACCCAGGGATGGAAAGAGGATAGGGGTGGGCTGAGGACAGGGTTGATGGGTTGGTCTCTTTCACATTCTAGTTTTATGAGGACTGCCTCTGGTATCAAATGCTATTAAATGTTGGAGTATTCAGAGAACAGAATGACCACTAGACAGCAGTGCATGACCACAAAAATATTTCTAAGAATCATTGCGAATTTGCTTACTGAATATGCTTTCCTTTCTTATCCACTTTACTAAGAAGCACCTCCTTAGTAAAATATAGGTTTGTGGCTTCTGTCTCAGGCAGGTTTGGGTAGGAACATAGAAAAGCAAATTTTATATGAACGGGAACTCCAAACAGGGAGGGGCATGCAATTGGAGGCACTGAGGAGTACTTAGTGTCCTGTAAGAAACGCTGGTTGACTTCTTTTCCAGGAGTTGGGATAGAAAGCTACCTTGAAAGAAAGTACAGATAGGTTTTGAAATGCAATGGCTATAGGTAAGAAAATCAGACTAAATGGCATCTGTAATGTATTAAAGGAAAATAAACACACACACACACACATACTCACACACACACATACTCACACACACATACATACACTCTACACACATACATACTTATTCATGTTAAAGCAAGCCCAATGTGGTTAAAACATAATTTCTAAGAGTTTATAATTTACAATAGAAGCCAGTATAGGAGACCTGTCTTTTGGTGCATTAAACAAAATTAGTTCTTATTTTACACTGGTTCTAAAGTCCTAACAATGAAAAAAAAAAAAAGGTTTTTAGATTTTTTTAATGTGATTATTTTTTTTTCTTTAAGCTTGAAGAAAAATTCCAAAGAACGGCCCACATATCCAGAGCTTATGGTGAGTGCGAACACTTTGGTGTGTTAGCAGATAACGGCTAGTGATGTAGCCATGGCTTAGATGATAGGTAAATAAATATTTAGGGAGGAATTGACCCATTGAGATATGGTTGATTCCCGGGAACTGGACATAAGACAGAGTTAAGGGCCCTTCCACACTGGTATTTATCCTTAAAAATATTTTATTTATTTTGTGTGCATGTATTTGTTATTTGTGGGTACACATGTATCACAGTGCACATGTAGAGCTCAGAGGACACCTTGCTGGGATCAGTTCTCCCCTTCCGCCGGTCCTAGGGATTGAACTCAGGTCTTCAGGCTTGGCAATAAGCACTGTTATTCACTGAGCCATCTTGCTTGTCCTGTTCATGATTTTGTTTTTGTTTTTGTTTTTGTTTTTGTTTTTGATGCAAGCTCAGGAGGATAGGTCATCGTTCCCAGTGATGTTTGCCATGTTGGTAAACCTGGAAAACATTTATGTCCATGAATCTGATGGTTTCAAATCTGGAAGATTCCCCTTATAAATGTGCTGGAAATGTCAGCTCACAGACCTCAGTGGGATAAGCTTATAAGCCATGTGACCCATCGGTGTTTTGTAACAAATCTTGGACAAATCAAGTGTTCTTCTTTCTCTCTGCTCTTTGGTCTTCATTGTGGTGGAAAGAAGTTGAGAAAGTCAGACCTTTTACGGGAGTAAAGCACCTGGTCCTGGATTTATTGTTTTTCCTAGCAGTAACATCCCAACACCGTTACTCTGTAATAGCGCCTCTACCTAAACAGATGCAGAATGTGGGACAAATACATTTTGGAGAGAAATAATTTAGACTATATGTGAATGTGAGCTTACTGCCTACCCCTCAGGCTTATCTTAATGAAAAAGGCTATAATTTTAACAGTGGGAGGGAGATCTTCTACTTCCATTTCTGTTGCCATGATAAACTATCTCGAACAAAGGGAAATTTAGGAGAGAAATGTGTCATTTTAGTTCATGGTTTTAGGTTATTCTACCACCGCCAGGAAGTCAGAGCCGAAAGAAATGAGTACACCTTAGCTTGCTTGCTTGCATTTAGCTGTACCTCACCACGCCTAAAACAGGTTAAGACCCTCAGCCTAGGGAATGGCGCCACCCACAGGGAGCTGGATCTTCTCACACCAGTTCAGACAGTCTCCCACAGGTATGCCCACAGGCCAACCCAGTGTAGATAATCCCTCACTGAGACTGTCTTCCCAGATGGTTTCGGGTTGTGCCAAGTTGACAGTTAAAGGTAACTACCACAGGAGAGTTATGATGTTCAATCCCAAGAGAGGGAAGAACAAACTTTGGGATCCTTGTTAGTGGACCTTCTAACAGCAGTCACAGAGTGCTTTCCTCTGTCCAACCCACAACCTCACTGTCTCCATCAACTGAGTGCAACCTAGAAGTGCAAGCTCCTGGTATCACGTATTGAATGGTGTTCTGGGGGTAACTGAGGCACAGAGCAAGAACCATTTGGAAATATTCATAAAAGTTATAGAGGAGAGACTGGAGAGATAGCTTAGTGGTTAAGGGCATTTACTGTCGAGAACCTGGACCAAATTCAGTTGCTAGCATCCATGTTGGGTCCTGTAGCTCCAGCTCCAGAGATTTTGATGTCTGCTTCAGGCCTCTGTGGGTACATAAACATTCCACCTCCCCATACACATATACACATAACTAAATATAAAATATTTAAAAAGACTTATCAAAAGATGACCTGTGTGGCCATCTTAGATATGTGTTGTTTGAGTTCTGGGGATAGGCTTTGGTTTCTTTAACTCTGGGCCATTTATTCTCTGACTAGAAGTATTAGAGTCAGGCCATCTCCCTGAGCTTCCATTGTCCCCCCCCCCTTTAAAAAAGCAGGGTCTAGTATTTATATGAAAACAGATGTGTGGGGGCTGGAGTGATGGCTCAGCTCACTGGCTGCTCTTCCAGAGGTCCTAAGTTCAATTCCCAGCAACCACATGGAGGCTCACATCCATCTGTAATGGGATCTCATGCCCCCTTCTGGTGTGTCTGAAGACAGTGACAGTGTACTTACTCATAGACTTAAAATAAATAAATAAATCTAAGAAAGAAAACCCACACAGATGTGTGGTCATTGAGGATACATGCTTGAGTTGAAGATCTGTTCTTGAATTATTATTTTTTAGAGGTAACCAATTGGAGGCCTTTCTAGGCCCAACTCCCCTGTGGTATTCGTGGACATTGAACATTTAACAGATAATTTCACACAAGCTGTGATAGACAGGGAGTGATTCCTGTAGGATCCTAAGGAACTTGGAATCCTGAAGTCTCTGTTTTGTAACTAATTTCTAATACAAGAACATTTTCTCCGTAGTTCAGTGATTTACAGTACCGAGAATCCTTTTTTTTTTCCTTCAATCCAAGTGCCTCTTATCAAAACTTTCATCAGAAAACATTTGAGGGGAAAAAATATTTCCTATACATTGGCATCTGGTATTGACGTCTGCCTTCCTGATACAATCTAACAAACACTGAGTTTGGGGGGGGGTGTTGGCATGTCCATTAACGTTGTAAGATTGTGTGGGCAACCCTCCTCCCTTTATGGCATTAGTCTTTGTGGTACTGGAAATGGACGTGCCTTTTAAGACCATAACTATTCCCTGCTTTCCTGTGGAATTGAGGTTTTGAAATGGAAATTTTGAGTCGGAACTCCCTGACTTCAGCACTGGGCAACACGTGCTGGAAGGGCTATTGTTTCAGTTTTAGGAATTTGTGAAGAGGTAGGAAGAGGGAAAAAAAATCGACTATTTTTCCAAATAAAGGAATATTATTATCAAGGCTCCCACCCAGATACACACTTCTTAGAGAATCCGTAATCATTTTCACCCTAATTCAGATGGAGGGCTCTCCATGCCTTAAGTCCCATCTTACTGGCTCATCTCCTCAGATGTCTGTTGTATAGCATGTTTTTTTTTTCTTTCCCACAGCAGCACATTAACCAACACAGTTTTGGTAAAGGTCTAGATAGTGTTTTAGGTTAACGAGCCATGGAGTTGCTGTTAGAACAAATGAACTAAGCTGAAAGTGGCCATGTACAACATAGCGAAGCAAAAAGAACATGTGGCTGTGTGCCAAGAAAACTTTATTTAAAAATCAGGTGCTGTATTAGTAACTTTCCTATTTTAGTGATAAAACACTACAACTAAGTCAACCTAGAGAAAGAAGGGTTTCATTGGGCCGATAGCTCCAGAAGGTTAGAACCTTTGATGGTGGAGCCAAAGCAAGATGACAGGGGTGGGAAGCTGAAGGCTCACATCATGAACCGTAGGCAGGAAGCAGAGCTTACTGAGAGTGGCACTTTGAAACCTCAAAGTCCGCCCCCCCCCCCAGTGATGTACTTCCTCCAGCAAGGCCACACCTCCTAAACCTCCCCAAACAGCGCTACCAGCCAAGGACGACCAAGTATTCAAGCATCTGATCCTATGATTGGGGGCAATTTCTCATTCAAACCACCACAGACAAGGAGTCCGATTTGGTCTGTGGATTATAGTTTGGCGACCCCTGCCTTGGATATTGACCACCCGAAATAGTAGCCAGGCTGTTCGGATGATTTCCCAGCGGAGTGATTGTCTTCCCCAAATATCTGAGAAAGCTCTAGATTTGAACTGTGGCATGAGGCAAGGAGAGCTGAACCCATGCCCTAGAGGCTGAGGTGTAGCCCGGGATGTTTTGGAGGCCTGTTAGTGATCGTGGCTTGCCTCTCCGCTTCCTGGCAGCATGTCCACGTATCTCCATGCTTCTCCCCAGCGCCACAGGACTCCTGAATGGTACAGGGTCCTCCCTCTTAGGACTTGGCCCTTTTTAAGGGAGAGAAGCTTAAGCTGGAGCCGGAGCCTGGAGCTTGTTTGTGGCACCCCATTTGCCCACCTCCAGGTTACTGTCCTTCCTTTTCTTCGTCATTTATAGAAGGAATCAAGTTCTCAACGCTCTTCAACTTCAAAGCCCCACACGAGGCTTGTGATCACCTTCCTTGTTGATTGGCTTTCCTGCTTGTTCTCTCGTCTCTTGTCCTCAGAGTACTTCCTTAATCTGGAATAAACAAAAGGATATCTAAAGAACTTGTTTTAAATCAAGGGTTTCAGATCATATTACTTAATCCGTTCATGGACTGGAGCCCCCATGTACCGAGCTAGCGACAGCAGGATAAGACTCGAGGTGGAGCCGAAAGGCGCTGGACTCAGCTATCCAGACAATCCCCGAGGCTTGGCATGTCCTGTTTTGATAGTCAAGAGCTTTTTAAGCACGTTAGAAAAAAATCCCCAAATGTCAAGGGGATGTGGGAAAGCTAATAAGTACGGTGGTCAAAAGAAAACGACCAAACCCAAAGCCTTGGTAAGGGTGCCGCGGAAGTGGCCAGTAATCGAAAGGGGTGTCTCGTGTTTGGCAGATGGGGGCATTTAGAGCGAAGGGCCCTGGGTCTAGAACGTCACACTGGGCATAAGGCCCTGAGCCAGTGCTCAGCCTGTACCTGCTAATGGGCAGAGACAGAAGAACTTTCCGTGTTCTGAGTCACAGTGCTCAACAGTGACCACCCACTTTCTTTGGGGTTTTATTCCTTTGTTCCCCTCCCTCCGTTTGCATTGTTTCCTAAGACTTGCATGGGTGGCCACTCAGTTCCCCACAGGGCTGACTCATCCGGCCCTCAGCTGTCAGGTTTCAAACAAATATAATTAGAAAACCTACTGGTAGGCAGAGGGAAGGCTGTAAACTGAACCCCTCATCAGGGAAGCGGAGTGAGTCATGACTACATGAGAAAACAGTCACGTTGAGCCGTTCACCGTGGCCATTGAAAGTAGTACTGCAGGCTAGACAAGAGGCCTGGGCACGGTCGGAGAGGTGGAGGGGTGTGTGGTGGCGGTGCCTCAAAGACTTGTCCTTTGGAGTTTCTTCATTTGGTTTCTGGTCCCACTAGAAGAGCTGACCCTAATGTGTCTCTCTCTAGCTGGAGATTGAAGACTGTAGCCCAACCCTTATTCTAACCCAGCCGAGCGATACAGTAGGATTGCTCTGTTAATGGCATGGTTGTTTGACTTGCTTGGAGTATGGCGTCTCTCGCATTATGCCTTACCTCGCCTCTACACAGTGCAAGACATGACATTGTACTTTTCTTTGGATTGACTTATTCCAACCTATACACAAAGAAATTTTCTTTTTTTCAATCTTTAATCTCTGAACTGGATTTTTTTTTTTTTTTTTTGTCTGAATTGACCAGTAGTGTGACAGTCTACATTATTCTGCGAATGGCTCAAACGCTTCAGGATTGATGTAGTGTAAGTCTTAGCTGTGGTGTGTGTGTGTGCGTGTGTGTGTGTGTGTGTGTGTGTGTGTGTGTCCTTAGGAAATGTCCTTAGCTGTTTTAATTCACACCAATTTTCCAATGTCAAGGGCCCGGATGCCTCCTTGACCATTTACTGTTCAGCAACATTGCTATCTTTTTCTGCCGCCCTGTTTCTTGTCCCGTGAAGTAGAAGAAGTTTTAATCATTCTGCTATTGTAGCTATCTAAAATGATTTTATAGAGAGATGGTCTTATTATTTCTGTATGGATGTAATTATGTTTCGTACTTACCTATGTTACTTAAGCTATAGATTTTTTTTTTTTTGAATTGGAAACCTAGACATATCAAAATGGGAGGCGGCAAAGAGATAGCCTTGAGGTAAGCGCACGAATAAAGGTGTGCTTGATCTCCCAGGGAATATGAGAACTCCAGTTCACCTCAATAGAGATATTAACCCATTTATTAAGCATATATTCATTTGCTAACTTTATATGTTACCAATGCCAAGTATTAATGCCATGCATTTTTTTCTTCTCTTTTCCAGCAACATCCATTTTTCACTGTACATGAATCCAAAGCAGCGGACGTGGCATCTTTTGTAAAACTGATACTTGGGAACTAAAACGCCATGGACTTAACTGGTCGACCCTACTGTGGATTGGTGGGTTTACAGGGTGAAGTGAGTTCACTACAGCGCCAACAGAAAGTCATCTTGAGACCATCGAGCCCTGCCTTCCTGAGGGGTTTCCTCTCCCCGTTTTTCTTTTTCCTCTCCAAAGGGGGCCTTGGGATCTCTAACATAGGCTGAACTCTAGACGGATGAAATACGATAAAGGCTTAGGACTTGAAAAGGTGATTAAATATTTAACGGCCAGCCATACGAGTCTTCAAGCTTCTCAGATCTCTCGTGTTCCTTATGAAATGAATGCATTGGCCCTGGTAACAAGGTGCTACAGTAGTGAAGAGATTGTAAAGTAGATT
Source organism: Apodemus agrarius (assembly GCA_964023405.1). Lineage (NCBI taxonomy): Eukaryota > Metazoa > Chordata > Mammalia > Rodentia > Muridae > Apodemus > Apodemus agrarius. Next base: position 97,404,259 of record OZ030015.1, read on the forward strand.
TGTAGTGTATCCCACTTATTATTTTAATATTTATGTTTCAGTGCTTGGTTGGAAATATTCCATTTTATGCAAGAAGGGAGATACAGAGACAGGGCTGACTTGGCAGTATTTATAGGGCTTTTATTTTTTTGAGTTCAATCATGCCTGTGGTCCAGAGGAAGTTATTTAATATGCATTTTTAAGAATATTATTAAAAACCCCAAGCAAAGGGGCCTTCCTGGGCAGTGTGGCTTGCAGCTGCCATGGCCGCTGCTCCCGACCTGCAACTCAACCGCGGGTGATCATCGCATCTTTGGAATGAATTGTCAAAGTTAATGTTCCCCGCCCCCCTCCCCTCCCCCAACTTTGGAAAACATGAATCACTTGTATCATGGCTCAAAGAGAAAAAAAAAATACAATGGTTCTCTTCAAAATTTGTGGTATAGTATTAGTGGAAAAATGAAAATAATGAAAAGTGATGTGCTTTTTATAGTTGCCTAACTCTCTCTGTGTGTATGTGTTTGTCTGCGTATGTATATATCCATGTGTGTGTGCGTGTGTGTGTGTGTGTGTGTGTGTGTGTGTGTGTGTATGTGTGTGTGTGTGTGTGTGTACATTTATTAAACCAAGTCCTACCTAGTGGCTTCGAGGAACACCTGTATTAGTTAAAAGGACACCTACCTGTCAGTCATGAGGGAAGATCCGGAAGCCCACAGAGGGAAAGGAGGCTTTCTGTGCTTGTGCCTCCTCTATGGATGTGCTCCAAGGTCTGCTTCTGTGACGCACGAACCATCCGAACCATCCTGCTTTGCTGGTTTGTTCTAACGTCCAATGAAGAAGGCTTATTATTAGAAGGGCTGTGATAAGAGAAGATAAACGCCAGCAGTCTTCAATGAAATGAGAACTTAATGAAGGGCAGTACCTTGGGACAAAGTGCCAAGTCGGCACAGGCTCAGGCCATGTCTTAGCGTAGCATCATGGAGAAGCTCATTCTACTCTCAAGCAGTTGCAGGTTGACTGAATTCTTGTGATTCAAGACATCGTGAGCTCTCTAATTTAAGTGTATGTGGTCCTCTAGGATTAAGAAGTATTGTGAGTGGCAGGGAAAAGGTAGATATTTGCTAAACCACGAGGAACTATTGCTTTGGTACAGTGTTACCGTAAGGCAATTTCTTTTTTCCTTTGCTTTATTTACATTTCAAATGGTATCCCCTTTCCTCCTTACCTCCCTGAAAACCCCCTATCCCCTTTCCCCTCCCTCTGCTTACCAACTCCCCCCACCACCACCACCACTTTTCTGACCTGGCATTCCCCTATACCGGGGTATTGACCTGCTATTCAAGGTCTCAAAGTTTAATGGAGGACTCCAAATATATAGGCAGGGGGAAACCCTTCCCCCAAAGGCTGGAAGCCTCTCCAGAAGAACAGGTTCAGTTGCTCTGCAGGTGGCTAGTGTGTCTCAGGAAACTGCAGGTCCTTGCACAACAATGGGCTTCACCTTGGTCTGAGCACTCACCCTAGGTGGAGGGGATTATGGCTGACACAGGAGTTCCCGCTCAAAGGCTGCGAGAGGAACTTCACATTGGTTGATCAAGTTCCTTCCAGGTGGCATGACACCCCAAGAAGGCTCTCTACACCTTTCTAAATCAGAAAGTTCCTTTCTTTGACATGGAAGTCACTTCTGTCTTCCTGCTCTGTTCGATCATCTTAAGAGAACAGAGAGCAACCTGGGAAACCAACCCTCTTACAACTTCTGGTGAAAGCCCTGAAGTAAATCATCTTTCTGGTCTGTATCTGATGATTATTCATTGCTTGCCTCCTTTGAATCACTTCTAACAAGGAGCATGTTTTGCACTTGTGTGTTTGTGCTGTTTGGTCTGTTGCACCCAGGGCAGGAACCTGTAAGACACCATAGTGGGAAATGCTGCTAGTTCAAACCTGGTGCACTTTGGAGCTGTTTAGCTGCCTGTGTGGGTGCCAGAGTCCTGGCCCCAGAGACTTGGAATTAATTGGTCTAGGTGGAGCTGGGGAACTGAAAAAGAAAAGAAAAGAAGAGAGAGAGAGAGAAAGACAGAAAGAAAGAAAGAAAGAAAGAAAGAAAGAAAGAAAGAAAGAAAGAAAGGAATAGTGGGGAGGCCCTCATGTTCTCCTGATGCACACCAGGGTTGAGGGCACTTTATTAAAAGTCTGAATGAAATGGTCCCCTGAAGTGGAAGAGAATACAAAAGGATGTAGTCAGAATGGGTCGTTGATTTTAGTTCTTGTCCATCTTCTAAACCTAACAAGAATTTGCATATGCCAAAGTTTCCTTATTTATGGTGACCTTGATGCGTTGTCTCAGTAGCCCCCTCCGTTTTGTGTGTGTGTGTGTGTGTGTGTGTGTGTGTGTGTGTGTGTGTGATGCTGAAGACCAAGATATTGAATACTTCAGCCTATCAAACAATTAAGCCCAATCTGCTTTGCGGTTCTTTGGATCCATCACTCGGATGTCAGGATTTCTCCCGACAACTCATAATATGTTAGCAAGCTTATGAGTTATTTCAGCCCAGGGGTTGTGGATGCTGAGTATATGCAGTGCTGAGATTTGCTCAGTCTTTGACAAGGGACTTTCTCAATCAGTGAGTCCTCCGCCCCATATTCTTTCATTCTCTGTCTTGTTGATATTCTGGCTTTGCCTGCCTCTTTTGTTATGAAGTTAAAGATTGAAGGCATTCTCGATGTTTATCAGTTGTGTGCTAATAGATTTCATGGTCTAGAAAGGAAACAGATAGAGCTAGGGATTTGGCTTTGAAGTTAAGGGCCACCTTGAAGATCCCTAAAGCTCACTGGCCAACTACTATAGCAAATCTATTAGCTTCAGGTTCAGAGAAGGAACTTGCCTCAAAAAACAAAACAACAAACTTGGAGAGAGATCAAAGAGAGACTCCTCATGTTGGCCTTTAGCCACGTACATGTGCACCCCCTCCATACACACATGTGCTCACACCCACACCAAAAGTACATACAATATACATGCAACATAGACACACATCACACATATACAATTTTTGTTCTAAAAAAAATATGCAATAGTCAGAAACAGCCAATAGTCTGTGCATTAGAGGAGACTGGTACAAAGACAATCACTTTTCTCTATTCTCCTAATAAGCTTGATCTAGTGTCTTATATAATCCCAAAGGAAGTGGAGAGGGGCTAGGATGTCATGCCCCCAAAGATCTTCATCAACCACAGGGTTTCATTACCTCTGCTCAGAGCAATCACTTCCAGGAGTGTACAGGAAAAACAAGTTTCTTTTGTCATAAAAGTGCAATGGATATCTGGTTATCTAGTTCTTTTTTTTTTTTTTTTTTTTTTTTTTCAGGGGTGGTGGTTGTTACTTTCTCTTTCTTTGACAATAAGATTTGTGTATCCACACAGGTCATCAGAGTTGATGTTCTGCTAGTGAACTGAGAAGAATTTCTATTACACCACACCACACACTGGGGATTTGTCAGAAAGCTTCTGAGTTTAAGGGGATTTGCTGGCTCAAGGAGTCTCCTACTTTTATGGAGGTAGCAAGTGAACTAAATGATGCTTGGATAAATGTCACCTTCATAATCCACCCCCACCCCTCCCCCACCCGCCTCCCTCCATCCCTCTCCTCCCCCACACATTTTTTTTTTTTTAACTTTTCAAAAGGAAGAGACACTTTTCAATCAGGCCATTGAAGATAGACATTGTGCTTGAAAAATGCTACAGTGACTCTCTGAAGCAACAGCTACCACAGCAGGTGAATGAACAAGCATTTGCCATGGCCCTCCTTCCTGGGATGGCTAGTCATTTAAAACACTGCAGAATGAATGTACTGACAGGCAGAGATAGTCTTTTGGCTTTTCTCTTCCCCTGTCTTCCCCTCTTCTCTCCTCCCCTTCCCTCCACTCTCCTCTCTCCTCTCCTCTTTTCTTTTCTTGAGACAGGGTTTCTCTGTGTAGCTCTGGCTGGCTTGGAACTTGCCCTGTAGACCAGGCTGGCTGCCACCTGCCTCTGTCTACTGAGTGCTGGGATCCGAGGTGTATGGTACCACTGTCTGGAAGTTTTCTATGGCTTTAATTGGTTAAATTATAATTATCTTGGAAATATATCGAAAACTAGAACCTTTTCTCTAGGACAATGTATGTCATGTGTGAACCTTCAATTTTGAAAGCATTTTTCTGTGTGGCCCTGGCTGTCCTGAAACTCACTCTGTAGACCAGCCTGGCCTCAAACTCACTCAGAAATCCACCTGCCTCTGCCTCCCAAGTGCTGGGATTACAGCCGTGTGCCACCACCGCCCGACCACTTTTTTGTTGTTGTTGTTGGGAGAGGGATGGAAGTTTATGGATCTCATAGATCAATAGACTAATGTAGAATGTAGATCAATCAACACTATAGAATGTAGGACTAGGCCATCCCTGAATACAATGGCAAAATGTTGATAAAGGTCCAGATAGTAAATATTTTTGGCTTTCTGTTTCATGGGTTTTTTTTTTTGTTTTTTGTTTTTTGTTTTTTGTTTTGGTTGTGGTTGTTGTAGTATCTTCTCAGCTCTTCTGTTGAAATCTAAAGACATCAGAAAACAATGCCTAAATGAACAAACCTGGTTTCTGTGTTACAATTTAACCTTAAAACAACCAAGGCAGGGGTTGTGTTTAGCTCACGAGCCTGTCTTAGAATATCAAACACAACATTCTAATTAATCAACTATAATGACTGGAGTTTTCATTTATTTAGCTCTATTTAGCTTAGCTCATGAGGCCTATTAGGAAGATGAATACAGGAAAATAAAAATCAGAAAATGTGGGGGAGATTTTAGTGCTGTGAGTGTTGTCTGTTCATTTCTCCAGGTATTTATTATTCTAGAAGGTGGTGGATCAGTTTCCTCTGGGTTACGTGATAGACACTTTTCATTATGTACCGTTGACATCATGACTTAGGTTAGTTTGGGAAAGGTGCGTTCTGAGATATTACTTGAATCCTTGGCTCTTAAGGACGAGTCATAAACCCAGATGTTAGCTTTCTTTGTTGCTCTGTTTTCAGAACTACAGTGGACTCCTGAGACCAAAGTTGGGATTAGAAATAGAAGGCAGAGGTGATTCTTTTATTTTGCTTTAAATTTATGTCTGTGTATGTGCATGTACATCTCTATGGGTACATGCACATGTGGATTGGATTCCACCAGAGCTGGAATTACCAGGCAATATGAGTTGGTTGATGTGTGTGCTGGGAACTAAACACAGGTCCTCTGGGAGATCTGTAAGTGCTCTTAACTACTAAGCCATCTCTTGATCCTATTTTATTTTATTTCATTTTTTGGTGTTTTTGAGACAGTATCTTAAGTATCCCAGACTAACCTCAAACTTAGGTAGTTGAGGATGATCTTGAACTTACAATCCTACTGCCTCCATCTCCCAAGTGCTGGGATCATAGGGGCACACCATCACACCCTTTTTTTGTGGTGCTGAAAATTGAACCCAGGGCTTTATGCATATTAGACAATCACTCTACCCACTGGGCTTCATTGTCAGTTTCACTCTTACGCACTGGGCTATCTCTGCAGTCCACCATCTTCAGAAGTGTGTCCAGCTCACCCATGTTTGTTTGTTTGTCTCCCCCAGAGTAATCTGAGATTGTTTAGGGTCTACAGTCCTCTGGTGAGTGGTGAGTACAGAGGCTTCCTGTTCTCATTGTGATCAGACTCACGCTGACCGCTCGTCTGCCTCTGACTCCTCTTATGGACCCGTTAGTACATTGCTGACTCAAGGTCCTGTGCAAAATACCATCTTTCTGATGTGATTTCTTTTTGGGTTGACCCCCCTCCGCCCACCCCACCTGGTGAATTTCTGAACCTCAGGGCCCATTGGGTCCCTGTGCACCCAGAAAGCCATGTTATCATCACCATGTCAGTCTTTGTACCCTTCGCTCTAAGATGGCGGTCATCCGGAGATCTCTGCTATTTCCTTTATCCCCTTCAGAACTGGACACATTTGGAAGTTGTAGTGTCCTTATAATCTACACAATAGCTATATTATCTGTGCCATCTACAGCTCAGTGACTCCGTAAGAGGGCCTATGGAAATGTTTGACCAGGTGGTCTATAGAAAAGAATCATTTCTTTGTTTCACCTGGTAAAACAAAATGGGAGTTCAACAACCTTCAGAATACAGCTCTCTTTCCATGGGAAGCATCTCCCCACCAAATCCAGGAAGGACTTTTCCCAAGGCTTTACCCTTGACAGCTGTGCACACATCACTCTCCCCCAGCAGGATCTTTGGAGACAGGACATTAGTTGGCAGTTATCTTCCATAGTTCCTGACCCAGACTTCACTTGTTAGGCAGAATTCCCACGGAAGCGTTTTCCTCTTCTAGTTTAAAAAGATATAGAAATCAAAGTCAAGGGCTTTGCAATGGGGGGAAGTTTTGTTTTGTTTGTGTCTTAATGCAAAGGTGCCCATGGTATTTACGTATTTCAGGGATTGGAGAGATGGCTCTCCATGGGAAGAACTCATCAGGATCCCAACACCCACGTGGGACAGCTCCCAACTGCCTCTAACGCCCCTTTGGGGGAATCTGATGCTTTTTCTGGACTGCTCAGGCCCCAGCATACATGTGGTGCATACAACTTATGCAAATAAACACACGTACACACTTCAAAACAAAAAGGAATCTTTAAAAGAATTTACAGGCACATAGCCTACTCTTGGGACTCTCAGAAGTTTGTTATCACGGGCAGCTTCATTTGAACCTCTTGCGGGGGGTAGTTTATAATTATACTTTTAAAGGTTCACACTGACTTTCTTTCCGACAGCTGGCAGGATGGGCAGAGTATTGCTTTTGTGAGCAGTAACCTCGCCATGTTCCTTGCTTTCCTGTAGTTGGTACTTGTGTCCTTCTGAGGTTCAAGGTCTTATTCCACAGATGACTCTTTGGTGGGATGGAGCGGAAGGACAGGCGCATGCACTAAGTTGTCCCCGAAGCGGCTCTCTGTGTCATCTGTAGATTAAGGCTGAGACCAGGCACCAGCCATGTTTCCTCTCTTTCTTTCCTCTTGCCCTTCTCCCTCTGTATGCCACAGATGACCCGGGTTGGCTGCACCCTTGTGAGTGCTTTCACGGCTCGTAAGTCAGGAACAGTTCCACAACAATGAGCCCCATCATTCTAAGTTTTTAAACATATCCCAGAGAACCTTTCGCTAGCTCGCAAAGGAACATCTGTACTTCTGGCATTTTGAAACTCGTCATGTTTCGGTTGAACCTCCTCTTCCCCATCTCCCTGATCCCCATCCCCACTTAAGCCCTTCCACCCCTACGCCCCGAGTATTTTCTCTTCTACTTTTATATTATCTGTTTTCTATCACCCTCTCCATTCCTCTACCTTAAAGCCTCTTTTGCACCTTCTTGTGTGCCTGTTTCTAGTTTCCTGGTACCTACACATACCTCCATCATTAATGCACACATATAAAAATGAGAACCCAGGACGTACATATGAGAGGGGATGGGAGATATTTCTCTCATTGAGTTCCAGCCAAATTCCATTCATATGTGTACCAGAGTTTATTACCTCTTCACCAGTTGATGGCTAAATCCATATCCTTACTACTGTGATCACAGCAGCTGCAAGCATGGGTGGGCAGATACCTCTCTAGAAGGATGCAGAGTCCTTTGCAGACCCTTATTCTTTAAAATGCAGCCAACTGGGTTAGGCATTCAGTTCCCTTAAGAAATATTTATCAATACCCATCCTTACATCCTGTGAACTTTATGGGAGACACGTTTCATTTGTAACTATGACTGTTTCTTTCTCTGTGCCACAAGGCAACTTTAATTGCAAGTTGTGTGTATTCTTGCTTTAGGAAGAGCTTCCTTGCTAAGGAAGCTCTTGGGGGCTAAAGCGAATATGACTTGATGCAAGAATGAGTTCATGTGGACGACTCTATTGGGTGTCCCCAAAAGTTTAGAGCGATGTCCACTTCTGCCTGAGAACTCCCAGCTCCAGCCCCCTTAAACTTCATGTGTGGGATGTTTAGAAGATGAAGCCATGCTGGGCATCCCCCTATAGACTCCATCTTTGTTGCCACGTGTCCTATGCTGCTGACCGTCCTGGGCTAGAATCACCTTTCTCCTTGTGGGTTCCAGGATCTGTTTCTTTACAAAGGAGGTGGGCTGAGTCGCAGAATATAGAATTCACTAGACTTTTGTGCAGGAAGGGCCTCCTGGAACACTTCCATGCCTTTGAGGTAAGTGTTAGACTTAAGTCCAGACCCTCCATTCTCACCTATGATCTACAAAAGTGATGGAGTTGTGGGTGTAGGCTTCACCTTGTGTTTTCTCTGATGGAGACAGGTAGGGCTGATTGTTTTTTTTTTCCACACCAGAAACTTCCCTCATTACTGTAGGGTAAAAGGAAAGGAAGGTGGGAATATCAAATATTGACTTCTGTAAAGCCTTGGGGTTGTGTGTTTCAAATGCCCACTTTGTCGTTCAGTCACTATGCTTTGTCTCTTGTCTGAGGTGGCCTAATATTCTTATGTTAGCTTAGCTTTCTTGACATCCAAGTTGAAAATGGTGGTTGTATTTTTGTTTTTGTTTTGTTTTAATTTAACAGCTTGTTGAAACTGGCAATATTATCTCAAAATCAAGGCAATAAGTAGTTCATGTGTAGGACTTGAGGTAGATATTTACATTGATGTTGATAGGTGATAGATGTTAACAAAACTTCCAGGAGTATACCTAGATGAAGGATGATGTGGCCTTAAAGACGTCATGTGTGTTTGTAGCATTTGGAATAGCCAAATAGCCTGGGTCCTATTCTGGAGAAATCCACATTTCACTGCAGATACCACTGATAAGGGTTGTGTAATAGCCTGGGTGACTGGTTTCTGTCAGTTGTCAAGCCCAGGAATAATTTGCCAAAGTTGGGATGTTTTGTCTTATGTAAAGGTCATGGTGTGGCGGAATTCCTGTCACCAGATCTTGTAAAATATGGAACATCATTGTCCCCTTTATGATCTAAGAGCATAGTATGAAGTGTATGCTTTTGAAATGCTATGAGGAATTTCTTGGAATTCATGCATTTGACCAAGAGAATGGCAGTAGGGTTAGGCCAATGGTTGTTACATGGCTCTCCCAGCTCCTCTCTTACCACCTCAAAAAAATAAACAGAGATATGAAGTTAAACTTGAATATCTGTGCTGAGAAGGAGCTTCCACTCTAACTTCCCATCTCAGGATGTTATTCAGTCCCACGCTGGTGCCAAGGAGGCTGGCTGGGCTGATGACATTGTAACTTTTCCCTGGGAGAGAGAGAGAGAGAGAGAGAGAGAGAGAGAGAGAGAGTAAAATTTCAAACCCTGTGTGTTGTGTTCAGTGTCTCATCAGTTTGTGAACTGACTCGAACAGTGGAGAAGACAGTGAAAGGGGCGAAAAGCAACTGCCTAACCACTTCGTTCTATCAAAGTGCTATCCATGCGTCCATAGCTGGGACAAATGATGTCAGCACTCAGGAGGGATGCCCTTGAATGAAATGGTGTGTTATCTCATAAGAAAATGTACGACATTTAAAAAAAATAAAAAGACATTTAAAAAAGTACAGTGGGTCAGTATAATCCTTGAGTTGCTCATGAGATGTGCTCTAGGAATGCTGTCCTAGATCTGGCGGACTGCATATGTAGCTCAGGGTTAGGACTCCTGTCTAGCCTGGCTAAGGCTCTGGCTATGAGCCACCACAGCAGTTCTCTGATTATTAGCATGATGAAGAGCAATGTAAGGAAGGCAAAGCCTCATTTGGCTTATACTTCCGGGTCACAGTCTGTCGTTGAAGGAAGTCAGGGCTGGGATCCAAGGGAGAAACATGGAGAAACTCCGCTTACTGGCTTGCTCACTGGCGCATGCTTGGATGGCTTTCTTATATAGCCTAAGACCACCCGCCTTGGGAATGGTGCCACCCACAGTGAGCAAGGCTCTCCCACATCAGTCATAAACCAAAATGGTCTCTCACGTATATGGGCCACAGACCAATCTGATCTGTGAAATTCATCGATTAATGTTACCTCTTTCCAGGTGACTCTAGGTTGTTCCAAGTTGATAATAAAATTTAACCAAGAACCACTCCACTCCCTACATGGAACCGAACACAACATAGCTACACAATAGAGGGAAAAAAGATTCCAATCATAATGTACTACATACTCAATATTCTTATAAACAGCTTTGGTTAGAAGAAAGGGCCAAATCTCATGATTAAAATCAGATGGGTTCAAGGAAATGACCAAGACCTTTTCTGTGTGTTCCTGACTCTGAACTATGCAGCTAACTAGTTTTTTCAAGTTTTCCATGAAACCTTTGGCATCATATTAGGACATTTCTTTTTTTTTTTTTTTTTTTTTTTTTTTTTTTTTTTTTTTGTTTTTTCGAGTCAGGGTTTCTCCATGTAGTCCTGGCTGTCCTGGAACTCACTCTATAGACCAGGCTGGCCTCGAACTCAGAAATCCACCTGCCTCTGCCTCCCAAGTGCTGGGATTACAGGCATGCGCCACCACGCCTGGCTCAGGACATTTCTGTTGTGAGATATGACAGTGCCATGAGTCGGATGGTCAGAGAGACGAAGAAGAAAATGTTAGTATAAGTAAATATGGTTGGGTCTGCAAATTTTTCTGATTGGTCTCATAGTCTAAGTCCTGTTTGATTTATAGTCACCTTAATGTGGTTTGGAGGAGAATGGCTAGACCCCAGGGTGAGAAATTGGAATGAAACATCCATTGCGTCAGTAAGTAGACATCCACTTCTATCTTGTCTCTGGATTAAATGTGTCAATGTGAAATCGGGAGTCAACAAACCTAAATGCACATCAAATTCAACCTTAGATGACATTTCAGAAATTAGATTCCAAGGTGGAGGGCTATCTCTGCTAACACATATGGCCCAGGTGACTTTCTGATGACCTCCATAGACTTGACAGTCTTTCTCCCACCAGACTGCTTTAAGATGGAATCCTTTATCCTCACCTGATGGGCCTTCCTTGATGCAAGTAATAGAGGGAGATGTGTGGATGGGTTGGGAGTATTGGTTTCTTTTCTCATTGGGATGACTAAATACCCATCAAGGGGAAATTTAAGGGAGGAAGGATTTCTTTGGGGTCACACTCTCAAGGCACAAGTTCATGATGGAGAGGAAGATACGAAGGCGAGAGAGTGAGGCACCTGGTCACATCGTGTCTGCCTCTAGACAAACACCAGTGAAGACCCTCAGATGCCTCTGGTATCCACACAGCTGCCTTTCTACCTCAAGAAGCAGAAGGAGATGGATGTTTGTGCTCAGCTTTCTTTCTCCTTTCTCTTCACTCTGACCCAGTCCACGGAGAGGTGCTACCCACACAGCAGGTAGGTTTCCCCACCTCAGGTAATCTAAGCTAGACAATCAATCCCTCACAGACAGGCCTGCAGGGTTATTCCCTTGGAGACTTTTTAGATCCAGTCAAGTTGACCGTCATCGTGGAACATCACTGAGGGCATAGTCAAGCTTAAGATTTTCAGGCATCATCTTCCAAGGCTCTTGTTTTGTCCCTTTCTCTGTAGCTATGATCACCGACACGGTAAGAATTCTTCCGATCTCAGAACTACTTTTGGCGGGTGTAACACCTTTCTTCCATGTACGCCTCTCATGCTGTCTGGTGTTAGTTTGCTCCATCAGAATCATGTCCTCCTCACTCAGGATGGAGAAAGGCTGCTTCCAGAAGCTCCCCCTCGCCTCCTTTTTTTTTTTTTATTGATCCTGTTTATCCGCAGACACATTGAAAAATCCCACAGACAGGTTTATCACGATGTCTGGCATTCCTGTGCGTCTGCTGGGCTCAGCTGCATGATCTGGCTTGGTGTGTCTCATGCAATTGCTATCCAATGGGTGGTTGGAGTAAGTCCTGGATGACCTCCTTCATTGCTGAGTGTCTAGAGTTGGATGGCTGTGGCATCTGGGAGCTAACGTAGCACTTCTCTCTCACCACATGGTGGCCAGCGTGGCGTTCTCACAGACCTTCTACCTTGGGATAGTCAGAATTCTCCCGTGACTGGAAGACATCTTTCAAAATCAGGTAGAAGCATCAAAGGAGCTATGATGTTCTCCAGTGAGAATATTAGAAGTGTATTTTAGGGGGGGAATGAGTGGGGAATAGCGGGGGGGGGAGAGGAATTATGGGACATATGGTGGGGGGTAACTGGGAAAGGGGAAAGCCTTTGGAATGTAAACATAGAATATAGAAAATAAAAATTAAAAAAAAAGTGTATTTTAGAGGAGTAAATCTTTGAAAACCAACTAACTGCTTGATGAATGCCACACAGTGGAAATAAACCAGTAAACTTAAAAAAAAAACCCTCATCTTATTGTCTTTTGTGTATGTATGCTTATGGTCATGTGGGTACATGTGCAAACATGTATGTGACATATGTGAAGGCCAGATTATAACCTTGAATGTCTCCATCTTTTTTTTTTTTTTCCCGTTGAGACAGGGTATTTTTATTGACCTGGAACTCACCAGTACTTAGGCTGATTGGTCAGAGTCCTAGGGATTCATCAATTTTTGGCTCTCCAGAGCATGTATGACTATTCCTGACTTAAGACAATATTTTTATTGAGTTTTCTTTCTATTTATTTTGAATGCAGTGGGCAGGTGGGCCACGCTAGGCCTGTGGACAGCAGGCAACTTGCATGAATTAGTCCCCCACCCCCTCCCTGTGTCCCCTCCCCCGCCACCATGTGGGGCCTGCGGATTGAACTCTCCTCAGGCTTGGTGGCAGACACTTACCAGCCATGCTCCACCTTCCTTTTGAGCTGTCTTGGGACTAGTGACTGCCCTTTCTTACATGAGTTCTGGGGGCGAGGGTGGGGCACTCAGGACCTCATGCTGATAAGGCAAATGCCCTCCCTGAATGAGTGCCCTCTGTAGCTTGCTCTCTCTCTCTCTCTCTCTCTCTCTCTCTCACTGGTCAAAAGGCACCTAGAAAAGTTTATTAAAATGCGTGATGATGAAATCAGTTTCTATTTAATTATAATCCATGATCTCATCAAGGGAAGTTATTTGATCAAGACAACGCGATCTGACTGAGGGTGAGTTAGCCACCTCTGTGCAAAGTCAAGCCATAACGGGAGTTAAACTGACACGAGAGAGAATGAACCATTGACAGGAGTGACTCACAGAACTGTCTGTGTTTTCCCCACCACCCCAGATGGCCGGGGCTCATAAAAACTTGCTGAGTAGGCGTTTTCTCCTCAAATGGAAATAGCTTTTTTTTTTTTTTTTTGTATTTTAAAAAATAATATATTTTGAGAAGAGTTAGAGAACACATGTGGGGAAAATAAATACCACCTCCTCTTCTGAGTTAATTGTTCATGAATTTTAAAAATACATTGTTCCGTACTTGGCCTCCACACCTACATACTCAGAGGAGCCGTGCGCATTACAAACTTGTGATGTTGTTGCTCGCTGTATTAGCTACGTTTGCTCCTTGCTGTGACAAGATAATTGATAGGAACAGCAGGAAGGTTTGTTTTGCCTCAACAGCTTGAGGGTTCAGTCCATCATGGTAGGGAGGGCAGGTGGTGGCGGGCACAGGAGGCAGCTGGTTGGTTACACTGTATCCTCAGTATCCACCTGCCTTGATTTCCAAATTATATTATATGCTTTTGTCCAGTCATTTTTAGTGGCTGAATAATATTCCTATATATATTTATTGAAATATTTTCTATATCTGTATCTGTATCTCTATAACTATATCTCTATATCTATCTGTATGTTTGTGTACATATATGCATGTTTAGCCATACCTGTATTGATTGAAAATTTGATTATTCTATTTTTGTAATATTCATATTCTTATTTTTTTTAGGGCAATACTGCTTTAGAGATGTTTGAAAGACCCAAAGGATTTTCCCAGTTTTCTTCAGGGCTGAATATCAGCATAGTTTTATTATCTCAGCACAGCTCTTTCTTTCTATTCTTTGTTTGTTTATTTGTTTTTTTCTGAGACAGGGTTTCTCTGTGTAGCTCCGGCTGTCCTGGAACTCACTCTGTAGACCAGGCTGGTCTCGAACTCAGAAATCTGCCTGCCTCTGCCTCCCAAGTGCTGGGATTACAGGCGTGTGCCACCACCGCCCGGCTCTTTCTTTCTATTCTTGTCAACCCCCTACTCCAGCTCCAGGTCCCGCTCCAGGCTAAGAGTTGCCAAAAATAGGGATTTGTGCCCCTGGGACCCGCTTGCCTGGTGACGGTGGTCCCGAGGGTATATCTCCAGAACAAAATGCAACAAGTAGAAGGCGTTTCAGGAAGATGTTCACCTCAGATCACAACACTTAAGAAAAAGCCTTTTAATAAACACAGGGCCTAGAAACACAGAATTAGCATATGTAGCAGAGGATGGCCTCATCAGGCATCAGTGGGAGGAGAGGCCCTTGGTCCTGTGACGGCCTGATGCCCCACAGGAGAATGTCAGGGCAGGTGGGTGGGGGAGCACACTCATAGAAGCAGGGGGAGGGGAGATGAGATAGGGGGTTTCCGGAGGGGAAACTAGGAAAGGGGGATAACATTTGAAATGTAAATAAAGAAGATATCCAATAAAAGAAAAGGAAAAAAGAGAGGAAAAGGTTGTTTTGTTTTTCTTTATGTAATTAATGTCACTTTAATACGATAAACACACCCTGTCTCAATTTTTCTCCTGTCTGCCGTGTCCCATCTCACCACAGGAGAATGGGATTACAAATCTGTGCTGTCGGGCTGGTTTTCCGGTGGGTCCCGGGGGAATCTGAACTCGGCTCCTCACGTTTGTGCAGTACGCGTCTTACCCACTCCACCATCTATCCAGCTCCAAGTCCCCAAAGCTCTTAATAGAGCAACAGGCAAAGCTCTGCAGTTACAACAACACATGCAGATGAAATGACTGACTCGTCAGTGGTCACCGACAGTCATCTGCCTTCACAGTGTCAGTAGGAACTGGGTCCAGGTGTGGCACAGCTGGGCCCCTGCGTGAAGCTTGGCGCTGTCCTGGAGTTTGCCCTCTGTGTGCCTGCTTCAGATGATTACTAACACCCGTTAGCAACACACAGAAGGACGTGGCGTTAACACCCCCAGGGATTCCTATCCAAACCATTGTTTAAGGAGCATCGATCTGGGACACCACCCCCCCCCCCCGCCCCTACTCAGTTCAATGGTTGGCTGTGAGCATCTGCCTCTGTATTTGTCAGGCTCTGGCAAGGCCTCTCAGGAGACAGCCATATTAGAAAACAAGCATTTCTTGGCATCCATGATATAGTGTCGGGGTTTGGTGACTGTATATGGGACAGATTCCCCAGGTGGTGCAGTCTCTGGATGGCCTTTCCGTCAGTCTCTGCTCTATGCCCCATCTACATATTTGCTCCTGTGAATATTTTGTTCCCCTTCTCTCCAACCATTGGACTGAATGTGGGGTCCCCAATGGAGGAGTTAGAGAAAGGACTAAAGGAGCTGAAGGGGTTTGCAACCTCATAGGAAGAACAATATCAACCAACCAGAGCTCCCAGGGACTAAGCCACCAACCAACTGGTACACATGGCTCCAGCTGCATATGTAGCAGAGGAAGGCCTTGTCAGGCATCAATGGGAGGAGAGGTCCTTGGTCCTATGAAGGCTTGATAGATGCCCCAATGTAGGGGAATTGAGGGCGGGGAGGTGGGAGTAGGGTGGGTGGAGGAACACCCTCATAGAAGTAGGGGGAGGGAGGCTTGGATGGGGGCTATTCAGGAGGGGGGAACTGGGAAAGGCATAACATTTGAAATGTAAATAATGAATATATCTGATAAAAAAAAGAAGCATCGATCTGTTTATCAGACCAAGTTTCAAAAGTGCAGTGGTCTGATATGAAATGCTATTATAATGCTTTTGATCTCTACAGAGAGAGAGAGAGAGAGAGGAGAGAGAAGGTGTCTCTAGAATAATCCCAGGACTTATAAAATATAGTAACTATATTGGACAGATGGATGTAAAGTCTGTCTGACAGAGGGCTATGTGTGTTAAGTCACGTTTAAATCTATTGGTACTGTGAAATCTGGTTACACAGTTTCTTCCTTCCTCTTTTTCCTTGGCTATTTGTTGTAGGGTGGTGTGTGTGTGTGTGTGTGTGTGTGTGTGTGTGTGTTTGTGTGTGTGTGCATATGTATGTGTGTGTGCGCACATGTGTGTGCATATGTGTGTATATGTGTGTGTGCATATGTGTGTACACATGTGTGTACATATGTGTGTGCATGTTGTGTGCATGTGTGTGTGCACGTCTGTGTGCATATGTGTGCATATGTGTGCATGTGTGTGCATATGTGTGTGTGCATATGTGTGCATATGTGTGCATATGTGTGCATATGTGTGTGTATGTGCCTGTGTGTGTGTGTGTGCATATGTGTGTGTGCATGTGTGTGAGTGTGCATATGTGTGTGTGTGTGTGTGTGTGTTATAATAATCAAGGAAGAGGTGTTCTGCCTCAGGAGCCATCCTCATTGTGTTTTGAGACCGAGTCTCTCTGATTGGGACCTCAGATAGCCAGTTAGGCTGCACTGACTGGCTGGTGAGCCCTGTTTTTTTTTTTTTTTTTTTTTCTGTCTCCAGTTCTCCAGCTCTGGGATTACACGTATACATCACCACACCTGGACATTTTAGATGTGAGTTCTGGAAGTTGAATGTATGTGCTCATCTTTACAAGACGAGCATTTTTTCAACGGATCTATTTCTCCAGCCCATGTTGTCCACATTTTGAAAAATCGAGAAATAAGGCGGGGGGGGGGTGGGGAGAGAGAGAGAGAGAGAGAGAGAGAGAGAGAGACCCCTTTTAAAAACACATTTATGCCAGTTGTAGGTAAAGTTATTCCCTATATTCCAAATGGAAAGTTACTTAAGGATCCAGAACATGGTGCTCACTTCAAAGAAAATGAGATCTAGGAGAGGGTGACTACGTGGCTCCGAGCGAGGCCCCAAAGGATGTTGCCTTGGCCAGAAGCCTCCTTGGCAACTGCGGTCTCCCTATCATCCAAGGAGGGACAAGGGGTTGACTTAGAGCACTAACTGCCTGAGACTAGGCAAACCATCTCAGAACACTGTTTTTCTACGATCAAAAGCAACAGCCAAGAGGGAGGCAAAAAAATTAGACAAGAACTTGCTTGACCACTTGACCTTTTCAACAGCTGCCCAGATGTTTATTGGGAGTGCGGCCTCTTTTTTGCTCCCCCTCCCCTCTCCCATCCCCCACCCCCCACTGGCAGCCTGAGATGCCAAGCTGGTAACAGGGTGTGCTTTAGACAAACCTCTTGACAATTCACAACTTCCACCATAAAGTGACTAAATCAGTCTCACTGGGCCGATCCTGGCCTTTGGATGTTAATCCTCTCCTTGAGTGGACTGACTGGCTTTTAGGACTCCTTTGCTGAATCCAGTGAGTCATCTGCCAGAGATGAACTTAAAATAGGGACTTGCCGGACCCTAGAGCTCCCTAAAGCAGCCCAGATTGGGTCTGGTTCCAGCCAAACTCGAGGGCAAATGGTGATGCCAGTTTGCTACTGAAAAGGAACATGGGTCCCCTATAAATGTAATTTATTTTTTTTAGAGTAAAGGAAGTGGTTGATAACATTAAGGAAACTGTTTTCTGGGCATTGTGAGCTCACAACACTTGTGGCAGAACACACAAGATCGCAGCAGCAACCTCCAGCCAAAGTTCCAACAGAGAACAGAGAAGGTGGTCAGTCACCTCCCCTCCCCCCACTACCAAGGAACTATCAGCATTTGATAGCTACCAAAGAAGCTTCCTTTCCTGTTGTGACCCTGGCTGGCTGACTACAGTCTACAGCACGTCCCAATCCCCAGACTAGCCGGATAATAAAACCTGTACTTGGTGGAGAAAGAAGAAAAATAAAATAGTAACCCCAAAGTTGGCTTGGGAGGGAATGGGAGAAAGAATTAATAAAAAAACATTTCAAAAACGTTTAAAAAAAAATAAAAGAGCCTGTGAGCTTTATTTTTGGCTTATCCGTGCTTGAACACAAAATACCCATGATTCATTGCACACACACACCGTTGTGGGATAACTTGGTAGGAAAACAAAAAATGGGTCATTATTCAAAACAGCGAAAGCAGACAAAATAAACTGATCGAGTGCCAGCATGGACATCTGAAAGCGGGTCTGCTTGGTCGGAGCCATGGAGGCTGGGCAAAATTCTGTCTGCAGGAGCTCTTAGCAGTGTGATCTCAGACACATGCAGTATTAGTCAGGGTTCTCTTGGGCAACAGAACTCAGCATGAGTCCATACCAAAAGGGATTTGCTAGATTGGGTTACGATACCATCAATCGGGCGTCAGGATAATAATACTAGCTATTTAGAGGGCTTGTGAGTATTAGATTACATGTCCATAAGTATAAATACTCCACGACGGATGTGTTTATCTAAAGATTATTTTTTTGGTCCCTTGAATGCTTTTATCAGCAGATATAATTAGATAAAAG
The DNA here is from genome assembly GCA_964023405.1 of Apodemus agrarius. Lineage (NCBI taxonomy): Eukaryota > Metazoa > Chordata > Mammalia > Rodentia > Muridae > Apodemus > Apodemus agrarius. Next base: position 97,422,752 of record OZ030015.1, read on the forward strand.
TGCACATGAAGAAAGGACAGTTAACAGCTTCAGATGCGAAGGCATTTCATTTCAGACCATCCAGCCCTTTGTATCACAGCAATGCTTGTCTTTTGATTGGCTGAATGTGTAGGGGTGTACATTTGAACCAGATCTTAAGGTCACAATGTTTCTAGTTTTCAAACCCGAGTTTGTGCTCCAGAACCCAAGTAAAAGAGTTGGATGTGGTGGGAAGGGCTATTATGTACGTAATCCCAGAACTAGAGTCCTTGAGGCAGCAGGTCCTTGAGGCTTCTTGGCCAGTTTGTGTAACCTCCTTGGCTGACCAAGGACAAATTAGAGTTGCCCTGTCACCAAAGCCAGTAAAGATGGCTGGCTTTCTAGGAATGACCCTAAGGCTGACCTCTGACCTTCACTTGCACCTGCCTACACACATACATGAACCTACACACACACACACACACACACACACACATGCACACACACGCGCGCACACACACACATGTGCGCGCAGAATCAAATACCGTATATAGTGGTGCTTCTCATGTTACTCACGGCTGCCGATGTAAAGCCATGCACACAGTGTTCATGTAATTCTTGCTATATAGCATTTTCATGTATTTAAGAAAATGTCATTTCTCTTCAGAAGGAAACACCAGAAATGATATTGCTATTAATGTCATTAGACATTAGAATAACTTAAGAATGACTCATATAATCCTCTTACATATAATGAGGCATGCACTTCTGCTGACACTCTTTTGGTTGGGAAGGGAGATCTCACACCTCCATGACCCAGGTTTACACAGCTAACAAAATGGGGAAGTCGGACAGAAGGCGCTTCCTCTCTTTTGTATTTACATTACAACCCTGTCTGAGATATTCTATGACTTCATGACCCAGAGAGTATCCTTTCAGTATTTTTTTTCAGGGAAACTGATTTTTTAAAAAAAGGTTTATATATTTATTGTATGTATGTGACTACACTGTAGCTGTCTTCAGACACACCAGAAGAGGGCATCGTATCCCATTATGGATGGTTGTGAGCCACCATGTGGTTGCTGGGAATTGAACTCAGGTCCTTTTGAAGAGCAGTCAGTGCTCATAACCGCAGAGTTATCTCTCCAGCCTCAGAAACTGATGTTTTACGTGGATCGCTGAGTACTGGTACTTTGGGTGATTTTGCACTGCAGACCAAATTATCCCGCAGATTCTAGGATGGTCTGGCCTGTCCCCATCAGCAAAACTGGAGAGGCATGGGGTTCTGCGTGTCATACGCATTCAAGGGGGCACGGGGAAGATCACCAGGGCTTCGGGTCTGGGCAGGCTTTAGAGTTCACCTCATTTCACTCAATTAGGGTTGGAAAGAATAAAGGCTTGGTCTTGACCAGAGCTGAGCGAAGGGAGTCTGAATAGGACTTGGATGGTGGACCAATGAAGAGAGCAGGGGGAGGAGACCAATGAGAGAGCAGGGGGAGGAGACCAATGAGAGAGCAGGGGGAGGAGACCAATGAGAGAGCAGGAGGAGGAGACCAATGAGAGAGCAGGAGGAGGAGACCAATGAGAGAGCAGGGGGAGGAGACCAATGAGAGAGCAGGGGGAGGAGACCAATGAGAGAGCAGGAGGAGGAGACCAATGAGAGAGCAGGAGGAGGAGACCAATGAGAGAGCAGGGGGAGGAGAACAATGAGCAAGCAGGGGGAGGAGACCAGTGAGAGAACAGGGGGAGGAGACCAATGAGAGAACAGGGGGAGGAGACCAATGAGAGAGCAGGAGGAGGAGACCAATGAGAGAGTAGGAGAGCAGGGGATCAATGAGACCAATGAGAGAGCAGGGGGGAGGAGCAGGCAGCTCCGTGACCTGTCTGTACCCGTGCATGCTTGGTATTATTTGAGGATTGTGGTTAAAAAAAAAAAAAAGTGGGTGTCTTAGTTACTGTTTTATTACTGTGGAGAAACACCATGACCGTGGCAATTAAAAAGGAAAGTGTTTAATTGTGGGCTCGCTTACCAGGGTTGAGTCCATGGTCATTGATGTAGGAAGTATGACATCAGGCATGTAGGCATGAAGTATACAGGCGTGGCGCTGATCCACCAGCTGGAGGCAGAGAGGTGGGCTGAGAGAGGGAGGGAGGGAGGGGGGAGGGAGCAAGAGAGCGCGTGCCAATACACGCAGGGACAGAGACACGGAGAGACAGAGAGACAGGGATTGGTTTTACTGCTGACAGACTCAGACAGTGACCACGCATGAAGTGAAGACCGAGGAGCTTGGGAAGAAAAGACCTTCCTGTCACCTTCAGGAACCCGTGAAGAAATGTCCACCACGGGGGCAATGGTGGCTTTGTCCTTCGGGACTTAAAGTTGGTACAAGGGAACTGCACCATTCCAGCAGCAGATGAAAGAATCAGGTCCAGTGGCTACAGGAGAGGGCTTTATTCTTTAAGGACTATGCCAAATACCAACCCACCGTCATTCAGAAATGCAAGCATATCTTATAGCAGAAGTAAATATGGTTGCCCCCCCCTTACCCATTGCACACCATCCACGATGGCCTAAAAACATTACACAGAAGCTTGCAGAAGGAAAAAGGAATAAACCTAAGCCCCAAGCTATTTTTCAAAGTAGCCTTATAAATCTCCAGTTTTCCATCCCATTGGATCCACGAGTTGGAAGTTTATTCAGCGTGCGTCGGTGGCATGGATCCACTTGGAGACATTTTAGTAGCGGCCTGAGCTATCGGCTCAGCTCAGCGCCTGCACCTTTAGAAGTAGCCTGATGCCACCTGGGCATGATAAATTGTCCCCGGGACTCTACCTCCTCAGATAGGCCTCAGCACAAGAAAAGGGTTAGTGTAGAATTGTATTAGATTTTAAGGGAATAGGAACACGTTCACTTAATTTTTATTACAGTATATTGCTGTCTGTGTTATATTTTAATATTAGTCATGATAACTAGCTAATATTTTGTAAATTTAATTTATTATGTAAGTCTACTATTGGTATATGGGTGTAGGAAGAAGCCTTATACACAAGGTTTGATCTATATCGCCACACTTACAGGCTTTCATTTATATGTAAGTTTCCCTTACATATAAATGTGTGTGGGGACATGGGCACCTTTTTAGTTCCTTTAACATGTTTCAGTGACTGTCCTGATATATCTAAATTGTCCAGTCTCTGAGTGGAAGGAAAACCTGGGGTGTGAGGCATCCCAGTGGTGGTGGTGGGGTGGGTCTCAGTCTGCTCAGGACACAGTCTTGTCTTGGGGAATAGGGGGAGACAGTTTGGAAGTCTCAGATGGTTCGGCAGTTAGTTCACCGACATCGCTCGCGGTCAGAGGAAGTTAGTGAAACTGTAAAGTTAATATCTTTTGCATGTGTGTAGCCAGCTCTTCCAGAGTTAAACGATGCCAAACCTTCAGGGGTGTGTGTGTGTGTGTGAGGGGGGAGGGGAGAGCTGGAAGGCAGGGAGAGTGGGAAACTGTGGACGGGCAAGGCTCCACACTCACTCTCCATTTACTCTATAGTAATCCATAAAAAAAGGAGGTTGGGCATTCGCCTATGGAAAGTTCAGAAGCAGATGGAAATATTTTTATGATATATAATACGCGGGCCTGTAACATGAATTTCCACTTTCCTCACAGGGGCGAACATGCCGGGTTCTGCATCAACTTTCCTAGGTCAGCAAAAATTCCGAGGCGAAATGGCATTTTATGTGACATTTTCTAGAAGCCCCAGCAACAGCTGCCTGATTTCCTGTGCTCCGGCTCTTCTCGTTCAATTTCCAAGGTTCAGGTCTATTGCACATCAGATGGTCGATAATCTCTCCCTTTGCTAGCAATTCGACCCCTTTGGCAAAGTGTCCCCTAACCCCACGCCGCTCAGAGGATTATATTTCCTCTTTTGAGGAAAGAAATGACTGAATTTATAGGAGATGGATAGCCGCCTCTATAACTTGTTTATCAAACAACTCCTTCCAGGTCAGCTTGTAAAATTGTCATTTGTAAGCTGTCCTTTTATTGAAATCACTTACTGTGAGCGTAGCACATCCGTAGGAAGTAGTCAGCATTGCCAGCAATCATAAATACAATGGAATAGTTGTATACACCATTTTTTCCGGACCTATGAATGAAGAGAAGGACTGTCTCCACATCAAATCACAATGAATATTCAAATTTACCGCCCAAAGGGGGGGGGGCTCAGCTTTGCGCATGCCCTGTTATGCGGCAATCGCCAAGATTCACGATTCACGCTATCCTCAGCATCGGTGTTGTGTCCCTAAGCTCACTCCCTCAGGATTCTGGCTGGTGTTGAGTACACCGCTCTGGGGATCATTCAGATCCGGGGGACTGCCACTGTCTTGTGACTCATCTCTGACTTCAAAGGGGCTCTACAAAGTTAAGTGAAAATCGTGTAGTTTGTGTGTACGGCTGTTTTCTTAAAGAACCTATTGGTGTAAGATCTCGCAGTTCATCTACAAGGCTCAGTTGTGTGGCTTTTCACTACTTACACATTTTATTAATATGTTCTGTCATGTATACTGATTTCATGACTGAATATTTATGGCCTACGAACATGTAGCATTCACACCAATGTATTCACAAAGTAAATAATCACTGTCTAAATATGGCTTATGTCCCTATACTGTTTTGTATTGTACGTTCACGTAGTATATTAACACATAATACATTTAATGTTTCATACACACTTAATATGTTTAATATATAATTTATAGAATAACAGGAACTGTTTTATAAAATACTTGCTTTACATAATGCGGTAAACAATTATATACTGATTAGGCATATTATATGATTGTACCTTATAATAAATATGTTAATATGGTTCACATAGGGCTAATTATATATATTGATGTATCACTATTTGCTTAATATGTAATAATATATAATTTGTTATAAGTAATATATATGTACTTTATAATGGTTATGCTATACCAAAGGCGATATAGCATGCTGATGTAAGTGGAGGTAGAGAAGAGTAAGAAATTTACAAAGATTGGTTTATTTTTATTTTGTGTGTATGGTTGTCTTGGTTCCATGTGTATTTGTGCACCATGAGCATGCAGCTCCCAAAGAGGCCAGAAGAGGGCGTCAGATCCCCTGGACTGGAAAGTTGTGAACCACCAGCTAGATTCTGGGAACCAAGCCCAGGCCCCCTGGACGAGCATCCGTGCTCATAATAACCACTTAGCTGTCCAATTCTCCAAGGCTACAAAGAGTAAAATTCGACAAAAGAGAGAAAACAAAACAAACAAAAAAAAAACCCGCAAAAGCAGGATGTATTTTCAAATATTTATTATTTTATATTTATATCTTAAGATGTTTGTGTTTTTCACAGTTTTGGAAAAATTTTGTATTAATGCTGTGTATGGTTTGGGAATGGTTTGGATGTGAATAAGCCCCAACTGCTTGCACAGTACAGGCTAAGAAATCATTTAAATTCAGTAACTTTATTTTCAACTTCCTATTTTAAAAAAAAGTCTCTTGGAAATGTACATGTGTATTTTGATCAATTCACACCATTAGTGATGCTTTTACTCCTTTTTGGTTCTTTATTATCCGATCAATCTCTCAGTTACAGTTGTGTCTTAGTCAGAGTTTCTATTCCTGCACAAAACATTATGACCAAGAAGCAAGTTGGGGAGGAAAGGGTTTATTCAGCTTACACTTCCACATTGCTGTTCATTACCAAGGGAAGCCAGGACAGGAACTCAAGCAGGTCAGGAAGCAGGAGTTGATGCAGAGGCCATGGAGGGATGTTCCTTACTGGCTTGCTTCCCCTGGCTTGCTCAGCCTGCTTTCTTATAGAACCCAAGACTACCAGCCCAGAGATGGCACCACCCACAAGGGGCCCCCTCCTTCCTAGATTACTAATTGAGAAAATGCCTTACAGCTGGATCTCATGGAGGCATTTCCTCAAGGGAGGCTCCTTTCTCTGTGATAACTTCCACTTGTGTCAAGTTGACACACAAAACCAGCCAGTACAAGTTGCAAACTCTAAAATTTTCCCAGTGCTCACAAATGAGCCCTTTTAAAATGACTCCTAGATTCTCATAGGCTGCCTCTTCCTTTTAAAAAGTAGAATATCTTAATTGTATATTCAAAATGGCAATGCCATCTGAATCCTTTTAAGTAGCAAATAACACAGCAACACATTTTCAGTTCTCCAGAGAAGGCCATATTTATGTTGACAACACTACCAACTCATTATTCTATTGCGATACTGGCATACATGATACTACATTTTGGAGAAATGAAGCGTCGTTTTAGTTTGGAAGTTTCCATCAGAAGGCCTCTTTCAAATGAAGCTAAGAATTTAGTCTTATGAAAATTATTTGAGCTTCATAGTGCTCAGTGTGATCGTGTGATAGTGTATAGATACATTTTCCATCGGTGATAAAGTTGAACAGAAGGCATTGACTGGGAGGCGTTTCAACTGGAAAATTTCAGTCCCATTTAAAATGACCACAAGGGGGCAGCAAAACACACGGGATTCTCTTTATGGGTCGCAGCAAGGGCAAGAACTTTCTTAGGTAAAATCAGGCTAAGAGGGCAAATGAAAGAACAGAAATGCCCGGACCTTGAACCATCCTTAAACACGGGAGTTCCAGCCAAACAGTGGGTCTGGATGGTGTGTGGTGTGTGTGTGTGTGTGTGTGTGTGTGTGTGTGTGTGTGTGTGTTGCGCTTTGTGTCCTGAGTCTAGGAGACACCAGCTTTTCAAGTGTCTTTAGAAGAAATACCAGGGGCTGGAGAGATGGACAGTGGTTAATCGCATTAGCTAGCCTTTCAGATTCTATTCCTAGCATTCACGTGGAGGTTCACAAACATCTAGAACTCCAGTCTGGGAGGGTCTGATATCCTCTTCTGGCCTTCTCTGGAACGAGGCATGTGAGCTTGGTGCACCTACAAGACATGCAGAAAACCAGTCATGCTTGCAAAAATAAAAATACATCTTTGGTTTTTATTTTTGTTTTTTTTTGGTTTTTTCTTTTCTTTTTTTTTCTTTTTTCTTTTTTGGTTTTTGGAGACAAGGTTTCTCTGTGTAGCCCTAGCTGTCCTGGAACTCACTCTGTAGACCAGGCTGGGCTTGAACTCAGGAATCCACCTGCCTCTGCCTCCCAAGTGCTGGGATTAAAGGCTTGTACCACCACTACCTGATAAAAATACATCTTTCAAAGAAGGACCACTAGGGATCTATACTCAAGGAGGGCTCAGACCTGATATTTATCATTCTATTTTCCAGTGGATCAAATTTTAAGCCCGTCCTCTTCCTCCTCCAGTTAGAATTTCAGTATATTTACTGGAAAATAATAACAGGGTCAAGTTGATCAGATTTAATGTTCAGAAAAACAGGAAACAGACTTGAGTAAGATGCTGTACTTACTCACGAATCACAGCTACGGGGCACTTTTAAAGAGGAAGTGTTACAAAAATGCTGATAGAGTCCTGGGTACTAGGCGACTTGGACACTACTGTCGGACATTCTGGCTGTGAGGGGCACATCCTTGAGTGTCTCTCTTCACCTCTTAGGTGTCTTAGCTGTAAACAGGGGAACTGGGAAGGACACAGGAGGCTGTTTTTACGTCAACTGAAGTAATTAGTTCATCACCAACTTAGCTCCATGTCTTCCTTAAGATAAGACTTTTGCAAACATGGCAGCCATAAAACTATTACAATAACTGATTGGCATTGGATTGTCTCAGCCATGACTAGTTGGGTGATTTCATTTAATCGTCATATCCAGCATGAGAATTTTTTCTTTTTCTTCCTTCTTTTCTTAAAATAAGATATTTTCTTTATTTACATTTAAAATGTTTTCCCATTTCTAGTCTCCCCTTTGGAAACCCGCTATCCCCTCCCACTCCCCCTGCCTCTATGAGGGTGCTCCCCCACCCACCCACCCACCCACCCACTACCATCTTCCCTCCCTGGCATTCCCTTACATTGGAGCATTGAACACCCTCAGGCCCAAGGACCACTCCTCCCACTGACGGCCAACAAGGCCACATATGTGGCCAGAGTCATGGGTCCCTCCATGTGTATTCTTTGTTTGGTGGTCCAGACCCCGGGAGTTATGGGGGGGTCCCCCATAGGGGCTGCAAAAACCCTCAGTTCCTTAAGTCCCTTCTCCAACTTCTCCATCGGGGACCCCACACTCAGTCCAATGGTTGGCTGGGGGCATCCGCCTCTGTATTTGTCAGGCTCTGGCAGAGCCTCTCAGGAGACAGCCATATCAGGCTTCAGTCAGCAAGCACTTCCTGGCATCCACAATAGCATCCGGGTTTGGTGGCTGTATATGGGATGGATCCCCAGGTGGGGCAGTCTCTGGGTGGCCTTTCCTTCCGTCTCTGCTCTTACACTTTGTCTCCGTATTTCCTCCTGTGAGTATTTTGTTCACCCAATCTTTCCCAATGTAGTGTGGTGTGAGCTTCTTCTCTTTGCTAAAGGAGGCAAAAGCTGGTGGAACACTGAACTTCTGGAATTCACGGATCCCTGCCCCCACTCCTGAGATCCCAGACACGTGTGGCTGTGCTTGGCTTTTTGATGGTGAGTGCTTTGGGGATCCAAATTCAGGTCCTTACACTTACACAGCACGTACTTTTACTCCCTAGCCTGCTTGCTCTTTCAACTTTTGAGACTTATTTTTATTATTGTTACCTGTGTAAGGGTGGGCTGTGTGTGCAGAGGAGACCAGTAGAGGGCGCCAGATCCCCTGGAGTTGGAGTTACGGGAGGTCGTGAGCTGCCTGACATGGGTGCTGGGAACCGAGCTTGGGTCCGCTGAGGCAGCAGCCAGGACTTTTAACCATTAAGCCATCTCTTCTGCTCCTCCTTTGCTTCATTTTTAGAAGCAAGATCCTTAGGTGAGGTTTCAACATGGGAACATGTTCACGGAGAATGAATAAACCCAGAAAGATTCTTATCTGTTTAATCAGAAATTCACCTGTATAATCTCCTCCATTAAATTATCAGAATGATGGGACTGGAGAGATGGCTCAGTGGTTAAGAGCACCGACTGCTCTTCCAGAGGTCCTGAGTTCAATTCCCAGCAACCACATGGTGGCTCACAACCATCTGTAATGGGATCCGATGCCCTCTTCTGCTGTGTCTGAAGACAGCTACAGTGTACTCATATACATAAAAATAAATAAATAGATCTTAGAAAAATTATTGGAATGACACACTAACCTATCCCACATAGTAAAGTCCCCCTGTCAAGTAAAACATCAGCCACAGAGAACCAAAGGAGGCCCAGATGCTCTTACCTCCCCTCCGGACTCCTCTTTTGTTCTCTTCCTGCATCCTCTTCTCTTGCTCTTCTCCCCCATTCTTCTACCTGCCACCTCTCCTCCCTTCTTTAAAAGATGATTTCATTTAAGATAAGGCCACTGGTGATTCAGAACATGCATCCACCCCCTCCTTTGGGGATAACATAAAAAGGACAAAAATGGGGTGAAATAAGAAAGTGAAAAGTTAGAATAGGTCACTCACAACTTTGAGACCTGAGGTTTTGAGTAGTGACTCTGGAAAAGGTTCCTGGACGTTATGTGCTCATCGTGGGGAGATGGTATGTGCCTGCTTGGAAAGTAGCAAAGTGATTAAAGTGTGTGTGTGCATGTGTGTGTGTGTGTGTGTGTGTGTGTGTGCATGTATGTGTGTGTATGTGTATGTATGTGTGTGTGTGTGTGTGTGTGTGTGTGTGTGTAACTAGATTGTGCCCATGACCTATGGATTTAAGGACCAGCATAAGGAAGTGTAATTACGGAACCAGAGGGATGTGTGGTGACCGCCCAGCAGCCTGGAACATCAGCGTGTTTGCTGAGATCCTCAGGCTTCAGATTTTTCTCTGTTGTTTAGACTCTCCATCCTCTGGTGGTTTTCTGTATACCCTGCAGGTGAGAAGCACTTCATCGGGCCACCAGAGAAGAAATCTGGAAGCAGGATAATCTGGACCTCTTCTTGGGAGGAATGCCTTTGGTCCAAAAGTTGAACATATCATTAGAGCCTGACCTGTGAACATCAAACAAAAGTAAATAACAGGAGGAAACAAAGAAAACATCAATGGTGATGGTGGTCAAATCAACCCAGATCCCAAGCCAGTCACTGTGTCTCTGGAGTCAAGACTTAACACAGCTTTAAGAAGTCTACTTATATAAAATATAGAGAGAAGCAAAGAGAAGAAAATGAAACTCACATCCAGTCCTAGCATTCAGGGTTAGCTATGAACATTTTGGGGTATAGATGTTCAATATATTTGTCTGTCATCTCTCTGTCGGTCTGTGCTGTCATTGTCCACACACATTCAATGTAATTCAATATAAATTACAATATAGAAATAGTTTTGCTTTTGCTCCTCTGAATTGGCATACTCTTGTTATTCTTTTAAAATCATTTATTATTGCTATGATGATGATGATGATGATGATGATGATGATGATGATGTGTGTGTGTGTAAGTCAGAGGATATTTTAGACTTTAAGCTGTAAGTCTCAGCAGCTGCCCAGAAGAGGAAGAAGAGAAAGGGAGGGAGCCCTGATGTTTGAGTCAGGCACGTCTGGGAAGGGAGCATTGGAGAGAAGGCGAGAAGGCACACGGTGCTAGAGAAAGCATATCAGGCTCTGGCCAGCATCTAAAAGATAAGGACGGGAGAGAAGAAAGAAGACCCAACAGAACAGAAGACCCACGGTGACTCTGGGGCAATTTGTCTTGGTTGGGACACTTTTTATAGCAGTGCCAATGCTTGTGTAGGATACACTTGAAGTTGGGCCTCTACGTGGGAGGTTAAGAAAATTCTGGAAGCTTTTGTTTTAAAATATGTCCAGATACCAAAAGGTCTTCACTGCATGTTTTCTAATCAGCAATGTACAAACTTCTCAGGTCCTTACTCTCCCTGAAACATCTCAGACATGGGATTTAAAACCAAAAATGATGAATTAGTCTGCTCCAGTCATTCTGAATTTCCGGGTTCTTCTTAGCTTCAGGTGTCAAGGAGCTACCATCTAGAGTCACCTGGGAAGGGGAGGCTCAGCTGAAGAACTGTCTGGATCAGATATGCCTGTGAGGAATTCTCCTGATGTATTGGCATAGGAGAGTCCAGCCCACCATGGGTGGCACCATCCCTAGGTAGGTGGGCCAGGATTGTATAAGAAAGCTAGCTGAGAGCCGGGAGGCGGAGGCGCACACCTGTAATCCCAGCACTTGGAAGGCAGAGGCAGGCAGATTTCTGAGTTCGAGGTCAGCCTGGTCTACAGAGTGAGTTCCAGGACAGCCAGGGCTACACAGAGAAACCCAGAAGAAAGCTAGCTGAGCAAGCCAATGAGCAGTTCCCTTTGTTGTTGCCTGAACTCCCACAAAAGAAAGCCAAGGAGAATAAGACTTTATTGCTGAATTCACTCGTTCCCAAATGACTTAAAGCCAGATGCGAGGCAGTAGCAGTTATGCCAATGGCATTGTTCAGTTAAAAGAAAGGTCATGATTTTCTTGCTTTATTCAAAGGCGCAGAAGCTGGCTTTCTTCCAGGTAGGATATCCTGATTGGAAGTTAACTCTGACACTGGACTCTGCTCCTTCCTTGGGATCATTTTGATATAAGTTCCTTAAAGAGTGTGATGTCTACACGTGCTAGTTTGCACACACAATGCACTGGATACATGATCCAGGTTAGTCATCCACTGTGACTTTGGAGTTCCAGAGCAGGGGGAGAGGAAAGCGTCTGAGAAACTTGGAAGCTCTTCCTGGTAAGTCTATATCAAACACCAGTGTTTGCCTCATGAGCGGCTGTTGCGTTAATGATTCGCGATGAGTAATACATCTTCACAAACTCCCCGGTGCTCACCAGCAGTGCACCGAACGCCATACAACATGCTCAGGTCAAAGTCCTCCTTAGACCTTCGACCAAACCTTCCAAATAATTCTAGAAGCTCTTCACAGTGGAGCAAACATTTTCACACAGATGAGCTCATGCTTGATGGGTGAACAGACTGGAGGGTACCCTCAAGGTTTCTACCTGTGTCTGAGTAGCACCCATCTTCCTTCTGCCTCCTTGATTTTGGTGGTTGTTTGAGACAAGGCCTCTCTGGGTCATCCTGGATGCCATAGATCGCTTAGGGATTTTTCCCACCTCAAGCTTCTTGAGTGCTATGATTGCTGCTTTATGTTTATTTATTTCAAGGTTTTATTCCTGTTTTTAATTATGTGTTTAAGTGTCAATCAGTGTGCGTGTTTATGCACATGAACGTAAATGCTATCAGAAGCCAGAAGATGACGTCAGAGCCCTCAGAACTGGAGCCCCAGGCAGCAGTAAGGCCGGCTGACATGGTGGGTGTTAGGAAGACAACCTTTGCCCCATGAAGAGCAGTGTGTGCTCTCAATTCCCAAGCTGCCTCTCCAGTTCTTGTTTTATGTTTATAATTTAAATTCTTATCTTATTTTTTTTAAAGAGACAAAGTCAAACCTTTTATCACTTACAAATACAGATGTAATTGGTGATTATGAGACATCTAAATAAAGACAAGATATAAATGTCTCAACTTGCAGTGAAATATACTTTCACTCACTGCCTATCCCCTGTCTATCTTGGGTTAGAAAATTCCCCAACCATCTTTCAGGCATGACTGGAAGTGTAAGATGTGACATCCTGCCTCCAATCCCACTAGTGCAAAGGGCAATTTGAAGAGCAGCTCACATATTTGTAATTTTCCAGCCTCGGGCATACACTTCCTCTCCTGACCATTTGCGTTCCTTCAGAGTAGCTAGTAGCACAGGGAAAACATTTTTTTTTTTTTTTTGATATCTTAAAACCACACAGTGCTTCGGGATGTTTTCGGATGAAAAGTTCAAGGAGATGATTGATTTTGTAACCATGGATCGGCACGAGTACATTCTAGACATACTACATTGTGGTAGTGAGATTTGCACTATTGGTTTGCCAGATGAAGCCATGTGGCTTACCAATGCTGTCAGGCAACCACGGTGAAACCTCGCAGTCAGGAGTGAATACAACAATAGGTTTTTCTGTTGTTGTGTGTTTGTTTGATCCTACTTTATGAGTGGCTGTGCTATCTTTAAGTTTTACAGAGAGATCTGTCAGTTCCCTGAAAAAGATGGCACTGCAGAGGATCACCGCAGAAAACTTTAGCTAGCAAAGAGACCTGGAGACGATCTTTGAACAGAAAAATGGTCTGTAGATTCAGAAAAACAAAACCATCTTGACCTATGGAAGTGGATGATTCTTGCAAGCGCCGGGGGGGGGGGGAATAAGTGGTTAAAATGAATTTAAAAAAATTACCCCATTTGGTCCTACAGGTTAAAAGTAATAGCTAAAATCTGGGGATTGGCTCAGCATATGATTACTTGCTTAGCCTCTGACAAGAAAATGAAACAATGTATCACAATCCCAGCAAAATGAAACAATGTATCACAATTCCACCAAATAAAACAATGTATCACAATCCCAGCAAAATAAAACAATGTATCATAATCCCAGCAAAATAAAACCATGTATCACAATCCCACCAAATAAAATAATGTATCACAATCCTGAGCATGATAGTACATGCTACAATCTTTCATCACAAAAGGCTGAGGCAGGAGGATTATGATTTCTAGGATAGCCTGGGACTCTGCCTCAAACACAAACAAAAGCAGCATTTAAAAACCAGTTAAATGGTAATGAGAGCTCTATCAAGAAGAGAGGCACAGGTGGTATGCTCTACACAGGCCCTACACCCACAGTGGGTATCTGGTGAGGTGCTCATTTGAGAAGCTGCCTTGCTCAGAACTAAAACATCACAGCAATGGCTTGCCACAAGCTATTTACACAAGCATTTATACAAGCAGGGTATCTATAGTTGCCATCATAAGGACTCACAAATGGCCTCGAGACTCCAGATGACTGCACACGACCCCAGCATTCCTGCCACATCTGATTATCCTTGTAGCTGCTCCATGCTCGTGGGCATTTGAGTGCTCTGCTCATGGTCTCACAACTCATGCGTGTATTATGATTGGTAGTAAAGAGACCATTGGTACCTCTGGATGCTCTTCCCATTTGGCGTCTCTGGAACCACTTGGATTTTTGGATTGCTGTGCCATATCCTGTTTGGTGGATATAATCTTTGCATGTGGTCCCTTTTCTGTAAGTGGAAACGTGTACCTTTCTGATGCTGCTTGTTTAATGATAATGCTGTGGACTTTAACACTAGCAGAGATGTTACATGAAGAATGTTTGAAGCCGACAAAAACTATCAAAACCATCGTAGAGCCTATGTTTACATGAGTAAAGAGGAGGAATCAGCACTCTGCTTGCTATGCAGGGACAAATGGCTCTTTTCCTGTGTTGAGGGTCTCGTGTGCTACTGAGCAGTTATACTTATTCCACAGACAGATCGTATCAACATTTTAATGTATTTCCTTTCCTTTTGGTAAAATTGAGGTTAAAAATAAATTTCAACCCATATTTTAGGCATTATGAGGACATTCTGGAAATACACACACTTATTATGTCTCAGTGTCTCATAAATCAGGAAAAACTTACACTCCATTTCTCACAGCTCAACTGTTGTTATTTTTTACTTTTTTATTTAAAATATTGATTTTTTAAAATTTACAAAATGTATAGAAATTGATCATGTCTTTCTCTTTCCCCAGTTCTTCCCAGATCCTCATCTCCCTACCCACCCAACTTTGTGTTCTTTCTCTCTCTCTTTAAAGCAACCCCCCAACCCAAATGAAACAAAAACAAAAATCAAACAAGAAACACCTTCCCCCACAAACACAGAAATAAAAACAAACAAGGAAAAGACCAACAAGGCAAAAAACAAAACAAAACAAAACACCTCAAACAAAGCCAAATAAAACAAAATGTCTACAAAAATATGAAGTCTACAAAAATACCCCTTTGAGCTCATGTTGAATTGGCTTTCTATTGTTGGGTGTGGGGCCTGCCCTTAAGTGTGGTCAACAAACCTACCTAGACTCTGTTGCAGAAGACTAATTTTTCCTTGGCAGGCAGGTGTCAATTGCAGATAGCTTCTTGGTTAGGGGTGAGGGCTTGTGTCCATTTGCCTCTCTCAGCTCTGGGATGCCATCTAGATCGAACCCGTGTAAGCCCCGGGCATGCTGCCAGTCTCTGTGATTTCACATTGACATCAGTTCTGTTGATACCCAGAAGACACAGCTTCCTTGCAGTCCTTCATCACTCCTGTCTCTGACAATCTTTCAGTCTCCTCTGCTGTGTGACTCTGAGCCTGGAAAGGAGGCGTTAGATGAAGATAGCCCATTTAAGACTCAGTACTTTTAATGACTATCTTGTCTTCTTGTTCTGTGAATGAGACTTGGCTGATACTGTCTTTAATATGTGTACACCATCTCTTTTGCCATTATAAGGGCCAATTTTAGGGTGCTGGAGAAATCTCTAGCAGTTATAAGAACCCCAGTTCTGTTCCCAGTGCTCATGATGGGTGGTTCACAACTGCCTCCAACTCCAGCGGAAGGGGAGAATCTTTTGCCTGTGGCTTATGTAGGCAACTGCACCCCTCCACTTGTAATTAAAAAACTAATACAGGGCCCGGAGTGAGCAGGGCCTGTAGTGAGGGGGAAAGGGTGCAGAGCTAGCTAGAGGCTGGAACTAAGGGGTGGGGTGGGGGAAGAAGGGGAGCAGGCAGGGCTGGAGTGAGTGGGGCCAGAGGAAGAGGGAGAAGGGGAAGTGTGTGTGTGTGTGTGTGTGTGTGTGTGAACTAATACAAATAAATAGTTTTTTTCAAAAGGTAAATTTCACTCCAAAAATCATTTAGAGAGCCAACCAACGCAAGGGGTAGAGGTGACTTGACAATATTCTTCACAAATAAAGAGTTGACTGGCAGAAACGACTAGGTAAAAAATAATATTCTTTATTGATGGGCTTTGAATTTTCATATGGTTGTTTTCTTGTTGATCAGAAAGGGAGAACTTATATCAGACCAACTGATATTATTAAAGGTGCCATCATTCCAGAATGACCCAATGACCCATATGGGGTAGCATTTCATTTAGGGGACTAAGCCATTTCCCATTCATAAGAAATGGGAAATCCCTGTCTTGTTGTTGGTTACTGATTCCCTTTGAAACAGAATAAAGGATTCAGTTCAGGGTATGTGAGAGGAAGGAATACAGGAGGAGACTGAAGATTAACCCTAACCTTCTCAGAGGGCAGAGTTTATCTAGTTTTTCTGGTCTTGGGAGTGTTGGGCATCTGACAAGGCCCCTGACCAGACCTTCTGGTAATTGTCTTTAAGTTTTGACACTCACTGTAGAGTCACATCAGGAATTTGATAATGGCATGTGGTGTCTCTGCTTATCCGGGGAAGGGGATATTTATCTGAAGCGTGCTGTGGAGTCAGTTCTTCTGAAAGTGTGATTTACCCCTGCTTCCTGAGCACTGCTCGACATCTTAACATCCTGGGGAAACTTGCATAGATCCCTGTGAGTTAGTGAGCTGGCTTTGAAGCCTGGCAGAGAGGTAAGGGATTTCCAGTCACCCAGGCTTGGGAAATAGAACGCTCTTGCTCATGCATCAACGAAGTCCACACTGTGAAAGGGAATCAGCCTTAATCTGGGGGCTTTTGGTCAACTGAGAGTCTGAGCAAGGGACACAAGACTGGGTGTGGTTTACTTGACAAAAGGGCATCGATTCAACCTTGCTACCTCACAGGGAGCTAGTTGGCCAGTGTTTATGGAATATGTATGGTGCCTTTTTTTTTTTTTAAATTGTGCACATCCTTCTGGGGATACAAAAATGAACAATTGAAAGTTTCTTACATAAAAATTAGTAAAATAACAATAATAAAGGCAGCTTCTCAACTATCCCACCCCCACCCTTCTCTCTCAGCAAAACTTTCCCTTTATCTCTACCTAAAATCCCCAAGCCCGTTAACAGTCATGATCGTGTCCTGTCTTCCCAGAAACCTCTGTTAATCTGGAGCTCTGGCCTTGGGTTTGCTGGGACTTGGCTCGGTGCCCATTCCTCTTGCCTATGTTCTGGGTCCCCCTTTCCAGTTAGCTTGCTTCTTTTTCTTTTTTGTTTGTTTGTTTGTTTGTTTGTTCCTACCTTTGCTTTTGGCCATGTCTAGACTTTTTACCCGTCACTCCAAAAGCGACTTCACCTTCGAAGTATGCGTCCCTGTCGTCTCCATGTCTGTTGACGCTGATCTCCTTCTGCATTCTGCCTCTGACCTTTCCTCATTTTGGTGACTGATATTCTCCTCTCGTGCTTTAAATGATGTCTTCATTGAGTAGCCTGGTATAGCAAACTGAGCTAGGACAAACCCTTCCTTCCTTAAAAAACATTACCTTTTAGATGTATGTTATGTGTGACCTTTTCCCAGCATGTATGTGTCTGCACCGTGTGCTTGCCTGGTGCCTGCAGAGACTAGAAGTCATTGCTAAATTCCCTGGAATTGGAGTTATTGTGCTGGTTGGTGAGCTGACTTAGGGTGCTGGAAACATGCCTTGGGTCCTCTGCAAGAGCAGCACGTGCCCTTAACCACGGAGCCACCTCTGTAGCTCCACCCCTTGCCCCTCTTTTAGTTCCTTTGGCCCAGTATTCAATCACAGAAACAAGAAATACAAGATTTCTCTCTCGAAGACCTGCTCATAGTACAGTGAGAGGGGTAATAAGGGGAATAGGTGGCAGAGAGACAGAAAGACAGAGACAGAGAGACAGAGAGGGACAGAGATTATAAATCAGTGTATAAGAGCACATGCAATTCTTTAACTTACTTGACCTCAAGGTTCCTAATTTGTAAAATATAACTAATACTAACTTACATGCCTGATTTGTGTCTTTGGATGGTTGCGTGGCTAACTTAGAATGTTGCTAAAAGCATGATTTAACTTCTGTTTGTAAAAACTCATTATCAAAATCCATAAAGGATGTGCTTCGTGTGATTTTTAAATCCATTTTTCCCTCCCCTGGCTTTGTTTCCTATAAATAAATAGGAAATCAGCAAATGAAGACTCCTGCATTTTTAGGGCGCTGGTCTGTGCATCATAGGTTTGTCTCCATGACTGGGACAACCGAAAATAGAGAGAGAGAGAGAAACCTGGTTGTGACAGCACATCCGTTTCGGTTTAAAACTCAAAGTCAATCACTCCAAACCTCAAAACCCCAAATCAAATTTAGATCTTCCAATCCCAAGCCCAGGCCGTGGGATCTCCTAGAAGTGACCTGCTGGGAAACCGTCTGGGCTCCTCGCCCAGGCCTGTTCCAGTGGCCCTTTCCTCTCCCGCCCCACGCCTTCCCCCTCCTCCCCCCTTCCCCAGCACACCTGTTTGCAGAGATCCTTCCTCTCTGCCCTGGCTCCTTGACTCCGCTCATGACCACCTGTTAAGGATGACGCAGATAGAGCCCTACGCACATCCTCGCCTTGTTGCTGTCTTCAGGATCCCTAGCTGGGCTGCTTCTCCTCACAGGTGGTTATTTTTAGCCTTTATCTCTAGGCGATTCTGTTTTCTTTCCGCCACCTTTTGACCTGGTAGCTGGAAATAAAATTCGCCTTCCATAAAGACGAGAAAGTTGTCAGTCATTTCCTTCCTGCCTGCATGAAAGGACCGGCCAGCAGAGAGGCTGGGAAGCGGCTGTAATGCTCGGTCCCTTAGTTCTGAAAACACACACAGCTCAGGAGTGAGTCTCCAGTCATCTGCCTAAATTGCCCAGAGCCGTTGCCTGGAACCGGGCAGCTGGCTTTTCAAAGGGTCTTGAGGATGCTCAGGGGAATGAATATGATTTTATTTTATTTTTTTAATCTCCTTTTGATCGCGATTACTAAACCCAAACACCCGAGTAGTTCGACTTCCGGTTTCTTTTTCTTTTTGAAATAATTTTTAAAAGGGAGTTACCAGTGAGTGTCTGACGGGACTTAAGGCCCACTCCATTGGATGGAACACATTCCCAATATTGCTTTGGTGGCCAAGAACCTGAGACTAGACAGGCCAGGGACTGAGAGACAAACTAAATTCGACTGTGCTGCTAAAGAAATATGGCAGTCAAATGCCTCGAGGAGGTTGTGCGCTGCTCAGAGATCGGTGTCTCGCTCAGCCACCAGTGGAGAAGCTTTAATCCCGCAGTGGATGGAAACAAACAGAGATTCACAGCTGAGCAAGGTGCAGAGGGTGAGAGACCTTGGAGCACTCGGTCCTAAATGTGATGTCTCCATCAAATCCCTCCCCTCAGGGAACCCCGCGGAAGAGGAGGCAGAAAGAGTGTGAGAGACAGAGGGGGTGGAGGAGCACCAAGGGAGCTCTGTCGTCCAAAGACAACAGAAACGTCATGCCTATGACCACAGGACTGTGGCAGCATGCACAGGGCTTGCACAGGCCTGCACCAGACAGATCCTAGAGCCGAAAGAAGTGAACACACACCCCGATCCCTAACCCAGACGCGATGATCTCCGACTGATAACCATTTACAACAAATGAAAAATTGGTTTTCTCCAGTGAAGTCTTACTAGGTCTACAAACTACTCTTAAGGCCAAGCCCCAATGGCCAGCAATAAACAGCCAACACAAAATGAACCCAATGGCAGTTTTGGACATCATTTCTCTTATAATGCTTTTTCAGGGCTCCATCCCCCCCCCATGGTATGTTTTGTGTATATAATATGGTTTGGGGGTTTCTGTTTTTATGGGATTTCCATGTGTGTATGTATGTCTCTGCCTCTATATGCATTTCTTGTGGTTTGCCCCCCCCACCCCAGCTCTTTTTCTTTTCTTTTTTTAAAAATTTATTCTATTCTAGTTTGTTAATCTTTGCTGTATCCTAACTTTCTCCTCCTCCTCCTCCTCCTCCTCCTCCTCCTCCTCCTCCTCCTCCTTCTTCTTCTTTTCCTTTCCTTCTCCTCTTCCTCTTCCTCCTCCTCCTTCTCCTCCTCCTCCTGCTCTTCCTCCTTCTTCTCTTCCTCCTTCTCCTCCTCCTTAATAGATGGGGATCTGGATAGGATCTGGGAGTAGTTGGGGGAGGAGAACCACAAGCAGAAATATATTTTATGAGGAAAAAATGTATTTTCAATAGAAGACAAATAGCAAAATAGTTTGCAGGTGGGACTTAGCCTAGCTTAATGGTAGAATGTCTGTCTAGAATGTGTGAGGTGATGGGTTCATTCTCTAACACCACCTAAATCAACCAACCAACCAACCAACCAACCAACCAACCAACCAATTTACAGGCCAACCAATCAACCAACCAGCCAGCCATCAACCACCAACCAACCAACTAATCAACCAACCAACCAACTGACAAATCAACCTAAGAAACAGTATTCATAGGAAATGAGAGTCATTTTTACTTTTTCACATGAAGCCATGTAATAATGCAGTTTATTGGGCAAGGCATTTAGTTTCTATAATGAGAAAACATTCAGAAAATTGGAAACATCTAGGTATATTAAAGGCTTGATAAAGATGTTGTTTCTTCCCCCTCATTCCAGAGTATTCAGAATAGGAAACTATAGGCAAAGATACGAATGATACACTGGAGTCTGGCCTCTTCTTCAATGACAAAATGCAGTTTTAATTCACCTAGCTGCTTATTGGTATATTTTAGGGTGTTATCAGTGTTGCTGCTTCCAGTTTTCTTTAAAAATAGATATAACAAATACTTATTTCCTTTTTATGTGTATGTGTCTGTGTGTATGTGCATGTGTGTGCAGGTGCCTGGAAGGCCAGAAGAGGGCGCCAAATTCCCTCTTAGTACTGGAGGTACAGGTACTTGTAAGCTGTCTGTCATGGGTGTTGGGAACCAGTCTCATGCTGTAACAGTTGAAAAATGAATTCTGTTGGTCACTTCACACACTTATAACTTGTGTTGTGATAATATTTACATCTATATTAATTTTCCAATATACAGTGGATGGATAATGGTGAACCATCTTCAGAAAGATAGCGAGTTTGGTTCCACAAACAGGTGAAAGTTTCTGTTTTCTCAAACCCTTGCAAATAGAGTTTGTCTTGGAAATATTTGCTCTCTCCACCATCATCATTGCATAATATGAGCATCATTGACCATATTTCTCAGCTACTTACATCAACCTTTAGAATTCTTTATTTTCCATTTTAGTTTTTTTTTTTTTTTTTTTTTTTTTTTTTTTTTTTACTGTATGGCTGTCTTCACCTAATTGTTTTCCATTACTGCTATTTTATTTACTTATTGCTCTTGTATTTTTACACATCTTTCTAGATTATCTTTATCTTTCAGTCTCAGGGCTTCGGTTTTTGTTTTGTTGTCTCTCTCTCTCTCTCTCTCTCTCTATATATATATATATATATATATATATATATCCCTTTTTTTTCCTGTTGTGGTTTCTACTTTTTGTGTTTCCCACTGGACATCTCTTCCTGCCAGTCTGTCTATTTCTAGCCAGGCTCTGGAGCTAGCAGGACAGACAAGGAGAGGCTAGGTCACCTGTCCAGTTCAGTAAGTGGGACAGTAACACCTGTCTCACAGAGCTGCTGGTGGGGATGGGGGAGTCTGGGAGCACAGGGCACAGTGCCAGGGAGCAGTGCTGGGTCCATCCGGGATGAGTGGAAGGTTGTTATTACCCCTTCTCTTCTTCAAAATGGACACACTCCTGAGCTGATGCAGGTCCTCTGCAGATCCAGAGAGCACAGGGCTGGAGCAGGTCCTGTGCAGCTTCCTGTTCGTAGACTCTGCCCAGGGAAGGGTTTTTCAGGAGGCTAAACGGGCACCGACACTCTGCCCATCTGTTCTTTGCCTTGACACCCACCTCCATGTCTTCATTAGGTTATACATTTTGGAAAACATAATTAGCATTATGGCATGATGAACATTTCTTCAAGGGGTAGAACTGAAAAAGATAGATTCCCGGAGAAGTGAGATTTTCTTGGAAACTTCTTTAGGAGAAAATCTTTTGCGAGACCTCCTGTTGTTTCTACAGTTAGCTAAAGGGGAAAAAAAGCAGCAGTAACAACTGCCCCACATTTCATGAGCATGCCCAGATCTCCAGCTGCTTCCTGGGGATCTGGAAGGGCACAGGTAGAGACAGTCCAGGAACTGTGTTCTGTGCCTCCACCATCCAGCCATCTTTCTCCATGTGTTCATGTCTGCCAGTGACGACATTCTAGCCTGCATCTCTTCACAAAGAAGGTGAATTTCCAAGGAAGTTTATCTTGTCACTATGAATCCTGAACCACTCCTCCGTGGTGTCTGTGTGTACAGCGATGGGAGGAAAATGGCCCCGGGAGCCAGGCAATCTATGGAAGAGGCGTTCATACTTGCTGTCCTCATCAGAAAACCCCAAACCTACCTGAATTATACAGAAATAGTAACTGAATCATGTCGAAGTCATTTTGGTGTGTAGACTCAGTCTCTATTTTAGGACTCTATTCTTTGTGGGCCATAATCTGACAAGGTAACATATTAATAGTAAGCTCTGTAAAAATAACTCTGCAATTTCTTGATAATCTCTTGTTTATCATGTAAACAAGACTCACAATTGTTGTGAAATTAAAATTTCAGAAATATGACGTACATTTATTGGGGGGAATTTTAGTGTTCACCTGAGTTCAATACCCCCCTCAACTCATACTTTGAAACAAGTGCGAGAAAATGTACACATCTTCACGAGCCACCTTGCAGCTTTGGGATACAGGATATAATTTAAAATAGCATTTTGATTTTATTTATTTTGGAGGTCTGATAACGTTCTTGATGACCTCGGCATGTAGGGACAGCCAGGGCCAAGAAACTGTTTTTTTCCGGCTTTCCGACGTCAGATTGCTTCCTTTCACACCTTGGAATGTCAGAAATGTATTAGCTTCTTTCTCCAGGAGATGTTTTCCTCTCCAAGCGCAATGACTGTGATAGGGGCGTTCTGTTTACTTGGTGCTGAGTACTTTTCCAAACTCATTTACAAGGAGGAATAAAAAACAGGATTGCCCATTGTTGTGGTGTGCAGGCTTTGTGACTGGCCAGGACTGTTGACTGTTTTTCTCCACTGGCTGCTGGGGGAGCTATTCCTCAGGGAGGAACTAAGCCAGTCCCAGTTTGAGTCCCTCAAGTTCTGTGTCTGAGTGTGTGGTGTCTTCAGCAATAGGGTTTTACCTTTGAGTTCTGGGAGGCAACCAAGGAAAATGGTGAGAGCCTGCATGGCTTGGGGAGTCTCTTGGATTACTTTGATAAACATCTTAAAGGGAGGTTTCCCGTGCCTCATATGGGGTCTGTGTTAGAGACTTTATGGTTCCTTAGGGGCGTTTTCACTTCAAGTGGCATAATGTTACACACCCATACACCCCCCTCACACACCCATACACACCCACACCCACCCACCCACCTCCACCCACCCCCACACACCCATACACAGACACACACACCCATACACACACACCATCACACACACACACACACACACACACACATACCCATAAACACATCCATATACACATACCCATATACATACACACCCATACACACACATACCAATACACACACCCACACCCACACACATACCCATACACACATCCATATACACACACCCATACGCACACACACACACATACACCCATACACACACACACACACACACACACACACAGTCTATGTATTTTTAAGTAAATGAACCAGCCCAGATGAAACATACTAAGTAGTGACTCTGGATTATCAATAGGAAAGTAGATTCTAACAGTATAGAGGGTAGACAGCTGCCCAGTTTTCGTACTGTTTAAAGCTTATTGTAAATATAAAGGTTATGTGCATCTCTCATCCGGGAACTTAAAGGGCCTAAGGCAGATTAGAAACTCCCAGTTGAGATGAAGTAATTTTTACAACTAATAGTTATCTTATGGAAGTTAAGGCTCAGTTCACTCAAGAGTTAAGAATTCATGTCTGGGGGCTAGAGAGATGGCTCAGCGGTTAAGAGCACTGACTGCTCTTCCTAAGGTCCTGAGTTTAATTCCCAGCAACCTCATGGTGGCTCACAACCATCTGTAATGGAATCTGATGCCCTCTTCTGGGGTGTCTGAAGACAGCTGCAGTGTACTCACATATACATAAAATAAGTAAATAAATCTAAAAAAAAGAAAAAAAAAGAATTCATGTCTGGGATTGTAAGCATAGCTAACTGCCCATGGTTGGGACTGTCAAGGATACTATAGGAAAACCCATGGCTACCCCTTGCTTAGAACATGCTACGGACCATACTCTCTCATGGTTGGGGCTAGGATTCTTTCTCGAAGCAGGAATGCACGGGTTCCAGGCGAAATGGCAAACAGAACACCAGGACACAGAAAAAGTGTAGAATCTTCATGTATTTGGTGTCTGAGTGCGACCTGTTGCACTCAGCCAGGGGATTTTAAACATGAGATCTTTACATATCAAAGGATGCATCCAGTACAGCAGGCACAAAAGACAATTAGCAATAACCATTTGCCATGAGGAAATGTAAAATCAGCCAGGTAGAAAACATTTCTGTGTGACATCCATAAAAGGGGACTGCAAACCGGACCCCCTAGGTCTTAATGAGATTCAGTGAATAACCTGATTATCACCTGGCCCTCTCTAAGGGAACCTGGGATCTTAGTGTTAAGTCAAGGTCTCACAATGTCAGTGCCACTCTCATTAGCATAGCCATAAAAGATCAATGGAAGTATGTAAACTACTAAGCAAAGTGATGGTGCCTAGAACCGAGGTTTTTGGCCAGTATTGTAGTTCAAAGACCTAACATTTTTGCCTGGTTGCATATAGCTCCGGATACCAGAAATTCCTGCGAAATAGATCAAAGGAAAGTCAAAGGTAGGGCTGCCCTGAGATAAGAGCTCAGGATCCTCTCCAGCCAGGGAATTCTATAGAGATGTTCCCTCGGGAACGGGGCTTACTCAAAAGGTGTCCACTGAAACTTGCGCTTTGGACGGCGCTTACTCAAAGTGTCCACTGAGACTCGCGCTTTACCTGCGCGAGTAGGTAAAGTGAAATTCACAGTGTCCACTGAGGATGTGTGACAAGAACATATAACTTTTAACTGTATTCTAAATACTTTCTGTGTATCTCTCACATATCACCAAATAATCTTCATGTTGCTGCAGATGGAGACCATTACAGAGACCCACAACTGGTCAAGTGTGGAGAACAAGAGACTGTGGGGTGCACACTGCCCATGGACACATCCATAGCATCATCCTTGACCTTAAGAGTCCGGGAAGTCGAAATATTTTAAGAGCCAGAGGACCAAGGCGCCTGCTGTGAGAAAGTGTCTTCTATATAAGCCACGCCCATGAAATCTCAACAATATGGCTGCTGAAACAGACGAACACAGTGACAACACCAGTTGACAGGCCAGTGTGGATGGGGGAACTCTCAGAAGGCCACACCCCTAGGAGAAGAGAGGCAGGCAGTGACTGATGAGAGCAACTCTCTGATAGGTTATCCAGTTTCAGGTGGTCAGCCCTAAATGCAAATGCATCCAGGCAACACTGAACGGACTCGACCAGTGATAGACATATACATATATATGTATATGTATATGTATATGTATATGTATATGTATATGTATATACATATACATATACATATACATATATATATGTATATATATACACATATATATATTTGCTTATAAGAAGTATAAAAGTATACTTACTTGGAATATCTAAAAAAATATATTTACTTGAAGGAGATGAGGTAATGAATTTGACTGGAAAAACGGAATACAGGACCAGTCAGAGGAGAGGGAAGGGTTGAAATAATGAAATTATACTGCTTATATGTAAAAGTTCTCCAAACACTTTAAAAATGTGAATAAAAGAATAAACAAATGTCCTCTCTTCATCTCCCAAATAATCAAAAACAATACAGTCAACTCTTGCCATCATTTCTGCCACAAATTTTTTTTGTGATGTTCTTTTGGGACGAAGAGATTCAATAGCAGAAGTAATTGAGATATTAATAGGACCTGCATAGGCGTAGAACAGGCAAGTGAATGGCTTGAATAATTTTGCTGACTCGTGCTGTGTCATGCAGCAGCCTGGATGCCTTTCCAGTTCGATCCCCTGTTATAGTAATTTTGATAAAAGATTGCAGGGTTTATTAAACAGAAGCTAGGAGAGAGTTCATGACAACAGATATTTTCCCCTTAGGAAACACTAACGCTTCCTTACCTTAATTTCCTAGCCTTGTTTAAATTTAAGTGGATGCATTGGTTAGTTCTGAGAACTGGAATGTAATGGAGGTGAGGCGTGTTGACTTCGGGTCTGTCTGGATATGAAACAGGAGGACCACTCAGCTCTTTCTGGAATCCTGAGCTGCAGAGGGTGGGGCAGGGGCGGAGGCTGTAGCTCTGTTAGTAGGATCCTTGCTTAGCATACAGTAAACCCCAATTGTGGCACACCTGTAATCCCAGAACTCAGGAGGAAAATACAGGAGGGTCAGAAGTTCAAGGTCATTGTCAGTGATGTGCCAAGTCTGCGGCCATCTTGGGATACGTGAGAGAAAGAAGAAGTCTTGTCAGCCCTGACAGTGAAATTCTGGTTTCATGAAATGAAGGGACATGGGTCAGATTTCTTCACCAGAAGAACCCACATTGTATTGTCATGAGTCAGAACGTTGACCTTGGCTATTGCATTCATCCATGTATGGCTTTCTTCGGGCTACCTTACCCAAGTGTAGGTGAAGTGACTACTTGATAACTTTTAATTAAATAATAGGATCATTATCCAAATTTTGGTCATGGTTCCAAGCACTGCCTTGGAAACCATCTTAAAAAGTCTCACAAAACCACTCTTCTCCCAGTTGTCTGTCTGTCTGTGTGTCTCTACCTACCTATCATCTTTCTTTCTATCTGTCTGTCTATCTATCTATCTATCTATCTATCTATCATCTATCTATCTATCATCTATCTGTATCTATCATCTATCTACCTATTATCTATTTATCTATCATCTATCTATTTATCTATCTATCTATCTATCTATCTATCATCTATCTCTGTCTCTACTTATCATCTATCTCTATATCTATCTATCTATCTATTTATCTATCTATCTATCTATCTATCTATCTATCTATCTACCCACCTAGAAAAGTTTTAACACTGAATGGCTCTCTGTGTTTACCTCTATGGATTTTGAAAGGCCTAGACAGCCTGAAGGCCATGAATGAGGAGGAGATACTGTGGAAGCAATTTTCTCGCAGAGCTATGTACTTTGCATAAGATTCATGGTGGGACGGTATACGAAAACCATGCTTCTAGGGCATTCTTTAAAACTTTTGCCTGTGAGAGAGTAGAAATCAGTATTGCATGTGTTGGTGGGTGGCTAGCCCAGAGGAGATGCCCTCATTCTCTCCCTCAGCTCTTCCTTTTGTCTGGGGACATCAATCACCCCTGACTTCTCACACAGCGCTCCTTATGGACAAGGGAAATGGGTTTCTTCCACAATTCATTTCCTAAGTGTTTTAAAGCGTGACTATTCCCAGGTGCTGCACTTCCAAGGAAGCACCTAATAAACTAATTGTCAGGCGAACCATTTTGCTTAACAGACTTTCTGGAAAACCTTCTGAATCTGTCAGTCATGCTAACAGTGGGCGTGTCCTGAGCAAGTACCACAACTCATTCATATGTGTTACCTTTTACTTGTAAACTCCTTTTTTGGGGGTACTATTTTTAAGACTTAAAGACAAACAAAACAGCAGAATCCCTCAGGGATATTAGAATTTTACATGTGTTTATCATTTATCTTCTGTTTTTCTGAACTCTTTGGAAGTTGCAAATATATCATCCTTTATCACTAAATGCTTTGTTTCTTAAAACATTGCAGTGCAGTTAACAAATTTGGAAGTCAACAATCATTTAATATTAGCATTTATATTGGCAAATATATGCGACTTACCATCTGTGCCCATAAATCAATATTTGTTGGATCACAGCAATGGTGTGCTTATGACTGCCTATGACTGCTTCTTGCGTCTTTGTAAATAAAGTTTTATTAGTACACAGCCATGTGCATTTGTTTATAGGTTCCCTATGGCTGTTGTTTCTTATAATAACAGAATTCACTGGCTTTGACAAAGACTTTTGGATCAGCAGAGATGGAAAGATTTATTATCTGATCTAGGGGGAAAAATCTTTTCAGTTCCTGATTGAATCGAAGAGACCTTATACGTTTACATTAATTTTTTTCATAATGTCATCAATTGCAAAAGAGAAAAGTAAATTCTAGGTTGGTATCCTACCCAGTGTCACAGGTTGTATTTTTTTTTATGTCTTTTTATTACACTACAAAACAATTCTTTTTATTGCCTGTTTTCTTGATAGTGGACACACTCGGGTGGTAATTTCTTTTACTCACCTTATTTCAGTTCAGGCTTTGCACTGGTTGGATTCACTGTAGGCAGGCATTGTGTGTACTCTACCAAGAGACGCATCTCGTCTCTTTGTTTAATTATTTGTTTTCATCTGTTTAGTTAGCTTGGCATTGGATGTTTTTGTCCTTGCTGTAAAATTGCTGTGTTTCACCTTTTCTAAGTAAGTGTACTCAGAAAAACCACTTTGAGTTCATGTGATTATTCTTTCATTTCTCAGCAAAAATTTCACAGTAGTTTTAGCTTCCGTTGGGATCAACCTTCATAATTATTCTTACTGTGGTGGGTGCCAAAGTGAACTTTCAGACTCTCTTATTCCCTGCATGTATCAGCTCCAGTTCGTGTGTGTGTGTGTGTGTGTGTGTGTGTGTGTATGAATCTGTGTAAGTATGTGAACATGTTCATGTATGAGGAGGTATGTGTGTGTTTCTACATCTGGAGGCCAGAAGTCAAAGTCTGTTCTCTCTTTCTCTCTCTGTGTCTGTGTAAGTATGTCAACATGTTCATGTATGAGAAGATGTATGTTTCTACATCTGGAGGCCAGAAGTCAAAGTCTGCACTGTGTGTGTGTGTGTGTGTGTGTGTGTGTGTGTATGTGTATGCATGTGTGTGTATCTCTCTCTGTGTGTCTGTGTCTGTGTAAGTATGTGAACATGTTCACATATGGGAAAGGTATGTATGTGTGTGCTTCTATATCTGGAGGCCAGCCAGAGGTTAAAGTCTGCTAAAGTCTGCTCTCTCTCTCTCTCTCTCTCTCTCTCTCTCTCTCTCTCTCTCTCTGTGTGTAAGTAAGTGAACATGTTCATATATTGAGGGAGGTGTGTGTTTCTACACCTGAAGGCCAGAGGTCAGTCTGCTCTCTCTCTTTCTGTGCCTGTGTAACTATGTGAACATGTTCATGTATGGGGGTATGTGTATGTTTCTACACCTGGAGGCCAGAGGTCAAAGTCTGCTGCTCTTCATCCTCATACTCCACTTGATATTTTCAGAGTCTCTCACTGCACCTGGAGCTGCTGACATAGCTGGACTGGCTGGCCAGAAAATCCCAAAGACCCTCCTAGATCCATTTCTCCAGAGCTGGGATTACTGGATTACTGGTCTGTGCTGCTGTGCCTGACATTCTGTGTGGTTCTATTGCGTCAAACTCAGACCTTCATGCTTGTCTGAGAAGGATTTTATTGACTGGACCATCTCTTAGTATTACAGTTTTTAGATCTCTCTCTCTTCCCAGTAAGGGATTTTTAAATTTGCTTTGTGGTTTATACATTGTTGTTTTGATGTTTCAAAGCTTCAGGATAACTTTTATTTGCTTGTGCTTATCTGTGTGCATGCGTTTGTGTGCATGTGTGTGTAGTGTGTGTGTGCATATGTATGTGTGTGTAGAATGTGTGTGCATGTGTGTAGCATGTGTGTGTACATATGTATGTGTGTGTAGAGTGAGTGTGTGCATATGTATATGTGTGTAGAGTGTGTGTGTATGTGTGTATGTGTGTACATGTGTGTGCATGTGTGTAGAGTATGTGTACATTTATGTGTGTGTGTAGTGTGTGTGCATGGTGTAGAGTGTGTGTGTGCATATGTGTGTAGAGTGTGTGTGTATGTGCATATGTGTACATATTTGTGCATGTAGGGTCTGAGTGTGTGTGTGCATTTACAGTTGCTATTTAACACTGTGTCTATAGATTTTAAGCACTTAAATATTTTTTTGAATGCAGTTCCAAGTCAAAAGAATAAATCTGTAAATGTGGAATAGTAGGACTTACTTGTCTTTTAATAAATAAATTTTTCTCAATTACTTTTGAGATTCTGAAATGTCTTTATTTAAAGCATTGCCCTCTTTAGAAATACTTCAGTTCCAGCTTATTAGGAAGGGGTCCAAATTCCCTTTTGATTTAGAAACTTCTTTTTTTTCCCCCTAGTACGGGAAAGTAATCACCCTTAGGGATTTCGGAAAGATTTTAACATGAATCCAGGAAATCCAATTCAGTTTAAAATCAATTATTTGCATTTTCTGAAAAATCTATTTTCTGAAAAATCTATTTTCTGAAATCTATAAAAACCACTCTCAAAAATAATTCTAGGAAATTGCTTCCCTTCATTACCCGTCTGCCTGGTGTTCCCCCTTTAGTTTGTCCAAAAGGGAAGAAATAGTGCTCACACTTTGCACGTTGCTGTGATGACTGAGATTTGCTCTGAGGTCCAGCGAACTTTCTCGGGGCGGGATGGGATCAGTCTCCTTGGGAACTTCAAGGCCATTGCTGCAGACCGCCTGTGGCCGGAAGGAACCCATGAGTACTGAGGAGGAAATAGCTAAGCCTGGCTTAGAGGAAGTGTCGCTGGCAATATTTTCCCAATTCCTAAATCAAGTCTACTTTACCGTCAATAATTAGTAACTCAAAGAATACAACCTTGGAAATACATTTCCTCAGGTACGTGGCCTATGAGGCAGGCTGCCTTTTTTTTTTTTAAATTATTTATTTATTTATTTATTTTTTTGGTTAGTAGGCATCAGTGCACATAGCATATAACAGGAATTCAGTAGGACTTCCAGTTTGTGTCCATTCCCAGCCCTGGGAGCTCTGCGCACCTGCTCACCTCCCCGCAGTGTACGGACGAACCCAGCCGAGATGGGTCTTCTAGGCTGGGTGCCATGGAAGCACTGAGTAGGGGTGTAGGTGCATTTCTATGTTCTGATTACCTAACCAACTGTCATTGAATCTTGGAGCAAAATTGCCCCCCCCCCCTGTGTGTGTTTGGGGCATTGAGTAATTGAAGGAGGAGGTGAAGATAGTTTCTTTTGGAAGAGGAACAGAAAGTCATTTACTCTGGGTAGCTAAGCATGTTATTTCGGGGAACAGCATGACCATCAGATATGCACAAAGAAATTTAGCAGTCACTGTGTGGAATGTCATCTGTTTACTGCATTCAAAGTCACTTTAATTGGTGTCTGCAACCCCTCACTGGGAATCCCTCTCCCCATATCGGGTGCCTAGCCTGGGCTTGGTTCTCTTTCCCATTCTCACTTCCCCAATAGCTCCGTTCCTGTTCTGTGTCCTGTGGCCCGGTCACTCACACGGCCTTACCAACAGGATCAACCTTGGAAACTGTGACCCCGCAAAGATCACGTTTGACCGGCGGTCTCTTGTTTTTAGCGTCCAGTTTCTCTTGAGGCTGCAGGAAGCCGCCTCCCGCAGTCTGAGCCTGGAGGAGAAGCTGATAACGCAAGGAGAAGCACCTGGTAGCAGCAGCAGCACTTCATCCAGGATGAAAACAGGAACTGAAATATAAACAACATCCTTTTTCCAGAAGCCAGAGCTCAGCTCCCTCCCGAGTGGGGTTGAGTCTATTCTCCCAAGAGTCTCACGAGAACCTTTACTGAGGCAGGAAGGAAGGTCAGGACATGAAGCGGGGTTTCAAGATTTCCGGTGGAAATCATCAAAAAGGATTTTTTTAAAAAAAAATTGTTATTGTTGTTGATGATCTTTTAAGTTCACGAATATGACCAATAATCGTAGTTACAGCGCCGGACTTGCTTTTAGACGAATAAAAATTTAAATACCGCAAGTCTGACACCATTTCCAAGGAAATGATGCAAATGGATCAAAGCGAATAAAGAAGAAAGGGCGCGCGGCTGATCTCGTCTTTCCCAGACCGTCTCTTCTGAAATGGATGATATTTGTAACAGGAAATTATGGCATTGTGTTCCCCGCGATTGGCAGCTCAGCCGGTGTGCTCTGCTCGCCCAATAAAGCAGAAATGTGTGTGAAGCAAGGCGAAGGCTCTCCTCAGTGTCTCCAGTCAGTATGTAATGACTCAGGACCAGACTCCAACCACGGATACTAAGGGCTACAGCACCTGCTCACATACCCAGCCAATCCGTGCTATCCTTACTTTAAAAAAGTTTATTTTTTAAACTCTATGTTTATGTATGTGTCTATGTGGGTGCCCTAGGAGTCTAGGGAAATTCATTGGGTCTCCTGGACCTGGAGTTATAGGCTGTCGTGAGCCATCCCTTGTGGGTTCTGGGAACTGAACTTGTGTTCTCTGGAAGAGCAGCAAGTGCTCTTAACTATTTAACCATTCCCCCCCAGCTCTCTGTTTCTTGCTTTTGGATAGATATTGTATTAAACCCAATCTCTTCCTTAATGATCATGTTATTGGAAAATGAAAAGCCATGATCTTACATGTTAATTCTATGTATTAAGATTATCAATGTCTCTTCAGTTGAAGAGTCACAGTGCAACAGAATTTCCTTCCCAAAGCCCCATGCTCTTACTATTCAATCACCCACTGAGAGATAAATCTATCCTGCTATGTTAAAGATGCACCTGCCTACTGGAACTAACCTGAAGAGTTTCTACCTCAACACATTATTTCTCATTTCACAAGGCAGACAGACAGACAGAGGGACTTATCCATTTATATAGCAAATATTTATTTACTGCATACTATGAATAGACTTTATTCCAGGAACAAATACAGAGGGGAAAAGACTGGGAAAAAACTCTCTTCCCTAAAGGATCATACTCTCTAGAGTATTATCAAGTAATCCATATGTTTTATTGTCAATACCTGCATATTAAAATGATAAATAATAATAAAAATATGATCAGTTAAATTTTAACAGGTGCCACACAGAGTGCTTTACAAGTCTTGACTCATTAGTATACTGGGGGGAAAACCTTATATAAGTTTTAAGCTGCAAGAATGACTCATGGTTACAGTTGGAGCCATTGGCCTGTGAGGTCCCACAGATCTAACCAGACATCGTAGTCTATTGGCAACTCCACATGATGCAACAAAATGCAATTTTTTTTCCATATAGAGGAACTCAAAGTACAGTGTAATTTCATGAACAGTAGCAGTGTAAGTGCTGGGGTTTCAAGCCAGGGCCTCTTTAGCCCTGGTTGTTGTTACAGTATGGCCAACTCCCACTGGATTGATTAATCTTGTTTTCAACATCAGCTTTAGATCACAGTAGCATGTAGCCCAGAGAATGCTTTCCCAGTGCCAAGGAAAGACCTAGAGAAGAGTTTCCTTTCATAATTAACGGCCATGACAATGGAACAAGCATCTCCTTCCTTATGACCAGGAGCAACCATAAGTACCAACTTCCAGTGAGTGTCCCAGAGATTGACACTGATGGCTTGTTAACTTGCCAGGTCTGACGTCCCCCAAGGCACGCCGCAGTATGTCGATTCTATCTACAAACGGCCGGCTGTGACTTTCCTGTGGACTATAATACATCCTCACAAAGAGTTAAGGAACCTTAGCTGCCTGCAGGAAATCTGCGGCCGAATCCAGGACCCGGCAACGGAAACATTAAGCGTATCGTGGGAAGAGAAGAAAAGCAAAGTGCTAAAGTTGTTACTCTGAACAGAGGATATTGGAGCATCCTGCAAAAAACTTCCTGTTTAGCCAGCAGACCAGAAAACAAGATGAAAAAACACCCCACTTCAATGACTATTGTGTCAATATATTTTTATACCGTCATTATCTTGGGCGGGACTCACTCACCAGAGCTAGATTCCCAGGGTGAGGAGTTCGTGGCTGAATCACAGCTTCCCGCCTTCCTTGTTGTGGCTGCTGCATCATTTCCTGGTATCCCTGTGTCAGGCTACCCCGGGGCTTCCACTACAATCGAGACGGTTGGGATTCCCCCCCCCCCCTCTGTACTACTCTTCCTTGGGTTTGCATTTAATATCTCATCAGATGGAGTCAGAGAATGCATCTTAGATAGTTTGGGTTTGATTCTTCTGCCCCTTCCAGGGTCGGGTAACTGTCCACAGTCACGTAGCAGAGAGCACAAAACACTTTATGGGTAAATGACATGCATTAGTTGCCCATGTGTTTCTTCACCAGATACACCCAAAGTTAGATGAAATGTGGGATGAAAAATAAGAGTCCTAAAGGCCCTTATTAAGAATTTAGGGCTGGAGAGGTGGCTCAGTGGTTAAGAGCGCTGACTGCTCTTCCAGAGGTCCTGAGTTCAATTCCCAGCAACCACACGGTGGCTCACAACCATCTGTAATGGGGTCCGATGCACTCTTCTGGGGTGTGTCTAAAGACAGCTACAGTATACTCATATAAATAAAAATAAAAATCTTTAATAAAATGAATTTAGGGATTAAAAAGAACTTAAAATATTGCATGAAATGTATTTTGGATGGTAGCGTGATGTGCATAATGATACAGGAATTACTCAGATAAAGAACATAAGTTTCTTAAAAAATAATCTTTATTGAATAATGCCAATGTGTGTGTGATACAATAGAAAGGTTTTCAGTGGACTCCCTTCTTTACTGTTAGCTGCCTACAGAGTATGCATTGGATACCGTGAAGGGCTATTAGGCTTTAGTGACAGAATTTCACCCTGAAGCCCCTGTTGGCCATGAACTCACAGAGATCTGCGTGCTTTTGCCTTCCAAGTCCTGGGATTAAGGGAGTATACTTTCATGACTGGCTGATTCCTTACAGGGCATGAATTCCTTTAGCCTATTAGTGTCATGGAAAGTTTTTCTTTCTCTGTTCACGATGGCACTACTGGGTTCAGCTGATTAGGTTGAATCCGTGGTCTCTTAGAGACTGAAGTTCATTGTTCGAGGCTCTTCAGAGTTTTCCTTGAGAAAGCAGATGTCACACTGATGAGTTTTCCACGACTTGTGTGTTTTCCCTTGCAGTTTTCGATATTCTGTCTTTGTTCTTTATGTTTAGTGTTTTAGGTCTAAGAGGCCACAAAAGAGGTTCTTTTCTGGTCCTGTCTATTTGGGGTTGCATGTACTTCTTGTACCTGTGTTTTTCTTTCCTTAGGGTTTTTTTTTTTTTTTGTGTGTGTGTGTGTGTGTGTGTGTATGTGTGTGTGTGTGTGTGTGTGTGTGTGTGTGTGTTTGTTATGGGGGTTGTTCTTCTATGGCCCATTGAAGATCTAGTCTATGTTATTGACCTGCTGTTCTCTTCTTTGTCTATAGTATGAAGATTTGCTCTTTTCCTGGAGACCCACAGTTCCTGCATGTTTCTATTGTGTGTTTTTCATATGTTTGCTTGAGGGCTCTAATTTCTCTACCTTTCCAAACTGATATTCCATTTTCCACTTAATCTCTTCTTCTTCAAAGGCCTAACCCTAAGTTTTCTTACTGGGTAACTGAGGTTTTCAATATTTTGGCTTTATCTTCACTTCAACTTAAATTCTCTTCAATATTCTTTTTTAACAATTGAATTCAGTTTTCAAATCCTGAATTATTTTCATCGCTCTTTAAGTTGAATAAATTGTTTTCTTTATTTTTTTTAAAATTCATTCTTTAAACCCTTGAATTCCTTGACAAATTTTATGATTTCTTTTTTTAAAAAAAATTCATCTTCTGGTGTTCAAATATGTGACTTCCTCTGGAGAACATTTCTATAACAGTGTGGGATTCGGGGGTGTGTACTGTGTTGTGTGTATTGTGTTGGCTGTTCATATTATTTGTGTTTTTGTGACATGACCTTCACATGTAGGCTTCTTTATTGCTTGGGTACCTGATGTGAGATTCTAGGCTGTACCTACAGAGCAGAAGATCAGTTTTGTTTTTGTTGTTGCCCAGGTTTGATTGATTTCGGATCATGTACAAGGAGCTGGTACATTAGTCCTTCAGATACTCCTGTGTTGACTTTTCATTGGAAGAACAGGGATGATTCTGGTTTGGTGGTGAGTTAAAGACCACACAAATAAGATAAATGTCTTGATCGGCTGGGGCTGGTGTGTAAACTGTGCCACTCCAGCTATGGCCTGGGTGGGTCAGGATCTTAGATACCCACCAGTGTGGGCCAGCATACACGCTGGATGAGAAGGTTAGGCCAGAGGATTGGGATGGTGAACATGGACGAGGTTCAGGGACTCACTGGGCTTGGCTAGTACATAGATGTGCAATGTGGACTCGGACCAGAAGTTCAATATGGTGCCGATAGGCTAGACTCCAGGAGACCTTACCAGACTGGACCAGGGCACAATATATATGACCTGGGTGGGATTACGGTTTAGATATGGCTTGGACAGGCTATGATCAGGTGGACTCACCAGACTGGAGGCTGTGAATGATGTGAGTTGGTTGGAGTTAAGCAGAGTCACCCACCTAGGCTGAGAAACTGGCTGTGCTATTGGGGCCAGCCCTGGATGCTCTCAACAGCACTGGAGAGCTGCTACAATTTTTTTTTTTTAAATGAACAGTATTAGTGAATCATAGGAAAATGAGCTATATCTGTATTTTCCCAACTTAAATGAAAAGATATTCTAGAAAATACACATTTTCCATTTTCTGCCTCTTTTATTTTGCGTTGATTTCATTTACATATTTCAAATGCTTATTGACTTTCAAATGTACCAAACTGTGCTCTCCTGTCAGTTGTTCCTGATGAAGAGCGAGCCTGGCCCAGTGGGTTCGTGACTTTCCTACTTGCTATGACAGTGTACATAACAGAAACCACTTAAAGAAGATGCTTATTTTGGATTAGAGATTAAAGATTGTTGGATTAGGGTTATACACTACTTCAAGTTACTCCATATTGTATAAAAACAGTGTTTTCTCAGGCTGTGCATTGCCATGGGAGTCTTTTTCACAAGCAACTTCTGACTAAAATTTGAGGTAGAAAGGTAACTATAGCTTCTGACTAGAGTTAGAAACTATTGTATCTGTTGAGTACCACCCATCCAACACAAACTGATAAATGACTTATTCCTGTGAGTGGAAGAGAATGGCCCTCTAAATTTATTGGGAGTGAATTGAGACTTTAGGGGTACATGGGTGTACTGAAATCCTATCAGTGAAACAAAGCCCAAGAACTTATCAGACAAAGGAAAGGGTGTAACTCGCTCACTTTGGTACCACCATAAGTGACTGACTCCTAACTTTATGAAAGCATGGCCCCACAGCCACCTGTCACCTGATGTATGATGGACATACTGAGGACTGAAAGGTAGACAGGATGCCTGACTGTTCCTGGAGTCCCCTGCTGCCTCTGTGGCCCCAGTCTCATTGTCTGCCCACCTACCACCCCAGATGCCCGTTTGCCGCTCTGGATCTGGACTATAACCCACTGTTTCTTAATCTTAGACCCTGGCTTGGCTTTTCACCTCACAGCTGGGCTCACATTCTGTGGCCAAACTTAATTAATTAAACTGACAAAAGGTAGACTAACGGAGGAAAATCAAACAAGTTTTACTTGATGCTAATATTTTTTGCATACATCAGGGATTCACAGAAAGGAAGTGAAAAAAATCATAGTGAAGAGAAGTTAGACTTTGGGGCTTGTGACCTATTTTAACAGAGGTCTATATGTTATCGAGAAGTGGCTGGATACATGGAAGGGAGTTTGGGTTTTTAGGATGGAAAATCGTGGGAGGGTGTGCCTATGAAAAGAATTAGGGGCAAATTAATATTTGCATGAGAGTTCTCCTTTATCTACAGGGTATGCATTCTAATAAACACAACACATTCCCTAATCTATGAGTAGTGCTGAATGACATATATATGTACATATATACATATATATGCTATTTTTGTACATATACATCTCTATGATAGATACATTTAATGCATAAGTCAGGTATAGGAAGTTACTGATAATCAATAGTCAAATGGAAAATTATAGCAGTAGATGGTAACAGAATGCCAGCATCTCTGTTTCCAAGCTTTGTGGCCAACACTCAACAAAATAAATATGAGTGTACAAACAGTCCATCACTGTGGCAGGTGATTGTATAGCAGTGACAGCTAATGAGTACCAAGCATGAGCACACACACACATGTGCATGGTATGAGTACCTTGAACAAGGGGAGATTCACATCTTCGGCTGTACAGAACAGATGACGGGGAGTCTGTTCACATAATCCAAATAATGTGCTCTATGGTTTGCATATTGTTGTAAGACTTGAGTATTGAAAGCTTGATTTCCTATTCCGCCATGCTCAGAGGTGGAATATTAGTGGGTGAATAGATCACAGGGGCTCTAAGGATCAGCCCATTAAGATCATAATTTTTTGGCTTATCTATACAGAGATGGAGCCTTGGGAGTGTATTTTTGGAGTGTCTATACCATATTTCTAGTTCACCTTCCCCTCCTTCCTAGAAAGCACAAAGTGATTAACATCACTCCCTGCCTTCATGTTCTGTCTTAACCACAGGCCCAGAGACAATGGAACAACTTACTGTAGACCCAAACCTCTAACGTTGCAAGCCAATACACGCTTCCCTTTGAAATTATTTATCACAGCTATTTTATCAGTGGCAGAAGGCTAACAGAGACAAGATCAAAGGTTATGAATCAATTACTTCTGAACTCTTCTATTTAATGCTTTGGCTGTGGATAACTGAACCTCCAGAGAGCAAAGCTACAGAGTATGGAACTACTATGTAGAATTATCAAGAGTGTCTCTTGTCTCTATGATAGGCTTGCTTCCCTCTTCTCCGTGCGAGGGAGACATTTTAATAAGGGGAAATTTATGATCTATGATTAGGAAGATGGGCGGAGGAGAGAGTTGTCTCTCAATTGCTTCCAGCGCAAAGTAGTCTTATGATAAGTGGCACATTTGAACTCCCTCACGGGGAAGTAGTCGTGTAGTATGTGCCTTATAAAGAATCTCCTAGAACTCATTCCTATTTAGAACCTAGTACTAAACTTCAGAAGCAACTCTTCTGCGTATTATCCAATGGCACTGAATGAGAAGATCTGTCAAACAAAGACAGGTGGGGAGTGCTCTGAGAAACTGACAACCCTACCTACTTCCTTCTTCCACAGGGTCAGAGGACAGGCCTCTCCCTCAGACAATGCTTCCAACTCTCTCCTGACCTCCATCATTCAGAGCCTTTGAGGTGGGTGCTGAACTCTGATGAGGGCTTAACCTAGCATTTTCTAAAAAGGTTGACTTGAGGAAATGTGGAAGCTAGGTGGCGCTGGCAACCACAGGCTGCACAGGAGCAGCCTCTGCACTCCTGAACATCTTCTGTGTCCAAAGGCCACGAACGTGAAATCTTTCTAAGGGGTCTGGTCATAGTCACAGGAAGGATGAATTGAACGAAGGAAAAAAAATACAGAAATTCAAATCCATCACTCCAAGACTGTCCAACATCACTCACATCTTCTGACTTGAAACCGAAAACCCACGGAGCACGATGTAGGCTTTACCTATCAGTAACGTCGACAACTCCTGGTCCTTTGCAATTCTAATATTCTGTTTGGTCTTTTGGTTTTGCAATCACGGCTGACTCGGAATTCCACAGGAAAACCAGAGGCTCCAAAATAGCACTCGGAAGAGACTTTGGTTTTAGTCCCTTTTCCATTAAAGCCCGTTTTCCACCGACCACATAACCTGTGCATTTGGAATATTTTCCCAATAGCATTGGCTTTCATAAACTTGTACTGCCTGTCAGGAAATAAAACTGCCTTGGTGGAAAGACCAAAATTATAGCCGAGAACACAGGAACGTCGAACCAACCACCGACAACCTGCAGAATAGGGGACAGTGGTGTGGGCCACACCCGTCAGGCAGGTTCAGTAGAAGGAACAATTTCCAGTCATGTCATCTGCTTAAGTCATCACCCACAGAGTCAGGCTCAGCCTGGGAGAGAGTCTAATCCTATTAACAGGAGAAGAACACTCTTTAGTCAGGGCGCCATAAAAGATGGCGTTCTGTTTTGTGTATGTGTATGAAATGTGTTTTAGGAAAAGGGCATATCAAGTAGTAATTATGTAGACATTTAATAAATACTAACAATTGCAAACAATACTGAGGGAGAATAGGGAAGAGGTTGGGGGCAGGGATTCAGAGAGGTTTGCAGCCCCATAGGAGGAACAATATGAATCAACTAGTACACCAGAGCTCCCAGGGACAAAACCACCAACCAAAGAGTACACGTGGAGGGACCCTTGGCTCCAGCCCCATATGCAGAAGAAGATGGCCTTGTCAGACATCAATGAGAGGAGAGTCCTTTGGTCCTGTGAAGGCTCGATGCCCCAATGTAGGGGAATGCCAGGATAGGAAAGCAGGAGTGGGTGGGTTGGTGAGAAGGGGCATGGGGGATGGGATGGTGGGGGGTTGTCAGCTCTTTGCAGGCAGATCCAGGTGAGAGGAAAGAACCAGGTTCAGCTGGGCCTGTCCAGGGCTGAGCGGATGATAAGTGTTGATGGTTCAAAAAATACACACTCGGCTGGGAGTTTTGTCAAAGAAGGAACTCGTTTATTGTATCAGTTTCTTGTTTATATGGGGTTGAGGAATGGGGTGGGGATTTTTGGTGGGGTGAGATGATGTAGGAGGTGGGAAAGGGCGATGGAGGGTATGGGGTGACTGACAGGGCCAGTGAAGTTATTTTACTTCAGCAGTAGCTAGGCAAAGGTGGCTTAAGCAGGTTGTACTATAGTATGGAAGTGACCGAGGCAGGTCCTCAGGATAGAGGCAGGTCCCCAGACTAGAGCCAGGCTCAGGTCTTTCCATTAGACTGTAGATTTTTTTTTTAAATTTTGTTTTTCAAGATAGGGTTTTTCTGTGTAGCCCTGGCTGTCCTGGAAATCATCCTGTAGACCAGGCTGGCCTCGAACTCAGAAATCTGCCTGCCACTGTCTCCCAAGTGCTGGGATTAAAGACGTGTGCCTCCACTGCCTGGCTTAGGCTGTAGATTTTTGGCTGGGTTAGGCACAACAGGTTTTTGAAGGGCAAACAAGGAAAAGGGATAGCATTTGATATGTAAATAAAGAAAATATCTAATTAAAAAAAAGAGAAAAAAAATAAAATATGAGCAAAATTCCTCTGGGGGCGAAAAAGAGTACCAACAGGGGGAAGACTAGAGTTTTTAGTCCACTGGGCTTCATTTAACCAAGGGATCATTCCCTTGAAACAATAGCCTTTACTTTCTGTGAATGTAACAAAGACAGACACTATGTGACCATGAAGAGGTCAGTTCAGGACCTTTGCAAAATTCTACCAGACCCCTCCCCTCCTGGAAGAGAAAGGTCATAGAGCACTTATGCACCCCTCCCTTCTGGAAAGGAGAGGCTAATTACAGTTCTCAGACCTCAGGGGGTGGGAGTGGGACTGACCATCAGCCACCTGTAGGTGGGGGAGGCCCAGAGCACATAGACACATCATGGGACGAACATTGGCACCCTACAGACAAGGGAAGTCCTTGCCGCCTCATTCCCTAAAGACCAATCAGTTTAAAAGTCACACTGTTCTGCCAATCACATTGTGCCTAATGGCTGCTGCTCTGAAAACTGTATAAAAACTCCCCAACTGGGCTGCACGTAGTCGTTCTCTCTCTCCTTCCTGTGCATGCGTGCTGACCCCGGCATGCTGGAACAATAAAATTCCTCTTGCTTTTGCATCGATCCCTGGCTCTGCATTGTTCACTCAGGACGACTCCAGTAAATTACAGCTTGTCAGAGTCATACAGACAACCCATAAAAGGTCATGGGGCTACTCTCCATACCCCCTTAGCTGCTTGGAGCAGAGCCACTGCCATGCAGATCTGTTCGACCTGCCTACTTTTCTGGTTGTTGCAGTTCTAAAGATGTGAGGAGAAAGATCACTGACCCAAATCATCACAGATAAATTAATTAAAGGAAGCTTTACTAATTCATGTCCATGGGCTGCCTCTCCCTAAG
Organism: Apodemus agrarius; assembly: GCA_964023405.1. Lineage (NCBI taxonomy): Eukaryota > Metazoa > Chordata > Mammalia > Rodentia > Muridae > Apodemus > Apodemus agrarius. The sequence continues at coordinate 97,464,719 of OZ030015.1, forward strand.
GCCAGGTTCAAGAGGCCAGTCTTGGACATGGGCAAGATAAGAGTTTTCTTTTAAAATATTTATTTATTTTCATTTTATGTGCATTGGTACATGCACATATGTGTTTTGCTTGCACATATGTTTAGAGGTTACAGATCTAGAATTGGAGCTATAGACAGTTGTACCCCCCTGTAGGTACTAGGAATTAAACTCAGGTAATCTGGAAGAGCAACTTTTGCTCTTACCCACTGAGCCATTGCTTCAGTCCCACAATAAGAATTTTTATAACTCAGGGTAGCACAGGATTCTAAATGGGAGATTTGGCAGGCAAATAGGTGGGGTGACAGGATCAGTATAACAAAGATGTCATAACAAGGTAGAGATAACACGGTAGTCTTAAAACCTTTTGAAACAAAGAGAGTTGCAAGATGGTTATACCAACTTTTTAAAAACGTCATTTTTTTAAAGCTTTTTTTTATATATATTTTATGTATTCACCATTGCTCTCTTCAGACACACCAGAAGAGGGAATCAGACCCCCTTGCAGATGGTTGTGGGCCGACATGTGGTTGTTGGGAATTGAACTCAGAACCTCTGCAAGAACAATCAGTGCTCCTCACCACTGAGCCATCTCTCCAGCCCGCATACTCACTTTTCGAAACAAAGATATAGTTGACATTTCCTGGAACAGGCAGTAAAAAAAAAAGATGTGTCATTAAGGTTACTGGCAGGGCATAGCCAGTCTTTGAGAAACAGACATATCACAAACAGGAATTAACCTACTCGGCCTTTACTATAAAATGGCTTACAAATCTAAGATGGAGGTTCTGAGTAAATGGTTCATCATTTCCTCAGAAAAATCTCGACATTTTTCTTTTCGTTAACAGTTAACGAAAGTTTACTCTAATAATAACAGTTTCGTTATTATTAGAATGGCTAACTCCCTGCCTCCCAACTTTTCTAACACCCCTCCTACCACTTTCCTTCCTAGTTTCACATCATCTGTTTTAGATGAATCCTTCTTCATGCCGTCAGAACACACACACACACACATACACACACACACACACACACACACACACACACACACACACACATGGGTGCACGGCCATCAGCTGGAACAAGGCAGCCTATCAGGGGCCACATCCTAACAAACCGACTCTAATCTCTTCCGGCAGCCAGCACCTGCCAATAGCTGTTCAGCTAGGGGTGGGACTTTGTGATCTCCTCCCCACTGCATGATGGGATTTTGGTTGGCTTGATCTCGTACTGGCAGATACAGTGGCTGCGATGTCATGTGTGCGATGTTCCTGTCATGCCAAACAAAACAAAACAAAACAAAACAAAACAAAACAAAACAAAACAAAACAAAACAACACCAACACCAACACCAACACCAACACCAACACCAACACCAACACCAACACCAACACCAACACCAACACCAACACCAACACCAACACCAACACCAACACCAACAAAACCAGTTTCCCTGAAGTTATCTGGCTACTTTTGGCTCTCAAAGTCTTTTTTACCCCTCTTTAACATTTTGACATGCTTTCCTTGACATTTTGGTCTTTCTCTCCCTTACTCCAAAGCATCTTGCCTTCCCTCTGCCCCTGTGTTATAAGGCTGCTTGCTGAAGATGCTGGATCCAAAGACATGACATTTGCTCTTACCCTTTTCTATCCTCCTATTCTGGAAAGCTGAGATTCAAAGCTTGCCTGCTTTGTGGTTTTTCTCTCAAATTCTAATAAAATTATCCCCAAGTTTTCTTTCGAGTCTGTCTGTAAATTCTTTCACCTGAGCAGACTAACTCCCCACAGAGAGAACCTCACCTTCCTCAGTAGCAGTCATGCATATCAGAATGAAAAAGTCCAATAATTTTGAAGTGATACAGAGCATAACTGTTGCAGAGCTGTTTGCTTCCTTTGGGCTGGACTTGGTTATTGCTATCTTGAGTCAGACAAATGTTTCAAGACCCTTACAAGACTGAACCCATTCATGTCCCCTGTGTCCTCAGGGGTGAAGATTAATGAAGCAGAAGAATCTCTTCAGAAGTCTCCCTTCCCCAGTTAACATGTGTTGAAAGGACAGATGTGAAACTGCCCATTGTTTATCTATGTAACTCTTAACTAACCTCTTAGCTCCTATAAGTAACTGGCAAAACTCATCAGTCCACTGTATTAGTTAGGGTTCTAACAGGGAACAGAATCGGTACGTTAATATATAAAGAGGGTTTTCTTATACCATCTTAGATGGGTAGTTCAGATGGAGTTTCATGCTGGAGAGCCTGAGAACCCAGTAATTGCTTAGTCCAAAAAACTGGGTGTCTCAGCCTTTCCTGGACGATTCCTGGAGGTCCTGGTCTTCAGTCTATGTTGAAAGGCTAAAGAAGCTGGTTCTAACAGCAGCAAAGAAGAGACAGAAAAGGTAAGCTTGCTAGCAGTCCTGACCACAAGCAAGTGAGCAGCAAAGTTTTCTTTTTCCATGTCCTTTTATCAGGGCTGCCACCAGAAGACAGCACCCACCTGTAGGTTTCCTGCTTCAAATGATCTGATCAAGAAAGTTCTTCATAGGAGTGCCCATTAATTTACATTTTACTCAATGACAGACCCTGTCAAGTTGACAGCTAAGATTAGCCATCACATCCAACAATCTAGACATGGCTAGAGCAATTTCTTTGTTCTGTCCTTATCCTGTGTATTTGGGTTGATTTGAAATAGATACCCTCGTTATAGCCAAGCAACCATGTACATACACACAGCCACAAAAGGTTATCACGTAAGAAAAAAGGTAGCACCCTGTTGATGTTGTGTTGTTTAGATATATAGGTCAATAAAAATGTTGATCCTAATTAATGGTAGGTTGAAACAAACAAATGCTGGCAGGCAGATGGGGAGGTCACAAACTTATAGTCATTCATTAATCTTGGAAGCATTAGGATATTTGTTGTAGCATGGGCCAACTCAAGTCAATTTACTTCTTCCCAGTGCTATTTAGCCCCTCCTTGCTCCCCAACAGCAAAGAAGCTTACCAGAGGGAACGTCTTTACTTAATATGTATATTGTTTTCTTTTTCTTCTGCACCTAGCCCATGTAGACACTCATAGATACTTGCTTCAACCTGATAATGTGCGGTAAAGGAGCAACTCCACAGGAGAAGCCCAAGGTTGAGATGTGCAGCTTTGCTTCTACAAGAGGAATGGGTCTCAGCTTGATCTAATTCAAAACAACCACAGTAAGTTCACAGAGTTGAAAATACAATAAAAAAAACGGCAAGGATGAGGAGGACCACTTTTTCTGATGCATGACATAGATGTTCAACTCACATGAGCCACAGAAGTTGTGGTTGCCGCAGTAACACCTGGGCTAGAGCAAGCAAGTGAACATCCCAGCATCACCGAGGGAAAGGCTTCCAGCCTCTCCCCATAACTGAGACTCACTGGCGGTTGATGGCTGTTGGGGATGGGGGCAAGTCATCTTTCTCTGGAGTTTGGCTTCTCATAAGCTACTCATACTCTGGTGGACTCCTCTGTAGTCATCACATATAGGTAGTTCTAATTGGACTCAATGTGCTGTAAAGATAAAAGAAAGGATTATGAAGTTGGGATTGGGACTGTGGGAGGTTCTGGAGATGTTGAAAGAGAGGGATGAAGAATGAATATAATCAAAATCCATCATATATATATATATATAAATAAATATAAGTATATGTATACACACACACACACACACACACACACACACATATATATATATATATATATATATATATATATATGAAGTTCTTGAAGAACAGATAAAGTGGTGGACAACACTCTTTGCTCAGTATATTTTCTGGGTCCTGGTGCAGCATATTGCAAGAACTCCAAGGCTAAGCTTTTGTGTGTAGAGTCTTCAACATTCTGAAGATGTGAGAATCTCTTGTCGCTTTGGCTCAGGGATGTGGAAGTTTATCAACTATTAAGCCAATGTTAGAGTGCCCACATCCGGTGGCTCACAGTTGCCTGTAACTTCAGATAGAGGGGGAACTGAAGCTTCTGACTTCCAGGGGGTTCCATCACTAGCCCAGCGCACAAACCCAGGCACACACACATAATTAAAACTAATATAAGAAATCTGAAAAAATCCCTAATAATGTATCTGTGTGCTTGAAGCTGAAGTATAGGCACAGGATGGTGGCAGAGACATACTGGTTTCCTGTGTGTGTGTGTATGTATGTGTGTGTGTGTGTGTGTGTGTGTGTGTGTGTTTACGTTGTGGGCCCATGCTTTTGATGATAAAAGCAACTTGTCAACAACTGTTTTGCTTCAAGAATTGATCAAAGAATTTTGTGTGTTTATAACTTTATTATTGATTCTCTGGAAAATAAGTGCTCTGAGATTTGATCCATGATTAAAGACTTTGAATGACTTGATGTCTTGATAAGTTATTGCTCTTAAATATCCTAATATAGGGCATGTAATAAAAACTTTCCTGACCTGTGTGCTAGTGTACACTTTTAATCTTAGTATTTAGGAGGCAGAGGCAGTTGGATCTCTGGGAATCTGAGGCTAGTCTGGGCCAGCTAGGACTACTTAATGAGACTTGGTTGAAAAGAAAAAAGCCTTCCCAGTTTCATTACACATGATGAGATTTTTGTAAAACACACCCAGGTGTCTTACAAGTATTTATGAGTTGATAAAAAACTTCTGATATTTCTCCAGGCTGCATAACTTGGCATGGGATAGAATCAGCTGTTGACACAATAATGCTCTTTTTGGCAAAGGTCTTCTCGAACAGTTCATATTTAGACATAGTCTCTTTACTTACAAAAAATTTTATATTTAGAATAGTTAGATGAAGTGTCAGCTTTCAGAATTTTCAGAATTCTGTCTGAGTAAAGCTCTGATTCAAATGATACTGTGGATATTTCTTTACATTACCTCTGCTAAGGTAGCAGATAGAAAGTGATTTTTTTTTCCTGAGAGCTGGGTGATATTCGTGATCTTTTTTTTTTTGCAAGGGGAGTGATGCCATGGGGGTTATAATATACCAGTTATTTCTGTCTTAGCATCCTCTCTGCTCCTCACATCTACCTTGGATTCATCTATCTTTCTCTAAAGTTAACTTATCTTCTCAAAGAACATGATTCTTGTGTCTTTGCCTGAGCACTCTCTGGAATGAATTTTGCATTTCTTTCAGGGGAACAACAGTCCTTGGGTGCAAGGAGAAGACAGAGTGACAGAGACTGTACTCCTGTAATGCCTCAGTATCAATCTGTATAAAAGATTCTATATAGTCCAGGCATCCTTTTCCTCCTGGGATGAACTCTATGGCTACTCTATTGAATGTAAACATACCATACCCTCCCCAAACCAGGCAGGGCAGAGCCCGACTGGCATGTCTTCATATTGGCATTATTGGCATTTAGGCCATATTATTTTTGTTATGGGGAATATCAATGCGTTTTCTGTTGCTATGACAGAATATCTCTGATGCTGGGCAGTTTATGAAGGAAAAATAAATTCATGCTCATATTTCTCAAAGGGATTTGCAGGTGGCTAGTAGGGGCTCATTTGATGCCATAACATGGCATATAACATCATATGAGAGAAAATGATGTAAGAGTGTCATGTGGGTTATGTGCATAAATTTCTTCCTTTCATATTATATATTATATAATATAAATAATAATGTATACATGTTAAACAGCTCTCATAAGACTTAATCCATCTCCACAGAATTAAGCTAGTATATGTGACAGACATTAACCTCTTCCAAGGCTCCACCTCTCAATATGGCCATGAAATTAGTCATCTAATTTCAACATGAGCCTTGGTAGAAATAAGCCACATGGGAACCATAGCAAGGACAATCCTATGCATTGTTTGTTATTTCCTAGTATCCTAGCCCTTTGGGGGCAGTTACACAGCCTCCCCCTCATTAAAAAATTGTATTTAATTGTTATGTTGGAGGGAGAGGTTATTACCTGTTGAGACTGACTGCATCTTATGAGTTTTCTTCAGAAAGTCAATAAATCCCATTTATCAGCCACTCTTATATAAGAGGCAACTTTCCTTTTTGTCTTTAAAGATTTACTTGTTTTTATTTTATGTGTATGGGTGTTTTGCTTGTATGTGTGTCTATACACCATTTGTGTGCACTGCCAGTGGAAGTCAGAGGTGGGTGTTAGATCTTTTGAATCAAAGTTACAGATCATTGTGAGCTGCCATGTGGGTGCTGGGAATTGAACCTGGGTCCTCTGGAAGCGCAGCCAATTCTCTTAACCACTGAACCATCTCACTAGCCCCAAGTAGGATCTTTCTTTAAAGCCTTTCTTTATGATGATGATGAAGATCAGGTTGGAAGGATGCTCACCAGAAGTACTTGTCACTGAAGCATCAGGACCTGAGTTCAAATCCCCAGTACTCATGTCAAATGTGGGTGTGCCCCGGTGATCACAGCACTGGGGCACAGAGAGTGGACCATCACTGGGAAGGGGTGTGTACATGGCCAGTGAAACTAGATGAAAAATGATAAGTTCAGGTTCAGTCAGAGACACATCCTCAAGAGGACAAGGTGAAGAGTAATAGAATAGGATGTTGTTGCCCTCTTCTGGCTCTTGTAAATGCATAGAGCTGCTGCAGGCACCTTCATATGCATGTGTCCACATACCTACACACAGCAGACAGCATACATACACAGACAGAAATAGAGACAGAGAGAGTCAGAGAGACCAGGAGAGAGGGATCTCACCCTAGGCATTATACTCTTTCTCTCTAGTCACTTATGGTTTAATAGTATAACTGAGAACATAGAATCATAGCCTGAAGTGATATTTTTCCACCTATGACTTGCTTGTGAGACTATTCATCTTTATATGGATACACAATTAGAAGCTATGCCATTCACTATTGTAAACAGATTTTTAATGAGTTTTTATTGCTCTGAATTGGTAGTGGCATAGATGGTAAGAAAGTGATATTTCAGACTGAAGAGAGGAAGGCCAAACTAGTAGCTGATGGCTAGATATACAGATGTACAATTTGACAAATCAGGGAAAAAGCCACATCAGCAGCCCTCTAAATAGATCAAAACACTATTCAGAAATGAAAATTGAAGTATTTTATAGGTCACTTCTGATGCTTGTCTAAAATCATAGGAGCAATATACAGAATTGTGTTTTCTGGAACCTGGGGAATGGTGAATAGAGAGCTGGGTATAAAATTCAGCCATGAAAATTGATTACGTTCTAAGGACTGCCCCAAATTGTACCAACAAATGGCAGGACTTCAATATCAATATGAATTAAATATTGGTGACTTCAATATTGATATGATATCAAATGGATAGATCTCTTATTTAGTGAGCTCACAAATCTGCAAACAAGTGTGAAATTTTAGAACAAGTATTTGGATAAAGGAGTTGTTTTCTGCCCTCCTGGCTTTTCTGATACAGTCAACCGAAGGCAACTGAAAGTTGGTCTGTCTCTTTTGTTCTCTGTTGGTCTTCTTCATAGATGCTCAGGATTGTAAACCCCATGTTCTGGGCAGCACAAAGCTAGACAGGAAGCACCCTGCTGAAGCTGGCTTTTGTTGACCAGGTTCCAGCTGATGTCATTTTATATATTGCCTAGATTAAACTTTTATGTCCATTCTGTTTATAGGAGAGCACGCTGAAATGATAAAAGGTAACAAGTGTGCTTGGGACAAGACTATCAAGTTGTAGAGTTGACATTCAAAGCTGCTGTGGAGCCCCAAAGCCTATTACTTTTTAAATGTAAAGCTTTTTTTTAAAAAAAAAACCAACATTTTATGTTTGTTTGAGAATTTCATACATAAGTAGGTATTTCACTTCTCCCCTCCTCTCCCCTCTTCTCCTTCAATGCCCTCTTCCTTCATGCCTTCAAGCCAATGCCTTCTCCAAGTATTGTTGTGTATAATCAGGGGCTAGTCCCCAAAGAAGACTGATTCTTTCTGTCTGAGTGCCCACTAGTTGCCTGGAGCTCTTCATCAAGAGTGGGGCTTGATTCCCTCATCCAGGTTAGCATGTTAACTGGTATTGTCATCGTGTTCATGACTAGGTGACCTAGTTTTGAGATTTTTATGGGTACAGCTTCCCCATCATATGTAGAAGAAACTAGCCTCCAGCAGACTTCCTCCTGCTTTGGTTCTTACAGTCTTTCTGCCACCTCTTCTATGAGGCTCCATGAACCTTAAGTGTAAGGGTTGTTCTTTAGATGTATCAACTTGGATTGATATAAGGTCCATTCTCTGCATTTTGGCCGGTTGTGGATACCTGCAATGGTCTTCATTTGCTACAAAAAGAAGTTTCTTTACTGAAGGGAAATGTTACCTACTTATCTGTGGGTACAAAGAGTAAATATTTAGAATGTAGTTAGAAATGACACTGCAAACCCCATTCTAGTTCCATGATGCCATGGTACCTATGGCTTAGACCCATTCTGGTCCCATGATGTCACTGTATTCATGGATTAGATGAAAAGTTTGCAATCTGGGAGTCTATGTTGATAGTAACATTGGGAGTAGGCATCCACATCGCTGACATATGAATGTCAAGCCAATATATCAGGGTTATATACACATAACTGCCAAAGTATTTATAAGCATCGATTGCACTCTAGTTGCTTGCTGCTGATTAAAGACATAGTTAAATGACGTAATTCTAACTGAAGGAGATAATTTAAATTTGTATATGTGGAGCCAGAATTTTTCTCTGCAAACATTTATGACTTTCACAAGGGCTGTAGAATAAATTCTAAAAAACTTTAATTGAATAACCAGAGTGATGGATTACTTAAGAATTAGTGAGATACAGGAGATTTTTGTCATGATGTTTCTTGTTGACTGGTTAAACTCACATTCATGAACTCATCTTCATACAACTGTGGATCAAAGGCTCAGTCTTATGGAATATGCTTACATAGTCATCTACCCAGTCCCACTTTCCTGTGGGTGCCACCAAACCATGCTGTGTGATACCTCACTTCCGATCATCCCTAGTCTATACATCTCCTTGTGAAGGGGAAGATCGGCAGAACTTTTGATCTTCTACTTATAACCCCTCCCATACCACCTCCCCAGCTCTCTCACAAAATCATTGTCCAATTCAGGGCAATCCTGATGGTCTGAAGGCATGAGTTTTTCATGGGATGTGCATCTCTAGCGGATCTTCTGGATGTAAATAGTTTATCCTTTGAATTACGCTCATACGTGTCAGCCTCTTTATTTCTTCCTCTACCATCTTCCAGGAAAACTTAGGCCATTCTATCATGCTGGAACGTCACCCTTGTATATTCTAATCTTCTAAATTGCATACTGCCACATTTGCATCCTTTCCCCTTCCCTCAGTCCCTTGGTAGAGTGGTGTATCCTGCTAAATAAGATACCCCTAATTCAAAGAAATATTACTTATCCAGTCTTATATTCCATTCACTTTGATCAAACACCCTCAAATTTATATACTAGGAGAACATCCTTGGCTTCTTCCAGCTAGTTGTTCCAGATATAATTATTTCTGCCCTTACTGGCATGTCCCTGGCTGGGTCATGTTAAGATTAACTCTGGTTAGTAGTGTGGAAAACTGTTGAATGAAGAAAAGCCAGGCACTATTTTTTCTGTACAATTTCAATAAATTTACAGCCATCCTGAGGCAGGTACTATTTCCATTTAAGAAATTAATATACTGAGGCTTTGAGGAATTTAATTGGACAAAGATTCCGTCACTAGAAAATGGCATCCACGCAGAGCAGGAGTTTCTTCCATTTAAGAAGACATTGATGTGGTTTTTGAAACACTCTGGCTTTGGTAAGCACCAGGAAATTGGAGGAGTTTGTGAATAGAAGGTACAATTTAGTGGTAAGACACCGAACTTCCAGATGAGGCACTGGAAATGAGACCAAGGAGTGTTGAGTAGGATTGGACCGGTCCAATAATTGAACAGCAGTGAGAACATGGAAAGACACAGCTGCAACAAAGGATTTGAAAGCCCAGAGTTTGGTAATAGTTTTGTTTGCTTTTGGCATTAATTCCCATGTATCGTTGAACTGTAGCATAGAATAAAGAACAATAGAAAAGACATGCTTATAGCATAGATTACCTGCCAGTGTTCACTACATCTTCCCCAGGGCTAGGGAGATGGTTCAGTGGATAAAATGTTTGCCACATGGCCATGAAGGCTGGAGTATGGATTTCTAGTAACTGCCTGAAAGCCCAGGTGCATTGGGGCACATCTCTAATTCCAGCACTGGAGACATAGAGACAGGGAGCTCCTAGGAACCTGCTGGCCAGCCAGTTTATCTGAAATGATGAACTCCAGACTCAGAAAGAAAAAGGGAAGAGAGCGATTGAAGGCAATACCCAATACTGACCTCTGGTCTGCACATGCACACCCATGAGTGTGTGTCTACAGCCATACCACCCTGAACGTGTCGTATCTCCTCTGATCTTGGAAGCAAGTCAGTAAGTAACATCCCTCCATGGCCTCTGCATCAGCTCCTGCTTCCTGACCTGATCCTGACTTCCTTAGGTGATGAACAGCAATGTGGAAGTGTGAGCTGAATAAACCCTTTCCTCCCCAACTTGCTTCTCGGTTATGATGTTTGTGCAGGAATAGAAACCCTGACTAACAGCTCTCTCTCTCTCTCTCTCTCTCTCTCTCTCTCTCTCTCTCTCTCTCTCTCTCTCTCTCTCTCTCTCACACACACACACACACACACACACACACTAACTACAAATTATTTTCACGTTTCCTGGTATGATGCAATAATATATTTGTGTGTGTGTGTGTGTGTGTGTGTGTCTGTGTGTGTCTGTGTGTGTGTGTGTCTCTGTGTGTGTATCAAGAGTCTGAGAAGATTTCATTTTCCAGCTCAGGACTTTCACAGGCTACAGTAAAATTATCTGCCATGCTATGGTCATCTCAAGGCCTAACTGGGTCTCTAAACTCACTCATAGGCTACTGGCAGAGTCTAGATCTCTTGGTGATAGTGAACTAAGGGTTTTGGTTCTAACCTCTGCCACTAAAAGGAAACTCACAACAGAGAGATTTACTTTATTAAAATTATCAATCAAGAAAGAGCCAGAGCATGCTCATAAGATGAAAGATAAGGAATCAAGTAAAAAGATAGTGTCCTTGCTGGGTGTGATGGTGCACATCATTAATCCTAGCATGTTGGAGGCAGAAGCAGAAGCAGAGGCACCAGGATCTCTGTGAGTTTGGGGCCATCTTGAGGGATGGTAAGTTCCGTATCAGCCAGAGCTATATAGTAAGATCCTGTCTCAAAATCCTTTCCTCCTAACCAATATAACTGGTACATTCTAAAGAAGAAAACTGGGATTCCCATCCTATACCACATGTAAAAATTAACTCAAAATGGGCAAATGCAAAAATTTGAGAGAGAAAATTTTTGATACCTTTTCTGTGTTTATGTGTTTACATCATTTGTGTATGTGCAGGTACATGTGCATGTCACATGCATTTTTTTTTTGAGACAGGGTTTCTAGCTGACTTGGAACTCACTAAGTAGGCTAATATGGTAATATGGTTGGTAAGTGAGCTCCAGAGATCTACATGTCTCCTCCTCCTCCTCCTCCAAGTTTAAATTCCTAGAGTGTGTCACCATGCCTGACATTTAGCAACATGGACTTTTAGGATAAAATTCAGGTCCTTGTAATTGCAAGACAAATACTTTACTCAACAAGCCATCTCCCAAGTGCTCAACTCTTCTTAGTAAAAACAAACGAACAAACAAACAAACAAAAAACCCCAAAACCAAAAACCAAGTGTTTGTTTCATCACACCAGGACACAATTTCTCAGTGGTGATTCCCCAAACATAAATTCCAAAATTAATGAATTAGTTTGGCTTCCTTAAAATTACGAACTTCACCACATCACAAGGCGTCAGCAAAAAGGCAACTCACAGATGGAAAGAAAACACTCACAACTCCTATAATGGAACAGTATCCAAAATATTTAAGAGCTCTTTTAAGTCAATCTAAAGAATAATGCCATTGAAAATAAGGAGGTCTCAAGGGAGATGCATGAATCTCACCCAGAAGAGAAAACTAAATAGTCATTGGAGGTGGATGCAAAGAAAGAGAGAACTGGGTGGGAGAGGCGTGAGGAGAAGAATGGGAATGGAAATCAGCTGTCTGGAGAGAGGAGACAAGAGAGGGCTAGGAGAGAGAACGGAAATTGATGAGCTCATCCCTGGTGACAAGCTGGAGGTCTGGGAAGGGAGAGAATTCAGGAAGTCTATCAGGGTGGCTTTAACTGAGACTCCTACCAGAGGCAGGTATAGAGACTGAAGTGGTCACCTCCTATAGCCAGGAAGGACTTCTAGAGGAGGGTGGGTACAGCACCTCCACCTACAAGATGTGCAGGGATAAAGATGGAGCAGGGACTGAGGGAACAGCCAACAAATGACTGCCAGAACTTGAGGCCCATTCCATGTAAGAAAGTCAACCAGATACTATTAATGATACTCTGCTATGCTTGCAGACAGGAACCTAGCATAACTGTCTTCTGAGAAACATCATCCAGCAGCAGCAGATGGAGGCAGATACAGAGACCCACAGACAAACATCAAGTGAAGCCTGGGAGTCTTGTGGAAGTGTGGAGGATAGAAGTGAACAAGCTTGAGGGGTCAAGGACACCTTGACCTACAGAAGACCTACAGAATCAACTAATCCAGGACCATGGGGGCTCGCAGAGCCTGGACCACCAACAAAGGAACATGCAGGAGATTGACCTAGACCCCCTAAACATTGGTGGCAAATGTGAAGCTTGGTCTTCATGTGGGACCTCCTAACAAGTAGATCAGGGACTGTCTAGGTCTCTGTTTCCTGCTATTGGATCCCCTTCCCCTGGACTGCCTAGTTGAGCTTCAGTGGGAGAGGATGTGCCTAGTCCTACTGGGACCAGATGTCCCCCATTGGTGTTGTACCCAAGGGGGAGGGTTCTTCTCTGAGAAGGTGAGGGGGCAATGGGGGAGGGATTTGTAAGAGTGGGACTGGAAAGGGAAGTGGGGGGGGCGCTATGAACAGAAGGTAAAAGTAGAGCTAAAAGAAAAAGGGAAATCAGATGACAACTTGAATTGATATTTCTTTGGTTTGCACAAGGTCTTCTGTGTATGTGCTGTGGCTGATAGCTTGATATTTTCTGGGACTCCTAAGAGTGGGAGCAGGTATGTCTCTGACTCTTTTGCCTGCTCTTTGGGCCCATTGGGTTGCCTTGTCCAGCCTCAGTGTGAGGGCTTTCCCCTTGTCTTATTGTATCTTGTTTTGTTGTTGTGTTTGTGAGGCCTGCTCTTTTCTGAAGGGAAAAGGAGGGGGAGTGGATCTAGGGAAGAAGGGAGGCAGCAGGATACTGGAGGACTGGAGGGAGAGTAAACTGTGGTCAGGATGTATTGTCTAAGAGAAGAATCTATTTTCAATAAAGACAATATACGGATGGTTTATCATTTGAATATCAAATCATCACAAGGTTTTCAAACTCATTTGCTACTGGAGGAATGGGAATCAAAAGAAAAGGGACTACAAGTTTTATATATTAGAATAATTAGTTTAAATATTAGAATAGTTAGTTTACATATATTAGAATAGTTTGCATATATATTAGAATAGTTAGTTTACATATATTAGAATGGATATAATGAAAACAACAGTCAATACAGGGAGTTGGTGTGACCATGGAGAAGTTAGATGCTCATATCTATATGGAGAGAATATAAAATGGGAGACTTGCTTTGGATAGAAGCTTGCTAAAAATAGTCAAACACTGAATTACCCTACGATCTAGTAACTCTACTTCCAAGTAGTTGAAATGTGGAAAATGTGTCTGTAAAAATCCGCATACATAAGTACTCGTAGCGACACTATAATAAAAAGCTTGAGCTAATCCAATGATTTATTGGCTGATGAATGGAGAGATAAATTTATGCTGTATTTAAACACAAAACTGTTATTTGACCTTACAATAACAGAGCATGGCACAAGAATGATGCATGCTGCAGCACCAAGAGTTGAGAACACTGTGCTCCGTGGGAGGAGCCACGGAGCTACATGGGAAGAGCCACGTACTCTGACTCCAGCCATATCATCTCTTCAGAACAGACAAATGCACATAAGCAATTCACTCATGGTGGAGAGAGTTGAGGTAAGAGGATAAAAACGAAGTTGAGTGTCATATCTGTGGCTTACTTTTAAAATTAATTAATTAATCAATTATTTTATTTATTCCCCAGATGTTGACCCCCTTCTGGTCCCTCCTCACAGAGTTCTTCCCTGCATCCCTTCTCCCCTTTGAACAATAATAGAATTTCTGGAAGAATCACCATTCCTGATCTCAAACTGTACTACAGAGAAATGGTGATAAAAATTACATGGTTTGGCACAGAGACAGGTCAATCAATGGAATAGAGTCAAAGACCCAGAAATAAACCCACACACCCACAGACACTTGATCTTTGACAACGAAGCCAAAACTATACAATGGAAAAAAAAAAAAAAAAAGAAAGCATCTTCAACAAATGGTGCTGGTCTAACTGGTGGTTTGCATGTAGAAGAATGCAAATTGATCTATATTTATCATCCTGTCCTTTTTGAGGTAAAGAAAATGCCTGTAATTAGATAGTGGTATTCAATGGAGAAGTCTGTAAATGTGATACAACCCACTGAACACTGCACATGGAAAGTTAATTTCATGGCATGGGAACTAACATCTCAGTGCTGTTATTAGATATGTAAGAAATCTTACATTTTCTGTTTCACATCTTCTGGGCCTTAAAATACAGACACATAAACAGTAGCTTGGCCTATGGCAAAGTTCATGTACCAACATGTTATCCCTTAAACGTTAGGTACTGGCATTCTGTTCTGTGTTCCTTAGTTACTATTTTGTATGAGGTTGAGTGAGCCTGATTCATACTGGCTAAGCCCATCGCATCAGCTTAACTGTATATCACTTAAAGAGAAGCTGAGTTCAATTCAGCATAGACTGTGTGTGGGACAGGAAAAAAATATTACTTGCTTTTTGTTTTGAGTTTCCACAAACCCTTTAGCCTCAAAGAGAAGTATCCTGACAAATATAATTAGATAAGATACCACCACTTGTTACATAAAATCGAAGCAAATTGAAATTCTAACACACGAGCCGTAGAGCTTCAATTCTGTTGCTAAAAGTGGAAACAGTTGTATCCTGGGCACAGAATCAGATGCATTTAATATATTTTGAAACGTAAGAAGTATAATGACAAAATTAAAAAAAATGATGCCCCAAAGAGGAAATTACAGCACATAACAGCTTTTTTTTTTCATTTGACTTGGAAAATTTCTGCTAAGTTCAGAGCAGCTGGGGAGAAAAGCAAGAAACAAAACTAGGCAGATTTATGGGGCCCACACATGGCAATATTTTTGTGTAAAATTAGTCAAAATCATTATACTTGTAGATGAAGAAATGGATTCAAACAAGCTTGCATTTTTTTTTTAAAGAATGATCATATTTTGTCTAAGCGAACTGGGGAAACCGAGCATTTATTGGATTAGCTGATCACCAGCCTTGTAACTCATATTAAAGTTTGGGGAAAACTGCCAGCTCTGACTCTCAGAAGATCAAGTTAATAACACATTGATTTCCAATAAGTAGAATTCAACACACATTGCACTCTGCCTTCCTGTCCAACGAATGGAGGGGAAATGGGCCATTAGAAGAATTTTCCACTGAAATGTCTTTGTTTTGTCTTTTGGGATTATACTAAAGTATTTTGATAGTGGATCAAGCACATATAAATGTGACACATTTTAAGGAACCTAATGCATAGTTCGTCAGTTTAAAAAGGTTATGGAGAGACATGGTTGATTTCAGGATCCAGGTGACAGAGGCAATGAAGAAAAGACAAACACAGACAGATAAACAGAAAGCTGGGATCAAGTGGTCTGGGCTCTTTGGCTGGAGAAACTTCCAGACCCTGGAAGTGCAGCAGTATTATATTTTGCTGAACAGAGAGGCAGGGCTGTTGAATACAGACAAAAAAGGTGGCAGGGTTTATGGCCTTTATCTGGACCAGGGAAGCAGGTTTAGCAATTGTGGTAGGTACAATCTTAGCAGGTAGCAGTATTCAGACTATGAACATCAAGGCCAGGACTCTGAAAGCTATGGTGCACACTTTGTCAATGCTATGTCCCCCAAGGAAGGCTTTACCATGCCTCTGAACCTCACTCCAGGGGGAAGGCTTTGAGAATCTGCCACATGTCTGAGGCTCTGGGCTCTTTAACGTATCTGCTTCATCTCAGCTACACACTTAAGACTCATTCATTCAGGCTTTTCTTTGCCCCATACAAGGATGGGCATAGAATAAAGTAAGAACCTCTTCTCCCCGGCACACATGGAGTGTACACATACATATATGTGTCTATATATGTTATCTTGTCATGAGGGTTCATATTCTCACTTGAGCAGGCAGGCTGTCATTAGTCAAATCTCAAACAATCTGGGCATGAAAATACTTAAGTCCCATAAGCAACATAATAAATAAAACATCAGATAAAGGGAACTCATAAATCCATATCATAAATAAATAGAAGACAAAGGAGTAGTCATAACAAAAGAACATCAAAAGTAATGGCTGGAGAGAGAGTCTTAGAAGTTAAGAATACTTGTTGCAGAGGATCTGGGTTTGGTTTCCAGGACCCACATGGCAGCTTCCAACCATCTTTAAATGTAATTCCAGTGGATCTGACAGCATCTTCTTGCTTCTGTAAGCAATAGGCACCCGTACGTTGCAAAGACACCAATATCAGCAAAACACTAATATATGTAACACAAATAAATTAAAAAACAAATTAATTAAAAAAAATCACCCAAATATGACTGGTAGTTTGAGGGGGGGGTGTTGGAGTTGGGAATTGATCATTTTATAACATCATAGCACAATTTGAATCAGATGGATTCTAAGCACTAGGAGATATTTTGATGAGGGAGAGGATATTTGTATTCTTTAAAGGGTCTGGAACACTTGTACTTCAGTCATGGACTATGAAGAAATCAAGTTGGTAGTCACCTGGGAGCTTCATCTCCATGGACTAGCTTCCATAAGCCTGGAAGGTGGTAGCAATATTCCCAGAAGAGAAAAATAACTACCAATATTACCCAGCTGTCAATCCTGTGAGCTACAAAAAGAAATCTTGCTGCAACCTGGCAAGCTATGTCCATCAGTACGACAGCAGTTATGGGAGTGAGCAACGGCCTTTGACTGGATGCAGGGCCTTCTCCGCTAGATGAAAGGCATACCTGGGACTCTGATTAGGGCCAAGAACTTGTGGCTAGACAGGACATTGGCCCTATGGGAGAGCCTATTATTATTATTTTGCTAAATAAATATAATACCAAAGCAAGTCCTAATGATGCAGCATTTTCCCCATAGGTTAGTCTATCTCAGTACCCATCAGAGAAACTCCTTTTTGCAGTAGATAGTGACTAATACAGAGACCCACAACTGATCAGTGGGAAGAGAATAATAGATTAAGGGGGTGTTCATTCTTCAATGGGACATTGGCATTGTGCTATCTCCTACTGAGACTTAGGGATCACAGTGAAAGAGAGAATGGATAGATTGTAAAAGCCAGAAACACTGGCTGACAGTAGTTACATTTTTTTTCTGGGCACAACAGGGCAGTTTTATATATGAGCTCATGGCTGGGATTGAATGCATAAAATCTACAGAAGACCAAGTCAGACAAAATTCCATCACAAAGAGGGGAAGGGGAGGCGGGCATAAAATCCTACCTCTATCTGAGGAGCTAATGCCAATAGACAGCTGCTAGGAGAGTGAGGGTAAGTTTTCTCCAAGGATGCAAACCCTTAGGAGGTCACCCCTGCTTCATAAATGGTGCTAAACTAATGTACATATTTGTGGCACTAATGGACTCAGGGTGAAACACACAAACAGAAATAGCACACACACAAAGTTGGGAGGAAGTATTGGATACATTGAAATAGGTGTGGGGATTAGTCAAAACACATAGCATGCATGTGTGAAATTCTTCTTAAACAATAAAAAAGAGAAAATAAAAAAGAGATGGAGAGGGAAGTGCTGTGCCACAGATAATCAGCTTCGTGTGCCACATGTTTGACTGGTGATCAGAGCCACCATCACCCACGGGGAAAAAAAAAAGATGGAGATTATGAGTCTCCAGGTGTAACACTGGGGACAAATAGACATTGTATCTATCTGGGTGAAGCAGTAGGGGATATTTGGACATTGTAGATCACCAGGTGTGGGATGGGCAGAGAGGACCCCATTTATACAGTGCTCCACCCATAAGCACACACCCTTGCTTTTACTGGGAGGAAATAGCCAGCCCATCCAAAGGAGGAACTAATATTTCAGATTAAAAGAAGTCAAAGATGTGGGTACTTATAGAGAAGAACAAATCTTGCGTTCTTGTGGTGGGAATTTAAGAGAGTACAGGCAGTATGGAAAACAGAACGAACATTCTTCAAAAATTTGAAAGAGGGTTTACATGATTCAACACTCTTGGGAATAGTTACAAAGAAAATGAAATGATTGTGAAGAAATATCTGTAGACTCATGTTTATTGTGGCATTATTCACAACTGCAGAAATACAAGATTGAATGGATGTATAGGTAAAAAACATATCAATATCACATTATATAATATGTAATATATATATGTGAATATATATATATGATGGAATATTATGCAGTTTTAAGAAAAGATTAGAAAGTTGTTATTTGTAACGCTATGGATAGACCTGTGAAGTCATCATAGTAAATGAAATAGGGTAAACATACAAATCAAAATATTATATACTATTACGGAATTTTAAAACATTGAACTCAACGACTCTGAGAGGAGACCATTACTATCAAGGGTTGGTGGGGGTAAGATTTTGGAGATATTAGTCAAAGAATATAAACTTTCTATTTTGCAGGAGGAGTAAGTTCAAGAGATCGTGCATAGTGTAGTGGCCATAGTTAATAACAATAAAAATATTTTAAAAGGTCAAAAGTCAATACAACACCTGACCTTCAAGTGGATCCTCTATTGGAGTGGGGGGAGCAGTATAGTGCAGAACACTGACAAACTGGGGAAACTGGAAAATAAAGTAGGAGTGAGAGGAAAACAATTGCTGACACTAAATTTGTCAAAGTTCGCAATTATTTGGCCATATAACAGAAAATTCCTATTTATAGGAATTATCCCCTGAAATAGTCCCAGGGCAAAGGCCATGATATAGTTAATTTATGATCATGTACTATTGAAAAAACACAGATATAGCTACATAGTTAGATCTGTAGTTAAACAATAGGAATCACAGAACACATAGGGTAAAATGGAAAGAATCTGAGCAAATGGTATATGGATATTCTTGTATTATTTTTATTTCCATAATGTATCCATAAATGTGAAGTTATTACCAAGTAAAGTGTTAAAAATATATCACTGGGAGGTTTTTGTTTTGTTTGGCAAGAGACAGATAGCTTGTAAAGAACTCAGCAAAATGAATTCTTGGTGTGGAAAGCCACCGGTGTTTTTCAAATGCAAAGGCTGTGCAGATTGAAATTTGAATGTGAGTTTTAAATGATTTGGAGAAGGAATGGCGAAAGGTGAAATTTTTGTTTTTGTTGAGGGTTATATAGTTTTCAGGAAAACAAACCAAGGTTAGCCTAAGGGAATTCTTTTGTAAGAACAAAGAAACTTTCAACTGTGGGAAATCCTCTCATCTCATCTTCACGCCTCTGCCCCATTGCCCCTCCCTTTCTCCTGGTAAGAACTGTAGGGTCACCAAAAAGAAAAATAAAGACATTAGCAAAATCCATGAAGACTTCCAAATAAGAAGTCACATTCTGTGTTGATACTACAAGCATTTCATTTCTTTTTAATGTGGAAATTATAAAAAACGACTGACCATTGCTCTTTGGTGAAGAACTTAGTTTGAAGTTGCATTAAGCTATGATGAAAACTTGACTGTATCATACTGGCATAGACTAGTGGGTAGACATAGAGAAATAGGAATGGATATGGCTTATAGTTTAGATGCCATTGTTAAACTCCAAACAAAACATAGTGACTTATATTGGCACATTCATATCAGTAAGGAGAGAGAGAGAAGAGATGGATGAGGGACATTGTATGTCTTTGTATGATCTCACTATATGGTTCATGCTGGCTTTGAACTTATGATCCATTTACCTCAGCCTTTAATTAATTAATTAATAATTAATTGTTTAATTAATTAATAATTAATAAATTAATAAAGTAATGTTAGAATTAATCATTTTTATACGAAATCTTTTCTAATATGGCATGAGACACATATCTAGGGAACCCACAACAGACCAAAGTGATGGATGGACCAAAATACAACTTTGTGCTTGGACAGGTTTCCTGGAGTTATTTACAGGGGTGTGGGTGAGGGGTTATTTACAGTAATGAGGATGACTGAAAAGCAGTTGCAGCTCTGAAAATCCTCCCCTAACAAGCTTAATGCCTCATTAAGCTGCAATGTTGGTGCTGCAAGTGTAGCTTGCAGATACCTCAACTAGTGAAAGTCTTCTTTAGGCAGTTTGTCTGGTCAGAGTCTCTTTCTTCAGTGCTCGTAACCTTGGGGAGGGACCCTTATGACTCCTGTGAGTATTATGTTTCCAAGGCTTCACGTTGGTTCACCTCCTGAGTCCCATGAGCCCCACATCCTTTCTGGAGGAAATGATTCAATTTTAAGGGTTAAAAGTAATGTGAACCACCTTGCCTAGCAAGATGACGGAGAACTGTTTTAATTGGTACAGTTGATGAGTCTTGATGTTGGGCTGATCATGAGGAAGAAGTGTTCAAGGAAACCTCCTGTTTCCAGAGGACACAAAACAAGAAAAATTATTTGTGGAAACTGAAAACATGACAGGAGACATAATCTGGAATGGGGAGGAAAAGTTGTAAATTCAATGTGGGTCTCTTTTTAGCTTGATAAACTCATAAGGTAGAGATTGGTGTATGCTGGGGACTCAACTGGCCAGTCAATGTAAGTGAAGTGGTGAACACCATGTTCAGTAAGAGAGTGTCCTAGTTACAGCTCTGCTGTTGTGATAAAATACCTTGACAAGGGGAGAAATCTTGGGTTATAGTCCATCATGGGGTGGGTGGGGGGAGTCAAGGAAGCTGGCTTTATATACAGTCAAGAACAGAGAGAAATTCAGTCATGCATGCTTACCTGCCTGCTTGTGATCAGCTGAATATTTTTATTTTTCATTTTTAAACCATTCAGGACATCTTGCTTAGGGAGTGGTGCCACCTCCTATGGGCTAGGTCTTCTCACATCTATGAACTTAATTAAGATAATCCCCAGGAGACATAGTCATTGTCCATCCCCATGTAGCCAATACTTCATTGAAACTCTCTTCCCGACGTGATTCTTGATGGTGCCAAGTTGACAAAATTAACTACCACACGTAATCCTGTTTCAAAATATGTGACAAAGTGTGATAGAGGAAGAGTCCTGACTTCTGTTTTTTGGCTTCCATCCGTGCATGCACAGGCATGAGCAACTATACAAAAGTGTACACACACATATACCACAAACATACTACACATGCAAACACACACGAGATGGCACAATCTGCTTTTGAAAAGTCTCACGGGACTGATTTAAATCTGACTAGCTAGTGATTCTCTTAGCACATAACCTTTCATCATGTTCACATGTTCACATGTGTCAAGGGCAGAAGATTATATTTCACAAAGGCACGAATTACTGAGGGTCAGTTTTCTGGTACCACCCAGGCAGAGAGTTCCTGCTGCTTCCTTCTCCCCCCCCCCACTCTCTATGACCTACTTTCACAATGTCATTCTCAGAGAGGAAAGAGTGCATCGGGGGAGGCATCCATTGACTTGACATTAACATCATCAGCTTTCTCCGAAACGAGCCTACACTCTTTCAAAGTGGAAAAATCTGAGATGATGAGCAGCATGCCTTCTCGAGGCATCACAGATGGGCAGCACAGCTGCCTTTCTGGGAAGAGGGACCGCTCTGGTCTACATGGAAGGCCACCCAGGGTAGAGTGCTTCCACGTGGGAATCCCAAGAAAAAGAAAAAGAGCAACACCATGAACGTGGCAATGGATTTTACCACAGCTGCTCACTGCGTCTCCCAGAGAGATCAAGACAGACTGCTGTCCAGAGAGCAAGAGACTCTGAGGCCAGGATGCTGGTGATTAAGGGAGAAACAATGCTCCGAGGATAAGCAACGTGAAAGAATTGCTGCCCGGTGTCCCAGTGAGTTTTCAGCTCGTTGCCCCTTTGAGTTGTACTGTGATGTCCATCCTTTGCAGAAAGCAAAGGGGCAGACGGTAACATGAAGGGTGTAATTATGAGGACAGCCAGCTTCTGAAAGTCCGAGGCCTGGACTCTTTTTGGCTTTCAGAGTTGCAAAGCCTCCAACAGGCCAGGAAGCATCAGGCGGAATGAATGGAAAGCCTCCGATGAGTATGCTATGAGCTGAGAAATTGCAAACAGACTTGGCAAGCTTCCTCAGGAGCCCAGCAGAATTTGCACATCGCTCAGTATTAAAACTCATGGGACAGCAGGCACTCGTTTCTCTGGAATGGGCTTTGGCATCCAGAATCTCACCATCTGCCTCTTTTTGGCTATTTCTGATCCCCAGGGAGGGACTTTGTTGTTGTGTCTACGTCCTGCGCCTCTTTTGTAGTAGAGAGGAATCAGGCAAGCAGCGTTGAGGGCTGTCTTGAAGTCTTGAAGAATAGAGAGAGGCAGATCTCCACATGCAGGGCGTTTGCATCCAATGGCTTTGATACAGTCAGGCCTGAGTTCAAACTCTGACTCTGTCATCTGCGATCTGGGTGATCTTAAACACGTTGCTGTTTCTTTGGAGGCCTCAATTAGCTCACAGAGTTTCTTGTCTTCAAAAGGGGTACGTGGGTGGGAATAATGTCTATAAGCTGTGAAAAGACAGGGGCTTAGAATAAGGGTTTAATAATAGAAGAATGTACCACGTTGGTGGTGTCTCATTCTTCCATCAGGGAACCTGTTGGCTGCTAATCCAACAGTTCTTCCTCTTTCCTCATGCCTGGAAGAGCATATCTCCTAATATGTACAGTGAGGCCAGACTGTGTTTCCTAATATGTACAATGAAAGGCCAGACCACTGTATTCCTTCTTATCTCAATACATGGGAGCATGACCTGGACTTGGTTTGTATCAGCTGCTTTGGACTTGTAAAGAGGCACAGGAGAAAGATGGTTGTGAAGGAAAAGGCCAGAACACAGATCTGTCCTTCAGAAGAAGGAGAAATGGAAATAAGGAAATCTCAGTGGTCTATGACCTTGCTGAGTAAGCCCAAGAACTCTCTGTCTTGGTTTGAGATATACCAAGGAAGCAAGCTCTCCATGAGTCCCATTGACCTTTAGGAGCAAAGTTTAATTAATGGGTTTGTTCATATTGTATGAATATTATGAATTTGATAGAGAAATAGATCCATGTCTCTTTGCTCTAAAAGTCAGACATATAGAACAATACCCTAAGTATGGTAGGTTTAGGGGGTCACACACAGAGCCCTCGCTCATGTCATCCATGGGAAAAATAATATAGCAAATCTATATCAGTGATTCTCAACCTGTGGCTTGTACCTCCTTTGCTGAGTGAACGACCCTTAGGGTTTGCCTAAGACCATTCTGTATATCAGATATTTGCATTATAATTTATAACAATAGCAAAATTATAGTTATTAAGTAGCACCAAAAATAATGTTATGGTTGGAGGTCATATAATATGAGTAGCTGTATGAAGGTGTCACAGCATTAGGAAGGTTGTGAACCATTGATCTAGTGATACTCAAAATTGTGGTTTTTTTTTTCCAGGTTACTTGTAATTTAATCTCTTGAGGGAGATTGATGTCTCTAATATCCCTTTTGCCTTTATTTGACACTATCTGCTAACCTGATGCCATGTAACAGGCACCCTCAAACTTCAGTGGCTAGAGAAATAGGTAAGAGTTCCTTCCTCCCAGGTCTGTGAGTTAGTAGTAGTTTTGCATGGGTCAGAGAGCATTGCCCATACTTGTCTTCACAAATACTTTGCATTTGTCTTCCCCAGGTAGCATTGTTTTGCAGCATGTGTTACCAGATACATGTCCTGTCATGTCTAAGGAAAGAATTACAAGCAGAGTAATCCATGAAGGCCTGCGAACATATTGCTAATGTTAATGGAGTCAGTGTGTCCTCAATCTAGTCATATGACCCAAGCGAAATCTTCTCTCTGGAGAGATGCTATAAAGACATATGGGGAGTGATGTGGACATCTTAATAGAAAGAGGAAGTCATAATTAGAAGCAAACCTCCAAACCATATACACATTACCCAGTTGAACACAGCCATCAATGGCACTGTCTAATAAAGTATAGGGTAAGGTCCGAAGCTGGCCATTTTGTAGACCTATATTTAGATCTCTTCTTTCTTAGCCATCATTTCTCCTGTGCATTCTTATTCAAGTAAAATTTGTCTCTTGTTAGTAAATCCTGACAATTCATGCATGGACATGTCACTTATAGCTGCTGCTGATTGTATTTTAATCAAGAGAAGGGGTGACCCTCTTTCTATACCCCATTTAAAGCCCTTCTAATACCAAGCTAATAATGTCTCTTTGGGGCTTTTCTTTTACATTTTCTATTATTTGTTTAATTAACTAATTAATTTTTGTATGTGTGTATAGGGGTGCATGTTCATGTGTGTGCATGTATTTGTAGGAGTGTGCAAAGAAGACATGAGGTCAATTTTGGGTGCTATTTCTCATTATCCATCCACTTTTTTTTTTTTGAGACAGAATCTCTCATTTCCCCGGAGCTCACTGAGTGGGATAGACTTCAAGCATCAGAGAGCCTTCTGTCTCTCTAACATGGGATTGCAACTGTACACCACCATGATTGAGTATTCTAAACACTCGTTCTGGGTGTCAAACTCAAATCCTTACATTTGCAATGCAACCACTTTACGTAATGAGCCACCCCATCCTAGCACCCAGGTGGCTCCTTTTATTCTAAGTATACACTAACTTTGAAGTATATGGGAGACAATGAGCACTAGAAACTAAAGTTCTTGATTTTACGACAGGAGAATGCAGCCATGTATGTGGTAGTTAAGAAAAAAGTCAGGATAGAGAGGTGGACATAGCTGAATACAAAGAGGAGGTACCAACACTTTATCCTGCTCATACACGCCAGTCAACTGATCCCAGCTTCTACTGTCTTTATTTCTTTGGGGAAGGAGGGGGACCAGGGGAGGTCCTACATTTAAGATATTTGATAGATCTGCATTTTCACCCATTAGAGCTACTAACCTTTACTGACAGGGTCATCTCTTTCATTAGCCCTAGGCATTTGGAAGCAATGGCTAATTGTGATAAAATGACATACTGCTCTGCTCACATGATCTATGAAGGTTTGATTATAGTTTGCATAACATTGTTTTGATGGGGTGTCTCTTTACAAAACTAAGACAGAGGAACAAAGTTAAAATAAGGAAGAGAGAAAACAAAGCAAACCCTTCCCGTTGCATTTTGGCTACCCTTCCAAACTTAGGAAGAAAAAAGCATGGTTTGAGAAATGTCAGCCAACCTCTACTGCCTTAATCCTTGTCAGGGAATCTTCCTGGTGGAGACATTCCTGGAACAGAGTCTTCTGTGAATGTTCTGTGTCTGGAAACATTGAGCTTCCCAGTGTGGCTTTGGGATATCTCACCTAGGTCTAGCATCAGTAGGTCACCGTCACTATTGACAAGAGTTACACAGCCTATGACAAAGAGAATGAAAGCTACCTCAGGGCAGCTGTCTTTGATAAGAAAGAGAATATCTTTAAATGTTAAGTATTGCTTAACCCTGAAACAGTGTGTATGAGTCAGGGTTCTCCAGAGAATCAGAACATTAGGATATGTGTATGTGTGCAGTCATCCCTCGGTATTCATGGGGAATTTGATCCAGATCCCTTTGGGTACCAAACTCCATGGATCCTAGGGATTTTTATGCAAAATGACAAAATTATTTATATATCTCACTGGGGATACAAACATCCACACATGTTTAGCACTGATACTTTTATGTAATGTTTTTAACTCATGGGGGATTGATTGAATCTATGGATTCAGATTCTGTGGATTCAAGGACCCAGGGATGTAAATATTTGCATATTTTCCATCTTTCATTCCTTAATACACTTGTCCCTGGTTGTGTACTTTGTAATGTCTGGTCCACAGCCACACAGTCTCCAGACCTCACCATGGTTTGTACTTCCGTTCACTTGGAGGCTTTCTCTGGTATATATACAGGCCATTTTGAGAATGCTTGGGGCTCAACCTCCACTCAACAAAGGCCTATTAATGAATGATGAAAACAAGTATGTAATTAACTCATAAGAGCAGAATAACTCCGAGGCACATGTTCTACCATGGCTCCTATAGTTCCATAGGATGGTTATTGTGCTAGCTGGTTTTGTGTCAACTCGACACAAGCTGGAGTTATCACAGAGAAAGGAGCTTCAGGTGAGGAAATGCCTCCATGAGATCCAGCTGGAAGGCATTTTCTCAATTAGTGATCATGGCAGGGGGAGGACCCCTTGTGGGTGGTGCCATCCCTGGGCTGGTAGTCTTGGGTTCTATAAGAGAGCAAGCTGAGCAAGCCAGAGGAAGCAAGCCAGTAAGGAACATCCCCCCATGACCTCTGCATCAGCTCCTGCTTCCTGGTCTGCTTGAGTTCTAGTCCTGACTTCCTTTAGTGCTGAACAGCAGTGTGGAAGTATAAGCTGAATAAACCCTTTCCTCCCCAATTTGCCTCTTGGTCATGATGTTTGTGCAGGAATAGAAACCCTGACTAAGTCAGTTATGCATCATGGATACTGAGCAGCCATGTACCCAGAGACTTTACGCATCCTGCCATACTATAGAACAACTTGTACTTGGGTTCTTGCTTTATGATCTGCTTCTAGGGAATCTGAGATAAGACAAAAGCACAGACTTATGTGCAGGGGACAATTCTGTAAAATGGCATGGTGCCGGGCAGAGAAGAGCAGATCAGAGACTTCCTTCAATAACTGTTTTCTGCCAGGATCGTCCTCCCACGAACTCTTGGATCCCTTTCCTGGTGGGGCATTTTGGGAAGCACTCAAACAGTACCCCCCCAGTTTTTCAGATGATGGGAGGGCAACTAAGTAGTACTTACACTTGTCAGTGACGTCACTTATTTATGCTTTCCTCTCAATGAGATCACTAATTCATTGTTTTTATGGCGAAATTATTATGGGTATAACTTGTTTGTGTGTATTTGTTTACACACTCCATCAATTAGGTCAGAGAATGTCTTTATTATCTATCTATCTATCTATCTATCTATCTATCTATCTATCTACTTACTATCTATCATCTATCCATCTACAATCTATATACATATAGATATAGATCTATATGTCTATAGATGAGGAAACTTAGACATGAAGAAAGATCTGAAATATACTATGCAAGCCACAATTTTCACTTTTACATTTATGACACTGAAATTCTCTGTCACTGAAGTATCACCATAGCCAACGACATGGGACACAGGCAGAAGGGTTACTCATCAGACCCATGTTTGCCACAGAAGCTGGAAGGAATAATTAATATCCCAGTTAAAAAAGACTCAAGTTTCAAATACCTCAACATTTTAAATGTAATCAAAGAAATTATAGTACTGGTATAGGATGTGGGAACCCGGCTAGACAGGCGGTCACCACAGACTTTATAAAAGTCAGCAGTGTGGTGCGGTCACTCAATTGCAATGTCCAGTACCACCATGAGAAGACATCTGTCCAGAAAATGGCTGCATGACGAGATCAGATTGAATGGATCCGTTGGAAGAATAAACATTTAATGAGGAACTTCCTTGAATAGGAAACCACTGGAGTGAATTCAGGATGGTGGAAGGATTCTGAGAGTCCTGCAGTGTGAGGAACACTTGAGGGCACTAGAGTTTGTTTATGCGGGCCTGGAAGATGGGACATCATGGCGCGCTCTGATCATCTCTATCTGAATCAATTCTCTGCTCATCCAAGCCTCAGGTTTGTGAACTTGGAGAACATGGTCTTCGATGTACTTTTCTTTAAGAGGGAGGCTCATGCCTGTGTTCACACCTCACATTTTCCATACTGGTGTGTGTGTGTGTATGGGGGTGTCAGTTCATTCTTTGAAACATTGGGCAGACTTATCTTGAAAGAACCTGGCTCCCTTAGGCTCTTCTTGACAACAGAAGGCTGCTGGCTAATAGTTTTAATGGAGACAATTTTAATTTGATACCAAAACTAACCTTCTGGGCCCAGGAGTTTGCTCAATAAGTACAGTGCTTGGTGTGTAAACCTAAGATCTGAGTTCATCACTGCTGAGAACCTATGTTAACAAATAGCTGGGTGTGGTATGCATTGCTATAAATCCTAGTGCTGGTGACGTAGAGACAGGGGATCCCTGGGATTTGCTGGCTAGCTTCTTTTTCATCAAGCCCCAGGCCAATAAGAGACTATATTTCAAAAACAAACAAAGAATCAAACAGATAAACTAAATAAATAAGTGGCTTCTACAGTATTACAGTTAATGTTGTCTTCTAGCCTTTACACACACACACACACACACACACACACACACACACACACCTGTATGAATATGCATACACACAAACACATATGTATCTTCACATGTGAAAAAGAACTAGTTTCCTAATAACTTGATTGCCCTTGTAAACTACAGATGCCTCAGAAATATGGCACTTGCCTAGAACTTGTTGATCCAGAACTGTCCCATGCATTTCCAGCATACTGTGGGCCAAGGTGAACTCTCAAATTACCTATATGGCTCTGAACTTGGTCGCCCCTCTTTCCTAGATCTGACGTTGAATATGTTGTATCATCAAATACTTTGGTGTTTAGAGTTGTGTGAGGGTCTCCTCACCCGCTTCCTTTATATCCCATGTCATGCATCCCATTCTATGAACACTTCCAACACTGAGTTGTTTGTTTGTTTTCCGAGACAGGGTTTCTCTGTGTAGTCCTGGCTGTCCTGGAACTCATTCTGTAGTCCAGACTGTCTTTGGACTCAGAAATCTGCCTACCTCTGCCTCTCAAGTCTGAGGATTAAAGGCGTGTGCCACCACTGCCCGGCACTGAGTCTTTTATACCCTCAATCCATTGACTTCTCTGCATCTCCAGGATTACTGCCAAAGTCTAAAACACCAGAATCTCTCTCTCTCTGGTCAATCACAATAGCCTGGTAATTGATGGTTCTGCTTCTACCCCTACTGCTCTAGAGTCCATCATCCATTCATAACCACTTAAAAGGGACACTTTGACATTGTTTAATAGTTTTCCATTGCACCAAGGATAGTGCCCACAATCTTTTACCCAGCCCACAAAACCCCAGCATTGAATGTCTTCTGTCAATCATTCCAACCTTGCTTTCTAGCACATAGACTCCATCCTCTAGCGATTTTTTTTTTTAATCTCTGGGTTTTACTGGCTTATGCCGGCTCTTACTTTCAATCTATTATTCCAGCCGGTCTTTTTGCACAGACTACAGCTTCCCTTAAGCCCTGATGCTATCTCCTACAAGGAGAATGCCTCACAGTTACTGTCCAATCATTTTAACTTTATTACAATGCTTCTACTGTATGTAACACTGTCCAAACAAGCATATGGTATTATACTTTTACAGGGAGGCCTTAAATATGTGTTAAATACCTTTTTGTCTGGACATTCCATTTGAAATTGTGGATTCCTTAACAACAAAAGTACACAAACATTCTTTCAAACTGTTAGCAGAACAGACAGCTTATAGAAGTAGGAGGCCATCTTTACCAGTTATACCCAAGACAGAGAGCTAGTATCCAGGATTTACACTGAGATGCAAAATTAAACACCAATCAAAACGAGAAAAC
Organism: Apodemus agrarius; assembly: GCA_964023405.1. Classification (NCBI taxonomy): domain Eukaryota; kingdom Metazoa; phylum Chordata; class Mammalia; order Rodentia; family Muridae; genus Apodemus; species Apodemus agrarius. Next base: position 97,494,676 of record OZ030015.1, read on the forward strand.
CAAATCCTGCAAGTCAACAAATGATTTATTTATTTCTTTATCTATCTATCTATCTATCTATCTATCTATCTATTTATTTATTTTTATTTTTTTATTTTTATTTTTTTTGGTTTTTTGAGACAGGGTTTCTCTGTGTAGTCCTGGCTGTCCTGGAACTCACTCTGTAGACCAGGCTGGCCTCGAACTCAGAAATCCTCCTGCCTCTGCCTCTGCCTCCCAAGTGCTGGGATTACAGGCGTGCGCCACCACCACCCGGCCTATTTATTTATTTTTTAAGATAGGATTTCTCTGTGTAGCCTTGACTGTCCTGGAAATATTCTCTGTAGGTCAGGCTTCGTTCAAACTCAGAGATCTACCTGCCTCTGCCTCCCAAGTGTTAGGATTAAAGGCATGTAGCACCATGACCGACTGACATTAACAGCTCACAAAAGAAATAGATTGGTGGTCAATAATTATTTTAAAAAAAGAAACCAAAATCTTTAGTATTCAAGGAAATTTAGGCTAAACTGCCTTGAGAAACCAGTAGATTCCTGTGAGATTGGATAACATAAAACTTTCGGACAGGAAATGCTGGTGGGGAAGATGTGGGGGTGTCATATGCTGATGGGAGTGTAGTGGACACGTGTGCACACATACAGGAGTGAATACAAGTGTGGGCAAAGCCTAACACGGCAGAAATGGGACCAAGGGACTCTAAAAGTCAGTGAACAGAAAGGGTGGGAATAGACAAAAGAGAGAACTCAGGACATGGTAAAGGGGGAGAGGCCAGAAGAAGGAGGGGCTGTGTGTGTGTGTGTGTGTGTGTGTGTGTGTGTATGTGTGTGTGTGAGAGAGAGAGAGAGAGAGAGAGAGAGAGAGAGAGAGATCAGGGGTAGTCAAAAGCTAGGGAAGAAGAATCTATTAGAACTCCCTGTGTCAAACAAAAACAAAAACAAAAACAAAAAAACAAAACAAACAAACAAACAAACAAAATCCCCAAACCACAGCACTGTCTGAAACCCTGTGCATTCATTTTTAAAAAATTAAAATGAGGGCTGGAGAGATTGCTCAGTGGTTAAGAGCATTGACTGGTATTGCAGAGGTCCTGAGTTCAATTCCCAGCAACCACATGGTGGCTCACAACCATCTGTAACGGGATCTGATGCCCTCTTCTGGAGTGTCCGAAGACAGACACAGTGTACTCACATCCATTAAATAAATAAATTAATTAAAAAAAGATTAAAATAAACAACAGCAAAAAACCAGAACAGAACAGAAGAAAACCATTTTGTTAAGAAAGATGAAGAAGGTAAGGAAGAAATATGAAGAAAGATAGGAAAATGTTTTAAACGTTTTAAAATGAATGTACCACCTTATTAAAAATGGTTTGTTTGTTTGTTTGTTTATTTATTTATTTATTTATTTAGTCACAAGGCCTCATGCATCCCAGGCTGGCTTTAAACTTGCCATGTGGCTGAACTTCTAAGCCACCTGTTTCCACCTCTCAAGTGCTGAGATTACAGGTAGGTAGCCCCATACTCCGTTTCTGCAGGTGCTGGCAAGGGAATTCAGGGCCTCATGAGTGCTAGGAAAGCCATTAACCACCTGAGCTACAATCCCAGTTATGGTTTTTCTTTTTGAGCTGGTAAACCCGACATAAAGCCCTCATGGTCTGAGATGTGCACCCCCGGGGAAGTGCCTACAGCGCTCTCGCTGTTGGTCATAATGCTGGAATTTACATTTTTTTTTCCTATAAAAATAAGAAAACCAAGGTTCATCTTTTGCAGGGACATCATCATCTGTTCCTTGTTTCAAGAGTGTGAGTATTATTTACACGTCCTGGGTTTCTGACCCCTAGTGGTAGAGACCAAATCCCTTACCCATGAGCCGCTCAATTTGCAGCCGTTTAACATTCCAGACTCTCTGGCAGAGAGAAGGAATAATGGAAACTTGCAATGTTTTCTCTCTTGGTTTATTTCTGTTCTCTTATTTCCCCCTCTTCATGTTTCCCTCTCTCCTCTGCCACTCTCTTCTTTTGCTTTCTTCATTTCCCAAGAATCCTTAAGGGAAACTTAGACGCCCCCCCCCGCCCCCCTCGTTCCCTAGTCATCCTGGGAGTTTTTGGGTGGGTGGGTGGAGCGCCGTATTAACATCGGATTATTTCAAGAACCCAGTAAAGGCACGCCTCCGGTCAACCAGAGCCTGTTAAACGCAGGTGCCGCAGTGTTTAATGAGGTTGACAGAGACGAAGGCAAGTGGCTACCAAGTGTGCCGCGTGCGGTTTATCTACCCAGTGGCAATGATCGTCGTCGTTATCCCAACGCTACTCCTAGGGCAGCAGATCTGTCTTTAATCTACTTGGACCACTGAGCAAATGGCTTAAATAAAATCTCTGCATGAGTGAGTCAATTCTCTCTTGGCTCTTAAACGGCATACCGAGGAGTGATGGTTTACTTTGTCTGAGTAACAAAATTAATATAAGAGAAACATTTTTGTTATGTGGTATCCTAACCCACCCCCTTTCCCCCACCCCCAACCCCCCACCCCCGCAAAAAAAAAATCACAAAAAAGAAAGAAGAAGAGACATATGGGCCGGAGCAGTGAAATTTGGATGAAAAAGTTCCACTTGACGCGAGGAAACTCATGAAAAAAAAATGTAGTAAATTTTCTTGGCAGAGGAGGGTAAAATACAATCAGGAGGAAGTGGAAAAAAAGATTTTTTTTTTTTCACTGAACTGTGGCAGTGGATCTAACAGTGTCAGGCATGTAAAGAACTAATTCTAAGCCTCTTGCTGTTTTCATATTAGATGAGATGCATTAAAAACCCCTGTGATCAACAGGGGTAGTGTTTTTGTAGCAGAGTTTGCATCGCCACGAACAGAGACATCTACGTCTCTCTTCAAGGGAACTAACTGGTCCACAGGAAGATAAAAACGCAGGTAGGGCTGAAGTGGATGGAATGCTCAGGACCTATACAAGTCGCTATGACATTTTCTCTGATTAAGAGTGTCCAGGTTCTGTAGAATCAATTCATGGTTTTTTTTTGTTTTTTATTTTTTTTTCTTTTACATTATGACTTGCATACGGAACGCTTCCCACGGATTCACGATAGATACTCTCGCCCCCAGTTGGTGGCGCTGTTTTGGGAGATTGTGGAGTTTGGGTTATGAGATCTAGCAGGTAGAAGTGAGTTGCCAGGGGGTTTTGAGAATGACAGCCGCCGTTTCTAGTCCCACTCAGTTTCCTGATCTGCCAGGATATAAAGAAGAGTACCACACACTCCCGCTGTCCCAGACTGAGCCACGCCCGTCGCTGTGCCTTCTCCCTCTGACTGCTCTGCTCTGCAAAGACAAGACAGAGCAAATCCTTCCGTCCTTACATGCCTCCTATTGGGCATTTTACACGGAGGTAAGATGAATAATGAACACGGTTCTCACGTATTCCGAAGTCGACACAGAACGTTTCATGGCTAATGGAGGAGGTTGTGTACAAAGCATTCTGAATTATTCAGAATCAAACGGTCATCTGCTATTCTAAGAGGGCTCCACTACTTTGTTCTACAAATAGAATAGTGTTTGTTATGCTACATGGGAACAGCCAAGTACTGTGAATACCCAACGATCCCCAACTAGTGACGCTTTGGAATAGCCGGAGTAGAGTTTATAGAGAAACTTGAGTGGAATTGATCCCAATGTGAAAGGGAATTTCTTTTGCTTTTAATTATGCCCTTTCCCAAGGAAGGCATGACCTATAAAAACAAGCATACCCTTACCCAGCTTGGCACAGGAAAGAAGACCTTATAAAGAAATGCCAGACCCAAGGAATGTCAGCCAGCTGGGGGCAGCTTCATGTGCAAGTGAATAGTTTTCTTGTATGCTCTTGCTTGTTGCTAGAAGTGTAATTTTGCACACACAGGGCCCGTGCTAATCTCTATAATCTGCTAATCTCTGTATCATTTCAATTTTAGTGTTCGTGCTGCCAAAGTGAGAGGGCTGTGCATGGGTGGGGATGGGAAGAGAAGAAATCAGGATTGGGGAAGGGGAAGGAGGCAGGGAGAAAGTCTCGGGAGTGATGGTTGAAATTGGGGGGGGGTGGCATTTATTCTTGGGAGCAAGGTAGAAACATAATGCAATGGAAACTCATTGGAATCTACAAAAGGGGATGGTCATCTATAATCATCAAGGCTCCTAGCAGTGGGACTGGGCCATCAACTCAATGATGAAACTGTGGAGCTATGATTTGTCCTGCCTGCAAGATGTGCTGAGGTAAAGATACAGAACTTATGGAAGTGGCCAACCAATGACTGGTCCAATTTGAGACCCATGCCATGAAGGAGACCATTCATGACACTGGCTGAGGGTAGGTGGGTGGGGCAAGAACCAGAGGCTGGCTAGCCCAGAGAGCTAGGATAGAATCATACATGACTGATGAGAAAACAGTCATTTCACAAAATGATTCCTAATGCTAGGTAGCTGATGGTAGCAAATGCAGAGACCCACAGCCAAACATTAGAGAGAGCTTGGGAAATCCCATAGAAGAGTGGGAAGGAGGACTGCAGGAGCCGAAGGGATCAAGGACACCCCAAGAACACAGCCCCACAGAATCAACTAGGCAGGGTTTATAGGGACTCACAGAGACTGAATAGACACAGCCTGTATACTATGACCTAGGTCCTCTGCTTACAGTTATGTTTGGGTAGCATGGCATCCTTGTGGGACTCTTTTTTTTAAAATTTTTTTTTTATTTTCTATATTCTATGTTTACATTCCAAAGGCTTTCCCCTTTCCCAGTTCCCCCCTCCCTATGTCCCATAGTTCCTCTCCCCCCCAACTATTCCCCAATCATTCCCCCTCCCCCCACAGTTTCTCTACAAAACTGGATCCAATCTTTCCAGGCCCAGGGTCCTCTCCTTTCTTCTTGTGAATCATTTGACTTGCTAATTTAATTGTGCCTTGAGTATTTAGGGCTTCTAGGCTCATTAATATCCACTTATCAGTGATTGCATTTCATGTGTATTCTTTTGTGATTGGGTTAGCTCACTCAGGATGATATTTTCCAGGTCTAACCATTTACCTACAAATTGCATGAATTCATTATTTTTAATTGCTGAGTAGTATTCCATTGTATAAATATACCACATTTTCTGTATCCATTCCTCCTTTGAGGGATATTTGGGCTCCTTCCAGTTTCTGGCTATTATAAACAAGGCTGCTATAAACATAGTGGAGCATGTGTCTTTATTGTATGCAGGGGAATCCTCTGGGTATATGCCCAGGAGTGGTATGCCAGGGTCCTCTGGAAGGAACATGCCCAATTTTCTGAGGAACTGCCATACTGATTTCCAGAGCGGTTTTACCATTTTGCAATTCCACCAACAGTGGAGGAGTGTTCCTCTTTCTCCACATCCTCGCCAGCATTTGGACTCTTAACAGTGGGAACAGGAGCTATCTCTGATTCTTTTACCTGCTTTTGGGACTCATTTCTTCTTACTTAATTGCCTCATCCAGCCTTACTACGAGGGGATGGGCCTCTTTTTATATTCCTGGGTGGCCTTCCCTTTTCTGAAGGGAAAAGGAGGAGTCATTAATTTGGAGGATTGGAGAGATGGGGTGGAGGGATCAGAAGCAGAGAGGGAAGGGGGCATTGTTGTAGAGATGTGATATATGAGAGAAGGAAAACAAAGAGGCAGAATCTTGGGCAAATTAGTTGTTTCCTTGTAGATGTATTTTCTGCATCTCAAAGTGGGCCGATGATTAAGATCATGAATGCAAAGGGCTGGCATGTGTTTAGCACACAGTTGGTCAGTTCTCAATTTGTGATTGACCAGATGTTGTTATTTTTATTAAGAGGCACTCATCGAGGTAATCTTCCAAGGGTCTCTTGCCTTTCCTTCGCCATCTCAGAGTTTGGGGTTTGATGGGTTTTCAGTGATAGCTCTCTACTGTGTTCCTAAAAGGCAGACTTTTCTTTTACCCTATAGCTTGATAACGTTTGGTTTAATTTCACTCTCATCTGGAAGTCATTGGTTTGGCAGGTACTTGAGCCTCAGTCAAAATGGAGGTTTGTGTGTTGAAAGATATTCAGAGTAGCATCGTAGGCAATATAGAACACACAAACATGGGCCCTTCTCATTTCTCTTGTTCCACAAGAGGACTACTTATTATAATCTGCTAAAAAGTTCAGAACTTTGAAAATATAAGAAGTCTTCTTTAATAAATTCATATTAGCACTATAAGACAAACTGTTCATAAGAGAGAACAAAGTCTGAATATGTCTTTGAAAAGTGCAAAATTTGGAAATAATGTTATTTTAAAAGCAATGCTTTATGCATCCCAGGCTAGACCCCAATTCACTATGTAGATAAGAATGGCTTTGAACTTCTTTATAAAAGTATTTTGTGTGTGTGTGTATGTGTGTGTGTGTGTGTGTGTGAGCACATGTGTGTGCACGTGTATGTGTGTGTGCATGTATTTTTATGTATGGATAGAGCCATGCAGGTGGAAACTATGGACTTCTCTCAACTGAAACTATGGACTTCTTCACAATTAAAAATTCTAACCTAAAAGATGAGAAAGACTGAAAAACAAAAAACTGTCACAGTTAAGAAACCGAGAAGATTCAAGCAACACCGTGTAACATCGTGTTTAGGAATTTATTTTAAACTGTTTCGCTAAACGAAAGAAGTCTGAATAGAGTGTTATTGCTATCGTTATTTAAACATAAAGACCTGTGCTCAGATCTCCAGCACCCACATAAAACCCAGAATATGGTCGTATGTGCCTGAATCCCAGGGCTACGAAGGTGGAGAGAGCACAACCTGTATTTGGTGGCTATATGATCTACTCTTACATAATTCTGACCAAAATCCCTGGCAGAAACAATTCAAGGAGGGAGTACTTAGCTCATGGGGGAAGGGAGAATAATGGTGGCTGGAACATGAGCTATAGGTTTCTCCACAGGACAGTGGCAGAAACAAAGGGAGAGAGACCAGGGATGACATATAATCTTCAGAAGGCCACACAGTGACTTACTTCAGCCATCGAGGTCTTAACTCCAAAGGGGTCAACAGCCTTTCAACATTCGAAGCATGAGCTTAGGGTGAACATTCTAGATTCAAAGCACAGTAGTGTCAAGATGCAGTGAGCACAGAGAAAGCCATACTTTCTGTGCGTGCGTGCGAGCGCGTGTGCATGTGCTTATTGGATAGTTCATGCCAATATGGGATGTTATTTATCCTATGCCAGATTTTGATTTAATATGGTCATGTGGCTGCATTGTTTCAGGATTTTATAGTTTTCCCATGATGTCTGCGTGTGTCACTTTTCCTCTTTCATAGAAAGTGAAATCTATGAATTATTTCAAGATTGGTGAAAGTTTCATGTTTGCAAAAGTTCTTAGTGTGAGGTGACTTTTTAGATCTGAAGAGAGAAAAAAAAGAATCCCAAGTTAAGAGTAGAATATACCAATGAGTACTGTCTGAGGTTATGAACTCAGCATGACCTCCAAGGATTTTCAAGTGCATTTATTTACTTTTGGAAGAGGACCACTTCCTGTTTTTACAAGGAACAAAGGGGAAAAAAACACTACCAAGGTCTGAAGTATCAAATGACTCTAAAACAAAATATTTGGTCGATAGAAGTTTAGAGGATTAGATATACGATGGTTTTGATTTCCTTCAAACCACACACAAATTGTGAAATTAAGGTGCAAAGAGGGCTCAGGGCATAGCCATTTTGCGTCATTTTTTTCCACATAAAACTCTGGAAAATGATTCAAGATATTTAAACATTACCCTAAATTATTCTGGGACTATCGTCTAATAAATTCTTATATTGTCCCTTTAAAAATCCCGTTTAAAGCCAGTAATGTTAAAATGCTTCAATAAAATGCGGTTCAAGGTCATCATACTTGAGCTCCAGAAATAGGCAAAGGCTGAAAAATTACCTGGAACCACACACAATAAATTCTACATATATTCTGATTCTGTTTTGTTCAAGATAGAATAGTACAAACCCATCTTCTGCACTACATACAACTAAAGCTTTTGAAAAAAAAATACAAAATAAAACCAAGTATCTGAGGATACTTAAAAGTAAACAGAGCCAGAAAGTTATGAAATAGAGATATGGCTTGTAGAGCTAAGTTTTATTTTATTTTATTTTATTTTATTTTATTTTATTTTATTTTATTTTATTTTATTTTGTATTTTTTCTCATAAAACCACGTAGGATTTATGAAAGAGAAGCATAGAAATTTCACAATGGTAAAAGACATTGGCTGAACCAAAAAAGTTATGGAACAACTTTCAGTAGAATGGAAAGAACCAAATGACAGGTTTAGGGTTAGGGTTAAGGTTAGGGTTAGGGTTAGGGTTAGGGTTAGGGTTAGGGTTAGGGTTAGGGTTAGGGTTAGGGTTAGGGTGACACTTCAGTAGGGAAACAATCTTTTTACCTCAAGGGAATGGAAACATTTGTCCTGGAGTGTGAATAAAGAGACCAACGTTTTCTGGTCAGAGAAGCATCAGCAGCCACATTCACATAGAGAAGCCAGTGAGTGTGTTACTCACCCACACAGGGAGTGCCCCTGCAAAAAAACAACAGAAAAGAACTCCCCAATTTTGTGTCTGGACACATACAAGTTCAAGGCTTACCTCTCTCTGTCTTTGAGAGTTGAATGATGACCTAAATCATGGAGTACAATTTAGGTCAACATTAGGCTAACCTCTGAGAGGTAATTTTATGAGATAAACCTAATGTAGCAGATCACAGCCTTTGAAAACAGCCGAATTCAGCATTGCTGATGACAAAGAGTGGAAGCAAGACTGGGCATATGTGAAAATACAATTACGGACCAGGGCCCTCTCCTCCCTTCTTCTTGGGAATCATATGATTTGCTAATTGTGTCTTGAGTATTCAGAGCTTCTGGGCTAATTAATATCCACTTATCAGTGATTGCATTTCATGTATATTCTTTTGTGATTGGGTTACCCCTCTTATGATATTTTCCAGTTCCAACCTTTTGCCTACAAATTTCATGAATTCATTGTTTTTAATTGCTGAGTAGTATTCCATTTTATAAATATACCACATTTTCTGGAAAGCATTTGGAATGTAAACAAAGAATATAGAAAATAAAATTTTTTTCTGATAAAACTGAAGGTTTACATGGAAAATATCTGATAAAATTGAAAAAAAATATATAGAAAAACAAAACAAAACAACCCCCCCAAAAAAACACACAAAAAACAAAAAACAAAAAAACCAACCAACCAAACAAACAAACAAAAGAAAATACAATTTGTCTATGGGGGAAAAAACAATTCCAAGTAGGTTTTGTTGTTGTTGTTGTTTTTCTAGACACAGTTTCTCTAGCCCCGGCTGTCCTGGAACTCTGTAGGCCAGGCTAGCCTCAAAGTCACAGTGATCATCCTGCCTCTGCCTCCCAAGTGCTGGGATTAAAGGCATGTGCCACCACTGCACAATCCAAGTAGATTTTTAAACAACATGGAATTTACAAAAAATATATTGAAAAGGCCAAGGACACAATTAAAAAATCAATCTATGTAGAAAGAAATCAAAATCTCTATGTACGTCTCTGCTTTTGTTGAGATAGGGTGTCACTATGTAACCTGTGCTGACTTTGAACTCATGACAATGTGCCAGCTTCAGCCTCTTGAGGTCTTGGACTATAGGGGTGCCCCAGGACATTAGGGCTTGACTGATTCTCAAAAGAAGTTAGTAGAGATACCTCGAACTTCCATAAATGATAGGCAGACTGAGAAAGGTATTGCATTTAGAATGGATAGAAAAGAGTTTTCATTAAAAAAAAACCATGTAGGATTTATGAAAGAGAAACATGAAATTTCACAATGGTAAAAGACATTGGCTGAACCAAAAAAGTTATAGACCCACTTTCAGTAGAATGGACAGAACCAAATGACAGAACAGTGGACTTAGGTTGTTTTTAATAACAGATTATTGAACACGAGAACACAGGAAAAATGAGTTGGCGAAAGCGGTAAACACTGTGTGAGACATACAGGCTAACACAAAACATTCTAATACGTCATTGGAATTTCAGAGTGATAGCAAAGAGATGGCTGTAGAGAACGCTTGTAAGGAGGCTGTGGTTTCAAACTTTGCAAATATGGAAGAAGAGGAAAGTTCACGGACTTACCCAAATGGGGTAAAGATCAAAAACAAAAAAACAAGCTCAGACACATCATCATCAAAATGCAGAAAAACAAGGACAAGAAAAAAAATCTTCAAAGAAGCTAGTCAAATAATGACATACTGTATATAGGAAAACATGTAATTTGAGTGAACTGAAAAAATCACCATGATGAGAAGACAGGATCTGATGCCTTTTCAAAGTACTGAGAAGAAAACAAAACCTCAAATCCTCAAACCTATTAGTTTATAATTCTATATCCACGAAATCGATTCTCTTTTAGAGCATTTTCTCATAATCTTATGAGAGTCCTAGTTTCACTTCTACCATTGTAATAAGATACTCTGACAACAACAACTGATGGGAGAACGTCTTTATTTTAGCTCATAATCCTAAGTTATAACTGTCATCGTGGGGTTGTTGCGACAACAGGGACTTGAAGCAGGCTGCTCCATGTCCAGTCAAGCGCAGAGAGAAATGAATGCCTGAATGTGAATGCTTGTATCCCACTTGCTCCCTCTACCCTTGTACAGCCCAGCCCCAAACCCAGGGAACAGTGATGCTCACAATGGGTGGATCTTCAAACTGCAGTTAACACAACTGAGAACATTCCCCATAGAGGAACCCAACAGGTAAACCAGAGCTAGATAGTTCCTCACTGAGACTCTCATCCAGGATAATTCTAGGTTGGATCAAAATGACAGCTAAAACTAACCCTCCTATAATTCCATTACAGATACGAGAAAATCCATGAAGCAGAAGGAAGAAGAAGAAGGAGAAGAAGAAGGAGGAGGAGGAGGAGGAGGAGGAGGAGGAGAAGGAGAAGAAGGAGAAGAAGAAGAAGAAGAAGAAGAAGAAGAAGAAGGAGGAGGAGGAGGAGGAGGAGGAGGAGGAGGAGGAGGAGAAGGAGAAGAAGGAGAAGAAGAAGAAGAAGAAGAAGAAGAAGAAGGAGGAGGAGGAGGAGGAGGAGGAGGAGAAGGAGGAGAAGGAGAAGGAGAAGGAGGAGAAGAAGGAGAAGAAGGAGAAGAAGGAGAAGAAGGAGAAGAAGGAGAAGAAGGAGAAGAAGGAGAAGAAGGAGAAGAAGGAGAAGAAGGAGAAGAAGACCTTTTCACTCTTAGTGGTTGGAAAATCTATGACAAAGGGATTGCATTTAATGAGGTTCTTTTTACACCATAACCTGGGGGAATGCATTCCTGTGCAAAGGAACCATGTTCAGGACAGGAAGAGATGGTGTTTCACTCTCATCCCTATGATGAGGTCGCTGATCTACTCATGAAGGATGGAGCCTTTACAACCAATATCACTTCTCAACCATCTCACCTATTCAGTTACAATGACAAGTTACTATGTGAGTCTAGAGGGCATGTTAAACTATAGCATGCCCTTCAGAAATGTCAATGAAATAGAAAAGAAAATTATCAGTTAACACACCCGCTCTGAACCAAATCTTAGATAAAATTCCTCAAGAATGTAGAAACACAAGGAAACAGCAACACACAGGAAATAATCTAGGAAAACATGTAAGTGTTCTAGACAAGTTAATCAACAGATGTTGTTATATTGGATTAATATAGAAATAATCTCTATGTGATGCTTGCAAAAGACTACTTTGTGAAGACCTAGGTTAGACGCAAAGGGAAAGAAATATAAAAATCATATTGCTTTCCTAGCATATTGTTAAACAGCATACAAAAATCTAGAAAAACCATATAACTCCGCATCAAAGCTACCAATCAACTTAAAATATCCAAAATTTATCAATCAGTCCACCTAGCAAGAGCAGGAAGGTGGTTCTTCCTACAGGCATATGAGGTGATTGGCAATATAACCAAGGAACAGAAGAAACATGTCTTTTCTTACATAAATATTTGGTATGAATTAAGCATGTCCTCAGACCATGATACAATTAATGTATACAGCAATGTCAGAAAAAGTAATTGGGGAAAGAGGAATCTACAAGGATAATAAGCAAATGTCATGAATAGAGTTAAAAATGAAGATATGTCAAATGTTCAGAGTTCAACATTGCCCCAGAATAAAGTCACTGATACAACAATAAATATCTATGCTAGGGGAAAAATGATTTTAAGTCAGCAACCAGACCTTCAACCTGAGAAATTGAATAGGTGGTAGAGAAAAAAATCATTAAAATTAAAGGTTAATAAAGTGCAATATATATGTACATATATGTATGTGTATATATGTATATGTATATATATTCACTGTGCATGAACTACAAGGGACACTTTTTTGTTTTTTGTTTTCTTTTTTCTTTTCTTTTCTTTCCTTTTCTTTTTTTGGTTTTTTGAGACAGGGCTTCTCTGTGTAGCCCTGGCTGTCCTGGAACTCTCTCTGTAGACCAGGCTGGCCCGAACTCAGAAATCTGCCTGCCTCTGCCTCCCGAGTGCTGGGATTGAAGGCGTGCGGCACCACCGCCTGGTAAGTGACACTTCTATACAGGAATGTGCATTCATATAAGTTTATGTAGGTACATTGAACAGCTCCTCTCCATGCCAACCCACCACCCCCTTCCTTACTCTTCTCTCTCATGAATTTTGTCAAGATATTTAGAAGTACTGATGGTGTATATGTCCTCCTTTTCTGAAGGAAATAGTCATATTTACAGCAGCAGCTCTGGGCTGCTTTGAACCTAGGTGAGAGAGGCTTCCTCTCCCTCTTCCTCTTCCTCTTCCTCTTCCTCTTCCTCTTCCTCTTCCTCTTCCTCTTCCCCTTCTCCTCCTTCTCCTTCTTCTCCTTCTCCTTCTTTTTCCTCCTCCTACTCTTCCTCCTCCTCCTTCTTTTTCTTCTTCATCTCCTCTTCCTTCTCCTAGTGGTTAGTAGTCAGTGGAGAAGATGTATATTGGGCCAATGATAGAGAATAAGAGAGAATGTTCAGTGCTAAATGGAACACTCGCATCATCTCCTACACACAAGATTCAGGGATCATCTAAGGCTGGAAAATGTCTTCTGGGCATGAATGGCCATAGAACTCACAGCCTCACAGTGTTGCTGTTAGCCATACAAGACCTGCACAAGATCAAAATAGCAAAAATTCTGGAGAGATGATCTTTATGCTCCATGCTTTACTTTGATACTTGGTTAGGGAGGGAAAGTCTTCCTTTTTTGACAGCATGGACACCGGTAGTTTTCCTGTGCTCGAGTGGGTGATTACATAACCATATGTATGTGTAAACATGCTGGATTTAGTGGATTATTAAAAATAATATCATAAGTTTGAGGAGGATGTATTGGAATGGAGAATACTGTATTTCACTGAACCTATACAATATTCTCAAAATTAGACAAAATTAAACCAATAGAAAATTGAGGGAGAACATCACTGATTATTATAATTCAGTAACATTTTATAGACAGTGCAAAGGGTATAGATCATCTTAAACAGATTAAATCATGACCTTATATATAGTAAATTATAATCTCTAATAACTTTGTTAAAACAAAAACATCAGGACTAGCAAAATGAACATGTACAATAAATTTAAGTTGAATGTGCTGGTTAAAGCTTATTGTCAAAAAATTGAATCCAGCAGCATGTAAAGAGGAAAATATCATTACCTAGAAAGTAGTTACTTCAGATATTCCAGGGTGGTTTAATATTAAAAATCCAAATTGCACATAAAATGAATCATATCATTATACTCAGGAATGAAAAGGCCTATGATATTCTTGATGATGTTTGCCATCTGTTCATTACAACAACCCTCATGTATGCTACATAGATAGAAACATTGTGTGTCAGATACTGAGTACTTAAACAAGGGCTTACAGAGCCCTAATGTGACAGAGACAATACTTTCCCTCCAAGACTGGAATAACGCAAGAGTATTTACTTTCGCTATTTCTTATCATCATCAAATGTAGAGGTCCAAACCTATGAAATCACTTAAGTAGAAGAAGTATAAGATCTTTAGAGTAGAACAGAATATATGAAGGTATTAACACTTGCTGGCATTATGAGAGCCTATGTAGAGTACTCTAAAAACCCTTCCATATGATTAATAAGCACAGACACACACCACACTGAAGAACACAACTTTGAGATTTAAGACTGTAATTTTGTAACAGTATCAAGACATTCATTACTTATTTAAATTATATGTATCACTTCTAATTTTTACCATCATAAATTTCCATGTTCACTTCTTTTTTTTTTCCCAGGAGAATTTATATAGGAATATAACAACACAAGCTTGAATAAACCCAATTGGGATATATTTGGACAGGAATTTAAGCTAAACCCAGAGATTACGATATAGAACTGGGAATGTGAACACAGGAGTGAATTAGATTTTTAGAAGAGGCAGTCTGTCATCTACTTTAGAAGATAGATTTAAGCCTAGAGTTTAAGTCTAGGAAAGCAGCTCAGTAGTGTGATTGCCCCCTAAAACTGGATCCATAATCTAGAGTAGATATTTGAGATGGTAGGTCACCCTTCTCCAAGGTTCAGTAGGATGACCACAGTGTATGTGGTGTGTGTGTGTGTGTGTGTGTGTGTGTGTGTGTGTGTGTGTGCTGTGTATGTGTGTAGAGAGAGAGGGGGGGATGATGTGAGTAGTTTTGTGCATATGCAAATGAACGAGTGTGTATTTTAGGGTGTATATTTCAGAGCGGGAGAACGCTCAGTTATGCAAGTTTTTTTCTCAATTACAGAAAATTTTCTTGGTTTGCATTTCATTTGTGTTCTCTATGAGGTTTTACTGGATCAGAGTTTCATGGCTAAAAATAGACACCCAATCCTTAATTAAAGCAAAGACCAAGGTGATTGACAGGGGTCTTGAGGACAGGCATCAGGTAGACACCAAAGTCTTTCTCCAAAAGCTGGTAGTAGATGAGGCCTAAGGAATTTTTCCATGACTGTATCAGGGGTAATTTTTGCTTTGAGGACAGGAGCCTTAACTACCAAGGAGGAAAGGACTGGTAGGGAGTTCAGTTGTTGATAGGAAAATTACAGGGAACTAGCTGACCACGTCATTGAGGCAAGAACACATTTTGTGTTAAATGGGGCTGTAAAGGTCTGAACCATAACCATGAGAAATTTGATCTTGTAAACTATGTCTGGGAGCAGATTTGTGCCCAGAGTCTGGATGTCGTGAATCTACTATGGTGTAACAACATCTCCATACAACGTCCTTCAAGGGATGGTTCTTGAAGAATTTTCTTTGAGATCGTCTGGGCAACTGACCCCAAATCTAGTTCTATATTCTTCTCCACTGAAGTACAGACTCAAGATTGCAGCCTGGGGCTCAGATATCTGGCCTGTCTTGTTGTATGTGATCTTTCTAATGGAAGAGTAGGCCAAATTTTTCACAATTTCTTCTTGCTAGGAATCCTATTAAACACTCAGCCTGTCAAGTCCTTTCTCTAAGGATACCTAGCTGAGATGACATGGGGGCATTTAAATGTCAGGTTAGACTTCATAGGTAAAAACAGTCCAAACAGTGACATGAAGAGTTTAATTTCCAGAATTTGTGGAGTGACTGAAGAACTGTTAAAAAGTTACAGTTAACTCAGAGAACATTAAAAACCCTTTCCAGTTAGTGTCTCTTTGTCATAAGGAACGGGTCCAAGAAAGTGTCATTCTGGACATCTTTATGAAATTGGACGAGACGTCAAGTGTGACATGACATGTAAATTTGGTGGGAAGACTCAAGGGTCGTCTTCTTGTCACTATTTGCAAAGTACATGACATATGGTTTGCAAATGAAGTCAGCCCACACCCGTTGTCATTACTTTCCATATTAGTACAGAAAACCATTCATCAGCTTCAGTGCATTTTTCATGAGGATGTAGTGCAGACCTGCTATGTCCTGTTAGGAGTTCCCTTGGAAACAAATTACTCCAAAGTAAGGACTGATCCCCCCCCCAAAAAAAAAATTTGAGTGTAGGTCTTTGTTTTATATTTATGTTTTATGTGTAACACAAATAAATAAAAGTGGATTTGCTGCATTTGGCTTCCTCCACTCTTCATGTATACTACTGAAATATGTACATATTTGAGTAGATAGGCACATGGATGTGGAAGCCAGAGGCCAATGACACATGTTTTCTTTCATCGTACTTCTTAATTTTGAAACAGAATCTTTCATTAAACCTGGAACTCATCTCTTGGGTTAGGATGTCCTGTCAATGAGCCCCAGGGGATGCCCTGTCTCTGCCCTCCTACCCCCAGCACTGGGATTACAGGTGGGTGTGGTCATAGATCTGAGCTTTACTGGGGTTCAAAGCTCAGGTCATCAGGCTTACGAGGCAGACACTTTATTCACTGAACCATCTTCCGAGACCCAACTTCTCAAACAAACACTACACAAGTACCACTCAGGGACTGATGAGATTATACAGTGGGTAAAGACCTCTGTTGCACAGCCTGGTAAATTTGAGTTCAGTCTCCAGAACCAACACAGTGAGAGGAAAGAATCAGGTTGTCCTTTGACTTCCACATGCATGCGGTGGTATAGCATGACCCACCCCCCCCAACCAATCATTAATCAGTCAATCAACAAACAAGTAGGAAATAAATATAAGTAAAAAAAACAAACAATGCATTTCAAAACATTAAAAAAAGAGAATGACCTGGAGCTTTTTACAAAGTATAGTAGATCTGAGGTCTAGGGTGAGTTCCACATTTCCAACTGTTCCGCAGTTCTGCAGTCCCACAGTTGATACCAAAAGCTGTTGCTTCTCTGGCTGCTCTTTGAAGAGCCAAGAGTTGGAATACAGCGTGCCTTGCTGACAGGTGGGATTGATGAGGGCTTTTAAAAAGTCCTGAGAACACAAAAGATGAAAACAAAAAATTGGGCTTTATCTCCAACAACCGCAAATGGCTGCGGAAAATGCAGTTAGGAGGATGACGTAATCTTGTACAATTTCCCAGGGCTTTGAATGAGGAAGGTCCCGCCAGTAGAAATCTCATCGGGGACTCAGCAGACACTGCCCGTAGAGAGAGTTTGAGAAAGTAATGGTGGGTTATGCCACCACCAAACGTCCTGGGAAAAATTTTGACCCGTTGAGGAGCTACCCCCGGTACTGTGGTTGAGATCTGAATGCGATCCTTACCCTCAAACTACCCCTAGCATTTGAGTTTTTCTGGGAGAGAGAAGAAAGCCAGGCTTTGGTCTGAGTCAGAACAGAAATGTAGGATTTCTTACTTTTCCTCCCTAAAAGAGAGTGTGGAAGGATTTGCATGCCACTATGATACCTTGCCAGTTGGAAGCTTAATCAAACTGTTGTGAAGATGTCGGGTGGAGACTGGTCCCGAAGAAGGGTTGAGTTCATTGTGGGATCCTTGGCTGAACGGGAGGGCTCTCTAATGCAATTAACAGCTTTCTAGAATTTTTCTCAAAAATTATTGCTGCAATAAATTTAACTTGACCTTGTTCTATCACTCCTATGCAACCTCAGTTGTCCTTTGTTTATTCTCTTAGGACTGCTTTCATAGCAGCCAGGCTTCCCTTGTATTCTTTCTTGGGAATATGGGAAGCTATTTCTATTCTGTAGAATCATAAGTGCTTGCTTTAATGTCCTCGACAGTGAAAGATGAGTTTTATTTTTGTATCTTGGTAGAACATTAGATTTTTCATAGGAATTATTAATGAAAAATGCCCATCATGAACAAATACAAAAGCTTAGGGGGAAATTTAATGAGAAAAAAGGTTTATATTCAAAATTTCTATTATCTCCTAATTTTAAGTACATGTTATTGGAAGAGTCTTGTATTTTGGAATTGTTCTTCTATAATGAAGCTTAAACATTTGGAGTAAAAGGACAGAAGATTAGAAGGATTCTGAAATGGGATTTCATATTGGAGTTCTTTTTGTCAGTTACTGGTTTTTTATAACTTTATTCAAAAATTTCATTTGAGAGTTATTAAAAGATGCCTTTTCTCCTTTTCCATTCAATTTATTCTTTCTCTTACCCTCTTACCCTCTCCTTCTCTTCCTTCCCTCTCCTTTTCCTCTTTTTCCTTTTCTTCCTTTTGTTTTTTCCTTCTGGTCCAGCAGGGGAAAAATACTGCTGAACATAGGAACTAAAGATTTGAAGGAAATAAATCCCAGATTTTAACTGGGGGTGAATAGTTTCCAAGGTTTGTGTTTAGTTCCAACAAAGGGTTTCTGTGGCCATGTACCCATTTTACCATCTTGGATTAGTTGAGTGGTTGTCTCTGAGAATTTGCTGTGTATGAACATCTTCCTATGTAGGCAGGGGAGGTTAAGACAGGCCTTGACCTTTCTGGCTTATCAATGTTGCCATGTGATAACGGACTCATGATGAAAGACATATCCAGGTTGTTCAAGACATTCAAATGAATTGCCCCAGGCAGACGAGATACAGATCCTAATTAAACTCAGCGTGTCACAGTCAAAAGGACATAGAAGTAAGAGAGGAGCTTGTGAAGATGGGGTTCAGTAGGAGTAGGGGTGGCAAGAGTGGGTAGTGAGTTGGAGGTGTATACGATCAAAGTACCTTGTAAAATGTATTATATCATCAAAGACTAAATCAAGAATATAGTCAAAAAGTGCTGATTTTACTGCCTTAGGATGACTTTCAACAAACTTGGTTTTCAAAGGAAAAACAAATGGGAAATTAACCTGGAAAGGAATAATATAATGTTAATAGTTATAAACATAAGTGAATTTTCCTATGTTCTCTGTCCTGTTGAGTATTTTTAAATTTAAAAGCATTGGTGTTTAACTTTTTAATTGTAAGTTATAAATGCATGACTTTTTCTGTGTGTTTGAACTGTGATCTAAATAATTACCATACATTACTATTTCTTGATGAATCTCTAAAATAACTGTTAATTGATAACCCTTTTCACTTTTTTTCCTTTGAAAATTACTCACGGAATTAATTGAACCATTTTTTTCTCCAAGTCTGGATTTTTGTCTGCTGTGCCCACACGGCTCTGCCTACTGAGTTTTCTATAAATTAGTAGCGGAGCCTAGAGGATCAATCAGATACAGTTGCCGGCTAGTTGATGGTAAGAAGAACGACTTGCATGTGAGTGGGTAGGATGGTTCGTTATTACTAACTTGACACAAATCTCAGCATATCTGGGAAGGAGGAACGTCAATTGAGGAAAAGCCTCTATCAGATTGACCTGTTGTTGTTATTATTATTATTGTTGCTGTTGTTGCTGTTGTTGTTAATGATTGATGTGAATAGGCTCAGTCCACTCTGTGTGGTGTCACCCTGGAGGGGTGTGTAACAAAGCAAGCTGAGGAAGGCATGAGGAGCAAGCCAGTAGGCAGTCATCCTCCATGGCCTCTGCCTCAGGTGCTGCCTCTACGTTCCTGCTTTGAGTTCCTGCGCTGAGTTCCCTCAGGGACAGAGTGTGACCTGGGGATTGTGAACTGAAACAAACCTTTCCTCCCCAAGTTGCTTTTGGTCGTAGAGGCTTGTCTTCTCTTTTTCTAGTGATTTCAGATACAAGTATTACCGTAGATCTACCTTTCTCTCAGGATTTACCAATTGTTATAGTCTACATCTAGCATTTCCCCATGTACTACTATACAGTAGGACAATTTTTTTGTATAGGGAAATCATGATCAATATGTGTTTCTCCTACTCACAGTTAAGAGTTTCCAAACTAATGAATTAGGAAATCATTCTCTTACATAGGCAAGTTGGCTTTGTTATTCATTTTGAGATGATTTTTATGATTTAATAAATTGTACAATATTGTGTGAGCATAATGTGCAAACACAGATAACCTTAATACACTTCAATCCACTGTAGCTGTACAATCTGTCCTTATTTTGATGCATGGCAATTTATTAGGTTGCTTCTTCAGAGGTTTGAGAAGATACTTATCTTCTTTTATAGGATATTTCTCCTAAGGAAGGTCACCAACCAAATCTGAACTACATCCGAAAACAGTCATTTCCCCAGGAGTCTCTGGTTCTTTTTAACAGTAATGAGTATTTGGGTACCACAATCTAGTCTGCAGGGGTCATCATTGCTAATAGGATGGCTTCTCAGTGTACAGTTGTAGGAAATAAGTAATTTGTTAGTATGTGTGAATGTGATGAGGAGGAAATTGTGTAATCCATGTTCTGGCAAAGGAACAAGAGGATCCCTGGGGCTCATTGGCCATGTGGTCTAATGGATTCAGTTATCTACAGCTTCAGTAAGAGACCTTGTCTCAAAAAACAAGGTAAAGAGTGTCAGAAAAAACACTTGGAATCAGCCTCTTGTCTCCACACAAACTATATAAGAAATAGATCTTGGTAGCTTTTTCAGCATTGTGTGTGTGTGTGTGTGTGTGTGTGTGTGTGTGTGTGTGTAGTGGCTATTCCTGGTTGTCAACTTGACTATATCTGGAATGAACTACAATCTAGAATTGGAAGGCTCACCTATGATCCTAATATGGAGGCTCAGAGATATAAGTTTCTGACCTGGACTTAGCAAGGAGATCTTGAAGCATAGTGGCTATGGATTCCAGTTCAAGATCATCTGGGATTAAAGGCATGGAGACATACACCTTTAATCCCAGATTATGGCTATGGATTCTAGTTCAAGATCATCTGGGATTAAAGGCATGGATACACATACCTTTAATCTGGGCTACACCCTCTACTGGAGACATATATAAGGACATTGAAAGAAGGAAGAATGATTCTTCCTTGCCGGTTTGCCTTGTGGGACTGAGCAACTGCAAGATCCTTGGACTTCCATTCACAGCTGCTGCTGACTACTGTTGGGGAGTTGGACTACAGACTGTAAGTCATCGACAAATTCCCTAGCTACATAGAGACTGCCCATACGTTCTGTGACTCTAGAGAACCCAGACTAATACAGTGTGTGTGTGTATGTGCATGCACCAAGAGAAGGAAATAGTGGAAATTAGATTATTATACAAGAATCCATGTCTTTTTACCTAAATTACCTGTATTCCATAACCCTAGAAATATTACCAGTGTTGATTCCAGTAATACAATGTCAAAAAAGCTACAAGAAGCTATTTTGTATATGGGTGTCTAACTTCATCAATTACAGTATTAGAATGTGCCCCTCCCAAAAGCACAAGCAAATTATTTGGTTTCAAGTTATCCAGGTCTTTTTATCACAACGGTTATGATTATCCTCCAACTAATTATATATTTAGGACTATTTATTCTTATCTTACCATATCTAAGCACTGTATTAAAATAACAACATTAAGCTGTCTGGGAGGGGGATCCAGGAAAGGGGAAATCATTTGAAATGTAAATAAAGAATATATTGAATAAAAAAATAAAAAAATAAAAAACCAGCATTAAACTGGATATAGCCGTCTGTATAATCTAAGCATAAGGAAACTGAGGGAAGAGAACCTTCAGTCTGAGGACAGCCTGGTTATGTAGTGAACCTCTTTCTCAAAAAATGAGACATAATGGATCAGAATCTAGGCTGCGTAATCATAAAAAACCCAACTGCTTAGAATGTAACTATGTGGATAATGTAGGTGTTATTCAGTAGGACTCCTAAAAGACCTTGAATAAGTACTACGGAAAGTCTCCTGCAGTCTGGTGTGTATGCACGTTTTATTGTTCAACTGTAGCATGATACTTTGTAGCTAATCTTGGTTGCCAACTTGTACTCACAGGAAGAGGGGGCCTAATTTTAGGATTAACTTAGTTATACCGGCTTCTGGGGATGTCTGTAGGGGCATTTTGGGAGTTGTTACATGTTGTGGAAGGGTCCAGTCCACTGTGGGCAGGCTTATCCCTAGGCAGGTGGACCTAGGCTGAGTAAACAATGTAGCTGAGTTAGGTGGGTGGAGCAAGCCAGTAAGAAGTTTCCTTCATGCACTGGTTCCTATTTCTGTTCTCACCTCTACTTATCTCAGTAATGGACAATGATATGAGATGCCAACCAAAGAAATCTTTTTTTTTTCTAAGCCATTTGGGACCTATGGTTTTTTTTTTATTACAGTAACAGAAAACTAAGATGGGGATGGGTGGCATTGATGGATGAAATAGCATATACATAAATACTCATGTAATTTTGTAATACATTAACAACATCTACTTTATTTTTTATCTCTACTAGAAACATTAGAGAGGCTTATTTCCTCATAACTTGTCTATAGAATTTATTTTCATTTTTGTCTTTTGTCAAAGAGGTCAGAATAAGTAACGTGTTCATCGGTCTGTGCTTATTAGTCTGGTGACTTCATGCTCTGATGCTAAATCACGTTAATTCTAGAGGACCTGTAATGCACTTTATTATTGTCAGGCATAACTTGTGACCCTCACCACCTACCTAATCTTTATTATTGTCTTCTTTATTATACTTGTTTACTGCTTTTCCCAAAGGAACTTACGAATATACTTATAAAGTTTAGTTGTAGGCCGGGTGTGGTGGCACACGCCTGTAATCCCAGCACTTGGGAGGCAGAGACAGGCAGATTTCTGAGTTTGAGGCCAGCCTGGTCTACAGAGTGAGTTCCAGAACAGCCAGGACTACACAGAGAAACCCTGTCTCAAAAAAAAAAAGTTTAGTTGTAGAGAAAACCTAATAACATTTTTGCAGAGATTATATAAATTTATATCAAATGGGCATCTATATTAATGTTGAAGAAAAATGATATCACTGTTGTTTGAAAGTGTAGAGAGAATGTATAATCATAGGATGCTTGGCATAGGACTGGCAGGACGGCTTAGCAGGGAAGGACGCTTGTCACCAAGCCTGATGACCTGAGTTTCATCCTTGGAACCCACATAGAGAAAGAAGAAAACTTACTCCTGCAAGTTGTTCTCTGTCTCCGCATACACATCATGATATGTATGCACACACACACATAGGCATGTGCACACAATCACACACACACATCAACATATGCACACACATACACACCAAACAATAATAAATGCAAAAAATTGCACATCATTACAAATATTTGTTTTAACTTCAATTTTAATGGCCCAATTTGACATGTTTATTCAGGACGTTGACCCACTGCGGACACATGTCCATGTGGTTTGGCTTATTGCATAATTACAGTTTTTGTTAATAAGTTATATATGTAAGCAAGTTCTTCTATGTTTACATTACTAATTGGGTAGATTAACATGACCTACTTAATAATACCTTATGGTTGTTTTTTTTTCCTTTAATTTATTGCCTGCGTCATGTTTTATGGCTTTATGGCAGAGGGGGTATAATTAATATATACTGGCTTTTAAGGATCTCTGTTGTTCATGCTTTTTCTGCATCCTCGGTGAGGTAACTAATGAAGTGCAGTTGAAATAACAATGCAGCATGTCTGCTGGAATCTTGGTTGCTGTGTGAACCTGATCTCAGCAATATTGAGGATTCCTATCTCAGAGTTAACTTGGTACCAGAGCTGTGCAGTCTGGCTGTGATGAATTGGATTTACCACCTTCCTCCCATCCCCAATTAGAGCGCTGAGTCTTGCTGTGCGACTTTTCCTGGGGAGAAGTGAACAGCCATTCAATCCAGACAGGTTACTAAAGATAGACCAAAGAAATGAGTGCATACAAGTTTAGTGAACTTAAGAGTTTATTAGAATTACCTACTGGATGGCAAAAAAATTCAGCTGCATCCCTGGAATGTCCTGTGTGACTTGCAGGGTGTTCTACATGTCAGAGTCTTCTGCAGGTAGTTCAGTCAGTGGCAAGAATCTCCTCTGCTCAGAAATTGATCATTTATATGACCTTTAGGAATGGGCACTGTGGTTCATGTACGTTTCAGGAGCTTTGTGAGACTTGTAAGTTTAGTTTATTTCCTGAGTCCCATTAACCGCACTCCTCCCTTTAGGAGGTAACTCTTCAATACAGAAGAATTGCCATACAAGTACATCATATTTGTTGCTTATGTAAAAAATATTTACTTATTTTGTATACTGTACTGTCTTCAAATATACCAGAAGAGGGCACCAGATCCCATTACAGATGGTTGTGAGCCACCATGTTGCTAGGAATTGAACTCAGGACCTCTGGAAGAGCAGTCAGTGCTCTTAATTGCTGAGCCATCTCTCCAGCCCACCTTCCTTCCTTCCTCCTTCCTTCCTTCCTTCCTTCCTTCCTTCCTTCCTTCCTTCCTTTCTTTCTTTCTTTCTTTCTTTCTTCCTTTCTTTCTCCTTTCCTTTCCTTTCCTTTCCTTTCCTTTCCTTTCCTTTCCTTTCCTTTCCTTTCCTTTCCTTTCCTTTCCTCTCCTCTCCTCTCCTCTCCTCTCCTCTCCTCTCCTCTCCTCTCCTCTCCTCTCCTCTCCTCTCCTCTCCTTTCCTTTCCTTTCTTCTTTCTTATGCTTCCAAGGCAAACGTGTTACTGACCAAGCCATTTCTGCAGCCCAATGTATGTTCAGGACTGAACAGAAGCTGTTCTAGCATGCAGGGCCAATGCAGCACAGAGGTCAAGAAAATAGGCTCCTGGGGCAATGCTCACCATGTGACTTGGGATCCTATTTATAGAGTTAGAAAATGGTACCCACACCTCAGGTTGCTGTGAGGATGGGCTAATACTTGGAAGACATTTAGCGAGAGTCTCACAATTAGCAGGCATTTGCTTTTAGCATTGGCTGAATAAGTTTCAGTGCGTACATACTGTATTTGAGAGGCTGAGAATGCTGATTTCATTCTGAACAGCATTAGCTGAAGTCCCCAATTACCTTCAAGCACAGCCTCCTTGGAATGCACAACACCGTTATTATCTTTGGGATATTGTGAGGGAAGGTGAAAAGTGAGAGGAAAAAGGAAAAAAAAGACATAAATATAAATCTCATTTAAACTGCAGATTTTGAAACATTTTCTATTACCTAAAATTTCATAATTTGAGAAATTAATTTTCTTCTCATTCTACTCTACCACAATTTCTTCTCTTTATTTTTTGACGTTTCATTTCTTCTTTGCTTTAATTTTAGTTAAGGATGTTAAAATGAATGTCTTCAGAACAGGTGTTTATTTTTAGACCCCCTTTATTTTTAAGGAGAAAGTATAATGTGTAATAAACCTTTAGATTTAATTTTAATTGGGGCAATTAATGTCAACAATAAGCCCTTGGTTCTCGTAAAACTTAATATCATATTTCATTATTTGGCATTTATTAGAAAAAACATTTCAGAAGTTAGAATACAATGCATGTGGTGAATGCAATTAATTTTCTACATTTTAATTCATGACCAGGGGCAAAATGTTAGCTACCGATGATATCTACAGAATATGAACATTTGGAAGATGGTTCAAAGTAGGATTTATTACACAGATTTTAGTAACCTATGAAATATGTAGTTGCAGACAGCAGACTGTGTTTATGTAGTGCATTTTCTTTTTAGTCTTAATCTTGAGGTAGTTCATAAGTGACAAGTCATAGGTAAATATTGTATAGCTTCATAATTTTAATTCGATGTATTACTGAGCATTGAACCTAGAGATTTAAATATGATGGAGAAGATTTGAACTATAGGGCCTCAGCCCCAGATCCGCTGTGTCAAATTCCAAGTCACATCAGGTCTGTGATTTTATGCAGTTAGACTATGTTGAATCTGCCCAGCTAACCGTAAATTGATTGACATTGTAATTATCATGAGCACACTACATTATCCTTGAATGTTTGTGAGGATTGAGGCAGAAGATGTTTATTAAAAGAGATAATGTTTATTATAAATCTGGTCGATTGTGTGTGTGTTAGACTTTGCTGTGTGATGAATGATGTTAAGTTATAGTCATCTAAAAACGTTAGTTGTTATTTCTTGAGAACTTATGGGCTGGCCTCATTTTGTTGCTATTACTGGTGTTCATGATGCTGTGGGGAGTAGTGATGTTGAGTTTCTTTAGGTGGAGGCAGATGGATTCGTTGAGTTTGACTGGGTCATTGGGAGACTTGGCCCTGTTTTGTCACCAGTCAGCAGCATTCTAAACAGCAGTAGGATGCCAAGACCCAAGGCTCAACTGCCTTTAAAGTCTGCTTGTAGCCCACTTGCCATTTTTACTATTTCATGGGCTTTGGCAGGTCATATTGAGATGCTCAGGACAAGGACAGGAAGTGGTCACGTGAACATAATGACACAGGGACACTGGGTATCTGTATGTAAGCTCTTCATAGACCAAAGGTTGTGTATTTTACACATGAGTTATCTTTGTGATATATACCTGTACATCCTTTCCCTACCAAAGGCATATCAGTAACAAAGAAAAAGAAAAATGAACTAAGGGTTTATGAGATAATTTAGGGGAGATTTGTATTTCTTTGGCCCTTTCTCGGTAAGCAGGACACCCCTTTTAAACATAACAGGCACGTAAGTGTTACAGTTTCAGAACATAACTTGCTTCTGACTTATATCCAAACATTTGATGTTCTAAGTATGCTTTACACTCTTTACTGGAAACATCAAACACAGTGTGCTGGATAGTTTTGTCTATTTGACGCAAACTAATGTCATCTGAGAGGAGGGAACCATAAGATCAGTGATTGATATGGATGAGCCCAGCCTAGTTTGGGTGGGGTACCTCTGGCTGGTGCTTTTGGGTTCTACAAGAAAGAAAACTGAGCAAGCCTTATGGCTCCAGCTGGCTATGTAGTAGAGGATTGCCCTATCTGGATTCACTGGGAGGGAAGCCCCTTGGTCCTGTGGAGGCTTGATGACTCAGGATGGGGGAATGCTAGGTCACTGAGGCAGGAGTGGGTGGGCTGGTGAGAGAGCATCCTCATAGAGTCAGGGAGGAAGAAGGAAGGAGGGAGGAGGGAGGAGGGAGGAGGGAGGAGGGAGGAAGGGATGGGGGCTAGTGGAGGGGAAGCTGGGAAGAGGGAAAACATTTGAAATGTAAATAAAATAACCAAAAAAAAAAAAAAACCCGAAACACATAACTTATAAAATCTTACAGATAAACACACACACACACACACACACACACACACACACACACACAGCAAACAAATGAGCAGCACCATCTTATAAGATATTTCCTATCCATTCACATTGAGGCAGTGAGAGGCCAGTGATTGGAGGGGAGAGGGAAGGAGGAGTTAAGAGAAGTGAGGGGAGGAGAGAGGGACTAGATGGACCAGTGGACAACACAAGTGGAGAGAGAGGGAGACGTGGATATCCAGATGGGTTCAGACATATTTCTGGTGTTTTGGAGAGGTTAGAAATATTGGGATAAGACTTTATCATTGTAAATTGGCACTATGTAATTGGGAGTGTTATATACACAAATATATTTGGTTAACTATTCACGTTTAAGAGCCATGCTTTACCGGATACTTGGAAGGAGTGGGTGCTGGGCAGAAGGGTGGGATTCCTGCTATTTACAGAGCCTATGGAAGAGAGGAAACATAGCTGGAATGCTGTGAGAGCTAGCTGGGAAAGATTGGCTTGGGCGGGGGTGGGGGGTGGGGGTGACAGTGAGAGCTGACCTGACGGAGACCAGCCAGGACTTGGTGGAGAGGCCTGGTGGGGTGGTACTTTATATAATTATTTTCCCATTACAGCACCGCTCCATGACTGTGCATTTGTGCATTTGATCCTGCCTCCAGGATCTTGCCCTGTTTTTTTTTTTTTTTTTTTTTTTTTTTTTTTTGTCCTGACTTCCATTGACGATGAACAGTCCTGTGGAAGTGTAAGCTCAACAAACGCTTTGCTCTCAAACTTACTTGTTTGGTCATGGTCTTTCATGACTTAAAGCTATAAAGCTATAAGTAAGATACTTAGATTGGGGAGCTAAACTTCCCTTACTCATCTGCTGACAGCATCTGTTGAGTCTATCCTTCTGCCTCTACTTATCAAGTGCTGGGATTATAGGTATGTACCAATATACATGGCTTATATCTAGCATTTTGGATACAATTGTCCCTGGTATAGAGTAAGCATTAATAATCTAGTCTAGGGCTGGTGCTGCTCAGGGTGGGCTGAGGCCCTCCCAGATCAACCATCAGCTAAGACATTGTTTCAAAGACCTGCCCATAGGCCAATCTGATAGAGGTAGCTCTTCAATCGAGGTTCCTCCTGCCCAGGCGACTCCAGGTTGTATCAAGTTGATAACCACTACATATGGAGTACCCAGTGTGTATGTGAGTTGTTTTCATCTTTTTATGTTTTAAAAATTTTAAATTCAATATTGGGTGTTGATATCTTTGTTTTAGGCAAAGAATATTTATTAATATTCATTCTAGAGTAAACCTTCCACTTGAGGATGCTCAGAGTGATTAATTATATACTTTCTTGAGGACATGGTAAGTTACCTGCCTGGAACTAGGCTCTGGACTTTGAAACTTGTAGACTGGTGAGTATTCTCATATATCAGATGGTGATGTCGTGATTACATATTACATATGTATGTGTGATGTAACGCATGACGAGGGGTGAACACATATCATTCATAATTTTTAATTAAATGGAGAAAATGATGCTGTTTAAAGATGTTGTTTCTATGAATATTTGGGAAATAACAATTTAACTCCTCATATGTTGAACTTCATTGAGACATTTTAATAATATTAAAGTAAAATTCAGAAATGCTTTCTAGTCCAACTTTACTATAATTCCACCTCTTTTTCCGCATAGGCTCTCAATCCTCTGGATCTTTCTTGGATGACCTCAGCAATCTTTTCAGAACACACATGTAGGTACTGCCGTGGTAGTTGGATGTCCTTTTGCCTTGAAACCCAGGAAGCAGCTAAGGTTGTGGGCTAAACGTGGTCCTTGTTTGAAGTTTGCTTTGGATTTAGAAGGCACTCTGCAACAGGCAAATTCACAGAGATGAGGGTGGTAAACTACATATTGGCAGTGCAGGCAGAATTTGAGCTTGTGAATACATTTTAAATTGGAAAACAGAAGATTAAATTAGGCGTAGGTAGACTGGCCTCATGACCTCAGTCCTGGCTGCCTCTGTCTTCATTTCACGGTGCTGAGCTTTATTGACGTGCAAAGTTGAGAAGTAAGGATCTGTGAGATATTGCCAGAGATCCCAAGTGGAGTCTCACCCTAAACAGTCGGTTCTTTAGAGAAAGAGAGCTTTGTGTTTGTTTTAAAATTTCTGAATCCGTGAAACCAAGGTGGGGAATCTGGCCTCTTTTCTCTTCCCCATCGTTACCCCCATCTTCATCCTGTGTTTCTTCAGGACAGATTCTGCACGAGGTAAACTCCAGGGCAGAGGGGCTGCTTCAAAGCAGATGAGGCCCTTAATTTATCATAAAAAGAAGAGTGGTTGTTAAGGTTTTATTGGATTACAATAAAGGCTCCTAGCACTGGGAGCCTGTGGTTGCCTTCCCGACATCACTGGGGGAGCTTGAAATCATAACCACAGATTATAGCGACGAGCTTCCAAATTTCCATCTCCTAAGCAGAGATGCTGCCTTCCTGGAGCTCCTGCGGAACTGCATGCTCTGTGATTTCAGGATGTGTATTGGAAAATTCTCCGTGTGGATATCACTTCAGGAGGGCTATGATTCTCCAATCACCTCTGTGGCCACAGCTCCAATGTGCTTACAGAAAGGAATGGGAAGAAAAAAAAAAAGAAAAACACAATAAAACCATAGTGAACAAAAGATGGTGGTCATAATAGCTCTCTTCGTCCTGTCCTGAATGCTTTCATTAATGTTGTTCTTTAAAGTTCAGTAAAAGTTCTTAGAAGGGCATCCTGGGATATAGCAGCGGTGTAAGCACATCTCTTGTGTCTCTCTTCCCAAAGTTCTTAAATTGCAAAGTTCGATGTTGGTAGTCTAACAGACTCAAACCTACTACCTCTCATGGTAACCAGTATGTATTTACATACCACATCTATATAATATGCGTAAACACACCCCAAATCTGCACCTATATGTATGAGAGTATATATACACATTTGTAAGTAGCATATATAGTTATATATATATTCATGCACATATGTAAGTACATGTGTACTAATACATATTAGTATTAGTGCATTTATGTTACATACATAAATATGTATACATGTTTTTAATATATGATGAGTAGGTATATTAACTAAATTGACTCAAAGTATATACACACATTCTGACCTGGTAGTCAGACCACATCGCATCCTATGTAAATGAAGGAGGGAAGAGAACACCTAAGATGCCTCTAAAGTTGGGGCTTAGCATGAGAGACTCCCTATGTGTGGGAGCCAGCGGCAATGCACTGAAGGTTGCTTGATGGCTCATGGCACTATGGAGGTGATCCAGGCTTTAGGGGGTTGGGCTGAGTAGAAGGAACGGAAGTTATTGAGTGCAAGCCTATGGCAAGGGGGAAGGGCGGCCGGGCCTCAGCCTTTCTCTTCCTCTCTTTGCTTCCTGGCTGTCATTAGGGGCCCACTTTGCTCTTCCGGGTGCTCCCTGCCACGATGTTCCACCTTGTTACCGGCCCCAAGGCAGATGGGTCACGTGACCATGGACTATTTTTCTGAAAGCATGAGACATAGCACATTTTTTTCCCCTTTAAAAGTCAATTCTCTCAGGCGTACTCACTTAACAGTTTAAAACGGACTAACACAGGGTTTTTATTTTTTTGCTCCCGATAAGAAGTATTTGAGCAGATAAAGAAAAAAATGATGTCAATTTGACTTCGTTTCTTTCTCAGATTCTATACGTATGTATGCACATAGGTATGCATGCATGCCTGTATGTGTGTATGTGTCTTGTGTGTATATGTGTGTTTGTTCACATATGTGCACACGTGTAGAGACTGAGAGTTGCATGTGTGGAGATCAATATCAGGTATCCTTCTCTATCAGTCTGCAGCTTATATTTTGGTAACAGGATTTCTTACTTGACCTGGACCTTACCATTTCATCTGGTCAATGAGCCCCAGATATCTTCCATCTCTACTCCTGGGGGCTGGGCAGTGAGACCTCAGCAGATTCCTCTCATTGATTCTCCCTGTGATCAGATTATAGACATGTATGTATTCCTGGGCTTGGATTTTACATAGCTATTGAGGATCTGAACTCAGTTTCTCATGTGCTGTTCCCCAAATACTTGACCCATTAATCCACCTCCCCAGCCCCTATATGTCTTGTATTCAGCGATGTGGAAATAAACCCCACGGCATCTCTGGTATTATACTAAAGCTGTAGCCTGGAATGCCTTTTGCCATCCAGCCTTAGAGCTATCCCAACACTATAGGAGATGTAGCTCACTCTTCACATCTGTAGAGGAAAATGTTGATCTCTTTGGAAAGGCAATCTGTGCCTGTAAAGAGGGGATTTCCCTTCTCCCGAGTCTGATGGGATTTTTCTTCCACTTCTGAATGGAAGAACATTTGAAACTTCCTGCGGATGGTTAGGATATCTCATCGTAGAAAGAACATGCCACGGAAAACTCAGAATTGCACATCACGGAATACATTATGTTACAGCTAGGGAAATCCAGAAGGGCCTGAGGATGCGTCCACTAATATCTCAACCATGCCACCTCTGGGTCCCTGAGACAGTAAAACACCTGCTTTTGTTCGCTGATGTTTGGATATTCTCACCCACTTCCCTTTTACCCCTTGTCTTATTGATTCTGGCTTGCCTCATTAAGCGCCCCAGACCGTGGTGAGAGCTCGGCCATGACACAGCCACGCAGACGCTTTGAAGGGGTGGCTCGGCTCTGCTTCCCTTGCCGGGTTGCGGCCATGTAGCAGGAGGACAACAGCCCTCAGTAACAGCTGCGTCTCAGCCTGGGTCTGGAATGTGAAGACACTTGGGACGGTCGGAAGCCAGAAGTCCCACAGCCCTCAGATGACACAGGGAAATAAATACGAGTTGCCTTAAGCCACTAACACGTTGGGGTTGTTTATTGCCACAGGACAGGCTGACTAATTTTAGAATCCAGTGTCCTTCCCTTCCGTGTCTCCTGGAGATTCTTGTCACCGTCGGTGAGGCTCCTCGCTAAAAAGCTCATTTTCCTTGTGGTTGGAGAAAGGCTGTGGCAGAGTCAAGTCACCTCCAGATGTGACAACAGCCAGAGGCCAAAAAGGGGCCACCTCATTCTGCGTTTGCTTAAGACCAGAGGTCCCATGGGTCTTCTGCTGGTGTCATGGCAGCGAGAAATGGATCACAGGTCTGTTCTCCAGGCTTCGTCATTGGCAGGGAGTACAGAGTCAGCTGGAAGGGATCCATATCAATCAGGGTCAACCCCTGGGGGTGGCAGAAGAAGCTGAGCCTGTTTTTAAATCACATCTGTCGGGTGGGATGGGGGTGGCGATCATTACACACCTAATCGAAACCAGATCTTTGAAGAGGAGGAAAATGAAAGTTGACAAGCAACTCTGGTGTCTCCTACACTCACTCCTGTGACTTCTTGGGGTTTTTCCTCTTTTCTTGGTTCCCTGAGATCCCCTGGCTTATCATCCTGGTCACCCCTTCCCCTCTCCTCCCCTCTCCTCCCCTCCCCTCCCCTCCTCTTTCTTCCCTTCTTCTCCTCTCTTCTCCTCTTCTTTCTTCTTTTCTCTCCTCTTTTCTATTTCCTTTTCTTTTCCATTTCTCTTCTTTTTTAAAAAAATATTTTTTTATTCTTTTTTTAAAGATTTATTTATTTATTATACATAAGTACACTGTAGCTGTCTTCAGACACACCAGAAGACGGTGTCAGATCTTATTAAGGATGGTTGTGAGCCACCATGTGGTTGCTGGGATTTGAACTCAGGACCTTCGGAAGAGCAGTCAGTGCTCTTAACCACTGAGCCATCTCTCCAGCCCAATTTTTTATTCTTTATTTAAAGTTCTACAGTGGAGGTGGTCTCCACAAGCTCCCTCTCCCCACTGCAGGGCATTTAATCTAAGGTCCCTCCTTTTGAGTCCTGAGAGTCTCTCACCTTCCAGGTCTCTGGTACTTTCTAGAGGGTCCCTCCACCTTCTACCTCCCAAGGTTGCCTGTTTCCATTCTTTCTGCTGACCATCAGGTCTTCAGTCTTATCCCCACACCCCATTCCTAATCATGCTCCCTTCTTCCTCTCCCTAACCCCTCTCCTATCCAAGTCCCTCCCTCCGTCCCTCTGCCCCCCCCCCATGATTGCTTTCTTCTCCCCATCAAGTAGGATTGAGGCATCCTCACTTGGGCCCTTTGGCTTGTTAACCTTCTTGAGTTCTGTGGATTGTATCCTGAGTATTCTGTAATTTTTTTTTGGCTAATATTCACTGATTAATGAGTACATACCATGCATGTCCTTCTGGGTCTGAGTTACCTCACTCCTTCAGGATGATGTTTTCTAGTTCCATCCATTTGCCTACAAAACTCAGGATGTCCTCGTTCTTGATAGCCGAGTAGTATTCCATTGTGTATATGAACTGGTACAACCACTCTGGAAATCAATCTGGAGGTTCCTCAGAAAATTGGAAATAGATCTACCTGAAGACCCAGCTATACCACTCTTGTGCATATACCCAAAAGATGCCCCACCATGCCACAGGGCACGTGCTTATGTTCCTAGCAGCCTTATTTGTGATAGCCAGAAGCTGGAAACAACTCAGATGTTCCACAAAGGAAGAATGGATACAGAAAATATGGTTCATTTCTTTTCTTTCTATTCTCTTCCCCCCTCCCTTCTTCCTTTCCTCCCTTCCTTTGTGTGCGCATGCATGTATACACATGCACATGCGTGCGCATGCTCATGTGTGCAGGTAGATGCATGTGCACATGTGTGTATGCACATAGAGGCCACAGCTCAACCCCAGATGTCAGTCCTCATAGTCATCCACCTTATTTCTTTGTGAGATAAGGTCTCACACTAGGACTTGTTTATCATCAATCAGTCTGGGCCTGTCCCTGCCTCCGGAGAGCTAGGATCCAGCAAATGCTGCCACACCCAGCCTTTACCTGGGTTCAGGTCCCTGTGTTCCTGTGGCAGCACTTGGCAAGCTGAGCTGTCTCTCTGGCTCACTGCTGGTTTTTTTCTTTCCTTTTGCTTTTTTGTTACTCTCATTGCCCCCCCCCCGCCCCCGCCCCCTGATTCCCTTAAAGCATGAGATATTCAAGGGTGATAGACTACAGTGGGTGAAAGTCTTACAGAAGAAAATCACTTTGTTTTTTACTTTAAGTCTGGAGAGAATCAAGTTACTTTGTAGAACCGGTGATACCTGTAGTGCCGGTTCTGGAGCCATCCTTAGTTCAAGCAAACCCAGAACTTCTCAGATGAATCCCAGAGACACCCCAGGTATCTGACTTTGAGGACTAAAGAGAAGGGGGCAGTTTCTCATTTTCAACTGGAAAGGTTTAAATTTGAATGAAGAGCTGGAGCTTTAGGCTTATGTGAGCTCTCTTAGTAAGGGACGTGTTGCTTAGATAGTGTTTATATGACGGAAAACGGTTCCCAGGAGAGTCTTGACCTCAAAACTCAGCCTTCTTTAAACACCCAAATGAGAATACGGAAGGGTGGGTTTTGGAGGAGGCACCAGCCGAAGAATCCAAGTAGGGGCCGAAGAGGAATTCATTGCTCTGCTCCATCCCCAGAATCCAGTGCTTTGCTCATAGCCCAAGAACCCCTGCCACGTGACACTTCACGACTTCTTCGAAAACAGCCTGTATGGTCTGAAAGTGTTGACTAAATACATCTTAGTCAATACTCTTTCTCTCTCTCTCTTTTTTTCCTCCAGCCATGAGTAATGAAACTTCGTTGTAATGATAGTGGATGTGTCCTTTAATTTCTCCCTTAACAGAAAGACAACCCTCTTCATTTGCCTGTCCAGGACATGTCACAAGGCCTCAGTGCATGCCAAAACTAACTACCCCCAAATAGGTTTTTTTTTGTTGTTGTTGTTGTTCTGTATATTTATATTTGTGATGACCTTTTGTTTTGTTTCCGTAATTTTATTTTTATTTGATGAGAGTGTTTTGCCTGCATGTATATTGTCTATGCACCACTTGAATGCCTGGTGCCAGCAGAGGCCGGGAAGAGAAAGTCCTCTTGATTCAGCCTCAAAAATTCGAATATTTCTGGACTTTTGTTTGTTTTGGTTTATCATGACAGGTTTTCTTTGTGTAGCCCTGGCTGTCCTGGAACTTGATCTACAGACCAGGCTGGCCTTGAACTCAGAGATCCACCTACTTCTGCCTCCGCGAAGGAGTGATGGGATTAAAGGTGTGTGACACTGCCACCCAGGACTTTTTATTTTTCAACAGAGACTTTTAATGAATCATCACAGGCATGTCAGATAAGGCAATCTGCACTACCTGCAAGTCAGAGCGATCTGCGAGCAGGAAAAGGTTAAGCTGAGAGCTAAGAGACCCGGTCTGAGGCAGAGAGCAGCACGCTGTGCCTGACAGTGGAGCATCCTGCCCTGCTGCTGACTGACATGTGGCCAAGAAGACTGAGAAGATCGAGTGCCACATCTCCTGACCTGTCTCTCCTGGTGGTAACGGCCAACCTGGGTCAAGGGTAGCTAGAGACTTAGTAGGTTTGTCTGAGAATTCAAATCTTATTTTTGTCTCTACTTGTGTTCAGAAATCAATCCCAGACCGAGGTACTGGAAGGTCGATCTTATAGCCTGGTATCTTTGGACATCCCAGGGTGTGAGTCAGTTTTGCTTGTGACTGGGGCTGGAGCATAGTACATTTTTTTTCTTTTTAAATAGAAAGCTAAAGATACTTATTTACATTTTATTTATTTATTTATTTATTTAGGATGTACGTGGGTGCGTGTGTTCCATGGTGCACAGGTGGAGGTCAGAGGACGGCTTGTAGGAGTCGGCTCTCCCTTTCTCAAGTCACCAAGCTTGGCAGTAAGTGCTGTTATCTGCTGAGCCATCTTGCCAGCTCTAAGATAAACAAGACAGGGTAAAAACTACATGCGTTCATTTTATTGGTGTGTGTGTGTGTGTGTGTGTATGTGTGTGTGTGTGTGTGTGTGTGTGTGTGTGTTGTGAGTATGTGTGGCTGTCTGCACCATCCAGTGAGTGTGTGGAAGTCAGAGGACAATTTGTGGGAGTGGGCGCTCCCCTCCCACATTTGTGGGTTCTGGGGATCAGAGTCAAGGATTAGGTTTAGCACAGCTTTTGCTCACTGAGCCTTCTTGCTACCCTCATCTGTTAAATGTACACTCATTGATTGATGAGCATGATGTCTGGTATAAGAAGAGACTTATGAATGACCACTTAACTCTTTCAGACCCTATTGGGCTCACAGACACATGTGTTGCTCTTGATTTAATGCATGTGGATGTTGTAAAACCCTTCCACAGGAAAGAAGTGCGAATGTCTCAGGATGCTGCCGAGGCCTTTATGAACTGACTGTCTCCACCTTCTTATAATCTGGCTGCAAAAATTGCCTGCATTTCTTGACCACTAAGCCCCCCTTGCCCTGTGACGTTGTTTGCTTTTGGTGCTGGAATGGTTTGTATATGCTCAGCCCAGGGAGTGGCACTAGTAGGAGGTGTGGCCCTATTGGAGTAGGTGTGGCCTTGTTGGAGAAGGCATGGTACTGCGGGTATGGTCTTTAAGAACTTCCTACACGTGCTCCACTATGTTTATAGCAGCCTTGTTTATAATAGCCAGAAATTGGAAGGAGCCCAAATATCCCTCAAAGGAGGAATGGATACAGAAAATGTGGTATATTTATACAATGGAATACTACACAGCAATTAAAAATAATGAATTCATGCAATTTGTAGGTAAATGGTTAGACCTGGAAAATATCATCCTGAGTGAGTTAACCCAATCACAAAAGAATACACATGAAATGCAATCACTGATAAGTGGATATTAATGAGCCCAGAAGCCCTAAATACTCAAGGCACAATTAGCAAGCCAAATGATTCCCAAGAAGAAGAAAGGAGAGGACCCTGGGCCTGTAAAGATTGGATCCAGTTTTGTAGAGAAACCGTGGGGGGATGGGGAATGATTGGGGAATAGTTGGGGGGGGGAGAGGAATTATGGGACGTAGGGTGGGGGGGGGACTGGGAAAGGGGAAAGCCTTTGGAATGTAAACATAGAATATAGAAAATAAAAATTAAAAAAAAAAAGAACCTCCTCCTAGCTGCCTGGAAGCCACTATTCAGCTAGCAGCCTTCAGATGAAGATATAGAACTCTCAGCATCTCCTGCACCACACCTGTCTGGATGCTGCCATGGTCCCACCTTGATGATAATGGACTGAACTTCTGAACCTGTAAGCCAGTCTCAATTACATTTTTTATAAGACTTGCCCTGGTCATGGTGTCTCTTCACAGTAGGAAAACCCTAAGACACTAACTCTTCACAAACCCCATTTTTCTTCATCTCCTACTACTTGACAAATAACTGAGCAGTACTTTCGAATTCAAGAGCTTTGCTTACTTTTTCAAAATCTCTATGTCTGCAGGAGGAGCCAAACACTTTCCGAGTGTGCACTGAAGGGGCCGCTCTTGTATTCACATGGCTACTGAGATGTAAATGTCGTGCTTTCTTCCTGGTTCATTTCCTAGGCCGACATCTGTGATTTTCTCTCCAAAGATAATGGGGGAGTACCCTCATAGAGGCAAAGGGGAGGGGGAGAGGGCAGATATGGGATGGGGGTTTTTGGAGGGGTAACCAGGAAGTGGGTTATCATTTGAGATGTAAACAAATGGTATGATTAATAAATAAAAAGAAAGCTTAAAAATAACATGTTTGTTTCTAATATGAGCACCTGGGTTATATGATATGCTTAACACACATGTCAATAAACTCATGATAGCTACCAAACATGTAAATGAGTGATTGGAGTGTAGTTTATTCAGACATGGAAATATAGTTTCTAACTGAGTCACTGACTTATTCAATAGACGATAGAAATAGGTATTTTTACTGGATTACATGCTATATTCCAAATAAATCAATCAAAGTTTTCTATTAAGTGTTTTCTCCTCGGTTTCCCTTTGGATTTTTCACCTGAAAGACTCTAGATAGTGACACAATGAGAGCATCACTATTGATTCAATTATAGATTTTATTTTCCTCAGATTTTAAACAGCCTATTCAGCTGGGACGGGATCTCATCCCAGTGTGAGGTAACCACAGTGCCTTAGCCTCCTCTCTCCTGCAGAGACTCCTTCTTGTCTATGTTCTTGCAAGAGAACACATCTTAAGATCCAGTCTGTAGATGCTTGAAGGTTGCTAGGGTCCTGTCAGGGAGTTTGAGAAAGCGAAGCCATTTTAATAGCAAGGCTGAGATGGTGGATTCTTCTTTGTTGACCTTTGCAGAGATAACACATGAGCAGTAAAGGGTGGAGGAAGAAGCCTTAGTAGGACCAGAGGGTGGGAGGGGAGCGCTGAGTGGGTAAAGTGCCTGCTCTATGAGCATGAAGACTTAACAGTTTGATTCTTAGTATCCACATGAGAGGAAAAACCATCCGTGGGTTGTGACACACAACCAGAAACCCTGTGGTGGAGGACAAGGTCAGGAGGACCCCTGGGCATTGCTGGTCAGTGCCCGGCAGAACTGGCAAACTCCAGATGCAGTCAGACACTCTTTTCCAACAAACAAGGGAAAATTAGGAAAGTGATGTCAGAGGACATCCAGCGTCAACTTCTGGTCTGCACAGGCATGCACAGACGCAAGCACACCCACGTACACCTGGACTACATGATTCCTCCCCCCCCAACACAAATACAGATACACACACACACACACACACACACACACACACTGAACTTTACAATGCATCAAGCAGCACTCTGCTGTCTATCAAAACACAAAGACAGTCTGGAGGAGAAGCCCGCATGCATTTGATTGAGCAGCAATTCCCCCCCCCCCCCCCATTGAGTGCTCTTTATTTAAAAGAAACAATTTACAGATAAACTATGAGCAATTCCACTTAGGGTTTTTTTTTGACTTTTTAAGACAACTGAAATGAACCTGTTAATATATTTAATACAATGAAAAACACATGAATTTCCATCAAGTGAATTTTGAAAAGACAGTGTCTGCTATCACCAGCCTAAGTTTCCCAATTCATAGAGACTCGATGATAAGACTGGGAATTATTTTTTGGTGCTGAGTCATGAAAATGTCTCTCTATACACACACACACACACATGTATGTTCTTCAGGGCTGAGTGCTCAACACTAAATGGTACAAGACTATACATGGGGTCAGGTTTTGAGGTAGACCAGTAATGCTTAATGAAATAGCATCCCCCAAATTTCACTGATAAAGTTTTTGGGACCACCATAAGAAATGACCACTGGTAGAACTATAGCATAGTATTAAAGATGAGTTCCCACAATTATCTGAAAAGGCCATTGACTACACCACCCAACACCAGCCGCCTATCTGTGTGTAGCTCCATTTAAATATATATATATATATATATATATATATATATATATGTATGTATATATATCATCACAAATATCATCACCGAATACATTGAAGACAGAAGTAGAGATGGGAAACTGAGTATCTTTAGGCTAGACATAAAGGAAAGTAATAAAATGTGAAACAATTCTGTTCTAGTCGACAAATGTTACTTTTCTAGTTATGTTCCTTATGTTAAACCAGTTATAGTTTTATATGATAACAAATCACAAATTAGTTGGTACATTTTTTCAGTTTAAATGTCTAAGAATGTAGACAAGAACCTAGTTCCAAATCTATGCATGGTAGTCATGTGGGATATGGGATAGCACCATATGGGTCTCCTGACCCATGCAGTGAATGGAAAGCCACCTTGAAAAGATGTTGCCTGAAGGGTCAGGATATCATTCCAAGAAGATGCTAAAGCCATCCCTTTTTCTGCCTTCAATGCTTTGCTAAGATGTTTGTCATATCTCTGATTTCCTCTCGACAGTTCAGTGTGTTAATGCAGGTGCTGAGACTTAGTTAGGATGCTAAATCTTACCTCAGGGAGTAATTCCTTTGACTAGCAACTGATATCCTCT
This sequence comes from Apodemus agrarius, assembly GCA_964023405.1. Lineage (NCBI taxonomy): Eukaryota > Metazoa > Chordata > Mammalia > Rodentia > Muridae > Apodemus > Apodemus agrarius. Next base: position 97,534,601 of record OZ030015.1, read on the forward strand.
ATTTTCTTGCATATTTCACTTACTCTTACAACCTTAGCCCTGTACCCTCAATATCAATTTCTAGGCATTTCTTTTTAATTATTTGAGATACAATTTCCTCATCCCTCCAGATCCTGCCATTATTTTAGCAGCCAATCACAGAGATACACTTCCCATACGTTGAGAATTGATGGAAGGTATCGATCCAGAAACAAACAAAAATGATGGTAGTCAGGACGTAAGCTCAAATAGCCCCAAACCATCATGTGTTGCATCCTTTTTGGTAGAGATGGCCTTTGGGGTGTTTGTGTGACAGTCTTCACTAGTTAGGGTAAGGGACAGCTTACAAAACCCTGGAGAACTGACAGGGCAGGGAACTTCAAAGTTCCTACAACATCCACAAGCAAAAAATCTATATGTGTTAAGTTTCTTCTGGTACTGGTTTGGGTCTTTGGGGTTTACATAGGAGGCATCCTGGGCTGTGAATTCAATGACCTTTTCAATTCTATCCCACTGGGGAGTGAGACTTGACATGGCATTTAAAAGTTGCCTGCTGGCTACAAGCTGTGTTTCTGTGAATCTTGCTGCAGGTGTTCCTGCCTCTACAGCTTATTTGCAGTTGGCAGTTAGATGTCCTAAAATTCTCTCCCCTTTTAATAGCTTCTGGAACCTGTAATGAAAACTATGCGATTCTACAGTCTTTATAACTATTGACATTCTCTTATGTTTCCGGGGCAATGCAATTGCATATGCCAGAGTTATAACTTTCTGGTGCTATGCTGTCGTATACCCATCTGGATTTGACTCACTAAAGGCTGAGTATCTCAGTAATTCTGAGGCCATAGCTCATCAGCATCTTGTCCTTATCTAGAGGATGCTGCTTGCTGTCTTACTGGTGAAGGACCTTTGATGGTTAATATTGTCAATTTTACAAGATATATAATCACCTAAGAGACACACCCCTGGACTTGCCTGAAAAAAAAAAAAGACTAAATAAATTCAGCAGCCTCTGGGCATGCCTGTCACTAGATTGGAATCCCTGAGATGGTGCACTGTATTGTCTTTATTGGACTCAAATTTTGAGCCTCCCACCCCCCCAAAAAAAATCCTTCCCTCCTTAAACTGATTTTGTCAGGCATTCTGCCATAACAGCGGAAAAAAACCACAACTGATACATGATTAAACTCCAGGATCTTATCTTGGAGATCACCAGCTACAGCCAATTCTGATAGCAGCTGTTCAAAAACCAGACCCCGAATCGAGGACCCAAGTATGGCTAGTTCTACCTCAAAATTTGAACCTATGTATAGCCTTATATCACTAAGTGCTAATCACTTAGCTCTGCAGAACATCCATGTATATACACGTTTTCACTATTGAGCATCAAACACTAACTCACAGACTTATTAGTGAGTCTTGATGAATTGGGAAACTTAGGCTGCTGATAGCATACACTGGCTCTCCAAAATTCATTTGATGGACATTCAAGTTTTCTCATTGTACTTTGGTCCTTGATTCAGGGTCTGCATTTGGAGAATGGCTACCAGAATGGGCTGTGGATGGTGATCTCCAAGCTTACCTGGAGAGGAGAGAGGTGAGAGAGGGGAAGAGAAGAAAACCAGTGAGTGCTAGGTTGCAGAAGATGTGGTTGCTATGAACAACCGGGCTGCATGTTCATCAAGACTTTATTGGTATATTTAGTGTGTGTGTGTGTGTGTGTGTGTGTGTGTGTGTGTGTGTGTTTGATAGTACATATGTGGAGATCAGAAGAAAATATGTAGAACTCTTCCTTACATATGTGTGGGTTATTTGAATTGAATTTGCTTATCATCAGGTTTGAAAGCAAGCACCTTTACAGGCTGAGCCAACCACCAGCCTATTGTTCAAGAGATTCTAAAGGCCACATGGGATGGATCAGGATAATTCTGCTGTGAGTGAGAAGCATGGCTCCCTATTCACCAGTTTCTGGCTCTCATTATTATCTGTGATGATGATTCACCCAGTTTGTCCTATGTCTTAGTCAGGGTTTCTATTCCTGCACAAACATCATGACCAAGAAGCAAGTTGGGGAGGAAAGGGTTTGTTCAGTTTACACTTCCACACAGATGTTCATCACCAAAGGAGGTCAGGACTGGAACTCCAGCAGGTCAGGAAGCAGGAGCTGATGCAGAGGCCATGGAGGGATGTTACTTACTGGCTTGCTTCCCCTGGCTTGCTCAGCTTGCTGTCTTATAGAACCCAAGAATACCATCCCAGGATGGCACCACCCACAATGGGCCCTCCCCCTCCCCTGCCATGATCACTAATTGAGAAAATGCCTTCTAGCTGGATCTTGTGGAGGTACTTCCTCAGCTGAAGCTCCCTTCTGTGATAACTCCAGCCTGTGTCAAGTTGACATACAAAATCAGTCAGTTCACCCTACTATAGGCGGAGCTTGGACCTGCAACCCTCAGATATAGTTGCAACAAGATGAAGAAAGTAACTGTGGAGATGAGTTGGGACAGGTCACTGAATTAACAATGATCTACATCATGGGCTGAAGGGGATGACCCTGATGCTTTGGAAGTAAGGATAGAAAGCTTGCACTTGTAGTACAGAATAGAGACTCCTGGATATTTTTTTTGTACGCAAGTATTTTAAACATAGCAATCATAGGTTCATGTCTGACACAGTAGCAAGTTATTTCAGGATACAAAGAGACTAGGGGTAGGGATGTAATCTAGAAACCCTTGTTACAGTACAAACTGCCGGGAGGCTGCAGTAATGCACTGGTGATAAGGATGAAGACAGTGAACTATAATCTGTCATGTACACCGTTCCTTTCATTACTCTGTGATTCCATGGTTATTTATTTATTTATTTATTTAATTTAAATTTATTTACATTTCAAGTGTTATTCCCTTATCTAGTTTCTCCCTCTCTGGGAAACCCCCATCCAAGCCCCCTCCCCCTGCTTCTATGAGTGTTTTTCTCTACCCACCCACCCACTCCCATCTCCCCTCCCTTGATTCCCTTACACTGGGGCATCTATTGAACCTTCATAAGACCACGGACCTCTCCTCCCACAGCAATATTAACCAACCAGACTTCACAGATCTCCCAGGGACTAATCCATTTTATTTTTAATGCAAGGTCTCTCACTGAACAGAGACTAGATGTCTAGAGAGCGCTGTAGAACTTCCTGTCTTCATCTCACTAAGTGGTAAGGTTCTAGGTGTATCCTGCTGTATCCAGGTGTTTATATGGGTATCAGGGATATGAACTTATATCCTCATATTTGTATGGCAATTATTTTACCCTAAGCGTCTCCCCAGCACACATTTTATGTTTAAAGTTGAGTGGTGGGTATATTGGTGCTCATACTCTTTCTTTTAATACTTATTCTACTTAAAAGCGTCATGCATCTAGGACTTGATGACATTGGATATGGAGTGGATTTTGAGGATGAGTTAATCCCACATCTTCTTTTCAAGCTTTTAGACAAATTAATGAGGAGTGAATTTTTGCACACGTACAGAGACATACACAGATTCCCATAAAACAATGATGAAATTGTTCTCATGTGGTCGTTTTTTTTCCCCCTCTGTGCTTATTCTGAGGCTCCCATAAATAATGTTTCAATTAGCTGGTGAGCCTTGATTTCCATTTCCACAGGATGATTTATAGAAAGCAGAATCACTGTGTGTAGAGGGATAAACAAGGCAACGAAGACATCTTTGCACCAGCATCTTGACAACAGCATTCAGCCTTGAAATGGATTTTCCTTCAAGGAGCTAGCTGCCTTACAGCCCTACATAATAAATACTGTGAGCAGTCTTTTGTCCCGGACGGCTTCAAGGGGGAGCTGTGGCGTTCTGTTGTGCGTTGGTTTTCCAGGAATAGCAGAGTAATTCACCTCTGTTCTTGCACAGTCCGGGCCGACGCCCCCCTGACACATTAGCATGGGGTGAAACACGCCCGCAGCAAACGGCAGCTGCAGAAGGAGCCGCATCGGTGGACTTTCCTCTAGTGGTGGTTTTGTTTGCCCACAGTCTGTCTTGACTCTCACTGACTGTTAGTGACGTCAAAGCAAAACGCCTATGCTAAGAGAGGAACGGAAAATACCTCAAGAGAACATACTGGTTTCTTCACTTACAATTAAGTCATTCAGCTTAATGACAGTACCAAGAATTCCCCAAGAAAGAAGGATAGTTTTTTTTTTTCATCGTTTTAAGAGCACTTGTGCTTCCTCTGAGTATTTTTGTCCTGAAGCGAACAATGACATTTCACCAAGAGAAAGCTTTTTATAAAGTGAAAGACAAGAGTGAAGCTTTTTTTTATTCCCTCCAGAATTTTATAAGCAAGTTCCCAGTGGCCGTATTATTTGCCGTATCTCCAGACTTTGAAAGTCAAATTTTATTGTCTTTTTTTTTTTATAGGAGAGGAGACCACATTTAGTAAAATAATGAAAAGAACACTTTTTTCCAGTAGTCAAATAAAATGGAATCTTGAGACATTTGCCCCGAAGATAGGATGGGTTTTTGGATAACGTGACTCAAGAAAGGGAGAGACCCAGGCATCTTGAACTGGAGACACCAGGAGGTTTTATCCTTTCTCTTGGCTTTGATTTGCCTTGCTCCTGGAGAATGTGACCCCTAGACACTAATATGTCACTAGAAGGAAGCTGCTCCAGTTATCTTTTAAGTTATAGTCAGTGGGTTTTCCTAGGTCCTCCACCATCCCCAGAGTCATCGTCCTTTGAAACAAGGACTCTTGAGTCTAAACTTCTTGTCTTGTGCAAGTGAGAGCTAGGCAGAAGGCCGAGACTGGGGGTGGTGGTGGTGGTGGTGGTTATTTCTCCTTTTTCATGTTCAATTACTCCTACCCTGGTTTACTGTGAATTACTTCAGTTAGTTCATCACATTGCTTTTATCTTCACAAGTGGCAGGGATCCAGGTGCTCACCTATCTTTAACCCAACCGATTCTGTTTGTCTCGGAACAGGTTCCCAAGACGTACAAACTTCTCTTTCTTTTAAAAGGTGGGAGGAATGCAGGAAACAGAGTCTGGAGAGTGAAGGACTTTGGGTACTTGGGTCAAGACAGAAGAAACAGTATGAGGCTCAGAAGTTTAGAAACGCATGGTGTGACACACACACACACACACACACACACACACACACACACACGATTGTAGGAGTGAATGTGTTATGTATTTAGTGTTGGAGAGGGCTGCTGCTGTCCGTTGGCTCCTGGATCCAGCGTGCTAAACATCGTACAGTTGCCTTCCATAGCATCCTGCCTCTCTGCAAGTGCAAAGTCTGCTTCTGTGGAGGAACAGGTCTCAAAGAAAACAAACTGAGTCGAATCCAAACATCTTGTGCTTTTTGCCCTTATATTTGGAGTCCATGTGGGCATCAGCAGTTATTGGCTCATTTGGTGTCACTGATGCTGGTATTTTCCCAGTGGGCTCTGACTGGCAATGGAATCCAGATATCAATGAAGTCAGTCTAGAGGCGAGTGGGAACAAAAGAAGACAGTGAGCAGCCGGGCGTGGTGGCCCACGCCTGTAATCCCAGCACTTGGGAGGCAGCGGCAGGCGGATTTCTGAGTTCAAGGCCAGCCTGGTCTACAGAGTGAGTTCCAGGACAGCCAGGGCTACACAGAGAAACCCTGTCTTGAAAAACCACCCCCCCAAAAGGAAGACAGTGAGCTCCTAACTTGTCCAGACTATCAGAATCATGCCTAAGGTAGCATGTGTGCATTTTGCAAAATAACCAAAATACAACCCTTATGTGCTGGTGTACAAACCATCAATAGCTACTAGTCTCCTAGTGGTCTTGCTGTTTTCTCTGTCGACACAGCATTGAAAAAATAGGATGTTTTAACTTAACCGCCTATGTTAGCATATTCCCATCATTCAGTGATGGTGATAAATCACTGATACTCCATTAATTTTGTACTTTCCCTGTGGAATTAAGACATCAACTTAGATGAGTGATGGTCTTCCCACGTAGCATCTTGATACCCGTGAAGTACTCACTGGATTTTAACCATTCATTTCAAAACACTGACAGGTCAGGAACAGAGCAGTCAGCAGATGTTTCCAATCCTGGGCTCTTGCTTTACTATGGCACAGGCACTTTTGTGGCTGCTGGATGGATGGTCCTTTCCTGGGCTTGTCAGCCTTAGCACTGACTAGTGATTTGTATTGGGCTATTAAGCATGAAAGAAAAGCAACATTTTTCCCCCCAGGGGAAAGAATAGATAAAAAGTCTCTGAAAAAACACTAGAAGGGCTTTTTGACTTTTAAAAAATATCATAATATTATTGTTATTTTATTTTTATTACTTTTAATTTTTTTTATGGTCCAATCATTGCCCCTTCCTCGTTCCCCCTCCCAGAGTTCTTCACCCTCTCCCCTCTCCACTTTGCCTCTGAGAGGTGACCCCCAGGGGACATTCCCCTTTTCTGGGATATCAAGTCTCTACAGGAGTAGGTGCATCCTCTCCTACTGGGGCCAGACAAGGCAGTCAGTCCTCTGCTACATATGTGCTGGGGCCTTAGGAGCAGCCAGTGTATGCTCTTTGGTTGGTGGCTTAGTCTCTGGGAGCTCTCAGGGGTCCAGATGTTAGTTGACACTGTTGTCTTCTTCTTCTTCTTCTTCTTTTTTTTTTTTTTTGAGACAGAGTTTCTCTGTGTAGCCCTGGCTGTCCTGGAACTCACTCTGTAGACCAGGCTGGCCTCGAACTCAGAGATCCACCTGCCTCTGCCTCCCAAGTGCTGGGATTACAGGCGTGCGCCACCACCGCCCGGCGACACTGTTGTCTTCTTATGGGGTTGCCATCCCCTTCAGTTCCTTCAATCCTTCCCCTAACTCTTGTGTAGGGGGTCTCTGACCTCAGTCTCAGTGGTTGGCTGCATCTGTCTCTGCATCTGTCTCAGGCAGCTGCTGGTAGAGCCTCTCAGAGGTTTTAACCATATGCACAGTTAATTGTGTACAGACATAAGGGGGTAAATAAAGGATTTTAAGTATTCATTTGAGGACACCGTTTTTCCTTATTGTGCACTCATCTAAAACCAGTACAGACTGACTGACACATTTTGGTGGTTCCTAGACATATTGGGGAAATATCTTGATGGGACCCGCCTAAGCGTTATGGTCATTAGGAGGATGACAAATTTATTTCATTGTTCTGGATGGGATGTTTATGTAGCTCAATGCAGGTGGGGTCTTAGATTGCTAACAGGTTGCTGGGTTCATTGTTTGAGGAAGAGTATATATGTTTTAATACTACATTCAGGTAAATGTCTTAGGTTGTGTGTGTGTCTAGTCCAAACCAAGCGGAGTCCTAGATGACCAAACTATTCCCTATGCCTAAAGCTTTGGCTGACAGACTACTGGGTGAAAAACCGATGGTGTGGTGATTCTTGTTCTTCTTGAATGGAAAATGGAAGTGAAACTGTCACATTGTTATGTGGCTACACAGAGAGCCAGGTTTCCCAGAAACCTTGAGGAATGAGATGAAGGGTGCTGGATATGGGAGCGTTGGGATAGACAGCATCTGCAGGTATACATCTGAGTCTCTCACAGTTGTTTTTATGGTTTCTTTTGACAGCAGAGCGTGCATCCAAAACATATTCACTTTTTTTTAACCACAGTGCAGACAATTTCCTGTGGCTTCAACCCTGTGTATAAGAAAAGTCGTCTGTTCCCACCAGCACCTCCTTTTCTTCCATGCTGGAGGAACCAGGTTCATGGGTGTCTTTTGAAGGTCAAGGTCGAGATCTTAACAGGATGGGAGGTAAATATAGTGATTCTGTGTCTACGTGGGTCAGCCTATTCCCTTGGGAATAGAGTCAATGGAAACTGTTCCACAGGTGCGAAAGCAATTTTCCACAGGCAGGTAGGGTCTGGAGAGTGTCTTGAAAGGCTGCCAGCAGCCTGGATTTTTCTCTGCACAGCAGGGCCAGGCCTCAGCTTATCAGCTGGAGGTTTATATTTCTAGGTAATTAATCAAACCAGCCGAGTATAATGATCTCTCAGGAGAATTAGAATATGAAGCCCTTTGATAGATGTCCAATTATTTTGGATTACTCAAAGTTTATGAGGTTCTCAGGAAATTACGTGTGACCCTTATTTGGTGGAAGTTAATTGCCCTCCAGCCTCGGTTAGTGCAAAGCCTATATCCGGGAGGAATTTGATGGAAGTGCTTAGGCTCAGGGCTGTTGTACCGATTGTGATTTGGGGTTAAGAGATTAAAGTGGCAAAAAGGTCAAGGAGGGAAAGAATTAGAAATGTGATATGTGGCTTTACAGATCTAATTTAGGTCTGGGAAGAGAGATGCCAATCACAGGCTACTTCTCAGTGTGAATGAGTTTAGAATGATCTGAAATTCCTCTCCGTTAAAAGGTTCGCCACGTGTGTGGGTGCATACGTGTCTGCCTGCATGCGTGTCTGCGTACTTGCGTGTGTGTGTGTGTGTGTGTGTGTGTGTATGTGTGTGTGTGTGTTTGTGTGTGTCTGTGTATCCAGGTTGATGTCAGTGGACAAGCTGCTCTTCCATGGGTAACTTTCACCTCCCTGTTGCACGCGGGGTCTCTCACTAGCCTGGGCCCAGTACTTCAGGCTTAGGCTAGTCGGCCATGTAGCTGCAGGGATTCGAGTACCTCCATCTTCCACCCTGCCATCAGTGGCATTACAAGTGTGATTCATCATATCCACCTTCTAATATGAATTCTGGCAATCAGAACTCAAGTCCTCATGTTTGCAAGGCAGGCACTTTCCGGACGGAGCTGTCTTCCCAATTCAGAGGTTTACAGTTCTGTGATAATAATTGGGAAGAGCATTGGCACAGAGTGAAGCTGGCGAGGGTGGCCTAGGGGAAGGAGTAGACCAGCCTGGGTGGCTTTTCCTTTTTCTTTCCTTTTTTTTTTGATTGTTTGCGTATAGTTAATTATATTTTCATAATTATGTGTGGCATTATTATTCTTTTTTATTAGATATTTTCTTTATTTACATTTCAAATGTTATCCCCTTTACTGGTTTTCCCTATGAAACCCCCTTATTCTATCCCCCTTCCCCTGCTCACCAACTCACCCACTCCCACTTACCTGTCCTGGCATTCCCCTATACTGGGGCATCGAGCCTTCTCAGGACCAAGGGCCTCTACCTCCCTTCATTGTCCAACAAGGCCATCCTCTGCTACATTTGTAGCTGGAGCCTCTATGTGTACTCTTGATGGGTGGTTTAGTTCCTGGGAGCTCTGGGGGTACTGGTTGGTTCATATTGTTGTTCCTTCTATGAGCCTGCAAGCTCCTTCAGCTCCTTGGGTCCTTTCTCTAGTTCCTCCATTGGGGACCTTATGCTCAGTCCAATGGTTGGCTGAGAGCATCAGGTTTTCCTCTTTCTATATACGTGTGTGTGTGTGTGTGTGTGTGTGTGTGTGTGTTGTGTATACATATATTTGTTTATTTTGTGTCTTCCTCTGTTTGTGTCCCCTTCTTATTCTTTATGATAGGGTTCTTATGAACGAGGAACTCGATGATTTCCCTGTCTGGCCAGTGGGTTCCAGGAAAGTTCTTGCCTCCAATTCCTCAGAGATAAGATTATAATGTGTTCTATGGCGTCTCCTCCTTCATCATTTGAATGCTAGGGAACAAGCTCAGCTCCTCATGTCTGTGAAGTAAGCACTGTATCCGCTGCTCCCACATCCTCAGTACTGACGTTAGCAGGTATGCACCACCATAGCCTCCTCAGGTATGACTTAACCGACCCAACTTTGCCTTCTGCATCTCTGACTTCGGTCCATGACCTAACAATGTGTCCTGGAATTATTTGGTGCAATAAGGTTTCCTAGGTAGAGTGTCACTTTGGGTCAACTTTAGTTGCTATTTTTGGTAGCAAAATATAAAAAGGATAGAGAAGGTCAATAGGACAAGGAGTATGAGCTCTGGAGAGAAAATGCCTGGATATAAAGTCTAGCTTTATCATCCACTAGAATATTAAAGAAGTAACCAACTTTATATGTCTCAATTCCTTTCCAATGTAAAGGGGGATTTTAAAAGGTAATCTTTATAAACTTCTTTGATGGCTAAGTTCAATGGTTTTGTTTTCCAATTGCTCCATGCAGCTATGGATCTCTAAGCACTGCAGTCACAGTAGTATCTGCCGAAGCAGAGTCTTGCCAAACATAAACTAGATACTGATATTTCCTCAATGAATTGTTCTTTGGGGAATGGCTACCAGTGCCCGGAGCACAGTTACCCTTAGCATATGCTGGCTGCTGTGATTTTTATTTTTACCTTGTCTTTATTCTTCCAGTACCAAAGCACAGTGCTAGAATGTGTAAAAACTCTGGTGTGCTAAGAAAAACCATACGTCCAAAAATAAAGCTAGAGTTAAAAAATCAGGAAAAGATCTTTTCCTGACTGGTAAATGGAGACAGTCCTGTGCACCTTCAAGTCCTCTCTACCAACTCCTTTGGAAGAGCAGTGTATTTATTTACACAGACTTACCTTAAGTATGTACAGCGCAGTAGAATGACCACCAGGAAAACAATATTGGGTATCTCACCCTTTTGTTAACATCGATAGCTGTCGTGGGATGCAGGGCTGAGTCTGCTCACAAACTCGTAACTAGAAATAGTCAGAAAGCTAGCACTATCAAATAGGCATTGGCGATCATGGAAAGTTTGCCTAATTAGTTTGTTATGGGCAGCTTGGAATTGGTTTAATCAGAAAGCCCTTGTTGATACTATTGCTCAGAACACTTGTCCGGTGATGTGTTTTCAGGATCGGAATCAAAAGAACATTCCTCTGCCATCTACACAAACCTGCTTGGCACGCGCTCCTGTTTATGGAAACTCCAGACATATATTTGTATTCTTTTGAAAAGGGTGGGAGTTGGAAGGGAGGTCACAGGGGAGATTAGGGACCTAGCTTTCCACTCAGCAAGCTGAATTCTTGTAGCCTTATCTGATTTCAGAAAGCAAGCAGAGGTTTAAGCTTAGTCTAGACTTCTGGCTGACACACGGACAAAGGAAAGGAATTTGCTCAGTTGAGATCTAGTAGCAGATTCTACTCCACAGGTTGCCTGGGAGAAGAGACCAAGCCACAGCAGAGGAGTCCTTTCCTCTGGGAACTACTGCTGCTTTCTGGACACACAACCTCATTTGTTTGGCCACTCCAAAAGGCAGCCATTACTATAAAAATCAAAACAGATGAAACAGGCTCAGACAGCAATTTGTCTAATATAAGATAGTGAAGAAATGGTAAACTCAAGACCACAGCAATGCATTAAAAGACACTACCTAGTTTTGACTATAGGAAATGTCATAGTCACTGTTTCTGCTGCTGTGATAAAATTATCCTGAGGAAAGCAATGGAAGGTGAAAGTCTTTAATTTGGTTTCACAGTTCTACTGGATACAGTTCACCAGGTAGGGAGGACATGGTAGCAGCAGGAATGGAAACCCGGACAGCCACATTTCATCCACACGCAGGAAACCGATCGTGAACAGAAAATGGAGGTTGGCTCTAGGGCTCCAGGATCACCCGTAGTCTGTGACTCACTTCCTCCAGGGAATGTAAGCACTCAGAAAGTTTCTCAACATACATACACATATATGGAAACTCAAAGAAATAGAAAATTCTCTCTGTGTGTACATGTATGTCCATGCGTGTACATGAATGTAGCTTGGTCTCTTCTCCCAGGCAACCTATGGAGTAGAATCTGCTACTAGACCTACTACTAAGTACATGAATTCCTACTACTGTGGAATGAGGGAGATTGATATCAGGCATCTTCCACATTCACTTTTCACAATACATTTGAGACAGGGTCTCTGACTCAGCTTGGCGCTCCTTGATATGGTCAGGATTCTTAGCTGGCTAAAGATCCACAGGGATCTTTCAGTCTCTGATTACCCAGCAGTGGGATCACAGGCACATGCTATCGTGCTTGGCTATTTTTTTTTCCTTTTAAGGTTTATTGATTTTATTTTGTGTGTATGAATGCTTCCTTTGCATACATGTATGTGTGTTATGTGCTGTTCTCATGCCTGCAGATGCTTAGAAGAGTGCCTAAGACTCCTTGGAACTGGAGTTGGAGATGATCATGAATCCATAGGCCACTGATAGGAACTGACCCAGGGTCTCCTTCAAGAGTAATATGAACATTCAGCTTCTGATTGGTCTCTCCAGCTCCCCTCCACCTCTACTCAGCTTTTTATTAGGGTGCTGGGGAGCCAAACTTACACCCTCATGCTTTTGATCTCAGCACTTCAGCCTCCTCCCCAGCTCCTTTAAAAAAAAGAAAAGAAACTCTTTAATAAGAAATGGTGACTTTCATAAAAGCCATTTCTGGGGTCTTCCATCAGCAAACTATTGGTTCGGCCCCATTCTGTGTTGAAAGTACTTTATTAACACAGCCACAGAGGAAAACCAAGGAATGTATAATTCAATCCTTTGCTTTGTCCCTCCATCAAATAATGGGTGTTTTGCTGAGATGGGGGGGGGCACAAGAAGTGTGACAGATCTTTCCCCAGCAGACAGAAAGTAGGTATTTTACTCTAGTAGGCACATGAACACCTGATAACTTTTTTCTTGTCCTTAAGAAATGATTAACTGACAGGGTAAAACACGCTCTGGGTTCCAGTTGTCTGGATGGGTTTTGTTGTTGTCTCCAATAAAGAATGTTAACTAAAGTGTCAGATCAGTAGCCTTTGATTTCTAAACCAAGGTAGACATCCAGGTTTGCTCTCTGGTTCTTTTTTTATAACACATTCCTGGAATTCATTGAGTTTTGCCCTGAACTTTCTTGGGGTCGGAGAGCAAGAGCCAACATCTGTACAAGACTTTTCAATTAATGTCAGTCATAATTCTGACATTCCTGGTCCCTTCCATTTTAGCGTGTGACATGGCTGGAGGCTTGTGTTTTCTTTCAATTATTGACCAAGCAAAGGAACACAGGCCCTGGATGATCTGCCAGTGGTGGTAAGTGTGCAGAGATGGAGCACATAGATGGAGCCACACAGCTGGTGGTACTTAGCTTTCTCATCAAGGTGATCTCTCACCTGGACTTTGCACCAGTTGACAAGGGTTTGTGTCAGGGCATGTCTGGAATGCAAATGTACTTTGGGCCTTTAGGTATGGGAAAAAAGTCACTGTCAGGACCAACTTTGCAATATTTTCTGGGTCGTGCATCAAATAAGGATGAAAGTCTTGCAGAAAATAAGGAATTTTAAGGTGGCAACAGGACAGCACTCTGAAGCAGAGGGGCATGTGGAGCATGGAACAAAGACAGGGTCAGCTTTATAATGCTTTTCAGATTGAGAAAAGCATGTGTGTGTGTGTGTGTGTGTGTGAGAGAGAGAGAGAGAGAGAGAGAGAGAGAGAGAGAGAGAGAGAGAGAATTCAAGCATAGTTTTGAAGGTCTAAGTCAGAGTCAAGCAAGTGATCATGGACCTAAACCATCAAGGCAAGAGCCAGAAGAAACTCTCATATCTCTTGAAACTCTGTTGGCTTCATAGCTGTCCTATTTTCTCACTGATGTGTATGCAATTAGCTGTCAAGAAGTAACTTATTGGGGAAAGCCTTTGGAATGTAAACATAGAATATAGAAAATAAAATTAAAAAAAAAAAAAAAACAAACAAAAAAAAAAAAAACAAAAAAAAAAAAAAAAAAAAAAGAAGTAACTTATTGTCAGTGGCTGAATCGTGGTTCTCGGGGACTACAGTTCATGGTGTTATGGAAGGCATGGTGGTATAAGCCAATTCAGGACAGAGAGGACGCCTGCTAGTTCACGTTTCTTGGGAGCAAGAAATAAAGACCAGACAGTATGTGGAATTGGGCTCTTTCTTAAAAATAAGAAAGTAAGAAAGATTTTTCTTACATGTGTGCCTTCTTGTCTATGTGAGCCATGTGCATGCAGTGCCACGTGGGGGCTAGAAGAGGGCATCAGGTCAACTAGAATTGGAATTACAGGTAGTTGTGAGGCATCTGATATGGGTGTTGGAACTTCAATGTAGCTCTTCTTCAAGAGCAGCAAGGTTCCTGCAGCAGTCTTTTTGCAACCCATAACCCACTTTCTTCAGTGCTTCTCAGCCTTCCAAAGGTTCCAAACAGTGCCTCCTACTGGGAAACAAGTTTTCAAATATTCACACCTATGGGGGGGGGCAGGGCATTTCATTTCCAGACTCTAATAGTCTTATCCTGGGAGGACTGAAACAATTGGAGTTTCGGCATTTGCTTTTATGCATGCGTGCATGTGTGCATGCGTGTGTGTGTGTGTGTGTGTGTGTGTGTGTGTGTGTGTATGTTCTTTAAGCTATGTAGCTTGTAGAGATCAAGGTCAGCAGTTGCTTGATGGTAAATTAAAGCATGAATAAAATGCAAAAAAAATAATAGAGTAACTCAAAAGAGCCATGTTCGCCTTCCTTCTGCATTGAGCCCTTTACCAGGTTAGTTTTTGAAAGAGAGAGAGAGAAAAAAAATATCTACAGCTAAACACCAAAGGATCCAATGTAAGTTTCTGACAGTCAACAAGCTGGTCTTGAACTTCCAAAGACCTTTTACTTCATAGAGAAAGCATTTAGGTGCTTCCTCCATGGTTTTGCATCTGGAGAGGGAGGCCCCTTTATCCCAGTGCTGAGTGACATCCTCAAGCATACTTCTTTCCAGTAAAAGTGGAAAAATATCAACCCAAGATTTCAAAGGAAAGGAAATGCAATGTATTTTCTCATCAAATTTGGCATTATCTATTTAGCAGGCAGGCCTTTAATCTTCAGCGTGGTGTTTTTCCATTGTATAATTCCGAGTGTGCCTTAAATCTGTCTCACCCTTTTAACGCCGTCTTTCTGAAACACGAATAGAGTTTACACAAAACTTATCTTCGTTCCCCATTTGTTTCCTCAATACTTTTGATTATCATCTGCCAGAGGTCCACTGGAGGAGCTTGCCATCTCGCCCGCCTCTGCAAATATGCAAACGTAACACAGATAAAGCCTCTCTGCTAGCCCCGGATTCATTCACGACCTGGATGAAAAAGAACTTTCCGCGTCTGGCATCCTTGGGGACTGAAAAGATTGGAGGTTTGTTGATAGGGGCATATACGATGAGAAAAGTACAATCATAGGCTTAAAAAAAGAAGTGTATTAAATTTCTTAAATAAGAAGGAAAGCCAGGTGATTTTGTTCCAGGACTTGGGATTGCAGGGAAATCACCACTCTTGCCTCTCTGCTTTCTTCCCAGAGCCCGAAGAATTGCTGGACTCATCTCTAGGAGTTAAACGTTAAAACGTAACATTACTGCATTGATTCCAGTAGAGATGTTGGAAAGCAAGCAAAGGGGAAGGAAAGAGAGTCCAGGGCTAGGAAGAGTCAAGGTGCCCTGAGGAGATGCATCGGGGTTGGATGTGTCGTTTGCACCGGTGAGTAATGCCAAGAGAACATTTGCAAAATGAACATTTGGCAGGGTCCTTGCAAGCAGTAAGTAGGGTAGATGGGCTTTAGGAGAGAGGCAGTAACGCCTGTGATGAAGTATTAAATTTTCATAGCTTTCTTCGGTAGGTTTCACGAAGTAGTCACATCCCATATCAGCCATCATCTTTGTTAATATCCAAACGTTTGACCAGTCAGCTTAGTAAATATTCATTAGTCAGCTTTGAAAGAGGAGAGCTCCTACTGCATGTTCACAAATAAAATGCTGTTTTCTTTCACATGCATATCCGCACGCTGACATTCTAGTCTTGCACACAATACGGGTGACTAGGTGAAGGGAGTTAACAATAGGAACTGGGAGGAGGGTGCCTTAGGCGCTGGCACAATCCTCTGAGACGCTCCCCCATCTGTGCATCTCTCTGGATACTTCCAGTCATGGTTGTGACCCAGGCAATGCCATGCGCCCTCGTTCTGCTTACTGAGAAGTGATTTTCTCATTTCTGACCGTAGGCTCAGTTCTCCTCTCTTATTGACTGACCCACATGGATTCCCAGAGGGTTCCGAGAACAGTCCGGATGGTTCCACTTGCCCTCTGCCTCTGCTTCCTCTTTGCATTTCCCCCTTTCTGATCCCTGATTGTGATCCTGTCATAAAAGTGGGACCCTCAAGGCTACAACTAGAAGAGTTGCACAATTAGGTCCCAGGATTTTTTTTTTTTTTTTTTTTTTTTATGTTGGATTCAATCGACTCGTTGCTCATATACATTTGTTTGACATTTTCATGTACCTGTCAGGACTTCTGAGCTCATTCTTCTGATTGATTTTACCTACCTTAATAATTTTTTGGTGTTGTCTTTGCTCGCTCCAGATGGGAAAGCTGGGAAGAAAGGCATGTCATGGTGGTAGGAGCAAGAAGGCCGGCTGATAACATTTCATCCAGACAGGAAGCAGACAATGGGGGGGAGGGTGCTGGGGGGAGGGAAAAAGAAGGAAGGGAGGAGTGGGAGAGAGAGAGAGAGAGAGAGAGAGAGAGAGAGAGAGAGAGAGAGAGAGAGAGGAAGAGAGAGAGATGTGAAGAGAGCAGGAAGTAGGGTAAGGCTATCTTCAAAACCACTCCCCCACCCAGTGACATTTCCTCCAGCAAGGCTATACCTTCTCGAGTTCCATAACCTCTCAAAACTTTGAACCAACTTCAGACCAAGTGTTGCCTATGGAAAGGTTGCCCATGGGAAACACTTCTCATCCAAACCACCGCATTACCTCCTTCACTGTGGAGGTCAACCAAAGATGGAGCCAGAAAGTTTTGGGAAACTGAGGACATGAAGAATTTAAGGACCAACTCCAGATACTAGACACACACACACACACACACACACACACACACACACAATACTAGGGACTTTTGGTTTCAAACTGTGGCCGAGAAGACTGGGATGGGTAAATGACAACAGGCTGAGTCTGCGGGTGGCAGACTCTTTGATAAACTACGAGGAACATAAGGTTATCAGGGCCCAGGGAGGAAGCTGGCCTCTGGGAACCCTGCAATTTGGCAGCCATCCATCACAAAAACCCCAGGGATGCTAGTGGAAAAAACACCTCACAATGAGTTAGGAGTGCCCCTTGTCTAGAACAGGGCACAGATAAGCCACCTGGGGACAGAGCACGGAGCCATGCATCCAGAAAGCCTCCTTTATGCACCTGCTTTCCATCCCTAGCAGGTGGTGACATTATTCTCTGTTTTGGAAAACTTCGGTTCCTTTCCAGCACATTTTCTTGGTGTCATAGGAGGAGTCTGGGCGTCAGTTTCAATTCACATGAAATATTGAGGTTTGCACGGTCACAGGGAGACTTTCCACTTGCAGGTAATTTTATATTTTCTGAACTTGGGAAATGGACCCATGAAAATGTGGCACTGAGCGTTCGCCAGCCCCCTGAACTGTCTGTGAAAATGTTCACTTTTTATACTCCACCATCTCTGTTCCTCATTTATAGTATTTTCCTCTGGTTTCAGTTGAAATCAATCTTGCCATTATTAGGATTCTGTCAATCAGAGTGCCATGGAGGGAATGAGGTCTATGGATTTTGTTAAGCCACAGAACTTTCTCTCTCTCTCTTAATAAATGACACACATTCAGGAGGAAAAATGTCACCTTTAAGAAGCTAAAACAAGTTGACAAATGTTTCTTTAAGTGGAACTAATTGCATGGAATATTTTAAGACATTTCCATGGAAAATGTTACAGGACATCCCTAGAGGATTTTGGGGAACTTTTACAGCTATTTCCTACTTCGTCGGCATTTTACAGGATCCTGCGGAAAGCAGGGGTGGTTAATTTCGTGGTTGATGGAGGGTCCCTGAAGCGTCACAAGACAGTGATGCTGGCAACTATTGTTACCATGGGTGGTAGGGCTTCACAAAATGGCATAAAGGGGGGGTGCAGTTGGGCCCTGTACACAGGGAAGTTCTTTGTCTTTACTGAATACACCTTGCTAACTAGCTACCCAATTTCTTTCGACAGTTCTTAGAGAAAAGAGTTCTTAAAAATTCTCACCTATACTGGAGAGTCCTTTAACTCTTTATGATTGAACAATTGATATTTCAAAAGATTATTTGTGTGTGTGCGCGCACATGAGTACATACATGCACATGCGCACATGTGTGTGCACACATGTCTCAGAGAAGGTATGGTGATCAGAGGACAGCTTTCATAAGTCTGTCTGGCCTTCCCTCTCATCGTAGCAGAGCCTCTCTCATTTCTTTGGCTGGGCTTTGTATCCGAGGCTAGTGGGCCACAAGCTTCTATCTGAGGTCCCCCCTCTTCACATCCCAGCTTGTCATGTGCATGCTGGGACTGCAGATAGACATGTACATCACCATGTCTATGATCAAGGGATGGCACTCAAGCTGTCAGGCTTGCATGTTTACCTGTTGACCTTTCTCTTGACATTTTAAGTGTCATCAAATGACCAATGACTGACTTCTTGTTAATTGGAAGACCTGCTGCGTGTAAGGACTTTGAACAACGGGTCAGTACAAAGTTTGGGCTGTAGAATGCTCTCTCATGCTTTTCTGGCTTGGCTCTCTTTTTTCCATCTTATTCTGCTTCTAACATAATGTATTGTCAAGTCACCATACTCAAGTCCATGGTCATACTTCTCTGTAAAGCAAAGGCTCTCATGTCACCCTCTCAGGAAGAATTAAAGTTTTAAAATATTCAACAGATAGCACACAGCTGTAGCACAATCATGCCATTATTTCACATCATGTTTCTTATTATGAACTCTTTAAAATGAATTGGTGATGTATAGTAATGGGCCATCTTGTGTATGGTGACCTGATATGAATTAGAAGTTGAGTTTCTGGCTCAGTCTCACAATATAAGGTAGAGAGTGGTTGAAAAAATACTGTGCACAACCTTCAGACTTGCATGCCTGGGTGACCTTACCTGCACTGTGCATGTATGCCCAAATGTGTGTGTGTGTGTGTGTGTGTGTGTGTGTGTGCATGCAAACACACACACACACACACACACACACACACACACACACAAAAGAATGAAAAAGAAAATCACTCTTCAATTTGGCTTTAAATTTCCCAACAGCTTCTTTCTCACAACTGAGAATGAACAATGAGGTTTTTATTCATGTTAGCTAGGACAGAAAGTGTAGTTCGATAACCTGCTTTGGGTCACATGTTCCTTTCTCCAAAGAACAGACAGTAGATGAGTCTCAGCTACCTTCCATTGGCAGAATAGTATCAGTTCTGTAGAGCTGCTTCTTCTTCTTCTTCTTCTTCTTCTTCTTCTTCTTCTTCTTCTTCTTCTTCTTCTTCTTCTTCTTCTTCTTCCTCTTCCTCTTCCTCTTCCTCTTCCTCTTCTTCCACTTCAATCAGTTGGTATGTCTATGGCCTCTCCTGTTTCTCATTTGTTGCTTCCTTGTCCAGGTGATGTCAAAGTCAACAATCAGTTTATGATATCATTAGAAAGTACAACCAGGCATGTCCAGTGCTGTGGAGTCAATACAACAGGGTGATTGTACTTTTCTTCATTTTGATTGGTGGTGTCAGGCATGGAGGATGTCTTACTTGTGCCTTTTCATTTTATAAGTCCCCTGTCCTCTTTGTCTCTCTCTTTCATTCAGCTTTCGTTTTTCAAATATCATGAGGTAATTTTCTTCCTCCCTCCCTTCTTACCTCTCCTTCTCTCCTTCCTTCTCTTTTTTCTGTCTTTCCCCCTTTTTCTTTCTCGTTTCTCCCTTTTTTCTTCTCTTCCCCCTCTTTCTCCTTCTTTCTCTATCCTTCTTTCTTCTTCTTTTTCTCTCCTTTGCTCCTCTCTCCTTCTCTACCTTTCTATTCTCCCTCTACCTTCTGTCTGCTCCCAGTCTTCTCCTTCTCTTCCTTTTCCCTTCTTTTTCTTTCTTCTTCTTTCCTCTCCTTCCTCCCAACTCTTCTCCACAAACATGTGTTGTTCTGTTTCTATCTCATAAAATTCTCATTGTAGAGGGCTGAAAATATAAAATACAGGGGAGAAAAAAATGTTAGTATAACCATAGGGATGTATTAACATTTGTTTTTAAACATGAAAAAAAAGTTCTATTCTTTCTCTTTTCAATAACCAGTTTTAAATTTTTCCAAACATTGAAAATGCCCATTTCTTTGTGACCTGTTTAATGTATACTGTCTAATGCTTGGTTAACTTGGGCTGTGTTTTCTGAAAGTGACTCTCATGCAGTCCTGAGTGTACATGAACGTTTTTATTTTTTAACTCATTTAAACTCAGTGTCTTAGTCAGAGTTTCTATTCCTGCACAAAAACATCATGACCAAGAAGCAAGTTGGGGAGGAAAGGGTTTATTCAGCATATACTTCCAAATTGCTGTTCATCATCAAAGGAAGTCAGGACTGGAACTCAAGCCGGTCAGGAAGCAGGAGCTGATGCAGAGACCATGGAGAGATGTTAACCTACTGGCTTGCTTCCCCTGACTTGCTCAGCTTGCTTTCTTATAGAACCCAAGACTACCAGACCAGGGATGGCACCTCCAACAATGGGACCTCCCACTCTTGATCACTAATTGAGAAAATGCCTTATGGTTGGATCTCATGGAGGCATTTCCTCACCTGAAGCTCCTTTCTCTGTGATAACTCCAGCCTGTGTCAAGTTGATATACAAAACCAGCCAGTACACTCAAGTAGGCCTTGAACCCCAAATTTGCTTGCCCTTACCTCCCTGCCTCTCACCAAGTGCTAAGATTGCAGACATACACCACACAACCTAAGACAAATGCTTAGTTAGATTTTACATGTTGTTGTTGTTGTTAATGAGATTTTAGTAGACTGGGCAGTATTTACTCATGAATGGCTATATTATCCTATTATCAAGTATGGGCTGATGTGAACATCTTAAGTGAACTCCAGACTTTGACCACACAGGGATATTTGGAAGGATTTTGCTATGCCTCATCTCATTCCATCATGCAGGATCAACTATTTCATCATTAAAAACTATCAGCTACTTCTTGTGTAACTTTCTGTTAGTGGAGAGTGGTTATTTGAAAGTCAAGTTACTTTCTTATGACAATGGTCTTAAGATAATGTTTATGTTTATGTTTATGTGTCTGTGTGTCTGTGTGAATGAATTCTCTCTCTCACTCTCTCTCTCTCTCTCTCTCTCTCTCTCTCTCTCTCTCTCTGTCTCTTTCAGGGTGTGTGTGTGTGTGTGTGCATGTATGTATGTGTGTGAGAGAGTGCACATGCCTCTTCCCATGTCTTGGGTGTGCTTGTGCCTGTAGATGGCAGATCTCCTGGAGCTGGAGTTATGGCTGCTATGAGTCACCCAGCATGGACACTGGGAATTGAACTTGGGTCCTCTGGAAAAACAGCAAACACTCTTAACTACTGAGTGAGCCACCTCTCCATCTTGCTCTTAAGATAGTTTAATTCTCAGCCCGAAATAGAAACTTGGGGGGAAAACTATACATACCTACATTTAAATGTAGTTTTTTTTTGATATACTTCTAAATGCAAATGGTAATCTATTCTGAAAACTCTCCTCTCTTCTCCTCTCCTCTCCTCTCCTCTCCTCTCCTCTCCTCTCCTCTCCTCTCCTCTCCTCTCCTCTCCTCTCCTCTCCTCTCCTCTCCTCTTCTCTTCTCTTCTCTTCTCTTCTCTTCCATCCTATTGACTGTAGCTGACAAGTCTACAGAGTGATCTGAGTTCAATTTCCTAACAGTCTCTTTCCCCCAGTAAACACTGCACTGCTGCCCAGTGATTATCTGTCTACAATACTGCTTTTGGTGAAAACTAGGCTGTTTTTAGAATGACTTTTATCCTGGGCATTTTTGGGGAAACTCTGCCAGAATCCTTGCTGGTAGAATTCCATGCATTTGAAGAATCTCTTTAGCATTCAAATGACTGAGTTACAAATGGGAAAATCCATTCACATGACCATTCCTGAGATCTCAAGATAACTTCCTAGGATCATGAAACTTCATGCTCTGGAGATTGTATTTTCTAATGGTGGGACTCTAAAGAAGCAGCCAAAGTTTTGGATTGGATAGCTACAATCAGAAAAGCCCATCTGATCTTATGGTGGAAGCCCAGAAGTGACACTTGAAATTTTAAGGGAAGATCAAGATAAGGGGATAGAGAAGAAGAGCAAAACACAGAAAAAAAAGAAATGAAGAGAAAAAGAGAAAAAGAGAGACTGGAGTTTATGTCAGTTACTTCTACTGAGTCTATTGAGTATTTTTCTTTCCCTGACAACAGAATCAGGATTTAATTAACAGGGAGCTGTCTTCCAAAGCTAGTCCTTACAGTCCAGAATACTGCTTTTGCAAGAACCAAGTGATTTGAGAGCGTGCTTGTAACATGGCCTTTGTACATCCTAGACTCACCTGAGGGCATCGACTCTGTTGCATGCAGACTCCTCTCAGCTGGAGCCAAGGAATTTGAATTCCAAAAACGCTGTTCAAAATGATTTCTGTTCTGGGGTGACATTTCACTGTTTGGGGACTTTAAGGTGGTGTTTCATTTCTTAACCATAACCACTGGCTTGGAATATTTTATTGTAATTTGAGTTCTTTAGGAACGACAACAATAACAAACTAAGCCAAACCAATAAAAAAGCGCCCCCCCCCAAGATTCCGCTAAGCATTGTAGGACTAAATTGATGCTAAATTGATGAGAGGTTTAAGGTCATGGGAATGGGTGTGTCACAACAGCGTGTTATTTGTCGCTCTGTGTTAACTATTAGTAATGCGATCATAGCAGGTTACTGTCAAGGATGCTGGTGTAGCAAAATCAGTTGGGCATGGTAAGCCACTGGAGCAGAAGCATTAACATGGTGAAATCAGACTTGGAATATTTACAGAGAGCTTTGAGGATGTGTTTGTCAAAGCTGTCCCACCTGTTTTCATGTTGCTGAAGCCAGACTGACCTCTGCTTGTGACTTGGGTGTCTATGACATCCAATGCAAATGTCCTTTTGGATGGATGGCATGCTAGAGGGTGACTATTTCTTTCCATTGGCTGCACTGCACTAGATGTGCACAAAAGACCAAACCGTAGCCAGCCCACAGCTGCTTATAGGGCGTGGGCTGTCATTTTGGTCAAATTCCTGGACTGTCATCCGCCATCTATCACCAGTGTCAGCCTTCAAAGGGAGAACAGGAAAATAAACTTTGACTTTTGCAAGCAAAGAGAGCAAAGCATCGGTCCAGTGATATGAAATTTATTAATTATGTAACTCTCTTGGAGGAGAGATCGAAGTTTGCGCTGCATTTGGAAACACTAAAGAATTTAACGGTTTAGCTTCTGACTTAAACACAGCATCTCCACGGTCTCATGTATGCACCGGGACTGCTTCTGTAGGTACTTCCGAAAACCGAAGGTTCCCAACAAATTCCCTACTGACGTCTCACTGGTTGTATTTGAAAATGCGTCCCTGATCATCTGCTGATTGCAAAATGAACATGTCTCTAAGCAAAGAAAGCAGTCTTCTCGCTTTACTTTATCCATATGTCGTTACTTCCAAAAAGGATCGAGGGTGCCTGACCAAATTGCATGGAAAAAGGAAAGAATCATAGAGGGCGAAGGGCTTTGTTGGGATTTTAAAGGTATTTGTTTGTACAAAAAAAAAATGATGGGGAAAATATTACAACTACCCCTAGCTGAATCTGAATTTGATCATTCTGAAAGTATTCCACCATCTGATAATTAAAAAAAGCAAAGCAAAGAAAACTTGGGCTGGAGAGATGGCTCGGTCAGTAAAAGTGCTTTACTTGCAGTTTGAGGATATAAATTTACTCCCAGAGCCCACATTACAAAGCCGAGCATGGTGGTGCTGGCTTGTAATTCCAGTTTTAGAGAGACAGAGACAGGCCTGTCCTTAGCATTTGCAAGCCAGTCTGTCTCACCTGTGCAGGGAACCAGGGAACCACAGGACAGTGAGGTATATTGTCTTGACTCAGTTACCATTTGGCCTTCATGTACACATGCATACATGTGCACATGTATATATGAACATGTGCATGCATACATACACATGAAAAAAGATAAATTTAATCTGAGTACTAATTTAATTTTAGACACCCATGAAGGCTATACTATATGTTTAAATTTAAGAGCTATTGGGTCTTAGTGACAGAATTATTAGTACTATTGTGTTTTTATTTAGTTAGTTTGAAAGTGTAGAAATTAGTAACAATTAATATTCCTTACAAGGCTGGTGTAGCATGTTCATGCTCCAGATACTGGCTATGGTCTCCTAGCTACAGTCCTTTCTAAAACATGTCTTATGATAGTCCTGAGTGCTATCCTTCGTTGCGGACGACTGCCTGTTACAGTGAACCATCTTCATCCTTACTGAGGTTACAGTATTCTTAGGTCCTGGATCATGAGACTCAGAGTTTGCATGTGTCCTGAAAAACTCCATTATGATAAAAAGCACATGATGTAGAATTCATATCCTCATCATTCTGAAACATCTGCTTGGGGTGTTAAACTTATCAGCCTGGTTTGGCAACAGATTTTCAAAACGTTTGTTTATATTATAAGCTGAATCTCTGAACACATTAAATAGACTCTCTCTTCATAATACTTGGAAATCCTTGATCCTCACCACTCCGGCCTATCCACTTACTCCTTACAAATCTAGCGTTCATGTTCATGTCTATTCATTTTGTCTATGACCCATTGGATTTTGCCAGGAATGTCTGTGTGACTCTGGGTTTGGGGAGATCCCTTGCAGCTTGGGCGGCAGGTAACACAACTATGGGGTCAGAAAGCCATGCAACTGGGGGAGTAAGTATGGATAAAGAGTGATGTTGAGACGTGCCCCAACACAAAAGATCTGCTCCTCAGACCAGCAGGAGTTAGGACTGCTTTCTCCTTGCTCTGGGCCTGCATGTCCTGGTGCAGGCAGCCTTCAAGACCCCCACCTCTGTCACATAGCCTGGTGGCCAAATTACAGGCTTACTTCCTCTCTCCTTATAAGGATATGTCCAGCAAACACTTGGGATTCCTCTTCATGTAAATGAAGCATCCTCAGCACCTCAGCCCCAGCTCCAGCCAATAATGTACACTTATCCTCAAAACCCTTACCCACTCCCCAAGGTTTATATAGCTCTTGTTACCTGCTGGACCTTGAAAGGCAGTCTATATTCTGGTTGAGCTAGATTTAAACTCTAGCCACCCAGTGGACTTAGTCCACAAGGGACAGAAGGCTGTTTGCCCATCCTCCCAGACACGAGGCTGACATCTGGAGGCCCTCAACGCCATAATTCTGTGGCCATCAGTCATGTAGGGCCACGCCCCCAGGCCCCTAGTATTCTGTCTAGACTCCACCCCCACAGTCACCTGGCTGCAGCTAGGTTTGCCCCGCCTCATAGTTACCTAGCAACAGCTAGGTAGCCCAGCCTTCTATAGAAGGAGCTGCTTGGCCCCTCCTCCCTTTCTTATGCTCCCTTACTTTCTTGCTCTCTTGTTCTGCCTCTTGTCCCCTTGCAACCTCCTTTCTCCCCATTCTCTCCCCTCTCTTTCCACATGTCCATTGCTGACTTCTACCTCTCTACCTCCCCTCTCTCACTCTACTATTCTACAATAAAGCTTAAAAGCCATGGGATGTTTCCTTCCATCTAAACCCACTGTGCTGGAATAATGGAACAGGCCCACGGTTACCCCCAAAAGAGAGAGATGTTTCACTGAAACCGTCTCAGAGAAGGCTGTTTCTCACTACACTCACCAACAACTAAGGCCCTGAGGAACCCACTTCATTTCTCCAAGTCTGGCCTGGTGTGCAACAGTGCCTAGGTACCCTAGGGCAGAAGTGAACTTAGGATGGCACACAACAAAAGATAGTAATTCCTCCTTCACAGACCCTCCTGATAGCCAATAGCTCACAGGTAAAGGGCAAGGCCTTGTGAGACCCTCCTTCTATGATTGACTATTGAAAAGGTAAATCTCATATAGGTCTAGCATAGGTTGTTGCAGTTGTTATGAGTTAATGATTTTTGTGGTTGCATGAGTCTAGAGAATGGTACACAAGTGACTTTTATGTAAGAGTGCTTAGAAATATACAAGTCGGAGAAAAGGATATTTTCCCATTTATATGGTCCAAACAAACCCGCACAAGAATTGAACATAAATCCCAGCACTATCAAACATGTTTAGGCATAGACTTTTGTTCTAAAGAGAAAGTGAGAGACAAGGGATGGAGACAAGGGGTCAAGACTCTAGGGACATTTTCACACACTCTCACATTTGGAATCTCGTCTCCCCCCCACATCCCACATTCTTCTAATATTTGTCTTTGGCTTCTAAGAAATAATAAAATACCTTTTTAAAGTATGTACACTTCCTTACTTTACACTCCTAGCTTTAGTAATGATGGCCAGGTGCTGGGAATGCTACCGGAGGAGAAGAGCAATCATCCCTCTTACCTAGATGTAAATTCGGAACCTGGTGTACTCAGTACTCAATGGCCTGGAAAGACATATCCACTTGTGCAACCCTTCACCTCTGAACTATTGGCTATCAGTAGAGTCTGTGAGTGAGGAATTACTGTCTTTTTTTTGTGCCATGGGAGTAGCCAACCACTCTCTACTTGTTTTTAAGCCTCACCTTACAAGAAGAATCCCAAACCTGATGCCCTTATGAGGACAAGAATCTGTGACTATACCAGGCCCAAGGAGGATAACCTACTACTTTCATTCTGCTAAATATACATAGTAATAAACTGACTTCTAATATCATCATCATCTTCTTCTTCTTCTTCTTCTTCTTCTTCTTCTTCTTCTTCTTCTTCTTCTTCTCCTCCTCCTCCTCCTCCTCCTCCTCCTCCTCCTCCTTGTCCTCCTCATCCTCCTTCTCCTCCTCCTTCTTATTATAACAATAATAGAATAGATTAATGCATCATTCAACTCTAATTAGACAAGCTTCTATTTGTAATAGATGATGGTCAACACTGACCCCTTAACTGGTTAAGATGCAGTGAATAAGAGACTGTGGAATGTTCAGCCTCAAGTAGGATGTTTATGTTATACTACATCCTCCTAAAGCTAGGGATCATGGTGGCAGAAGTGGGTAATTGATTGTAGTGTTTTAAAAAATAAACAGTGCATCTGTGCATATGAACTCAGTCAGACACAAGACCAGACCAAATCTCAACGCAGAGAGAAAGTTGGATATAAAGTCTCATCCCAACCCAAGGAGCTATTGGCAATTGAAAACTACTGTAAAGGGGTTTCTTTAAGAGTATAACCTCTGGGATCAGGCTACAGTGGAAGACCACACATTCGATAATATATGGGTAGCTCAAATTGTGTTTGATAGGTAAGAAAAGAAAAGCAGTTGCCAAGAATATTGGGTAGGTAGGAATGGAGGTTGGATCTGGGAGAAGCTGGGGAAGGAGGTTCATGTCTACACTGCATGAAATTCTCAAGGAACTAAAACAAAAGTAAAAGCATACATACATGTTAGAAATATTGGAGAAACAAAAATACTCAGATCACTAAAACTTGTGGAAAAGCCCATGAATCTGATTGGTAGAAGGGTCAATACACATAGACATACAAACATGTGAATGTATAGATAGCTACACATAACACACAGCAGATACACAGACACACCAACTTGTTCATACAAATACACGCACACATACACACACATACCATATAGATATATACTCAGGCACACAGACACATATACACATACATCCAGATGCACAGGCTCAGACATGTACTTGTTTGTAGACACATTTATAGGTGTCTACAGACATGTGCACACATAAACATAAATACATAGACACATGTGTATGTCCACTTCCCCACTCCAGTGCATTTCCAGTGCAAATATCTATTTATCATATTCACCTGTACTTAAATTTTCCGCAGGTGAGTTCCAGGGCCATGCGTACAAAGTTTCTTGCTAAAGCGATGGCTCTAAGACTCAGAGTTGGAATAATTTTTAACTCAGATTACACCCCACCCCCATCCCTGTTCCTCCTGTGTACAAAGACCTCAACTGAGAGATTGGATCTGAAATTTGTTATAAGAGAAAATCAGAAGGCTTTTCTTTTCGCTTTCTTCACCTCCCCCTCCCCATTCTAATGAAATTTTCAGACAAGGGAAGGAAAGTAAATTATTTATAGGAGTGGGAGGCATGTGAGTGCTAATTGTGCTTAGCCCGTTCTTAAGTGTGTAGCCTGTTTGCTATTAAATTTTACAGTCTTTCAACAATATATACGTTTCTGTTTAAATGGGGGGAACTTCATAAATCTGACAAGGAAAAGCCAGAGTAAGTTATTCCAGGGGTTTAAATCTTCCAGTCAAAGTCAGGTTTAAAATTTGAAAACAAGATTCTCAGGATGGACTTACCTCGCATCGCTGATGTGTTACCTCCTTCCCAGTAGCTTGTTGCTTTCTGTACTTGTAAGGGTTGATATAACTACTCATAGATGATTCTAAGTTTTGATGTCAGTGAGTTAGGAAGGTCTTGTATACACTCATGCACCGGTACTATGGGGGGGCAGGGGCTACTGAATCATGTGTCTGAAAAAGCCACTGGGCCTTAACCTTAAAAAAAATAAGCATTTTGACAATATATTAGGAAAGGTGGTTCAAAATATTCTGCTCCCATAAAGAGATATTAAGCAGAACATTGTTAGGAGAAATAAATTCATCCTAGGCTTCTCCTGACTTTATTGCCTCCATGAAATATCCTTGGGATTAAAGGGGAGCCCGCTTGTTAGAAATTAAAATACTTGTTAAATAAAACTGGAAAACAAATCCACATCTTTTCCAGTACATTTTCCGTAGTGAGAATGATTTGCTGTTTGACATTTGTTTTATTCTCCTTTCAAGCTTCCAGGGAGTAGAAAACTGCTTAAATTGCTTTAAGAAAAGACCGGTTTTGTTAAAAGACAATAATGCCTTTAGTTCACAAGGGGGAAGAAATCAGGAGAGCCGGCATCGAGGAGGGCCATGTGGTGCCTCTGACACAGCGCACTTTGTCTCTTCTGGTTTCTTTGCACAGCTCTCTCCCCAGCCTCTGCTTCTGGTGAGGAGCCGATACATTCTCCACCTGAAGCTTTACATTTTTTCCCTGCTTTCCCCTCACTCATGTTAACTTCATTCTCTTCTTCCTCACAACATTGGTACCTTGTTTTATCTCAAATTTCTGCCTAACACGTGCTAACTTTGGTTTCTCCTGCTCGGCTGCCTTAGTCTTTTGGCATTTGCAGTCAGAATGTTGTAGAAGGAGAATATAAAGGGTTGCTCATCTTTTTGAGGTCAGTTCATGCCATGCTATAGGTTAGTGGTCAGGTTGTTTATCTATCTATCTATCTATCTATCTATCTATCTATCTATCTATCTATCTATCTCTAGTTATCTATCTGTCATTATGTAGAAGAGTCCTTAAGTAGGTCTACAGCAGAGGGTGTGGCCCAGATTAAAGGTGTAGTAGATTAAAGGCTACTGTGCCTTTAATCCAAGATGACTCAGACATCTCCTTGTCTTAATCTTCTGGAATTCATAGCCACTATGCTTCAATATTTTCATGCCAACATACAGGTCAGAAACCTCCAGGTTAGGATCATATGTTAGCCTTCCAATTCTGGATTGTAGTTCTTTCCAGATAGAGTAAAATTGACAACCAGGAACATCATTCTCTCTCTCTCTCTCTCTCTCTCTCTCTCTCTCTCTCTCTCTCTCTCTCTCTCTCTCTCTCATTATCTATCTATCTATCTATCTATCTATCTATCTAATCTATCTATCTATCTATCTATCTATCTATCTATCTATCTATCTATCTATCTATCTATCTATCTATCTATCTATCGGCAGTTAACATCCACTTTCAGTCAACCCAAGCCTCGAGATCCTGTTGCCTTCCTCTGCAGTTAGAGCTGTAGCCTATTGTCTGTTCTGAAGTTTAATTCACTATTATTATTGAGACAGGGTCTCATGTAGCCTGCTGGCCTTAAAAGTCCTATGAAGTTGAGAATGACTTCAATCTTCTAATCTTCCTCCCTCCATCTCTGTAGTGTGCTGATTAGAGGCTTGTGCTACTATACCTGACTTCTGCTATGTTGGAGATCAAACCCAGGGCTTCACGCATGCTAGTCAAGTAGTGCACTGCTTGACCTATAAACCTTGACCCATCAAGCCCCAAATTAGATGTACTGGAAAGCTGCTAACATAAGCATTTAAATATGGGAGTGACATAATGCACTTTGAATTTTTAAAAGTCTTACTAAAGAAACATTGATGGAGTTTACTTGCTTTCTAGGGACTCTTCCAAGTGATAAGATGAGTGGCCTTAGAGAAGGAGCAGAGAGTGGTTTGAAACATGGGCCACTACACCTATCACTAGTATCAAAAGCATGGTAAATAAATCTGATAGTCTATTTTATTTGTTGTTTATGAAACCTTCCACCATGAGCCTGTCCATGGCCTTGTTAAAATGACAGGTATATGTGGTGAACACTATAGAATCCAATTCCTCAGGTACACCTGATTCAGCCAGTCAAGTGCCAGACCCAAGAAGAGTCCCCAAGAACCAGGAATCCATTGCATATTTCCATAAACATTAATCCAAACTGGGAGGACCCTGAGGACCACACAGTCAGGAGGTTACTTACTATTTACATTGGACACTGAAGGATCTGCAGACAGGGAACAGACAGAGAGAAACAGCTTATGAGTCAAAAATTATACTCACTAAAGAGATATTGAAAAGTATGTATTCCTGGGCCTTTCTTCCTCTTATCTCTGCAACTCTGGACTCATTTTAGTTGCTTCTCAGTGAGTTTCTCTATCATATTTTTTTTCAGGTATCAATCACGTTGGTCATTTGAGTTATGTCTTCAAAGATCTATAATTTTTATTATTTTATTTTATTTAGTTTAATTTATAGGTAAAGGAGCAGGAGAAAGGTACTACAGGCACGGGAGAGGTAGTTTATTCAAAGGACAAAAATCTAAGCATTTTGAAAATGTGCTGCTTTGGAAAGTGTTCTCAGTGAACACTATGTGTCTTTGTTAACATGAGGAGAAACTGTTGTGCTCATGAGAGGACAGTGAAGAGAATCAGGAAGGCTCTTTGCAATCAAATGCCTATTTACAGATCACATTGAAACCTTATTTACCTTCTGTGGACCCCTTTAATTATAAAATAATTGCCATGGGCAATTGGCAATTGAACACTAAACATATCATCTGGCATTTAGCAGGCGTTTAGTAAATATCCTAGGGTCTTGTCTTTTCTCCTTTTCTTTTCTCTTTTTCTTTTCTTTTCTTTTTTCCTTTTTCCTTTTTCTTTTTTCTTTTTTCTTTTTTCTCTTCTCTTCTCTTCTCCTCTCCTCTCCTCTCCTCTCCTCTCCTCTCCTCTCCTCTCCTCTCCTCTCCTCTCCTCTCCTCTCCTCTCCTCTCCTCTCTTCTCTTCTCTTCTCTTCTCTTTTCCTTCCTTTTCTTTCCCATCCCTCCACACCATTGTAAATGTGGGCTTATTTACCAATAGTGATCCAACTTGTGTGCTTACAAGGTAAGCACTGAAATATGCAAGGGTATTTGAAACGTTTGAAAAGTTCAAGTTCAATTCCACCATGAATAATAAACCAGCTTCCAGTTGGCCCATTGCCATTCCTTCTCCCAAAGCCAACTGGCATCCAACTCAGCCCATTCCTCTTGGAATTTACAGATGTGTGCTGGACAGTGTGGGAAAGGGTGTTTTACAGCAGCAATTACTTTATTTGGGTGGTGGGGTGGGGTAAACAGTAGAAATTTAAGGATAATTGCAGCAAGAAATTTGTTTCCTATTGCAGTGTGAATAACCCGAGGGCAGCCAATTGGCTGGTTGCCCTACAAGTCCCTAAAAGGATGATTGGCAACTGTTTTGCATTTGTGCCCAGTAGAGGTTTGCAGATGTACAGTGGGGAGGGCAGGGAAGATGGTGGGTGTGAGGGCTTTTTTGTTACAGATGCTTGCAAAGTCAAGGATAGTGTTCTACAGGGATTAGAGCAGAACAGGGCAACTTCTGGTGAGTTTCTCTTTAAGATGGGAGTTGCAGTTGAGTATTACTTGGCATCTCCTGACTCTGCTATAAGGCCAACACACACGCAGGCAGCCCAGTCACTTAATCCTTCTGATTTTGCTGCTTGCTGCCTGTGACTGTATGAAGCTTGTTGGAGCCTGAACCAACATGCGATTATGAGGTTGCAAGCAGCCAGGAGCTGGTTGTCCATGGCCTTGGGTGAACTGACTGTACCACCCTGTGTACTTGGAGTCTCAGCCAAGGTTGGCTGCACCCCTAAATTTCTCTGTCAGGTGTGGCATCACAGAGAGGATTATTGTTGTTGTTCTTTTTACATTTTATGAGAATAGAAGTTTCCAGAATTTTTTTAAGACAAGTTCTCATGTAGCATAGGCTCGTTTTGAACTTGCTATGTAGCTGAGAATGATCTTGACCTTCTCATCTTCCTGCCTCCATGTCCCCAGAGCTACTATTATAGGTGTGTGCCACCAAATCTTGGTTTGTATAGTGTTGGGGATTGACCCAGATTTGTGTATGTTAGGTAAACAGTCTATCCACTGAACTACATTTTCAGCTTCTCTCGAGTGGTATTTTGGTATGGTTTCCATAAATATATTTTTCTTTCCTCTTTATAGGTATCAATATCAAAATAGGCAGCAATGACACATTTATGTAGACTTTTATTTGATAATTATGTAGTAATTATTTTGGGTATGGATTTTTAAAAAAAGTTATTTTTTCCTCTATGAGTGAACAAAGTTACTAAGAAAAAACAAAACTCAAATTGAAGTTGGAGATATATCTATTCATTTATATATTTGTCCGTATGTCTATTCATATTTATTGCATGTATGTACATTTTCCAAGTACCTGCAGTGCCCAATGAAGGCAGATGAGGGCATTGGCTCCTCTGGAGCCAAAGTTCAGCACAGTTGACAGCTGCAGATCTCCAGGTAGATGCTGGGAACTGAACTTTGACCCTCAGCAAGAGCAGCAAGCACTACAGAGCCGTGTTTCTATTCTGAATGGTAGAGATCTAGATTCCTGTCTCTCCATATCATTTGATCATTCAAGGTGAAAGAGAAAAGTACAAAATTTCAATCTACTAGTTGGTAATAATTTCCTCAAATAAACTTTGACAACTTTTATTGCAATGACTTTTGTGTTTTACATAGATAGGAATTTCAATCAGGAAAGAGTCAATATACTATTATGTTTTCATGATGAAATGACTGTTCTTGACCTGGCCAATGAGATCATACATGTTTTGGTCCCTGTTTCATTTCTTAGGTATCTCCAAACCCCTGTTCTATGGTGTCCAGTTTTGTTCCTCTTCCCTCCAATCCTCAAAAGGACTGCATTTCTTCCTGCTACCAGACCATTACATACCTTTTTGCCGTTCCTAGGAAGTGCCCAATTGCTTCTTCCTCTTTGTATATTATCCAACTCTCACTGTTTTCTCCAAATTTCCAGACTGGTAGACTACCCAATTATGTCTTCAAATTGTACCTATCAAACACTTTGTCACAGTTTATCATTCTGTGTGAATCTGTTATGAGTTGACTGATGACTACTGTCTCTATTAAGAATTACTCTGTTTCGGTCACTTATGACTATGGGGATAGAGAGGATAACTTAAAAGAAAATAGTGACTTCTATAGGGAGGACACACTGTCAGTTCAAGTAGATGTCATTAATATTCAATGCTAACAAGGACAAGAACAAGATGGAGGAAAATATTTAGAAGGGACATTGATGGAAGATCAGTATTCAGTTTGTCAAGAGATCCTTAAAGGACAAACAAGTGAATTTCAAATAAACCTGGCTTTGAACTTCACTGTGAAGTCAAACATGAGACAGCCTTATAAGGGTAGGGTCATGGGTGTGATCACCAAACACACTTTGTCCTAAGTGTATGTAGAACGGCAGTGGTATGTCTCTTTCTAGAGGAGGCAAGATTCTGCCAGCTGCAAAATCAATGCCAGTGTCTGCAGCTGTGCCTGGCTGAGGATCAAGGCTCCTCTGGGGAGCTCTGGGTAATCAGAAGGGATGGCTAAAGACATGTAAAGGGCATAAAAAGATAGACACTGAGCTACAAAATCAATGCCGGAGAACAAAAGTGTAATAACACAAAAGCTTCAGGGAATAAAGGAGGGGGCTGGCAAATGGAGACAACAGAGCTCACAAATAGCCGGCGAAGCAAGGCAGGAGGGTGTGGTAGAGAAGGGTCAGAACAGAGAAATTGCCTTGCTATTTATTTAGCGCGAGGACGTGGATGACCTTAAAGGGAACAGTGTTAGATACTGAGAAGGAGGTTCTGAGAAAGTGTAAAAGTCAGAACAGCATACTGGAGTTGAAAGATCTTTAAATCTTTCAACGGGTGAAGAACATTGCCAAGGGCAAAAACCCTTGTCTGCCATCAAACTATTGGACAAATTGTTCCTTCTTTCCTTTCTTTCTTTCTTTCTTTCTTTCTTTCTTTCTTTCTTTTTTTTTTTTTTTTAAAGATTGTTGTTTTCAGAAAGCCCAGGGCAATCAAATCTCAGCCAGAAGCATTGCGGGTCAGGACTGAGATAGATATCTTGAGAGAGGAGGGTGAAGATGTACACTAACTCTCTTGGCAGTGTGATTAGGCAGGATTCCATCCTTAGGGATAGTCCTTCTTGGACTGACCTGTTATTATTGTTAGTCTCTCTTTTTTTTTCCAGAGCACCAAATCGACCACAAAGTCCTAAAACCAGTAGTTGAAAAAAGGATTTAATTGATGCTTTGCTTCTCTTTGTCTGAATTCAATGGTGAAGAAATCTTGGTTTTAGGCTCTAATCAAGTGGGCTCTGTTGTTGGTACCAGGTCAGTATTCGAAGATCTGTGAGGGATGAATTCACTACCTGGACATTTGACGAGAGCCTGATGGAGAGCATAGGCAACCCTGCCAGTCAAGTTTATGAGTAGAACGTGGGCCATTGACGCAGTTAACAGTGTGAGTTATTATAGCTGGGACAAGTAACAACCAAGGATTGCAGCCTGGGGGACTGTATGAAAAAGCTACCGAGAGTTCATCAGGAGGCAGCAGCACAGAGAATGTGTTGCTCAGAGGTAGAAGCTCATTAGTGCCTTTGTTCTGGATGTAACCCAGGTTTCCATGGATAAGTCTATCCTAGGTACGAGGCTACCATCTCCCTCTGTGATGATCTCATCATCTTCCACTCAGGAGAACTGATTGTGCTTGTTCTCTGGGAGAGTTAATGTATCTCGGGGTTCTAAGTGGTCTGCCAGATAACTAAGGCTCATCTTGTGAGGGTATCAAGGTTACTGCTTATTGTAATCTTCCTTCTTTGGGGGGAGGGTGGAAATGAAACATTTGGAAATGTCATGATTGATAAGCAGAGATCTACACTGTGGGTCTTCCTACCAACTGTTAGACATTTTAGAGTATCAGCTAGGGAGTTCATTGAACATCATGGAGTAGAGGAGGCTCTGGCTTTCACCTTTGTGACTGTATGCCTTCTGTGCCATATTCTTGTACCCATAACACAACGGGTGGGCACCATACTCTTCTGCTCTGTTGATATGATCCAAAGCTCATTCTTGAGGTTAACACTAAATTGGATCCAGAATAAGAATTAAATGTTGAAGCTACCCATGACTTATAATTTCAGATTACAGGAATCAAGGCATTGACCCGTATCTTCTTGGCAGGACAAATAGGCAGCCATTCTCAAGTTATTTCTTTCTGCTCTGTAAATGTTGTTTTTCCATTGAAGAAATATTTGTAGGTTGGTCCAGTCTGCACGCAGACTGCTGAGAAGGATGTCTGTTAGAAGCTGTGTGAACAGAATTTAAGGCTCCCATGGGAGGAGCTGCTGCAAAGAAAGAAGTGCCCTGCTTCTGAGCTGGGTAACTAGAGGGGGATCTCTAGGGTGCTGCCTATGTTCTCTATGTACCTGTTAGATTGTGATTAGAAAGCACAGGTCAACACTATTTCTCTTCTAATTAGACAATAATTTCTTAAAATTGGCAGTAAAGTGATGCTTTAAACATCATTGTAGATTTCTTAGGCATTTAGTGTAAGCTATAGGAAAGGCAGGATTTTGTGTAGTAAGGAAGACTAGAGCTTGTAGCCATGCCCATGACTCTATGTTTATCTAGTACTTACTGTGTGTCTCCTACTGCATTAAGAATGCCCTCACTAAATGCCATCAATTAAGATAAAATTAGAGGCTTTACAAATATCATAAAGCTAGGCTGTAGAGAACAAGAGTCAAAGTTTGGAACTATGTTGTTTGTTGTTGTTTTTCTCCTCCTCCTCCTCCTCCTCCTCCTCCTCCTCCTCCTCCTCCTCCTTCTCCTCCTCCTCCTCTTCCTTCTCCTCCTTCTCTTCCTCCTTCTCCTCCTCCTCTTCCTCCTTCTCCTCCTCCTCTTCCTCCTTCTCCTCCTCCTCTTCCTCCTTCTCCTCCTCTTCTTCCTCCTTCTCCTCCTTCTCCTCCTCCTCTTCCTCCTTCTCCTCCTCTTCTTCCTCCTTCTCCTCCTCCTCTTCCTCCTTCTCCTCCTCCTCTTCCTCCTTCTCCTCCTCCTCTTCCTCCTCCTCCTCCTCTTTCTATTCCTCCTCATCTTCCTCCTCTTCCTCATCTTCCTCCTCCTTCTTTCCAGTGTAGATCACATCAGGGACAGAGGATTGTTTGATGTAGGAGACAGAATGCTCTTTTAGGTGGTGTTGACATAAAGTCTGGATGTTGGCAAAGTGAACTTACACAACTTCAAAGGTGAGATGATTCTTATCTTTTCAATTTTGTAAGCAAGGAAATAGGTCCTGAGACAGTGGGTTGTATATGATCCTGCAAGTGTTACCCTGAATCTAGAAATTGGGAAAAGATGACATTGGCCTGGTCAAAGTCTCCTTTAGCAATTTCATGTCCCTAGGTATCTCTTATCTGAAAAACCCCAATTTCCACAAAGCATTTTAGGAGTTATCAAGCCACACAAAGTCTCATGGGAAAAAGTAAGTCAAGACCTATCTTCTTGAAAACCAGATAAGACTGTGGAAATAGAGGTCAGCTAAATTCCTATCAATATCTAATGAGGTATAAGCCTATGTAGTTCTACAGAGATGTGTACACAGGAAGAAATAAACTAGAGTTGAGCTCAGAATTCTACAGACAGGAAGTTTTCTTTAAAGTAGAAGGTTTCTTGATTGCGATGGGTGCTATTGTCAAGTTGACAGAATCTAGAATACCCTGGGAGCCTGAGAGACCTCGGAGATGGGGCCTCTGGTCATGCCATCTGATGGTTGTCTTGATTGCATTAGTTTAAGTGGAGAGCCCTGCCCACCATGAGTGTCATCATTCATTGACTGGGGCATGGACATTGTAGATGTAGAAAGCTAGCTAAGCAGTATATATACCTTCATTGATCTCTTCTTCTGACTGGGGGCATCATGTGATCAACTACTTTATGTTCCTGCTGCCTTGACTTTCTTGCCATACATAACTATGAGTTAAGATCAACTACCTTTTTCCATACATTGCTTTTGCCAATATATTATACCAACAGGAGAAGAAAGCAAGACATGGATATAAAGATCTTCATCTGCTTTCTTCATTGTTGGATATGACCAAGTCATGAGGAGATATTTCCCTAGGAATATGAAGCCTCTCCTTTTATGAGCATACATATAAGATCTGTCAAAAATGAGCTACCTCAAATAAGCAAATTAAACCAAATTAAAATTCTGATTTATTTGTCCTTGTCTTATCTAAAGTGATTGACAAATACATGTGGGTAGTGGCTTTCATTTTAAACAAAGTAAGTGTAACTTATTTTACTAGCCTAGAAAATTCTATTGGGCAGTCTAAAGTCTATGCAGTGTGTGCAGATATGGCAAGAGATGTCACTACACTCACAGGAAGTGTAGTACCAGCATTATTAGGTGAACAATTCCAGCTCTGCCAGCTACTGAGTGTGGCTAACTGTCCCAATTCTCCAAGTCCAGAGAACAGTATGGTAGTAATCAGAGACAGATTAAACTGGTATATTATCTTTGGAAGAACATATAAATTGATCCAATGACCTCAAATCTATCTTCAGGGTACTGACTGGGACTTTAGGTTCGAATATAGGAAGAAATGGAATAGAAGTTGGGATAAGAGGTGTGCACAGTTAAGCAGGCCTGAACATGGTGTGATCTGTTTGATCAGTGCTGAAGTTGTAGTTCTATAAGTGATCTTGAGAGTGTCCTTATTACTTGAAGTGATATGCTGGTTCTCTTGAAGGAACTACTGTGTCAACGTCTCATGTTTCTTTTCCTGGGGAGAATTGAACAAATGTCTCTTCATCTCAGGATTCCAAAGAACTGGTTCCATACAAGTCTTTGGTGAAACAAAGATTTTATTTGGCTTTATTTGTATGAGTTTGGAGGATCCCCCAATAGTTGCTTCATTAAAAATTTCTACCCCCAAAATGGGTCATGGTCTTAAAACTAAATTGATTGGGCCTTCCTTCAGATAACCATATATCCCTTATATATTCTAGCAAAATTGGTGAGGATTAAATACATCTAGTGGCAAGGGGTTGTCAGGAGGGAGTGGCTGGAAACTCAGGTGAGGGTCTAAGTCTGTGGGGGAATGTCACCTGGCCCTATCTTGTTAAGGGTCACCAGTTAGCTTTGCTCTGATTAAGATGTTAATGACTGTGCTATGTGAAGAAAGCCTTTCACAGTACCCATCCATTCTTTTTCCATATTTCTGACACTTGGGGGAGATGATATAGATTTCTTCTTGTTGTGGCTGAACATTGGGCCTCAATGCCACAGTAATAATCTCGTATTTTCAACACTTTAACCAATGATGACTCTCCACTATAACCACTGCCAACTGCAAAATGGAAGCTTCCCTGACCATGGTCAATGATAGCAATTATCTATGGCACAAACATAAATACGTTGAAAAAAATCTAACAGGCAAATCATCTCTATTTAACAACAGCTTGCCCATCAGGGTCTATTGCTTCATTAGCCACACATTTTTTTTTTGTTATTGCAAAGCACTAAAAAGGGGTATTTCCATTGTGGAGTGGATATTGAACCAAATAGAAACAAGCAGTGTATTGGACATATGTCACACCATTCTTGTACCATCAAGCACATCTTGTGGCAATTGGTGACAATTCTCCTTCAGTAAAGAATTGCATAAGACCTTCCATCAATATGAGTGACAGCTTTTCTGATTTGATTTTTCATGCCCAGAAACCAATGTGTGCAATATCTTCAGTAATAAAGCCTTACCACCTAGCCTCATGGTATAGTCAATTGCAGTGGCAAGAGTTAGAGTTATCTGGGAAGCCACAGGGCCCTCCATGGCCAGATACTCTTAGATAGTTACCCCTAGCACTGAGATTTTTATTTAATCTGCTATGATTTATAGGACTGTGTTTTCCACTGTAGAAGGTACATGAGGTCTAATTATTTACTCTTTGTTTTATCTATTCATTTTCAACTAAGCTATCCTTTCAACTAACTCAACTCCTACAAGGTGGGCAGACATACCATTGAACCTGGGTATCCTCAGCCCAATTCTGCATACCAGCATTTGTGAAATGGCTATCCTTGTCGCTATCTATCCTTCAGAGCACTCATATATAACACTAAGTTGGATGAGGCGTTAATTGTTGCTTGCCAAAGACCTATGGCAGTTCACATGGGCGTGGGCCTAGTTTCATCCTTCATTTCCAGGCATAGATCCTGTGTAATCTACCTGCCGATCTTGTCAAGAACAGGTAGATTTATGTATTTTCTCTGCCATAGCAACTCTCCTCTGTGGCTATAATTGAGAACAGCCCTTACACAATTGGACAGCATATAAAATGCCAGAACCCTTCACTGGAATGCCAGGAACCTTAGCTATTTTCCAGTCTATGTTGCCTCCCCTTTAGCCAGACATTACTTGAGCCCAGTGAGAAGTTTCCAAAAGTGCTTGTGAGCAGATGGCCCACATTTTAGTAAGGAACTACTTCTCGGTATCTGTGAGGACTCAGTGGTCTCTGGGCTGCCACATGGAAAACTACCCATGGCTCCAATTCCTGCTGGACTTGGTTATAGATTTTTCTTCCACATCTACTGTCTCCACAGTGGCCAACTCAGCACTTATAAGACCACTTTTCCCATTGGGCCACCCATAAAGCCAAGCCTCTGACTGCAGCCTCATGCTTAGTACAGACTGTCACAGGCCAAGTCTCATGACGTGCTGCTCCCTAAATTGCTGCTAGCTCACTTCCCACTCTTCTCTTTTTCCCAATCCACATGGTATTGGTGTTCATTTTGATTGATGCAGCTACCCATCCTTGTCTGGAATCCTTGCTTATGCCATCTGTGTCCCAAGCATCTACAAGAATGGTTATCACTTCTTCAAGTATCTTGTCTGGTTTGGTTGCTAACTAAATTCCTGGAGGAAGCCCACTAGCTTGAAAAGACATTGGGTCCCAGCATAATCTGCGTGGAATTGGCGACAGGGCTTGAAGGCCTGCCTGCTTTGTTGTTGCAATGATTCATGGGACTTTTGCAAAGTTCATTTCGATGTCACCATCGGAAAAGTGTGGGTCAGAAGTCCTTCAGCACAGCTCCTCATTGAGTAAGTGGTTTTCACTGTCACTTGGGTTGAACTGGTGGTGAATTCCACCTCTTGTAATATCTATGTGCAACCAACAATTGGCCTTTTAGAGGTGAACATGAAACCTCTGCCTCTTTCTATTATTGGAATCAACATGCTAATTAACCCCTTTGCTCAGATTGTTACCAGGTTACCATGTTTAACCCTTTAGTGTCTAGTAAATTCCAACATAAACCAGCACTGGAACATTAGAATGCACAGCTACTTTCCATTCTGTTAGGATCATCTCTTGCTCCAAAGGGTCTAGCACGCCCATGTCCCAATTCCATATGAAGTACTTTCCATCAAGAGATACAAAGGCAGGCAATTTGAACAAGGTGAGAAATAAAAATTCCAGTGCTGTGGGAAGACACCTGTAACCGTGGTAAATATGCAGGCACAGGTAACTGTAGGAGTTGCTCAATAATCTTGTTAGATATCATAAGCATCTTACCTGACATACTACTCCCAAGAATTTTACTGTTCTGCCCGGCCCTCATACCATGGATGAGACGGACTGTCCATTCTTGTTCTCTTAGGTGTGCTTGTACATATTTCAGATGCCTTCATAAATCTGTAAAGCGTTCACATCATTGTTCTTTCTGGGTATGTATGTCTTTTCACCAATAGTATTATAAAGTAACTGCTGACACTTCCTTACAATTTCTATCCACATTTTTTTGAGTGACTGCAGTATATTCTTTTGTGAGTCAGCCACTTTTAATGTATTCTCATATTCTATTGGCAGGCCATTTTCACCAAAGAGTGTGTCATTTCATATCATTATGGAGAAGGATAGCCATATAGTAATTGCCTCTGAGAACACACCATCCGTAGAATGCGTGGCTTCAGTGGCAAAATTTAACACCCATACCAGGAACAAGAAAACTATTCTTTTCCAACTTAGCTTTGATTCTCTCATGTCCCTGCTCAGAAGCCACTACATTTCCTGGAAAGAAGTTAAAAAAAAGTCTTTTCAATACAGACAGGGCACCAATCACAGGCTGAAGAGATTATTCAACTCAAGTCTAGTTTGGTCAAACAATGGGCTTATTTGGCTTCATTTAAGAACATGGCAGAGGAATTCCTTACAGGAGTATTAGTAACCTTTTACAGCTGCATAGCTGAGAAGTCTCATTCTAGTATGTGTGATGAGTTCTCCAATGATGAAAAGATTGAATCATCTCCTTCATGAATCCTCCACCCCCTATATATTTTAGCAACTACTGAGACCACATACAACTTGAATAGGATTATATATACCTTTGTGTGTGTGGTGGTCCATATAGAGAGAAGACTAGAGTCTTGGGTGAACAACTAGTTGGCCTCTCCACTCTGTTCTTAATAGGCCTTTTTTTTGTGAAGGAGATTGGGGGTAATCACAACTTCTCTGACTAAGAGAGCACCACTAGTCTGGGTTTGGATACGGGACTGCATAAAAGAGGGTAAGGTGGAATCAATATAGGCACACACACACACACACACATACACACACACACACACACATTCATCTTCCCTCTGCTTTTGATTGGGGATATGAAGTGGCTTCATGTTTTGGCCTTGACTTCTCTGCAATGATGGACAATATCCTGGAATTATAGGCGGAATAAACCCTTTCCCCCTTCAAGTTGCTTTCAACAGGGTATTTTATCACAGTGACAGCAATGAAGTGAGGACAATATACTTAATGTTTTTCAAGATATGCAGTTTCGAATTTTAGCTTATCAAAAAAAATCTCTAATCTAGAATTGATTCATACTCTGTAAATACAAGATATGATGAATTGGGCCTACTTCTCTTTTCAAGTAAATCTAAGAAATGTCCACAAAGAACCCAATGAAGAGTTTCTTGGCCTTATTACCATGAGTAATTTATCTAAAATATACTCCAATAATTCTTTCCTTGTTGACATCAGGAAGCACTACAGGATTTGAAAAATGTTGTTTTTCAATGGGAAGAGATGACCATTAGTTAATTTAAAGTAGAATGAACGTGATAAAGGAATCACTAGTCTGATTATGCCAGAGGATCAGAAGCAAAAGCACACCCAAGTGACAGTCTCATAAGTGGAAATAATGATGATTCTCCTGACCCTCTGGACTTCTCTTTTGTATTTTCCCATAGTTAATCCTGCCACCCTTTTTCTCTCCTCCTTTTCTTTCCCTCTCAGGTCCCTTCCTCCCTTGTAAGTAGGCTTGAAACATCCACACATTGGTCTTCCTTCTTCTTAAGCTTCATATGGTGGTTGAGTTGTATTGTGAGAATTCTGAGCTTTTGAGCTTATATCCACTTATCAATGAGTGATGTGTGTCCTTTGGGGTCTGTGTTAACCCACGCCATTCATTTGTGTGCAAAATTCACGAAGCCATAATTTTTAATAGACATGTAGGGGCATGCTAGAGGGGTGAGGCCGGAGTGGGTGGGTAAGTGAGTGGGGGAGCACTCTATTTAGAGGCAAAGGGGAGGGGAGGACTCAATGGGGAGCTTATGGAGGGGAGACCTGGAAGGAGGAACAACATTTGTAATGTAAATAAATAAAATAACCGATTAATAAAAACATGATATTAGAATTTACTTATCACCTGTTAGAACAGCTATTAGATTTTAGTCTTTGTAGCATATGTGTAGTCAAGAGCACTGTCTACACTCTAAAGCGTTTTATAACATTATTTTTAAAGTACAACTAGCTCTATGATAAATGAAGGAAGCTAGCTTATATGTACATGTTATATATAAGTATGTTAATTAGTTTAAAAAATTGTGTGTGTGTGTTTAGTCTGTATGTATCTTTGTGCATCATTTGCATGCCTATTGCTGTTGGAGGCCAGAAGAAAGTATTTCATCTCCTAGAATTGGAGTTATAGATTGTCTTAGGGTTTCTATTTCTGCACAAACATCATGACAAAGAAGCAAGTTGGGGAGGAAAGGATTTATTTAGCTTATACTTCCACATTACTGTTCATCACCAAAGGAAGTCAGGACTGGAATTCAATCAGGTCAGGAAGCAGGAGCTGAAGCAGAGGCCATGGAGGGATATTACTTACTGGCTTGCTTCCTCTGGCTTGCTCAGCTTGCTTTCTTATAGAACCTAAGACTACCAGCCCAGGAATGGCACCACCCACCCACCCTTGATCATTAATTGAGAAAATGCCTTACAGCTGGATCTCATGGAGGCATTTCTACGAGGGAGGCTCCTTTCTCTGTGATAACACCAGCTTGTGTCATGTTGACACACAAAACCAGGTAGTATGTAGATAGTTGTGACTTGCTGTGGGAGTGGGTGCTGGGAACTAACCCTGGGTCCTCTGGTTGAGCACCCAGCACTAACTGCTGAGACATCTTTATGGCCCTTTCCTACATATAGTTTTAATCAAGGCAGATTTCAGGTTCTGAATCGCAGCTGATAAACTTGTGGGTGACCTTTATATTGTAGTTAATTTCATGTCTTGTTTAGGAGAATCGTGAGGTTTAGCATCAGCAGCAACAATGAGCAAATGGTGTATCGAAGCCCTGACAAGTTAGATAAATCATCCCGGATCACACAGCCCGTAGAGAACTGAATCAGCTTCTAACTTAGATGGCTGACTCAAGAACCTTTCTTTATCTACTGTCTTTTCCGGGCTCCCAGTTTTCTATCGTTATACATTGTCAACAACTTTATTGATAGTGAAGAAAGTAAGAGAAATCTAAGGCTGGTGAGCAGCCGGCAATGATCTCATTTCTCCTATTGCTACTTGACTGAGCTAGAGAACTACCTATGTGGGTTCAAGTTGAAGGTTATTTGATGAGCAGAACTGATATTATCCTAACTGTTTTAGACACTCATTGAATCACATTTGGAAAGAGGGAAATAATGGAAAACACCCTGTCTTTTTTGGCCCAACATTATAACTTTTTCATATTAGATTTTTTTCACGTCTTTATTTTTATACAACATGGTCTCTGAAACCACTTTGAGTGTTATCAGAAGACAAATCACAATGTGTTAAGATGATTTATAATTTATCCAAATTATATACATATATATATAAT
The DNA here is from genome assembly GCA_964023405.1 of Apodemus agrarius. NCBI lineage: Eukaryota > Metazoa > Chordata > Mammalia > Rodentia > Muridae > Apodemus > Apodemus agrarius. Next base: position 97,579,191 of record OZ030015.1, read on the forward strand.
CATCCAAATAAATGCCCTTGGCTAACATCTATGGTGGTATCCACATGAATAACTCTGATAAGCTCAGTTTCTAATATAATTAAACAATTGCTATCTATAGTCCTACTGCCTCTTAAAAATCTCAATGCCTACTGGTGCTGCGGCTCCTTAAAGTAGCAAGAGCACCAGGTTTTGTACTTTTATCAATTCAGTAGGTGCGAATCACATCATTCTTAAAATGAAAATTTGGTCACAACAATGACAGGCTGGATCAAATTCCTCCTTCTAATTGTCCAGGTCTTAATCCCCCAAATCTAAGAAAATATTGTGCTATACCATTGATAAATTTTTGCAGATTTGATTAAAGTGAGAATTGAGGTGGAGATGAATTTGGGTAGGCCAAAGAACTTAGAGGAGGACGGCAAGAAGGCAAGAGTGATGGTGATAGAAGAATTGAAGCCCAGTGCTGAGGAGGGGCCATAGACACAGGAATAGAGAAGCATCCTTATGAAACAGAAGAGAGGGAGCAATGGGTTATTAAAGAGCTTGTAGTGGAGCAGCCTTCACCTTCTGACGATGAGTTCAGCGTGCTTGTGGTAACTTGTACGATATGCTTTGTACCTTAGTCTTCTATTCTCTTCCTTCTCTTTTGTCCCCTCGCTCATTCTTCACAATCTGAGGTTAATTTGATACTGGGTTTTAAAAACATCCTTCCAAATTAAGGGTGGTAACCATTCTTGAGCTGTGTGCTGCTAGTGTTTTCTATAATTGTTTCCCCTATAATTTTGTTTTCAACGTTTTGGTATTTTTTAATTTTTTTTTTTTGCTTATGAAAAACCAATGAAGGTCACTGACCATCATGTCAGAATGTATTGGACTTGAGTTTTAGTTATTTCTGACTTTAGACAGATTGTTTTATAGCTTCTCTTAACTTTATCTTAATAAAACTAGAAAACAATAATGTCATTCATAAAAGTAATTATCATGCTTCAATGGAATAATACTTGCAAAGGACTCTCACCTTGTCTTCTTTATTGTAATTTACCAACATGCGTTAGGTATTTTATACACATTCTCTATCTGTTCTTATGGTTCCCTTCTTAGTTAATGGACTTGAGGGAGGGAAGAGATTTAATTCATATATCTCTCAAAATTGTATGCAGTAAGAGCTTGACTTTCTTCTTATGGCCATCAAATGATTCTTCTTACCACTAATTACTACTATTTTTTATGTCTCAAACATTAGGGGTCCAGCACAGGTGACTCTCATCTTTTCTCAGATTGTTGGAGACTTTGATGACTTCATGTAAGAAGGAGGCATAGCTGCAGAGGGTTATCGCTGTACTCTTAAAGTTATGGATATGGAATAAAAAGACAAAGAAGGATTTTTCTTATTGTTTTCTGAATCATATCTGCAGAACATCATTTCCACTTCTGAGTAATGGCAGGCGATGAAACCACCAATCAGTTGCAGGGTTATGTAACAGCTGGCTCCAAAGTGGTACGTATGTAAAATGGAACTTGATTCCAAGGTTTTTTTTTTTTTTTCAAAATAGAACTTTCTAGAAGTCCAACATCTGTTAAAAGAACACAGAATTCTAGGCAATATGTGTTCTCATGCTTCCTCCCCTCCCCGCCCCCACCCCAGTGGGTTTGCCTTTGGAAGTGATGGGTGTGGATAGAAATGTTACTTCAAAATTCTCCAAGTACACCGGGTTTTCCTTTCTCTGATTTTGGGTACACATCAATTTGGCACTATTTAAAACCAGAACTTCAGTCCAAATTGTTTTATCCACTCTATTAGCAGATTTCTAAGGACATCAACACATGCAATGCCAATTGGTTCATGAGGTAGCTGGCCATTTTACTTAGAGACTGAGTGACCCAATTATTTGCTCTGAGTCTAGAGATTGTCCTTTCTCCTGTGTCTTCTTCCCTCAAGTACTAAACAACAGCCTGGGAACTAAACAACCTGCATCCCCAAGAGTGAGCTCCTTCATGCCTGTTGCCCCCTGACTTAAAAACGATAACAGTTATTGTATAAAGAATATGACTCTGGGCTGGTGGGATAGATAGATCAATTTGGTAAAATGTTTGCTTTGCAAGTAGGAGTTGGCCTCTTGCTTGTTCTGCAGAAACCAAGTAAAAGGAACTGGGTACGTTGTTCCATGACTAATCTCAGCACTCTTCACCTGCATATCTGCTCAGTTGGTAGTGTATACCTGGTGATCCATACAAACTAAGCTAGCATGCTGATCCATCTCTAAGCTTTCCTCTAGCCCAGAACTCGAGCTGCCTACACCATCCTTTCTTCTGGTTTCCTGATAAGACAAGCTTTCCTCTTTCAGGCCACCTCCATTTCTTGTGGAATCACTGCCTTCACAACTAGGCATACTTTGACAGTGGGCATTTAAAACCCTCCTTCTCTATGAGGACCAGGTCCAGAATGGATTCCTCACAAGTTAAACCTACTTCCAGAATTTTCTTTGAGCATCAGAAGCTGTCTTTGTGTGAGTGACATTATTTCATTTACCCCATCACTTGGATCGTATCATGCTTATTGATCTAATTATAAAAACTGACATCAGTATTATTTCTGTTTTCTGGTTCTTTTGGAGGCAGGGGTTGTCATATGCTGTGTCTCTGTTCATTGAGCTGCATGTTTTCTGGCGGATGTATGAGAAATGGATTTAACCCTCCAATACTGCCTTGGGGGTCATTATTTTACTGACAGGTATAATATGAGACAGAGTTCTCATTTCTTATTGTTAAACTAGAGTACTTGGCTATGGTCTTGCTAATCTTATAGGGATCATTATATGAACTGCACTAGTGAGTTCTACAACCCAGCTAATAGATTGACCTGCACAATTTATTTATCTAATGATAAGCAAACTGGTTCTGAAGATGCAGGCATTCTCTTCTGTAGTCTTCCAAACATTCTTATTTGAGTAACTGCAGAGGTTCTTACAAGTGTTTGGATGCTACGATTCCCCAAACTAGCAATCTACTTAGAGTCAAAGAAATTGTTGACTCTGGGTTCTGAGTTTGAGAAAACCTCTCAGCTCACAAGTGTGTGCGTGCGCACACACACACACACACACACTTTCCTAAGTCTCTCTCATACACATATGCACACTCACACACATACACACTCACAATACGCACACATACTCATCCATGTTTACATTCATGTGTGTGCACAGGCACAAAAATACACATATGTATATACATGTGCACACACAAACATAAACATACACACACACAAAGTTTGTCAAGGAATGTGTAAGATTTCTTGTCATTTGTCATCCAACATTCAGAGCTGGCATAATGTGACCAAAGATCCTAATTATCTATTTTCGGGACCAACATTGTCTCAATTTTTGAGAAAAACTATATTTCTTGCTGTGTGCCCACAAAGCAAAAGAGATTATATATAAATGTCATGTAGTTCTGCTGATTGCATTGTTCCTGACTGAGATGGATGCTGCTTCAGCATGCAAGGAAAATCATGATCATGGAAGGGTTTAATTTATAGGAGGAACAAATTAGCTTGTCAGATAATATGATACATTACTGTGTAGTATGGGTATAAAACGTTATTGCAAGCTTACATATCATTCTACCATAATACCAGGCCCTTATTTTCTTGTTTCTTTTTATGTTTTGACTCCAAAGGAGTTATGATTTATATTATGATTCCAAAGGAATTCATAAATCAGTGCAGAATGTGCAAGCTGAGAAATATTTTATATTAAACAGTCTAGCTTACTGATAAATTTGTATATATGGAAAGAAGATGTATGATATCTGACAGTGATTTGTCTCAAGAGCTGGGTGAAATCCAAACCACTGAAAGTGATCATAAGTAGATATTAATGTCTTGTTTGCTTTGTAGAAAGTGTCTTGCTTTGAAGGCCAGGATGGCCTCTACCTTCCTTGTGGCAATCCTCCTGCCTCAGTTTCTTGACTACTAGAATTACACATCTTTATCCCCAAACCCTATTCAACCATTTAATATTTAACCTGTAATTTTGAATTATGAGGCTAAAACTACATTTAAGAAATTCATTTGTTTGTATCTTACACTTAATTTTCTTTTAGTAGTGAGAAAATCCCTAAATTTGCTTAGTTTGAATGCGCTTCTGTTATATGCTTTAATTCTTCAGCCCTTGCTTTTTTCTATGTATTTGACCAATTTTGCCTAATAATATCCATAATATCACACAGTTCTTTAAAAACTTTTATTCTCTGAGAATGTCATATAATGTGCTTTGATTTCCTCTCCTGCTTCTCCCAGACCCACTCTCACTCCCCACCCATTCAACACTGCATTCTCCCTCTTTTAAGTCATCAGTTCTCACTTGTGCTCTTCATATATTCAAGGATGTGTGGTCTTCCACTGGAATGGAGTTGACATATTTGGGGCTACTCTCTTACAGAAGACTCACTCTCCTTTTCTCAGTGGATATCAGGGCAATAGATCCTCTACTAGGGGTGGGATATAAAGATCACACACCCTTTTGTTCTCTTGAGTTTGGCTTAAGTTTGCATGGATTCATGCTCACTGTTATAACTACTAGGAGTTCATCCTCACAGTTCAGAAAACACTGTCTTCTTGTAGAGTATCAGCTCTGAGGGTTACAGTCTTTTTTCTTCCTCTTCTGTAGTGATTCCTTAATCAAGGGAGGAGAGAGTGTGGTGTAGTTGTCCCGATAGTGGTCTGATAATGTATTCTTTCATTTTGAAAGCCTGCTAGTTGAAGTTATTTCATTTGTATTATTATTCCAGGGCCAACAAATATCAGGAGCTATCTTGGTTGATAAATTACTCTTGAGATTTTTATTTTGTAGCTCAAACTATTTCTCATAAATTAAAAGGAAATCTTGTTATTTTTCTTATGCTTAGCACGCATATTAACAAACCCATGGTAAATAATGTCCAATATACTTTCTGAAGAAAATCTTACTATGGTTTTTATTAGAAATGTGGGTCTCAGCAGTGTGTTCTATCCAGACATGATTGTGCCTATTGTCCCCAGTTTTTACTTGCAATACACAAAGATATTTCTCTGTTTGTGATAGAAAATAGTTCCAGACTCAAGTTTTATTTGGTTTGTACATGAGTGACTGTGTAAGCTGTCATAGCTGGCTTAGATATTTTGGATTACTTTCCCGCAGACTCTGCCACACTGGCAGAAAGGTAAGTTGGCCATTTATAAAATACAAAGCTACTGACTCCAAATTACTACCTACCTCGTAGACATGCTGTTATGGCTTAATGAAAAAAAATACTTAATGCTCCTTGGCAGTGAGGGGCTGGGGGAAACACTCTCTGTAAACGGAAAATCATTATCAAAATGTTTTTTTCATTAGGCCTTTGGATCCCCTTGTAAAAGTCCAGGCTACCTAATGGATGGGGATTTATAGATAGCCATTTATAAAAGCACGTCCAAGCACACTCAAATATTAAACAAACACAGATGCGCAAGTGAGATTAAGAAATTGCTCAACAATGGTACAGCCTGTACCTGGAATTGGATGGGATTGATAGAGTTTTCATAACCCTAATTATTCTCACTCTCAACCATACATTGGAGACTTAAACTGCCTGGTGGCCAGCAGTGAAGTGGTCCTTTTTATAAAGGTCCCAACGGTGCTCTAAAGGAAGAGAAAAATTAGGAACAGATTTCATGAAACAGGGCCTGCATTTTTCTTTAGGCTCCCGAGAGTTTTCATCCTTTGAAATACTGGAGATTAAGCATAGAATGTCATGCCAGCTAGGTAAGTCCTCTACTCCAGTCACACCATAGATGTAAATGTTTCCAGACTTTATGTAGATTGCAGGAGATACCATGCCACATTCCTAAAAGACCTGGAGCTAGTGTCTCATGAGACAAAAATAAAATCTGTTATTATTTCCTAACGATTTCAGGAATTTCTCTAGAAATAAGTTTCAAGAGCTACCTAGATTTTTCCCTAGATATGAGCATACTCCTGTGAGGATAACCCTTACAGCTTAGAGCAGAGGGCCTTGATTAAGGCTATTGCCTTCTTGGCTTTTATTACTTCCTTCTTCATCCATCCTACAGATGACACAAACAAGAGGAGGCTCTAATGATGACAAGGAAACATTTTGATTTGGATTATCCACACTGGTGGTCTCTTCTCCCAAACTCAATAAAATACTTCCCAGTCTTCTGCTTGACTCTCACACTAACCATCTTCTGTTACCATTTGGCAAAGGCTTTCTACCCTAATGTTCCTGTCTTGCACAATGGAAATGGTACCCATAAGGTCTCAATCAAAGTGTCATGTGAATTATTTTACATTTCATGAGGGAGATAAAAATAAACTGGATGGGATTGGAAAAACCATTTCATGTCGTCCACCTCGAACTGTCTCCATGTGCAGTCATTCCAGCATGGTTTGATCTACTCACTAACCTACCCTTACATCCTCTTCTTCACAATGACTCAGCCCCCTCCCCCCATTGCCCAATCCTTGTTACGACTTGGGAGGTTGTTGTGGTTGCTTTGTTTTTAATATCTTGCCCAATCTTTCCATTTTTAGTTCCAGACTATTGCTTTTAACCACTTTCAACTATCCCATTCTTCACAGAATGACATGGTACTATATACAATTGAACGCAACTATTTTTTTCCACTCTAATTTCAGATTGGCTGTATCATACTCACGCTCTCAACAAAAATTTCAAGTGGGATATTACACCGATTCCTTTTAATCTTTTTGAGGATTCATTGCTAAGGGCTCCATGACCTTTCTTGTATTGATTTTTTTTGTTTAAATAAACAGTCCTGTGATGTAGGTGACATTGAAACTTTGGTAGATGAGGAAGACAAGACAATTTAGTCAGCTCTCCGAGGTCCGAATAATAATTCATGCCCAACACTTCACTATGTTCTTTGTAGGAAAACAAATTTTATAAAGCTCATTACCTGAACTGTGTGTTAGTGACTTGAATTTAATCTTGACCAGTTCTAAGACCCACTTCTGCCTACCATATACTGTTATTATTCTTTGGTGCAATCTTATATATAATTTTTAAAATCCACAATCCAATCAATCAATCAATCAATCAATCAATCAATCAGTCAATCAATCATATTATTATTATTTTTGATTTCTATTATGTATTCTAAGCAGAATTCATTAAATTACTTATAATTTTTACCATTTATTTATTTATTTATTTATTTATTTACTGTTTTAACCTGTAGATTACTACCATTCCAACCCACTGTTAACTTACGGTATGCTTAAGTGATACAGAAGCCTGGACTATTCCATTCTCTGTGTCTACCTTCATCCTGTTGAGGAAATACACTCATTGGAAAGTGTCCATACCTATGCACTGTACCACCATCCTCTAGGTTCTGTGCAACCAAAATAACATTCAAAGTGCAATGTCAATGGAAACTTTAGGGATTTACTCAAATAAATGAATGTGATTTATTCTGAATTCTTAAAACATTTTGGCTTTTAAAACATTTCAACAATTGGATAGTATTTATCAATGTGGTTAAGAGTACAATTGCCCTTGGTTTTCATTGCTATTTCAAGCCTTTTAAAGAGTTTTATATAATTGTCATTTTTTTCTTAGCTTGGTAGTTCTTCATAAGTGTTGAATGTTTACTTATTTGGCCACAATGCTTCAGTTACACCTTCTTTTTTTTCCCCCACACTCTCCTCATCCTCATTCTCCTTCTCTGCTTCCTCCTCCTTTCCTTCCTCTTCTTAAACTTCTGTTCTTTCTCCTATTCCTCTTCCCTCCCATACTCTCCTTCTTTTCCTTCTCTTCCAGTTTCTCTTCTCTCCCGTTCTCTTCTTTTTCTTCCTGAAACTATGACTGTGAGTAACCTCCATCCAGAATCTCCCCTTTGAAACTATACCAGAATCCGCTGATATTTTGCTTCTCTGAATGGCTCATACCAGAACCAGATGATGCAGTTTTTGTTTTCCAAATGATGTTTCATATCAGTTCAATCCTGTAGAGTAGCTGAATGTAATGGAACAGTGACTATTTGTTGAAGAAATATGTGGTTGTGATTTTGAGTATTTTCTTCACCCATACAAGCCTGAGTTTTATCCAGTAGCTTTGTGTACCACACACTTATTTAAATTTAAGATAATGTTCATATTGTGTCCAAGACAATGAAAGCCTAATGCTGAAAGTACATCCAGGATTTTAAAATTAGGCTTCTGTCTTAACCTCTGGATTTAGTTTTTCTTAATTCATAGCATTTGTTTCTCAACCATATATGTCCTGTTCAGTCAACATATTCACAAGTCACTGGAAAATGGCCAGGAATGTAGAAATGCCAGAAATATCCATCTTTGTTGTCTTGACTTTCTTTTTATGAAATTATGTTAACACAGGTGCAGGTAGTGTTTTGTAGTGTCAGTCCTGTGCTCAGATTCATATTCTTTCAAATTATTGATCAGCATGGATGCTTAAAACTAAATTAATGGATCTGCAAGTTATTAGCCTCTCAAAGTGGGGGAACTTCACTACATGGACTTTTATATTATTTCTGATTTTACACTATTGTTTTGTGTAAGAGGTCTAGACTTAAGACTTGAAGTAGAAAGTCCCAACTGAACTTACACAGAGATGGTGTGATGGTGTGTGTGTGTGTGTGTGTGTGTGTGTGTGTGGTATGGGGGAGGGGAAGGGAGAGAATAAGAGAATATGATGAATTCTAGATCTGGCATGTCTTACAAGGATCCACGTGCTAAGAGCAAGGTCCCCAAATACTAGCAACATGCTTGAAACTTTAAGATGTGAAACTCAGTAGGATATGTGTGGGTCAGTAATCATGTGCCCTCAAAGAGGACTGTGAAATCCACTTCCCATTTTCTTTCTTGTGTTTCTCAGACGCAAAGAAAGCCAGTGACTTTGCTGGTTTGTTTCATCAAATGTTCCTGTGATAAAGTGTTGCTATAGGGAGAGGAACTAATTGCAGACTCTCTGAAACCATGGAGCCAGATAGACCCTGTCATTATAAGTTGATTATCTAAGTAGTTGGCTCTAGTAGTAATAGCTGATAAAAAGAGATATCATTAAAAGTTAAATGATGTGTTTATCCAGTACCAAACATTCAATGCTGAAAATATACATACAAATTATATATGAACTCAACATTCAGGTTATATTAAAAAAAAAAATATATATATATATGCATATATGTGTGGAAAAACAATTAGCAAATAAGAGGTCATGGATTTAAGGGAGAATAAAGAGAGGTATATAGGAGATTTTGGAAGGAGGAAAGGGAAAGGAGAAATGTGATTACATTGTAACCTCAAGAGGACGTTAATGGTGTAACCTTCCATAGATTATATACTATAAACTTGTTACTTCCTAAGTATTTTTCTATATATTAGTATTGATAAGTTCTTGAAGTTTTGATGTCTACCATATAACTTTTGTAAAAATAATATATATCCATGTACAACTCTACCTTAGGGGGAATAAAGATACTGGGGAATACTTTAAATCAGATGACTACTGTTTACCAGCACTCAGCCAGCCAGAGTCACACAGAGGATGAGTGAAGAAAGAACAGAATTGTCCTGGCATTACTGTGACGTTATTGAGGAGTCGGGACACATGGGACTAGAGATGTTCTTCCTCCGTTTAGAGTACTCCAGAAATAGGAAACCGAAGGGGGCGGGTCTGATGCTAAGGTCCTGTTCCCTCATTGGTTATTGATTTGTCAGTAAAAGAGAGGCGAGGGCCAACTGCTGGGTGGAACGTAGAGGTGGGACTTCCGGATCTCAGAAGGAAGAAGCAGATGCAAGGCAGGAATGAAGAGTTTTTCTGTCATGCTTTGAAGGGAGAAGAAGCAAGCAGCCACGTGAAGTCTCTGGGGAAGCTGGGGCCTGTGGCCACTGCTACGGGCCGGTGGCCAAGGATGTTTGGTAGGGGCTAGGTGGAATTAGACACTGAAGTTTATGGCAGGTGGGTGGAGCCGAGATAAAAATATCAGGGACATGCTTTTCCAGGAGGGAGATAGTGCCCAACAATAGTGAGAAAAAGGCAAGTTGTAAAGACAACTTGGAGTCAAGGGAAACCGGAAGGGGGGATAGTAGAGGATGCGGTCACCTCCTGGAGCTAAAGGCGGTAGCATAAAACTACATGCAACAGGAAACACCTGATCTGTTTTGCAAATGTGAAAACAAAATCCTCCACCAACCCCTCCCCACAGTAACACAGATTTTCTTAAAATGATAGTGCCTGTAAATGGCAGTCACAACTCGAAGCCCAAAGCTAGCTTTCTCTCAACTACACTACACTACACACGTATTTTTTTGTTTTGTTTTGTTTTTTATTCATTTCATGGGGAATAACCCAGAGCATTCTGTGCCCGCATTCTGGGCTTTGCCCAATGACCAGTATAGGCTAGAAGTTTCATAAGTCTTGCAGGATATTTCCTGTACAATCACATTGAGACAGTGAAAGGCCTGTGATCGGACAGGAAAAAGGAGGTAGGAGTTGTAGAGGTGATTCAACGTGTGCTCGGGACACAGGTGCGGGAGAGGTCGGGGTATCAAGATGGAATCAGATGTTAGATTATCTAAAGGTTCGAAATTGGGATATGACTTTTGTCATTGAAAACTGACATCTTGTAATTGTGACTTTAATATACATAAATCAAACTGGCTAACGAATTAAGCATTAAGAGTTTCGATTTACTTGGTTACTATAATGTGGGTCCGCCGATGGCCTTGAGAACTGGCGGCCCATGGTTACTGGAACTTGGGTCCACCAATTGATTACAGAGTCTTTGGCAGAGAGGAAACACAGCTGGGATGCCATAGGCACTGGCTGGGAGGGATTAGTTCAGTGCCAGCAGCAAGAACCACGCTGAGCAGGACCCCGCTGAGACTTGGTGCAGAGTTGGCTGGAGCTGTGTTTTTTAATATTTCCCGCTACACATAAGTGGTACATGAAGAATTCCTTTGGGGCTGATGTGAAACTAGAATGCCTACTGCGTCAGACCCTGGCACCACTGGTAAATGGCATTTCTGCTTCTGAAATCATGCAACCTTCCTGATCCACAGAGATGCCCGCATATTTTCAGGCTTAGGAAAGCCGCATTGAAAAGTAGGCAATGGTCAATAAGGCAGCATTTCTGAACTATCTTCTAGCAATTCCAAAATATCAATGGAAACGTCCCTGGGGATACAATGTCCGGCCTGGACACTCTGGGATTAACAAAGCTCTTTTCATTTCTTCTTCAAAAGACCAGCTCCATGTATGTGTATCATGTTTCTAAGAATTCTGTTAAAATAATAATGGATTTTGCTAACCGTGGTGTGATGACACACCTGCAATCCCCAAAGTCATGAGGTAGAAGCAAGAGAATCTTCAAGGTTACCCTTGGTTGTCTTGGCTACCTGTCAGGTTTCAGGCAAGCTTGGGCAATAATAATGGTAAATGCTAAAATCATCAATAATATATAATATAATATATGATAAATAATGAAGTTTTGATGCATTGATGGGAGTGCTATCCTCTTTGGCATCGGGTAGTCTGGGTGTAAAATAACCATCATGGCCTTGAGTAAGTTGATTAATCCCTTTATCTTGAAAAGCCCATATCTGAATGTGTATAGATTGATGCATTATGAGGACCGAAAGAAAGTAATTCGTAGTACATGGGAGATTTATTTTAATGGTGGTAACTGTAGCTGTCCCAGAAGTCTCAAGCCTTCCAGCCAATCTCCACACAGTAGCTTTACCAAAAAGCTCCAAGACGACGATCCTTCTAGGTTTTACACAACAAATGTGATGTCGTGTTCACTTCCAGGCTGATCTCATGGTAACTTTTGGTCCCAAATAGAGAAAGTCATAGCAACAACAGCCATTCATCTTCCGGCTTTCATCAGGTCCTCATGGCCTCTTGTCGTCAGCATCTGAGTTAAAAACAATCCGACTGAGTGAAAGGCACACAGGAGTCCTTCCATTTTGCAAGTGAACAAGTGTAGGAACTCGAGGCCCCTAAATAAAAGTAGCTGTTACTCAGGTCCTCACCTTTCTGTGCTCCGTGAGTCTTAGTTCTCAAGCTGGTCTCAATCTCTTCTTTTCCATAGGATGTTTCACCCTGAATTGATACAGATGTGAAGGACATTTACATCATTCTAAACTCACTCACCCCAGCACGATGCGTGAAACATCTTTAAATTTTCTGTTGGGGCAGCTCCTGGTCTAATCCTCTATCCTTGCAGCAGGTCTGTGGCATTAATAGATCCCTGTGCCTTACACCCCTCGGTGTAAGTGTTGAAAAATCCCCCTGCTTCATCTTGCGGTTCTTGGGTAGATCCCTTTGCTGGAAATTATGATGATTTGGGAGTTAGTAATCTTCTTGCCACATTCCTTTCATGCTAGCTTCTTCCCTTGCTTACCACCTCATTTTCCTTCTTCCCCATCCACACCCGAACAGCTTCGGAATGACCTTCCCATCCCTTCTCCCATAACACCAGATATCCGTGTCTCCCACCAATGTGTCAAATGTGTTTGTGGTGTGTTCTTTCTGGCAGTGGGATGGGGGTAAAAAGTGTACAATATGAGCTCTCGCCATCCCCTACCTTGGAAAGATAATTATCATAAAACTGACCAGGATGGGACCAAGGTGATTTACATACTAATTCAGACATTATGGCAATCCTACACATGTTAGAGAGTATACTTTGGGTAATGGTGAATGGTGTGAGAAATACAGCAATCAATGGCTGAGGCATTCCACTGAGAATGACTCTAGGTGAAGTTCAGAAAAGTTATTTATAGTCATGGAGAATACTTTGTTATCAAAGGCAAAAGGAATGTGGCATTTCATAAAAAATATTGTTTTAGGCAGAAGAGAGAGGAGACGCGGGGTTAGGTTCGCTGAGGCAGTGTCATGCAAGGGGCTAATAGAGGTTATGGTAGGAGCGGAGAGTGACAGAGGGTTGTGAAGAATTTGGAAACTTGGACATCACAAGACGGGGAGGGTTCGATGGTGTGGTGTGGCGTGGTTAGAACTAAAGTTTGGAACCAATGCTGGCACAGAGTCTACGCATTGGCATGCTGGAAACAATGGATGAAAGAATCCGTGAGATGAAAGAAAGCAAAACTGAGTCATAGTCGCCCATTCCAAATTTTCACCACTGAGGGGAACTGGGCAGAGAGTGAAACTCATGACTGGATATGCTCGCTGAAAGTGGAACCCCTGTCTTCTAGTTCCTGTTTAAAAATATAAACAACATGCAAATTCAAATAAAAAAAAATCTTCCTTTGTCATGTTGAGAAACCGTGTTCTCTTTGTTGTCTTGTGACTCACCTCGGGACTATTCGTACAAGAATGCAATTGGTAGGGATGGGCAGACCTGTTGGGGGGAAACAAGGATCTCTCTGGAATGTTCACCCACTCTTGGAACCATAGTTGTTTTGTTCCTCATTCTTTCTTTCCTTACTAAGTTCTCTGTTCGTTTTCAAGTACTCGGTCAAGATTGGAAGAGGAAAAAACATCTCAGATATCATAGCATCCTGGGTTGTAATGCACAAAGCATCTTGGAATAGCCCTGCAGGAAGCAATAGTAGTGGCTTAACCGTCTTCTTAATTCAAACCTTATTCACCCGGGTGCAGAGAGATAGGTAAGCTTAATGGAAAGGGTAGAGCAATGGGTAGTCACCCATGGTAAGTGCTAGCCCAGGAATTAAGATAGCTTGGGCAGTTTACATTTTGTAGAAGCCAGATAATTCAAAAGAAGTCAATGGAGAGAAGCTGGAGGTAACTGGATCTTAAATCAAGCCAAAGAATTAAAAGTACAAGATCTTTAAGTAGTGTTTTCCTTGTACAAAGTTTACTCATAAGGAGTGAAATGTACAAGCTGGGAATCCCTTCTCAAATCATAAACTTTTCTCAATAACCTTAAGATCTTCTTTCAAGAATTTGGATTAGTTAAATTAAAAAAAAAGCAACTTTTCTCTAGGATTACATTTTTTACAGGATTAATAGTATTATTTTTTACTGTCTTTTCCCTTTGTTTTGGCAGGGAGGGGTTTATTAAGGAGATGTTGATATTGTAGCAATTAACCTTGACATAGTTTATGAGAAGTTGCATTACAACTTTTCTGTTTTTAAAGTAAGCATTCAGGGATGTCTTTTGATATTCTTGTTCATTTTCCATGCCAAGAGAGAATTTGAGGATGTGGTAGTGATTTGAAAATAAAAACTGATGGAAGGGGCATTGTGTGTGTGTGTATGTGTGTGTGTGTGTGTGTGTGTGTGTGTGTGTGTGTGTGTGAGAGAGAGAGAGAGAGAGAGAGAGAGAGAGAGAGAGAGAGAGAAAGAGAGAGGAGAGAGAGAAAATGAATTAAGAGAGATAATGGCTAATCTTGGTTGTTGATAAGAGGGTACCCCAGTTGAAGATTGCCTCCCTCAGACTGGCTTGGCTCATGGGCATATCTTAGGGGATCTTGTGCATTTTCTTTTTCCTTGTTGATGCCAGACAGCCCTGTCCACTGTAGGTAGAAGTAGTCCTAGGCAGGTGGGCCTGGACAATATAAAACAGGCAGCTGAAGGAGAGCCTGAAAGAGAGCCCGGAAGCATCGTCCTCCATAGCCTGTGCTTCAGTTTCCACTACAAGGCTCCCATGTTGAGTTACTGCCCTGACTTCCCTCAGTGATGGGTGTAGAAATGTAAGATGAAATTAAGCATTGTTATCCGTATGTTACTTTTGGTTGGGATGTTTCATCACAACATTAGAAAACAAGCTAGAAGAGCTGGGAGGCTGGCTCAGTCGTGGGTTATGTCCTTGTCGCCCGAGTCTGTACGCCTGTGTTTAGATCCTCAGCAGTCATGGGAAGCCAAGCATGGTAGTGTCTGTCCATACTGAGATGCAGAGTCTGAAGAATTCCTGGAAACTCCTGGGCCAGATAGCCTGCCCTATGGAGAGGCCAACAAAAAGCCTGCTTCAAACAAGGTGGAGGGTAAGGACTGGCCCCCAACTTTGTCATCTGACCTCCATATATGTGGCATAGTATGTCTGCACCAGTCCCCTGCCCCCTACCACATGTACACAATTACAAAAGAGGAAAAAGATATTGTTAGTATCAAGGGGGATCAGTCATTGGTAGGCTGTATGCTAGCAGAGGGGGAGGGATTCCACAGTCAAGAGGTGGGAGATGAGGTAGTTAGCATTTAAAAGACATCAAAGTACCATAAACTTCTCTGCTCTATTTTAATCTCTGAGCATTTTATTTTTTTTATGAAGCAATCACACTTAAAGAATGTAAACAAGGTAATGCTTTATCTTTCCTAGTTCCTTCTGAGAACACACGTCAAGTGTGCTTTGTCTTATGTAGTTTATTAAGTAAAACTGCATCTGTCAATGCTTTATGGTTTATGGATATGATGTATCTAAGCATTTTGCACAGTATGTCTACAACGACCTAATTCAGGTATATTTACACGGCATACAAAGAGTTAGCTGTAGACACTATCAGGGAAACGCCTTGAAGAGACACCTATCCATTCCTTGGGGGAGACAGCGACAAGATTGACTGCAGCTTTTGTGGCTGAGCAGAGAAGACATGGAATTTATACTGAGGACCATGGACAGGGAATATGGTGGGTTCAGATAGGAGCCCCAAACTAAGAGTCTCAAAATGAAATCTGGATGGCTGGTATTCGATGAAGGCTATTTTTCACATAAGCAGCTGTTGGTTGACAGTAACAGCAGAGAGACACTTACCTACGAAATGCAAGTGGATCTTCTTAGCCCATCAGGTAAAGCCTGTCAGTATCCAGGCAGAACATTGGGAAAATCTTGGTGGTACTTAGCATATGGGAAGACAATCGGGTGCTTATCATTTTCTTCTTCTAGCTATAGATAAGTCTTGTTCCTAGAAAGAGTCAGATCTTTATTGTATTTTCAGTGGATTTATGTTTACAGTATTATTTTTCCCCAACTGATGTGTAGGTTAACTGAGTGTAGCCAGTAGCTTATAAGTCTTTCATTTATATATATATATATATACGTATATATATATATACGTATATATATATATACATATATATATATATATATTTGTTATAGCATATGAGACTAGGCTAGGAATGTAGCAGTTACAAAATTCATGCCTTGGATTAAATTAATTAATTAGTTAATTAGAATCTCAATAGTAATGTTGAATAAGTGAATTAAAGATCTGGTCAATTCACCATGCATGGTTAGACTTAGCACTTTGTTGCAAAGCACTTTGAGATTGTTTTGATCATATGATGAAAGTGATCGTCTTTTTTTTTTTGTTTAGCAGACTTTGTTTCGCAATCTGAATTCCTTTTGGACTTTGCTTTGCAAAAGGTTGAAGTAAAAGGCATGGCAATGATTCAGCCTGCTAAGAAGGTTAACAATTAGTCATAACACCATCTCTACCTTTTAAAAAGGACAGCACTTTTAATTAGATATTAATCATAAAGGTCACATGTAGTATAAGTTTGAAAGAGCCGAATGGTCTGTGTTGGCAAAACAGCTTCACCTCAGATGTGCTAAGTTGGCCTGATTAACTCACACAGAAGGTGACAGGCTTCTGTGCCTTCAGGGACCGTGTGCTGATTCTGTGGTTCTCACTGACTCTAGAATATCCAAGCTGGATCTCAGCATTCTGGCCTATGGCACTTCCATGTCTATACCACCTAAATGTCCTATGATATGTCCATCCCTTGCTTCCACGCATAATGCGCGATGAAGCAATCCGACAACCCTGCTCCTTCTTCACTCTTCTGCTTCTCCTTTCAGACTTTGCATCATAATCAACCCATTAATTTTTCAAGTGCTAATTTGGGGTTAAAGAAATGTTGACCGAGGACAGATGCTGCTCTGGTGCCCTAATACTGTGTAAAAAGCTACTACCTTGTGACATAAAGTGAGGTTTTTTTTTTTTTGGCATCATTTTGTGAGGGGGGATTTGGAATAGGGCCCATTTGGGATTGATGTTCGCTGTGCCCATGATGTTCAGAGCTCTGCTAGGGACAGTTCTTCTGGCTTGCCTGGAAATTTCCTGTGTGGTGTTGGTTGCTTCCTTAGTTCAATGCAACACACTTGATAGGGTTAATTTGCAAGATTCCTTCTTTATCCACACATTTGGGGCCTGGGGTGGATTGAGGGTAAGACTGGATAGATGTTCCTTGTCTTCTCTTTCCCCTTTCCCTTTCCTCCTCATCTCCTTCATCCCTCTCTCTCCTTCTCTCCTTCCCCCTCTCTTTCATGTCTCTGGACTCACTCTTCTCTTCCCTTCTTTCCCTGCCCTTTCATGGCCTCCCTGTGTCTCCCTCTCCCTTGAATATGGTTTTCACACACAATCATATCTTGAGCTTTTGCACAGTGTAATCAATCGGCCTTCTTAGCTGCTGTCTAGAAATTCCTCTCGTGGAATTTTGCAATTCGCAATACAGGTTGCAATATGAATGAATTTCTATAACAGAACACACGGTGTCCTTGTCCTCAGGGGGTCACCCTTGGCTTTTCACTTTTTATGTTCTGGCTTCCTGTAGATGCGGCACACACTGTCTTTCTGAGGACCACATATCGTGGGCTCAGCAGTTGGAACATGTTAATTGCAGTTCTTTACCTTTGGATTTTTGTGGATTCTAATACTAATTTTTTTCAATCATGTTTGTAGAAGGGATACCATCAGCAGCTGATTATGTTCATGCTAGAATGTTCCAAAGTCTAGTCAATCCTAGCCATATTGTATTTTAATTTTTTGAGTTCAGTGGTTTTCTGCTGAAGTAGGGAATGAACCCAATTATTGGATTCACTTGGGCTATAAACTCATTAACAGACATGTGAAAAATCTATCACTTAGCCCCCCTTTTCTATTAAGGGTGAATTATATATTTTTCATATTATTTTCCTTAGTAGTTTGATTCATTCTATCACACTGCATCTGAACTAGGAAAACATTTGAGCCTGAAAAATTTTGTCTTTGCTTTGTTTATACTTCGCAGCAAAGATGTTTTCCATTCCTAAGATATTCTGCCTTTTCAGTTTCTGGGGCCCTTAAGAACACCAGCCCTTGATCCAGTTCAGAGCTCTCTGGGAGGGACTATATTCATATGGCCACAGAGCTACATGGACACTGGAGACCAACGTGATGAGTGATTTACACCAGTAACACCCTGGGAATTCTGGGAATGTGGTTTCTCCCCTTCGTAAGTGATTACACACACTACTCTCATTAGCCTAAGCCCAAAGTGACTGTTTGTGCAGGCTGTGATCCTTTATTGTTCCAAGGATGTCAGTCATCAGGACTATCTCTCATCTCTGGTTTGTCCACGACATATGTCTCCATGGTCTAGCCTTTAGAGTGACTACTCAACAAGATATTGTTGACAGGAATTGTGGTGCCTTCTCTGTAGATCGAGATTTGAGTGGATTTGAGATTCCAGTAAGATGATCATTCTTACATAGGGCAGGTATCTGGAATTAGAGGTCACTGACTGCCCCACACATTGTATGATGTCCGCTTTGGAGCTTAGGACTGGCATTAGCAACACTGGGAACATGAAGACCAAAAGGTATACTCAAGAAAGAAAATTCATGTGCTTCTTACAGAAACTGTACTATTGTACACATGGCTTGTGCACGATTTCTCTAGTCATCCCCCCTTCTGCCATTTCATTCTTTTCTCCCACCAATGCCATGTTCTCTGTATTTTCTTCCTGCCTCCATTTTGGTGAGTTGTCATGAAGAAATAAGAGGTATGTGGTGGTGGGTGGCGTTCCCCTGAATGTTCATCTCTCACGTTTCCAAACAGGCTCATTGGGCTACTTGATGTGCTTCAAGCTAAAACGGGCTTGTTTCTAAAAATAGACCCCCCTTTTCTGCTATGCCATCTGCACCATCCCTTTGTACAAACCAAAGACAAAAGCTCCCACACATGCTCATTTATGCAAATAGACTCCCGAGATTATTCCCATTATTAGAAACAAATTTCCATTTTTAGTCCTTGGCTTGGAAACTAGGATTAGGAGAAGCAAATATGAGAAACAAGAGAATGGCAAAAAGAAAAGAAAAAAAAAAGAAATGATGTACAGATAAGAATGGAAAAAGATATCTACAGTGACGTGCAGAGGGTGTGAACTCATGCAGGGAGAGTGATACACAAGATGGCCATCCTCTGTTATAGAACGAAGAAAATTAATAATTTGGGCATGTAAAATAGTGTAAATGTACTTTTAGAGAGATGGAATAGTTGGGCAAACTGATATCAGATCATTTATTTTAAGATTTTACATTTAGATTTATTTTTAGTTATGAGTAGGCATATGTGTCTGAGCATGCACAAAATGTATGCAAGTGTCCATGGAGGTCAGAAAAGCTCCCCTAGAGCTGGACTTCCTGATGGTAGTAGGTGGCCTGATCTGAATGCTGGGGACTAAACTCAGGGTCTCTGGAAGAACAGCCAACATTTTCAGCCACCCAGTTCTTTATCTGGTCCTCAGGATTTTGCTAACAATTAGGGAAAAGGCAAACAAATGAGGATTGACATCCTACATTCTGTTTTTTTTTTTAAAAAAAACTTATGCTCGCTTATATTTTAGAGAATCTAATGCAAATTCCTTTTGGTCAGAGGGTACAATGTCACTCTAATGGAAAATCATTCTTCAGTAGCTGAAACCAAAACGTTCCAGGAGGAGAATTTGAAAGAGGGAAGATTTGACATCCGGTCAGGTATTAGAAGACTCAGACTGATGGTTGCTTGGGTCCATGTGCTTGGGCACATCGTTATGGGGTTGAGATAGAATGGCTGAGGGAGTTTTTCATTTCATGGCTGATTAGAAGGAAAGCAAGGCAGACTGGAGAGCCAGAATAAGATAAAATCCCCCCAAACACAGCCCTGGTGACTCTTTCAGCTACATTGCCCCAGAGCAACCTCCAAAGGCTTTCCCCCCCTTCTCTAGTTTAATCTATTGTTCCTCTCTATTCCATATTCTCTCCCAGATACACAGAACTTCTAGGAATATGATCTCTTTGACCTTTGAGCCTGCTGGCTCCTTTGTTCAGTGCCCAAGTTTTCCAACTTGCACGTATTTCAGATCAGACCTGATTCTAACCTTATTGTGGACACTTCTCATAACAAAATAGCAATGCCTCATTTGGGCTTCATAACGTGCAGTATGTTTATTCTGTTCAGAACACACAAATACATGACTTATTATTATCATTGATGCCTGCTGGCTCTATCTGTGACTCTACTACTAAAACTCAAGCTCCCCAGGGCAGAAACTAATTTTTAAATGTATAGGTCCACGGCATGGAACAATTCTTTTTTATTGAGAATTTTACTCATACCTATACTGTCTTGATGAATTCCAACAGTTCATTCTTTCGCCTCCAATCTCTCCTTTTCCCCACAACCAATATTCCCATGTTATTTTGTGTATTATCTTCTTAGACTGTGGAGTCTACTTAGTGCTGCCTGCATGTGCCTGGGTGAATCGCATGGGTAACCCCTTTGGAACCACAGCCCTGACAAAACCAGACTCTCTCTCTCTCAAAACAGCCCATAGCTTCTCAGAAAAGGGGTGGGACTTTATCCATGCTGGGATTTTTTTTAATTTGGCTTAATCTTGTGCATGCAATTTACATAAAGTTACAGCTGCTGTCATGTCATGTGCGCAATGACCCTGTTGTATATGGAAGACCCTGTGTTACTGTATTCCTCCACTGCGTTGGCTCTTACAACCTCCATTTCTTGTAAAAAGCTAGGATGATTGTTTACTTATGGCTTATTGTTAATACGAATCTGCACAGCTGTTAGATGAGCAGGAAGATAACCAACCAAACAAACTAGAGGTGTAGAGTGTGGCTTATTCCCTCTAAGTGAATTAAAATTCACGACATACAGGGGAGATATAAGAGGTAGAAAAGCCAGAGAATATTTCCAGTTAAACTCTTTTGTGATTGGACAGACAGATGGCATGGAGGGAAGAAGGTAGAGTAGAAGTTAATTCTCCCAAGAAGCTTTCAGTCTGGAAACATTTCAACTGAAATATGGAGCTTGGAAAAGTCCAAGTTTGGAGTTCCTACCTTGAAAAATTCTTCTTCAATTTGTCTCTCTGAAAAGGCATAATAAAATATCTATTTGATCTCTCCTATTTAGCTACATGTATTCAATTAATTTGAGACATAGGCATACTTGTTAGGGTTGTTGTAACAGTATGAGTTATATGGCTTTCAGAACATTGTATTTCCAAATTTTTGGAGGTAGGACTTTGGAGATCAATGTGTCATGAGGTTGATTAAAATTGTAATTATATTTATTTATTTTTATGTGTGTGCTTGCATGTACATCTGTGTCACAGCATGTATGTGAAGGTCAGGAGAAATTTGATAGGAGTTGGTTTTCTCATGATCCCTGGTGGGTCCCAGGATTGACCCCAGGTCACTGACCCCGATTCTTTTTTTTTTTTTTTTTGCAGTGTTTTAAATTGGATATATACTATATTTACATTTCATTTCCCCTTTTCTGGTTCCCTGCCCTCCAAAGGTCCCACATGCCCTTTCCTCTCCCCGTGTTCCCCCATCCACCCCTTCTCACTTCCCTGTTCTGGTATTCCCCTATACTGATGCTTTGAGTCTTTGCAGAAACAGGGTCCACTTCTTCCTTCTTGTCAGACATCATTTGGTATGTGGATTGTGTCTTTGGTGTCCCAAGATTCTAGGCTAATATCCACTTATCAGTGAGTGCATACCATGGGTATTCTTTTTTTTTTTTTTTTGATTTTTTTTCCGAGACAGGGTTTCTCTGTGTAGTCCTGGCTGTCCTGGAACTCACTCTGTAGACCAGGCTGGCCTCGAACTCAGAAATCCACCTGCCTCTGCCTCCCAAGTGCTGGGATTACAGGCGTGCGCCACCATGCCCAGCTTACCATGGGTATTCTTTTGAGACTGGGTTACATCACTTAGTATGATGTTCTCCAGCTCCACCCATTTCTCTAAGAATTTCATGAATTCATTGTTTCTAATGGCTGAATAGTACTCCATTGTGTATATATACCACATTTTTTGTATCCATTCTTCCATTGAGGGACATCTGGGTTCTTTCCAGCTTCTGGCTATTATAAATAAGGCTGCTATGAACATAGTGGAGCATGTATCCTTATTGCATGCTGGGGAATCTTCTGGGTATATGCCCAGGAGTGGTATGACTGGGTCCTCTGGAAGTATCCTGTCCAGTTTTCTGAGGAACCACCAGACTGATTTCCAGAGTACTGACCCTGATTCTTTTCTTCCTTGCCCCCTCCTCCTTGCACTGTACATGGCTGTCTTCTCCCTCTGCTCTCATATACTTTTGTTTCTATGTATGCTTGTTTTCCAATTGCTTATCAGTAAGTTAGTCATATTAGAAGTTACCTGCTTGTCTCATTTAACCTCAACTTTCTCTTTAAAGAGCAAGTCTCTAGATACAGTCACAGTCTGAAATATGGGAGTTCAGCCCTCAGCATATAAACCTGGAAGACACTGCCAAATCTTGGCATGGACCCAGCTTTGCTCTTACCTTGTTGTCACTTCCCATCCCCATTTCTTCGTGTCAGTCCCCAGATCTGGAAACACCTTCTACCTGGGATTCCCAGAGGCCATACCAGACTGGGACTCAGGTAATTCAATCTTTTTTTGTTCTTCACTGCAGGTCTCTGCATTCTCTCTCTCAGCCCTATAACAACTTGCCTAAAGGTTTTAACTGCTGTAGTTTTCTGCAAAGTTTGGTTATTGAATCAGTTAAAAATAAAGGACACATGGGAGGGAGAGATGGGTTAGTAGTTAAGAGCACTGGCTGCCTTTGCCTGCATGGAAGCTAACAATCACCTGTTAGTCCAGTTCCAGAGGATCTGATCCCTTCATTTGACTGTTGTGGGTTTACGACATGCACATGGTGCATAGAAATGTGTTCAGACAAACACTAAGATAAATAAATAAAATAAAACCCTCCAATACTTCATAAGAAACACCTTGCTTTGTATAAAACATTACATTGAAATATATTTCCTCTAGCCTATTAATGTTGACACATGGTGAGTACTACTAAGATTTTACTGTATTAACCACCTCACATTCTTAGTTCAAACACTTATGGGGGGAAAAATGAAACCTTCCAAATATTTTGTTCACCAAATTAGTCATTCTGTGGAAAAGCTCTCAGATATGAATAATGCATTGTGGTGCAGCAGATGATCTCACATATGGTGCACATGACTGTGAACATAGAAAAAAATAGAAACAACGAGAAAACTGCAGTCCAGACAAGCGAGTAAGCTAGTGCAGAAGTCTCCTTCATTCCCTTCAATTTAATCCGCAGTTTGATGGAGAGTCTGCTTCGTTTTCTGAGTCCTATTATTGAATAGGACTTGGTCACTGCCTTCCAGTGGTGACAAAGATTTGTGGGAATATGGGGTAGGCATTACTCTTGAATGCAGCTAATGATGAAGAGGCAATCCGAGAGACAATGCCTGGTGACATCATTGTCTCTAATAGAAGAGAGAGTCTAGATCTCAAGGGCCAATGATGTGCCTGATTTGAGAGTCAGTCTGCCTGAGTGGAAGAGGTGATAGCAAAAAACAGGAAGCAACACTGGAGACTGGACCCAAAGCTAGCCTGTGAGTAGATTCAAAAGACTTTGAATGCCAAATGAGGAAAATGGTCTTTATATTCCCTTTCTTTATGACCTAGAATGTGTACCCAATACAGCTGCCTAGGATAATAAGTTTTGCACGTACTACAACGCAGAAGGGGGTGTACTCTTTACAGTTTAGTATTTATTTTGTAAACAAATGAAAGAAGAGAGTTCAAAGATTTAATATAAAGATTAGAATATATCTGAGGAGAAAGAAAGGCTACTTATCTCAAATTGATCATTGTACATTGTACACGTCAAATGATCACATTGTGCATGCACACAGACTATGGGATAATAACCTATACTAGTAAAATATCCAAAGTCCATATATCCTCCTAATAGTGAATATTAGGTAGACAAAGAGTTTATAAAGACAAAGACTTTATTAAGTCTTGTAAAGGAAGAATCCTCATTGAAATCTGCTGAAGCCATAACTCATCCAGCCGTGGTGATACATGATTATCATCCCAGACCCTCCAAAGCTGAGGGAGGTGGGGAAATCATGTGAGCTGAGGATGTTAAAACCAGTGTTTACTAAACCAGTTTTATTAAACGAGGTCTCATTTAATAAAAATAAAATCCCAATTCAACTTATGAAAAACTTGTGTTTGTGCACGTACCTGTGTGTATGAGGTTTGGATGCGGCTTAAGTTTAATTTCCAAGGGCTCCCTTGTCAGAAGCTTGGTCCTCACTGTTAGTTAGGAAGCTGTACAACTGTTAAGAAAGATGGCCTCTAGGGAGTCTTCTGGAGTGCCAGAGCTGCTCCCTGAAGAGGCATAAAGATAGTTCTTTTGAACTCAGAAACATCTCTTATACACGTGAAGTGTTGCCTGAACACCCTCCTCACTCTTTGGCTTCAGACCTCCTATGATATTGCTTCCACATACGCTTTCTCAGGTGCCCCTGCTGGGAAACTTTGGCAGGTATCTGACTGATATCCACACCTCATTGGTGAATCCAAGACCTGTAAACAAATATTTTTCCTTATTTAAAAAAAAACTCTGTTCTTTCATCATAATAGAAAACAAACTAATGCAATCTAAAGTATGTTTCAATGATTGCAATAATAATAATAATAATAATAATAATAATAATAATAATAACCTGTGTACCCAGAAAAGAAGAATTTTTAAGGATTATTTTTCTACTTGGTTGTTTAATTTTTCTTCATTCATTTGAGACAGAGCCTCACAATATATCTCAGGCTGACCTTAAGAACATATGATCCTCCTGCCTCAGTGCTGAGACTACAGGATTGTGTCACTATAGCTTATTATTGGGAGCTGAGCATTGTATTGTGTTTCTTTCCTTTGCCTAACCGTCAATTCTCTGTTGAGTCAATTATTTAAGCAACATAAAGTTTTAGGGGACTACTGCTCTGGTTTGGATAGTGAAGCTAGCAAGCTTTTAAAAACCTTTTTTTTTTTTTTAAAAAAAAATAGTCAGGTAGTAAATATTTTAGACTTAATGTATCATATGGTCAGTCCAGGCCAGAACTACCCAACTCTGGCTTTGTAGTGTGAAAGTAGCCACAGACAGCCCAATAAAACTTGATTTACAAAGTCGAACGGTGACTGGATTGGCTTGTGGTCTGTAGCCTGCCAACCTGTCCTCCAGATGAAAGATAACGGGCATTCGATTGTGAAAATGACACTTAGATTGCAGACGAAGAATTGATTCCAGACATGGCGATGAGGTGGAATTTACAGGGGCTGGAGACAGTCTGTAAAGCTGAAGGGAACGGAGAGGTGA
Organism: Apodemus agrarius; assembly: GCA_964023405.1. Lineage (NCBI taxonomy): Eukaryota > Metazoa > Chordata > Mammalia > Rodentia > Muridae > Apodemus > Apodemus agrarius. The sequence continues at coordinate 97,604,613 of OZ030015.1, forward strand.
ACATGGCATTTCCATGCTTTGCTTCAGACATCAGTGTTCAAGGATACTGGGTGACAGATACCAACAGAGAACTCCAATGAAAGATATATTTGTGGGAATGTGGTCAAGCCATGTGTGCTGAGCTGAGACCTCAGGAGGGCAGCTTACCCCTATGGGCTTCGAGTTCAAAACTGCACTGAAGGACAAAACTGAGGGCTGAGAGGTGTCAGTGCTCTGCAGTAGAAACTGATGAGATGTTTGGCTAAGAAAATGGAGAAGTAAGACACAGGGACCTTAGGAGTCCCACACCCCATCTCTGATATGGCAGAGTGGGTTGGACATGTTTAATTACTTGCTGTCCTCTATTCTCCCCCTTCTCTTCACCCTGGCAATTTGAAAGATAGCTTTGGGAACAGACATAATAAGCCTCAAAATTCATGCGCACATGCTCGCTAATTTCCATTCATAGAGATTGCAGAAAGACTCCCGTGGGAATCGGTTAACGATGGCTTGTTAGCCTATAAAAGCAAATGGCAACATGGAAAGCTGACAAGAAAGCTTGACTATTTTTAGGATTTTTGTCCTAGGAAGCTAAATTCTAGGATTTGAATATGAAGATAACTTTTCCTTCTCCAGATTCATGTGTTGCAACGCCCAGGTCCTTTAGGGTTCATCTGTTAAAACTTCAGATGGAGTTCTAGACCCCAGACCACATATGCATGTATATAAAGGCATGGTTTACATGAAACATTATGAGGCTATACACAATGTTGCACAAAAAGACAACAAACAATATTAAGTATTTAGGGGATAGGTCATAAGATCAACATGTGAACAGTTAATGCCCTTATGAGCCAGGCTGTAGAAAATCCCATTGTCCCTTTGTGGGATGACACAACAAGACACTTCAATGAGCCAGAAAGTCCCTTGAAAAATAATGAATTTGTCTTGGGTTTGCACCCCTAAGCCTCAGGAATGGGGGGAAGTTTGTGTCTGCTGTTTATAAGCCACCCCCATTTATGGTATTTTGTCATAGCAACCAAGATGGACTAAGGCACCAATCTGTTTCTCAGAGACAGGGGAAGAACCTATATCCTTTGGAACATCTTCCTTATATTTTCTGTTAAAAAAGCTAATTAGGGGTATTGTTTTTTTTTTTTCTTCCAGAAAATCATATGGAAGTGAGTGAGGTACTTCGTTGACCCTCACTCAAGGGGCGAAATGGCAATGATTGTCATATCTGGTAACATAGTAGCTTAAAGCCAAGAGGAAAAGGAACTGCGTGGAATTTAGGCAGCTCTTTTACTTGGAGTCTCTCCTCAATGTTAACTCTGTTGGTATCATAATTATTGTTCAGAGATGTAGTCGCGTAAGTAAATATTTGAATGCTGAGTTTAAATGTTTCCATAGAAAAATTATCCTGGATTCTTTGGCCTCTTTATGAAAAAAAATAGGAAATGGGAAAGAGATCTAGGGCAAAATTTTAATAATATGGGCTTTTTCCTCCTTTCACACAGTGTGAAAGCTACGATGCTTGCCAGCAGCCCTAAAACAGTCAGCCCACTTTCAGAAATTCACTCACCTCTTAAACACTTAGAAGCTGAATTGAGTGAAAACCCATTTTCAGAAGAGTTTCCAAGGAAGTAGAAAGTTTCCACACCCTACATCTTCTACTAAAAGAAATGGAAACTGTGCTCTGCCTGCCAAAGGCTGAATTGTTGTGTCACAGGCTGTTGAACATTATAATCAGCAATAAAAATGTGAACATACTTGATGTTATATTAAAGGACTCTTTGCAAAGCTTAACCTAATCATATTTCTAGAATTATTATTATTATTATTATTATTATTATTATTATTGGTATTAATTGTTATTTGCAGTGCTGTGTCTTCACATTTCACATAATAAGAAACAATAAGAGGGGGAAATGAAGGGAATTTAAATATAGTAGTAAAATAAACACAATTTTTCTTTAAAAAATTACTTAATTTTAGGATCATCTATATGAGGAGTCAAAGACTAACAGTAGAAGTTTTCCTTTTAATTTTTCTGATTATTAGTATAGTAGATGCTCAGACAGAACCTGAAATGATGCAGAATATTATAGGAGGAAGAAAGCAGAAATAATTCCCAGGTCCTTTAGGGTTCATCTGTTAAAACTTCAGATGGAGTTCTAGACCCCAGACCACATATGCATGTATATAAAGGCATGGTTTATATGCAATATTATGAGGCTACATAATGTTGCACAAAAGGGTTATATAACTCTTTCTCCTTTAACATAGTCTAACTGATATTTTTCCAAGTCAACGAATATGAATCAACTATTAGAATTCTGTGTTATTCTCTTTTTATCTACTGTTCTGTTACATGGCTCTGATGCAGCATACTTAATCAGTTCCATAGCCATTTGACTTTGACCTGTTCTTTACTGCTTGAATGGTGGTAGGAGCGCTATCTTGGCTTGTATAGTTTGATGGTTTCATGGACTAAGATTTTAAAATATCTTATTTATTTATAATTTTGATGTGCTTGTGTATCTGTGTATGAGTGTATAGACATAATCTGTGCACAGGTGTTCGTAGAAGGCAGAATAGGGAGTTGGATATTCTGGAGATGGAGTTACAGGAAGTTGTGAGTCTGTATTCAGGAAACCAATCTTTGGATACATTGGCATAGTCTTAAGGATCCTTGATTACGAAGCCATCTGTCTAGCCCTTCATAGACTACATTTTAGAAGTAGAATCCACTTATCCAGCTGTTTATTTATCTAACAATTAGCAAGTATTTATACCTTAGGCAGTCACTGGCTTAAATAAGAGAGAAGGAATTAATATAGAAGAGTAAGAATAGGTGTATAAGATTGACATACATGTGGCTATGTCATGTGAAGCAATGGAGACACTATACGGTAGGGTTAAATTTGTTGCACACAGGGAAGATGGTGAGGACTGAATACTTGTCTACAATGAATTTCCAGCACTCTCTGAAGTCTGAAGTCTCAAGACTGAGCAGGAGGACAATAAACACCTGAGGTTTGGCAGTAGTCAAGGAGGCAGAAATGGAAGCAGAGTACTAAAAGCAGGGGGTGATAACCGCTAGGTTGAAGGTTGGCATATTTTAATAATACTTTGTTCAAATGTGGATGGATGGAAAGAATTCCAAAGGATACTGAAGACAGAGAAAACACTCTGTTGCACCTCCACTATGGTGTCTCAGCCAATAGTGAGAGAACATCCATGGTGGCCATATATTGGGGACCTGTATCTTTGTAAATTCACATAGGAGGCAAGGAGGGAAGGAATGGAGATGAGGATACTGAAGAATTGCCTCCTGTGGGGTATGCACCAAGGTGGAAGAGCTTGGCAATGCTAGAGAGACAACATGGTCAGATTAACAAATGAGATATATTTGTAAATGGACATGAAAGACTGTAGGTTGTCGAATCCTGGTAGAGACCAGAGTGATGATAAGGTCTGCTAGAGGATATTTGCTAGTGTTCCAAATCCAAAGGTATAGGAGACTGAGTAGGCAGGGTCTGTACTTCTCAGATGTGAGCAGAGCCTACTTTGGAGATTCTGAATTCTGAGGTGTTTGTGTGTGTGTGTGTGTGTGTGTGTGTGTGTGTGTGTGTGTGTGATAGTTTTTATAGATACTGAATTCTGTGTGGGAGAAGAAAAGTGAGAGTTCTGAATGCAACCGTCATTGTCTGAGTCCCATCACCAGAAACCATGGTGGAAGGATGGGAGTTTCTACTGTCAAATATAAAGGAATGAAGCTTCCTTTTGTAGCATGGATTATCACAGAGACCACAGGTGGTCAAAACACAGGGAATACACGACTATAGGTTTCTGGCTCCAACTGGTACATACACAATGCAACTGCTACATATATGCCTCAGAGAAAAATCACAGAGGAGGGAACAAAGAGATGATCCAGAGGATCAAGGATGTCTACTGTGAAGTAATTTCTTCTAGAAATAATAGGGATGCTGTACCTTGAGAATTTCAATGGTATGGTTACATAAACAAGATGTCAGGAGGACAACCCTGGTCCTCATGTCTATGTAATGGGAATCTCCCTGTCTACATGGGAATGGGGAAATTTCACAAGCCCTCCCCCCTCCTAGAAGAAGAGGTATAAGAAATCAATGGCCGCCGTTTTCTCCAAGGAAGAGCCCTCTAGTAGGTTATCTAATGCCAAGTAGTCAGCCATGAACCCATGCACATACGAGCATCAGTAAAGGGTATCAGTAAGTTTTATACATACAGAAACACAGATATACAGAGACACATACATACCACTAACACATACAAAACAGCTATAAAAATTACTCAGTGGAGGTCACGAATGGGAGAGAGAGAGAGAGAGAGAGAGAGAGAGAGAGAGAGAGAGGGCATAGAAGATTGTGGGGAGAAAATTATGTAAATTCAGTGTATTCATTTATGATAGTCTCAAAAATTAAAAGATTCAAGAAGAGAAATGGAGTCTATAAGAAAGCCTGTTTGTAGCTGGGCAGTGGTGGTTCACGTCTTTAATCCCAGCACTTGGGAGGCAGAGGAAGGCGGATTTCTGAGTCTGAGGCCAGCCTGGTCTACAGGGTGAGTTCCAGGACAGCCATGGCTACACAGAGAAACCCTCTCTCAAAAGAAAAACAAAACAGAACAAAACAAAACCACAAAACCTGTTCGTGTCTTACCTGAGCCTCCTCCTCATTGATTATAATGATAAAAAAAAGTAAAAATAAATTTTTTTCACAAATTCTCAAGGTGTTTTTTCCCTCCTAAGTTAGATTCAGGTCTGCTTGCTCTACCAAAGAACTGATGATTTAGCATCTCTCTAGCCTGATGTTCCTGTGTAGTTAGAACATAAAGAGACTGTACATTGCCACAACACTTAGGCTTCATATTGAATTACTGGCTTTGGAAGCAAGCAAGGAGGTATATAGCTCTGGGCTTGTGTTTGGTGACATTTCCAGTGACAAAAAACAGAGAAAACAAAATCTGCCCTCAAAGTAAGCAGCAATTTTACCAGCAGTCAGAGGAGAAAGCACCTGGTGCCTCCTTTCTCATCTTTCCTTCCATCCTTCCTTCCTTCCTTCCTTCCTTCCTTCCTTCCTTCCTTCCTTCCTTCCCTCCATCCCTCCCTCCCTCACTTGTCCTTCCTTCCTTCCTTCCTTCCTTCCTTCCTTCCTTTCTTTCTTTCTTTCTTTCTTTTTTCTTTCTTAAGAGAGAGACTGCTTCAATAAACTATTGCAGACAATAGACATAGATTCCATGTTCTTCAGTCTTCCAGTGTGAACAGAATCCAGAAGCTTTCTAGGTAGCCCTCAAGTCATAGTAGCAACTTAGGGCTGTTTAGTACAGTTTGCTGTCCTAAATTTAATTAAGATCTGTCTTAGTTAGGGTTTCACTGCTGTAAACAGACACCATGACCAATGCAAGTTTTATAAAAGACATTTAATTGGGGTTGGCTTACAGGCTCAGAGGTTCAGTCCATAGTTATCAAGGCAGAAACATGGCAGCATCCAAGCAGGCATGGTGCAGGGGAGCTGAGAGTTCTACATCTTCATCTGAAGGCTGCTAGTGAAAGACTGACTTCCAGGCAGCCAGGGGGAGGGTCTTAAGCCCACACCCACAGAGACACACCTACTCCAACAAGGCCACACCTCCTAATAGGTTCACTTCCTGGGCCAATCATATACAAACCATCACAAGATCTAATTGTGAAAACATCAGATCATTCAAAATGTTGTTCTAGCAGATCATATTCTTTTTGAAGATAATTTCAATAAGACTTATCATTCAACATGTAATTTAAGGTGTGACCTTACCATCTTTCTATATAAAGTTAAATTTTTATTCTTTGAATCTGTGCTGTCTTTCTATTTCACCATCACCCTGACATTATAAAGTATTTATTTTGGATACGCTCACAATGAATCCTTTTCTATTTCTTTTTCTGAAAGATATACTAAATTATACAATAGTTGTTTTTTTTTTGACCTACTAAGCCAGACTCTTGTTTTGCTGTAGTAGCAACCATAGTGAAGATCATTGGAAGGAAAGGTGTGTAGCTTTTGTAAAGAATGGGGTCAAATAGGCAGAAAAGCAGAGAAAGCTGTAGTGGTAGACATCTCCAGGTGGTTGATAGCATTGGTGATGTTTTTGAGCCTGTTTGTCACCAAGGGAGGATGTGAATGGGGCAGGTTCTGAGATTGAGTGAAGCTTACAGTGGAAAAAAACCAAACTCGGCAGAGTCTTGTTTGAAGGTTCCATTCTAAAGGAGCGAGGATGTGAAGAACGTGGAGAATTTAAAGAGCAAAGACACAATGGTTAGACACAGTGTGCAACACTGGTAATTAAGATGCCAGAAGTGAAGAAATGGTTATGATTTTAATTAGCATGGCCATGCCTAGAAGAAGTGACTCCATTAAGAGAGCGGTGAGAAGAGCAGCCTTATAAGTACACATTCGAGTTAGAACACTGTATCTCTCTCCGTGGTAGCAAACACTCATGTCCATGTTGACAAGAAGTCCTGGGGATCCGGCAGCAGAAAGCACGCAGAGGCAACAGTTCAAGGCTAGACTTGTTCATACCCTGCTGCCTTCACATACCTATTGGTCACAACAAACCACATGGCCTCCTTCCCACCCACAGAGTGGGAGGTGCCAATTTTGCTAATAGACATACAATAACAAATAATACAGCCTACCATGATTGCTAATACAAGCAGAGTTTGTATATGTCTCGGGTTTTTACTATGGTGAGGAAGATTATGGGGGGAGAAAAGGAAATTTTTAAAGGATGGAGAAAGGAGAGGAATAGAACCCAGATGACATTATGGTGGAAAGAGGGATATTGTGATGGAAAAATACAAGAGGCGAGCATGGGAGAGAGATGGGTGAGAGGAAAGGTCTGTAAGAAAATGCATAAGAAAACTGGTTATTTTGTATGGCAATCAAAAATATTAAGAGCAAAGAATAAGATGGGAGACAGTATCAACAAGAAAAATAAACCCCACAATAACCATTATAATACGTCAAAACCTATCGTTAATAACATTAGTCCTGAATATAACACTAGTATTAAAACTGAGCTGGACATCGATTGCATTTTAAAATTTGGTCTCATTTTGAAAGATTATATTGTCAACTAAAAAACCAACAAAATCATTCTTCCAAAAGAAGTAAATGTATCAGAGTAGACACAGATCTGTAAAAGATCTCTGTGCTGGTTCTTTCCCCTTCTGTGTAACTTCTTTTACAGTGGCACCATAATCTTACCACCTTTTCCTGTTGATAAATGTGGAGGAGTGAAATGCTGGTCCTCTGAGTGGGCTGGAGACTGTTCCTGTCTAAAATCAAAAGCTTGGCTAACCTCTTGCATTTCTTTTTGCATTTAATTAGATACTAAAGATATAGAGACATTATTTTCTTGGAAACCCCAGCTAGTTGCATGACTTAGCCTTAATTAAAACAAGGATTTGGTTTTAAGGAAGGATAGCATGGAAGATAGAGTTCTTTTTGGTATGTTATGGAATCATCCAAGGGATTCTCTTTGCCTTCAGAAGTTTTTCCAGTCCTACACATAACTCCTCCTAAGACTCACTGATGCTTTCTGAACCTGAAAATGTAATTGTACTGTTAGCTCCCTTTTTCTTACTGTGGCGAAATAGAGCAACTGAGGGGGGAAAAGGTTTAGTTTGGTTCCTAGTTCAAAGTGATCCAGTTTACCATGGTAGGGAAGCCATGGAGGGAAGAGAGATTTTTGCTATAAAATAGCTGATCACATTGCACGCAGGATCAGAAGTGAAAAGTTGAAGAATGGTCCTATATTTGCATTCTGCCCATTACCCATTTTGGGACCTCAACCTATAGAATAATGCTCCTCCCCTTAGAGGGTTTCCCCTTCTTATTTACATCTCTGTAGATGCTTTCTAGACACACCCAGAGATATGTCTCCTAGGTCATTCTCAATCCTGTCGACTTGACAATAATAGTTGCTCATCACATAGTGATATATCATATGCTCAGTAATGATGAAAACAGCTAATATTTATGAGCTAAACATTATGCACTTTCTGGGTATACAGACTCCTTAATTGAGTGCTCAAAACAGCTTTGAAGTAAGCATTATCAAATCCAATTTATTAATTGAGCAAAGGACATGTGCAACATGAACCTCACATTACAAAAGTTGTTTAAGTTACCTATGTCCTGCTGAGGGAGTCAGAATTCAAATGTGTCTCAGATCTTGAATTAACCAAGACAATGAACCTGTAGTTCCTTCCAAAGTTATGTTAGAGACATTCTTGGGTATTGCGGTAAAATGCTGGGTTCTATTGAGATTTCATAATTTCCTAAAATAGCAGCAACATCTGTTAGATGCAGAGTAGATTATTCTATATAAATTGCCCTATTAATACATCAAAATTTAAAATTTTGTTTGTTTTTATTTTTTCTTAGAGATGTTTTGGAAATCCAAAATCAAGCAACCAATCAACCTACTGACCTGAAACCCTGAAATCTAAGTAACACAATAGAATTCTACACTTCCATATCAACAGACTCTTGCTTCCGATTAACCCACATTCTACAATTTTTCTGCTATAACTTTTAGTATTTTTCTTTATTATTCTTATTAACTTAATTATTTTGAGAAGCTGTTCTATTTAGAAATGTTTGTTTTAAAAATACATGATGAAGGTTATCTTCTTCATTCATGCTGGCTTCCAGATGATTGGCTGTAGCAGGGAAGTCCACTTGATGTAGCTATCTCATCATGTGTAAGACATCTTAGAGCAGGCTGGAGAGGAGCACTGACTATTCTTCCAGTGGTCCTGAGTTCAATTTTCAGCCAACACATGGTGGCTCACATCCACCCATAATGGGATCCGATGCTCTCTTCTAGTGTTTCTGAAGACAGCTACAGTGTACTCACACACATAAAGTAAATCTTTTAAAAAAAGAAATCTTAGAACTGAATGGTAACTCAAGATTTCATATGAAGATGGAAAGGAATGTCTTAAGACTTCTCACAAAAGTCTGGGGTGGAGACTATAAAGTTATTTATAGTTTCACACTCAAGTTTATATTGAGAAATTATTCCTAACTTACCTTGAAAAATATTCTGCTTTTACTATTCTGATAGGGGTTTTCTGTTTCTAGTGGCAATTCTTGTTAAGAATTCAATCTTTCCTCACTAGCTGGTCATGTTTCCAGAGAGATAATTGGATGGCAAATGAATTCACAGTTTAATGGGCAGTTAGAAATTTGTGTTCAAGTTTCTTAGAGCGTATGTCATATCCAGACTGGATATCTCAGGAATCTCTGTCTATATGTCTCTGTCTCTCTCGTTTCCCCTAAAGTCACAATAAATATATCCTATTTATTTTCTCTCTCTCTCTCTGTTTGTAAATATATATTCATACAAGAAGAAGAATATTGAGAGAGAATATACACATATCTATACAAAATGCATGCTTGTTTGAATACTCATTTGTTTATATGTATATGTAACATGAATGTCTATAGAAGAGGAGGCTATGCGTTTTGTGGGGCAGAGCAGTAGGTGATGGGATGAATATGGGAGGGGCAGTAAGGAGAAAAGGGAGGGAGGGAATGCTGTGATTCTGTTTTAGTTAAATCTAAATGAATAGATATGTAGTGTGTTACATATAAATATTTATGTCTTACTGGTTTATATCTCATCAGCACCAATTTATCTATCAATCATATGTTTATCTATCTCCTGGCAATATCTTATAAACTGGCCATCTCAGGGATCTCAACTGTCACACTCAGCTATGAGTCAGGGGCAGTGATCCTTCCTCTGTGATTACTCCTCAGCACACAGTTGTCTACAATTCAGTATCTTTGCAGGAGTGACCTCATCTTCATCCAGAATCTCAGCCAACTTTGATTTTGTATCCTTTGCTTGTTTTTTACAATTGTCTTAAGACATCTTTTGGTTTAAAAGTCTTTAGAATTTTATTTACTTGCAAGCAGTTTGTATATAAGCTACTGAACACACAATTTACTTTCCATCAAAATAAAATGTTATATTAATTTTATGTTCTGATCGCAGAAACACTTAACACGAGTGCTTTGTATCCTTTTTTAAGATTTTATTTAACCTTTCTTTTTACACTCCAGATTTTATCCCCCACCCAGTCTACCCTCTGACTGTTCTATATCCCACACCTCCTCCCCCACCCCACCCCCCCATCTCCATGAGGATGCCCCCACCCTTACACCATAAGAACTCCCCACTCCCTGGGGCCTATAGTCTCTTGAGGGTTAGCTGAATCTTCTCTGACTGAACTCAGACCCAGCAGTCCTCTGCTGTCTATATGTCAGGGGCTTCATATCAACTGGTATATGCTGCCTAGTTGGTGGTCCAGTGTCTGAGAGATCTTGGGGTCCAGTAAATTGAGACTGCTGGTCTTCCTACAGGGTCGCCTTTCTCCTCAGCTTCTTCCAGCTTTTCCCTAATTCAACCACAAGGGTCACTAACTTCTCTGTCCATTGGTTAGGTATAAATATCTCATCTGACTCTTTCAGCTGCTTGTTGGGTCTTTCAGAGGGCAGTCATGATAGGTCCCCTTTTGTGAGCACTCCAAAGCCTCAGTAATAGTGTCAGGCCTTGGGACCTCCCCTTGAGCTGGATCCCACATTAGGCTTATTGCTGGACCTCCTTTTTCGCAGACTCTTCTCCATTTTTATCCTTGCAGTTCTTTCAGACAGGAACAAATATGAGCCAGAGTTTTTTTTTACCGTGGGATGTCAACCCCATCCCTCACTTGATGTCTTGTCTTTCTGCTGGAAGTGGGATCTACAAGTTCTCTCTCCCCAGTCATTTAAGGTCCTTCCCTTTTCAGTTCTGAGAGTCTCTCACCTTGTAGGTCTCTGGTATATTCTGGAGGTGCCTCCGCCCACTCCTACCTCCTAAGGTTGCCTGTTCCATTCTTTCTGTTGGCCCTCAGGGCTACAGTCATTTTCTCCTACCCAATACCAGATCATGATCACCTCCCATCCCCCACTCCCTTTCCCTCCCAGGTTGCTCCCTCCCCCCCCCCACCTAGTGATTGCTTTCTTCTCCCTCCCAATTGGGACTGAGGCATCCTCACTTGGGCCATTCAGCTTGTTGACATTTTTTAGTTCTGTGGACTCTATCTTGGGTATTCTGTACTCTTTTTTGGCTAATATTCACTTGCTAGTGAGTACATACCATGTGTGCCCTTTTTGGTCTGAGTTACCTCACTCAGGATGATATTTTCTAGGAGTTAACTCTCTATTTCTACTCTATAGTTCCCCAGGTTCCATTTTAGGTTTTTTTGTTCAGCATTTTTACACATTGCACTCTCTACTGGTCCTGAGTTTGTGTTAGCATGTTGCCTAAATGTAATAATTTAATTTATGTTTTTCTGTGTTTGGTTTATTGGTTTCTGTGATTAGCTATTTTAAAGTTTAGTCTTGCTATGCAATATTGTCCATTTGCCTTTTCTTTTTATAAGGCCAAATGGTATTCTGTGCTCACACTGCCTCCTGCCTTTCCTTATCTGTTCACCATCAATAGACTTCAAGGTCATTTTTTATTTTGACTGTTGTGAATATGCTGAGCTGAGCAGAAGAATTCTAATTCTTCTCCTAGAACAAAGTTTCCATTAATCATCACCAATACCCAGAACAATTTCTGGATTACATGGTAAGGTTATTTCCTAATGTTTGGAAAGTCTTCTACATGATGATTTTTATAGCAGCTCCAATAGTTTGCATTCCTATTAATAAATAGTATGTGCGTGGTTCTACTTTCTGTTCATCATATTTTGCTTTCTTGTGGTTCTAAAAGATATCATATGATGTAAATAATTTTAATCTGTACCTTTATATACTTCTTGATGATCTCTATGCATTTCTAAAGGAACTGCCTATTCAAGTCCTTTTAGCATTGAAATGAATAGTTATTTGAGTTTCTATTATTTTCCCATTCTGTCACTCCTTGAACATGTGCACATACTCAGGTGTCACATACACACATATACACACACATGTACACACATGCACATACATACAAGTATACACAAATACATACACATATGCACATACACATACACACATATACACACACATACACATGCACACTTGCACACACACCCATGCATACATACACATACACACACACACACACACACACACACACACACACAGGCAAAGATGTAGTAAAAATATTCAAACTCATATAGTCAAAGAGTAAAAAGTGTTTCTCAGGATGGAAGAAAGTGGAAACAAGACTTAATTAACAATCATAGTGTCAGTCAAGAAGGTGACTAAGCTGTTGAGACTGTGTTATCAAACTCTGTAAGCAGAGTCCACAATATAGCATTGTGCACTTTAAAAATTACAAAGCACTCATGTTAAATGGTTCTGTGATCAGAACATAAAATGCATGTAACATTTTATTTTGATGGAAAGGGTACATTGTATAGTCAGTAGCTTATATCCAAATTGTATGCAACTAGCCAAAATTATAAATATATGTATATATGGAAAATATTTATATACACACATATGTATATATGTATAATTTTAGAGATTAACCATTTATGAAATATAGTTTTTGTAAATATTCCCACATTCTTTGTATTGCATTTTCAGTTTTCTAGTTTTTTTTTGTTGTTTAAATTTGACTGAATGCAGTTGCTATGGTTACTTGGGACAACATAAGTCTGTGAATTAAAAACATACTTTCTGCACAGACAGGATGAATGAAATATAGGACTTGCAAATGATGCACAGTGAGGTCTCAGACCTTCCTTGGGATTCCCTCTAAAACATTTGATCACTACATTTCTTACATACTACTGATTCTTTTCTTCTATACATTCATTGGTTGCTATGTGAAGACAACAAAAGCCAGTTTCTCCTATTATTTTAATAAACGACCTTCATATCCAAGGAATTGTTATATTCCCAATTGATAGTGAATGAAATTATTTATTCCACAATGAAAAAATGATACACATTTTCACTCGACATAACAGACGTAAGAAGAAGTTTGCAGAAATGGACACCTTGGATATGTGGTTTTGAGCTCTTTCTCTCTTCCTGTCTGTCCATCTATCTATTATCCTTTTTGTGAACCTTTCCTCCATTGATTGTTTCTGTTGGTGATTTGAGACATTCTAAGCTTTTGGGATTTGCTGCATATTACTTATATATAATAATGAGTTTCACAATGGAATTTTCATCAATGTATATAATTTATTTCAACAATGGCATTACAGTATCTTTTCTCCCACTGTGGCCACCAATGTCCATGCTAACTAGCTCTAAACAGTTTTTCATGACGTGTGTGTTCATGTGTGTCTCAATAAATTTAATTAGGATTGCTTACAAGGACATGGGTGAGGGTTATTTCCTGAAGAGCAGGCTACCTCACTGAAGAAAATGCTGAGATTTTGAAGTGTCAGCATTCTTTGTTGATATTCCTGTCCACCTTGTAAGGCAACTCGTGTTCAGAAAGTGCATGAATCCCTCAACATGACCATGGCCTCCGTCTTCAATTCCCTACTGTTTGTCTTCTTTCCTGATTTGTTTATGCTTTTGTAATTACTATCATTTGATTGCCCAACTGCTTCTCACTGATAACCATTGCTGGTGCAATGGTTATGTAAAGAAATGAGCATGAACACAGCGTGCCCAGGACTGTCTGCTCTCTGAGCTGTAATCTTGTGGCTGCCTTTGCAGACAACAGCAGAAGAACAAGATACACTTTCTTCTGAGTCCAGTGGAGGGCTGGGATTTGGATGGGAAAATACGTTTAGTTTCCACTAAGATCCATATTTCCCACGCTTTTGCCAAAATGGGTGAGTTTCAGAATGGGTCGTTGGTGGGTTTAGAAAAAAAAATCACTTTATATTTAATCATGAGTCAACTTTGTCAACTAGACCCGATTCTCATCACAATTAAAAAATATTAATCTTATGCAAGAACTGGGAAGTTGGAGAAATAACTGGGTGTTTATTGAATATCCAAGCAAAAATGTTCATCATAATCTCTGAGTTAGGTGACTAAAATATGAGATATAGAAGTAAAGGGTTAGTTTTAATTTTAAGTCAAGGCTAATTTGTAGCTAGACAGCAGTCTTTATCTAAGGATGTAGCATTTCTAGAACTAAGTCAATAAGTCCTGTATATTGCCTTTATTTGCCAGCTTGTTTTCTGAATTTTAGTTCATGGACCAATGCTCCTAATACTGGAAAAACTGGCCATGGACATGTTCTAAACCTTTTTCCTTTCTCCAACTGACGTAGAGATCTTATTTAATTGACCTTCATAGTATTAAAAAACAGGCCCATTGCTTATGATAAGATGTGTCTGCTCATAGACGTATTAGAAAGTTGAATCTTGATTCAATTAAAACTGACTGACATCAGGCTTCTGAGGAGACAACATTGTTGTCCTGGCTGTGCTGTTTTCTTCACCTCTTATGAAGTCATTATTTCCAAGAATTTCCACTTCTTGTGAGGCGCAGTTGGCCTTCTAAGGCGGTTCCCACAGATGAACGTTATGTAATGGACATGCACAGTGCTCCGTTTATCCCCAACCCAGGCACTTGCTCTAAAGTGTGAGGGCTCTGTTCAGAGATTGTGGATGCCAACAAGTGTTAGCTGACAGGAGCCTGATATAGCTGTCTCCTGAGAGGCTCTTCCAGTGCCTGACAAATACAGAAGTTGATGTTCACAGCCAACCAATGGACTGAGCACAGGGTCCCTAAAGGAGGAGCTAGAGAAAGGACCCAAGGAGCTGAAGGGGTTTGCAGCCCCATAGGAGGAACAACAATATGAACCAACCAGTACCCCCAGAGCTCCCAAGGACTAAACCACCAACCAAAGAGTACACATGGAGGGACCCATGGCTCCAGATGCATATGCAGCAGAGGATGGCCTTTTCAGACATCAATGAGAGGAGAGGCCATTGGTCCTGTCAAGGCTTGATGCCTCAGTGTAAGGGACTGCTAGGGCAGGAAGACTGGAGTAGGTGGGTTGGTAAGCATGGGTAGGGAGGACAGGATAAGGAGTATTTGGAGGGAGGGGAAATGAGGAAAGGAGATAACATTTGAAATGTAAAGGAAGCAAATATTTAATTAAAAAAGCAAAGACAGATCATGATTTGCTTCCTGTCATTTCTAAATGTACAGGTTCAGAGCCTGACTAGGAAGTGTAGATGGAATATGCAGGGGCATTTCTCAAGTCTGTAAGTGATGCCTATGGATGTTTCCTCACGCATGCGCCATTCTTCAGAGCTCTGCGGTCCTACTCAGCCATTCCTCCATGCGTTTTGAAATGCAAGAGAAAACAGTAGCCTAACTCCAGTGTGCTCTAGCCCTACATACACATCTTGCCAAGAGAATGCACTCAACTGACCCTGGAGATTTTTCTTTCTCTCTTGTTTTTCTTCCTTTTTTGAGGCTCTGCAAACCTCTTATGAAATTATGTTAAAATGATTTCTTGAAAAGCTAGTTTAATGTACTCAGGATTTTCATTTTCTACCACATACAAATAAAAGGCATCTGGCTTCTTCTTTTAAAAAAAAACTACATATAGTAATTTAAGTCCAACATAGTTTTGGGAGTTGCTGTCTATAAGCACCCCTCCCCCAGGCTCTGCCAGGTGAATATATCTCAGCTCACTTTCCTTAGTCCTGTGTTTAGAAATGATAAATGATTAGAAAGTTAGCAAGAGCATTTGAATGTCTTCTCATGTACAGATGTTGATGCCCTGTGAGTTGCTACAAATGCAGCTTAATGCGCACCAAGTTTGAGTGGACCAGTGATCTTAAAATGGTAATCCTCTTCTTTCTACTGAAAATTCAAGCCTTGCTTCAAATCTTTGGATTTCATAGTTAATCAAATTTCCTGGGCACTTTAATTTAAAGTATCTAATACTACTAAAAGCATCTTAAGTTGTTTTAATCTATCACTATCTATCTATCTATCTATCTATCTATCTATCTATCTATCTATCTATCTATCTATCTATCTATCTAACCAGGGTGGCCTTGAACTCACAGATCCATCTGCCCCCTGGGTGCTAGGATTAAGGGTGTGTGCTACCATGTACAGCTTTTTTTTTTTTAAATGAGAAAATATTTAAGCACTTCTAAGACATTATCAGCAAGTTTGGACAAGTGGACAAAGACACTTTCTGTTACTTATTTTCAAGTGGTTCAGGAACTGGCCTTGGTTTATGTCCCTGAAGCTCATCTTGCAGCTCAAACACCAATATAGTTATACAGTTCCTTTTTATCTGCTGCAACTTAAACCCTGGGCCTGAATAACTTTCGGGGATATGAATTTCCCCTGGGAGCCCACAAGCATCTGATTTCCGTATATGGAGAGAGTGAAATGGATAATTAGATTCAGTTCTCATTTCATCTTTTCCCCTCATTTTCCACATTGCCTAGGTTTCAGCCATCGAAACGCCACACTCCTGCATCTATTTATACGTTGTTTCCATCTTCCTCAATGGCTAGGCCATGCATTTTCCCTTCGAGAAACGCTCACAACATCTTTTTCCATGCCCAGGATTGCTGAAATTTTATGGTGGCAGCCTGCCCGCCCTGCGCCATGGCTGCTGCTCAATCCAGGAAGACGGAGTGGCCTGGCTCATCATCAGAGAGCTGTCAGTCTCTTCCCTCAAGTTTCTCCCGACTCGTGAGCATCTGCGGAAGGAAGAACGAGTACACGACTTTCTCTCTCTGCTTCATTGAGTACTTAACTTCTTGTTCTGCATGCCCTGTGGGAAACCAAAATCCTATGGAAATAGTACTGTTGAGCTTGTGGCCCACTTTGTATGAAATGCCTTTTATTTCTTTTTATCCTGCTTATACAATTCCCAATCCCATTTCCCCCTGTAAGTCTCTGTATGAACTGTTTTTTTTCAGTAAGAAGTAGAACATACATTTAGATAGAATCAACATGATTAAGTATGGTCCTTGAGAAGACTTTGCTGATTTTAAATGTTGAATATCTCTGCCATTCCTATTAATTCTTCCATTTCTTTGAAGTTTCTTCTTGGAGAGTCTGACCATCCAACTTATTCTTTCTTGCCTTTTTGTTTCATATCACTGAACCCAATGGCCATTCACTTATTTTTCATGCATGTTGTACTTTTTCTTAATGAATAACAAAGATTCTTTCTTGATATTGTTCTATCACCCTTTGCTATCCAGTGGTGCTATCAATACTAGTACATGATAAACAGCCTTTGTGGAATGAGCTCAAATATGTAAGTGACTAATTTTTAAAAAAATATTTATATTATTTTATTTTGTATATGGGTGTTTTATCTGCATGTATGTCTGTGCACTATGTGCATGTCTGGTAACTCTGGAGGACAGAAGAAAGTGTCAGATTCTCTGAAAATTGGAGTGTCAGATGATCGCAGAACTTGGGTGCTGCAAATTGAATCTGGGACCTCTGGAAGAGCAGCCATGTCTCTAGTCCTATAAGTGATTACTTTTTATACTCACACGAACACTAATGGAACAATGTTATCATCTTCAATGCTCTGGTGAGAAAATGAAAGTCTCAGAGCCATAAGGGCTTTTCTGAGACACACAGCTAGCAAGTTGGCAAATTGAAAATAAAATTCAAAGGAGTTTATAATGTGTTTACCATGAACCTTTCTATTATCCCAGACAGAACCCTAGGCATATGTTACACCATGTCCCTCAGTGTCTCTTCTCTTCACACTGCTTATTCATCTGAAATCTAATCCCAGATTGTTTTAGGTATACTAACTTTAATCTCTCCCCCCTCTCTCTCTCTGTCCTGTAATTATAAAACATTTATTCTAAATCTAGCTAGAGCTTATTTCCCAAAATGTAGCACTAGTAACATATTTTCGCTTTAATTTCTTTAGTAGTCATCGCCTTTGATAAAGATGCCTCATGGAACCTTTGAGTTCCCACATGACCTTGACTTTCCCATCTCCTTATTTTGATTCTTTCCCAACTGATCTCTGTCGGTCAGTGGTCTTAGATTCTCTTCCTAGATTTTCATGCAGACTTTGCTTCCAATACCCCAATTATGTGGTTTAAATACTCACAGCCAAGTATCATCCTCTGATCTGCAAAGGATCCTTGTTACATTCTGGAGTGAATCTGAACATGTTCCAAGTGGGGCTTCTAGTGTGTATAGTGTGGGTTCTACTTTCAGGGCTGTGCACTCCTCCCTAGTCACTGGAGCTGTTTCTCCATGGATGGCTTCCAGTGGAGACGGCTCATGGGGACTCTCTTCCATGTGAGGAGACAGAGTTTTGCAGTTCTTCCTTATGATGGTACTCTCTGCTTACAAAGATACAGGTCCCCACTATATGGGGGAGGGGTCACTCTAGACAGGGAAGTAAGTTCTAAACTTTTAATGTAATTGGTTGTGGCAGCCCAGTATGTTACATCACAAACTCTTCCATCTAGTTCTGCTGTTCTGAATGAGAAAAGTCCCATTCCTCAGTGAACTTGCTGTGGGCATGATCCAGGAGCCTGAATGGTTTTCACCAGGTAATCTATGCCTATGAAGGTTGATACTAGAAGTTACCCAGGAATATGTTCCAGGAAGCATAGTGTCATACCCATCACACCACCCAGGGCACATTCATGTGCCACGCAACAAAGAACACACAGGACCATAGCTATAGAAGTACTGCGGTCATCAATGAAAGAACCCACACTGGATCACACCCTACTCAGTAAAATTCTTTAGACTTAAAATCTTCTCTGGACCGCTGGGTGGGTTGATCATATCTTGTGAAAATATTGGAGGGTACAACTCTCCTATGTATAGATCCCCCACTCAGTGAAATGATGACGTAAACTTATGTGCATTGATTTAAGTACTCAAGTTTTGTGAGTTCATTTGTTCCCACAGCAACACACAACGAATGCCTTACCTTAGACAAATTTTGAAAGTTGTACATTCATATAAAAATTATGGGACATATGGTGGGGGGGTAATTGGGAAAGGGGAAAACCTTTGGAATGTAAACATAGAATATAGAAAATAAAAAAAATAACTAAAAATAAAAAAAATAAATTAAATGTTTAGATACAAAAAAAATTAGTGCATATGTTTACAGCAGCTTTATTCATAATTTTCAGAAGCTGGAACACAGCTCAAATGTCTTTCAATAGATCATGCAGATAAACTATGTGACAATTTATATAATAAATGAAAAGAACTGTCACACAAAGCAACTTGGATTAATTTTACACAGTTATGTTGAATGAAAGAATCTAATTCTAAAATCAAAACAAAACCCTTAGCTGCAAGCTAATGTGTTTATGTGATAATGTGGAGATTTTAAGAGAAGGTGCATTTCTGTGGTTATCAGTGGTTAGACATTGTACATGCATGCGTGTGTGTGTGTGTGTGTGTGTGTGTGTGTGTGTGTGTGTCTGCTTGATAGGAGACATCAAATGGAAGCAGGATTAAGTGCATTCTCTCCTGCTGAGGCCCAACTATGCAGTCCAGCTAGGGGAAGGGGATTCAAGGGCAGACAAGAGAGTCAGAGAAAACCCCTACTCCAATTGTCAGGGGACCCAGATGAAGACCTAGATGCACATCTGCTGCAAATATGTATGGGGCCTAGGTCCGGCCCCAGCATGCTCTTTGGTTGGTGTTTTGGTCTTTGCAAGCTCCCATGGGCCTAGGTTAGTTTACTCTGTAAGTCTTTTTGTGGTGTCCTTCACTCCTCTGGCCTGCTCAACCCTATTCCCCAACTCTTCCACAAGACTCCCTGAGCTCCACCTGATGTTTGGCTGCGAGTCTCTGAATCTATTCCATCCACTGCTGGATGAAGCTTCTCAGAAGACGGTTACTCTAGGTTCCTGTCTGCAAGCATAGCAGATTAGCATTAATACAGTCAGGGGTTAGCTCTCTTCCATGGGATAGGTCTCAAGTTAGAGCAGTCATTTGTTGGCCATTCCCTCAGTCTCTCCTCCATCTTTATTTCTTTGCATCTTGTAGTGGGACAAATTTTGGGTTGAAAGTTTTGTGGGTGGATTATGTCCTCCTTCGTCCACTAGAAGGCCCACCTGGGTACAAATGTTGGCCACTTCAGTCTTTGTATCTCCTGTGAGTAGAAATCTCAGCTAGGGTTACCCCCAAAGATTTCCTATAGCCTCCCCAATCTTAGAGATATCCCCCCACCGATTTCTATTTTCTCTTCTAGCCCTCTCTCCCCTCCCTCCCCACACCTGAAGGTCTCTTGTTATCTTAGAGCTTACTGGTTTGGCTTCACTGGCTGGTCAGTGAACTTCCAGGATGTTCTGTCTACCTCCTCAGAGCTGGAGTTCTAGACATGTGTGACTTGGCTTTTTTACATGAAGGCTAGGGATAGAAACTTATCTCATGTTTACAAGACAAGAACTTTACACACGGAGACATCTCTTCATCTCTGGAATCTTAATTTATTTTTGGAATCCTATCTTTTTTTAATGCGGAAAACCTTGGTGTGTGTGCGCGCGCGTGCATGTGTGTATGTGTTTTGGGAAGTTTTCCTAGCTAATTTCTAGGGCAATTCCAGCATGTGTTTGCCTTCAAACCTTACACTTTGTTATTGCAGCTGTGTTTGTAGGTTAGTCTTAAGATCTAACTTTTACCCACTCCCTCAAAATACACCCCAGTCTTGACCATGTTTTCAGGTAGTCACCAGAACCCCTGAAGTCTCCAGGGGTCCTGAGATTAAGAAATGTTATGAAAAGTTGGCTCAGATAATATTTTCCCAGACCTTTAATCATCTTGACCTAAGCCAGCAACACATATTTGTGATCTAAGAAAGAGCTTAGTAAGCCTCATCAGATACTGGGGCCATGCCAACTGTCTTTGGAGATGTTCATCCCTCCACTGGAGATGCTTCAGACGGCAAAGGGGGTGTTACTATGTCAAGCTGCTGAGCAATTCTGGTATGATTGACATTTAAATACGCATGCTTAATTTTGCATCAGTTGGTGCTTCTGTGGGACAAATTAAGAGCATGATTGCTGTCCTAAGTGTAGCTACATGGAAGTATTATGATTAAAAGCATTTTTTGATATGTCTGCATTGCATTTTGTAATAATTCTACAAAATGGTTCTACTACCCACATTTTATAGGTGGGAAAACAAGCTTTAGGATTTCATTTAGTTTATCATCTAACTGGGATGTTTCTTGATTCCATATCTTTTCTCTGTATTGAAGTGTCCAAATAAAAACACATCCCACCTAATAATTATTCCAAAAATAATTCTTCTTCAAATACTTTTTTTTCTCAATCAGATTTTATGTTCAGGCCGGTTATAGTTCATTTAGACTTAAGGGGAGTCCTGTGCACCTTTTTTGGATTTTTTTTTGTGAATTTTTATGTATATCTCTCTTTTCTCAGGCACTCAGTTACATATATTCTATCTGCCTTCATTGTTTTCCTGGTCCCTTATCTGGCCCCTTTCCTTACCCCCTTCTGCTGTCTTTTTTCCTCCTCTATGCCTTCTCCCTGCTTCCTTCCTCCTTTCTTCTGTAGTCCATTGGGAATGCCTGAGTATCTTTGCTTAAACTGCTTTTGGAAAGGTCCTCTAAACAGAAAGACAGCATGATCCATGCAACCATGATTGTTTATGGGAACCAAACTCTTTCTCTCTCTCTCACATGCTCAGTATATGGAAAACATCTAAAATAGGATGGAAAAGGTTATGCAAATAAATTTAATTTCAGAAAAGTACTAATAACTTATGTTCATGGTATTTTTACTGTCTTCTCTATGTATTTTCTCTAGGACTGTGTAATATAGACTATAATTTGTTCCACAGGAAACAAAACCTATATATAGAAGGTTTTCAAATGCTCTAGTTTATAAAATTGGGAAGGGCAAAGTCTACAATTGTATTTGTTTAATCTGAATCTACAGCTTGGATTTTTAAAACAACAATCATTTTTATTGACTGCTCAGTGTAAGTCATCCAAGGCAAAGATGAATAAAATTTTATTTGGTTTCAATCATTCTTGAGCTAAGATATTGTTGACGAACAAGATATATGACCATATTACCATAAACAGAAGTGCTAGAATAATCACAAATAGGAGCGGAAGATAGTAGAACAGACAAGGGATAAAATGGAGCATGGAGCAGGGTGATATTGGGAGAAGGTGAAATGAAGTTCAGACACTCTGGTGTTGAGCATCCCTACCCTAGGGAATCACCTTTTTATGTGACATTATTAAAGATGAGTGGGGCAGGTTCTCAGCTATGGAAAAGTATTCTCTAGTCTAAGGGAAACAGAAATAATCATGGTAAGGGATTATCATGAGACAATCAACTTGGTGTGGAAGACACAAAGAGATAGATGTTCTTCCAGTGAGGGCAATAGCATAAAGATTCATGGGGAAAGGGGTGGGGGTGGGGGTGAGGGTGGGGGTAGATGCCTCACCCTTGGCCAGAGAATCAGCACAGGCCCACCACTTCCCTTTGGGTTCCATGAACTGCATCGTGTGATGTATGGGAAGCTACTCCTCTGTATTTATCACATTTGATTTGATGCGGAGAGCTAGATTTTTGATTGTTTTGAAATTCCTGAAGCGGGATGTATTCTGTTTCCTAAACTCTTTTCCAAGTAGCTGGTGTTATGTAAGTTTTTTTTTAATCATTTAAGGGAACTTGAAAAGTCTTCTGCATATTTGTAAAAAAAAAAGAAAGTCTATTCCTAGACATCATGTTTATTTCTCAAGTGGTGGCACTATTTTTAAAAATTAAAACTTCAAAACCGTCAGCCACATTTTTTAGCAGTTACCCAATTCATGTTTCTCAAGTTTATGCAAAACAATGACGCAGACAAATCGCCGAGCCTACGGGGGGGGGGGTAGGGGAAACAGCAGCTCAATTTTAAAGTATGTTAACAAATATTATGATTTGTTATTCAACAGTTGGCTTCATTTGGCATTTGGAAAGTTTTTCTCAAATGGAAGAGAGTGGCATATTAAGATTTATTTGTGTAATAAGCAAACATCTTTGGCTGAAATGTGGTGGCATATATTTAACTAAACTAAAAACTAGGAGACAACATATTGTAAAGATTGATTATTTCTCAAAGATATTTATAAACATATGAAACACTTTACTGATTTTTTTAGGATATTTTGGGACTATTTCCATCTGTATTTTTTAAGGAGGCATATTCAGAGTAATTACTCAGATGCCTTTTTCTTTTTTTCTCTTCTTTATATAATGAATCAGTTGCATCTTATATGTACTATTTCAGCACAATGTGTAATACTCTTGAGGCAAAAACATTATGGAAACAATGTTAGTGTCTCCTTTTCACATTAACTACTTAATTTATCAGTGAACCTGTTTTTTCTCTTTTATATAATTTTCTTTTAGAGGGGTGATGTATACATCTAGTTTGCGATGACACTGGTGAAGGGTGACCTTCATAGATGAACTCTGTAGTTTCTGCTTGCAGGATAAAGTTTTAAGAACTCCTAAAATTTAAGATTAGTGGAAATTTTGATAATAAAAAAGAATCTCTGGCAAACTGGTGTCTGTCATTGTATTTACATTGTTTTGAAGCACCTCGGTGCATTTACTGTTAAATACCCTTGTTGGAGATGCGTTTACATTTTAGTTTGTAAGTGATTGTGTGCAAAGATATTTGAAGACAGATGCGATAATATAATGTAGGAAATGATGACTAGGATAGGTAGATTTTATTTGGCATGGTTTTTTTTTTTGTTTGTTTCTCTTTTTTTTTGGAAGTCAGGGAGAATGAAGATTACAAATTCACAGCCTCTGACAGGAGGTCAGGTGCATTGACCATAAATGCTTGTTGCAGCTTCTTTTTCCAAAATTAAAAAAAAAACTTTTAATATTAGCAAGTGCAAGAACTAAGAAGAGGGCTTGGGATAGACTAGGGAAATATATTATTTTTAGGGAAGTAAAACTCTCCTGACTAATTGCATTATTTATGGTTGTCCATGTAGACTATGTCTGCAGACTCTCCCCCAGATCTTTCTCATCAGACATCTTGACTTTTATTTGATTTCCAGCGTTTATAACTATGTGAGGAAGGGAATGTGTTGAAGAGCCAACATGAATATTCATCTGCTTGGCAATCAAGGCTTCATAAATTACTCTTTTAGGTCTCTGACAGGGACCAGTCTCATGAGGGTCTGGGTTGCATAAACGAGACATTTTTGTTGCCTGAGCATCGTTCCTGATGAAGACCACCCCAAAATAGTATTCTGACACGTATACATTAGTAAGACAAATTTCTGCAAAAAGGATGATGGCAGTATTTTCCAGTGTCTCCATCCAGATCCACCTCACTCCGTTTAGCAAAGTAACGTATGTTCCATGTACAAATAATTACAGAAACTCATTGATGAGATCGTTGTAAGTTATTGCATAAATCATTGAGGAGCATGGGAGATAGATTCAGATATCTTTCATCACAATTTCTATAAGCAAAAGTAATACGAATCAATGTGGTTTTGACTTGTTGACTATTTTTTGGACACTAAGTTTATGTACAGTAAATTCACTTTAACCCCTAAATCACCATCATTGTAGGGTAATATTGCTATTATGTCGGTAAGAGCACCCAGGCACAGAGAACTTCAAATAGTTTGTCTAACATCAGTCGTAGAGCTGTGAATTAAGATAAAGAGTCTAACTTTAATAAACACTTACTTTTGGCACATCATTTTCAAGCAATTGTATTAAGTAAGTGGCATTGCATTTTGAAACCTACAAACCATTTTAGCCGATGTACATAAATTAATTCACTGTGTAATTAGAAAAGTTTGATAGCTTTGTCAACTATCAACCAAGTATATATTACTATATAACTTTCAACTTGATTTGGTCCTCAGAAGATTCAGAGTGAGAATTGTTTGGATATATGATGAAATGTTTTCCTTGCATTGGTGGTAAAAGCTGGTTGTTTAAGAAATAAGTGCACCAGGTCCTTCCTTGATAGGAGGATCCCTTGAAGACACAATATCCTGACCCATCCCAGAGGACCTGCTGCACTCAGAGCAGCTGAGGACTCATTGTACTCAGAGCAGTTGAGGACCAGATGCACCGAGAGCAGTTGAGGACCTGCTGCATTCAGAGTAGTTGAGGATCAGTTACAGAGCAGTTGGACAACAGCTTGACTGCTCCATTGAAGACCCAACAGTATGAAGGCCTCCCAGGAACTCTACTGCAGCCAGGGCAACAGATCACCAGCTTCTCTGCCCCTGTGAAGAGCCCCCAGTTGGAAGGCCCCACAGGTAGTCTGCTACAGCCAAGGCTGCAGGCATACCTGGAGACCTGAAACAACCAAGGGACAAAAGAGGCAGTCTCTAGACAGTCACTCAGACCAACAAACACTAGAGAAATCCAGATGGCAAAAGACAAGCACAAGACAATGAGCTACAAAAGCCAAAATACAGCGGCAACATCAGAACCCAGTTCTCCCACAACAGCAAACCCTGAATACACCAATATACCTGAAAATCAGGAACCTGTCCTAAAATCCTATCTCATGAAGATGATAGAGTCCTTTAAGGAGGATATCAATAACTCACTTAAAAAAATTCAGGAAAACACAGGTAAACAAGTAAGGGAATTGAATAAAGTGATCCAAGACCTAAAAGTGAAAGTAGAAAGAATAAAGAAGGTGCAAATGGAGGCAAACCTGGAAATGGAAAACCTAGGAAAGAGGTCAGAAACTACAGATGCAAGTATCACCAACAGAATACAAGAGATAGAAGAGAAGATCTCAGATGTAGAAGATACTGTAGAAGAGATTGACACAACTGTCAAAAAAATTCAAAACATAAAAACTCCTTACCCAAAGCATCCAGGAAATTCATGACACAATGCAAAGACCAAATCTAAGAATAATTGGAATAGAGAACAAAGATTTCCCAGCTGAAAGGATTGGAAGACATCTTCAACAAAACAAGTAGGCCCACTTTCCCCATATCTATTCAACAGAGTACTCAAAGTGCTAGCTAGAACAATAAGACAACAAAAAGAGATCAAGGGGATACAAATTGGCAAAAAATAAATAAAGGCATCACTACTTGCTGATGATATGTTAGAACACATAAGAAACCCCAAAAATTCTACTAGACAACTTCTCCAGCTGATAAACAACTTCAGCATAGTGGCTGGATATAAAATTACCTAAAATAAATCAGTAGCCTTCCATTATACAAATGACAAACAGGCTGAGAAAGAAATTAGGGAAACAACTCCCTTCACAAAAGCTACAAATAATATAAAATGTTTTGGGGTAACTCTAACCAAAAAAAGTGAAAGATCTGTATGACAATAACTTCAAGTCTCTCAAGAAAGAAATGGAAGAAGATCTCAGAAATGGAGAGATCTCCCTTGTTCATGGATTGGCAGAATTAACATAGTAAAAATGGCCATCCTACCAAAGGGAATCTATAGATTCAATGCAATTACCATCAAAATCCCAACACAATTCTTCATAGACATGGGAAGAACAAGTCTCACATTCATTTGGAAAGGCAACAAAACAAAACAAAACAAAACAAAAACAAAAACAAACAAAAACCCAGAATAGTGAAAACAATTCTTAACAATAAACAAATTGCTGGGGAGAATCACCATCTCTGACCTCAAGTTTTAGTACAGAGCAATAGTGATAAAAACTGCATGGTATTGGTACAGAAACAGACAGGTTGATCAATGGAATAGAACTGAAGACCCAGAAATAAAACCACACACTTACGGACACTTGATCTTTGACAAAGAAGCCAAAAATATACAATGGTAAAAGAAAGCATCTTCAATAAATGATGCTGGTCTAACTGGATGTCTGTATGTAGAAAAATGAAAATAGACCTATATTTGTCACCTTGTATAAAGCTCAAGTCCAAGTGGATCAAGGGCCTCAACATGAAACCAGATACATTGAATCTAATGGAAGAGAAAGTGAAAGAGCCTTGAACTCATTGACACAGGGGAAATCTTCATAAACAGATCTCCAATGGCTTATGCTCTACAATCAAGAATTGATAAATGGGATCTCATGAAATTGGAAAGCTCTATAAGGCAAAGGACATAGTTAATAAGGCAAATCAGCAACCTGCAGAATGGGGAAAAAATCTCCAGTAACCCCACATCTGATAGAGGGCTAATATTCATAATTTATAAAGAAGCTAATCACCAAAAACCCAAACAACCCACTCAAAATCGGGGTATAGAACTAAACTGAGATTTCACAACTGAGGAATCTCAAATGGCTGAGAAGCACCTGAAAAAAAATGTTCAAAGTCTTTAGTGATCAGAGAAGTCCAAATCAAAATGACCCTGAGATTCCACCTTATACAAATCAAAATGGCTAAGATCAAAACCTCAAGTGACAACACATGTTGGAGAGAATGTGGAGAAAGAGGAACACTCCTCCACTGCTGGTGAGATTGCAAACTGGTACATCTGCTACAACCATCGTGGAAATCAATCTGCAAGTTGCTCAGAAAACTGGAAATAGATCTTCCTGAAGACCCAGATATACCACTCTTGAGAATATACCCAAAAGATGCCCCATCATGCCACAGGGGTACGTGTTCCACTATGTTCATAGCAGCCTTTTTTTTCTGTGATAGCCAGAAGCTGGAAACAACCTAGATGTCCCATGATAGAAGAATGGATACAGAGAATGTGGTTCATTACACAATGGAATACTACTCAGCTATTAAGATAGAGGGCATCCTGAGCTTTGCAGGAAAATGGATGGAACTAGAAAATATCATTCTGAGTGAGGTAACTCAGAACCAAAAAGACATGCATGGTATGTACTCACTAATAAGTGGATATTAGCCTAAAAAAAAGTATAGAATATCCAAAATACAGTCCACAGGACTCAAAAAGGTCAACAAGCTTAAGTTCCCAATTGAGGACAGCTCAGTTCCACTTGGGAGGGAGAAGAAAGCAATCACAAGTGAGGAGGGAGGGAGGAACCTGGGAAGGAAAGTAGCTCTGGGAGAAACCTGGGAGGAAAAGGGCTGGGGAGAGGGGGAACCTAATCTGACATGGGGGGAGGGAAAAGGACTGAAGCCCTGAGGGCCAGCAGAAAGAATGGAAACAGGCAACCTTGGGAGATAGGAGGTTGGGGGGTGTTAGGATTCCGTCTAAGCTCCACCCCACAATTACTTATTCCGTCTAAGCTCCACCCCACAATTACTTGTCAACTGTCAGGTATGCCCTTCCTCACCGTTACCTGGCAACAGCCAGGTAGGCCTGGTCTACTATAAGGGGGGCTGCTCACCCCCTCCTCTCTCTCTTACTCCTCTTACCTCTTATCTCTCTCTTACCTCTCTCACTCTCAGCTTCTCTCGCCCCTCTTGGGCTCTCCTCCCCTCCCCCCTCTCTCCACATGGTCATGGCCGGCCTCTGCTTCTCTACTCTTTCCTTCTCTTTGCCTTTCTCTGCCTCTACTACCCTGTTAACTCCCATCCCATGCTCTGAATAAACTCCATTCTATACTATGCAGGTGTTCGTCTAGTCCCTCAGGGGAAGAGATGCCTTGGCATGGGCCTGCTGAGACACCCACCCCCTTCCCCCACATTGCCTTATAACATATTCTCCCACCTCTTATGATCGCAACAGGGGTGGGGGGACCCTCCAGAATGCACCAGAGACCTGGGAGATGAGAGACTCAGAGGACTAAAAGGGAGAGACCTTAGATGAAATGGCTGACAGTAGGGAGAGGGAACTTATAGAGCCCACCTGCAGCAGGAAGACAGGGCTTAAAATGAGGGAGAAAGGGGCCATCCCACAGTCATAACTCTGACCCATAATTGTTCCTGTCTGAAAGAATTACAGGGATGGAAATGGAGAAATGAAGAGGAGTTCAAGGAATAGAAGGTCCATCGACAGGGTCAAAGTGGGATCTAGTGCAATGGGAGGTCCCAAGGCCTGACACTATTACTTGAAGCTATGGAGCACTCACCAAAAGGGACCTAGCATGACAGCAATCTGGGTGACCCAACAAGCAACTGAAAAAATCAGATGCAGATATTTGTACCCAACCAATGGATAGAAGCAGCTGAACTCCCTGCTGTTGAATTAAGAAGATTGAATGAAGTTGAGGGTGACTCTATAGAAAGACCAGGGACTGGCAGTCTCAATTAACTGGACCCCTGGGAGCTCTCAAACACTGGTCCACCAAACAGACAGCATACACCAGCTAATATGAGGCCCCTAGCACACATACAATAGAGGACTACTAGGTCTGTGTTCATTCAGTGATGATTCACCTAAACCTCAGGAGATTGAGGCCCCAGGGAGTTTAGAGGTCAGATGGGGCAGGGGGGGGTAGGGACATCCACGTGGAGACATGGCGGGTTGGGGGGTGGTTGGGGGAAAGGGGAGGTGGTATGGGACATGGAACAGTCGGAGGGTGGACAGGGTTTGGTGGGGTGGGGAAAAATATGGCGTGTGTAAAAATAATTAATAAAATATTTATATTTTAAAAAAGGAAAATGCTAAGTCAAGAATATGGAGAGAATATGTGCTAGCCACTGGGTGATTGAGAAGTGCATAGTCATTGAGCTACTTGGGCATATTAAAGATTAAACTTAAAAAAATAAGTATGTAAATATGTATGATATGTGAACTAAATTCTTTCTTCTATATTCTCTTTATTTTTTTTCTTTTAAATTAGAGCTTGTATAGTGTCAAGTCAATGAAAATTTACTTGTGAAGTAAAATTACAAATCTCATCTTACATTATTGGGTAGTTGAGAATTTTTTCCCCATATTTTCCCAAGACAAAGGCTGCTTAGTGAAATGGATCTCATGAAAGGATCTTAACCCCATAGGTTTTGCTCAAAAAATGCTATTCAGAACAAAAATCAGCAGGGTGTATGTAAAGTGCAAATATTCTTCCAGCTGATGGATTTCTACCTCATGTGGTTTTTATACCTTCCCTCAGTCCAACATCACAGTCAAAATGGTCAGATGAATATCAAAGGAATAATTTGTCATCCTTTTCCAGTGCTGAGCCTAGGAATTAAAACCAATCTATTATTTTCATTTCTTTTCATCATAAAGATGAATGAATGCTTGTTGCAGTTCCAAAACTAAAAATAAATTTTAAAAATCAAAAACAAAATGATTGAGAGTATGAATCTGGAAGTATATGTTAAAATGTCTAGCTTTGGTTCATTTTATTTATTTAATTTTATTTACTAAGGATTTAGGAAATTACATATTCATAGGGACTGTTTATGATAGTCTAGAATGAAAATTTTTGACTTGGCTTGTTTATTCCTCCTTTTTTCCCATCCTTCCTCCTTTCCTTAAAAGTGATACTATCATAATAGATTGAACAAATATTTTGATATAGTGTTTTTCTCATATAAATATTTTTGCAAAAACATCATATAGGCAATTTAAAATAATACACAGTAGTTATGTAAAAAAGAAAAAAAATGGTTGTATAACAGAAAAAAACAGACCATGAATTTTATTCTCCTCCAAGAGAACAAAACCAAAGAGAATCAGAGAAAATTTAAATTTTTAAAAGAAAAACTTCCAGCTTTTATTTTTTTTTTTTTTTAGGAAGAAACAGAACATTTCAACAGGCCACTAATGAGCAAGGATTGAGAAGGAATACAAAGTCTCACATCAAAGGAAAGCCCAGTGGCTTCACTGGTGATATCAGCTATATGTTTTAATAAGTCACACCACTATACTTCAAATGCTTCCAAAAAATGAAGCAGGATAGCTACTAAATTCATTTTACAATGCCAGTTTAATTAGCTGGTTTCCTAAGCCAGACCAAGGTATCAAGATTATATAATAAGAAAAGTATTGTCCAACATATCTGATGAGGATAGATTAAAAAAAGTAATTTTTTGAAAATGTTTTCTTTTATCTTAAGTTATATTTGCCCATGTATTGGTCTGTGCACATGGGTAGAGGTATTTACAAAGTCCAGAAAATAGAGCCAGTTCCTCTATTGCTGGAGTTACTGGGTTAGTGAACAGCCTTGTATGAGTACTGGGAACTGAACTGGTATTCCCTATCAGGGAAGCACATGGCCTTAAGCACACAATCTTATATACATGGCCCAGAATTTAAAGAAAAAAATTGAACTGACCTTCTTCTGTAACTGGGCTAGGCTCTCAATGGAGGAGTTGGGACACAAACCCAGCCACAAAACTTTTAACTTACAACCTGTCCTACCTGTAAAATATCCAGGGGTGATGGTGGCTCAGAACTTGTGGGTTTGGCCAACCAGTGACTGGTCTAACTTGTGGCCCAAGCCGGGAGAGGGGAGCCTGTGACTGGATGGCTAGGAATCAGAAACTGGATGGTTCACCATCTAGGGTAGAACCAAGCACAACTGACAACCCCCCAAAAAAAACCCAATGAAATGATTCTTAGTGATATTTTGCTATACACATAGATCAGTGCCTAGCCCAAATGTGTCAATAGCTGCAAATGCAGAGACTTGTAGCCAAACATTACATAGCACTCTGGGAACCCTGTAGAAGATGGGGAGGCAGAATTATAGGAGCAGAACCAGAGATATCAAGAGACTTCCGGTTAAGGACATCAAGAGAACATGGTCAACAGAATCAACTAAGCAGGACTCATAGGGAATCACAGACACTGAAGCAGCAATAATGAAGCCTGCAATGGAATGTTCTAAGGTCATCTGAATACATGCTGTGGTTTTGTAGCTTGGGAGTTTTGTGGGATTTTTAACAGTGGGAATGGGGCTGTCTCTGACTTGTTTGCTTGCTCACGGGACCCTTTTACTTCTACTGGGATGCCTGTTCCAGCCTTCATTGGGTTTGCACCGAGTCTTAATTGCATAATGTTGTGTTCAATTGTTATCATGGGGGCCTGCCCTTTTCTGAACGGGAATAGAGAAGCAGTGGATCCTGGAGAAAAGAGATGGAAAGGGCACTGGGGGAGAGGGGAGAAAGGAGAGGCTGTGGTCTGGATGTATTGTTTGAGAGAATGATACGGAAAAGGAAAAAATCTTATCAAAATGCTAATAAGTGGAAATCAAAGACATGCTAGAAAGAATAACCATGAGGGACTAGGATTTACCACTGGCATGTAAGGATGGGACAACAGCCGGGCTGTGGTGGCGCACGCCTTTAATCCCAGCACTTGGGAGGCAGAGGCAGGTGGATCTCTGAGTTCAAGGCCAGCCTGGTCTACAGCGTGAGTTCCAGGACAGCCAGGGCTACACAGAGAAACTCTGTCTCGAAAAACAAAAAACAAAAAAAACAAAAACAAACAAACAAACAAACAAAAAGGATGGGACAACATATTTACATGAGTAAATGTGCTGCAGCCTCTTAAGATAGAGGACAAAAGCAATGCAATAGAGTCAAAAGATTCAGCCAAAATCCCTCAACATTTCCTAACAGTAATCTCTAAAGAAGGGTCTGGGAGATGGCTCCATCAGTAAAATGGCTACTATGTATGCATAAGCTCAAGGATTTAAGCTATTTCTCCAGTACCCCTGTAAATTGCGATGTGAGGATGGGGCGTGTCTTACATCTGTATTTCCAGTCCAGGAAGTGTGGAGACAGGTGGGTTCTCTGGTGTCTGCCAGCCAGTCTAGTCAGTTGGTGAGCTCAGTGAGAGACTCTATCTCAAAACAAAGTAGATAGAGGAATCACCTGTGGTCTCAATAAGTAGTAATTTGTTCAGAGCTGGCTCTGGTTGTCTTTCTTCTCTATCCCTAAAATCTCCACAGACCATCGGAACTCAAATGTACAAATGCTTAAAATTAATAAGTGATTTTAGTAACATTGAAGTATATATCAGCTTATGAAAATCAGCTAAATCTCTATTCAATAACTACAAACCTTCTGAAAAGAAGCCAAGAAAATAATTCCATTTATATAAAGCTAGTAGATTAAGAGATTTACAAATAAATTTGACTCAGAACATAAAAGATGTCCACAGTGAAAACTTTAAAATTTTGATAAACTAAATTGAAAGATCATGAATAAATGGAAATAATATCTTGTGGTCATGGGTTTTCAAGATTAATATTACTGAAATATTCATTTTAAGCAATTCATAGGTTAAATGCTAGACAATCAAAGAGTCAATGCAAGCCAATAGTACTTTTGCACAAAGTTAGGCGAAACTGTAAAATTTACAGACTCACAGAATACTCTTGGTAATGAAAAAGCAATTCCGAGTAAAATGAAAAAGTCAGAGGCGCCATCTTATGTGAATTCAAAATTAACTGCAATTTGTTTATAATTAAAAGTGTGTGGCATTGGTATTAATAGAAAGGCTCCGACAGAGAGAATACAATGGGGAACCCAGAAATAAACCCACACATTTGCACTTACTTGAGTTCTAACACTACTGCCAGGAACACACAATGGGCAAAGGGTAGCCTTTTCAAAAAACAGCTCTGGGAAAACTGGTTATTCCTGCCCAGAAGAAAGGCACTGGAATCAGTCCCTATACCATATATGAACACCTATCTCAAACGATGCCTCTCTAATCTAGGCCTAAGGCCTAGAGGCAGCTGTGAGACCTCAGTGAAGCTGAAGAAGCAGGGTTGTAATGAGCACAGGCCGTACCATAGCTGTAGACACATTCAGGAATGATGGGGCTTTCGGGTGTTTGTTGGTTTCCTCTTTTCTCCCCCTTTAATTTTATCTCCTCTCTACTGCTTTTTGGATGCTGCTGCTCATTGAGGAGAGAGATTTTCTTTCCCCCCTTGAGTTATTGGCAACTCAGTCATCTTAGGGACACCCTCAGAGGCCCACCCAGAAGTGTGCTTTCCTCCTATTCTGGGCATCTCTCAGTCTATTAACAATCAACATCAAATGATAGCTAGTATAAAATTGCTGTTGCAGGCAACAGAATGTAGCTGGAGGGTGACAGAAGTTGAAAGACACCACTCAAAAAGGATATAAAATCTCAGTTAGTAGGGGGAACACATTAAAGAAACCTGGTTGTCTGTTTGTAGTCAGATGGTTCATCATTGAGTCAAAATGTCTGGCAAACAAGACTTAAAGGAGGAAAGACTTGATTTTGGCTCACTGATTCAGAGGGGTCTATCAAATCAAGGAGGGTGGGGGCAGCAGAACAGCCCACATCATGGCTGATAAGAAACAGCAAGACATATTGCCCATACTAGTTATAGAATCTTTCTACCTTTTCCATTTTATTTTATTTGAACCCTAAGCCTATGGAATGATGACCTTCATATTTATGTTGGTTCTTTCCATATGAAATCCTTTCAGAAAAATGTTACTCTCACATCCCCTCAAAAGGTTCACTTTATTAGTGCCCTTGTTATTTATCTAATCAAATTGATGATCAAGATTAACCAAGTCTACCTTTAGCTAACTTGACTCCAAAACATATCTCTGTAGACTATAACATTCTATCCACTGGCCTGTCGAAAACTCATCTCACATTTGTCTCATAATGTAAAATTCTTTCATCAGTCCCTGGAGTCTAAACAGTTGTAACTTTGCTCAATAAATGCCAAGTTTAAGGTATGGTCTGAGGCTCGGGTAGCTTCAGTTGTGTGAGTGTTCAAAAAAGTAAAAATCAAGTTGTGTATGTCCAATGTACAGTGGTACAGGCATCTTTAATCTGAAGGAGAGGAATGGGCAAACATCCATGGAGGATATTATATTACACAGGTGGAAATCTAACAGGAAAAACATCAAATCTTGCAGCGTCACATTTAGTCGTCTGGCACGTGGTGGCAGTATATGAACCCAAGGCTTTGGACAGCACCACCTCTATGGTCTCTGTTCTAGACTGGTCCTACTGGCTGAGCTCTGCTTTCCTCTGCAGAGGTTATGTGTTCCTCATCATCTCTGGCTTTGGGAGACCTCCACAGTGTATTTAACTTCACTTCTAAAGCTCTGCACATCATGTCTCTGAGGCTGCCTGCAGGAATCTGACCCTGTTGCACATCATCTAGCCTACCCCTCCTTCTTGGCTGGAAGATTCCATGACCCAGTGTTGCCTTTAACCCACATATACTCAGGTCATCTCTCCCAGTGCCCGTACACAAAGTATTCAGCTCTTTTCGATAGGTCTAAACAGCTACACTTTCCTTGCCTCCAACTCTACACGTGCCTATTTTCCTGACAATTTGTCTTGCTTCAACCTTTCAGTTTCTTTGATCACTACAATCACTGTAAATGTGGCTACAAGGAGTCAAGGGAGCTTTGGGTGTAGCTTTGATGAAGGGCTGCCGTGAAATTTTGTGCACCAAATTAACATCTGTTACCTTTAAACTCTTTCTCTCACTATGTTTTAAGGCATAAACAAAATGCGTATAAGAATCTTTTCTCAGAATGCAACATGCATGGTCTCTAGTCCAGTTCCTGGTCAACTTCTGTCTCTCATCGGAAATCTTATAACCACACTCTTCTCTTACTAATAGTCTGGTCTTCTGGGCTCTGCTGCAATTCCTGAAGCAAGTCTCATGGCATTGTGTGGCTTCTTTAGTCCATATGTCCACATGTGTAGTGACTATATGTTCTATGTGTGTTGTGTATGTAAACATACACACATTCCAAAGAGTCTTGTATGTAATGAATATCTGTAACTTTTGTCAATTAAAACTTAAATAAATAAGGGGAAAGCAAGATTGTTCAGTGGGTAAAGGCACTTGGTACACACGCCTGACAACCTTACTTTGATATCTTGGACCCATACAAAGTTGCAGGGAGAGAACCCACTACACAAACTTGTTCTTTGAGCTCTGTCCTCAGACCATGGCACACCTGCCCCTCACTCCCCATTGTACACACATTATACACAGAAATTAAACACATATTTTAAGAGAGAAGTGATAGCTGTTCACTGTAAACATTCAATTTAGACTAAATTTGAGCTTTTATTTTTTTGCTGGGTTAGAGCTAAATGAGTAGAGTTTATTTTGTTATGATTTTAATAACTCAAATGCAGCACTGAGTAGTCTCATTTTTATTTTTATCTAAATTAGATCTCACTTATAATACAGGGTGCCATTGGCACGTGATACATGGCCTCTGGGTGCCTTCTTATTAACTGGCATTAATGATTGTATCTCAGAAAAATTTCTATTAAATGTCATTTGGCCCTGTCTACATATGTATAATCATTTCAAAACTTAGAATGTCGAGGTGACTTAAACTTTATTAGAGTTTAGAAAGTAATTTCAAAACATGTGACTACATAAAGTGTGTACACATTTATGAATAAATGAACTTGGAATGTATAATTTCATGGTTTGTTATTGTATTATTTTGGAAAACTGCACTTGTATATTATGTTGTTTCATTCATTAGCATCTTATGGGGTTAGTATGTTTCAGCTTATCAAATTGTCTATTGACAATTCTATATAAAAGAGGAGAAGACACATACGTGTGTGTGTGTGTATGTGTGTGTGTGTGCGTGTGTGTGTTTCTGAAAAATTAAAAGACTTATTTGGTAAAATTTTACACTAAACATAATAATGCTTATGGTGGAAAGATGGTTGGGGTGGACCACACAAAACCTGTTCTATTTTATAAACAGAACAGTAACAAAAAATAATTGCTGGTGCTTAATGAGATAACGTGCTTATTGGCAGGCAGCTGCTCAGTATGTTTGGAGCTGTTTCAAAGGACATGAAAAATGTTCAGGGTAAGAAGAATGGAAATGCTGACGTGGGGCTGCCAAGATGGTACAAATGGAAGAGGAGCTAGGATCAGCAGGGCTGTGTGAAGGCCAGGAACAGGACAGAATAAAACAGCCAAAAGCAAATACTATCACAAAACCAATGCATGTACTGTTTTTGGAAGGTGGCCCTGGATGCAGAGTTTAGTCTTATATTTCTAAAAAATAGAACTGAGAAAAGTTCTACTTCTACAGATGAGCTAAGGGATTTTGCCATTTCTGCTGAAGTGTATGATCCTCTAGCAAAGAATGAGTATAAGAAGCCCAGCCTGTGTTTTTGAGCCTGCCTATCTTATAGAATCCTGTTTTGCTCTACAGAATGTTTTTCTAAAGAGGTTTATATTTTCTTTATGTGTATGTGTGTATGCCTGCATGAATTCATGTGCACCATGTATGTGGAAGTCTTCACAGAGACCAGAAGAGAATGTCACATTCCTGGGAACTGAAGCCACTATGTGGATGCTAGGAACTGAACTCAGGTCTTCTGCAAGAGCAGTAAGCACATTTAACCAAAGTCAACTCTCCAGTTCTAGCTGCACAGAATTCTCAGAACTTCTATACATGTAGCAATTGCTTGAAGAATTTCTTAAAATCAAATTTCTAGTTTGTATTTCTCTTCCTTTTTTTCTCTTTCTTCCCCTTCTCTCCTCCCTCCCCATCCCTCCCTTCTTTCCTTCCTTCTTCCCTCCCTCCTTTTCTTCCTTCCTTCCTTCCTTCCTTCCTTCCTTCCTTCCTTCCTTCCTGCCTTCCTTCCTTCCTTCCTTCCTTCTCTTCCTTCCTTTTCTATGACAAAGTTATTTGTATCCTAGCCATACTTCCAACTCTCTATGTAGCTGAGGATTATCTTGCACTTCTGATCCTACCATCTTTGCTTCCAAAGTGTTAGGATTAGAGGCATGGACTAACCCAGCACCTCTGTGATGCACAGAGAGCACACTACCAACATAGCTGCCCCCCTACCCTTCTCAGTCCAATTTCTGACTAACCTCCAGCAAAGCTGATGTCAGGATTTGCACAGACCCTCTTTAATGTGGCAAGGCTGATGCAGAGCAGATGTATAACGTGCTTGTTCCTTTCATATGTGAGCTTCAAAAGCCACAGGAATTGTGTTGAATACTAAATCCATACTTGAAGAAAATGAGACCAAACAGGAATAGCTCAGTGAAGCATTTTGAGTAAAGTTTCTGCAGACTTCCAAATGACTCATTCCTCCTGTTCAGAGAATTGAAGAGCTAGGGATACTGGCAGACCCTGATTTGGAGTGATGTACAATTACAAAGACCAAGTACCTCAATAGAATCAGCCTC
Source organism: Apodemus agrarius (assembly GCA_964023405.1). NCBI lineage: Eukaryota > Metazoa > Chordata > Mammalia > Rodentia > Muridae > Apodemus > Apodemus agrarius. The sequence continues at coordinate 97,642,619 of OZ030015.1, forward strand.
TGTCAGTTTAATTATTGATGAGGTGTATGTGCAAATAGTTTTGCAAAGTATATGTGAGCAATGGGAGTATCTACCACCAACAAAGCATGGCTATTGTTTATTTATGGACTTATTTTAATTTATTCTTTGAGAGTTTCATAATGTACACAGTGAAATATAATGATATCACTTCCATTTTCCATCTCCAGGCTCCTAGCCTGACCCCAACACAGTCCAAACCTAATTTCACACCATGTTTTTTATTTTTTAAATAACCAAATGGTGCTGCCTATATGTCTATGGGTGTGAACCATCCACCAATCATGGGCAACCTACCAAAAGTCAAACTCCCAAAGAAGAACGATTCTCCCTCCTTCAGCAGCTACAACTGCCAATAACTCCTTAGTTAGAGATAGACTCCTAGGAGTTCATCACCCATCCATACTCTGTATATGTACATGTAAAACTCAGTTTTCTGAGACATTTATTGTTTTAGCCTGGTTGAATGTATAGGCTTTCTATGATTCCTCATCTTTTCCTCATCGTGTGAAAGAATCATTCCTGTTAGGGACAAAACAAATCATCTTTATCATTGGAAATATACTTTGGATAAAAGAGAAGTCCACAATTTCTACTGAGAGGTCCCTTCTTGCCTCTGAGCTTTTGGGGTCTGGACTGGAAATGAAGGGGCTGGCTTCATAATTGCTTGAACCTTTCAGTTGCAGTATTAGTGGGTCTGAAATTTCTAAGACCCTGGAGGGAACTATTCAATAGAGACCAGCCAAAAGGTTTTTGTTTCTTCAATGACTTTCTAGACAAATTAATTACTTTTCTCATCTTTTAAAAAATTCATTCTTCAAATGGAACCTCATAAAATTACAAAGTTTCTGCAAGGCAAAGGACACTGTCAGAAGGACAAAACGGCAACCAACAAAGTGGGAAAAGATCTTCACCAACCCCACATCCGACAGAGGGCTAATATCCAATATATACAAAGAACTCAAGAAGTTAGACTGCAAAGAACCAAATAACCCTATCAAAAAATGGGGTACAGAGCTAAACAAAGAATTTTCACCAGAAGAAATTCGGATGGCCGAGAAACACCTTAAGAGATGTTCAACATCATTAGTCATCAGGGAAATGCAAATCAAAACAACCCTGAGATTTCACCTCACACCAGTCAGAATGGCTAAGATTAAAAACTCAAGAGACAACAAGTGCTGGCAAGGATGTGGAGAAAGAGGAACACTCCTCCACTGTTGGTGGGATTGCAAAATGGTAAAACCGCTCTGGAAATCAGTTTGGCGGTTCCTCAGAAAATTGGGCATGCCACTTCCAGAGGACCCTGGCATACCACTTTTGGGCATATACCCAGAGGATTCCTCTGCATACAATAAAGACACATGCTCCACTATGTTTATAGCAGCCTTGTTTATAATAGCCAGAAATTGGAAGGAGCCCAAATATCCCTCAAAGGAGGAATGGATACAGAAAATATTGTATATTTATACAATGGAATACTACTCAGCAATTAAAAATAATGAGTTCATGCAATTTGTAGGTAAATGGTTAGACCTGGAAAATATCCTGAGTGAGTTAACCCAATCACAAAAGAATACACATGAAATGCAATCACTGATAAGTGGATATTAATGAGCCCGGAAGCCCTAAATACTCAAGGCACAATTAGCAAGTCAAATGATTCCCAAGAAGAAGAAGAAAGGAGAGGACCCTGGGCCTGTAAAGATTGGATCCAGTTTTGTAGAGAAACCGTGGAGGGAGGGGGAATGATTGGGGAATAGTTGGGGGGGAGAGGAATTATGGGACGTATGGTGGGGTGGAACTGGGAAAGGGGAAAGCCTTTGGAATGTAAACATAGAATATAGAAAATAAAAATTAAAAAAAAAAACCTTAGCAGGTACACTGAATACGTTCTAAGAGAAAAAAAAAATTCATTCTTCTTTCTATACATCATCAGTTAGGTTTTCCTTTTTTTTAAAAAAAAAAAATACTAGGGGTTTTGCAAAGCTTACTGGATATTCCTTTAAAATAATAAATAGAAATAATGATATTCAGAAGAAGTGAGCCAAAAAGGTAAGAACCTACTCATTAAGCTGACCTTTAACTGTCACACCTGTACAGTTACCCATGGGCTCTCACACTCACACCATGCACACACTCACACAGGCACACGGAATAAGGAAATTAATCGATTAAAACAAAAGATGTAGGAGTTTTGGGATTGGGAGATGGCTCAGTGGGGAGAATGCTTGCTGTGAAAGTGTGAGGATGGGTGTTTGACTTCCCTATGACCCACATAAAGAGCTGGGCATGGGATCTACCAGCCCTGGAATATCAGCCCTGGGGGTTGTGTAAGGAGCAGCAGATACTAGCAGGCCCAGGAGCCTCCAGGGGCCAGCCGATCCATATCAAATTCGGTGAGAGAACCTGTGTGTAGGGGAATACCAGGACAGGGAAACAGGAAGGGGTTGATTGGGGGACATGGGAAGGGAAGAGGGCTTATGGGACTTTCAGGGAGGGGGGATCCTGAAAAGGGGAAATCATTTAAAATGTAAATAAAGAATATATCAAATAAAAAATAATTAAAAAAAGAAAAAAAAATAAGGTGAAGGATAACAGAAGAACATGCTGTCTTTGACACACCTATACAATATACACACTGCATACATACACACAGACACACAGACACACACACAGACACACAGACACACACACACACACACACACCTCACCACCACCACCACTAACAAGATATGGAAACTTTAACATCAGTATACATTAATAGATGACAATACTTCAAATTCAATAGTAGAGACAAATGTAGGACTACATAGCATATGGATGAGTGACCCCTGGAGCACTATAATGGCCCTCTAATCAGGAACACTATTCATTCGATCAATGGCTATTTGTTGAGTAACTGTTTTGTAGCTAGCATTTTGCTGGCTTCTAGAGTGCATTGAGGGGTCCCCAAAGGAGACAAGAATATGTTCTTATAGGAGTCCATGATCTATGAAGGCAAGAGGTGTAAGTAAATATGGATACTGCAGCCATACTTCTGTATGTGCAAGTATAACCAGTTAGCTAGCATTTTTAGGACTTATTATGGTTGCAAGATAGAAGTTTTGGCTTTTTACAAAGATGCTATCTGCATCTAAATTCCTTTTCCCTTCAGAAGAAGCCTTCTAGAGAGACTTGGAGGTGAACTTTAGCTGAGCTCTCTACCAGGCCAGCTGAACTTTCCAAACCCTCCTGTCCTTTCCTTTCAGCCAACCTAAAACTGAACTTTGCTCCTTATAGCACTAAAATTCCCACCCAGGACATTCCTGACCACCACCTTCTAAACACACAAACTCTGAAAAATAACAACCTCAAACTGACCTGCCCGAGAGTGCATGCCCCTCCAAAGGTAGGAGATCGGTCCTTTGTGTAAAAGTAGAAAGGGATTTCCCACTACTAGTTGCTTGTTTTGTTTGCGTGCAGAAGTGAGATGTTGGGATGAAGCCCAGCATTGTCCTTACTTCTTTGAGTGATCCACCTCTCTCTGAGCTTTTTTTATCTATTTGTTTATCAGCTGAGTAATCACTGAAAGTACAAAAACACTGCACTGGTTACAGAAATATAGCTATGATGGAACCAAGGGCAGAGCAGCAGTAGATACGTGCTTGGAGATTAATGTGAAGGGGATTTGAAAGAGCTTTGGACTTCAGGAACAGCTAGCCTGAAGATGCTGAGATATGCTGAGGGAGCTGGGCTTTAATGGATTAAAATAAAGTAGAAATGGAATTTTCTGCTGGTGGTGAAGTTTCTCAGAAGATTAGACAGAGAATTACCTACCTCAACAGCCTGGGAGTGGAAGAATGAAATAATTGAAAGATCAGTATGTTTTGACTTTGACAGTATCTAAAAGCCTGATGATAAAGTGGAAAATGTATTAATATACTTAATATATATACATACATACATAGTCACACACATAATATACATGTATGTATATATAAATATATGCATATATACACATATATACATAATTTACATGCAAACTTTAAAACATTAGCACATAAGATAATATGGGAGATACTACAGATTATTTTTAAATTCCATGTTTCATGATATTGATATTCTCGTGGTGCTTTTATTTTAAGTACAGAAATCGGAAGAAATAAATTATGGGGTTAAGTATGGACACATTGACCTCACTTTAAGTTTCTTGTAGATATCTAAGTCTACAAGATGTCTGTTGGGCAGTTTGATTGATGGATTTATCTCAGCAGAATCAGAGACACACATTTCAAAACTGTCTGTCTGTGGGATGTAAGAGAAGCTGTAAGCTTGCAAGGCAGGGACCATCTATAGAGAGTGGCATCCAATAGCAATGGCAGAAATGAACCAGGAAAAAAGAGAGGTAAGAGCTGAACGGTATCATGGATAGAACAAAAACCCAGGACAGCACCATAGCAGTCACGAGAAGAGAGCTATTCAAAAAGCAAGGAAAGGTTAATGTTGGAATGCGGGGAGAAGGCCAGTGGAAATAAGAGCCAAGAAATACCCATTGGGATCTGTTATATGGAGGTCATCAGACAACTCAACAAATATTAAAAATAACTGACATGGAGTCAGGTTGGAGTTTGCTTCAGAAGAGGATCTTAGGAGAAACAGAGACTGTGTGTGCTGGGCTCCCCCCACCTTTGTGTGGGTGTGTCTATATGTTATTTAAATTATAATCACTATCTGACCTAATTATACTCTAGACTTCAATTCTGCTATATTCTTCTTACTGAAAATACTGCCTTCTTTTGAATAGCTCCCTTTTGAGTAAGTTATTCATAAAAGATACGGGAGAAAAAGGCATATTTAAAGGGAAAGAAGTAACAATAAGACTGTTTGTTTTTGTTTATTACAATATATGATGATTTACTAAGTATAAAAATAATCTTGTTGAGATACAGATATCAATGATACAATGAAGAAGCATATAGGGGCACCAAATTGTGATATGTTTAATCCTGCAATGCCTGTGAAATAGCTGTAGATCTTAATGTAAATTTTCGGTTCTAACTCAGTAGGTTGCAGGTGAATCTAAGATTTTTCATTCCAACAAAGTCCTAGGTACTACTAGGTAATACTCCTAGATGTTTAGTTTGAAGGCCATATTTTCCGTAAGAAGGGTCTAGCAGAATTGAAGTCTAGATAATAATTAGGTCATATAGTCATTAAAGTTTAAATGTAATATAGATTGTGCCTGCTCAATTTCACATACACACTCATACACATATGTGGGATATACACACAAACATAAATAATTTATTAAAGATGAAACATATATGTAGGTACTAAGGTGAATATGCTTGTTTATTTTTACATTTTTTAAATTTTGGTTCAATATTTCACACTTCAGGACATATAACATATTCAATGCATTCTAGAGTTGTTTGACATTTTGATTTTAGTATTAACAATGGCACTTCACATAAACATGTAATACCATATGGCAGAATTGTATTGAGGGCAGCTTCAGATATTATTGGAATTTCTGTCTTAATCCAGTCCAATAATTCATTTAAGGACTTTTTGTAAAACTCAAGTCAGAGATTCAAAGAGAATGTTAAAAAATCAAACATTCACTCATAATACAATCCAAAGATATATGAATATCATCTTTTCATACTGAGGAGTGATGGTGGGAAGGCATTTAAAGGTTTTCTTTTCTGTAATCTAGCCGTTATGCCTCCATAAGAGCAAGAGACGTTGCACATACAGTAAAGAAATTGCAGATGTTGACATACGGTGGTCTCGACTTTCATGTATTGTTCACTGCCATTGTTTTGTGTGGTATCCATTGTGTTATTTTTGTGAGTACCATGGCTGCTTGGAGATATGAAAAAGAGAATTAGGGACTAATGTTCAGTGCAGAAAAAGTAAAAGAAGGAAATGATTAAATTTTGAAAAAAGCAGAGGGGTCCAAGTATTTCAGGTTCCAACCGAACTGAAATGCTATGAAATAGTAAAGTTTGAAAAAACAAACCAAATGCAGTTCCACTTTGTATTTTCTTTTAGGATTAGTTAATTCCTGAGGCAATATTACTGATTGACTAGTAGGACCCAAGCTCTTTCGTAGACAGTATAGATGTCCACTGGACAGTAGTGTGCTTATATTCTGGTGGATTCATTGCTCTGTGTTTCTGGCTTCCATATGGATAGTGTTTGATGTTGACCCCTGCAGACTGCCTCATCAAGCAGAAAGGGGTACCTGGGATGAGACTATTAACTCATCTCTGTTCTGGTCCTTTAAATGAAAGCTTGGTCGCCATGAATGTCTTGATGTGAAACTGTCAATTGAGTTTTAGTCAACACTAGAACAAGTTAATTAGCGTATGGGAAAACTAGCAAGAAGTTTCAACTGGATACCTTTGAAAGGGATTCTTTCATCCTATACTCAAAGCAGTGAGAACCTTTTTATCTGATGAAGACATGAGATGAGAAACTTTCCTGTAATACCAATCATGAAAGTGGTAGAGGACAGTGACTGAAGATCAGAGACTTCCAGGATTCTGAGAACATAGTGCAAAAAGGCATTACTGTTACTGAGTAGGCAATGTGAGGAAAATCAACAATTTTATTTTTATTGGTCAGGCCTACTAATTCTTAAGCTTTTCTAGCCTTGCATAGCCTTCAAAAATTAAGTAGTAATATAAATGAATTAATAACAAATATATCGTTTTAAGTCTTTGTGACTTTATACTACAAAGTACACAATCAAGTACATAGTGCCCCTGGGAGTGTAGTTGACTCCTTGGCTATATTCTATGACTTTCTGTGGTGTTTCTTTCTGTAGTGATTTCAAGTCTTGCTTTGAGCACACCTAATGTCTTCCCTGACTGCCTGTCAGGAACACATTACCTTTATGGGACTGAGCCACACATCAGTGACATACGACATAGGGAAGTCTTCTCTTATTCTGTTGATAATTGTGAATCAGATTTTGGCATGAAATCTGGACTCAGAGGTGTCAGGGAAACAGCCATTTCTTTTCATTTTGGATGAATAGAAAGTTGTGTTCTTCACCTTTGGAATCTGACTAAAGAGTCAGACTGCACTCCAAATTACGTGTATTCCTCCAAAATTTCTTGGAAACCTTTGGCAGAAGCCTCCACCATTGAACTTTCCTGGATCATTTTTGAAACTTTGATCTTTTTCTATTTGGTCTCTTCTTATCGGCAAAATCATTGATGCCAACATGGATGGCGAAAGACGTCAGCTGTGTGCAGTGCAGCCAGACCTGAGATATCAGGGGGGATTTTGATATAGAAAATCCAGTTTTGAAAAACACACTTTCCAAGATGCTAAATTACTCTGGTCTTATATGAGATGATACATTTCATTGCAAAATGTTCTACAACTGCTTTTCCAACTAGTACAAGTTCTTGATAAACCAAAATTTCTGTTTCAGAATTAAAAAAAAAACCCAAAGTGTCTTTGGCTACCAAAAGACTTCAGATATCCACTGAGATATCCTACTAATGATCACACTAACAAAGCCTAAACTTGGTATCAGTTTTCACAGCATATGAATAGAATAGATTAATTTGTATGAATTCCTATGAACTATGGCCTTTTTTTAAAGCATTTTATTGAACTTAATTTTTAAATCTTTTCCTCAATTTACTTATTTATTACATTCTAATCACAGACGCCCCTCAGTCCCACTCTCACACCCTCACCCTTCTTCCCTCTTTCTCTTTGACTCTGAGAAGGGAAGGCCCCACCAATGGGTACCAACCCAGCCTGGCACATCAAGTTGCAGCAAGACTAGAGACATTCTCTCCCACTGACATCAGACAAGGCAGCTCAGCTCGGAAATGGTATCTAAAGGGAGGCAACAGGGTCATAGTCAGCCCCTTGTCCGCTTATTAGGGAATCCATATGGAGATGCTGCTGCACACCTCTTACATAGTGGGGGAGGGCCTAGGTTTAGCCCATGCATGGTCTTTGGTTGCTTGAATCTAACTTTTATCAGTGTAGATACATCAATAAATGCACATCAGTGTATGCATAGCAATGAGTACACACACACACACACACACACACACACACACACACGCATGAAATTTATAAACAATTCTTGAGTAAAGTTGCCTAAAGGTTTGTAGTCTACTCAGTTTCAATGGCTCACTCTTAAGATAACACTAGGTTGATAGCAACAATTCTTCTCTTTCATCTGTGAGGCTGAGCTTGAGTTTCTTCCTTTATAGGAAGTTTTTGGGCAATTTTTGAGTATCAAAAAGTTTTTAAGCTAGCTATCTGCTATGGTTCAAATATGAGATGTCCCTCTGAAAGTTTTTTTCCCAAAACAACAGTACTCAGCAATGGGCCTTTGGAAAGATGGTTGGATAATGGGTACTTTTACTTGTATTTATAGATTAATCACTTGATATGTGCATAGTTTGATGGCTTATTGAGCTGTGATGGAGACTTAGGAAGTAGGACCTAGTGGAAGGCAGTGGGTACTTGTATACATGAGACCCCTGGGATATCTCCTGTACTTCCAGTTCCCTCCCTTCTTCTCCCATGTCTATCTGCTTTCTGGCCACCATGAGACGAGTATCCTACTGTGCCATATGCAGTGCACATTATAATTCTCTGTCTCTCCTTAGGCCTTTATTTTAAGTTAATTTTCCAAGGCATGTTGTCACAGGGAGAGGAAGCTGCTTCCTTCATCACCTGTCTCCTGTGGCTCTGGACAGCTCCTTTAGCTCCTGTGGTTTATATATATAAAGCATATATATATGTATATATATATACACACACATATATATGTATATGTGTATATATATGTATATATACACACATATATATGTATATGTGTATACATACACACACACACACATATATATATATATAATTTATTTATTTGCATTTCAAATGTTATCCCCTTTCTCAGTCCCCCCTCTGGAAACCCCCTATCTCGTCCTCCTTCCCCCTACTTTGATGAGGGTGCTCCCCCACATATCCACCTCATCTCCCCAACCTGGGATTCCCCTACACTGGGGCATAGAGCCCTCCCAGGACCAAGGGCCTCTCCTCCAACAGATGTCTGACCAGGCCATTCTCTACTATATATGCAGCTAGAGCCATGGGTCCCTCCATGTGTACTCCTTGGTTGGTGGTTTAGTCCCTGGGAGCTCTGGGCTTCAGGTTGGTTCATTTTGTTGTTCGTCTTATGGGTTGCAAACCCCTTCATCTCCTTCAGTCCTTTCTCTGACTACTCCATCGGGGACCCCTTGCTCAGTCCAATACTTGGTTGACAACATCTGCCTCTGTGTCAGGTACTGGCAGAGCCTCTCAGGAGACAGCTATATCAGGCTCCTGTTAGAAAGCACTTCTTGGCATCCACAAAAGTGTCTGGGTTTGGTGTCTGTATATGGAATGGAACCCCAGCTGGGGCAGTCTCTGGATGGCCTTTCCTTCAGTCTCTGTTCCACACTTTGTTTCTATATTTCCTTCCATGAGTATGTGAGTATTTTGTTACCCCTTCTAAGAAGGACTGAATCACCCATGCTTTCTTCTTCTTTCTTCTTGCGCTTCATGTGGTCTGTGAATTGTATCTTGGGTAATTTGAACTTTTGGGCTAATATCCACTTATCAGTGAGTGCATTCCATGTGTGTTATTTTGTAAGTGGGTTACTTCAATCAGGATGATATTTTCTAGTTCCATCCATTTGCCTAAGAATTTCATGAATTCATTGTTTTTAATAGCTGAGTAGTATTCCATTGTGTAAATGTACCACATTTTCTGTATCCATTCCTCCATTGAAGGACATCTGGGTTCTTTCCAGCTTCTGGCTATTATAAATAAGGCTGCTATGAACATAGTGAAGCATGTGCCCTTGTTATATATTAGAACTTCCTTTGGGTATATACCCAGGAGTGGTATAGCTGGGTCCTCAGGTAGTACTATGTCCAATTTTATGAGGAATGGCCAGACTGATTTCCACAATGGTTGTACCAATTTGTAATTTCACCAACAATGGAGGAGTGCTCTTCTTTCTCCACATCCTTGCCAGCATCTGCTGTCACCTGAGTTTTTGATCTTACCCATTCTGACTGTTGTGAGGTAGAATCTCAGGGTTGTTTTGATTTGCATTTCCCTGATGACTAAGGATGTTGAATATTTCTTTAGGTACTTCTCAGCCATTCAGTCTTCCCCAGTTGAGAATTCTTTTTTAGCTCTGTACCCCATTTTTAAATAGGGTTATGTGGTTCTCTGGAGTCTAACTTCTTGAGTTCTTTGTATATATTGCATATTAGCCCTCTATTGGATGTAGGATTAGTAAAGATCTTTTTCTAATCTCTTGGTTGCTATTTTGCCCTATTGTCAGTGTCCTTTGCCTCATACAAGCTTTTCAATTTTATGAGGTCCCATTTGTTGATTGTTGATCATAGAGCATAAACCATTGGTGTTCTGTTCAGGAACATTTGCCCTGTGCCCATGTGTTTGAAACTTTCCCCCATTTTCTCTTCTATCAAATTCAGTGTATCTGGTTTTATGTAGAAGTCCTTGGTCTGCTTGGACTTGAGTTTTGTACAAGGAGATAAGAATTGATTGATTTGCATTCTTCTACAAGCTGACCTCCAGTGGTACCAGCATCATTTGTTTAAAAAGCTGTCTTTTTTCCACTGGGTGGTTTTAGCTCCTTTGTCAAAGATCAAGGGACTGATAGCTGCTTTTTTTTACCTTTCACTGGAAACTTGGAAGCCTTCAGGTTCCTATTATATGACAGTTCTTCTTCTCAAAATGGATGCAGGTATCTTCTTGAAAGAAATGAATGACACAGAATAAAATTCACTAATAGACACCTATCAGCTGTTTAGCTCATCATGAACAACTTCATCCTGTAAAATGAGCAACCAGAGGATATGGGCAAACTTTTTTCTTCTTTCTTTATCAGAATATTTTCGGTTATACCACAGTTTCCAGTCTTGGGTGCCCTCTTGCTTTTTAGACTTGTATTAAGACTGACCTACCAAGTTGGCTTTCTTTTTGTATTCTATAATCTCTAGGTTGGTTCTGAGAGATAAACACACAGGAATTTGCTCAAATGTCATATCTTGGTTTCCTGAAATATTGTTGATTAGGCCTAATGGCAAGTAGGCTGGTATCACTTATCATTCACTTACTTAAGAAGTGCTTTATCTATTGATCTTGATTCAAAGAAGATGCATATATTAGTCAGGGTTCTTGGAAACTTTTTCTTTTTAAGATTGTGACATAACTAATTCCCTTCCATATACCCTTCCTCTCTGTTGTTCATATTTATGGCCTCTTTCCTTTTCTTTATTTGTTAATTGTTATATATATATATATATATATATATATATATGTGTGTGTGTGTGTGTGAGTGTACATGTATGTATGTATGCATATGTGTGTGTGTGTGTGCATGCACATGTGTGTCAGAGCTTCAAGTGTTGATGTGAAATAAACCTGTCATGAATCAGGGATGCAATTCATTATACATTGCAATGATCTCAGTTGATTTGACTGCATGTGATAATTGAGCACATGTAAAGAAGGTCTTTAAACTGTCAGCAAGTGTGAATCTTGGGCAATTTTGTAAGAAACCAGATAATTACTATGCAACTCAGGAAGGCTTGTAATCATCTTCTAATTATCCATTTGACAAGATACCTGATACTTAAGTGGGGGATAGTTTACTAGTTAGACCCCACACCTGGTAGGTTACCCTACAGCCTAGACTTCAGACTGTGAGTGTTGTAGAAATTAGGAAAAGAAGTGCAACTCCCTGAAGGATCTGTACGAGAACCAGAATGGTATTTCACGGATGACTCTCAACAAGGAGACTACACCTCTCAATATGTCTTAGTTCCTTTCCTCTTGCTGTCAAGAGACAGCATGGTCAATGGAAGTTTTTTAAAAAAGCATTGAATTCAGTGCTTGCTTACAGTTTTAGAGGCTAAGTCCACAATGTCATTATGGAAAGCATGGAAGTAGGCTGGCATGGCATGGCACTGGGGAATAGCTGAGGACATACATCTGATCTACAAGTCGGATGCAGAGAGGGAGGGAGGTGGGAGGGGGAGGGAGAAGGACGGGGAAATGAGGGAGGGAGGGATAACTCTAACTGGGAGTGATGTGAAGTTTCATAACTTCAAATCTTACCACCAGTGACATACCTCCTACAACAAGGCTATGTCTTCTAATAATCAAATCTATACTCATTTTTAAACATATACCAATATCCTTAACCCTTTATAAAGGGTTCAAACATGCTTGCTCCTCAATGCATGAATGAGCAGAGCTATTTAATGGCTCTGAAAATGCTCTGTAATGTGTGACTCAAAGAAGTAATAAAATTTACTAGACGCAAGTGTGAGTTGTCTAGATTTATAAATTTGTGCACATACATGTGCACATATATGTGTGTATACATGTGTATATATATTATGTACATACATGATTATGTACATAAATACCAATATGCGTGTATGCACATATATGTATACGGGTTTACAGCTTTAATAGATTGAGTTATTTTTCCTTTATGTATATGGGTATTTTGTCTCTGGCTATGTACATGAAGTGTGTGCTTGCTTGGTGCCTGTGTATGTCAGAATAGGATGTCAGGTCCCCTGTTTGCAAGTCACCATGACAACACCATGCTTTCTTTGACTGCCATTTCTTTGAGAGTCTGGTCTGGGTGCTGTACCTTCTCTGAGAAGCTACAGTGGAGGCCTTGACCCCAGTCCCAGCACCCCCTCGCCACTGCTCCTTCACTCATCCCTTTCTCAGATGCTTTCTTCATGGATGAAATAGTCGTTTATCATCAACTGTACACTTTCTCTGTCACACCTTGCCTTCTTTTGCTTTAACAGGAAGGTATTGAAGTAGAATGTACCAAGGGACATTTTTAGCAAAGACATGTTAAAGGTTTTATCTTCTGTTCTTTCCATGGGAAATCTTGTTGAGAGTAATCTCACAGCTCCCTTTTTTAAATACTTAACAGAGATTTTTCTGCGGGTGCCTGAGAAAGTTTCTGCCAAAAATGCCTTCTATGAATTATTTTAGGTGTGGCATATGGCTGCTTCATCCTTTTCTATTAAATCAAAATGTTCAAACGAGGCTCTAAATATGTGTTTTCAAGTTTCAAGAGGAAGATTTGGTACACTTCATGTTGTGTCTTGCACTATTTTGGAAGTGCAGAGAAAACTAAGGCTTGTTTCTCATTCTATATGATTGATGTTATTTTTCTTTCACATATACATACACCCACACACTCATATACACACACACAGACACACACTCATACACATACACAGACACACACTCATACACACACACTCATACACTTATAGACACACACTCACACACACACACACAATTACTATTAGCTCCGTCACATAACTCAGGTAGCCTTGGTGAGGGTCTTATTGCTAAGCATAGAATGAAGGAACCCACATAAGACTGTGTCTTCGTAAGTCTATTATTTTGCTTTATTTATTTGTATTTGCATATCTGAACACGTGTATATGTATGTGTATCTGGAGACCAAAAGTCAGTCTTAGGCATCATTCTCCAGAATGCTATCCACCTTGTTTTTTTGAGACAGAGTATCTCATTGTTCTGGAACCTATAATCACTCTCATGTGCCCAGTGCTGAGCCTGTAAGCATGTGCCATCATGCCTAGATTTTTATGTGAGTTCTGGGGATCTAACCCAGGTCCTTATTCTTGCACAGAAAATACTTAACTCCCTGAGCTACCTCGAAAGCTCTCTTAATAACGTTCAATGATCAGATCTCACTCGAGTCTAGCTGCTTTTGCCTTTATTAGAATGATGTTATGGAAACTCTGTTTTGAAGTTTGAACTCTGCCTAGGAGCTTTATTTATTTCATATATCTCTCATGGCACTGCTTGAGGGATGGGACTTCACATCACATTCCCATGTGACAAGGAGGGGCAGATGCACGGTGAGATTAAGTAACTTGCCCAAAGTCAATTATTAGTATGTCATTGTGTCAGGAATTTGAGCCTGGGGTCTCTGGTTTGGAGGCTTACATTCTGATCCTGTGCTGTCCTGTTTTTGCCTCTGACATTCTTTTTTTTCCCTTCTGTTTGCGTTGGCAGTGTATATTCTAAAAAGAGCGTCTTTGTGCGGATTTTATATCCTGCTTGTCCATTATGTGAAAGCCAGTTTAGTTAAGACCAGAGAAAAGAATGCAGAGTTGAAATGGCCCAGAAGAAAGCCAGCTATGATGGAAGAGCAAGATGAAAGGAAAGGAAGAGAAGGGTGGTATTGATCCATCCTCCAATTTTGTGGAAAACTCCTACTTCCTGGATGCATGGGTACATTCAGATATAAATACCAGTGTCTACACTATATACTTCATGCCAGAAGAAAAGGAAACAGTACATAAACAGAAGTTGGAGGTACTCATTCCATTCACACAGTGAATTGCCTAAAACACCTGCAGTGCAAGGGACCAACTTGAGAGCCCATTGCGATACTGTGAAAGGAAGAACAAAGAGTCATTGAATATTTGGGGGAGCACAAAACAAAGAGGAATGGAAGAGGTCAATTGACATTAATACGTTAAAAATCTCTAGTAGCCATAGCAACAGAAAATTCAGGGGAGCAGCTAAGCTAGTCAAGGATTTTGAAGGATAAAATGTCTTCAAATGTCAAAAGCTATTATCAGGCTTTGCTGGAATTGGCTTTGGAGCCTCAGCCTGTGGTTATACACTGCTCATCCTTCAAATACCCTCTCCCCAAGTAGTGGCTGGCACTCGAATCTGTGAGAAACCCAGCCCTGTAGGTTCTGATTGCCAGCAGGCTTTTCTGGAAACTCCAAAACTCAGCAGATCATGGACAGGGTCAAGGTTTTCTGGGACCGAAGTTTTGTGCACTGAAAAACATAGGGAAATGTTCACTGACAACCCCTCTACATTTTCACTGATGGACATAATCTTCCTTAGGATAGGAAAATAGATGATAATTTTATTGTCCTGAACACTTACATGAAGCAGTTGGGATATTTAACTCACATTCAAAGGTTTACAGAGTCATATAATGCTAAGAGTTCTGGGACAATATATCTACTGTTTTGTAATTTGTCCCCCTGATTGCTTTGGTTTGGGCCCTGTAGTGGCTAGTTTTGTGTGTCAACTTGACACAGGCTGGAGCTATCACAGAGAAAAGAGCTTCAGTTGAGGAAATGCTTCCACAAGATATAGCTGTAAGGCATTTTCTCAATTACTGATCAAGAGGGGGAGGACTCACTGTGGGTGGTGCCATCCCTGGGCTTGTAGTCTTGGGTTCTATAAGAAAACAAGCTGAGAAAACCAGGGGAAGCAAGCCAGTAAGAAACATCCCTCCATGGCTTCTGCATCAGCTCTTGCTTCCTGGCCTGCTTGAGTTCCAATCCTGACTTCCTTTAGTGATGAACAGCAGTGTGAAAATGTAAGCTGAATAAAAACCCTTTCCTCCCCAACTTGATTCTTGGTCATGATGTTTTGTGCAGGAATAGAAACCCTGATTAAGACAGGCCCTTTGTATGCTACTAAGGTTATTGAATGTTATTGTATGCTCCATTGATGTTTCAAAAATTTCTGGAGGCCGTTATGACTTATTCTTTTAAGTCACACGCTTCATTTTTAACTGAGAATGGTCTCAAGAACTCTGGGCTTTACTGAGGGTGTACAGTACAGGAATTGGGTTCTAACAGACATCTAGAAGAGTTCTTGATGTTTGGATTTCCTCCTTCCAGTGGCTGCTGCTAAATCTAGTTGAGTTTCCCGTTGTATCCCAGTGTAGCTTTCACTGCCAAGCAACTCTCCTTTGAATCAGTAAACTGAAGCAGAAATCTCTTTGGAAAGTTAGTTATTCCAAATGATGGTTTGCTGGGGCACACAGGTGAAAGGATGTCTTGCTAAAGCAAACACATGAAAGGAAGTTTTCCTGAAGCAGACCCAGCTGGAAAGATATTTTGACATAGCAACTACCCCACAGACAGCGGAGACAGACGAGCACTGAGCCTTGGTTTGGTTTGCTCTGTCTCCCTATTTATGTTGGGACTATTATAAAAATAACATTTCAAGGAGAGAAAAGTACATTGTTCAATACTTAATAATTATAAATAATGAATGCTTCAAATGATCGCAGTCAATCCTCCTCATTACCTTATGGAGCCTGGGCCATTATGTCTCCTTGTGCAGAAAAGATGTGAGGAAGAGCCTTAAACCCAGACCATTGCTGATACCCAAGCCCACTTATCTTCTTGTTACTTAATGTTTTCAGGAAACTGAGCTTAAGAGTGAAAAAGTAGGGGTCAGGTTGTAAGTTAATTGGTAGCATGTTTGCTCGGTGTTCATGGAACCCTGGCTTTTCATCTCTTGAATCATGGTAAAAGCCTTAAATTCTGGCACTCAGTAAGTAGAGGCAATGGATCAGAAGTTCAAGTCATTCTTAGCTATATAGCAAGTTTGCCGCTAACCTGAGCTACATAAACTCTAAAAAAGTGAGGTTTTTGAAAACTCAAAGCCTACCATCTGCACCAGGGAGCTAGGAGACTCCACAGTCTTCTGTGCACAATCTACCAGGAGAGAGTGATCTCCCAGTAGAGCTTTCCCTTCTGAACACTGAGGTGAGATCTCCACCTTCTCTCTGGAGGGGAACAGCTAGAATCACACAGGGCATAAGATCAGTGGAGCAGCTGGGACAGAAGTCTTTGCACCAGGGAGCCGTGAAACTCCACAGCCTTCTGTGCATAGCCTACCAGGAGAGAGTGATCTCCCAGCAGTGCTTTCACTTCTGAGCTCAGAGAAGTAAGGACACAGGCTTACAGGCCCACAGGAGGAACAAACTCCAGCCAGAGACAACAATACCAAAATAGCACCAGAGATAACCAGATGGTGAAAGGCAAGCATAAGAACCCTACCAACACAAACCAAGGCCACATAGCAACATCAGAATCCAGTTCTCCCACCACAACAAGTCTCGGATACCCCAACACACTGGAAAAGCCAGAGTTGGATTTAAAATCCTATCTCATGATGTTGATAGAGGGCTTCAAGAAAGACTTTAATAACTCCCTTAAAGAAATACAGGAAAAACTCGGTCAACGGGTATAAATAAGCCCTTAAAGAGGAAACACAAAAATCCCTTAAAGAAATACAGAAAAACACAAACAATCAAGTGAAGGAACTGAACAAAACCACCCAGGATCTAAAAGTGGAAGAAGAAATAATAAAGAAATCACAAAGTGAGACATCTCTGGAGATAGAAAACCTTGGAAAAATTCAGGAGTCATAGATGCAAGCATCAACAACAGAATACAAGAGATAGAAGAAAGAACCTCAGGTGCTGAAGATACCATAGAAAACATTGACTCAACAGTCAAAGAAAATGCAAAATGCATAAAGGTGGTAACCCAAAACATCCAGGAACTCCAGGACACAATGAGAAAACCAAACCTAAGGATTATAGGTATAGACGAGAGCAAATATTTCCAACTTAAAGGGCCAGTAAATATCTTCAACAAAATTATAGAAGAAAACTTCCCTGACCTAGAGAAAGAGATGCCCATGAACATACAAGAAGCCTTCAGAACTCCAGACTGGAGCAAAACAGAAACTCCTCCCAGCACATAATACTTAAAACACCAAATTCACTAAACAAAGAAAAATATTAAATGCAGTAAGGGAAAAAGGACAAGTAACTTATAAAGGCATACCTATCAGAATAGAAGATCCTGGGCAGACCTCATACAGACTGTAAGACAACACAAATGCCAGCCCCGGCTATTATATCCAGCAAAACTCTCAATCATCATAGATGGAGAAACCAAGATATTCCATGATAAAACCAAATTTACATAATATCTGTCCACAAATCCAGCCCTACAAAGGATAATAGATGGAAAATGCCAACACAAGTAGGGAAACTACCCTAGAAAAAGCAAGAAAGTAATCTTCTTCCAACAAACCCAAAAGAAGATACCCACACAAACATAAAAATAACATAAAAAATAACAAGAAGCAACAATACTATTCCTTAATATCTCTTAACAACAATGGACTCAACTCCCCAATAAAAAGACATAGACTAACAGAAATATTTCTCATGTAAATCTTTAATTTATCAGAAAATGTTTGTAATTCCCCCTTTAATTAATTTAGTAATTTTTTATTTCTACCATTTTATCTGCATTATTTTTCAAATCTTCAATTTTAATGTCTTTCTATATATTTACTCTATTTTATCAGAAATGTTTTCAATGTAAATCTTTGATTTTTATCACAAATGTTTCTAATTCTACCTTCAATTAATTTAGAAAGTTTTTATATCTACCATTTTATATGTAAATTTTTCCATGAAATATTCAATTTTAACCTGTTTGTCTATATAGTTCTTGAATTTTACCAGAAATATTTTCCATGTAATCTTCAATTTTATCTGAAAATGTTTATAATTCCACTTTCAATCAATTTAGAATTACCTTTATGCCTATCATTTTATCTATATTATTTCCATGATAATCTTTAATTTTAACATGTTTCTCTATATATTTCTTCATTTTTATCAGAAATATTTTCCATGTAAATATTCAAGTTTATCAGAAAATGTTTATAATTCCACTTTAAATCAACTTAGGAAACATTTATGCCTACCATTATTATATCTATATAAAATTTTCCATAATATCTTCAATTCTAACATGCTTTTCTACATTTTTCTACAATTTTATCAGAAATATTTTCCATGTAAATCTTCGATTCTATCATAAAATATTTCTATTTCATATTTCAATTAATTTAGCAACATTTTATGTCTTCCAGTTTACTCTTTAATTTTCCATGAAAATTGTAAATTTTAATGTGTTTTTCTATGTATCTCTTCTATTTTATCTGAAATATTTTCCATGTAAATCTTTAATTTTATCATAAAGTGTTTTTACTTCCCTTTTCAATAAAAAATAAAAAATTAAAAAAAGGTAAAATTTTCTATTATTTCCCAATTACCTCAAGTTATGGAATGCTAAGTTAACATATTTAATAAGTAGGATTTTTGCATGATTAGTATAATCTGAAAATAGTAAGTAACATTATTTTAGAACCAATTACCTCTCTTTCTCTCCAAGTCTTAGTGACTGAGTACTGAGACTTTAGAGCTTCTTCTGTCAAAATCTCTTATCTTTCTGGGTGATTTGGTCCAAATAAATAATGCAGGAGATCAGCAAACAGGAGGTTATGGAAATACCAAGGGTCAGACAGAATTGACGATAAAATTGGTAATTTTATCAGGAGAATATAAGCTAATGTAGAGCTACATATGGTTCAGGTTGAGTTTCAACTCCACAAATCAACAATTTTCTCCCCTCCACTTCCTTCACCTTCCATCCCTCCTCGCTCCCGCCCTCTCTGCCTTCTTCCCTTCCTTTTCTAGCTTTCATGATGAAGTCTCTTCTGGCAAGACAAGTATTATTCATGCGAATTATATGTTTGATGCCAAACAACATATTCTGCCTTCTCTTGTCTTTTATGTTATTTTAGCTTCTACATATATTATATTTCTCAGAAACCACCATTATTTTTGTTTTAAGTAAACACGCCCTTCTAATTATCCAAACCATCATCTTTTCTTGTATTGTTTATTCTTCATTGCTGTCCTATGTGTTAATTTTGAGTCATTTTCCCTTGGCTTGGGGTACTTACTTTGGTATGTTGTCAGTTGCATTAAATGCATATCTCTACTCTTGTTTATCTCAAAATCCTCTTTTAGATTTTCTTCATCATATAAAGAATTGTGCATGTAGTTATTTTTTGTTGTATCATTTTATAAATGTTTTCACGTTGCTCTGTGACTTAGAGAGGTTTTTCTTTCTCAATAGCCAAGAATGATTATTTCTTTGGATGCTTTCATTTCTTTTTAAATTTTTTTAAAGATCCATAAAAACATTTTATTTATTATTACTGTGTATGAATCGCATGGGTAAGTGTGGGTATGCATGTGCCAATGTTAGAGGACAAATTTTAGAGTCAATTCTTTCTTTCCATCTCTATGTAGGTTCCAAGGATCAGACTCAGGTTGTCGGGGGCTTGCATGAGAAGAACTATTATCCTCTGAGCCACTCTGCTGGCCAATTTTAATTTTTTTAAAATGAAGTACTGGGGATTGAAGCAAGGCTGTTCAAATCCTAGACAAGCATTCTCCCTCTGACATGTATCTTTAGCCTTTACTTTTACTTTCCCTCCCTCCCTCCCTCCCTCCCTTCCTTCCTTCCTTCCTTCCTTTCTTCCTTCCTTCCTTCCTTCCTTCCTCCCTCCCTTCTTCCTTCCTCCCTCCCTCCCTCCTTCCCTCCCTCCCTCCCTCCCTCTCTTCCTTCCTTCCTTCCTTCTAGTTTTTTAGACAGGTCTCACAAAGTTGCACAGGCTGGCCTTAAACTTACTCTCTAGCTCAGGAATATCTTATGATTCTCATGCCTCAGTCTCCTAAATAGGCAGGATTTTATGTGTGTAATCGGTAGTTGGTCCTTGAGGTTTGCTGAATTTATGAATTTATAATCTTTTTCATCAATTTCAAAATAATTTCATTATTATTTTTTCAAATTCATCTTGAATCCATCAGAATTTTTTTTCTGGGAATTAGAACATCACCTGTCAAAACTTGCATGCCTTCTATGTAAATTTTTTATGATTCTTGTTGCTTCTATGTTTTCCAACAAAGGGAGTCTGCAAATCTTTGAGTTCATTAATTTTTTGTCGTTGTCTTTAAGTTGTCCAGACAGTTTTAGTAGGCTCTGATTTTTCATCAGATATTACTTTTTAAGATTCAGTTTTAAAGAGTATATTTGATTTTTAAAAGATGCAGGTTATTTTTTCAATTATCCCTCTTCTTAGCTATTTATTTACTTTGAACATCATTTCTTCTATTTTGATATAACTATATTAAATTTCTCTGCAAGTTATAGTTGTATCCTTGTCTATATATTCTAGTGTCTGAAAAATATGGACTCTTTTCTGCCTAATGTTTCTTCTGACTATTAGTATCTGTTCCTTTGTCTTTAAATTTTAATTTTATCTTAAATGAAGTGCTTTGGACATTGGTTATAATGCTTCTTCATATAGCATAAATTGAGGTTGGTTGGGGAAGGGATGTAAAATTAATCTGAGACTTTGTGGACACTGTTCTTTTGGATCTTTATCCGTTACCGTCTGTTCGGTGTAGGGCTGACTGATTAGTCTCCATTCTCTTTGATCCTCAACATCTATCATTTTAAGGAAGAGATGAGAGATGAACTTATGGGCATAGGATCTTTTATTCCAAGCACTTGGAAACCGGTGAACCGTTCCCCTCCTCTTTGTCTATGGCTATCTTCTTGGTTTTGAGTGACAGCCTTAAATGAGTTTTGATTGCTTTTGATTCAAATGGCTTAAATGAGTTTTATAATAGTCTACACACTAAAAACCTGACATCTATATGTGTTTACCAAAGGATTTCTGTCTCCTATGAACCACGAACAAAAGAAAACTCTATACCTGGCATGGCTTTAGGAGCCGAGTAATCTCCTATGCTGTCATGTGCTTGAGCTTCTTTGATCTTCATGTTGGGTTAGTCTTGTGTCTTTCCAAAAACATATTCAACCTCAATTTTCTGCATATGTATCATTCCACCAGTGCCCAAACTGGTCCTCAGCCATTGCCCAGACAGGTCAGATCCCTCACAGGGTAAAAAAAAAAAATGTTTGCCAGTTCTTGAGGATTTGAGCTAATCTAGCCTTTGATGGTTCCATTAGTTTCAATGACTTTCTGAATAATTATTCTTTCAGCTCATTCTTTTCCATTCCTTAATTATCACGTCAAGAAAAAGAAGTTGCCAGTGAATGCTACATTCTGTCTGGAAAACAAAAAAATGCTTAATAATTGCTATTGGCTATGTGTAACTTTATTTTCATTTCCCAATTGTTAACAAAGCATGTGCATTTTGGACTTGTTTTAGTTCTATTAAATTTTCTCTCATGTGTGAGTTATGTAATTCAGAATGCCTACGTTTGTCTCTATGCCCTCTATATCCACAGTCCTCATGGGAAAATATAGAGTTTGGCAGCATGAATATATAGATTTTCTTAGAGTTCATCTTTATGCAGGATATCTAACAACCAGTTCATTATACATGGGCACATCTGTAAAGCATCTGTGGAGACCCACTGACCTACATAAACACATTTTGATTTAGTATTCTCACTTAGATGATCAAAATGACTATGGTCTCTAAAACATCAGTTAACAGAACTAGCCAGAGTAGAAAGACCTGCTAGCAGTTATAATCCATCAACTTTACAAACTTTATGGGAAGGTGTGCCCATGTTACCACATTGCTAAAGGATATTTTTGAGAGTATATTTTTGTTTCTCAAAAAACTACCATTGTCAGTAACAAAATCACAAGTCATGGTGTCCATAATTAATAAGATACCAACAGTAAAAGCAAAGTTATCTGATACAGTGAGTAGATTTGGGTTAGTTAAGCTTGTGCTGATGTGTGATAAAACATTAAGGAATATAAAACTTCAAAAAGACTAATATGCCTAATGTTAATGAGACTATACATTCCTAAAATGATAAGGATATAACATCATAGTGATATGAATATGAATTATGAAACTAAGGCTTAAGTGGCAGAACCACAAGAGATAGCTTCAACTTTGGGTCAAGTGTTTCTATGAAGATATGTCCTCATCTATAAAATGGAGATATATGTATGCTCTGCTTTTATGCATGTAAATATATGCATTTAAATGCACAGTACATGATTTTAGTTTTATTTTCATCATTATTATACACTATATATTTTCTTTCCTATTTATCTATTTTCCTCTCTCTCTCTCTCTCTCTCTCTCTCTCTCTCTCTCTCTCTCTCTTTCTCTCTCTCTCTCTCTCCTAGCATGCAATAAGTATCATCTCACATTTATAGTTATTATTATTTAAAACTGTAACTGAAAGGAAATCAAATGGCATTTTCTTTCTTATATATTAGCATTATTAACAATCTTTACTTGAGGGTATACAAAGCCCAAGATGTATTTTGAGATCAAAGGCATGTTACTAGCTTGTCCTACTTGTAACCTGCATGAAAGTGTGGGAGAAAGGATTATGCAGAGACATATGTTCTTAAAGCTCTGAGTTCCATCTTAGATGCAGTTCTTATTTGCTTGTTCCCTTGCAGACTGCCTGCAAGTCCAAGAGCTCTGTTTTCAAAGTGCACATGATGCATCTGACATGATAAGATAATCTCTTTTCTATGTGAGTGAGTAACACAACGATCCTACTTAAGGGAAATGTTATTTCAGGGGCAGCAAAATGATGAAACATCAAAGCTGTATTCAATGACTTGCTAAGAGCCTCTTATGAAAGTAATTCCATAATAAACATTAAAGGTTAGTGTTTACATCTATAACTGTATTTTTTATGCTTCATTCTCTTGACCTCCGCAATAAAACATGAAAACTTTTCTCTGGCATATGATCTATATGGAGAACATTCTTCCTCATACATTTATTTGTAAATGGGCCGACGTAGCTAAGATTAGATGTCTGTACTACTGTTGTATTTAGTGAAACACAAACACCGCAAGTTTCAAAGTTTAGGAAACATATCAATTTGCTACTTTGATAGTGATCTGGCTTCTGAATTTGTCTCATTATCTGGTTCTAATTCCAAGACAGAAAAGTCTAATTAGTACTGCCTATAGGCACAAGGCTGTGGGGCTATCCACTGAAGCGTAGGGATTCCAAAGGAGAATGAGTCTCCCCACCTCAGCATCTGTCTACTATTCAAGAGCTTATCACCAAGGAAGGATCTTGGGAGCCCAACCCACATTCATGCTGGTGTTTGGCTCCCTTTGGTATTGCACAGGTCTTATGCATGTAACCGCGGCTGTTGTGAATTGATGGGTCCTACTACCACACCATGTCTAGCAGTCAGCATTTCACAGCTTTCCTCCTCATTCACCACCTCCTACATCCTTCCAGCCTCCTCTTCCAAGATGTTCCCTGAGCCTTGGATGGAAGGAAAGCTGTAAATTATATGATTCATCCACAGCTGAGCACTCACAGATTTACACACTTGGCATTTTGATTCGATACAAGTCTCTGCATTAAACTGTTAGTTACCCACTTCTAAAGGTTCTATGTCCAAATTGAAGGCAACACAAATCTATGGGTACGAACATAAATATTTTGAAGGGCAATTGATGCTATGACTAGATAATATAACAGCAACAGAAGGTTCCCCCCATGGCCCATGGTATTCCTAGTCATGAGCTGTTGATCATGTTTATAGTGCTAGACATAAAATCTCTCCTGTAGAGCGAGGCTCAAATACAATTAGGAAGTAGTTGTTTGACCTCATGACTGTCATGCCACTACTTCTGGCCTAGTTGGCACATCTTGCCAGGCAGGTCAGTGTTGTAGCAGGCGGGGTACTCCACTTATGACAAACATACACACAAAAAAATGAAAACAAAAAAGACAACTGTTTGTTAACATCATATTTTTGAATGTGGGACAATAACTAGTTGACATGTCAATGAAGTGCCATCTAGTAAGATGAAACATCTAGTAAGGAATGAAATAACTAGTAAGAAATGGTGGCACATGCCTTTAATCCCAGCACTTGGAAGGCAGAGGCAGGTGGATTTCTGAATTAGAGGCCAGCCTGGTCTACAGAATGAGTTCCAGGACAGCCAGGGCTATACAGAGAAACCCTGTTTCAAAAACAAAAAAATAAAACAAAACAAAAGAAAAACCCAAAACAAACAAACAAACAAAAAAACAGAAAGAAGAAAGAAAGAAAGAAAGAAAGAAAAAGAAAGAGAAAGAAAAAGAAAGAAGAAGAAATGAGACATGTAGTAAGAAAATTCCAGCAGAGGAAAAACAAGAGAAGGAGTCTGAGGGGAGGGGAGAGGTTGATTTTGGCAACTGCATAATGTACAAGGAGGTAAGACGAAGCAAATATTTGCTATATGCACCACACAAAAAAGCATGACAGACAGAGGGAACTGTACATGCAGGGTCCCAAAGGTGGGTCTGAAGGTGTGGGAATCTGATGACACATCCCCCCAAAGTGAGAAATTATAGATTAGGGATGAGCAAAGCAAAACTAAGTAAAGAGAAAGGCTGTGGTCTGGAGAACGGAGCTGAGACAAGTAGCTTTAGTAAGCTATAAGATATCCCATAATCTTCAAAAATGCAGGAAGCTATCCGTTGCCACCGGTTGCTGATGTCCAAGTAGAAATCCTGAAAAATCAGAAGCTTGGAGGCCAAGATTTAGGCTGTACATGGATGGACAACAGCTACAACGAATATCCCAAGACTTCACCATGCATGCCAAGAGCCAGGCAAAGACTGGCTTGGTTTGTTGAACCTCAGCATTTAACTATACCTTCAATCACATATAAATTCCATTTTATTATCTTTGATTGTTTTCTATAATTGATCATGCAAAGGTTGCCCTCCTATTTCAATATGACTGAACCATTTCCAGGGGAATCTGGTTGATGGGTTGGGTAGTTGCATTACTGTGTGCTGGGAGAGAAGGAGCTAGTGGAAGGTGATGTGCTTAGTTTGCTCTTTAGTTGTTAGACTTGAAACTGTCCCTTCATGGGATGGGTTGAAATTGGATTCCAGAAGTAGCATTGTGGTAGTGGAAGGGAAAGTAGTTTGTAGCCTTAAAAGGAAGCATTTTCAGCACTCAAGAAACTGGAACAGTTTCTGCTGAGGCAGAGCCTCAAATTAACATCACAAAGGAGACAGGTTCCGCTTAACAAACCCAGTTAGGGAAGCTTTGAGCTGCCACTCAAAAAGTAGCATTACCAAAAAATGCCACTGTAAAAGTAGCATTACCCAGAGATCTTCTGTGACCCAACATTACAGCATTGGCATAATTTTGCAGTATGTGGGAGCGTGCATGCATGTGAGCCTAGGAAGACTTGGAATAATGGTTAAGACAACTTCCTGCAGCAGTCAGAAGGCCTGACTCACCGAGTCCGGATCTCCTCTGACTAATGCTTAGCCACTGAGCCTAGCTAGAGCCTGGGCTCTAGCTCCATGTCTGGAATTGTCATTTCCTAGGACACAATGCTGTGTAAAAAGCCTCATTGTATCACTAGGAATGACATAGTAATTTAAGCCTGGGAATGTGATTTATCAGCCTTCTTATTTCCTAAACGAGTTCAATTTTAACAATTGTAGAATGGCCATTTTAGAAGCTTTGCTTCTCCCCCTCGTCCCCTTGCCTCACCCCGTCCCCACCCCACTGCCACTTTTTTTGCTTGGTGTGTGTGGGGTGTTGTATGATAGTAGTGGTCCTGGGAAGGAAGGGGAGGAAGATGTTTTTTTAGAGCTATGACTTAAGATGACCACAGGCCACATCAAGAGTGCTGTGGATGCCAGGAATACAGACCAAGAAACATGAACTTTCTGACAATTGGCTTCAAGATGTTCTAAATTTTCTAGACAAGTCCAAGCCTGTCCATATTTTAGACATTTCCCCTCTTAGTTCCTACAAGGTAGTGTTTGTGACAAGAAGGATTATCAATAATTTAGCAGAAACTTAATTGAACTGAATTAAAATCCAGTGCACTTCTGTTACTGAAAGGACTGAATAACTTTTGAGATTCATTCATCACCAAGAGTTGACTTCCAAAAGCTTTAGGTTCGAAAAACCAGAACTATACTGGGTCAGCTTTTTTTTTTTTAATTCTTCTTTTCTATTAAACCTGTGTGTATTTTCAAGGAAACACAATCCATATGTGCCTGTTTCCTTTACACTTAACTCATCAAACAGGATTTGTTAAAGTTATTTGATGTGCTGGGTGCCTTTTGAACCCATATCCTTGCAACTTTCAAAGACTTTTATCCTCCAAAAATAGGAAGTTGCATTTTATGAAAATAGGTGAGCTTGAACTCCCAAAGGCCTGATTTGATTTTAAATTCTCAGCAGTTGGATTTAGAAGCATGCTTTATTCTATTCTTCCTGAGAAAATTCAACTACGTATTTTCCAATCGACGAAATTGGCTACTTCTTTATTGGGATGTATGGGAAAGGAAATTGTTTTCTTCAATAATAAGCGTATATATCATCTTTAATTAATATTAGTAAATGCTTCTGTTTAGGAGCTATTTTCATTAAATTAACCTTAGTAGAGCTCAATCAAATTAAATTCTGAAAATTATTACGTATAATTATATTGCTAAATTATAGTGCTAATTTTATGGACCAGTGTGTGCTAGTTTCCTCTCTGTTGCTGTTTTTTTTCAACACTGATCAAAAACAACTGTGAGGAGGGAATAGTGTACTCAGCTTATACTTCCGGGTCATCGGCTATTATTGAGAAAAATGAGGATAATAACTCAAGCAGGAATTTAAAGCAGAAACCATGTTCTTAGCAATTGTGATGGTTTCTTATGCCTGGGCCGGTCTTGCATAAAATCCTAAGGAATCAGGCTACTCTCTCTCTCAGAGAGAATGATACTCACTGTCCTGATTAAAACACCTCTATTTTCTCATTCTACTTCTTTAACTAATCTACTTCTCTATTTCAGGATTTCCCCCCTCCATTCTGTTAGGGTGATATATTCTGTGGTTTGATCTTCATATGGTGAACCCCTTGAGTACTTAGGATAAATCTTAGTTGCACTTTTCATATGGTCCTTTCTATATGTTCTGAAATGACTCCCAGTACTTTGTTGACTGTTTCTGCAAATTACATGCACATCGAAGTTTGAGCTGCAATTTTCAACTTCCTTTCCCCCAACACTTCTCTTTTCCACTCTGCCTGGATTTTCCCTAGCAATCCAACTTCCTGTCCTTTTTCTCTCTATTCATAAATATCCCACTGAGTCAAATAAGTACTGCTCCTATGCTTATAGATGTTGGGCCATTCACTAGAACATGTCAACTTACCAGGTGCTATGCACCAGAGGAACACCTATTCCCCTTCCACTGAAGGCATTAACTGCTAATAGATTATGGGTGGAGACTCATGACCCCCTCTTCCATCTGTGTTGAGATATTTAGTTTGATCCTGTGCAGGGTTTATGCAGGCAACCACAACTGCAGTGAGTTTATGAGGACAATAGATGAGGGCTGTAGACCTGTCATGTACAGATTACACTATTTCAATCTAGTCTTCCCAGACTTCTGGATCTTAACACTATTTCCAGCCTGATGGCATGTGATATAGCTGTCTGGTTTTTGGCTGAGTTCATTGCAGAAAAACTTTTACACAGAAGAAAAGAACACATACCAGAAGCCATAGATTACCACCTAAAAGGAACTCTTTGCATTTATTGGTTTGGTTTTTTTGTTTGTTTTGTTTGTTTGTTTTTTTCTGCGAAGAGACACCATGACCAAGGCAACTCTTATAAAGGACAACATTTAATTGGGGCTGGCTTACAGTTTCACAGGTTCAGTCCACTATTACCATGGTGTGAAGCATGGTATCAGCCCAGGTAGACTTGGTGCTGGAGAAGGAGCTGAAATTTCCAATTCCTACTTGAATTTGTTTCCTTGTCATGGCCCAATGCCAGATTTCTGCCCAATGCCCATTTCCTTGTCCTTGGCCAATGTCAGATTCCTGCCAAGAGGCCCTGAAAGCTCTCCATACTCCTCCAGCACTGCCATGCCTCCTGCTATGATAATAAGGGCTGAACCTCTGAAACTGTAAGCCAGCCCCAAATACATGTTTCCTTTATAGGTATTGCCTTGGTCATGTTGTCTCTTCACACCAATGTAAGCCTAGAAGACAGAAGTTGGAACCAGGAGTGGGGATGCTACCACACTCGGTGAAGTTTGTGCATAGGAGCCTTCAATGCCATTCTACACAAGCGACACATTTCCTCCAACAAGGCCACACCTCCTAATAGTGCCACTTCCTATGGGCCAAGCATATTAAAACAACTACACTTTTGAAAAAAAAAGGTATCAAAACCATGGAAAACTATCTTATTTAATAATAGATGAGTATATTTAATTGTTAAGATGGCAAAACCGTAAATCTATCTATAAATGTAGTGCAATCTTCATTGAAAATAACAGCTACATGTTTTCCTTTAGAATTGTATATTAATCTTGCAACTTCAGTGAAAATACAGACAGACAAAATGGAAAATATCCAAATATCTTGAAGGAAGAGAATAAAAATACAGAAAAAAACTTTTTGATTTCAAAACCTACTTCACTCAGTCAGTGTGTATATCATAAGACTGAAGATTTAAATCAGTGAAATAAAGTTTATATCCCCCAAATAATTTCTTTCATTTACGCTAAAACATTGATATCAGTAGTGGTTTGAATGAGAAAGAGTCCCATCAGCTCAGTACTTGAATGAATGGCTCCCAGTTCATGGAGTGTTAAGGAAGGATTAGGAGGCCTGACCTTATTGGAAGAGGCATATCACTGGGAAGAGGGCCTT
Source organism: Apodemus agrarius (assembly GCA_964023405.1). NCBI lineage: Eukaryota > Metazoa > Chordata > Mammalia > Rodentia > Muridae > Apodemus > Apodemus agrarius. Next base: position 97,672,110 of record OZ030015.1, read on the forward strand.
CAAAAGCCCATTCCAGGCCCTGTCTCCATTGTTCTCCCTGCGTCCTGCCTGAGAATCAGGGCATAAGCTCTCAGCTACTGATTGCTCCAGTGCCGTGCCTGTCTGCCTACCTGCCTGCCTACCAGCAGGCTCTCATCTATAGTGATCATAGATTTACCCTCTGAAACTGTAAGCAAACTCCCAATATAGTGCTGTTTTTTTTTTTTTTATTTATAAGAACCTGGGTCATGGTTCTTCTTCACCCCAATAGAACAGTAACAAAGAAAATGTCTGATGAAGATACCAAAGATAATTCTATGACAGGAAAGAACAGTATTTCCAAAACTTGTACTTAGAACAACTGGATATTCAGATAAGGGAAGAAATGATGTCGAACTCTTACTTATGACACATTTAAATTCATTCTAAACTAAGTTCATTCTAAAGAGCTGATTATGAAAAATAAAACCATCTTGGTCTTAGAAGAAGTAAGCAAAAATATTTTGAGCTTACATAAGGCCAATGTGTCTCTCTTTTATTATAAATGTTTTTAGATTCTTTTTATGAGTGTGGGTGTTTTGCCTACATATGTGTCTGTGTACCATGTGCATTCAGTGTCTTCAGAGACCAGAAAAAGGCATCAGGTTCCCTGGACGTGGAGTAACAGATAATAATGAGCTGCTAGATGGGTGCTGGGAATGAACCCTAGGTCCTCTAATAGAGCAATCAGTGGTCTTTTTTTGTTTGTTTGTTTGTTTGTTTGTTTTGTTTTGTTTTTTGGTTTTTCGAGACAGGGTTTCTCTGTGTAGTCCTGGCTGTCCGGAAACTCACTCTGTAGACCAGGCTGGTCTCGAACTCAGAAAACCGCCTGCCTCTGCCTCCCAAGTGCTGGGATTAAAGGCATGCGCCACCACCGCCTGGCTGCAACCAGTGTTCTTAACTGTGGATCTTTGTTCCCACTTTTCTTACCTGTGACAGCAAAAGCATGGTTGGCCACAATAAATAAGTTGAACTTAATACCATCGAAGACTCCATGCTTTAAACAAGATCCTGAAAGCAGTGAGAAAGCAATCCATGTAACAAGAGAAAATAATTACAAGTTATCAATATGAGAAGGGACCACTGGGAATGGCAGGAGTCTGTATTCCAGACACTTCGGGGGACTGAGGGAGCAGAGAGAACTCGAGTCCATGAGTCCTAGCAAATCATCCAAAACATAGCATGATGCCTATGCCAAAAATAATGTGTTTCATAGGGCAGGTGGGTAACAACATGCGAAATATGTAAGTATTTTTAAAAATTTTTAAAAATATTTAAGGTTATTGTTTATTTGTAAAGATTTATTGTATTTGTTCCTGTTATTGAAAATATATTATTTTCTCATAGGTTATATCCTGATTATAGTTTCTCCTCCCTCTGCTTCTTCCAGTTCCTTCCCATATCTACTCTCTTCTGGATCCATTTCCTTTCTCTCTTTCATCAGTGAGAACAGCCTTCTAAGAGATAACAACCATATATGACGAAATAAAATAAGATAAGAGGAAGGAAAAGCTATCATGTTGAATTTGGACATGGCAATAAAACAAGAGGAATAGAGTCCCAAGAAGAGGCACAAGAGTCATAGATCCCAGTAGTCCTCACAATTAGGACTCACATAAAAATATTAAACTAATAACTATATTATATATGCAGAGGACCTGGTGCAAACCCATACATGCTCTGTATTTGCTGTTTCATCTCTCTGAACTCATATTAGTTTTCCTTAGTTGATCCAGAGGGCCTTGTTCTGGGGTCGTCCCTCCCCTTTGGCTCTAAATTTTTTTTTCTGCTTTCCCTTTTGTGGGATTCCTTGAGATCTGAAGGAAATAATTTGATGGAGCTTGTCCTGGTGGCACATACCTACAGTTCAAGGACTAGAGAGGCAGCAGCAGGTGGATTTCTGTAAATTTGAGGCTACCCTAGTCTACAAAGAAACCTTATAATTTAAGAATAAAGGGCTCCCACTAAGGCTCATAGAGCCTCACAGAAGAGAGGGTGGGAGAATTATAATACCCAAATTTCAGGGAGAACCATATTGAAATAGAAATTTCTGTACAGGATAAGAATAGAGCACTGACAAACTCATAGTAGTAGTGGTGGCCTACCCAAGACACTTCTACCCATGGAGCTGTTGACATTTCATGGTTTCTTAGGAGCAAGAAAATAAATTTTATTTAAGGATATAGCCCCTGGTAGGCTGACCATGTTTCTACCCATGCCCATGAGCATACATCAGGACTCATTAGGACAATGGTTCTTAACCTTGTTAATGCTGTGACCCTTTAATACAGTCCCTCATGTTATGATAGCCCTCAAGTATAAAATTATTTTGTTGCTACTTTATAACTATAATTTTGCTGCTGTTAAGAATCATAATGCTGGGCAGTGGTGGCACCTGCCTTTAATCCCAGCACTTGGGAGGCAGAGGCAGGTGGATTTCTGAGTTCGAGGCCAGCCTTGTCTACAGAGTGAGTTCCAGGACAGCCATGGCTATACAGAGAAATCCTGTCTTAGAAAAACAACAAAACAAAACAAGAATCATAATGTAAATAGCTGTGTTTTCTGATGATCATAGGTAATGCCTGAGAAAGGGTCATTTGATCCTGAAAGAGGTCGTGACCCACAGGTTGTAAACCACTACAGTCAGATATTAATAAGAGAGAAGGAAGGGGTGGTCAGGATGACAAGAAGTTGTGAAGGGTAAGGTGTGTATTTGTAAGGGATTATGGGATGAATTAAGGAGTGAAGGAAGTAGACATATTAGAAATACATTATGTGTACAAGTCTCAAAATTTTAAAACTGTATTACAAGAAGTATAAAATTATAAATACTAATTAATGGATAGAAAAATGAACATAAGTTTGAATCTATGGTCCCAAAGAGAAGATATTTGAATGTTTAACAAAATAATGGAAAATAGCTCAACACTATTTTTATTAGAAAAAGTTAATTTATATGAAAGCCACAATAAATATAATTTTAAAACCACTAGGATAATTATAAATTAAAAGTATTATCGATAAAGAAAGAACAAATTACAATATTGAAAGATTGCTGGTAGGCATGTAAAATCATGGAGCTTCTATGGAAAGCACTTCAGTGAGTTCTCAAAAGTGAAACATAAAGTCATTATATCACTTAATTATGTCACTCCATGCTATAAACCCCAAAGAAGCTGAATGGATGTATATACTTAAAAATGTACACAAATATTTATATTATCATTATTCATAATGTCCTTAATAGGTAAATCACCAACCTAAATGCTCATCAATGAATAAATGGAAAAACAAATGTGATATATCCATATAACTGAACATCGTTTACTGATTAAAAATAATGAACTCTTGATACATACTTTAAGGTGAAGAAACTTTGAAGATATTGTGCTCAATGAAAAAGTTAGGTACAAAGGGTTAAACTACTACATGACTTCACTGATCGAAAGTATCCAACACGACAAACTTTGAGGCAGAAAAAAGATTAATATTTGATAGCAGAAAGGGGGTAGAAAGAGTAAAAAGTACCACCCATGGTTACAGTACTTCTTTATGTGAGATCTATGGACATGGACCAGAAGTAGGCATTAGTGATGTTGTAGTATTTCATAAATACTATTAAAAACCATACCAGACTGTGTATTTTTTTCTGGGTAAGTTATATGTAGGTGAATTATATATCCAAAATGCAGACATTTTTCCAATTTTTTCAAAAGCTTAGAAAGGATGTTTTAATTTTTGGTTTGCATTTTTTGATTAATATTGCTATAATTCCTACATAGGAATTATATATAGGTAACTCCGGGCTTCAATACTACCAAGGATGAGTGTTTTGTTATTATACAACTTCATGTGAGTGAAATATTGAATACAGATTTTGTGTTTTTCTTCTGTTGAAATGCAACTCACCTCTGTATACTGTCTTCTTTCTGTGCTCTCTTGGGTACTTGAAAATGATAATCAACTGAAGTCATCTGAGGGAATTGGTGTTAGAGAGAAGTGGCCTTTCAAAAGTGACCATTCCCAGTGCCTCAGTCAGTCACTCAGGTAGATGCTTCGGGAAGGAAATGTGCACATAGATCTTTTTGTTATTGCTGTTCTTCTACCAGCAATGTTTACATTTGTAACCAGAAATACATGAGCTGTCATAGTAGTGCAGGGTTATGAGTGATTAATACTAGGAAGAGAGAGACTTAGTATCTGCTTACTGTCAGGTTACAGGGCTCCTGGCCATAAAAAGACAAAGTTTGGAGTCTGAAAATGAATGGAGTCAATATGATATCATCAGAGCCATAGTAGAGACTAATCACAGATAAACCTTCTGGCATTTCTCATGGAGCATATAAGGGCTTTGTTTTTTTTGATTGATTATAATATAATTGATTATAATATAATTACTGCATTTATTTTCCCTTTCATTCCTCCAAACTCTTGTCTATACCTCTCCTTGCTTTCTTTCAAAATCATGGCCTCATTTTTAATTAATTGTAATTACATGAATATATATATACATACATATATTTCTAATATCTATATCTATATCTATACCTATATCTATATCCATATCTCTATATATCATGGATGAATTGTCCACATTAGGTGGCACCATTCCCTTGAAAAGGGACCCTGGAATGTATAAGAGTGGGGAAGTGAGCTAAGCACTAACAAGCATGCTGCCATCTACTGCTCTCTGCTCTTAGACTGTTGATGCAATGTGTTGGTGTAGCTGCTTTAAGCTCTAGCTACCTTGACTTCCCCACAGTGATGGACTGTAACCTGGAATTGTGAATCAACTGAACTGTTTCTCCCTTAAGGTGCTTTCAATTATTTTATCACAGCAACAAGATTACTAAACTAAGAAAGAATGCTTACAAGTCATGTGACAGATTCTTATTATCTCAAGTAGTTTCTATTTATGAAGTTTTTAAAAGAAAAAAAATTTCTCTCATACATTATATCCAGATTGCAGTTTTTTCCCCTTTCTCCTCCCACCAGCCTTTCCTTAAATCTTTCCCCTGATACCTCCCCCTTTCCCCAGGTCTAATCAACCCAGTTGACTCGAGAGGAAAGTGTTCTATAAGTAGACTATATATATCAGGTACAGCTCCTGCTTCCACTGTTAGGATTTCTACAGGAACACTAAGCTACTCCGTCATAACATCTATGTAGAGGACCTTAGGCAGACCCCCACAGGCTCTCTGCAAGTTCCCATGAGTTCTTGTCAAGGTCCATTGATTCTGTGTATCCTGTTTTCCTGTGTCCCTGACCCCTCTGCTTCCTCTGATCCTTCCTCCTCTTCTTCCACAGGACTCCTCAAGCTCTGCCCAGTGTTTGTCTGTGGTACTTTGCATCTGTTGCAGTCAGTTGCTGGATGAAGTCTCTCTTGTCTCTTATTAATTTTTTTTATTTATACCATGCAGTATCAAAATAATGGGTGATGATGTAGTATTTGTAGTGTGAGGTAGAGAGTACTGTTGTTAGTTTCTATCTACTGATGACATAGTTAAGATGAGCATCTATAACAACGGAAGAGGGAACGAACATCGAAGGCTTCCATCTTTCATTTCCCAGGGGATCTTATTAACAAATTTCATTTTCGCCTAAAATCAGCACCCAAATTTGCCATCCAAATTTGCCAAAACAAGTCATATTTCTCAGGCTATCGTCTCAGATTTTGACTTCCAGTTCATGCCTGCAAGTTAAGTCTCTGCTCTGCCTGCAGTATTGGACTGACACGCACTGTGTGCAGAGAGGAGCCTGCTGAGCAATTGGACAGCATCCATGCATTCAGAGTTTAAACTCTGTGGGATAAACCAACAATTAGCTAAGAAATTACAATAAACAGAGAGGAGGAGGATCATAGCATGAGTTTTGCATCCTCGAAAGTGAGGCGGCTCGAAGAGTTACCCAAGAGGAGCCTGGCAAGGAAGACAACGTCTAGAATGGCTGTGCAAGGCTTTAAAAAATCAGGTCAATGGGTTTCCTTTCTTTCTTTTTCTTTTTCTAGGGACTGGCAGAAACTGGTAGAGCTTTTGGTCAGGAAATGGTGCAATTAGCTTTGCAGTTTTAGCATGAAATTTTGCCCAGATGTGTAGTGATCACGTGGCTTATTATTCAGACTATGAAGTTTAGATAATAAACGGACCATAATCACTCATTATGCTCAGACTGCAGGTAAGAAGTGATTGTCTCGGTAAATTGCCACATTTATAAAAAGTGAAATGGAATAATTCCAATATTTGGATATTTGGATAAGCTGGGAGAGAAAATGATAGAGGGAACTCTGACAAGAATCAATAGAGACACAAATGATAGTTATTGAAATATATATATATACAGAAGGATAGTCTATGGTGGGTTGTTAAAAAGAGATCTTCCATCTTTCTAGCTTGAAGACTTGAATTAGTTTTAGACATACACAATTAATGTTGATGTTTTAGAGGGTAGGGAGTTGTTTTCAACATGTGTACGATGAGATGCAGGTCACACTTGGTCACCCAGTTATAGCTAGTACCAATGTTAATACTGGCTACCCTTTGCAGAGAGCGTGTGTTAGCTATCGATTATTGCAATGGATGCGGAAGATGTCTGTCTTATGTTTGAAAATGAAAGATGGACACCGCTCCATTGCCCACATGCAGATAATAGACTTGGAAGTCTATTTGATTCTATGCAGCTGTCAAGAATCTTACACTTGCTCTCCTGGGAGAGATGCTTAGATGCACCTTGATTTTTTAGTTCTTGATTGTGTTTTGGTTGACTTTCTGCAGCACTGAGCTGCACAAAGAAGAGTCATTAGAAACGTCCAGCGAGCAGCATAAACAGTCAAGCATCCTTTGTCAGCGCTGATAGTTCCTTAGTAAATTTCAGTGTTGTGTAGATATTGTAGAGAGTATTTAAAATAAGGCAGCAGTGGCAGTGGCATTGATACATGATATAATCTCACATGACATTTGTGACATATGTGGTCCAGTCTTGACTGGAATGTTGTTCTGCAAGGTGTGACTGAATTCTTTAAAATCACGAATAGGTGTTTGGGTTGCAACAAATTTAGGTAAAAGGAAAATGTTATGACTTCTCATGTTAAAAATAAAATATAGAAGGCTGTCATTGTCAAATTTCTACAACCAGTTAATAACAGGATAAAATGAAGCAGAAAGTGTTCCCAGATTTTCAGCATGAGACATAGTTTTGGTACCAGTGGTTTACTTCAAAACTAATCAATTTTTCCCCTGATTTTTTTTACAGTGATTTATGACTGGAGACAACTGAATGGTATCCCACTGTAAGAGCCTGTGCTCATTCCCCGTGCACTATGTAAAACAAACAACAAAATGTCTAGGTGCTGAGGACACAGAGTCATGCTTGCCTTGCGAGCATGAGGACTTGGGTTTGATCCCCAGGAACCATGTAAAAAAGCCAAGTGTGAAGGAACATGCTTGTAATCCAGCACCAGGGAGACAAAGACAGGTGAATTCTTGGTGGGCCTCACTTGCCACGTAGCCTAGCCTACTTAATAAGTTCCAGGCTAGTGAAAGACCCTGTCTCCTAAAACAGGTAGATCCCTGAGAAATAAAACCCAACATTATCCTTTACCTATAAGAGCACACACATGCATGGACACATATAGGTACCCACATATATACATGCACATGCACATACACATACATACACACATATGCACACACACAAACAAACACATGTGCATGCATAGGCATATACTCATGCACACACAAACATTTGCACACACATGCATACATACATACACACACATACCCATGCATATGCATACATACACATAGGCACACACATGTGCATACACAGACACACACACATGCACACACAGGTAGCCAACACATGTGCATCTGCACACTTACACACAAATCATGATTCATAATTTGTTGATGTGGCGATAGGACTGGAGTTGACTTAACACTGCTTAGATGGTTCGTACATTCAACAGTACCATTTGCAACTTGAACAACTGTTTAATCTGTGACATGAAAAAAGCTTGCAAGGTTTCCCTCCACCTTGATAAAAAAATTAGCAAGATTTTGATTCCAGGATGTCCTGTGAAGAAGGTCTCTTCTAATAAGATCATAAAAAGCTGGTGGTATTGTATGCTAGGAATCGAATGTTTTCGTTATCTTTGTTTTACAAAATGGAATGTTTTGTAAAAAAAAATGCAAATGCTCTCAAAGAAGGACTTTAAATATTCTAGCCATGAGAGTGATCACCAGTTAACTTAAAATTGGAAAGTGCTGTGTTCGGTCACTTGTCCTTGCATGGTCACAGCCAATGAAACATGGGGAAAAAATCTCTGGCTTCACACTAATGGTATTTCATTCATAAAGTGCAATTGTGCCCTACTGTTTAACTGAGTGGTTCCAGGGCTGTGACAGCAGGCAGTCAGCTGGTTGGATTCCTATATAAACACAATGACATGCTGAGGGTGGTGTTCTCTTTTCCTAATTAAAGCAAATTAGAAGCCCCAGCTTGTTTCTGCAGCGAGTTCTGACAGCAGCATGTTCTGAGAATTGCTCATGGTACTTTAGAGGAAGACTCCTTCATTCAACATTCATTTATTCCCGTAAGTGTTAAATGTATTCCAGGCTCTGAAACCTTTTTTTTCCTGGCTCATTTATAAACAGGACTGGCGGACTCAGTGAAATTCACAGCAATAACTTGTGATGATGCTTCATTCTTTCAGCTTGACGATGCTTCTCTCTGGGTGAACACTATTTCCTCCCCATCTTGATCTATCAGTTTGAATAATGGTGAAGTGAATCTCTAAGGGACGACCCAATTTGGCAAGGACCAGTTGTTTGCAAGGTCTCACATTGTTAAGACAAACAACTAAAATGCCAGTGCAAACATAGCAACTGGACATCAGAAGGGAGACTCTGCACGCACAGGGAAAGCTTCCACAGAGCTATTATTTGACACACAGAGGCACAGTTTACAGCTTTCCATTTCCAACAATGTTATGCTTATTGATGTATAATTTAAGACCAGCATTCAGGATTCAGGTATGTCTGGGTTTCATTTAATATTTGAAAAAAAAAAAAACATGATCAAGGAATGCTTAGATCATAGTTGTTTGAAGAAGCTTGCCCTTTAATAAAATCCTGTTTAGCTCATGTAAGTGTTTTCTGTAAGGAGATCAGTAAAACACTGTTCATTTCTGAAGTGATCGCTGTGTTTCACTGGCCTAACTTTTGTGTGAATTATCTGTGTGCATATAAATGTTGAGAGAGAGAGAGAGAGAGAGAGAGAGAGAGAGAGAGAGAGGGAGAGAGAGGAAGGGAGGTAGAGATAGAGATAGAGAGGAAGGGAGGTAGAGATAGAGATAGAGGTAGAGATAGATAGAGTAGGGAGAAGTCTGTGGTTTTCAAATCAGATTCTTACTTACTCTTACCTGGATCTTGCTGACACAGTAGCTAGGTTGGCTGTGCAGTGAGTCTTTGGAATCTGCATGTCTCCACCTATCCTACTCTGGAATTACAAGTGCTCAGCATCACACCTAGCTTTTTACTTCAGGCTATGGAGAGCAAATTCAAGCCCTACTTCTTGGGTGGCAGGCACTAGGTACAGCGAACTCCCTAGCCTGTGGCCTGATGTTTTGAGTTAAGAGTTTGAAGGCTAAGCTTCAAGTCTCAACAATCTTTATATCAGTCGGGCTATGCTGCTGTGCTCGGGGGTCTCCACCCCAGACTTTACAACAAAGAGATCTCAGAGGAAGACACAGCTCTTACTAGTTTTCTTTTCTTTGAGCTAATTTTTTAACTTTGTGTCTTGGTGAACTCTATATTGGAGAAAAAGTTAAGTTTATAAAAAAGTGTTAAAGGGCGTATGCAATGGATGAAAGTCATAGGCAGGAACACAGAAAAAAAAAAAACCTGCTCCATTCTGAAGTCTTTTAAATAAAAAAGCACAGATTCATACCTGCAGTTAAGTACGGCATTGCATTGGAAACTATACTGCATTATGTCTGTAGAGGCAAATATTTCTCTGATCCATCTGATTACCAATACATGTGATGAAATTCACATCACAAATGACATATTAAAGGTAAGAACTGAATGCCAGGTGTGTGTGTGTGTGTGTGTGTGTGTGTGTGTGGCGGGAGGGGGAGAGTCTTTTTCAAAGCTCTTTTCAATCTATCTGCTTTCTTGTTTTTTTGGCTTCTGTGTCAGAGACAGTGAAGAGAAATCATAACAGAAGGTGAAATTTGACTCAGTTTGGTCTGCAAAGTGTTATAATCTTTATGCAGCTAATGGCAAGAACACAGACTGGATGGAATTTTTCAGCCTTTTATCTTTCTGCCCAAAGACAGTCAACAATTACCTGTAAATACATTTCAGACTCCAGGAAAGAGGTTCCACTCCTCTCTTCAGTCCCCAGCCCACCTGTTCATGCAGTCATGGAATTTCCCCTTTTGCCTCAAATGAGCTTTATATAGTCAAACATCTCGTAAAACTGGAGAGGGGGCTTGTGCAATAACAGGAGAGAGTATTTAAAGGTTCTGATTTAAAGAAATGCACCCAGATGAGTTAGGCCAGTTGGGGTCAGTTAAGCCTCCCCTGACACCAGCCATTAGTAATATTTTCCATGCACCAAGTAGAACAATGGAAACTTCATCACATCTGGTTGAGCCTCCAATACCTACGCAGCTTGTAATGGTTTTTGAAATCTTGATATGAAACAGCACCGTGGCACTCAACGGTGGATTGTTAGTGAGCAAAGAAGACACGCTTGCTCCAAAACAAGGAAGGGTAGCTTATTGCTGTTTTTCTTACATACTCGACTATTTCATCTTGAGCCAAAGAGATTTCTGAGTTCATTCCTCCACAACTCTCCTCACCCATCCTTAAAGAAATCAGCAACTTGCCTCCGGAGAAGCCATCTGAGGGACCGTACCTCTCTGCGAGGAACACAGTTTTTTCTCGCTGCAAGTTTTAGTTGGCGCAATGAACTTTCTGGCACTCGGAGAAATGAACTTTGGGAAATTGATATTGCCAAGAAAGAGTTGCTGCTCTACCGGCCTTGTTCCGTGCTTGCATTTTCTTTAAGTACTTTGGAGATTTATGAGCAAGACCCTCGGTGCACCCAAATCACCCTTAAACCACACACACGATGTTTATGTTGAAGAGTGATGTCATAAAATTCTAAAGCTTTGACCATTGGTCTCTCTGAATAGGTTCAACACATACATTTCTTATAGACTCTGAGAGCATCAAACTATAAGACTTTTGGTCTATCTTCCTTGTTCTTCTGTCTGCAACATCCATTAGTATATGAGAGATATTTCATGCATATTTTACTAAATGCTTATTATCTAGGACTTTTTACTCTGAAAACAAATATCTTCACATCTTGTGGTGCTAACCTACATAATGTATGTCACCTCATGTATATGACGGATAAAAGAGTGTGAATCAAAATATCTAGTGCTTATCCTAATTAATAATGACAACAGCAGCAGCAACAATAAAAGCAGCAGTGACAGTTTTATTAGAGGTTAGTTTCTGCCAGGCTTTATCACTGTCCTCATCATTTGCATTCATTAACTCGCTTTGTCCTCATAATAAAGTAATGTACTGTCTTAGCTTCCTTTCTTTGTGCTCTCCTGAAATATCCCAACAAAAGCAACTCACAAGAGACTCAAAGAGTTTATTCTGGCTCCTAGATCAGGGTTCCAGTCCAGCGTGGCAGGGTGTGTGTGTGTGTGTGTGGGGGTTGTCAAGGCAGCAGGAAGTTGAATCAGTTGGTTGTGTCACAACCATGATTAAGAAGTGGAGAACAATGAATGCATTCCAACCTTGATAATAGTTTCACCCCAGTTGAGTCTTTCCATATCAATTAATGTAAGCAACATAAAGCTTCATAGGGACTCCCAGAAGCTTATGAGCCCAGTGATCCTACATTCTGTCAGTCTGACAATGTATATAGGCCGTTATTTATACTCCCAAGAAACAGAGGCATGACTGTAGTGGGTAGTAATTATGGAAGCACCACCCCGCCAGGCCTCTGTACCACTCCTTCCAAATATCCGGTAAAGTGTGACCCTTCAACTTGTTATCCAAATATCTTTACGTATATAAAACTCCCAATCACATAGTGCCAATTTACAATGATAAGGTTTTATCTCGATTTTCTAACATCTCCAAAACACCAGAAATATGTTGAAGCCATCTGGATATCCACGTCTCTCTCTCTGCTCTGCTCCTGTGGTCCCCCAGCCTCCCCTTCTCTGCGCTCCTGTAGTCCACCAAGCCTCCCTCTTTCTCCTCCCCTCACTTCTCTTAGCTCCTCCTCCTCCTCTCCCTCCCCATTCCCTAGCCTCTCACTGCCTCAATGTGAATGGATAGGAAATATCTTGCAACACATGAACACAATCTTGGCCTGTGTAGAACACTTAGTCCTTGGAACACCCATGGTTTTAACCCAGAGCACTGTCTTTTTTTTTTTTTTATAATGCTTTGCAACTAAAATGGAAAATCATTTTGCTCCTTTGTGGAGCTTCAGCCACATGAGGCCAGTGAGGGCTGGAGAGATGGTTCGGGAGTTAGAAGCATGCACTGCTCATGCAGGTGAACCAAGGTCAGATTGCAGTACTCATGTTGGGTACCACGCAGCTACCCCTAACTCCAGCTACAGGGGATACAGCATCCTCTTCATGCCTCTGCAGACACTGCACTAACACACACACACACACACACACACACACACACACACACACGTGCATGCACACACCAAAATTAAAAATAAAAATACAGTCTTCACACACACACACACAAAAATAAAATGGACACAATGGCGCTTATGTCAGGAACAGACACACAGATGGGAACAACAGGCTGGAATATTTGTGAGTACATTTTCCAGTGTGAATATGCATGAGATAGCTTACTATTTCCAGGACATTCACAATATCATCAAATGTCACAGGACTTGGCAAACAAGACAGAAGTAATGGATGTCTCATTTCTGCCATAGTAGAATTCTCATATTGCTAGAGACATGTGTTCTTCAACAAGGCTCAGGAATCTGTGTGGTATAAACTCTTGGAGTAGAACAACATATAGTAAGATGTTTCTGTTTATAAAAAAACGTCCTTCCATATTAAGTTTTTATTTTTAGTTTCCATGAAGGCTAGTAATTTTCCATTTTCTTCTTAGGAAGAATTCTCTACTGCATTCTCTCCCACACACTTACTTTCCCATATACACGCATGTACATGTAAATTAATATACGTTCACAAGGCACTCACTAACAGGTGCATACACACATGCATGTTCCCTTCACAAGGTGATGCTGTGTCTTATTGATGTCAGATTGTGTCTTATTGAGGTGACAGAAGTATGCTTCGTAATCTCTAAAGTAAGCCAAGGTTTCTGGACATTTAGAAAAAAATGTATCATTCAGAACGTAAAATCCTTTAATGGAGAAAGCAATTTTTCTTTTCCCCTCTTTTAACAAAAGGAGAAAAAGAAGTTCAAAAATAATTTAGGGGATCAATACAAACTAGTCCATGTGTACAATGCACTGCAATTAAGTTGCAATTTGCTTTGCTTGGGAGGCAGTGTCTAACTGTGTAGTCAATGCTTGCTTCGGACCATGGACAACACTCTTGTCTGTCTTCAGCATTCTAGAATTAAAGACACGGACCACCAGGCCAGCATGAAAGCAATTACAAAGCTGGACACTGAATCCCATCTCTTCTTACCCTTGTTTCACCATTTTATACACGTTTCTAAAGGATGGTTCAAAGTCAGCACCATGTGTGACTGTGACTATCTGTGGGTGAATGTTGATGCACATGCATATGTTTGTGTGTTCAGGAACATACAGACAGCCCTTATGGACTGTGACGAGAACCCTGGAGTTGCAGTAGGGATGTAATAGTTGATAATTTGACTTCTTGCTGGAAACCTTTAGCTCGTTTGCTTGTAACTAGTTGCCTTTTAAGCCTTTTATTGTTGCTTTATCAGAGCTTTGGTTTAAGCAACATCAATACTTTCTGCCTTTGGTATAATTAGGATGGTTTCCCAGGATTTTTTTACACAACATGGAGTTTTCAGACTCTACTAAACACACAAAGGCTTGTTAAAGATTCAAATGGTGTTTGTCTTCAAATAGAGCTAATTTATACACATATATAGCATGGAGGGGGAGCAAGTTCTGGGAAGAGAGTTAAGGAGTCATAATCTAGTCTTCATGTCTGGGTTTGTCAGACCTGACAAACATCACTCGGTAAAATCAAGTTATGACAAATATGCCTGAAAATTGATATATAGTTTTTCTAACTTGTTTTATGGAGTTCCTGAGAAGTAGATTCAGAATTTGAGGTATTTTGTTGCCATGGCTTGCTAGCTCATGGCAAGTCTAGTTGAGAGCTATGAGTAAAGAAAGATACTTCCACAGAACAAATCGTCTGAACATTCTCCCTAGGCCAGAGAGTGATATTTATGATGATGAAGGACAGAAGGAATGCTTGAGAGCAGAGCAGTCTGAACAACAACACAGAGTACCAGTGTTCAGAACTGAGTGGTTTCAGGAAGTGATCCTTTCCGAAGGCATGTTGGGACTTGAATGTAGAGAGGAGTGACTGATGGCCGCCATTGCTTGTACAGTGTGCCAGTGCCCAAATTGGCTGCAGAAGGCTGACACTATGATTAAAAAAATCAAGCAGCTAAAGTCCAGAGAGTGTAGTCTTATCCACTCTCAGAATGTTTAAGGAAGTCACTGTCACCTTTAAAGGCACAGAAGGAATTAGGGTTATAAAAACAGCTCACAATAAAGTATGCTCATATTTTATCTGCCAGTTCACCAAAGCATCATATTTTTGTTTCCAAGGACCTCTTTCTTTCTCATAAAAAATAGCTATAGGAAACATAAAATTAAGATCACAAATTAATTGGTTTACTGGAGATGAGTATTCAGTGAGAACTCATGGTCAGGTCAAGTGCAAATTAAGGTGATTGGGTGGGAACTTATATATCTGAGAACAAGAATGAAAAACAAGACCACTAAGCAACTATCTCTGGCTTATGTTCAACTCTTCTTTCCAACCTTTCTTGTAAATATGTACTATTTTCTTTAAAATAGAAGTTCTTATTACCTGCCACTCAGACTTCTAGAAAACCAACAAAAGCATATAGGTTATGGCACCAAATCTTTAAAACCCCAACCATTCTGGATTTCACATTAAAGTCATCTTCAAAAGTTCACGATTTCTATTTTTTTACACATGGTCCTGGAAGTAACACTCCCTGAGTTAACTCTACCTGAACTTGCTTTGATACCAAAACCCCTCTAAATCTGAATCAAAGTTATAAAGTGATATTTGTGGTACAGAGAGCATCATTTGAAAGATAGTGCCAGCAGGAGGGAGAGATTAAACACCCAAAAGATTTGGCTGTTTATAAACATCTATTTATTCATTCGTGCTTGGACTAGATTTATTTATTTTTCCTGACTCAACTCATGAACCTAGTGTTTCATGGATGGAATTATATTAAGTATCTACTGCTTCCTAACAAATTAGTCTAACAATTAGGTGCTTAAAACAAGTGTTCCGTAAGTATCTGTTCTCTATGTTTATCATTCATCTTAGCCTGCACCTGGTGGGTCCCTCTAGCTAAAGATTTCTCCTCAGATTGCAAAGAAGCTTCTGGCAAGGAGTTCAGTCAAGTTTCTATGTGTCTTCTGTGAGGGCAGCTTGCAATGCAGATGATTGCTAGCTTGTAACTGAGTATCCAGGCAAAAGTGAATGTCCTTATAGTTTACCTCAGACAAGAAGTGCCATCCTGTTTACCAAATTCAAGACATTCGAAGTTAGTTACAGGTCCAGGCCGTCTTCAAGAGAAGAGGCCTATGCATGAGTCTGATTTCCAGAAAGAGAGGGCCATTGAAGGGCATTTTAGAGGTCCCCTGTTATAGACGTAAAGTGCTAGGGAGGCACTCTGTGGACCACAGGAGAACATCACAGAAAAGTGCCACTTTATGTTCAATCCACACAAATCCACTGATTCAGAACATGTATGTTATGCTGTCCAGGGGTTCTCCATGAGCACATCAAAGTGTTCATGACCTGCACACAGAACTCTGACCTGCTAGCTATACATCAGAGATTCTGGCTTGGAGCGGGGGGTGATAAACAGGTGAAGGAGGGTCAGGTTTTAATACCCTTCAGAATCATAAGTGTGGGCAGCCGAGTCCAGGGTCTTAAAATACAGCCACACTCACCACGGAACGGCTTAAAGATGAAGTCTGAACTGTTTCAGCTATCAGATGTAACAGTGGACACATGGACTGCTCTTACTCCTGTCTCACGTTTATAGGGAAAACCAGATTCTTTGAACTCATGAAAAGCACCAAGTCCACCATCCAAGCGTCTTTCTTTCCTGGAGATTATCAGAGTTTTCATTATAGGTTAAATTCTTTGTAACTTTTTCATGTGGAAACCATCCCCTTACCTCCTGTAAATTCTCCCGCTGAGTACAAATGGACTGTAGACTCCAACTTCCTACAGCTGCTTGAGATTTGGTTACATTTTCCAGGGTTTTTTTTTTTCTGAGGGGGCAGGGGAGTGCTGACAGACTGTGGCTTCATCTACAACTCTGAGCTTATTTTAAGAGTATAAACAAAAATATGTGTTCTGATTGTATGTGTCAGTGGAATAAAAAATATTATCCACATATTCAGTTTTATTTCTAGAAAGCATGCATAAAAAGATAACATATTGGTCAAGGAGAAGGTTTATAAGATATAAGGGCATTAAAATATGGATGGGCGAAGAAGAAGGAGGAGGAGGAAGAAGGGGAGGAGAAAGAAACACCATGGTTTTTTGGTATGCACTGTTTTTAACGAAAGACATTTGCTTTATAAATATAGTGAGAAAAAACATTGCCTTTTGTATCTGGGCAAAAAGTCAGAATCAAATAGATGTAATTGGAAAAGTTTGCTAAGCGATGGATTTATGTTACTACTCCCCAATGGTCATTTTTTGCTTTATTTTACATAATGGAGAGAAATCCCCTTATATAAACATGTTCGAGAGAAAAAAAAACTGCTCAAAAGTCACATTTTCTTGTAACAAGATAAAGAAAATAGAAATCTAACTCTGATTCATCAGTGAGAAGATTACTCTGATGCTGTCCAATTACACTTAGTAGGGAGAGAAACTCTTCTGTTTGGTTTTCAGCTGTGCTGTTACAAGCAATAAAATCGGGAACAATTTTCAGCTTTCTCAATTGGCACTCTAATCCCCAAGGTGAATTTTCTTAACTCAAGTAGACTAAATTCCTTCAGCACAAAGGGGCCAGGGAATATATATTTGGAGTTTAGAGCCAAAAGGCTGATGGGAGACTCACAAACTTGAGACCAGGTTTAAAAGCAGTTGTGAAGAAGAGGCAGATACAACAGGCTGAGGAATTTTGGGGGATGTTGATCTTGGTGATGGCAGCAGAATGCCCAAAGGTCTAGTCTTCATGGACAAATTATTCAAATGAAGACCCTGTAATCACATCAGAAATTCTACTAACTGTGTGGGCACTTCTGGGGTGTGTGGCAGGTGCTAATGGTGGAAATCTGCCCTGTGGCCAGGCTCTCACCACATTCAAAGGAATTGATAATTACCAGTGTCATAGTAGAACCCTAGTTGTACAATATAGGGTCTGGAATGGGTTGTTCATTCATGAAGATAAACAAAACATGACTCAGAGCAAATATTTAGTCCGTGACCTGGAATACGAAATAGGTGGGTATTTTGTGAGTTAGAGAGAGGGGCAGAGATTCCAGAGATTCCTATTACCTCCTTAGAATACATGCTTTCTTGATAAAGAAGGTTAATAGTTAAAGAAGTACCGATGCGAGAACATAGATTTAGTAGCTGGGCCATCAGAGTCCAGGTGTGAGAATATCAACTCAATTTTGAAACTTTTATCTATTTCCCCAGAGAAGAGTGGATGCTTCTGGACAAGGATGAAAAACAGCAATCACAGAGGCAGGGGAGATGTCTGAGTTCGTCTGTGTCTGTCCAGATGTTGGGGAGGCAACATCAAGTAAAACCAACATGGTGCTGACATCATTTCCTTACATTTTGGCCAAACGCTTCTCTCTAGAAACTCACTTCAGCCTATGTATGTACCGCTGGACAAGTGATTATCTGGGGACACACTTACAGGTTTCTGTCGATTCATTTTATGTGGTTTCTTATGAGCAAGAGAGAAACTGCTGATCATAGTAGCTTTGTAATCAAGAAGACACCCTTACTAGATCCCATTCCGAGAAATAAAGGAGGTATCTGATTTCCTTTGGAATCAAAGCAGTGGAGAAGAAAGGCCATCCCACCATGCAAGACAATCTCCTCTGGAACTGGTATGGTTCAGTATTGAACTCCGGGTCACACTAAGTGTTTCCCAGCAGTGATATTCGAATACATAATTACTCTTCTCTTCATGTGGTATTGGCAGTGCAAAGAGCAAGTGTGTGTGTGTGCGCTTCACGTTGATTTTCCAGATTTTTCATTTATTGTTTTCCAAGTGGAATGATGGAACATGTTTTCTCCCACCACATGGAAAGATAACTTTTTGATTGCTTATGTTTTATTTTACTCTGATCCTCTTTTCACTTGGTTAGAGAGCAGATGATCGTCATGTGACATCTTCTTTAAACAGTATATTTACCTATCAGAGGCTGTCGCCCAGATGGTCACAATGAGTGCTTATCAGGCACCATCCTTTAGAATAAACAATGGTTAATTGGGATGGGCAGAAAACTTTGGGTGTCCTCTACTTGGTCAGAGGTAACAGTTAAATTGTGGGATCCTGGGTGAAGTTAGGGTTCCAGAGGCTAGATGTTATCAAGTGAGTTTAAGTCAGCTGCAAACTTATTAAGTAGTATCAAAGTATTTGTATATTTCTATTATCAGTACACTCAAACTAGTTCATAGCAACTGACATTCATTTGATTTTAGAATGCTGTTACAGGAAAAAAGTATGATGAAGAGTGCCAAAGACAAACACAATCTTTCCATCTCTGATTAAACTGGTCTTCTGCTTTCTTAAACCTATGATTATTCATTGAGCATCTATTGTGGGTCAACCCTTTTGGAGACTTTCCTAAGTTAAGGAAGAAGAGTAACACTTCAATTCTAGCCCAAGGGATGGGTAGACAATAAGCACATGGTAGGGTGGAGGGTTAGGGGGTGGGGGTGGGGAAGAATATGTAAAGTGATTTTAAATGGCATGGGGAAGAAAAGCAGGGTAGGAAAAAGTAGGGGGTGAGGTAGGCATTCAGATTTATGTCTGGGAAGGAGTTATTTCTCCGCAGGTGAAAATGAGCGGATTTAAGCCAATTCAAGCATGATTAAAGCACATAAAAGCAGGGTAATTGGGAAACTGCTCTAAGAGACAGGGGAGAGGGGAGAGACAGAGAGAAAGCACACATGTAGAGAGAAGGAAAAGGAGAGAAGATAGAAGAAAGGGGTGGGAGACATGAATGTGTGGATTATGTAGGGAAGAGCTTCTCGGGGAAGGGCGCCCAGCCTCTGGGCTTGAAAGTCCAGGGTGGTAGGGCAGTGAGGTGTGCTAGGTAGGGACTGAGGGACACTGGGAGAACTGGAGGCCAGGACTGCTTGCATATGCTAAATATGCACCACAGCCCAGTCCTGAGCCTGAAACCCAACAGGCACAGCTAGGACAGATCTGTGGAGAATGTCTTGTGCTATGTTCCTGTGACAGAAAAGAGTGTGTTGTATGAAGCAAACAAACAGAAAGAGAACGGTTGGAAGATAAAGCAGTGATTCTCAACCTGTGGGTAGTGACCCCTAGGAGGTAAGGACTCTCAAGGGGGTCACCTAAGACCATCCCAATACTGATATTTACATTACAATTTCTGTCTCTCTCTCTGCCTCTCTGTCTTTCTGTGTCACTCTGTCACTGTCCCTCTCTATCTCTCTCTTTCCCCTCTCTCTCTCAGAGACAATTCATACAGTAGCAACAAAAATAATTTTATGGTTGTGGGTCACTTGAGGAACTGTATTCGAGGGTCTCAGCATCAGGAAGGTTGGAAAGCACTGAGGAAGAGCTAGGAGAGAAATGCAAAGAGAGGAAGGAGAGCTAGAGCCCAGGCATTTCATATGTGCTTTTGAGAGTGCATGTATGTGTTCGTATGTATATATGTGTATACACATATTTGTGTGTGTGTATGTTTATATGTTCATGGTACACATGTGTGTGAAGATTCATGTGCACGTATGTGTGTGTGTGCAGAGGTCAGGGGATAGCTTCAAGTATTACCCTCAGAAACAGTTTATCTCCGTTAGAACAGAGGTTTTCAATGTCTATGAAGCTATGCAATCCAGGCCGGCAGGTCGATGAGCTCACAGGTAACCATTTGTCTCTACTCCTCCAGGTCTGGGATTATAAGTGCATGCTCAGCTTAAAACAAAACAAAAACAAAATATGGCTTCTTCGGAGTTTAATTTAGGTCCTCCTGCCTGCCAGGTGATGAGCCCTTCATCCACTCATCCAGAGTTTACTCCAAGCACGGCAGAGCACCACTGGACATTTCTGAAGGGAAATTACGCTTTAGACATATCACTCCAGTCGACTCATCGGGAAAGTGTCTGGGGTGATATGAGGCCAAACATGGGGGTCAGATAGGTTTTTCCCTTCTGATTTGCTTTGTGCTGGTCTCGGTGTGGTTTTCTGAGAGTTTGTAAGAGGTCAGTCACCAGGAGAGCTTTGCGGAGTTCAGAAAAGCATGGCTGCTTCCAAGCTATGCCGGACAGCTCAGCCTCCAGCTTCCCTACCATGGTGGTCGGTACTGGCTGCATGTCCAGTTAGAAAAGACAGCCCAGTCCCCCCATCCCCCTCCATCCTCCCCCCTAGCTTGTTATTGGTTGTCTTGGACTGTTTTATGTTGCTGTAACAGGATACCTAAGATTGTGCGATTTTCTTTTTTCTTTTTTTTCTTTTTTCTTTTTTTTTAAGAACAGAAATTATTTCTCACAGCTCACGAGGCTGGAAAATATAAGGCCAGTGTATTGGCATCTGGCCTGCTGGGGGCTTTTTCTTTCCTCTGTCCTCATGGGGTACAAGAAACAGAAACCAAAGTGAGGTGAGTTCTGTGTCCTCACAGGTGGGAGATAAGAGGAAGGAACCCATTCATGCAAGAATTGTCTTATACAACAAACGTATTTTTGAGCACAGAGCCCCCAAGCCGGAAATACATCCTAGAAGAGAGCACCACAGTAGCAGACCTCCATCATAGGACCTTAGGGCATGCCCTGTGAGACCCTAACACTTTACCAAGCCCTATCGCCTCTATTCCTTAGTGCTCATCCCCACCCCAGGCAGGTGAATTCTGTCATTGTAACAGAAGGCAAAGGATATGTGGACAGGATGGGATCCACAAAGAGGATGTTCTTCCTTTACTTGCATTAAGACTTGTCACCTTCGCCTTTGAACTAATTAATAGTGAATAGTGTGTGAAGCGTATCTGGGGCTGTGCACAGAATCCAGAGGTCCATATGAAGATGTTGTGCTTGGATCTCTTTTCTCCAGCTTGACTTTTAGAGATCCTGTCTCTCCACGATCCAGCAGGCACTTAACCCCTTAACCCACCGAGACTTCCAATATGAAGTGCAAAGGAGAGAGAGAGAGAGAGAGAGAGAGAGAGAGAGAGAGAGAGAGGGAGAGGATAAAGATGAGAGACAACCCATACTCCACCAGAAACACATGAATCCTCAAAATGGGCATCTTGCCTTGATGAAGGCTACAATGATGGCTTTGGTGTCTGTCCCTCTAGAAGTCTATGTTTTCCATAGTCTGTGGACCAGATGGTGGCCTTAACTTGCAAACTATGGGACCTTTAGGAGGCAGGAACAGTTGGAGGGAAGTCAGGTCATTTGTGGGTGTGTTCTCACTGGACACATCAGCACCTAGGAGCCTGCCTCTTTCTTATTTATTTATTTATTTATTTTCTTCCTGAGCATCATAATCTGAGAGGCTTTGTTTTCCCACAAGCTTCTTGCCATGATGTCTCGCCTCCACATCTATTCCCCAGAAAGAAACGAAACCCACTGACCGTGGACAGAAGAGAGGCTAAACTAACCATCCTTACTTTGAAGTTGATCATGTCTGTACTTTTACCTTCTGAAGTTCAAGGCTCTGGGCAGCCTTCCAGGACATAGACTCAATAAAGGCAGACCTGGAGAAAGGCATTTGATGGGGCTTTCCATGACCTGTGATCATCACAGAACACGGGACGACTAAGAGAGGAAGTGTCCTCTCATAACCTTCTGTGCTCAAAACCCTCTGCAAGGACTATGGACCCTCGAGCATGTGGGCGTGGCGAGGTCAGAGAATGGCATTTGCCGAGTTCTGCTTTTTCAGCATGAGTTAGAAGCAAACTGCTGACGGTTAGGTAAAAATTAAAGACGCAGTGAAGCTTTACAAGCCTCAGTAGTTCCGATCTCCTTCGAAGTTCTGTCTTTTGATCCAGAAACGTAGCTTCTGTTTTATTTCCCGTCAAGACACATACGTTGTTTTGAAATTTGATTTCAGAGCGCCGGAGATGAAAGCGAGTGGGAAGAAAGAAAAAACGTCACTTCTTGAGGAAGACGAAGGCATCAATTAACAGCCTCTGTAGCTGCTGTCTTCAGAGTTCCCGGGGCTGCCTAATTTTGGAGACTCACAAGAGGAAATGACCCAAGTTTACTACAGGGCTTACGTAGAGACCAGCTCCCGGGCAATGGGCGGTGGTATCGCTGGCTAACTCTCTCACTCAAGTGCCAAGCTCTAAAAATAGCTCAGTGGGAACTGCCCAGAAACATATCCCTCATGGCCTGCAAATCAAAGCCCCGATTAAGTCCAAGGATGGGAAATGCACTGGCAGAGCTGCCCTTCAGTGCCCAGGGCAGAAACCTTCCTGCCCTCTCAGAGGATGGGACCAAGCCATGATGCAGGCTTCGCTCAGGAGGTCTTGAACCTGCCGGAAGTTGTTGGTTCTCTGAGATTCCAGAGATGCAGACATGAACACTGTTCAATTTACACTTACTTGACATTAGTCCAAGGAATGCCATGCCTCCTGGGATGCTCCTCTTCTCAGGAAAAGAATTCTCAGTAGCCCTGTCTTATATTAAGTGAGGCCACTGAAGATTTTTCCTCTCTCTTCCTTTTTTAAATTTATTTTTATTTTTATTTTTCCAAAGGGGGACACATAAAAGTCGTGCTGGGTCCAGGTCACTTATGTGAAACTGTACGTCCTGTGACTGAAGATATAGGCAAGCATTAAAGAAAGTGATGGAGTGTAATGGGCATTGGTCCAGTTTGGGAACAACATTCAAATGTTTTACGTCTTGGTCATCTCAAACTTCTATAGTAATACCACATAGATGCGGCCATAAAGACAAGATGACTCTGGGCTGGGGAGATGACTTAATAAAGTTCTTGTTGTACAACGTGAAGACCTGGCTTTGGTACCCAGTAGCCATGTAAAATACCAGATAAAGTGGGGTGCATTTTGTAACCTCAGCGCTGGGGTGGTGTAGACAAGCTGACACTAGGGGCTTGCAAGCTAGCAAGTTCAGTTCAGACAGCTCCAGAAACCGTGAGACTCTGTCTCAAACTTTATGTGGGGAATCACTTCCAAAACGAGGCGGTTTTCAAAAAATATAACAATGTTGGGAATGACTGAGGAAGGTACCTGGCACTTGACTTCTGGTCTCCACTTGAACACATCCGTTCATCCCCCACACAAGATCGATCAACCAATCAATAACACATAAAGATAAAAATATATAAAATCATATTGCTTTCTTAGGGTTTGTAGACACTGAGAAGTCCTGATCAAGATACCCAGAGTTTCTCCGGTTGGGCCCATGTCGTCACCGCATCCATTTGTCACTGTGTCCTCATTTGGTGGAAGGGGCTAAGATAGTGGGTCTCAACCTGTGGGTGGCAACCTCTTTGGAGTCAAATGACCTTTTCACAGGGGTCACATATCAGTTTTCCTGCCTATCAGATATTCACATTATTATTCATAAGGGTAGCAAGATTACAGTTTTGAAGTAGTAACGAAATTAACTATGATTGGGGGTCACCACAACATGAGGAACTGTATTAAAACGTCACAGCATTAGGGTGGTTGAGAACTATTGGGCTATGCTCTCTCTCAGGTTCTTTCTTATAGGGCACTGATTACATTCTTGGTGTACTTTATCCTCATAACCTGATCACTTGCTGAGGTCTCTGAGCTCCAAACACTACTGAACTTCAGCATCTAAATGTATACATTCAATCCATGTCACTTTATAACTGGGACTTACAGCTAAGGCCTCATGACAACTATGCCCCATTCATGTATTTCTAAATGCAGTATTATTAGCACTTTATTTACCACTATGACTCATGTCTGCATTTTTAGGGGCTGCTTTCATGTTACAGATATAGGGCTGAGTGGTCCTTAGAGACACCATCTGGCCCTCTACTAGAACGGAGCAGTGCTGATCCCTGCTGTATAATAGTGTCTGTTCAACTGTATACATTCTAGGCGAGAGTATATCAACATGGATACTATTGTGGCCATTTAAGAGACAGGCAAATAGAGGTCAAACTTGTTCAAATCACATAGATGATAAGTGATATGATTGGGTGTCACTGATATGTCTGAGTCCATGATCTTCTTTTAAACATAGGCATTTTCTAATTGCTTAGCTCCAACTGGCTCTTTTGATGTAACTCTCTGGCTGAAAATTCCAACAGTTTTTGGGGCTAGGCAGGTGAGAGCCAAATATGCTACCCCAAGACCAAGGGAGTGGTGTGTGCTTTGCTTCAACTGAAAAGTACAAACCCAGCTGAAAGACATTCGAACGGGGATGGTGTTTTTCAAAACTTCAAGAGCCAAACTAAACATGTCAGTTGGCTTTATCAGCCTAACAGGTCTTTGACTTGTGACCCCTGGAAAGAGTTTGAACAGGTGGGGTAAGAGGAATGAAGATATGCTCAGAACGGCAATGGGAGAGCCTGTTTGTGTTTCTACCTCCTGATCTAGTTCCCTTCACAGGGAGCAACAGTGATGACTCCACAGAGAAATCACAGGCTTCTCCGCAAGGAGTGGCTTGGTGTTTTGTTCTAACTTAGGCAATTAATCATGGTGTGACCTTAATTGAGTAAAGGCCACATTACAATCTTCATGTTTTCATCTTTAAAGTTGAGATACTTAGTTCCTTCTTACTGCTACTCTCCTTGTAGGAGAGGCCATATTAACATCAAGGCATCCCAGAGAACACTACTTTTGAAACATGGAGGGTCCTTAATTCCCTTGTTTCTATTATACCCCTGTTCAATAAACCCCTGTAGGTTGCTGGTTTTGTGCTTGGTTCATATCAGCAACCTTTCTCTAAATTCCAGGTCAAGGCTTCCATCATCATCAAAGTCCCCTGCCCCCATCATCACTGACTTGGATTCTGTATTCTCAAAAAAAATAAAATAAAATAAAATAAATACAAAGAATCTCAAGATTTAATTTATTTATCTCTCCTCCTAGCTCAGGAATCTATCTTCAACCCAGCATTCATCCATAGAAACTATGTATCAATTTCCTTTCTTGTTTACAGTTTGAGACTGTGGCCTATCATGGACGGGAAGGCATAGCAGCGGGAACTTGAGGTGCTGGTCTCAGTGTATTTGCAGCTCAGCAGAGCAACGAGAGCTATTTCTCAGCTCCCTTTCTCCTTTTTATTTAGTCCAGCACCGTAGACTATAGAATAGTGCTGTCGACATGTAGGGTAGGTCTGCCCTATCTCAATCTAGAAATATTTAGATCCTGTCAGATGGACAATGAAAACCATCATAGACTCCATTCAACACTGAAATGAGACTGTGGCATTTCTCTTTGGACTTTGCTCTCAAAAGTCAAGACCTTTTCCTTTTTAAACTAATATTTGTATCAATTCTTTGAGAATTTCATTCAATGTATTTTCATCACCTTTACCCCAATTCTCCTACTGTCTCTTCTCAGGTTCACCTTCTATTGCTTCACCCCTCCCAACTTCTCCTTTTTTCTTTTTCTTAATAACTCACCCAGTCCAATTTGTAGTGCTCCTGTACTCATGAATGTGTAGCCATTCACTGGAGCATGGTCAATCTACCAGGGGCCACACCCTTAAAGAAAACTGACTCTCCTTTTCTAAGCATCCTTCAACTGTCAAAAGCTCCTCATCCGGGGATTGGAACTAGAGATTGGACTCCAAGCCCTGGAATGTGGATTAGCTTCTTCATGTGCAAGAAACTATAGATGCTGTGAGATCACCCGTGCAGAGGGTCACATGTAGAAACACTGTTCTACTCTGGTCTTTCTTACCTCTGATTCTTGAAATATTTCTATCCACTCTATTGTGATAGTTACTGAGCTTGGGGGGAAAGGGTGTTATTGGTGTTTGATCTGTGGCTGAGCACTCTACTGATGCTATTCTTTTTATTAACAACTGCCATCACCACCACCACTACCACCACCACCAATCAAAGTATCAACAGTGTCTTGCTCTGACCCTCACAGCCCTTTCTTTCAGACTTCTGAGACCCCGTGCCCATAGTGCTCTGCCCTGCTCAGGGTCTTCCAACTTCCATGCCTTCTGCTTGTCTCCTAAACACACCTTACAAGCTCCTGCCTCCTGTACAGGGAAATGTTGGACCTGAATGCCTCAGACAGTTCCCCACTCCTTCAGTCCTGACAGCATGCTCTCAGTCTCCATGTAATTCAAGCAGCGCACCGACTCCTTGGTCCTCTCTCCTTATCTTTCTGCCTAGCACTTACCATCGGCATCTGTTTTCTGATTTTACATATTTTCATTTTTTTTGTTTTGTCTTTTCCACAACAACAGGTAAAGAATTGGTCGCTGCTGTATCCTTAGCTCCTGAAGGCTCAACACAAATAACAGAGAAATCCAATACAATCATTCATTCCTCCTTTTTCATTCCTTTGACTTTCTCACCAGAAACAAATTTTCTCCAACTTATTATTATTATTTATTTATTTCTATTTTATTTGTATGGATATTTCACCTGTATGCATGCCTGTGAACCACTTATGTTCCTGGTTCTTGGGGAGGCCAAAAGAGGGCATTCGATTCCCTGGAACTGGTGTTATAGACAGTTGTGAACTTGCTGGGAATTCAACTGCTGAAGCATCTCGCCAGTCTCTATCCTCTTCTTTAATCTGATATAACTTAAAGACAATCCTTTCAGCTTGAAAGACCAGTAGCCATTGATCAGAAGCTAGTTCTCAGATTTATGGTGGTTCTCATGGGGCCAGGGTTCCCAGATCAGCACCACAGCCTCACCTGGGAATTCTGTTCAAAATGGGAATGATTATTAGACTGCACGCCTGACTTCTTAAATGAAGAATCCTGGGGGAGAGGCCAGCAAATGATTTTGAGGTAGGCTCAATTTCAAGACCCATTCTCTCATTTCATTTTCTCTTTGAAACAATTCTAGGCCAAACAGTGTCTAGGCGAAACAAGACGCGGTTGGTCCATTATGACCTTCCGTTTGGCTTCCTGAGCTCCAACCAACTGCAGACTGAAAACACTCTAAAACCAAAAAGCTGCGTTTTAATTGAAGACATCTCTGGTGTTCTCTTCATCCCACCAACAGTTTAGTACAACATTTATTTATATAATGTTTACAATGTGTTAGGTATTATAAGCAGTCTGGAAATTGAAGTATGCACCAAGATATACATGCACTTTATCCAAATACTGCAGAATTGTTATATAAGACTTGAGTATCAGGACTGGAGAGATGGCTCAGTGGTTAAGAGCACTGACTGCTCTTCCAGAGGTCCTGAGTTCAAATCCCAGCAACCACATGGTGGCTCATAGCTGCAATGGGAACAGATGCCTTCTTTTGGTATGTCTGAAGATAGCTACAGTGTACTCATATACATAAAATAAATAAGTCTTTAAAAAATAAATAAAATATCTTAAAAAAAGACGAGTATCTTTGAGTTTTGGCATCAACAGATTGTCTGACATGCTGTACACAGGATGGGGTTCAGGACACTGGTTTCACACTTGCCTCTGACTTTTGGTTATGTCTAATGCACCATTTCTCTGCCCTAGAACTTGAGTTCAGCAGTTCCAAAGGATGAAGAAGAAGGTGACATTGAACACCATCTCCCTGTGCACATCTAATGAGTCTGTTTTGAATCTGCTGCATAGTGTGTATTCTACAACTCTTTCTAAACTCTGATAATAACGATATCTTTCTCCTCTGCTTTATGCTCCTAGGTACCAAAGTCCAGTGTTTCCCATCTGGATCATAGATCTTCAAACAGTTTGCCCCCATCACAGAGACCAGAAAAAGATAGCTAATGTTTGCTTAATTTACTTTCTTTATATTATACACATATATGTGTGATTTTATTTTTATTTTCTTTATATTTTTATTATGTTTATTCCTGTGTTGAGGGTGAATTTGTGCACATAAGTGCAGTGTCATTGGAGGGCAAAATATGGGGAAAGATCCCCTGCATGAGAAATCAGAGGCAGTTATGAGCTGCTACATACAGTTGTCAGAAATTGAACTCAGGTACTCTGTAAGAGTGGTGCATGCTGTTAACTGTTGAACTATCTTTTCTAACCCCCTACCTGTGTTTTTATATCATTACTCAACTTTATGTCATACTCAACATATTTTGAGTCATACACAACACGGAAGTGGTAACTCATATACAAGAAGATAAGTTATGATCACTTAATTAAGGAACTTGAGACTTGCCTCTACTTAAGACCCCCATGGGCCCATTTTCCAGGTAAGACATATTTTTTGATAGCTAAACATAATAACTCTAAAACCAACTGGGTGAGTAAATTCATAGAAGAATCATCTTCCTTTTCCTCAAGTTCCCACTCTGTTAAGTCAAAGGCTACTGTTTCTCAAATATATTAATCTTGCAATATTTTATACTGTAAAACATATCATTTTACCATTTGGATAGATACGGAAACATGTTCATGGAGCCAGTAAGATAGATGTCTCAGTCAGTAAGGAGTCTGCCATGTGAGCGTGAGTATCTGAGTTCAAATCCCCTGGACACACATAAAAGGCTAGCCTGATGGCCCTAGAACTCCAGCACTGGAGGGAGTGATAGGCAGATTTCTTAAGCTCATTGGCTGGCCAGTCTACCAAATTGATACACTTCAGAATCAGTAAGATGGAGAGACTAAGGAAAGACACACGACACATACCTCATGCATTCGTAGTCTTACCTACATGCGTGCATGCGTGCATACACACACACACACACACACACACACACACACACCATTGAAGTTTTCATGTTGGTGATTGGCAATTCTTAGATGCTGGTAGAATGATACATTCCTCTTCAAAAGCATGAAGGCATTAGCTCTCCAAGAATAGTTCTTTAGCACCATGGAATGGCGTGCATTTCTAATGAGAGATTTGCAGTGAGAGATTACACGGGAGGGTTCTTTCTTAAGGCCATTCAGTGTATCTAGCTCAATCATCCTATCTTACAAAGATAAGGGTCTAACTCCGAGGTTACGGATATAGTTTACTTCAGGAGTGGTACCCTACTCTGAAGTCATCGTGGGTAGTAAAGTTACAGTGTGGAAGAACAGGGTTTTTAACCTGTCAGCAAAAGGATAGCACTCCAGAACGGATGGGGTTAATGAGAACCGTTTTTGGTAACTAGGAGCACCCAGATATATCTTTTATCACACCTATAAATTTCCTAAATGTCCCTCATGGAATGGCTCACATTGTGAACCTCGGATTAACTCTTCCTCTGAACCGATGATGGCTTCCCTCAGTTGACAGGCACTCGGAGTTTGCGCGTGGTTGATCAGCCACATCCTTCCTTGACATGCGATATGGAAAATGTCTCAATCACATCTGTTTATTCAAAGCATCGACTGACAGAATTCGGTTACTTTCCTGGTCTCCGCGGAACTGAAAAAAAAAAAGATCTCAGAAATCTGACTTTACGAAGTTAGGTTTTTCCGCCACCGAGGAATATCTTCATATTAAAGGTTTGTTTACATGAAATTGCTATTTCCATTTGCTGCTGCAGCTCTTAAACATTTAAAAAAAAGTTGTTTTTTTCCGACCGCTAAGTGGATCTAAACATTAAGTGTTTCTGAAGTTGGTTTTCCAGCTTCTGGGTAGCTATTAACTTCTGCTGGGATACAACAGAAGCTTTCACTCAGCTCCTGCAAACGCTAGAGCGTAATATTGTAAAGAATGGTTTTTAGGTAGTTCATAGCGGTGCAATATTTATATTTCACTCACATCAGCTCAGGACAGGGTTGACACAAAAGTCTGTTGTTGCTCTCGCCTTCTCTACTGTTCTATCTATCTGACAGACAGACCACTCCTGCAGCCACTCCTGCTTCTAGAAGCTACGTCTGCTTGGAAGAAAAAAAAAAAAAGAGGCAGGACTGTTGGACCACCTGCATCAGACCTCCCTTGCAGAGAACTGTGGGTAGAAGTGAAGTGAGATCCCCTCTAGAGCAGAGAGAAAACTTCGCCTTGCTCTGAGAATCAAGGCGCTCGGAGAGTGAATCCTTTTCTTTTCTGTCCTCCCAGAAGGAAAGGCAAATGAAGTGTGATGTGGTTTCATATAAAAAAAATCTGTATTTCACACGTCTTATGATCACCATTATCAGATATTCACAAAGAATTTCTCACTTTGCGTTCCAGAAACTTGCTGGTGTTAGGATGTGTGTGTGTGTCAGTTGCAAACAGGGGCCACTGTGACCAAGGGAGTTTCACAGAAGATATTTCCAGCCTCTTCTAGGCTTCTCTTAGACTTCGTGATTACTTAAATGAACACTAAGGCTAGATTTCCCCAATGATGAATAAAATCCTATGCCACTTTCTCCCTGTCCTCTCCCTCTGACCATATAAATGAATACGTTGTACTATTAATACTTCTTGTGAGATGCTTTGGAACTGAGATTAATCCTTGGCCGGTAGAGACAGTAAAACACAAGCCATGTGCAGCCGTCATGAGACGATCCTGATTTTCATGACTTGATTTTTCCCTTGACTTAAAAAAAGAAAGAAAAAAAAAACTGGATGAAAAAGCAACAAAAATAGCTTAAGTTCAGAACTGGTAGCAGGTTGTTTTGATTGTAGCAAATAGCCTTGCCAATAACGTACCAGCTCCGTTCTCTGTCAGCCTCCCCTTTTCTGCCTTAGCCTGGTATTCAGTTTAGAAATCAAGACATGGAAGTCTGTGAATTTCTCATTCTCAACCTACCCACCTGGCTCCTTACTTCTTTTACTTTATAGCCAAGATAGTCTTCCTTCAGCCTTTGTCTCATGAGGGATATAAATTTAGAAAAGACACCTGGAGATAATTAGCCATCCAGCATGTCTGCCATTCCTTTGATAAAAAGTGTTGGGTGTGGTTTCTCAACAGCCCTTGATAAAATGCACCACTGCTTTCTCATCTGACTTTCCATTGGTTCCCCCCTACACCCCCAATGAGATTGTTTTAATGGCCAGCTTCTGTTTTCAATCAAGGGGGACATTTCTATGGATTTTCTTATTTATTTAATTTTTGCATTTTTCCAATAAGAAACATATTCTGATCCCTTTAAAGGTTAGATGTAAAGTGTGGAAAGAATGAGGAGCGTCAGCAGAAAAGC
The DNA here is from genome assembly GCA_964023405.1 of Apodemus agrarius. Lineage (NCBI taxonomy): Eukaryota > Metazoa > Chordata > Mammalia > Rodentia > Muridae > Apodemus > Apodemus agrarius. The sequence goes on from OZ030015.1 coordinate 97,703,821, forward strand.
TTCCCGGCAGGTTAAAGTATCAGACATGTGCACGTGTGTATGTACACGTGTGTACTCATGTATGTCTGTACGTGCATGTACGTACACACATGTACGTACATGCATGTAACTTTAGATCCCGATTGTGTCCTTCACTAAGTTATAAAGAAGGAAAATTTCTTGGGGTTTTGAGCAGCAAATTGCAGCTCACACAAAATACACACGGGGTGATGTATTTAGGTTTTATATTGAGCTGAGGGAGTGAGTATCAAAGTAAACTTTGAAAAATTTGTGTCAACTGGATAAGCTACTTAGGGTATGTATGTATGTATGTATGTATGTATGTATGCGTATGCATGTATATATTGTGTGTATATGTATGTGTATGTATGTATGTATGTACGTGTGTATATGTATGTGTATGTATTATGTATGTATGTAACTCAAAAAAGTCTCCAAGAGTCCCTCTATGCTGTGGCCACTGAATAAGAGCTAGAAGGATCCGCTGTCCCTTGTCCATTTGCAGAGCCCTGATTTGCTTTGGGAAGGACATCACAATGACTCATCTCCATTGGCTGTCGACCTATAGGATGGTAATTATGTGGCTCCTGCTCTACAGTGTATGTAGATGTAGATGCATCTGTTCTTAACTTGGGTTGCTGTTTCTGAATTCTCCTCTAGCTAGGCTAGACCATATATATGTATGTATGTATGTATGTATGTATGTGTATATATATGTATATATGTGTATATATGTATATATACATATATATATATATTGTTCTTCCTCACACAAAAAATTGACTCTGTAGCCAAGGCTGTCCCAGATTTACTAGGTAGCTCATGCTGGCCTGAATTCTATGGCAATCTTTCTGTCCTGGCCTTTTGATTTCTGATATTACAGGTATGTGACACTACACCCAGCAGGTACCAACATCTTGACCTGTGCCTTAGATGCTATTCTAATGGTGGTCAGTTTACATTTATGAACTTCAAATAACTCTCAGCCAAATTTAGACAGTGTGTCATCCTTGGCTTGTGTCCATAGATTCTGATTCTTGGTTGAGTTTTTATCTCAGGATATATTATCTTCAGAGTGTATATCATGTTCTATGTATGATGTAGGCACTGTGTGCCATCCTCTCCTCCTCCTCCTCCTCCTCCTCCTCCTCCTCTTCCTCCTTCTTCTTCTTCTTCTTATCCCTGTGTTTTCCATGGACTGGCATCAACTCAGGCTGGCCGCCATTTTCAAGAACCCATACTTTCTATTGTATCCATACACAAATGGTAGAACTGGGTTATCATGAAAGACCAGTCCCGTTTTCTTTCCTCCTGAGACTAGAGATAGAACTTGAGATGCAAATCTGCCTCTTTGTGAAAAGAGTACCCCTTTACTGGTCACCACTTTGTACTGTCATTGTGACCATGTCTAGGATAACAGATATTCTTCATTGTGGCTGTGGCCACACCTAGGCTTGCAGATACTAACCACCCAGGTTAGCAGAAGACATATATCTGAATCTGTTGACTCTAAACACCTTCAGTTTGTCCAACAGCTACCGCTAGCATCTTCATTTCTTGTTTGCAAACTGAAATCCCCAGTTTTGCTCAGAATAGTAGCAAAGCAAGTGGTATTTAATCATTTTACAACCCAATGGTTGTAATTAGGATTACCAACGGTAATCCTAATCTTTCTTTCCACTTCTTTCTTCTACTTTACATTTTCCTTGAAGCTCTGTGGCATCTTTACCAAATAAGGAAAAAATCCACTTAGGATTGCCAGTAAAGGGATTTCGTTGTACCAAAGTAACATATTAGGGGAGATGTTCCAAGGATGGATATGGATGAGGGACCCAAATACCAGAATGTGGAAGTAAATTCTAGACCCTCGCTGCCCAGTCTGCTTTCTAACTCCCTTTGTATAATTAGTTGTTTTCCTTTGGCCCAGTGACTATGGCTCTTCATGGTCCAATTTATCCATTTATGAAAGTATGAAACTGATAGAAACATCTGCCATATAGGAGTTCTAACAGATTTCTTTTAACAAAATGCACTTAGAACTGATACTGGCACTCAGTATAACCTAGAAAGACAACTGTTTAAAGTAAGGACATGGTCATCATTAAAAGGGAATTTCATTTTAATCAACAAACACTTGTGTACTGGCTGATTTTGTGTGTCAACTTGACAGAAGCTGGAGTTACCACAGAGAAAGGAGCTTCAGTTGAGAAAATGCTTTCATGAGATCCAGCTGTAAGGCATTTTCTCAATTAGTAATCAAGGGGGAGGGCCCTAGGCCCTTGTGGGTGGTACCACTCCTGGGCTGGTGGTCTTGGGTTCTGTAAGAGATCAAGCTGAGCAAGCCAGGGGAAGCAAGCCAGCAAGAAACATCCCTCCATGGCCTCTGCATCAGGTCCTGCTCCTGACCTGCTTGAGTTCCAGTCCTGACTTCCTTTGGTGATGAACGGCCATGTGGAAATGTAAACTGAATAAACCCTTTCCTCTCCAACTTGCTTCTTGATCATGATGTTTGTGCAGGAATAGAAACCCTGACTAAGACAACTTGAGATGCCATTTTTATGCTACGAAATCAACAATGATAAAAGGAACAATAGGGTCCATTAATCTTTGGTTTTTGAATAAATGTTACAAATTCTTCTGGTGTTATGGAATAAGTACATCGCATACCTCTGGCTATAAATTTATTTCCCAATAATATAAAGAATATGTAAAGATGTACTACTAATCCACCAGCAATAATGTTGCATCTACATATTTTTTAACTAAACATTTGTGTAGGGTTAATAAAGGAATCAGACAGAAGGACATGTTCCATGGTATAATAACTTACATTAGAATATTTCTATTTCATGTATAAAATTGCATAAAATAAGACTGATATCAAGTTCTGGGGAATTGTGCCGTTGCAAGTATTTTCCATTTTGCTTACTTGATTCTATGTTTTGTGTAAAGATGTTAGTGGCTATGGGACTATGTGTATTAATATCATGTTCTCTTTCTTTGTGTGTGTGTATGTTTAGGGTTCACTTGCCCATGTATGGCACATGGAGACCAGTGGTCTATATTAGACATATGTCTTTACTGTCCCCTGCACTATATGTCCATATATATACATGTGTGTGTGTGTGTGTGTGTGTGTGTGTGTGTGTGTTTGTGGGTATGTGTATATAAACACATACACACACATATATGTGTGTATATATGTGTGTGTATATATGTGCATGTGCATGTGTAGATAGTTAAGGAAAAATGTCTTGAATTTGAAAGAGAGCAAGGAAGGACATATGGGAGGGAGTGGATGGAAGAAAGGAAATGCAAAAAGAAATATTATAATCTCAAAACTTTAAAGAATTAATATATTTTTAAGACAGGATCTTCCACTTAAAATGTAGCTCGCCCTTTTGATCAGATTGGTTAGCCAACGTGTTCCAGAATATTCCTTTCTATACCTTGATTCCATTGTTGAAGATGTGTGAGGTCAAACTTGGCTTTTTACCTAGATGTTGGGATCCAATTCAGATGCTCATTTTGTGCCATAAGTATTGGAGCCACTGAGCCATCTCCCTAACCAATGATACTCTATTCCTGTAGAATAAATAGACTGACTTATGATAATAGGAAAACCATGAGATTTATGTATATATAGCTGTCTGGAAGGGTAAACACAGAAATGGTAATTGCCACATCTGGATTAACACTTGTCAATGTCTTTACTTTCTGGTTTTAACTGAAGTTATATATAATATTTTGATTTAACAAAATAAGGAAAATAAGAGCTAGGCAGCACATCCTTTAGGTATCAAGGGTGATCCTAATTTCATTTCTCTGTAGGTGGCCAAGCTGGAAAATTCTATAAGTGCCAGATGTTTGAGCTTATAGAGATTCCAGAAGAATCTTCCCCCCCCACCCCATTCCCAACCCCATACGTTAGTATGGAGCTATTTATATTTGGTGCCAAATATCTGCCCCAAATCATCCTGTATCGCTGACATTTTGTCAGATTAATAGAGCTCAAGTGCTGTGAATATGTTGATTTTATGGCAGACCTCCAGGAAAGCCCTTTTACAGATAAAAATGGATAGGATAAATTATGTTTCTCAAGACCCTGATGTTTCTATTTAAAGGTGTCTGTAGGTACTCAGCTCTTTAAAGCCTTGTGTTGCATCCTTTCTTCTCTCCAATCCAAGCCAAGGTTATCCCGAGGGTAGGCACTTTTGGCCCCATCTTGTGGTTTACGAATTCCTTGGCCCACCTGCAAATGTAAAGCATTCTCTTTTCATTTGAGTCCCTTCCTCAGTCTAGGAAAACGCTCTCTGCCTTCTCTGAAGACCTGGATTGATTGGTTAGGGGAATGTAATTTGGTTCTTGTGTTTGTCCTGGAGCAGAGATCAGAAAGCAGTTTCAAACTGCACTGGCTCAGGGACTCAGTGGTGGAGTTCAGAAGTGCAACAAGGGACCAGAAAGTCGGTACTGTTTATCCAGTCTCTTTGCTGTATTTCCTCGAACGTTTTAAAGAGAAAAAAAATTGGCCCTCCAAACTTGTAGGATTGGCAGCAGCACTGTCATACCATGTCAATTCTTATTTTGGTCACAATCCTTCTGTTTACTGAGGGTGAAGGGCAGTAAATGAGGGTAAGTGTCCTTTGGATATTGGTATCAGACACAAGTTCAACTCCAGATATTTATTACCCCATTTAATGCTGTTATTCATCCGTGAGGACATCTAATGTCCTTATGGGCATATAGATGAACAACAAATATGTGTTTGAATAACACTGTGGCCTTTATAGCAGGAGAGTTTCCATCAAGCCTCCCACTCGAATCTGAGCTATCTGGTTTTAAACCATAACTGTTCATTGTCTCAAAATCTTCATCACGTCCCTCGGTGGACAGTGAAGAGGATGGTGATGAGGAAAATGTTAACAGTAACAGTAACAGTGACTCCTACTTCAGCGTCATCAGCCAGCTTCAAGATCTGTGAAGCCCTAAACATGTATGGCTTATAGTATGCCAACTGCCATTGTGATTGAATGACTTGATAAAAGCAACTTAAGTAAGGTCAGGTTTGCGCCAACTTATTCAAGTTATAGTCCACCATGGTGGGAAATTGAAGGCAGCAGGAGCTGAAGCATCTGGCCACTTCATATCTAGTCAGAAAGAACAGAGAGGCGAGTGCTTGCTGCTGCTTAGTACTCTTTCTCCATTGAAACAATGTGGGATTTGATTGAGGGAATGGTGCCACTCACAGTGGGCCAGCCTTCGCATCCCATTTAACACAATCAAATGATTTAACACAGACATGCTCAAAGTTTTGTCTCTCAGTTGACTTGAGCGTTTGTCAAGGTAGTAATTTATACTGACCCCATCTCTCAAACTCAGCCCTTTCTTTTGGCTACTTTTGCAGCCACACATTAACTCCAATGATGTGTTCTTTTTGTCTTACCCTGATGTACTCAGTTATCCATCCATCCTGGGATTCAAAGTACAGATCAGAATTTCAGTCCATCTCTATATTAAGAAATCTCTTCATAGATAAACAAACAAACAAACATATGTGTTCTACAAGTCAGTAGCATATGAATAATAAGAGTTTCCAGATTATGAAAGTATCTGTTTGAAAAGTTGGCTGCATGGTCTTCATTCTTTCTCTCTGATATGCTGTTTTTGAGATACATGCCCAAGACTTAACACATTCATCCTCCTTGCTGTAAGAGGAAAGATTGGGGTTTCTATCACAGAACCAGTGGATATACCACGTGGATACCCCTGAGCTATATTTTCCCCATCTACAACTTTCTATGACAGGTGTCATCTAAATATAGTGGATCAGCTATGCCAGGATTTTCTCAATGACTTTATCACTATGATCATTACTTTAATCATCTGTGTCTTCGTCATAGACCCTATGATTTACTCTTTGTGTAGACACTGTGATATTCAGAACTCTTTCCTAGAGGGTGTTTCTGGGTAGAGGAAGAGAGATGGCAAGACGTGAAGTGAGAAAAAAATCAGGTAGACACAATCATTTATATCCCTGGACCATGCATGCATGCATAGGTGGGCCTGTGTGTGTGTGTATGTGTGTGTGTGTGTGTGTGTGTGTGTGTGTGTGTAGAAGTCACAGGTGGATGCTAGGTATCTTCCTTGGCCATTTTCCATTTTTTTCTTCTGAGCAAGGAAGGGTCTTTCACTGAATCCAGAGCTCCTGAGTGACAACTTTGTCTGGCCAGTGAGTTCCAGGAGTCCTCTTGTCTCTGCCTCCTCAGCTCATCAGCTTAGAGGTATATATCACTGAGCTCAGAATTTTTTTTAAAGAAGGTTCTGGAGAGCCATCTGAACAAGTCATCATTTTTACATAGTGTGCATTTGACCAATTGGTTATTTATTTATTTGTTTGTTTATTTATTTATTCATTTATTTATTATTGACCTGAGCTTGCTTATTTATTTACTTGTTTATTTATTTATTTATTTATTTATTTATTGGCTCACATTTAAGCTAACTTTACTACATGGGGATGCTGGGGCTAAGCAATGAGGAAATAGGGAAATACAATACCTGAGTGTTGTGCTGACATTGTCCACTTGCCTACTGTTATATATTTGTATTGTTTTACAGGTTTTCTTTCTTGCTAGTACATGTACATTGGATATTTTATCTATTTTTATTGGAAACAAGTTCAGAGGCAACCTGACTTACTTAAATCCCAGCTGTATCAAAGGCGGAGTTCAGACCGGACTCTTTGCTAAAACACAAGAAAATAAACAAAAACCAGCCATGAAACGTGTGATCCCTGCCCTTGATGGACTATAAAGAGATTCACAAAATATGTCTGGAAAACGCAACAGCACACAGCATGGGGAAACTCATAAAGCCCCAAATGGTAGAAATAATCTGAGAAGAAGTTTATGTGCATTATTTCAGGAGAATACCTTAACTGCTATTTAGTAAGCCTTTCGGTCAGCTTGAAGTAAAATTTGAGAGCTGCTGAGTCTCTTCCTTTCTCTCTTTGATAACCTTAAATGAAATATTTGAAAACTAATCATTTTAATGTAAATTTAAAGGGCCAGGTTCTTGAGAATTGGACCTTTTTAGGTAAACTGAACCCTGGGAAATCTTCGTAACGGTGTTGACTTTCCTCAAAACACTCTTTCTCCGTAGATAATAAAAGCGAATTTAAGCCCATCTAATCTCAGTCACAAATGCCAAATGAGCTGGTTCTGAATTACTAAGCTTTCGTTGCAACAAAGAATGGGTATATTTACCCAGAATGGCAATGGGAGAAAGGAGCAAACAGAGTCAGATGCAATTAAGGGGGGGAAATTCCACAACCTAAAAATCGTTTGATTTTTCCATGGATAAAGTGGAAATTCTATCTTGTGACATTTGATTCTTGTCCTAATCTAAACAGTCTGTTCCTCTCTAAAAAAAGCAAAAATATATCAAGGTGATTGGAGTTTCTGCCTTGAATTTCAGTTAAAGCATAGACTTGGAATGAAACAGACAGGGGGGTGGGGAGGAGATTTTGCTATTTATGAACAGGTTTGAAGAAAGAGCATGACCTCCTTAAGAGCCAGTTAATCCTCCACAAAGTGGGGCATGTGGGAGACAAGGAGCAAATGCATCTGGAATTGGTCTACTTTCTGGTATCAAAAAAGGGTTGTTGTTCATTGTTATTATATTGCTATTTATTTCAGAATTACCCAAGTAGTTTTAGTATGTACTATGATGAACAGTCAACTCAACTGGACAACTTCAAATAATGAGTATGGTCTCATTCACTGGTGTGTGTGTGTGTGTGTGTGTGTGTGTGTGTGTGCGTGCGCGCGCGCACATGTGCTAATGTGTGTGTGTGTGAGTGTGTATGTGTGTGCTTGTATGTGTGTTAGTATATAGGTGTGTTTGTGTGTGTGAGTGTGTGTATGTGAATGAATGTGTATGTGTGTGTGTTATACACAAGTGAGTGTGGATGCACATTCCTTGCATATATAGGAAGGCAGAGAAGGATGTGGGGTGTCCTGTTCAACCACTCATTTGATTTATTCCATGAAGACAGGCTCTCTCACTAATCCTGGAGCTAAGCTGGCAGATAATAAGTTCCAACAATAGTCATGAACCCACTTTCTCCATCACTGGGTTTATATAGGTCAGCCTGCAGCCATGCTAGACTTTTCAAATGGCTGCTGGGATTCTAACAGCACTGTCTACATTGGCATAGCGAGTTCTCTCATCCAATGAGACACTTCCCCAGTCTATATTAGGCATTATGCTTTTGAAGGGTGTTGCATTTTATTATTATTATTATTATTATTATTATTATTATTATTGCTTAGGGAATCTAGGTTGGTTGTGCTGTAAGGAGGTGGGAAGAGTCACTGGTGGGCTCTGTTCTTGGTGAAGTACATACGAAATTTGATAGAGAAATCCTTGAAAGAGGTTCATGGCTCAGCTAAATTCATTCAAGGACTAGAAAGAAAGCTCCTGCTAACATAAAAGAAAGACACGTCTGCAGTGCGTTTTGATTGCAGTAACAAAAACTGGACAAGTCCCTGGCCCAGTCAATCAGGAAAATTGTGAAAGCGCAATGGTTTCTATGGCTTCTTGCTTGGTGTTTGAATGGGCATTAAGTAAGTTAAACTTCTGGGCCAGCAACACATGCCCAGTGGTTCAGGGTGCAATTTCTACTTCCCCACAAGCACTTTAGACATTTCTTCCGATGGTCATTTAGAGGATACGTTAACAGAATATCATTTCTTTCATCTCCTCTTGCCATGTTTGGTAAAAGTAATTTTACACCAAAACAAAACAGAAAAACCACACAACCTAATGTAATTTTCCAGGTTCAACTAAAAAAAAAAAATCCAAATGCAGTAATGAATGTATAGGATCTTTCTCACTGGTTTATCTGGAAATGCTGTCAGATATTTCTTCTCCACACTCTGCTCTAGCTTCCCAAGAAATGTGAATAAAATAGAAAAGGAAGCCAAACGCAGACAACTGAAGGTGTATCACTCAGAATGTGCAGGCTACCTGTAACTGATAATGTTTATTCCCAATTGAGTTCCACTGCTTTGGCTGGTCACTATTGTGAACTGTTTCTACTTTCTCAAAGGAAAGAGGGGAAGAGAGAAAAATATCTGAGCTATAAAATGTCAAATTGCTTTCCAAACTCATTCCAGTTTCCAACCACATCAAGAAGGGTGTCTGAAAAGACAATCAGCTTTTGTACTAACCAAGTATGTATACAATTATTTATTTAAAAAAATGTTCCTAGGGACTGTACCATCAAAGGAACACTCAGGGTGATTTTCAGGCTATTTGCCCCCAATGCTTTATAAACTAGATTTTTAGCTACAGTATGTTTGGCTTTTTTTTCTTCCTTTAAATCTTTGTAAATCAAATAAGCCACAATTCAATTTATGTAGAAAAAAATGTGGAGAGTTGGATATATTTTATCCATTTTCTGGGAATAAGATACTGGTGTCCTCTAGAAGATCAACACAAGAAAAAATAATCAAAACCGTTCTTTTTTGCCTCTGATACCCGAAAAGAGGGGACTGAGACTTTGGTGAAGGCTATGTCATCGATTCTGACATTTAAAAGCTTTTGGAAGAGTCATTTTTCTAACAGTAATCCATTTCACTAAGCCCTGTCCTACCTTTCACTCCCTTCTTTCTTTATCTTCCTCTTCTCCCTTCTTTTCTGCTTCCCCCCCATCTTCTTCTCACTGAGTATTATATCCGAAATACACAATGAAGAGGTTGGTGGGATGACTCATTGGTTGGGGACAATTGGGTCACAGATCTCAGATGTCAGCACTCACATAAAAAGGCAAGCATCATGCACATGTTTAAGATAGCAGCTCTAAAGGCAGCAGAGACCGAAGAATTTGGAGGGCTTGCTTGCTTCTAGCCCCATGAGAACATGGGACCCCCCAGGATCAGGTAGAGCCTCCATCTCAAATGCCCAGGTGTAGGGGATGGATGGAGGAGGAACCTGGGACAGTTTGCTGTATTCTGCACATATATTCACAGGCACATATAACTGCACATAACTCATATAAAGGACGTAGCACACACAGTTCATGTATCATTTTCTCTCAGGAGCTGTCTCCACTATCCTGAGTAGAGCATCTCATCTCTGTCCACTACCCCGAGTCCAGCATCTCATCTTTGTCCAGGGTGCCTCTGTTGCCACTAATTCATTCTTTCTTTCTTTACCTAATTTAATCCTGTGTTTATTTAATAACCGAACTTAACTTACTTTTTCATATGGTATAAACTCTCCAGTGCATTGATGCTATTTCAGCTTCATAAAAGTCAATTGCCTTTGAAGGAAATTAAGAAAAGGAAAAACCATTCTTCCAGTATTTACCTACCTCTGTAATCTGGTGCTAGTTTTTCCACAGTTACCATCACCAGGGAGGCCAGAGATACTCCTGCAATGCTTTGCTGTTAATGTGAGATGACTGTTTACAGATCTGCTGACCTTTTACTCATGGGAAGTGTGTCCCCTATGTTTTGAAGGTTCTCGGGAGATAGAATTCCAGAATGAGAGAGTCTTCCCGTGTTCTTCCCCATCTACTTCCATAACACCATCGGTTATGATTTTCTTGCTCACCTTGCTTTGATGAAAAGGGACAGAATCAACTAATCAGGGCTCATAGTGGCTGGCAGAGCCTGAAGTGGCAATCACAGAGCCTGCGTAGGTCTGAGCTAGGTCCTCTGCATGTATGTTAGGATTGTTAGCTTCGTGCTTTTGTGGGACTTCTAACAGTGGGGGTGGGGCGTCTCTGACTATTTTGTCTGCTTTGGGGGCTCTTTTCCTCATGCTGGGTTGTCTTGCCCAGCCCTGATATGAGGGTTTGTGCCTGGTCCTATTGTTATGACATATTCGGTTCATATTCCTGGGAAGTCTGCTATTTTCTGAGGGGAAATGAAAGAGGAGTGGATCTGGGGGGAAAAGGAGGCACGGGAGGGGAGAACTGAGAGGAAGGGGAGAAGGGGAAAATGTGGTTGGGGTTGGAGCATATTGTATGAGAGGAGAATAAATTAAAATAAAAAAGAAAAACAACAGAATCATTATTTCACAGGCCCTTTCTTATTGATAATGTTATCTTTCCCTTTGGATTTCAGCCATTTCACTCCATATGACTTTTATTTTTGTGTTTGTAATATGATTTGTATTTGCATTTATAACTGCTAAGAATGAATAGAACCTTTGATTTTTTTCATCCAAATTTAGAACATTTTGACTATTAATTGTTTTTAAAAAAATATGTGTTTTATCTATATTTGTATACATGAGTGCATGTTTTTGTATCTGTGTTTGCATGTTTATGTGTACGTATACATGCATGCAGGTGGCTATGGAGGGAGGCCACAAGAGGTTATAGGATCCACTGTAGTTACAGGCATTTGTGAGCTGCATAAGGGATATGGGTGCTGAGACCTCCTCTCTAGTCTTCCAAGAGAGGAGCATGCACTCGTAAGCACTGACCTGTCCTTAAGCATCTGTTTCACACTTTATTTTGTTTTCTGAGTAGAGTTCACTGTACATATATTATATATGCACATATATATATACATACGTACACACTATACACACTTTTATCACTTTGTTTTGCTTTCTGAGTCCGAGTTCACTGTGTCTCTGTGTGTACATATATACTATAAATATATACATAATATATTATAGAAATTATATATATTATTTATGTAATACACACACATATGATTTTTTCTATTCTTTATTTTGGGAAATTTCTACTCTATCTTAACTATTGGTGCTTGCTTTCTGATTCAGTATTTATGCTGCCAAGAACATTTAAACAAATGGATTTTCAAGTGAGTTATGTTTTTGACACTCTGAGATCTTTCCTATGTACCCTTCTTCTGGGTAGCTGGGGTTGGTTTTTTTTGTTTTTGTTTTGTTTTAATCCTCTTGACACAAACTGATTAGCTGGGCAAAGGGAACCTCAACTCAAGAATCACTTCCAACAGATCAGTCCATAGCATGTTGATGATTTTCTCAATTAATGATTTATGTTCAGGGTTCCAGCCCACTAGGGACGGTGCTACTCCTTAGCAGACAGGCTTGTGTTACATAAGAAAGGTATCTGATCTTAGAGCATAAGCTATTGAAATCAGTTTGGTGGTTCCTCATAATATTGGGCATGTCACTTCCAGAGGACCCTGGCATACTACTCCTGGGCATATACCCAGAGGATTCCCCTGCATACAATAAAGACACATGCTCCACTATGTTCATAGCAGCCTTGTTTATAATAGTCAGAAATTGGAAGGAGCCCAGATATCCCTCAAAGGAGGAATGGATACAGAAAATGTGGTATATGTATACAATGGAATACTACTCAGCAATTAAAAATAATGAATTCATGCAATTTGTAGGTAAATGGTTAGATCTGGAAAGTATCATCCTAAGCGAGTTAACCTAATCACAAAAGAATGCACATGAAATGCAATCACTGATAAGTGGATATTAATGAGCCCAGAAGCCCTAAATACTCAAGGCACAATTAGCAAGTCAAATGATTCCCAAGAAGAAGAAAGGAGAGGACCCTGGGCCTGAAAAGATTGGATCCAGTTTTGTAGATCGAGAACAGAGAACTGGTGTGTGGGGGGATGATTGGGGAATAGTTGGGGGGGGGAGAGGACTTATGGGACATATGGTGGGGGGAACTGGGAAAGGGGAAAGCCTTTGGAATGTAAACAAAGAATATAGAAAATAAAAAATAAAAATAAAATAAAAAAAGATAAAAAAAATAAAAGAAAGGTATCTGAGCAAGCCGGGGTGGGGGGAGCAGCATACCAGTCAATATCATTCCTTTCTTCATGGTCTCTGTAATAGTTCTTGCCTTCTGGCTTCTGCTTTGCATTCCATCCTTGACTTCCCTGAATGATGGACTGTAACTTGTGAGCCACGCAAACTCTTTCCCCCTGTAAGCCAGTTCTGGTCAGCATATTTATCACACATCAGAAAACACACTAGAACAGGTCTTTCGTTAACACGTTTCTTTTTTCCTGGTACACCCTTAAGTAGGATGTCAAGCCCTGAACAATTCATGGTAATGCTTGTCTCACATGATTCTCCTTCTCTTGACTTCTTTTGCCACCTGAACTTGAGTTGTTTCTTTGCACTGTTTTTATTGCTTGGAATATTTTATGAAAAGTGAGCTGTCTTAATGACTGTCAATGAAAGAATCTCTTTAAGATAAAAAATGTGTTTACTTTCGGAGGGTCTGAAAGCCTTCTATTTCTCTTTAGTCAGGGCAAGTACTTGGTTGTTTAGAGTACACAGAAGCAGGAGCCAGAAGCAGTGAATGGAGTCATGAAGAATAATTTAATAGATAATTAACCTTTAAATTTAATAGATAATTAACCTTTAATGAACCCAATCCTAATCCTCCACCATTATTATGACTTTTCAGGTAGGGTCTCAGCATGTACATGGTTGTGTTTAACTTATGACAAGACTCAGAAACCTAAGCACTGCAGGAATGCAGCAGACCCTAGGGTCCTCCTTTCTTCTTTAGTTAACCTTAAGGGTTATTTTAAACCCCGTAGGTAGGGTGTTAGGTTGAATGATTCAGTTTTGTGTTTGAGGCTCTTTCTGATTCCATCACCCCTAACTATGATAGGAAGAGACCCTCTGACCCTTTTTATTCAAATATGGCACCCGTTGTCAATAATTCTCTGCCCTCTGTATTCTTGCTTAGCCCAGGAACCTCCAGTAAGTCAGGGGCTACCATGGCTCTAGCTTGCTGGTAGAGAGCTTGTTCCTTCTGAAATTCTTCTCAGAAAAGCTTCCTCTCATCTACCACTCTTCTGCACACCAACTTTCTCTCTTTGCTGTGAGCAAACTCATTTATGTTGTCAGCGCAAATGGAAAGACCTTTGGGACAGGTACTTAGTTTTCTTCTATGTCTGTTCTCAAGGCACTCACAGAGGAGTCCAAACATTAGAAATGCATCTGAAAGGAAGGAATTTGGAAGGAGGAAAGGAAAAAAGGGAACAGGAAAATAGCATTCGGGTAGGAAAACTCTATGTGGTCTTTCAGAGTCATCAAAGAGATTTTATGGTGTTGATGACCAATTGTGAATGAGGAAGCAACTGAATCTCTCTCAAGATGGTAGGATAGAGTGCTTTAGGCTCTTGTAAGAAGCATGAGCAAAGAAGTTAGCCAGGATGACCTTCACAGTACACAGAAGATATAAGTTCATTTTCAGGAAGGATTAAGAGATAAGAAAGAAAAGATGAAAAGAATTTGAAGATGTCCTTATGTTCTATTTATATGCTCTGTGCTGTCTGACAGACTCTTTTTACTGTGTTGAGTTACTTCATAAGTATGGATTAGTGTCAACACAAAACAATTTTTCTCTCAAGGTCAGTCACTTAATTCTGGGTAATGTTCAGCCCCGGGACTCAGCATATTCAGCTGGCAACTCAGTTTTGGTTGGCAGTAACTGGGTAGCAGGTCACTTATGTGCCAACTTGACTGAGCCACAGGGTGCCCACATATTTCTTCAAACATTCTCAGGGAGTGTTTTCTGTGAAAATGGTTTTTGGATGAACTTAATACTTAAGTTGTTGCAATGGGGAAACTTAGCTACTCTCGCCAAGGTGGGTGGGCCTCATTCAATCAGTTGAAAGTGGTTATGGAATGCAAGTTTGCTTTTCCTGAGTGTGGGGTCTCTTCCTGCTTTAGTAGCAAATTCTAGCATATTTGAGTTAGAAGAAGAACACAGTTCCATGCGTTTTGAAGCTGCCCATCTTAATTAATCATATAATCCCATTCTGTATAATTTATATCTGGGCACCCTTCAGCTCAGTCAAATTTGCACATAAAATCACCTATCATGGAGTTAATGCCAACTGAGAGGGACTTGTCAACTGAATTTACTGAAACCAAGGCTGTTATCTACTGTGATCTGATGAACCTTGACAGGATTTCATTTGTGTAGAGATTCTAATCTGTCTCTATCCCCACAGAGGCAAAACACATCTATACCCTATTATTTCTGTTCTTCTGAAGAACTCTACTATAAACCTTGTAGATTGTTCAGTGAACTTATACTAGTGAAAGTAGAGTCTCTACATGCCTCTTTGTATGAAAACTGGAACTTACAAGCTCTGCCATTCCTATAATCCACATAAGAGTGCGACACCCCACTCCTGTCAACAAATGACTACCACTTGTCAGACTTTGGCACCAGGGCCTGTTGAAAGGAAGTGATGGCTTTTACAGGGTCCAGGAAGGGACCTTGTTCCAGCTGTTCACCTGGACCATTTCCATCCTGAGGCCATATGGCTGGCTGTTGAAATTGTTCACTGTACTTGTGTTGGCAAATACTTTGTTTCCCCAAATTGTGTCTAGAGTCATAAATACCTGCATGTAGCTCAACTCTTAAAAATAGCTCAATGGCATCCCACAAACAGTACATACTTCCTGTTAAACCAGATGGAGAAGTCTACAGCGCTCAGAGCCAGTGTAGAGAGAGTAACAGCAGTGGCTGGAACCCAGCCACTTATGCCAGAGGAGCTGGCAAAGGCCTGCACATAAAATGCAGTCTAGACCTGGTCAAACCGTCAATGCTTCCAGGAAACTGAGCTTGAAGTGAGGAATTTGGGATTTTATTTTCCCTAGTGGGGAAATACTTACAGATCGTTCATAGTATGCTGCGATTATGTGTAAAACTAATATTTTTGTTTTTCTACTTTAAACCCTTTGCGTGGCTTTTCTTCTGGGGACTTTCAGTTCAACCTTTATTTTTCTAAGTGCATCCATGCAATGTACATTACACATATAATGCATTCAAGGCATTCTATGAATGCGCATTGATTCGTTCTCTTTGCTCTCGACTATCTCTGAGCTTCCAAACTTTATCATTTGGTCACTTGCCTGGACTTCACTTATATCCGTTTCTTTTCTCTGGCTTGATGCTGCTGTGTCCCTCTATCTCTCCAGTCCAAGTGAGCTTGATTCATGTGGCAACTATTTCCTTTACATAATGATGGGTTTGGAAGAAAGAGTTGGATTAACTTTTCTCATAGTCAGCAATTGGGAGGCATAACCTCCACTAATGTCAATTGGTTGGCTCTATCATCTATCTATCCATCTATCTATCCATCATTCCATCCATCCATCCATCCATCCATCCATCCATCCATCCATCCATCTATCTATCTATCTATCTATCTATCTATCTATCTATCAAGTATATGATGGTGGAAAAAAGTCTGTGTGATTGCTTACTTTTTAAAAGTAAATTAATTAAGGGGATTATTAATATATTTGAATTTTCTCCATTTGTCATACAGATTTGATGGGGCCACCTGCTTTTCTTGGTCACGTGTTAGAGAAAATTTTGGCCTTTGCATATATGACTACCCAGAGCCTTACCAAAGGAAAAATATAATTTATTTGAGCACTAATCTGACAAGCATATCTGAAGGATTAAAAAAATGAGTGATTGTGTCTTGCATGAATAAAACTTGTTTTCCATATACCCAATGGATCCAAGAAGCTGAGCAATTGAAATGATCTTAGGTATAGAGAAATTTCCAAATTAATCAGCGGGCCACACATTTTTGGCCAACATTTAGCAGGAGAGTCATTTTAGGACAGGGGTTGGCAAGCTTGCTCTGTGAAGGGCCAGATAGGAAATATCTTCTGCTTGTGTTGGCTATACAGACTCTATTGCAAATACTTGACTCTTCAGTCACAAAACAGACATAGATTATGCAAAAGCCAAGTAGGGTGGCGAGGTTCTAATAAAGCTTTATTCAAAAACCAGATCTCATACAGCTTAAGCCCCCAAATCTCCTCTGTTAGGGTAGTAAGTTTAGATTAATAACATGGAAAGCATATGACATCATTCTGAAATATTAAGGAAAATGAAATATAGAGGATGCATATTAGAGATTCTTAGGATGAATACTAAAAATATAGGCCCAGAGAACTAGTCTTAGATCTAGCAGGTAGGACCTAGGAGTTCAAGGAGGGTACGTATCTCAAGGGAATATCTTCACAAACTCTGGAACTACCACACCTAAAGAGTCACAATCGTGTAGGCTGGCTTGTGGGCCCATCAGCAAACCTAGAGGAGAAGATGTTGATTGAGTGGGCACTTTCATGCTTTCTGTGTTTTCTTTTAATTCAAGCTATGTTACATTGGCTACAGAATGAGATTGGCCTCAAAGAAGTATGGCTTTTTATGCAGGAAATGCCATTGACTTATTAGAAGACCTAAGTTGATGATGTTAACATCACCTGTAGCATATGGTTATTATCAGGGAAATGAAATAAGGTATGATAGGCGCTTAGGACCTCTTTGATGTGCACTTAGCAGTCACCGTATAGTTGTATTTGGAGGTGGTAATTATGCTTTCCCAATTCTGTTCAGGGACCTAGCAAAAGTCATTGTAGATGACATTGAGGTATCCTGAAAGATCCAGTCTCTGCCCCAGAAAACATGTAGCTACCATCAGTGATGGACACTTCCATTGTTCTTCAACAGTGAGCAAATTGATTTCAAATCAGGCACAGTTAGGATGGATTCTCTGATTGCTCGTTCAGTTAGAGAAAGAAACAATAGTGCCGTGGGTCTGTTTCCTGATTTATAAATGAAACTCTCTCTTAGAGAATATAATGCATTGTTCAACTCAGAATAATACCTATCTCTTTTCTGCATTCATTTCAAACCTCCTCTATGCTCTTGTAACACGATCAATTGCTATGTACTCCATATGCTGTACCATTGGTGAAGAAAATGAAAATCAATCTAATCTGAGTTTCCCAGCCTTTTGGGTATTAAAGTCTATTTTGAACTCTCACTAATACACGTGTTCAACACTTACTGTCTACGGCAACCAATTCCAGAAGTTTAAAAGTAAGACAATGCTGTTCCTTTCATACCTCCAGGAGATTCAGACTTGGGTGAGACAGAAGCACTTCCACCTTTAAAATGCCTCTCTTGCCTCAGTAAGGAAGACCATGTGTTTGTAAACATGGGGTCTTGAGTTTGGATCCCAGCACCCATGTTAAAAAACCAAGCATGGTCACTCACACACCTGTAATCCCAGTGCTGAGGGAAGAGAATGAATTCTCATGATTTCTGGAGCTTGTGGACAGACAGCCTAGCTCAAGAGAGCAAGGCAGAGAGTGACAGGAGAGAGCACCGAGTGCCTTGCCTCAACACAGACTGACTATACACACACATGAGCATTCTTGTCCCTCCCCATAGGACATAAAGCATGCCCTTCCTTCTTACTGCAGAAGGTGTCTATTATGATTCAGGATTGACAACTACCACTTTTCTTACTAGCATGTTATATAAAAAAGTGTTTTCTACTTGCAAACAATATTCTCTCCTTATATGTGTTAGTACTATTAACTACAATATCTAGAAAACTCTCAAATGCTAAACTGAAATCAAGCCAAATACTAGGACCTTTAAAAACCTTGTGCTTACGTCAAGCAGTGAAGATCAAATACACTAACTCTGTGGTTGCTAGTAAGCCTTCCCAATGTTTGTCTAGCTCCAAAAATCCTTGTATTTGTTTTTTTGGCATCTAAAACCAGTCCGTTCCACAAACCACATTCAGTGCTGATCAAAGGCAATTCTAGGTCACTGGCTGAGTAGGAGCAGGCTAGCTAGTGTGCTTAATCTGATGGTGGCATCCACTCTGAGGAAGGTGGGTATAGAATTTAAGCAGTGTCAGGCAAGTTTCCGTGGTTGAACTTAATCAGATACCTGATTCTAATAGACTTCTTTTTCTATTTTCCTTCAGACCCTTTTCAGACCCTTAAAGGTCATGGGGGTACAAGCCATGGGTGACCTGGGGAAAATAGGAATAACGAATAGATAGAATATGCCACCTTTGTGAAGTGCTTATGGGAGAAGATAAAGCTACCTAGGGATGGAGTTTTCTGGAAATAGCTTTGTGGAGAGTATCATATGGGACTTGGACATAGACTAGACCAAATAGATTTTTGTTACCTTTGATATGGACTTGGGCTTTTTAGTCAATCTATTTAAATCTATATTCTTGATAATAAGTGATAGAAAACAGTATGAGCTTCTATACGTTTGGAGACTATGACGTGCCAGATGGGGGTTACACATGCTTCGTCATCAAATGAGCTGTTTGTGTAACTGTTAGCCGCTGCCTTAGCAGGATGTCAAACATGAGGCGAGTTTTACTAATTAGATTACCACTATTCCACAATTTTGTCAGTACTTTTGTCAAATCTGGCATAAAGATTGTGAATATCCAAAGACCTAATCTGATGCTTTTTTAGAGCAAAGATATCTGTCTGTAATATTTTCTCAGATGAGTGTATCTATCTTATTTCTTCAAAGGTTATTATTGTAACGCTGAAGGGAATATTTTTATACTTTTTAAACTCTTATAGGACCATTTCCCACATTTTTAGGGGAAGAAATACCTTTAGCATATTTGATAGACATTTCAACTTATAATTATTTATCACATGTAACAAAATTATAGTCTAATGTTAATAGTAATCTTACATGTTATTGAAGACAACCAGGAATTTTGATAATGATGAACAGACCCCACATTAATCATTGGTATTTTTATTCCATATGAATATATATTTATGTGCATTAATATATTCTCAGTTTTCAGTATGCATGAAATTGGAACTAATTTGGTGAGTTGGGAGCCCCTGAAAGCCTTTTATTTGATTCTCCATAAAATTTTATTATACTAACAAGTTTAATTATACCAAATCATTCTGAGTCTGAAGGGAATGATGCTACTGCACAAGTTCTGAGTTCTTTGGCCTTTTGAGAGAGCTTTATTAAGAATGAACTAGTATATGAAGAAAACTATATATGTTAAAATGCATACAATCTGAGTGTAGATATACACATACACCTATGATATAATCAGGCTATGTCCATGACCTATAAAAATTCTTTGTTCATCATTACTGAGTGAGTTTAGAGTAATTTTTAACATTAGATTGGTCCTTTCAAAAAATTCACAATCCTGTATTACTAACTATAGGCACCATGGGGTTTTACAGGTCTCTAGGAGTAATTCACCTTCTACAGCTGAAAACACACTCTCATTTAATCAGAACTTTTCATTTTCCCCATCTCCTAGCCCCATGTCTCTACCTTCTCTCATAGCTTTCTGTCTCTATGAGTCTGTCACCTTTTATGACCTTTCTCTACAGCATAAATGAAGCAGAAGGATATAATTCAAGGTAAAATAAGCCTGTCAGAGAGTTACATATGATGTATGATTCTACCCATCTGCATGTGCAGGGTGTTATAGCATGAATATAACTTCAAGTATATGGAATATCTCTGGTTCAGACACAATCAGCCTTGCCAGAACTGACCTTGGGGGTTGAATAACTATTTGATAGGGAGGGGGATGCCTTGTCTTTGTAGAATATGTATCAGCATCTCTTGTCTTTCTAGGTGCCAGTAGTCCCCTTCTCCATTGGTGGCTATCTACAATGTCTCCAGGAACTGCTTGGGTGTGTCTGAGAATGAATGGTTATGACCCATCAAACATAGAAACACACATTCCTCATCTGCTTTGAGTGACTGTTCTAGATATCCATATGGTAGTCCTTGTCCTTCAGAAGTTCATAATCAGAAGTGAAGGTACTCTAGATATTGTGATAAATTGCATGCTTGGGGGTGCTCTGGAGTAAAAGAGGATTTAATTTAAAGTTTGGCCAGAAGCAAAAGAGGAAGAGTTCTGTATAAAGGAATGAGTATTCCACATAATAAGCTAATATGTCCATAGAGAGCAACTGATCTGTGAGGGACCTTTGTTTCTGACAAAAATTGTTTTAAAAGCCTCCTCTACTTCACTCTGTACCTTGCCAGTCCCACTGCCATTGATGGTGAAATATGACACTAAGCTCAGCTAAGATGTATGTGCCATGAGGCCTTAGGCTAAATCTCTCTTGTTCAGTATTCAAATCCCTTGGAAAGTGTTGTGGCAGTTTCAATAAGGTTGGGATCATAGACTAGTGTGTTTCAGTGTTTGGCCCATAGGGAGTGGTGCTATCAGGAGGTGTTGCCTTATTACACGAGGTGTGGCCTTGTTAAAGGAAGTGTGTTACTGTGAAGGTGGGGATTTGAGGTCTTAAACGCTCAAGCTACTCCCAATGTGAAACTAATGTAGTTCCTTCTTACTGCTTGTGGATCAAGATGTACAGCACTCAGCTACTCAAGCACCACATTTCAAAGGATGTTGTCATGCTTCCCGACATGATGAGAATGGACTAAAGCTCCAAAACTGTAAGCCTGTCTCAATGAAATGCTTTCCTTTATAAGAGTTGCTGTGGTCTCTTCACAGCAATGGAACCCTTAAGACAAGTGCCTATAAGTATTTGTAAATATCTTTTAAATGAGTTGCTAAATAAATCATAAGGCATTAGGTGTGGTGGTGCATATCTTCAGTCCCAGTGCTCTGGAGGCACATGTAGGCAGATCTCAGTAAGTTCAAGGCCAGCCTCGAAAGTCTATAAAGTGAATTCCAAAACAACCAGGACTATGACACAGAGATACCCTATCTTGAAAAAAAATCAGTCAATAAATTACAAGGGGCCAAAAGATGTGAGGAAAAACATTTATTTTGCCACCAACTTTTTGAGTAAGTCATTATATCTTCCTGAATACACTTGTCTGAGAAATGGAGAGTTAATATATAACTCAGAGTTTCATTCAACTTTGAGATCTCAGGGTATCTGGCAAGGTCACAGACTACGATGAATATGGTTGTTGATAATTGGAGCTATGAATATCTACATGTAGGACACCCTGATATCTCTGTTCTACCAACAGTGGTTAGAGGAATTTGAGCCATGTTTTCCCTCAAAGTGTATGCTGCAGGTAGATATGAGGCGATGAAGAGAGCAGGGCAAGCTTTCAGATGACATGATTCTTTCCTTATTTGACATTAGATAATTCATTCTGAAATAATAATAAAATGTCGAATAACTAGTACAATTACAGACAACTAGAGTCTGGATACAGAGGAAAGAAGAATCATGCACCAAACTAAGAAGATATCTATTGGCACATAGAAAATGGTTTTTTAAAATAGGTCTTTACATTTAGATCATAAACTAATTGCCAATGCACTCTTTTCCAAAGAGGACACAAGGAGGGACTCATGGCTCCAGACTTGGCATCCAGCAGAGGATGCCCTGGGTGGACATCAATGAGAGGAGAGGCCCTTGGACCTCTGAAGGCTCATTGCCCCAGGGTAGGTGAATGCCAGGTCAGGGAAGTGGGAGTGGGCTGGTTAGTGAGCAGGGGGATGGGGGATGGGGAAAGGGGTTTTCGGAGGGGAAACATGGAAAGGGGATTACATATGAAATGCAAATAAAGAAAATATCTAATAAAAAGGGTGCATCTATGGAAAGATTAATTTCAAAAGACAGTATTCTTCAATATTCTCAATCCTTCACTAATAGTGAAGCTATTGGTGAATAAAAAGAAAACAACAGAGATATAATATTAAAGCAAGAATATCCAGAAGAATAAATCATATTAGAAATTCACCCCTCACCCAGAGTGTAAGCCAGCAAATCTCCTTTCACAGGAAGTCCAATTACCACCCACATAAATTAGTCAGTAAAGTGACCACAATTTTACACCTCTGAAACTTGGAAAGGTAGAATGCAAATAGATTAAAAAAAAAAGACTATCATCTCAGAACAAATCCAGATGTGGAATCAACTTTTTCAGATTACCCACCCATTCTGACCTAACCCTGTTTCCAGAGAGACTGTGAAAAAGAATTTATGGTTGGGGCACAATTTACTGGGCAATACTTAGGGTTTTCTGTGGGAGGTGAGGAAATGCGTAGGCTTTTGAAAATTATCCCAAATTTTAAATTAGGAGAAGTTTGGTTGATGACGGATACGAAAAATTTGGCAGCTCACAGTGGCTGTGAAGAGGTAGGAGCAGGCATCACGGCCAGCCGTAATTAGCACTCTGGAAGGCAGTTTGGTGGCGTTTGTATAGCAGTCCCAGAGAATCAGAGAACCAAATCCGGGCAGTGAGTAGAGCTAGAAAGGGGAAATGACCACAGAGTTTTTAGGGTGTTAAGTAGAGGGGACAAAAGTGATCAAGCAAGGATTATCGGACCTAGCACCAAGTAGATTTGGGATCACTCAGAGGGGGATCCAGCACTGGAATGCGTGTTCAAACATGATACTGGGAGAGAAACGAAACAAAGACAAACAAAAAAACAACCTCAAAACACTGTAGACATAAGAGATATAGAGAAGAGAGGGGATCCTAAGCTAGAGTGCAGGATCTCACTCAGTCTAGATCTTAGCACAGTGAAGAGAAAAGCCGGTGAGTCTGAGAGACCAGGTTGAGTAGAATCCAATCTGATAGGCAGACTGGCTACCCCAGAGATAATGGAGTTGCTGAAATTGTTTCATTCATGAAGAATGAAAATCTGCTGAATTTTTACCTTCTCCCATGACGGGATCTTTAATGATAAACATTCACATGGGATTTGACTTGCTTTTGGGAGACATACTTAATCTGCAAAGAGGCAGAAGCATCAATAATTGTTAAATATCAAGATGTTATAGAACCTTGGAGAGGAACTAATTGCCAACCAGCGAAGCCAGTTTAGAATAAATGCCACCAGCCTGACTCTGGGGAAGTGGATGAATTAGACTGAGAAGGAGGTAGGAAGGTGTAAGATAGACAAAGATAAGCTTTCAGAAAACATAGCTTGTGTGCATGTGTGTAGAAGGATGGGAAAGACTAAAATCTACTTGGCATTTGGAATTTAAGTTCAAGGAGATATGAAGTGGAAATTTATGGTTTCTTTATCAACTCACTTGTGTCACATGATATCTTTCTGGAAGTTGTCTTGTGAGAGGGCTTGTGATATTCTGCTAAAAACAGACATTTGAGAGGGATTGGGATGGTTAGAAAGAATATAAATGGAACCGACATACAGTGAATGCCACACAATGCTGTGCTTCTTCATTGGCCCTCTCTGGTCTTCACTGGTCTAACTTCTTTACTGGTCTTTACTAACCTTTGATGACCTTCACTTTGTAGAAAGAAATGTGCCCAAGAACTTCTCATGGTAATCCAGCCGATTCCCAGCTTCTGCTGACGCATGCTGATTCAGTGGAGCCTTGCTGTTTCTGCTACATTGTGCTGCTGCTATTGATTGGTATTTGCTATTGAACTGGACTGCTGGTATCCTGACAACAAAGAGTGGGATCACCCCAAAGAACTACTACCTAACAGGTCCACAATCACCTTTTTCTATTGACCTTCTTCTTCCCCTACCTCTGGTTGGTGGGCTAGAGGGAAGGTTGAAGCGTTTAATAACCCTAAATAAAATAGGCTTTGAAAAATCCAAGCCTACAATGACATGAGTGGAAGTAGAGAAACAGAAAGACACAGACAACATTCCTAATTCATTATAAGAAGAGGTTGAGAATACATGCTTTGTTAGTGGCTAGGATGTGTGATGATCATCATTCTGTTGATGGAGTGAATGAAGAGCATGGGAGACAATATTGAGGGTAAAAGATAGAACAAAGAGAAATGTGTCAGTTTGGGTAGTGCTCATCCAAATTAAAAGCTCAAAGTAATAAAATGGGGAAAAGATGAAATTTAGATAAGTACACAGGAGGTGGAGTGACCACAAGGATTCACTCGGTGTGGGTGAGTACAAAGCTAACTTCTTTTGTTTCCAGATAGTCATATGGCATCCACAGTCAGGAAGCAGAGAGTTGAATGCAAGTACTTAGTCTACCTTCTCTCATTACATTTTATTCTATTCAGCACCTCACCCTATGGGGTGGTGCCGCCCACATCCAAAATCGTTCTTCCATTCACTGTTATATGTCTTTGTAGATGGCCACACAAACACTCCCAGAGGTATGTTCACATGGTGATTCTAAATGCACACAGGCTGATGATGGTTAACTATCATCACACCACCCTTTGTCAAACTGACATCCAAACATCACATTAAATCACGACAACACCGGCACATCTCATTTTTATTTCATAAAGCCTTTAGTCCCCCTCTCAAAGTTCCCATGGTCTGTAACGATCCCAACACTGTTCAAAAATCTGAAGTGAAAATTTATTCCCAAGACACAAGTCCCATTGTGAACCTCATAAAAAAAATTACATACTTCCAATACTACATACAATGGCACAAAATAAACATTTCCACGCAAAACAAAAATCAAAACCTATCAAGGTAATCTCAAAATCCAGAAGCTTCATGCTTTCATATCTTAAACATCCAGGTCTCTTGGTAACATCTGCAAGGCTAAAGCGCAGTACTCAGTAGCCTCACAGCTGTGGATCATTGACTTGCAGAACCTATTTTTCTGGGAAGCTCTACCTAAGAGCTCAAGTTTTATTCATCAAATGTCCTGTGATGATGACATCTCTCTGGGGGCTCCATTTAAACTCAAGTTTCATCTTCCCAGCTTGATAGGCTTAATCCCCTCTGAGGTCCACCATACTGGGAATCTAATTCCTCACTTACTTCCTGACCTCAGCATCTCCCTGAAACATCTTCCCAAGACTGTATTACATCCCCTGCCCACTCTTGCTTGTTTCAGGCTAGCACTGTGTGGTCAATGCTGCAGTGTTCTGCTGCTGTCCAAAGAGATAGCCTGGTCCCCTTCCAGCAGAGCTAGCTAACATGGCCTTTATTTCATCTCTGTTGTCTGAACCTGGAAAGACATTTCCTTAGGTAGTTTTGGGGGTTTGTTTTTTAAAAAAGCAACACCACTCAGCAGCACTCTTAGTTTAGACATTCTCCTTTCATGGTGTTACTGTGTATTAATATTTTTAGTGATATTCTAATAAAATATGTCAAGCTGCCTGGGTTGAAATAAATGATTTTTTGGGGGGTATGGTTGTGGAGGCAAGAAGTTCAACATGGAGGATTCAGAGGACGTCTTTGTTGTGATCACAAGAGAATTATCTGTTATGTGGCTCTTAGCTACTGTCAGGTGCCATTATCCCTCATTCTCTCACTTAGAGAGACACCACTTCAGGGTCAGGTGACACATGCCCATGGCTGACTCACGTATGGGCTGCCATTCTTGTCCATGATCCTTTCTGCTCTTGGGCTTCTGAAAGCATGTCTCTAGACTCTGTCTATGTTGTAACATGACTATTCCCTCTGAGACCTCTAGGCTTTTGCTTAGAGTGGTTCTTTCTGGGCCTCTGTCTTGTTACCTCTGTTTGTAAGTACACCAGACACACTGGACTAAAATCCCAGCTGACTTCAGCCTTACTTCACCTTAACTAACAATTTTGGAACACTGCTGTTTCCAAACAAGTTCATACCCTAAGGCCATGGGAAGAACGTAGAGCTGAAGAGAGGGAAGACTCCTCTCTCTAGTATGGAAAGGCTCATGTAGGGACTCCACATAGTTGAGGAAGGGGCTAGCTAACCAATATAGATCAACAGAAACTTCTAAAACTACTGCCCGAGATAGATTATGAAAGCATAGATGAACATATCAATGAAATAAATCACAGGATTGAGTATGGAAACCCCATGAGACATGTCAGATGGTAAAACATATACCTAGGTAAGAAAGGGAGGTCAGAAGTTAAGAGCAATTGTTGCTCTTCTAGAGGACTTTCGTTCAATTCCTGGCAGGTACATGCTAGCTCACAACTGTCTGTAACTCTAGATCTTGGGAATATGGCACTTTCTTGGGACCTCCTTGAGCACTAGTTATGCACATAGTCCACAGTCAAGTATTCAGGCAAAATACTCACACACAGAATAAAGAGAAGTTTTTAGAGGCAAACAAACAAGCATATACTTAATGGAGTTCTAGAAAGAAGAAACAGGAAATGAAGAAATGTAGGAAGAAATAATGGCTGATAACTTTCCAACATGCATTCAAGAAGCTCAGAGAAAACATAAAAGAATAAAGTTTTAAACAGGGAAAGAAACACACATGAGCAAGAGAGAAAACAGAAAACAAAATAAGGAGAGATCATGAAACAATCCCAAGAAAAATGTGATCTTATAAACACTACAGAAACATAAAAACGTAGAATTTCATCACGAGTCGCAGACATAAGAAAACAAAGATGCTTCATCCTTAAAGCGTTGGCAAGCAATAATGTTGTAAACCTAGAATTCTCTTCTGCTCTCCCTCTTTCTCACTTTATCTCTCTGTCTCTCACTTCTCTCTCTCTCTCTCTCTCTCTCTCTCTCTCTCTCTCTCTGTGTGTGTGTGTGTTACATTTGTGTGTGTGTGTGCACGTGCGTGCGCGCAACACATACGCACACACACTCCATAGCTCCATAGCTCCAACCCAGAATTCTTTGTCTAGAAGAATCTTCCTAATACATGAGGAAAGATACCCTCCCCTAACCATGATCTAGAAGAACCAGTTACCAGTTGACCAGTAAGATAAAAATGTTAAATTGCCTTAGATCAGAAGTAATGTGATACCAGTCAGAAAGACTAGGCTGTACAAAGAAATGAAATGTGAAAGAGTAATAAAGGTAACCATACAATTCAGTAGTTTTTACATTAAATTACTATAACAGGCCAAAGAAAAATGAGTATTGATGTATTTTAGGCTTTAGCAAAGTGATAAAACAACAGATGGGAGAGGTGAATCAGAAGCACTTAACTGTAAGGTAAATAAACTATATGTAAGTGTATTATATTACTCGAAGGTAGACATATATTGTAAACTCTGAGACTAAATAGGAAATGAAATGTGTTTGATAAAATTCAACATTTGTTTTTGATTAGGAGGAAGAAAGGAGCTCACAGTAAGCTTAGTCTAGTAGAAAACTTCCTTCAACTGATATAGGGAATGTAAAAAATTCTATAGTCAACAATCATGCCTAAGGCTGAGCAGAATATTAAAAGTAATGAATTTTCTTGCATATATGTTAAGAAACAAATTGTATAATAGGTTATCATTGCTAAAGGAGCCCTATCATTATATTTCACCATAACAAATAATATCAAGACTATTGGAATTTCAAATGCCCTGCAATTCCTTCTTTGTAAACACACATAGTACCCATGAACATTGCCCAAGCTAGGACCAAATAAGTCCTTCACTGACAATGTCCTGTGTTGGACTTATCTGTTTGTTGTTAATGTTTTGAATTTTTAGAAAGTTTTTCTTGTCTTAGTCACTGTTTTATTGCGGTGAAGAGTCACATGGCCAAGGCAACTTAGATAGAAGAAATCATTTCATTTGGGGCTTGCTTACAGTTTCAAATGTTAGTCTATGTTCATGATGGCAACCTGCAAGTGAATATAGTGCTGGAAGGAGAGCAGAGAGTTCTAAATTTGGAAAATCAGCAGAGACTGTGGGCCAGATCAGAGTCTGGACTTTTGAAACCTCAAAGCCCATCCACAGTGATACACTTCCACCAACAAGGCCACACCTTCTAATCCTTCTAACCCTATCAAAGCGTTCAACTAAGGCACCATTTTGTTTGAACCACCACAAAGCTCATCTTTTTGTTATGTGCTGGGTCCTGAAGATTATTTAGCCCATCTTTGTACCTTAGTCTTAATTGTCAACTTGAGAAAATCTAGAATCACTTGAGAGTCATGCCTCTGAATATGTTTAGGGTGGGTGTTATTTTGACTACATTAATTGAAATGTGAAGATTTGACCACTGTGGGCTGCACCACTCCCTGGTTAGAACATTCTGGATTGTATAAGAGTAGAGGAAGAGCGCTGAGCCCTCTATACCATTTACGATGGATATATAACTATGACCTGTTTCTTCAAGTTCCTGCCTGTGACTTCCCTGACATAATGGAATGTAACCTGGAATTGTGACCTGAACAAACTCTTTCTCTCTTATGTTGCTGTTGTCAGGGTATGTTATCAGAGTAATTGGGAAAATAACTAAGATTTTATCCTACTGGGCATGCTCAGCATGCATTTCCATGTCACTTGATTTGAGACACTGCACACTAACGTTGATCCTTTCTTATGAAACCAGTGGAAAGAATTCCATCTTTCTTGTGGTTGTTCTCTATCTATAGGGGATGGTGTAGATATAGCAAATTGTCCTTCCATTCTCTTAAAATACCATCAGGGACCTAGGATTTGTTTATAATCTTTTAGTTCAATATAACCTCCCTCTTCCTAAGAGGCTGAGAGTTGCTTTCTGGGGAACTGGAAGGCGAATCTGAGGGACAGTGTAAAGTTTAGTTTCCTTCAAAATTATTCATTCCTTTTAGTTTATTTGTTTACTATTTTCTCCTCCTGCCCTAGTGTGTGAGTGTGTGTATGTGTGTGTGTGTGTGTGTGTGTGTGTGTGTGTGTGTATGTAGGTGTGGTATATGTGCACATGACAATGAAGCTATGTGCCAATAGAGCACATAGAAGCTAAATGAGGATGTCAGGTCATATTAAGACATGCTCTATCAAGACTGAACCCTGATTTAGGTTGGTGGACAGGGCAGTCCAGGGATCCTCCTGTTTTGGCTCACAAAAGCTCTGGAGTTAAAGGCATTAGTGGCCAACTGTGATTTCTTTTCCATGGATACTGGGAATGCAAATTTAGGTTGTAATGTTTGTACAGCAAGCACTTTTATTGCCTGAGGCATCTCTTCTGATTATTCATCAAAGTCACTTAATGAGTGAAAGTCATTTCTAGCTGTGCTGTATTATATTGGTTTTCTGTCCAGTTAATTATCCATGCTAATGCAGTAGTCTATACATCTACCTCACAGCACACCAAGAGTCCAGTTTTGATAGAATGCAGATATAAATGTAAAACAAGATAAAGCTTCTAGAAATAAAAGCATGATAAAATGTTTCCATGCCCTTCAGATAGGCAAATATTTCTTAAGTCAGACCCCTCTCCCACAATTACTTATTCTTAAATGGAGAAAGATGCAGATAAATATAATCATATTAAGGATTTGGGCCAGGTGCACCCACTTAATCCTATCACTCAGGAGGAAGAGGCAGGAAGACCTCTACCTGTGAGTTCAAGGCTAGCCTAATCTACATAGTAAATTCCAGACCAGTCAGAACTACAATGTGAATACACTCAAAACAAACAAAAATGAATGTATTAGTAGTAAAATGGCTCAAGACACTAGCACCCAAGCTTGCCTGAGTTGCATCCTGGGTCCCAAGAGGTAGAAGGGGGAGAACCAACCTCCTCAGGTCGCCCATCAATCTTCACACACCTGTCAAGGCAAATGCAACACCCCCAACAAATACCCAAATATTAAATATTATTTAATAATAAATCCTATTCACTCAAAATGAACCAACCAGAGACTGAGAGCAATTGTCAATAGAGAAGTGGCCAAAAGTAGAAATAGTCTGAACAATGTGTGCTTTAATACGCATGTTTTATTTGAATTGCATTTTATGCTTTATATTAAACATGTTCACTTATGTCATCTTAAGGAAAAATAATTTTAATATCTAATCAGATTGGTGCACACCTGTACCCCCAGCACTTGTGAGAGAAGCAGAATTGGAAATACAGTCATAAGTTCAAAGTTCACCTACATAGAGTTAAAAACCAGCCCAAGTTTACTATACTCTATCTCAAATGAAGTAACAAAGCAAGGATTTTTTAAATGTGTTTATTAAAAGTAAGATGCACTATGTCAAATCTTGTTTAATAACAAAAAATATGTTTAACTACATGCTCCAAATCTGTGTTTATATATATTCAACCAAAGAAATGTATAAAAATTTCTAGTAGAAGAGTGGATTGGTAAAATTGCGGTGTATGTGAGCATTAGAAAATGACTGTTATAGACAAAAACTACTGTGGTTATCATGTCCACAAAAGGAAGACAAACATGGAAGAGGTTACATTAGATGGCTGTTTATATAAAATTAAAATGTAGGAAAGTATAATCCAGGCTGTTTATCCCAGGACAATGTGTGCCATTAGTAGTGGCTGAAAGAGCATGTCCAGCATTCCAGCCATGTTACAGATTCTCTCTAACCACTCAGGGAGGCTTCCATCTCCACTTCTGTCTCTATCTTTCCATACTTTCAAGAGCACATACACTAATAAGATGACAAAAAGGCTGTAAGGAAGGTTAGGATGATGGAGAAGAAATACAACTCTAAAGAAATATAAGGAGCTGGGGGGTGGAGGGTACCGGTGGTGGTTGAACAGGCATGAAGGCCTGAGTTTGGATCCCCCCCGGGGCATCATGGGAAAAGCTGGGTATGGCATCAGACACCTATAAGCCAGTGATGGAGGAGAGACAGAGATGGGAGGATCCATTTGGAACATCGGCTAGCCACTCTAGCCAAAATGGCATTCTCCAAGTTCAGTATGAGACCTCGAAACATAAGATGGAGGGTTATGAAAAAAGCCATGCACAAGCGAGTGAATCCGAAAACACACATGGACATGCACATGCATGCGTGCACAAGAGAGAGAGAGAGGAAGGGATGATTGGGCAAAGACTACTTTCTAGGGAAACAAAATGCAGCATGCATCTTAAAAGCATGAGAAGCAATATGGAAAAAGAACTCATACACTGATTAGATTTCATGGTAGCTGAAACAAATTAATGATCTGGATAATATTAATCTGTAGCTTCTTCGTCTCTTTCAATTCTTAGAATTCTCCAATGGAATAATTTTTTTTTCTTGGAGTCAATCTTAGTCCTTCAGACCTCACCAAAGAGGCATTTAAAGAGGATGGGCCCTATTTCATTTCTATCAGAGCCAAATTCACATATTAATTGACACCCCATACCCTGTTTTTTTACTATTATTATTATTTTCCATGTGCAGTGGGGAATAAAAAGCACATATGTTCTAAGTTCAAGCTTGGGAATGGGGATGTTTGGGGTTCCTGAAGTCATTCTTCACCCCCTGCACCCTAAATCCTTCCCCACTCCCTCCTGACTGCATGTGTGTAAGGGGAACATTTGCTGCAAGGTGCCTCTAACATGAGCCTCAGCTCACATCCTTTCTGTGAGTTCCAGAAATACAAATTAGCCAGTGCTGGCAGGAGATTAGGGACAGCTCTTTAAGCAGTCTTTCATTTTCCAGTTTTGTTTTTCCGTTCATCTTGCCAAGAGCGTATCTCTGTCCAGAAGTTTCTCCTCTTTTCTCATGTTAGTTTTCTTTCCCCCTCCTTGATCCAACTGTGTCTTCAGTGATGTCTCTTGGTATTTCTTATCCCCACATGTTCTTATATCTTCTTTCATCTTTATATTCTATCTCTTGGTTTTGAAATCTTGGCCGGGAACAAAAATGAATTTTCTAAGTTAAGACTAGCCCGTGAGGTAGGTAAATGTCCCGATTCGCTAATTAAAATTCAGTTATCACTTGGGCTTTTTTGAATCCTACAGGTTAAAGATGTGGGACAAAATACAATCCCTTACCAAATTTTGATCGCATATCTAACTCCTAATGATAATGTCCTTTTCTCGAAAGGCACAGAACTGTCTGCAAGAAGTTATAGCTGTCTTCACATTTATCTATTTTTAAAAATCTCAATGTCCCTGGAACAGACTGTAACAATGTCTGCATATAGTAACCTGCACTAACATAAGTATATTACTTTCCAAATCCCTAATGTATATAAGGAAGCTCCACATAGAACTCTTCTGTTGGCCAATCCCTTCTTTGGATCTGTGAATATCTGGCTTTCCTCTAACTTAGCACATAACACAGAAATCTTAACCTTCCTAGGATCAGACAGGAAGAAAGCCAGAGCGCATCAGACTGACTTTCCATTGTCTCCATTTCCTTCTGAGCTTGCCATAGTAGGTCTTGATTTTTTTTTCTTGTTTACAATTTTCAAGCTTTGAAAGTCTCTTTATTATCAAAGGCCTCACCATTTACGCACAGGAAAGATGACTGCACAGCCCTGGGGTCTGTGGTTAACCTGCACTATTTGGGTATGTCCAGGGAAGGCCAGTGGTTTGGGTCCAGTGGAAACCCTGTCCAGTGACCCAGAACTTGCATGGTTGTTTGCAATGTTTTGTATCATTAGCTTAAATCCTAAAGTTGAGACATTGTAAAAACAGTATCTTTTCCAGTCTTCTATGAAATTGGTATATCCTTTTCTCACCACTAAGGCATCTTGATAGTTGATCTTCTTAGGTACAGTTTCAGATGCACTTTTTTCTTAACCTCAAAACAAGCTTACTCATGTACTGACCAACTTCAGAAACATCTTTCTCTAAATCTGGAGTGTTGTTTTCAGTGTTTTAGAAGAGAGAAAGCTTCTGTGGAGAAAGATGTCTCAAAAGATCAATACTCAACACCTATCTCCCTTTTAATGTTCTATTAGTAATACTAGGACACAATTCAATGGTAAAGTCTATAAATAGAGGAGCCAGTTGGAATGGTTAGAATACCATTTAAACATGCAATAGTTACTGATATCTTCTTTAAATCTGGACATGTTAGTGGCCCAGAAATACAGGGACCTGTTGGGGTTGAGATTAGAGTTCATTTTCCATTTGACTGACAAAGGCTTGCTTTCTGTCTTCTAGGAAACACACTTTGCTAAGATCATGGCACTGTAATAATTGTTGGGTCACAGAACCTCTAAATTCTGTGTGTTCTCTCTCCCAGGAATCAGAGCACACAGCCTTTTGATCTCTTTCTCTGGACAGAGAATTACAAAGCATATGATGCGTGATCGTTCAGCTGTCAGAGTTCTCCCTTTTCCTAAGGTAGCTGTAGGGCCTTCCCCTTTCACAAGACAGATCTAGGGTGACCTTGACTTAAAACTTTACCATCGTGTGATTTAAAGCACTTAGGCTAGGCAGGTGATGTTAAAATACCCCCTCCCCTCCATGCAGGAAAACTAATTGAGGCAAGTGACCTCTCTGTCTTTTGGAACTAAAGAGTCTGTCTCTCTTATCAGGGCCCGATTATGGCTGCCCCTGACTATGAGGAGGAGGAAAAGGAGGAGGAGAAAAGAAACTTACATCACTTCCTTTGCTGTAGTGAAATGTTAAGATGGTAATCTAGGTCTTTTCCATTCCAGTTTGACTTTGAGACTATAGTGAAGCAACACATAACTCCTTTCTCAAGACAAAACTCAAACTTAGGTGGGAAGGAATGGTTTTGTGTTTACGTGTTACTAGGATATACCTGTGGGGTTAGGCTACACAGTGAGACAGATGAAGATAACTGCTCGGATGGATTCAGATTAGCTGCCTTCTGCTTCAACAGTGATCTCTGTTCTTATGCTTTCCGGTCTTCCTAACCTTGATCTTCCAAACGGACAAAACCAATTCTCCACTTGAGGTTGGGGTGATAGTCCTTCACCCCAGAAAAGGGTTCACATCGCAAGGATGAGGTGTATTTTCAGATACTATGAAAGGCAAGCAAAAACAAACAAACAAACAAACAAACAAACAAATGGAACAACCCTGTGACACCTGTGCTACTGAGGAGGAAGAGACGGGACTAGCTCTGAGGACTGCTGCATAGTTAAGTCTTGTTGGATTGCTGATGTCTGTAGGTGCTTTAGTGAAAGACCCTATTTTGGAAATGAAAGAGTAATAGAAGAAAACATTTGATGTTGACTGCTGCCTACGTGTGTGTGTGTGTGTGTGTGTGTGTGTGTGTGTGCGCACACACATGCACACTCTAGAATATATACATAAGTCCATAAGACACACCAATGTCCACTTAGTGAGGGGTCTGGAAACATGCATCATTCAATGATCCAATGTTGACAAACCTTTTACTTACAACAGAGCCACGTGACACTTCTCAATCATGGGTCTGTCATTCAGTTTCACACTGGTATCTTAAATACTCTCCTTTCTCATTCACTAAATCCGTTCCTGTATACTCTACCACCCAACCCTTCAATCCCCGTGAGAAAGTCGAAGAAAACAGCTGATGTTATTTTACAAGTAGGCACATTAGGTTTCAAGATGTGACATTCACATCCCTAAGGTTACGTATGTGTAAAATAGTGAGCGATGCATTATAAGATAACATATTTTCAGTGTAACTTATTCTGATGATTTTAAATTTGGAAGTTGTAAGTACATCTTTTAAAACATCCAGGTACTTTCTTTTTATTCATCCCTTGCTCTTAGGGGTGGGAGGAGGAAATTTAAATCTTCTCAGACGAAGTTGCTAATCATGTTCATTACCTGGAGTTAATCAGAAATCAAAACAAAAACCAACCAAAAACCAATAGTTACTCTCCACAACTGAACTCATTTAAGACATAACAAGGGGAATGGAAAATGTGGGGCTAGCCTCACAGATAACTTTGTTTGCCAACCTACAGGCAGATCAGGATCTGAGAGGCTTAGTCTTAAACTCCTGGAAAATGAAGAGAATGATTCCAACTGGAAATTTAAAAAAGAAAGAAAAAAGGAAAGAAAGGAAGGAAGAAAGGAAGAAAGGAAGAAAGAAAGAAAGAAAGAAAGAAAGAAAGAAAGAAAGAAAGAAGGAAGGAAGAAGGAAAGAAAGAAAAGACTTTTGAAAGTAGGCCACTTGAGTTCAGTGAGATGCTACACATATAAGAGTTAATAATGAGACAAGAATTAGCCAGACTCTAGGTACACTTTCTACGATATCTAAAAATAATCTGTATGTGTCAAACCCCGTGTTGTTGTCAGTGGTAGAAAAATTCTATATAAGCTGATGGGTTTCAAATGATCTCGCTGAGTTTACGGCAATTACAACCCACTGAAATCCATGGGGCTGCAATATAAACACAGGTATATAAACATGCATGCATTAAATGTCTTCACCAGTGACCAAAATGTTAAATCCATTTTATGAGAAGTTGGTTTTCCAGCCATCAAGTGGCTGTAAGATTGTAAATGTTAAATGTTTTTACAGGTTGTTGCTTTCCCAGCTGCTTAGACATTTAGAGCTCTCTCTCTCTCTCTCTCTCTCTCTCTCTCTCTCTCTCTCTCTCTCCCTCTTTCAATCTCTTTCTATCTGACACACTTGCTTTTCCAGCTGTTAAGCCTCTCTGCACATTTTTATGATTTTTTTTCCTTTTCCTCTTCCTTGCTAAATCTATTTATATTTTACACACAAAAGCAAGTGCAAAATTACCTTGGCATCATTTAACTTTTATTTTTATTGAATTTTTTGAAAAGATACAAATAAAAATTCCATCCCTATATTCCTGTTTCAGTGCCTTTCAGAAAGTAGGGGCCCTGGTTATAATGAATCCAAGATGAAGATTACACATTCATTTCAGAATTTAGATACCACAAATGCAACCTCATTGTGGTATGTTTGGTGAAGATGATGTCCTTGTGGTATTTCCATCGGAAATATTGCACTTGTGGTATTTTTCAATGGAAAAACCATTACTGTAACGTTACTGAGTCCTGCAGGAAACACTGGCTGGAAGCTTTTAAAGAATGGCCAAGGGAAGCAGAGGGAAACTGAAGGACTGAGCTAAACTCAAGCAGCAATGGGCTCACGGCAGGGTGGTGATGATTTATTTGGCAATCAAAAGCTAAGTCCCTCATTACACTATCTACATATCTGTCTGTCTGCCTGCCTGTCATCTGTTTGTCTTTCTGTTTGCCTGCCTACCTGCCTGCCTGCCTATCTGTCTGCCTGCCTGCCTGCCTGCCTGTCTATCTCTTTGTCTGTCTGTCTGTCTGTCTGTCTGTCTGTCTGTAGATCTGCCTGCCTGCCTGCCTGTCTGTCTGCCTGTCTCTTTGTCTGCCTGCATATCTGTCTGTCTGCCTGTCTCTCATCTGTCTTTCTGTCTGCCTACCTACCTATCTGTCTGCCTGTCTGTCTCTTTGTATATCTATCTGTCTGCCTGCCTACCTGCCTGTCTATCATCTACCTGTCTGCTTGCCTATCTATCTGCCTGTCTGTCTCTATATACCTACCTACCTGTCTGTCTGTCTGTATATCTATGTCTGTCTATCTATTTATCCACCTATGAATAGAAAGGAGAAATTCCAGTTAGTAAATGATTTATGAATACCCAAAGACCTGTTGTGAGTAAGAAATAAGAAAATACACATAAATACAAGAAGAAAAGTAAAATTGAAAATATCAAAGATGCCTGGATGGAGAAGTACACTGTAGTTCAGTCCTGTTTCCCTTTAGGAGCACTAGAAAAGATGCTCATGGTGTATGTATGGTGTGGGGGATGATCCTCAACAGATGTTTAAGGCCAGAGATACAAGGAGAAATTTGGAGGTGCTTTTCTACTCCAGTTTGAGCCTAGAAGGCACTTTCGTGAGCCAGCTCACGGTATAGACTGAGACGCTGCTGACATTGAGTGGAGTTCAGTTGTGTTCTCTATTTATCTGAACTTCTGGGAAGAAGGATGCTTTATGTTTGCTGGGAAGACATTTGGCTACATATCACCAATGCCTGGCTTCTTTATACACGTGACATTATGCTCACAGTGTTCCATCCTCTTCCTGGGATATCCTTCCCCTGTCTAGAATCCTCTTAAGGTCAAGCCAAAATCATAGCATTACTAGGGGTTGTTAGAGGGAAAGCCAGGATTCTGGCAGCCTTGCCAGGTTAGGTCTGGCTGCCCTATAATGGGTCAATTAAAGAGACAGGTAAGAGCAAAAAGCAGAGAAAGGAGATTTGCCTAACATGATTACATTAGAAGGAACAACAGCATCCCAGTGACCCATCAAGTTCATAAACAGGATCCTGGCAGGAGGTTTAGGCTTAAATAGAGGACCAAAGTTATGTGCCATCATGAAATCCTGGTACAGCTCCATCCATCACTGTGTGGCTTGAAAAGTGGTACTATTGGTTGTCAGGACTGTGTGATATGGGATCTTTTCTGGGAGCCTTGTGCCTCCTCCAAATGGTACCAGGCTTCAGCTGTTTTCTTCTCACAATACAAAACTTCTGGGGAATTCTGATTCCTTGAAGTCCATCGCGTCTGCCGTCTAAAGGAAGAGATGGGCATCTGTATCTCTCCTTAGTAACATCTTTGCTGCTGATAGAAGAATTGCAAAGTTTCTCTTATCCACTGCGTTCCTGGCACCTGAACCTTACAAGGGGATAACCCTTTTAAACAACTGCAAGGAGGAAGTGTCTGTCTGAGAGGTAGCATCTCATGGCATCTGTCTGCCCTCAGCCCCCTGCTTTGCAAACAGTATTGACAACAGGTACCCTGCTTCTTATTTCTCTGCAACACTGAGCATAGCATAGGACACTTTGTGCTCATTAATTATCAGTTGCCTGAAGTAAGCAAATATGGTCCGACGTCTACTACTATGCAAGCTCAACTTGAAAATAACAGAGTTAGGGATGGTCACTGCTCACTTCTCATTCACACTGTGGTTTTGTGAGGATATTTCCGGAGTCCTGATATACTCTTTAAATGCTGGTTGGGCTGGGGGATGGTGGTGGTGTGATAGAGCCACCCTTTGCTTTCACAGACAACTTTGAAGTTTTACAGTAGTTCTCTGTTCAAGTCATCTGAAGGAGGAAATGTGAAAGGAAACGGAAAGGGGAAGAAAAGAATATGTGTATAAGTCATTTATAGAACTGACCTGAAAATGACATCCAAACCTCCTGCCATTCTTCCCCACCACAACGACTGTAGTTAGCAGGCTCACATCCCACGATTCGGGACCCTAAGATTCACATATTGAAACCCTTACTGAAGTAGCTCAAGGTTTAAATACATTTGGACGTAGGGTCTTTGAGAAAGTAGTTATATTAAAATGAAGCCATCAGATTGGGATCTAATCCAAAGCATGGCTGTCTCTATTAAGAAAAGGAAATTTGTACAGAGAGGGACATGGAAAGAAAAGCACAGGGAGATACAAGCTAAGAACAGAGACCTCGGAGGAAGCCGGCCAATCCAACATACAAATGCTACCCTGGATATATAATTGTAGCACAGTATATGCATATATATATATATATTGCAGCACAATATATATATATATGTGTGTATATATGTGTGTGTGTGTGTATACACACATATATGTATATATATGCTACAATATATATCTATATCTCCATTTCTCTATATCTCTGTATCATCTCTGTATCTCTATATCTCTATATTTTTATATCTCCATCTCTCTATATCTCTATCTATCTATCTATCTATCTATCTATCTATCTATCTCTGTGTGTGTATGGATGTGTGTATGCTTGTGTGCCTTTGTTTAAAGTACATTAAGGTTTTAAGGTGCTGGAGAGACTCAGCAGTCTAGGACATTAATATTTATTCATGCAGAGGACCATGGCTCAGTCACCAGTGCTTACTTGGTGCATATAACCACTCATCACTCAAACTCCAGAGGTCCAAATCTCTATCTGAATTCTGCCAGCTCCAGTATGCAGGTTGCACACAGATGTGCATTCCGGCAAACATACACCCATACACATGAATTAAAATATAAGGAGTTTTAAAATAAATGAATAGATTAAACTGAGGAATTGAGTCCTTTACTGAGGGCCCCAGGATGGCTGCACAGTAACACTACAACGAAGCCAGCTTTTGTGGTGCTCCTACTTCCAACATAACCACCATCCTTGGGTTGATTGCTGATATTTATTCTAACAGGTGGAGAGGAATGTTAAGTCCGAACCCATTCCAAGCCCACATTCAACAGGCTTTCAATACATGTGGTGACATTGGCCTCAAACACTGCCTTATGAAAATAGATCTGCTTCTACCACCAACTTCTAATGTAAAAATCACATGGTGCGGGGAGTTGATTTTCCATGTTTAAAAAAAAAAACTTACAAAGGACCAGAGGATGTTTATTAGGCATAGGACACAGGGTAGATACAGTTTTCAAATGTCCTTAGGTAAGTTACTTACCAGGCGAGGACCGGGTATTACAGGCTGCTTCCTATTGAAGTCTCATGGGACCGTTCACTTCATCAACCCTCACACCTCCGCGGCTACTTCTTTCAGTTAATAAAGGGTTTTATTTGCAGACGGCATTTTTAAAGATGAGATTTAAGGATGTCAATGATGCCAAAGTTCCTTAGCTATTTTAAGAATGATAAACTTAGTCTTCTGGTGTCCACCTCATTTGTTCTGAACTTCCTTCAGTTGAAACTTTGAGGGGCTTTTAACAAAGACGCAGTGTGTCTGTATCAAACGCCTCTTAGGGAAAAGAAAGCCTGTGAATGTGTTCATGCTCTATGAGAATGGGCACAGTAGCTGTGCTAGGTTGTCAAGTCTGTGGCAGGATCCCCACGGAAATTAACTTTCAAAAGGGGGAGGACGTAGTTTTGCTTATGGTTTCGGCTCATGGCCAGCTGGCTCCTTAGCCTGGGTGACACATGATGGCAGGCAGTGTGATGGAGAAGAGATGGTCACCTCATAGCAGTCATGAAAAGGAGTAGAAATATCAGAAAGGGATCCAGAGAGAAGAGACAGCGTTCTAGGGCAGTCCCCTAGTAACCCACACCCTCCACCCTACGCTCACTCCTATTTCCTACCCCACCCCTAGCAACACCATCCCTAGCAACACCATCATCAGCTTTTATGCCCATCGGTGCTTTCAGCATCAATTAAGTCAGAGGCTTCATGCTCTCATTCGTCACCCAAGGCCAAGGGCAACCTGGTGACCGGCCTTTAATACATGAACATTCGGGTTGTAGTTCAGATTCCAGTCACAATAGTCAGATTTCTGGGTCTTTCCTTTCAGTGGATGAAGGGACAAAGGGATTGAAAGAGAAGTAGCAAGGCTTTAGTTGAAGAGCTTTGGGTGTCCATGAAATGCTAAGGGGATGTGGGAACTCATCCCTCTACTCATTAACTCTTGTAATACTCATTAATTTACTTCATTACATAATTTATATCATTATATACTTAAATTATTTAATTATTTTACTCTCTAACTTATGAAACAAATATATGTATGTGTGTCTATATGTATTATGTGTATATATACACACATACATATATATACATATACATATTTTCTTTATTATATAATTTACCTTATTCCATAAATTACTTCATTAATTTACTCTCTGACTCATGAAATGTGTATGTGTGTGTGTATATATATATATATATATATTATATATATGGATACATACCTACATATGTATATATAATCTATATATCTATCACTCATTTATTATCTATCTATCTATCTATCTATCTATCTATCTACCTATCCTTTATCTGTCATTTACCTACTGCTAGGAAATCCAGAAGAAAAAAATAAATGATTCTGAAATCAACAAAGATAATGCTCGTAGAAAATGTGGTTTGACCTGAGCTCTAAAGCAGTATGGTATAAATTTGTGGCATGATTTTGGGCAGATTACTTGATATATGTCTTAAAGCTACAGGCTCTACAGCCAGACTTCTGGGGTCCGAACCTCAGCTCTATCAACAACTGTTGTACCTAAGAACACATGAGGAGTCTCTGCTTTTTATTTCTTTATTTATATAAAGGATGAAAATAAATAAATCCTATCACATTGGTGATTTGAGAAAATTAACCAGTTAATTCTCACAAAGCACAGAGTATGCATTGTATGACTTAATCTAATTATGTGTGACTCAGTACACTCTCACTCTGTAAGATGCAGAGAAGAATGCATGCCTGAAATATTGTATGAGGTCAAGATGAAGGATACATCCAGACTGGATAATCAGTGCTCTTCATGACTGTGATGTGGGCTCAAACACCAGGTATTCTTCTAATAGGTATCAATGCACATAACAAATACATAGATCTAACTTCATGTAGATTGCTTTTATCTTTATTTTGAATACTATTTATTTATTTATTTATTTATTTATTTTTATATGGGGAGCATGTGTGCATACGGTGGTCAGAGAACAACTTTTAGGATTTGGCTTTCGTCTTTCCCCATGTGACTCTCAGGAAATAAACTCAGGACATCAGAGCCATCTCACTGCCCATACCTTTATTCTGATTAATTAAACCTTTCATGGATTAGTATTTGAGTGATAGATTAGAATGAGCAGAGGTCACATAGTATTTTATATGCTCTGATTAGGAATGATAGCACCAAGTCATTCACTGTAGACTCCATGAAGCAATGTACCATGAATAAACACATGGACGTGTTGTCGCCTTTATCATAGGCCCTTGCGTTTTTCAGCTAATTGATGATATGGGAGACTAGAGTTGATCAGAGGGAGCAGGTAAAGAGGTTCTTTTTGCAATGCCTTCCACAGATAGCTTTATGTTCCTTTGTCACCC
This sequence comes from Apodemus agrarius, assembly GCA_964023405.1. Taxonomy (NCBI): domain Eukaryota; kingdom Metazoa; phylum Chordata; class Mammalia; order Rodentia; family Muridae; genus Apodemus; species Apodemus agrarius. Next base: position 97,746,016 of record OZ030015.1, read on the forward strand.
CCTGTCCCCGACTTCTCTGTTTCTCATTAGGACCAAGTAAGTCCAAAATCACATGCAGGTATTTATGTGTACAATATAGTAGACAGTGGACTATACAAATTATTTCCATATTTTCTATTAGATAAAAAGGTACACATGATCGTATAGGAATTCATAGGGTTGATCAGATAAAATCAATCACCTAGAAATGCTTTTATTTTATTATGGCCTAAATTTCTCATCACCTAAACAGTCTCACAATCACACATTCACGATCTAATCTGCTCTCCAACATATTTTTTTCTTGCTTATCCGCCTCCAAACTACATAATCCACATGACAGAGCAATTATCATATTAAATTTTACAGAGCACCATGTCTAAGACTTGACAAGCCTTCCAAAGAATGCATACAGTATGAGTTAATTAACAGACTTTTAGGGGGCATGTTAAAAGAAAACTTGTTTGAATAAATTGGCCATTTTCCAAAACCACATGGCTGTGTTGAGAATAAAGGAAGGGTGTTTGTCTCCTTTGTGGATAAAGGCATAGTGGGGATTTTTTCTCCTTTGTGAGTGAGGGATTAGACATGTTGAGGTTGAGAGTGTGTATCCTTCATACCTACCTATCTAAATATCAATAGGATAATTATCTGAACCACTGGCTGAAGTTCCTAAATGTCTTAAAATCAATGGCTGTGATGCTTCTAAGTTATGCTTCCCAACTGTATTATGCTAGTGTTTACTACAGTGTACCACATTCAGAGTTAGAAGTTTCCAATCAAGCTGCTCTACTTGTAATATATTTAACACAAAAATACTCAGGTCAATTGCTTTGATTTTGGTGTTTATTATTTGAGAATGGGGTCTTATTATAATATATTAGGAACCATGAGTAACACATGAGTGTTCTGAAGGACCTTCTGTTTGCTGCCACCACACAGAGAAAGGGTAGGGAAGAATGTCATTGAATCTTGATGTAGAGGACCGCAACATCACGGCTGCTCATGGAGGGGGATTGGTTGGTGCAGATGAAGAGGAAGATATGTATTACACACACATTACTCAGATACAGAACAACTTCAATGCCAGCAACAGCTTTGGAAGCAAATTATCCAGAATAGCCAAAGGCATAGTGTGAGTTGTAGTTCCTAGAGACTAGGTGATTGGCAAATAGAAACTATCTCCTTCTGCTCTCTCTACCTCTCTCCTTGTCTCTCTCCCTGTCCTTCCCTCCCTCCTTCCCTTCTCCCCCCTCTCTCCTCCCATCCCTCCTCACTCCTCCCTGCCATTCCTCAGGAACTATTCAACTTTATTTGAGACCCAGCCTAGAACTCAACAATTAAGCTAGAAGGTGTGGCCAGCAAGCCCTAGGAGTCTGCCTGTAGTTGCCTACAGATGTTGGAGTCATAAGCAAAACTAGCACATCAGGTTTTTTTTTTTTTTTTTTTTAATATGAGTTCTAAGAACCAAACTCAAGTCCTGGAACTTGCAATGCACAGTTCATTGACTAAACCACTTCCCCATTCCCAGAATGGCTATTGATACGTGTCTGTTTTCTTTACGTGGTAACGATAACATCCTGGAATTAGACTGTGGTGTTAGTCACACACAGTGTGAATAATCTAAAATACTCTGAAATGTATATTTAAAAGTATAAATTTTATGACATGTGGGTCATGATTCCTCATTATAAAAATAGTAAATCCTTTACAAACTCATATTCTCTACTTTTAAATAATTTCCATTTAAATCTTCACGTGTGCTCAGATCCTCCTTATTTATTAATTCTCCTTGGTTTTGTTTCCTACCTTTATTTAGTTTTGGATGGTGTCCTCCTCAGATCAGCAGGTTTGATTTCTTTGTAATTTTCATACATTTATTATATAACAATGTTTCAATATAAGATCTCTGAACAGTCATTGCACACACATGTATCCTATTTACTCTGAACAACCCTCTTCTGTTCCTGCTTTAACCTCTCAATTGTTGCTGTTCTTCCTCAACTCTTCCCCCTATGCCTTTGGGTTTTACTCATTTTAAAGTTTAGGTTTTTTTTTTTTTCTGAGAGAAAACAAGAAATATTAATCAATCTGAGCCTGGCTGATTTCATTCAATATAATAATATGAGGTCCCACCTATTTTTCTATATAAGACATGATTTTATTCATCTTTATACCTTCATGTATATACCCTTAGTGTATATATATATATGTTGTGGTTCTTCTTGATGTTAACTATCCGGACCAGTGGTGGATACTGTTTTTTGCTTTTTGTTTTTTACTTTTGAGACAGGATCTCACTTGGCCCTGGCTGGCCTTGAACTTGCTATATAGCTGAGGTTGGCCTTAAATTCCTGATTCATCTGCTTCCATAACTTTTATTCTGGTATTACAATCATATTCTACCATGCCTAAATTACTGGACTAAGGTAGAATCTTAATGTAGTTTTGAATTATATTTCCATATAATTCAATACTATATATGTATATATATGTATATATATATATATATATATATATATATATATAGTCTGTGTTTGTGTATATGTGTGTGTGTGTGTGTGTGTGTGTGTGTGTATGTCTGTGTGTGTGTGTGTGTGTGAGAGAGAGAGAGAGAGAGAGTTTGTGTGTCCAAGATTTTTTTATTTTTATTATGCAATTTTTAGTGCATCCCTAGGCTGACACTTGAATCTGGTTATTGCAAACAGAGCTAAAATGAACATAAGTGTTCAGACCTGCTGAGTTATACATCTTCAGGCAAACATCCCATCCACAAGTGGCTTCAGATGGCTTCTATGCCAGCTCCAGTTTTAATTGAGATGTCTACATACTTATTTCCATAATAATGTCATTATTTTTCATTACTACTAATGAAGTCCATTTTTTATTCCTACAATCCTTACCATCATCTGTTGTGGTTCTTCTTGATGTTAACTATCCGGACCAGTGGTGGATACTGTTTTTTGCTTTTTGTTTTTTACTTTTGAGACAGGGTCTCACTTGGCCCTGGCTGGGCTTGAACTTGCTATATAGCTGAGGTTGGCCTTAAATTCCTGATTCATCTGCTTCCATAACTTTTATTCTGGTATTACAATCATATTCTACCATGCCTAAATTACTGGACTAAGGTATAATCTTAATGTAGTTTTGAATTATATTTCCATGATGACATATTAAATATTGTAAAAGCTTCTTAAATTTTTGATTAAATTATTTTAAAATTATTTACAATATTATATTTGAATATAATCCACCACGATTGCACTTATACTGCCCACACCAATGTGCTTCATTTTGTATCATGGATTTGATAATGGTTTTGTTCCAAGAAACCAGTCAGGTCTTGTTATCTTTACAATGATTAAGCGGAGCTCATTTAAACAGGTAAGACATGTTTACCTGAAGCTGCTCTTCAGATAGCTCCAGGCCTAACAGGGCCGAAGAATTGTGTAGATAGATTTTAGTAGAGCCAGGGGAAAAATTAAGTAGAATGTAGGATGAGCTGCAAGCTGCAAAGCAGCAATGGCTTAACGCAGGCTATGGACAAAGTAAGTACAGGAAAGAGAGATGGAAAGGGAAGACCAACATTGACAAGTAAGATGGAGAAGGAAGTGATCCCAGAGTGCAGGTGGGATGCTGTTAGAGAAAACAAACAGAAATCACATTTTAATTTGTTTTTAATTTCATATATATATTTACATAATTTCACCTGCTCCCTCTCCTCACTCCAACCCTTCCCATAACCCATTGCTGATTCTTAAATTCATTGCCTCTTTTTCTTTAAGTCTATGTGTGCATTTGTGTGTGTGTGTGTGTGTGTGTGTGTGTGTATCCTGATGAGTCCATTTAGTGTTTCTTATATGTATATATATTTATGATTAACAACATGCTATAAGATAACCAGCTGTGGGGCTCATCCCCAGGGAGGACTGACTCTCCCTCTGTCTATAGGTCTTCACACAGGGGCTGGACCCCTGGAAATTTACCCCATGCATGACTTCAGGTGATAATCCTCCCTAAGTGCCATAGACTATATAAGAACAACATAATTACTAGGAATAAGAAGCTTCCTTTCAGGTTGTAGATCAGGGGTCCAATCAATTCCCCCAAACAATATAAGCTATTGCTTTTGCCCTTGGCTGCCCCCCCCCCCAGAATTCAAAGGTAAGTCCCTATTGCTGAAGACATCACAAATTCTAGACACAAGATTTAAAGTAGTCAAAATGAATCTGACCCAGAAGCCTTCTTCCTGAAGACTTGCTTACTTATAAATCATAGTTTTTTAAGTCTCAAGTGGCAAAACTTCTTGTCACTTGATTTCTTGAAAATTCTGGTGTGTGTGTGTGTGTGTGTGTGTGTGTGTGTGTGTGTGTGTTGGGGGGACATAACTGGCATGTAGCAAATGGTTATTAAATCATACAATGATTTCTGTAGGATTTTGGTTTTGTCTTGATTTAACTTCCTCAAAAGGACTCTTACTGTTTTACTAATTCATTAAAGATTGTTGTCATTGGTGGAAAGCAGGATTTAGCATTTTTTTAATAAAGCTAGACAAAAGATTAAATGATTTGCTCAGAATCTCTGGTTGGGACTCTGGTTTTATTCAACGCCAGAACAAATCCTATTGGATCCTGTTGGATTCATGGCTAACAAGCATTAAGAACTCAGAAAGAAATCTGTTAGCGAGGAAAGAGAAAGCATCTCTAACTATATCAATGCAAGATCTAGCACTATGGATTTAGACTGGCAACAGTGAGTCCAAAAACAAGTCCAGCAAGATGGGAAGGGTGTATTATCTAGATGTTTGGGCCCTGAAACATGAATGAAGGCATTGTAGAAGCCCTGGGAACCTCAGCGCCCTAGAAGAACATGGCCAAGGAGGACAGATCTCATGATAAAGTAATTTTAAAGTATGATTACTGACTGCCATTGAGGCCTTAATTATAATTTCGTTACAAAACACAGAGCATCAGAAAGGCTATTTGGGACTGAGATAATTATGAACTTGACTTTTACCCAACAGCTTTCAAGTAGGTTGCCATTAAGTGTCCAACTGTTTAAACAGCCAACGGTGTTTTCCCTGAAACTGGTGTTTTCCTCTTACAAATCCCAGAGCTGCGTAACCCCCTGAACTTGACATTTCTTGCTCATCACTGTAAATTTTCTTTTTCTCACAATATAAATGATAACCTATATTGATATACTGAATAAATATTATCAGTCAACACAGCCCAAAACTAACCACCAGCCCTCGGGCTTAAGAGGTGACTTTCTCCACTGTCGTGTTCATGTGCATGTGTGGCTGTGATCAGTGGCTTCATGAACAGTGTAATGAACAACAGGAACAATGTGGTCTGGGTGACTCCCTAAAGGGTCAGGCCCCATGGCAATTGGCGTGGAGTCAGAAGGCAGATAGGGCTCTGGTTAGGCAATTGGAAGGATTCTTGTCTTCTGCAGGAGAATCACTAGCCACCGCCAGGCAGGCCCTGGCCATACCATCTGAAGGACGCACCATCTGGGTCATATGCCCTGCTTCCCATTCTGATGATTTCTCTACATCTACCAGACAGGACTTTCTGAATAGCATCAGAACCATAAATAAGTACTATACCTCCAGTCTCAGGAGAGCTAGCTCAGGGGGAAGTATGGGTAGCTTATGGCCAGTAGGAGTAACACCTGGGCTCTGAGCCTTAAGCATGTCCTCCACCCTCCACACATACACACTCAAACAGGGATCTCTAAGTCAAACATGCAAGTGCACCAGGTCCAAGATCTCTACGAACCCAGAGAAAGGCTGGTTGGTATCTGGTAGCACTGGGCGTGGGGTTAGGTATTGTACATTGTAGGGCAGAGAAACCATCCAGGCAAACTGTCAGTCTCCAGAAGAGACAGTTTTTTTACTGAGTAGAAGCACATCCTTTGTGGTCTGTGATTCAGGATTTAATACTTTTCATTTGGGTAGAATGGAGATGGCAGGAGGTTTAGAGATGTCCACACGGTGTTTGGTAGAGATCTATCTTGTGTGGCAAACTCATCTCCAGAAATAGAAGTGATTACTTCATGGTCAGCAGCCTCAGTTGGAAACTGGCAGGCATTTATGATGCCTCGCTAAGTGGATTGTAAAGTTTACCAAGAGAGATGCAGATGCGATTCTTGTCTGATTTTCCCGTGACTATGACTTAGTGTGCCATACCCATTCCGTCAGGGGCTTGACTGGGCGCTTGCCTCAAATGCAGGCATGACTTCATTTTATTATTTGAAGTTAAAATATAATTATATCACTTTGCCCTTTTCTGTCCCTCCTTCTAAGCCCTTCAATGCACCCACACCAATCATTCAAATTCATTTTGGTTTTTCGAGACAGGGTTCCCTGGCTGTCCTGGAACTCACTCTGTACACCAGACTGATCTTGTACTCAGAAATCCGCCTGCCTCTGCTTCCCAAGTGCTGGGATTAAAGGTGTATGCCACCACTGCCCACAATGTATTCTATACGTACATTGTATGTATGTGTATGATTTCAGAGCTGACTAAAGGTAACACATCAGAGCTTTGCAGGCAAGTTTTGGTTCCCTTGAAGGCAGGTACTGAGATGAAATTTAGAGGTCAAGGTTGTCACTTTGGTGAACATTTGAAATAAACAACTGTCACAGGAGAAGTCAAGTTCCATTGAAGGTCAAGAAATAGACAGCCTTAATGAGGCTCTACAGACACATCTGGAGCTGGGAAGAGCTTTGGAATGGACTCCATTTGGGATGTGATGAATATGCCCTATACCATGTCTTCCATCTTGAGAAAAGTTCAAAGGTCAGAATTGTAATGACCATGCCCTATACCACCTTATTTTCATCAATAACCCGGCAAAAGGTTGGTCCTTGGGCAAAGTCAAGCTCTTTAACTGAGATGATCCCACAAGAAGTTACCAATGTAGTCATCTACAGACATTTTTTGTAGCAACTTTGCAGCAGCCACGGGATAAAGCACAGTACCTACCCATCTTAATCCCAGGTTAAGGGAAGGACAGTCTTCAGAGGTAACACTAGTGTTCCCTATTAAGCCCAGAGATTACTGCGATCCATGATTATGTTCATCAGATCTTAGTTCCTACTTTGTCATGGAAGTTTGAAAATCTGTTTTCAGCAACTACTAAGAGTACCAGAAGAATGTTTTTATATTGAGGTAGTCTTCAGGTAGATCATTTAAATGACCGTTGTTTGAACCATACTCAACTATAGATACTATGTTCTCTTGCTAAAAGAACTGACCTACATTTAGGGTGAGAACACATAAAACAGAGCTATATGGAAATACAACAACAGCAAGAAGAAAACCACCACCTAGTTGCTTCCATTGGATTCCTTAGGGAATACTTAGTTAATGGGGAAACATATAGAAGCAAAACCCAGGAAGCCATAGACTTGTTTATACACTTGATTCCTAAGAAGGGAAGGGTTTCCTGGGAAGCTTAATGGACCTTCTTTGAAAACTGATAAAATGGAACAGCTAGTATTAGAGATTAGGTAGCAATAGTAAGGGCAGCACATTCCCAGTCTTTGTCTGTTGACATCAGCAGATAATGCACCTGCTACTGAGGGCTTCCTCTGCCAAGCGGAGTCCCACATCTGCAGGACACCCTGCTGCTGGCTGGTCCACTCTGAGCTTTGTTAGTCTTCAAGAACCCGGCCCCTCCCAAGGCAAGTTCAACCAGGTTCTTTGGCAGCCAGAGTTTACACAGAACCCGTGGGGCACGGTGACGAAAGGGAGTTTGACATGTTTGAAAACATTTAGACTTGGGATGTAAGCTGCAAAGGAACATATTTACTCTGCTCGTTTAGTACTACAGAGGCTTGGACCCTGGACATCTTCAGAAAAGTACAAAAGGATCTTGCCAAGGCACCAGCTTAATAATTTGATCAGTGACAAGAGGGTGTTTGCTTAACTAGACCAGATTTAAAATAGTATATTTCCAGTCTATCATAATGGTCTCTGCAATCTTTACATGACTGCTTTCTTTAACTCTGGAGTGTAGGTTTGGTATCTGAATTTGGACAGAATCAAAGTACATTTTTTTTTTCATAGAAATCAAGCAAGCAAGAGGATCATTACAGAGCTAAAGGAACGTTATTCAATCACTGACAATTCTTTCTCATTTATCTCATCATATAAAGGAGTGTACTTTTTTATAGGATTGGGAGAATGATTTATGACAACTATCCTTTTTGTTTGAATAAGTTTATTAGGAGCAAATCAAGCAAAGCAAAGAAAATAAATGAGAGATACATGATAGATGGGATATGTAGGTAGATAAATAGTTGATAGATAGATTGATTGATTGATTAATAGATGATAGATAGATAGATAGATAGATAGATAGATAAAGAAATTGCAAAACATCATCAAATCAGGTGCTCCAAACATCCAGCACAAATTGACTGGGGAAGTGCACTGAGACATGAGCTAGAGTTCCTGATTGAGATTTCTCTCCTTGGATGAGTTTAGCATAGTTAAACGTCCTTTTCTCTTTTCCCCTGGAGCTACTTTTATCTCAACAGCAACCTTGTAGCTTTATATACAAGAGTAACCTAGTCTACCTTGCAGCTATATTTAAGGGACCAGTGTTTTACTGTGGAGAGTTGTTTGGATTGTTGCCTTCTGTCACAGAGTTGGGGGCCATCCCATCCCTAAGAGGTCTTTGAAGACACTTCAAAAACATATTCGGGTCTGAAGTACTGTGGAGAGGGGCACCGTCTTCTAGAAACAGCTTCATTTTAATGAGTTTACAGAGCACTGACAGTTTACTTGTAATGTATAGTATACCCAACCATAAAAGGCTTTAGACTATTTTTTTTTATAAAAACTACTCACCTTTTACATAGCATGCAGACTAGATTTTGAAGAATGCCAAGAGGTGCTAATGAATAACTTTACTTTGTATATTCAGTGGGATTAAGTAGATAATGGTAATTTGCGGAGGGGTGGGGGGAAGCTACCATAATGATGATTTAAAATGAACCTATGTGGGAGCCCCTCTTTGCATTTTATAAGAATTGCTCTCTGTAGATGAACTTTCAACCCAGCCCCACCCTACCCTGATATCCATGTGGATTTTGTTCATGACAGGATGTCTTTTTGTTTTCCTGTTTGGGGGTCCTTTGCTTGCATTTGTGTTTGTAACTAGTGTGTGAAGCTCCTGTGGGGACCAGAAGATGGTGTCACAGACATTTGGACTGGGGTTACAAGCTTCTGTATGGGTGCTGAACTTTTCACCCGAGTTCCCTGGAAGAATGACTATTGACCCACTGAGCCATTTCTCCAACTCCATGTACAGTGAAGTCTTAAGAAAGCATTATCAAGCTGGAAACACCTGTGGTTGGATTAGGAAAAGGCTGGAAGAAGGTAAGGAGGAGGGTGACCCCATAGGAAGACCAATAGTCTCAACTAACCTGGATCCCAGAGATCTCTAAGACACTGAGCCACCAACCAGGCAGCATACACCAGCTGATATGCAGCCCTCCAACACATATACAACAGAGGACTGCCTGGTCTGGCCTCAGTGAGAGAAGATGCCTCTAACCCTGGAGAGACTTGCGACCCCAGGGAGTGGGGAGGCCTGTTGGGGGTGGTGTGTGTGTGTCAGTTACTTCTTTTTGAAGATGGGGTGGGGGTGGGAGGGATGAGGCCCAAGGCAGATGGGTGAGGTGGGGTGTGTATGGGGAGGTGGGGATGGGGTTGGGGGTGGGGCTGGGGCAATGATGGGACAAGGAACCTTCAGAGGGCACACTGGGAGGGGAATAATGACTGGACTGTAAAAAAAGATTAAAGAGCCAGCCGGGTGGTGGCGGCACATGCCTTTAATCCCAGCACTTGGGAGGCAGAGGTAGGTGGATTTCTGAGTTCGAGGCCAACCTAGTCTACAGAGTGTGTTCCAGGACAGCTAGGGCTACACAGAGAAACCCTGTCTTGAAAAAACCAAAATCAAACAAAAAAAAAGAATAAAGATAATTTAAAAAAAAGAAAAGAAAAAAGAAAAGCATGATAGCTAGCCGTCTATCTATCTATCTATCTATCTATCTATCTATCTATCTATCATCTATGTATCTGTCAATATGAGAGGGCACAGGATAGATAGGGAGACTGACAACACTGTTTTCCTCATAAGAGTCTATAAGTCCATCAACCATTAGCAAGTGTCCCTTTATACCTTAGAAAAGTGTGCAGGTTAGAGAGAACATTAAACATTTTCAGCCCTGGGAAAGGTAGTTGGTGTCCTTGATCTTAGCTTTACTGTAGCAAAAGGCTAATCCCATCTTTGCTAAGTTCTTCCAATTCCTCCTGTATGCTTATCCTTGGACAAAGCATTTATTTTTCTATCATAAGTCACAGCAATACCCCAATTGCCTTTTTACAACTGTGAGGCAGAGTGACACTCATCAGAAAGACCGTTATTATATTTCTGCAGATGATGGTTTTGTGTCCTACTATTTTTTATTTTATTTAATATATATACATACATACATACATATGTATGTATGTATATATATTAAATAAAATCAAAGATATATACATGCACATAGTGTGTGTGTGTGTGTGTGTGTGTGTGTGTGTGTGTGTGAATGCTTGCTTTGCCTGCATGCATGGATGTGCACCACATGAGTTCAATATCAGTGAAAGCCAGAACAGAAGATTGTGAACTGCCACATGGGTGTAGGGAATCAAGCTAAAGCCCCCTGCAAGGGCAAAAAGTACTTTCAAGTTGAGCCACCTCTTGAAAGCCCCACTTTTAAATCTTGTATGCATACCTTTTCTTTCTTACTTCATGATTGACCCCATAGGTATGATTCTAACAGAGTGAACTATCCTGATCGGTCTTTACAAATTTAAGGGCTTTTGGTCATTTCTTTTTGTGTGTCACTGAGATAAAAGTTTAGGCGTTGCAGCATGTTCTGTATGCCTACCTTCAAGTCAAGTACTTGGTGGCAGAGGCATGAACATCTCTGTGAGTATGGGGGCAGCTTGATCTACATAACAACTTCTAGACCGGCAGTGGTTTTGTGGTGATCCTGTATAAAAAAGAATGTTTAGGTTATTGCATTACTTGTAAGTACTTGATGATTAATATTTAAAAAAAAGTGTAGCAAGCATTAGAATCAATTTATCATTACCCACAACTGTTATATTTCTTTGTTGTTACATATTAATCCTGATAATGATAGCTACAAGAGAACACAAAGCATGAAAAGATTTATGTTTCTGAAGAGCCTGTTTTATTCTGATAATGTCAGAGAAATACTGGCTCCTTTGAAGCAACTTAGGGCACAGAGGGATTTGCAAGAGCAGTTCATGTATCTCCTTCCACTCTGGCCAGAGAAAATCAAGCTAGAGTGCGTCTCTTTTCATCTTGAGTGTAGCTGAGATATCTCAGAGCTTGAGTCCTCCATCTTAGACTCTTTCTCACTTTTGAAAAAAAAAATTGAAATCAGATAAAGGAAGACTCTGGAATGTTGGAAGGTCAACTAAGAGAACTCTATACTGTCATTCGCTGGCCAGAATGATAATTTGCCTGCACTCTAGTCTAGACTGAATTTCCATCTGGTAAAGATTTATGCATTAACCATAATCTTTCTCCCCCTCCAAAGTTCAGACCTTGCTGGAGAGTAGCCATTGTATGTTTTGTAGACTTTTATCGGTACTATCAGCAAGCAGACGGAAGGGCTGCTTTGATAGAAGGAGGGGGGTTCAGGAGGGATTTTTAAATCACCATTTAGCTTCAACCTAACATGTTTTGAGAGTGCTGCTGCATTAGTTTACAATTGCTGCTGTAGCAAATTACCATAAAATAAGTGGCTCGAATAATCCATATTTATCATTTTATAGTTCTGCAGGTTAGAAATCTGAAGTGATTCTTTCTGGGCTAAAACCAAGGTGTTGGCAACATTACCCCCTCCTCTTGCAGCTTTCTAGGAAGGGGGAGTCCATTTCCTTTTCTTTTCTGTGTTTCCAGAGGCCCTCTCTAACCCTTGGGTTCTGTCTATTCCTTCCTTCCACCTCAAAGCTAGCAGTCGCAGATGATACAATGTTCTGCACTGTTCTGTCTTACTCTTCTGTCTCCTTTGACTTTCTTTTTCAGGTCCCTTGTTCCTTTGTATTTTTAAAATTCATTAATTAACATATCAAATACTGCTCCCTCCTGTTCTCTTCCTCACAGAGTCCCTCCTCCCATCCCCCTTCTCCTCTGAGAGGGTGGGGCACCCCGTGTGTGTGTGTGTGTGTGTGTGTGTGTGTGTGTGTGTGTGTGTATCTCCTCATTTTGGTGCACCAAGTCTCTGCGGGATTAGCCACAACCTTTCCCACTGAGGCAGGACAAGGCAGCCCTCTGCTACATATGTTCCAGGGGCCTTGGTTCAGCCTGTGATCCTTTAGTTGGTGGCTCAGACTCTGAAAGCTCCCAGGGGGTCCAAGGTTACTTGACATTGGTGGGTTCCTATCCCCTTCGGGGCCTTCAGTCCTTCCCCCAACTCTTCCATAAGGGCTCCTGTCCTCTGTCCTATGTTTGGCTGTGGGTATCTGCATCTGTTTCAGTCAGCTGCTGGCTAGAGCCTCTCAGAGGACAGTTATGCTAGGCATCTGTCTGTAAGCGTAACAAGAGTATCATTAACAGTGTCAGGGATTGGTTCTTGCCCATGGGATGGGTCTCAAGTTGGGCCGGTTATTGGATTAGGAAATAGGATCATCTTCCTGCCAAATACAGGTTATTAAAAAATAAAACCCAATTCTAACCAAATAAAAGTTTCTTTCTTACTCCCTTCAGGTGTTTATACACAGTCACTAGTGACCACTGAGGGACCCAGGCATCTTGTGCTCTCTATCTCTCCTCTTACTAGTCTTGATGTTTTATCAATGCAGTTAGTATGTAAGGATAAAGGGAGTAAAAATCTTGAGTGGATGGATGGATGGATGGACCAGGCCTGGAGGAGTAAATGTCACCTTCATTCATAATTCATGGGAAATTTTCTCAGTTATGGGGGTAAGATGGGAAATGCAGCTCATCTATGTGCTTGGGACAGAAGAGGAATGAAGGAGTTTGGTGGAGAGCTAAGTCCCTCTTCCCTGTTCTGTTTCCCAGCTGCCAGTCTGTGTTTTCTACTCTCCAGCTACACATCACAGACACTTTCCCTTGCTGATGCTTGGAAGTCCATGACTCCTCCTGGTCATAGTACATGCTCGTCTTCACGAGGAAGCTTTCAGCAGTATGATTGGTTCTGCTGAAATTTTGGAACCCCAACGGTAATTTTAAAGCTTAGAAACCAGTCTTTACCAACTTGATTTTTTGTAAAACCAAAATGCCTACCGATTGTTTTATTCACAGTTGATTTCATGGGCCAAGAGCCAGCCAGGTTTGAATTTCTCCTAACAGTAATTCTCTTATCTGATCACATTTTGCACACTGCTATGCAGTGCAATCCCAAGCCCTGGGAATCAGCTAAAATAATATTTTAGGATCATATCCTCAAACTAGTCTTCTTTAGAGTTGTGATTTTGTGTTTGTTTTCACTGACTATCATGTCTGTCCAGAGTCTCTTCCCACTTATCTCTGTTTCTCAGAGTATAGAGGCCGTGGGGTTTATTAACCCGAAAAGTTGATGTACAGATCTCTCCTGATATCTACTCATAAACAAAGAGGTTTGGTTCACGTTTATCCCTTCTTTTATAGGGGATTGTTCAAGGAGGCTAATGGTCACCTAGGCAATGTTCCTTAGCCATGTAGCTAAGAGTCAGAGGGTTGAGCAAGCGCATGATGCTCTAAGAGTCAGAGGGTTTGCTAAGCACATGATGTTCTTTATGCTTTTACAGTACTCAAGTCTCTCATCATTTATCATTCAATGAAACGACACGGACAGGGACTCCATTATTTTAACCCATTGGCTCTTCAAATCCCTTCTCATTAGCATTATCTGTCCTGTGAGTGCCCATTTGAAAGCACTGATTTTTTTTCAATTAGTCAGAATGCTATCAGGTACCGTAATAAGTTACGTCCTGTAATCTCTGAGAGAGATTCAGCATCATTCATACCTATCGTTAGATTAGATCGTAGTTAGAAATGCACCTTCTTGGACAGATCACCTTATGTGTGTTTATTCAAGCAATCTGGTTCTTTCCAGTATATGGTTCTACTTTATATAGGCATTCAAATCTTCTCCATGTTAGAGACATGTGTGAAAAGGGACTAGGGATATTGGCGTGATTCTGCTAGGAACTGGTCCTAATGGTCACAATCGACATTTCTGACAGACATTTTATTAGCCACTTTGAACTAGATGGTATTGGGGGAAATAATATGAATTCTCATTTTGTATGCATGAGTAGTGGGTTGGGTGTCTATTGCAATCTCTGTCATAACTGATGACAGGGAAATGAGTAATTGGATGGATTAATTAACCTCTGACATGGTATATAGTATACCTTTTGCATCTACGAACGATTATTGACATGGCAGAATACTGCAAGATATAAATGTTCAAACCATCAAAAAATTTTGCGGTGTTTAAAGTAGAATAGATGGGTCACAGGTTATTCATGTGTTCAACCACACTATTAAATATTCACCATATAATGTGTACAATATTTGTTCTACGCTAATAAAGAAATTCAGTTTAAGTCTTCAACCTCAAAATGAATCCTTCTTTAGCTTTACAGTGGGATGCATATAGGCAGTAGCTAAAACATGCGTATTCATTATAAAGTTACAAATATTATATAGGAAAACACAGATGTTCTACTTCTAAGGAAATAAGATAGGAACAATCAGAGTTACTAAGTACTCCTAATAAGTAAATATTAAAAAGAAAAGTGGGGCTGGGGAGATGGATCAACAGTGAAGAGCAGCCGATGCTCTAGCAGGGTCCCCCCCTCCCCGAGTTTGGTTCCCAGCACCCCTAGCGGTGAAGTCGCACAACCATGTGTAACTCCACAGCTAGGTGACTCTTTTCTGGTCCCTGTAGGCAGTGCATGCACACGGTGTACAACGTACATGCAGACAAAGTACCCACACATAAAATAGAAATAAATACTTGTTTGAAACAAAAATGCCCTGTTTTTGTTTTGAATTTTACTTTTTGTTTTGCTGAGAGGAGATGCACTATCTCATTAAGTCAGAGATATTTTATGAGTGGAGAGTTATCAAAATGTCGAACACATGGCCCCGAAGAAGTGAAATGTCAGAGCTGCTCAAAAAGGTCAGTTGTTTGTCTAGTTCAGTGGAAAAAAAAGGATATCTTGACATCTTAAACCCCGGGATGGTGTTTAAAGCAAGAAAACCAGCAAAGCCATTTCCCCCCCTTCGGTGGTTGCTGTTGTTGATCCCGAAGAAGAGCTGGAACGAATAAGTGAAATGGTCAAAGTTTGTTTTTGAGATGCTGCAATACGGCACTTGGGCGACCTCCCATGATACCAGGTCCCCGTTGGGCCTGACGAAGGCAGACGTTCATTAAGCCGTTCACCACCAGCACTTGGAACCCATCCATTTCATGCGAGCAGGCGAACCACAAGTATTTCATTCCGTATATCAGTACCAGAAGCTGGAAGCATGGAATGCACACAGCGTGCTTTGAACCTCATAATTGTTCCTTATAATAATAAATTCTTACATTTGAACCTGTGAGTTATCAAGGAAAAAGAAACACAAAGCCACTTTGGTTAAAGGATAGACTTAAAATAACAGGAATTATGGAGATGGAAAAATACCACTTTTCTTTGTTGGCCCAGGGATTTATGTTTGGGGAAAAAATGATTCAGACGTGAGGGCCTTTCTTGGACATTAACAAGCCCTAGAGCCATTTGCATCCCTGACAATAGATGGGGTGTAAATTGTCATAGGGACAGGTTGTCGCCAAGAAAAACGGGGTAAGTTGAATAAGAACACTTAATATTGAAAGATGCTATACCTTTTTGGTAGATGGTGAGGACAATTGTAATTTAAGCTAGGATGTAAGTATTGATTAGAAGTGATGAAGCCATAGAAACAGTGGGTTTCCCCAGACATTTCTGTGTACTCAACTCATGCTTATCATATTCTGAGTCTTATACAAATAAACTCCAGATGGAAGAAACAACCAGACGTTTCAATGTTAGAACCCAATGACAAAAAAAGGAAGAAAGGAAGAAAGGAAGAAAGGAAGGAAGGAAGGAAGAAAGAAGGAAGAAAGAAGGAAGGAAGGAAGGAAGGAAGGAGAGAAGGAAGGAAGGAAGGAAGGAAGAAGGAAGGAAGGAAGGAAGGAAGGAAGGAAGGAAGGAAGGAAGGAAAAGGAAAGGTATTTTCCCCAAAAGAGTAGAATTCAAAATGGAAACTAACTTTACTATCTGAGATTCCAACACACTTAAAAATTTTAGTTAAAACTTTATATAATAATCTCAGCATTCAGAAAACTGAGTCAGTAAGTTGGTGACTTCGAAGTCACCTTGTGTTCTATGGAAAGTTTGAAGCAGGTTTTAGTACATAGGAAGACCCTGTCAACTAATACTGACACACTAGGGGTTGTAGAAATAATCATATAAATGCAAGAAGGCCTTGTCTTTTCTTGTGACTTTCTGCAAATTTGTGAGACAATAATAGGCTCGCTGGTTGATGTGACAGCCAGTTTGTCAAGGGCGCAAATATAAATAATAAACATGCAGGAAGAAAGATGTTAAATTATTCTAGTAATAAAGAGATCCTAAATTATTACAATTTTACTTATTACAAGAAAATGCTAACATTTTAAAAAGATCATTTCAGGATTAATTATCCTTCACAGTTGGTAATATTGTAAACAAGACAATATAAAAAAAACGACAAAAATAAAACGCATCTTTTCTTGCCCAAGTCCCCATATCAAGGCTTAGGGAATATGATAGAAGAGGGACGATAAAAAAAAAAGTCTAAGGCATGAAAGTAGGAAGGAGTGCTGTGAATACCGTCTTCTGAACATCATCAGGCCACCACACTCATGACCTCATAACAGCCTTGGTTGCCTGCACAAGACCTGCACAGGATCAAGCCAATCAAATTCCAGCATAGGAGTGTGGGCAGGCTTGCCAAGTCCCACCCCTAGCTGAGGTTCCATTGCCAGCTGTTAGCCAGTGGGGGATGGAAATCATCCTTATTCAGAAGTTGCCTATGCTCTTAGGGAGGACCCCCACCTGTGTACATATGGACAGCACTAAGTAGACTTAGTAGGTTGTTGGAAAAAAAAAATAAAGAATTTTTAAGCGTACTGGAATTCCAGCTGTAAACCTTATATTTCCTTCTTTCTATTGCTTTTTAAAGCCTATCTTCCTTCCTTCTTTTCTTTCTTGCTTTCTCCCTTCTTTCCTTCCATTCTTCCTTTTTTGTTGGGTTTTTGCTTGCTTGTTTGTTTGTTTTTTTAAAGCCCAGGACATAAGGCTTTCCTTCAGATCCCAGAGGTAAGATCATTCCTGTTATGAGGTCACAAGTCCCAGTGAATCCTATAACTTCTACAGCTTGAGAGCCCAGGTCTAACCCATCTTCCTTGAAATACAGAGAACTCTATGCCAGCATGGAACACTTGCAAATTATCAGCTGCCACCCCTGTTAGTCACGCTCTGGTGTTCCACTTGCTACCTCGAAGGTCATAAGCACTTCCTCTGGGAAGAGGTAAACCTGAAAATGAAAAGTCCCACCCCTTCAAACAACACAGATGGAAGAGGAGAGACAATTTAAAATTAAATCCATCTAAATACATGGATTTTATCCAAGCCTGGAAATCCCACTTATTTCCATTGTTTTTATTTTCTATATTCTTTGTTTACATTCCAAAGGCTTTCCTCTTTCCCAGTTCCCCCCTCCCCATATGCCCCATAAGTCCTCCTCCCCCGCCCATTCCCCAATCCCCCCTCCACCATTTCTGTGTTCTGGTATTCTCCTACAAAACTGGATTCAGTCTTTTCAGGACCAGGGTCCTCTCCTTCCTTCTTCTTGGACCACTCCTGGGCATATATCCAGAGGATTCCCCTGCGTGCAATAAAGACACATGCTCCCCAATGTTCATAGAAGCCTTATTTATAATAGCCAGAAGTTGGAAGGAGCCCAGATGTCCCTCAAAGGAGGAATGGATACAGAAAATGTGGTATATTTATACAATGGAATACTACTCAGCAATTAAAAATGATGAATTCATGCAATTTGTAGGCAAATGGTTGGATCTGGAAAATATCATCCTAAGTGAGTTAACCCAATCACAAAAGAATACACATGAAATGCAATCACTGATAAGTGGATATTAATGAGCCCAGAAGCTCTGAATACTCAAGGCACAATTAACAAGTCATTGGGTTTTTAAAATTTAAATTTGATTGTATCATCCATCTTGAGTTTACTTGTATAAGACTTGGGATTTGATAAGCACAGCAGAGTTAGGTAGTTCTCTGAGAGTTCAATGCCAGTCTGGTCTAGAGAGCAAGCTTCAGGGCAGCCAGGCTACACAGAGAAACCTACCTTCCTTTCTTCCTTCCTTCCTTTCTTCCTTCCTTCCTTCCTCCCTCCCTCCCTCCCTCCCTCCCTCCCTCCCTCCCTCCCTCCCTCCTTCCTTCCTTCCTTCCTTCCTTCCTTCCTTCCTTTCTTTTTCTTTCTTTCTCTTATTTTATTTATTTACATTCCAGTCATTGATCCCCCTCGGTCATCCTTCCAACAGTTCCTCATCCCATTCCTCCGACCTCTTGCCTCCTATAGGGTGCTCCCACCCACTAGGTCTCCCCCTTGCCTGAGGCCTCAAGCCTCTCAAGGATGAAGTGCATCTTCTCCCACTTAGGCCTGACCAGGCAGACCTCTGCTACATGTGTGCCAGGGGCCTTGGATCAGTTCATGTACTCTCCTGGTTGGTGGCTCAGTCTCTGAGCACTTCCTGGGGTCTGGCTTAGTTGAGACTGCTGGTCTTCCTATGGGGTAGCTCTTCCTTTCAGCCTCTTCAATCCTTTGTTCCCCTAATTCAACCACAGGAGTCCCTGACTTCAGTCCAATGGCTGTGTGTTATTATCTGCTTCTCTCTCAGTTAGCTGGTAGATTCTCTCTTCTGAGGACAACCATGCCAAGTTCCTGTCTGTAAGCACATCATAACATAGTAGTGTCAGTCCTTGGTGACCCCCATAAGATCTTTGTACCTCCTTTCCTTCAGTCTCGTCTCCATTTTTCTCCCTTCAGTTCTTTTAGAAAGGAATAATTCTGGGCCAGGAATTTTGACTGTGGGTTACTAACATGCCCCCCCACACACACACTTGAGGGCCTGTCTATCTACTGGAAGTGGACACTTCAAGTTCCCTTTCCCTAATGTTGGGCATCACTCCCAATGAGTCCCAAGAATGTCTCACCTCCCGGGTCTATGGTACCCCCCATTCCCCAGGCATGTTCATAGCAGCCTTATTTATAATGGCCAGAAGCTGGAAACAACTCAGATTTCCCTCAACCAAAGAATGGATACAGAAAATGGTTCATTTACACAATGGAATACTATTCAGCTATTAAAAATGAGGGCATCATGAATTCCACAGGCAAAATGGATGGAAATAGAAAAATATCATCCTGAGTGAGGTAACTCAGACCTAAAAGGTCATGCATGGTATATACTCACTGATACATGGATATTAGCCACAAAGTACAGAAAACCTAGGATACAACCTATAGACTGTATGAAGTACATCAAGCAGAAATGCCCAAATGAGGAGGCATCAACCCCACTTAGAAGGGGGAAGAAAATTATTGCTGGAGGCAGAGGAAGGGAGGGAGCTGGGTGGGAGAGGGGAGGGTTTGGGGAGAGGAAAGGGGAACAGGATCAGATATAGAGGGAGGGGACAGGAGAGAAGGCCAGAGGGCCAAGAGAATGAAGAGAAACTCAATTTCAAAAAGGGGGGGAGGAAGAAAGGAAGAAAGGAAGGAAAGAAGGAAGGAAGGAAGGAAGCAAGCAAGCAAGGAAGGAAGCAAGGAAGGAAAATACATGAAATTTGACAGTGGTTGTGTTGGGGAAGATATGGGAGCACTTGGAAAGAGTAAATGGAAAGTGGCTGTGTTATATTTCAGTGAATATGCCTATAAAATTCTCATACTAATTACAAGATGAATGAAGAACACATCAAAACCAAGATATCCTACTTGTCTTCACTCATAAATATGTTTTATAATAATGCTTGAAAACTGGAAAGTCCTAGATTGAATACTCTGTGCCATGTAATGAAAAATGTGAAATAGCTATAACTAACAAAACAAAAAAATAACAACAGTGTGTTAAAGTTATGTGTTGAATATTCTGACTTTCCCAGCAGGCAAAAATCTCACTATAGTCTCTAATTTGTGCACAGAACTAGCATGCAAATGTCTTGTCCATTCCTGATGTGGATATCAGGATGGTAAAACATCAATGTGCTAAAAAACAAAACCAACCAACCAACCTAGACAAACAAGCAAACAAACAAACTCCCCTTTATCTTCACCTTCCTAACTCAGCTTGCTGTTTCTTGCCTCCTGCTTCATGATAGAGGATCATCATGATAGAGGATCATCATGATATAGGATCATCATGATAGAGGATCATCATGATAGAGGATCATCATGATATAGGATCATCATGATAGAGGATCATCATGATATAGGATCATCATGATAGAGGATCATCATGATATAGGAGAAATAGGGGTTGAATAATGATTTACCAGTTGGTGAAGTTAAAATATGATGCTCAGCCTTGTCTGAATGTTTTCCTTATTGCAAGTATTTTTGTGGTTTCCAAAGAGAACTGTTCACTTCACGATTCACTGATGAGTCAATGGCCCTCACTATCTGTGGCATCTATCTGGTCTCCTGCTTCCGGAGCCATCTCTAGTAGCGTCTTTATCTTTTCTCTCAGCCCTGGCAGGTGGTTTCCATGTTGGTTTCTTTCGAGGTGGCCCATTCCTTTTCTGCCATCTCTAGAGCACACACTGATTTTACCTCTCTCCGTGTACAGAGCAAACAATATTTCCCCCACCCAACCCTTGACTTGAAAATTTGCAGGTGAGCAAATCCAACCTTTTTGTTTCCCTAATTCCTCACTCACCAAGAACTCTGAAGCCTCAATAGGTTTGAGGTCAAAAAAGAAAACAGGGAAGGAAACAGTTGAACAATGTTATTGTTCCCCAAATGATTTATTTATCTCCCTAATGGACACTTAACTTTTGGTTTCCTTTTATAAAATGGAAGGCAGGAAAGAGACCAAACCAGGAAGAATCTGTCTTGGACAAGCAATCGAGTCTAAATGATTAGTTCCCTCTAGGAGATAGAGAACTGTGTGTACAACAATTGTAGTATACAATGTGCATTGAAAAAGAAAGGTTTATATTTTAAAAATTTATGCAACAAAACTCATCATAATTCTTTAGCCGTGCTTTGGTTGATCTTGGTTCCCTTGAAGGTAAAAATAGAGTCTATAGATCTAACCCAGGTGGAGATGAACTGGTTGTACTCATTAGAAAAGGAACCATAAAAAGACCCTAAGAGACATCTAAGGAGGTTTCACTAGATATGAGCATTGTCTACTGCTCAAGGAAACCCCAGGTATAAGCCTCACCTTTTAATTAGAAAAGAAATCAGAAAGAGACTCAGCAACATCTAAGAAAGTTTCACTGAGCTGATTAGCCCAAAAGCTCAGAATGCCCACAATACAACCCACAGACCATATGGAGCAGAGGACGAAAGAAGACCAGGGTGTGGATGCTTCAGTCCTGCATAGAGGTGGGGAACAGGATGATCACAGGAGGTAGAGGGAGGGGGTACCGGAGAGGGAGAGAGGAGGGGGGAAAGGGGTGGGGCAAAATCAGGTATTGGAGGGGACTAGATGCCCGGGAAGCAAGAGGCTCCCAGGACCCAACTGGGATGATTTAGTGGAAATGCACAGCGAAGGGGAGATAGAACCTGTAGAGACAATGTAGCCCTGGCCCTGAGTCTAGGGATGGGGCCACCTACCCATCTCAAAAATTTTAACACAGAAATGTTCCTGTCCAAAGGAAAGACAGAGACAAAAAAATGGAGCAGAGACTGAAGGAAGGGCCATCAGGGGACAGGGATCCATCAGATCTGAAGACACCAAACTGCAAAACTGTTACTGTTGCAAGGAGTTGCTTGCTCACAGGAACCTTGTGTGGCTGTTCCCTGGGAGGTTCTGTCCATCTCTGGCCAGTGCAGATGTGGATGCAGATGCACATGCTCAGTCTGAGTCCAGGGACCCCTGTGGGGCAACTAGGGGAAGGTCTGAAGGAGCAAAGGGGGGTTGCAACTCCACAGGAAGTACAATGTTGGCTGGCTAGATCACCCAGTGCTCCCAGGCACTAGACCACCAACCAAGGAGTGTGCATGGAGGGATCCACGGCTCCAGATACATATGTAGCAGAGGATGGCCTTGTCTGACATCAATAGGAGGGGAGGCCCTTAGTTCTGTGGAGGTTTGATGCCCCTGCCCCAGCATAGCAGAATGCTGGAGCATTGGGGCAGGAGTGGATGGGTGCGTGGAGGAGCACCCTCATAGATGGAAAAGGGAGAGACTAGAAGGAGGATGAGATGAGGGGGTGGTTTGTGAAGAGGTAACCTGGAAAGGGGATATCTTTTGAGATGTAAACGAATGGAATGATTAATAAAAAAATAAAAAAATAAAAGTGTGAACTGAGGGGCAGGTGTAACTACCTGGGGAAAACAAAAAACAAAAAACAAACAAAAAAAACAAAAAAAGAAAGAAAGTTTCATTGGATCTGTCCATTGTCTACTGCTCAATGAAACCCCGGGTATAAACCTCAGAAAGGGTGAGTGCATTGACCTGGGATGAGGATCTTCTGTGATAAGATGGCAGTGATGGTAAAATTCTTATAGTTTAGCTTCATTTTACCTGACCCCTTACTAGTTAGTGGTTCGCATCCTGTGGGTCTCAACCCTGTTGGGGTCAAAGAACCCATTCACAAGGTTGCCCACATGAAGAACTGTGTGAAAAGGTCACAGAGTTAGGGAGGCTGAGAACCGCTGTTGTAATAATGAGGCCACCATGGCATGAATAAGTAGATGAAGCGGGAGAGGAAGCAATATTAGAGATAAGGAATTCCAGCGCTGACTGTGCTATGCATTTTCTACAGTTTACTCCTAACAAACGAGTGTATAGAGGATAATCAAAGAGTCGTATTTTTCTTTATACAACCAATGTCTTGTGTTGAATGACATAAATAAGAAAGGAAAGTAATGTCATATCGGTGTTTATAATCATCAAGGTAGTAGAGGTAATCGGTGGATAACAACTGTTCATACAGCTAGTCTTTCACATTGCCACCAGTCCTGACTTTGGCCAAGGCAGTCACAGAAGCTACAGATCTTACATAGCCGTTATAGTCATGGCTCATCTATTTTCATGACCTCAATTATAAATGAGCCCTGTGGCAGAATTGGTGGAGAAAAACATGCTTCTTTGAAATTGAAGAGTACGTTTACTCCCTCTGGTAGGTCTGTGTATGTGTGTGTGTGTGTGTGTGTGTGTGAAATTGTGTGAGTAGGATTTACCTAACTTGATATATTTGTTACTTGGAAATCCTGAATAGCTTTTTCTTAGAAATGACCAGATGGAAAAAATTTAAAAGTGACTCACAAGAGCTTTTAATGCTGGGTGGATTATTTTCTAGATGGATGTTATTTTTATTTAGATCTAGAATATCAATATTACTAATATTAGCGTTCCAATATAAAATCTGATGAAAAAAATGTTTTTCCATCATTCCCAAATAGATCATAACCATTTTTTAAGGTAGCCCACTCCTTTCTTGTATTCTAACAAGACAACAAAACTTGAGTGTCCTTGCAGTTTTGGATCAAATGATCTTAGGAATATGTTGAAGAAATGCTAAAATTGGCTCAAATTCCACTCTGTTAGTTTCAAAATTTATTTTTGAGATTATAAAATAATAACATAATTACTCCCTTCACTTTTCTCCTTCCAAACTCCTCCATAAATCTCTCCTGATCTTTCAAATTCATATCCTCTTTGCCCCTTCAATTACTGTTATATACTTATTTGTAATATAAGTATATACTGATACTATACCTATACTAATTTTAATGGATAACCTTTGAATGGTATCAAGTCTGTGACAGAGCTTTCAAAAAAAGACATTTCATTTAATGTATTTGGGGGTATTGTGGGGAATTATATATAAAAATTATGAATAAATGCACATAAATTATTTTTCTTCTGTCTTTTTCTTAAAAGAAGTGTGTGCATGTGTGTGCATCTGTATGTAGGTATTTGCATGTGAGTACAGGTGTACAGGAAGGACAGAGGCCCTGCCTTCCTGGGAGCAGGAGTCACAGAAGGTTGTAGGCTGTAGGATATGGGTTCTGAGACCTGAACTGAACTTGGGTCCTGTGCAAGTGCAATATGTAGCCTTAACTGCTGAGCCATCTCTTCAGGCCCCTTGTCTTTTATCATACAATCACATATGTAGAAACAATTAGATATTGTCTAAATGTTGAAATTCTCAACGTTCCTCTCCAAGTCAGTAAACATTTTGTAAGACCTTCATGGTGAGGACAGTTGCTGTAGACAGGGCAAGGAATAACAGACTTCAAAGTCTAAAGAGTCACGGAAAGGGGGGAAGTTGGGTGAGATAGTGACTCCCCCAGGGCAGTGTGTCCATGGGAGAAGGATTCCCTCTTATAGTTCACAAGGGCAAAAGTCTTAGAGAAAAAGAAGAAAGCTGTTGGCTAAGGCAAACCTGGGGACACATTGACAGCTTCAGTTATGGCGGGTCTCTTCCAGAGTCTCCTGTTGTTTCTGACTTAGGGTCAGGAATTAAGGGGTACTCTGAAGCATCTATGGAAGAAAAATCACCTAGTTCCCTGGGATTCCACATGGCATTTGCTTATCTTGAATTACTGGACTTTGCCAGGAGGTTATAGCTTTCTCCATTCATAAACACATACCATAGTTCAACCGGAGATTTCCCTATGTGTAAAGATGGCAAAGCAATTGCAAGGGTCAGGTTTAGCTGGTTTTAAAATTAGCTGTCGATACAGTGTTAGAAAGAGCAACTACATGCGACTCTATCCCAAAGCTATGCCCACCGTCTCCACCCATCGGGGCCTCAGTTTCTTCATGCAGTAAGCAATGATGCTAATTTCTACAGGACAGTCTGGAGAGAGGGGTTCTCCAAAATGTCCTAAAACACAACCCTGCTTGCCTGATGCACATTTAACATAGTCTAACTGAAGACAGATTAGGATATTGGTTTGCCTACACTTTCTGCTACTCTCACAGTTCCATGCAAAAGAGTTAAGTAGATAAGTACAGACAGAATGTATGGTAGGTTGATAGAAGACTGCCATACACATAGTTTTCTCCACATATCCCTTGCTAAAATCTTTACCTATTATTCTACTACAGCCCAACAAGTGAGTGAACTCTTAGGTCTAAATCCCTTACAACAAATGAAGTAAGTCCCAGAAGAGTTTATTAATCTTTTCATGTCACCACACTTAAGATCCAAGCCATTCTCTGGTTATCATCTTGTTTTGCTGCCAAGAGTAGTTTCAATGAGTTCTTAAGCTTCTACAGTTGACTGCCTATTAAATGTTGAAGCAGCAGTCTAGTGTGTATAGAGAGGACATCAGGCCTCTAAACAGCTATGGTATGTGGTATTGATGTTTCTTTCTAGGACAGAAAATGTCCTCTGGGTAAACAATTTCCATTCATTCACCTGGTGCTGTGGTGTCTGTGCTTGGACACCAAAGGCACATTTTATAAAGGAGACTCTATAGGTAATGTGGGATAACAAGGCAAGGAAGTATATTGTCCAGTGAGGTTGGTGTTTAAAATTCTTTGCTAGAATTTGGATCCCTGGAAAGGCTCAGTAATGAGTAATTCAAAATTTTTACACTAATTATTTTATAGTTTAAAGTAACCCCCAAGAATATAATTGTACAATAAGTATATATTTTGTAAAACTCTCTCTTTCTTTCTCTAACACACACACACACACACACACACACACACGCACACGCACACGCACACGCACACGCACACGCACACGCACACGCACACGCACACATACACGCACACACATGTGAGCATGCAGATCAAATCTAGAGTCTTCTATATATTTGGAAAAGCACTTAACCACTTAAACTACACTTCTAGCCTATGATTCTAATATCCTAACCTGAAAATTGTCTTTCATGTCCTCTCCCCACCCCACTTTTTTTTTTTTTTTTTAGAAATAAGAAATCATCTTCAACAGTCAACTTTGTCTTGGTTTTAAAGTACTATGTTTGAAGCTATGATCTGAAGTCAAGATGAAATAATACCAATAAATATAAAATACCTGTGGTAAATTATAAAACACTATCATCTATCTACACCATATGGATCACTCACAGTGTGGTGGATTTCAAAACTCAAGGGAAAGAAGACATCACACAGGACAGTTTTGGATAGTTCTAATACAGTTCTGGATCCCTGTATTCCTTACATTCACAATTCCTACAGCAATAAAACTTGTTATCCCATTTTCATAATTGTATTCTTAGGCCAATTGTGACTACAGTTTCTGAAAATGGAACGTCCAAATACAGCTTCTTGGTCTGGAGTCAATAGAAAGAAAAGTCGAACACAGTCATTAAGCAAATTCATTTGAATAATATTCATTTAGTTGTATTCCTGGGTGAAATCAGGAAACAAAGGCCAAGACAAATTATCCCAGGCATGGGGGCTAGAGTATTTAGATCTACTCTACAAAGTATGGTTCATGCCCACAACTCCAGCACTGGAGGAATGGAAACAGGTGGATCTGCAGCTATCACTGACCAGCTCCAGATTTATGGAGGATAACAAGGAGCCCATCCTGAGGTCAGTCTCTGGTGTCAATAAATGTCTGCAGAGGCTAGTACACCTGAACAAGCATACACATGTATACATTCACACAGCAGAGACCTGAACCACCCACCCTACAGGTTTTACCTCCCATACGCTCATCCCTGAGTTCTCACCACACATAGACACCCACACACACTATAGGCACTTGCACACATATGTACACATACACATATTCTGCACCATACAACACACACACATACACACACACACATCCCATGTTATACAAAAGTTATCACTTCACAGGGAGCCATCCATGGACATATTTTAACCCAAATTCATTGATGGATGTGTTTTTTAGCACCTTCCAATATTTAGTGCCAATTAGAGTCCTGATTTTAAATGTTTTTATACTAATTTGTAGAGACTGACATCTTTAGCTTCGTGTCTTTAATACTGTGAATTTTTACTTTTGGAAACAGATCAAATTGGATGAGTTCCTAGAATTACTCTTGATGCAGCCACAGTGTTTATATACATCCTGACTATAGTGAAGGAAAACTTCACAGTTAGAGACTAGCTCTGCAGGTCTGCTCTTAATTTTAACAGTCATATCTGGAAGGAGTGATATTACCAAGGAAGGGTAAAGATAAGCTTATTATATAGTTGCAAGGACATGTGTTAATAGAGCATCTCCTCTTATATTTATTTCTCAATTTATTTTCTCTACATGTAGAAACACCATAGCATGAGAAGTGGGGATAGCAGAAAGCCATTTGAAACTAAATGATTTTTTGGACATCTTTTTCTTTTCCTCTCCATGCATGTGATAATGCGGAGAGGAAGTAATTACAAATAATGTTGATTTTATTGCATTACGTTTATAGCTTTCCAACATGGTAACTCCTTCAGGACTTAGAGGGACACGTCAAAGTCTCATTAAAATAACATTACGTATCAGTTTGAAAGCAGACTCATTTGTAGGCTTTTGGTTTTGCCAAAAAGGGAAAGTTCCTGACAAGTTTGCTGATTTTTCTAAAACAAAGAGTGTTATGATGTAGTTACTGGTGTCTTCTGGAATCTATTGAGATGACTCTCAACTTCCTCACTCTTATCCACCCAGGAGGTAAAATGAGGAGTATATTTTTATGATGTGGCAATAGAAATCTTGGAATGTATTCACTGATTTGCCAGAGAAGTGAGGTGTCAAGAATGCCCCCTTCTTAGCTAGAGATATCTGATATGTTCCCCCACAACGAACTTAGTCATTGACACAGACCTTAAGTTCATCTGTAGGTCTACACAATTTATATTTCTAAAGTGGTTTTCCCCAAGTGTTGGCCTTTATTTACATTTGGAATTAAAAATTAACTTCTTTCTGAGGTAGGAGTCCTCTGCTTTGTGTGATGTGTAGGAGCATTCTTGACCTCTTTGTACTAAATGAGAGTAAATTGCCCCACCACACTGACTGTGTCTCAACTGTGACAACCAAAAATGTCTGTAAGCTTGGCCAAATGGTCCCTGGGAGGCAAATTGCCCTTAGTGAAAAAAAAAAAACTATTGCGGTAAATCTTGCAAAATAATATTTCCAGAGCCTAAGACATTAGTAATCTTCTCTACTCTGCAACTCTTGCAACATACCCTGTATGTTTGTGTATTTTGACAATGTACTTTAATGTGTGAGCTCCTGTTTCTAGCCTTGTGTGTATCATCTGAGGAATCTCATATTTGAATGTGGATAAGGACACGGTGCTGGGCTAGCTTTATGTACAGTTATGTCACTGTCTTTAAATATAGGCGGTAGTGGGTACAGTCTGCCATGCTACTATTTCTAAGGGGTAACCAGTAGCTTTCTGTCATACTTCCTGACTGTGGAGACTGTCCTTTGTGTGAGAAGCCTCACTTAGACAAGTAGTTGGTAGTCAGTGTGTGTGGGGGTGGGGGTGGGGGGAGGGGAAGCAGAGGATTAAAAGACAAAGCCACAGGACTAAAGATAAAAATGAGAAAGAAGAATTTTTTTCATTTAATGAAGTGCTAGGAAAGAAAAAATTTATCCTCCAAAAATTTGTGTCTGGAAGCCAGTGATTATTCATCCTGGGAGACTGCAGTTTGCAGGAGTTCCTTGTTTTGCAGGAAATCTCACACTGACATCGCCGGTCTGGGTGTTCGCTCAAGAATAGGGGACAAGTTTCAAAGCAAAGATGTTGACTTAATGCAGCATCTTTCTCTGACCCAAATTCTCTTCTGTGAAATATTCCAAGTCCTACACTGAATTTACATTTTTGAAATCAAAATGATAGGAACATAGAATTCAGCTTACAGGTGATTTGAGTTTTCTTTGTTTGGAAACTTTATTGTTCATTTAAGTTTTTAGAATTGTGTTTCCTTGCTGAGGATTTTATACCTTAAGATTCCCATTAAAATGTAGGATTCAGAAGCTGATAATCTCAAAAATTAGCATGTTGTGAGGTTACTGACATTTCCTTTGTGTTTCTGATCATTTATTTTTAGTTAAGTATTGAGATTTTTAACAAAGTCTCCAATGTAGATGAAGACTTAGGTATTTGGATCTATCAAGGAGAGTAACACAAATAAATTCACAAGATTCAGGTTAGACTGATTTCTGTGATATGTATCTGGAATACTCAATAGCTGAAATATGCAAAGATAAATCCCTTGTGAGTCCATACGTGACTCAAAATTGAAGCACCAATGATTAATGCGGAATGAATTCTAGCTATTAGCATCTTGCCTAGAAAGAGATATGTTGGATAAATGGGAGTTAAAAGGAATAGTTACAAATACTTGCCTGGGATACTTAACCACAAACTAGTGGAAGACAGTGTATGTCCTTAAGAAATGCATTCTCCGTGTTAAAATATTGTGGTATGGGTATGCACCTTTCTCCTTTTAGTTGTTATAAGAATGCTTAGACTGTATACATAGAGAAAAGCATCCACGGCCCTAGGCATCTCTTCTCATTTCTTATCTGGAAAAATAGAACAATACCATGTTCACTTCTGTTATCATTTGTTTTGTTGTTGTTCTAAACTCAATCCCATGTAATCAAAGGCCACTGTCTCCTCCATAATTACTATCTATGAGAGATTTTGACTAGTGTTTTCACCAGTTTGAAAGTGGTCCAAAACTTAGTTTAAAACTTGGTACCAGCTAAAACAATTCTGAAAGAGAAGATTATAGGGACCATTCTTTCTGATGTTCTTTCTTAAATAGATACAGTAAACAAAAGAGTGATATAATTGGAAAGATATCGGTGCCAGTGAAATATCACCAGAGAGATAAATACATCAATAGAATATAAGACATAATCTACAAGTAAACAACAAAAATACCTGTGTAAAACTCAGTGACAGTCTTTTCAACAAATAGTAATTTTTTTAGTCACTTATTGCTATACTCATAGATTAGTATATCTCCAAAACCTCATAGGAAGTTTTTTCCCCTCAGTAGACAGTGATTAATACATAGACAAGAACTGGAAAAGATAAGAAACTAGAGTATGGAATGCTCAATCCTATGCAGCATATTTATAGCATACACCCTCCTCTAAAGTCTCAGGTTGTTACAGAAGAAGAGGTGGAAAGACAGTAAGATCCATTGTTTGTGGGTGGCCACAAGGACATAATGTTTCATAGACACAGTAGGGCAGTCACTTTTACAAACTCACAGCAGTTTGGACTCATAATCAGTGAAAGCAGAGGCTAGACAAAAATCACAGAATGGAGAGCTGAGATGGTCAAATTGTTCTACCCAAGCTATGACATATTAGCAATCAATAGGAACTTGGGGATGAAGAAGCATTTTAAGGTATGGTCCTTGGTAGTTCAACAAAGTTCCAGTCAAAGTTGGTCAAGAACCTATCAGCAGCATAGATTGGACTTAGTGAGTTAATTTTAAAGGGTGGGGGAGGCAGGGCACAAAGTTGATAGGAAGGGAAGAGTGAGCAAACTTGAGAGAAGTTAAGGGAGGAGTGAATGTGTTCAAACTACAATACCAGATTCCATGAAACTAAAACTGCATGCGGTTGTGAGGTACTGAACATGGGTTCTGAGACTTGAACTTGGGTCTTCTGATAGGGCATTTAATGCCTTCTTCTGACCTCCATGAGCACCTGGCATTTGCATCATGCATTCACACACACACACACACACACACACACACACACACGTATATACATGCATGAGTGTTCCCACACACACATGCATGCACACATGGGTACACACACAGTCAAAGTAATCCTCTATGTGGAATAAAATGAATAAGTCTGAAAAAGTATGAATAACTGATAGACATCAGTAGTGTGTTGGGCATCTATCTATATTAGAGTAGGTGCTAATAGTTATAAAGAAAGGGAGAAAGGAAAGACAACAACAAAGATGGATCAAAAAAGGGTCCTGAACTCTTTTATTCCTAATCCAGGGCCCCTATTAAAAACATGTAGATGCACAGAAAGAACAACCCAAGGTTGTCCCATGGGATCAAGTTCTATTTCTGAACCTGCTGCAGGTTGATAAAAGCAAGCAAACAACAATCAAACAAATTCTCTCATCTCCGGCCAAATTTTGAGTTGAACTAAACCAGAATATTTTCTAGGAGCTTGTTCAATATCTGGCAACCGTACAACCTTTTATTTGTTATAGAAATTTATTTTTTTAAAAGCTCCTGCCATTTCAGTGATACCCATAAGTTTCAGTAAGGAGATAATGTGGGGGTTGAGGGCTAAATGGGAAACACAAGGGAGAGAATGCATTAATCACTCTCTTCATATTATTTCAGGTGCCCACTTGTGAAATCGCCTTTGATCTCCACAGCAGAGAACTGTTCTGCTCCATTTCAAGAGCCTTCCCTGTGCACCATTTCCCTGTGCTAGACTGAACCAGCAACAAACTTCATGGACAGAATTTCACCACGGGCCATTTCAAAAGAGGCGAATAGTGAGTCTTTCACATCACTTTCAAAAATTTCTTTCAGCAGAACGCAGTTTAAAAATTCTGCTAGTTCATATTGCATACGGCTCTGGTCAAGTAATGGGGATTAGAATTTGGAGCTCAGGAAAAAATATTTGCCCAAGCATTTTTACTTTTAGCTATTTTAAGGAGTGAAAAGACAAAAAGTAAAACAAAAACCAACCCCTCCAAGCCCTAGGGGAAAAACAAAAGTCTGGATAGACTTTGTAAAAATAAAGGTTTTCAAGCCATTGCTCCTGATGATAGCACTGTTTCCTGCAATTTAAAAGCCTGGATTCAGATAAGAGTAGAAGAGGGGTCAGGATCAGCCAAAGGAAGGCCATTAGCCATCATAGCAAAAGAGGAGATATAACTAGCTTGTATTAAAAACATAAAACATAAACTCATGGATTTTTTTTTTAATTTATCTAAGACAAGGGAGTTAATATGGTCCTCGGAATAATGGATTTGTGATCAGAGGTCACAGCAGCAGCCCTGAACATTTCTACTTAGTAGTTGTTTATCTTAGAATTTTTTTAAATTAAATTTTATGTGTATGTGCCTTTTGTTTGCTTGTGTATTTATCATGGATATTTCTCACTTTTGTAGAGGCACAAAGATGGCCTTGGAACTCATGGAATCTGAACTGCAGATGCATATGAGCTGCCATTCGGGTGCTGGGAATTTTGCCCTGGGCCTTTTGGAGGATTAGACAGTGTACTTCCCAGCTGAAGAGAAAGAGTCAATTGTGGAAATGTGAGAGTATTATAAAGTTAATAAATGGGATGGATCCCAAGGATGGCCTTTCCTTCAGCCTCTGCTCCATGTTTTATCTCCGGATTTCCTTTAGACAGAAACAATTCTGGGATAAAAATTTTGAGAGAGGTGGGTAGGACTCATCCCATCGGCAGACACCAAATCCCAACACTATTGCTGATGCCAAGAAGTGCTTGCTGATAGGAGCCTGGTATAACTGTCCTCTTAGAGGCTCTGCTAGCTTCTGACTAAGACAGATGCAGATACTCACAACCAACCATCAGATTGAGCCTGGGGACCCCAATGAAAGAGTTAGAGGAAGGATTGGAGGATCTAAAGGGGATTGCAACCCTATAGAAAGAACAATATCAACTAGTTGGACCCCTCTCCCATGCCCAGACCTTCCAGGGACTAAACCACCAACCAAAGAGTACACATGGATGGGTTCATGGCTCCAGCTATGTATGTAGCAGATGATTGCTTTATCTGATCTCAGTGGGAGGGGATGCCCTTGTTTGTGGAGGCTTGATGACCCAGGCTAGGGGGATACTAGAGTAGTGAGGTGGCAGTGGGTAGGTGTGGGGAAACACTCTATAAGAGGCATAGGAGAGCGGGGGTGGGGGGTGGGGTAGGATAGGATAGAATGGTTTGCAAAGTGGAGACTGGGAAGGGAGATAATATTTGAAATGTAAATAAATAAAATAACCAAGAAAAAAATTTAAAAATCTTTTATAAATTTTTTAAGTTAATAAGTAAATAACACATGCAAAAAAATTAAATAGCTATCGTGTCCTGGTTTGATTTTCTGTTGATGTGATAGATAAACATAATGACCAAAAATCAGGTTGAGGATGGAGGAGTTTATTGAAATTCCAGTCTCCAGGTTCCTGCTTGAGCTCCTGTCCTAGACTCTATCAGTGATGGCCTGTAGCATATAAGCTTAGATTTTTCAAAAAAAAAAAAAAAAAAAAAAGGTATCCTATCAGCAAAAACCTAAAAGTGTATGAGACTATGGAATAAACACTCAAAGAGACATAAAAGTCTCAACTTTCAAAGATAACGAAAACTTCGTTGGTTATTCAATGTTACATGTGAATAAAAATTGGGACATTGTGTGGGATTAAGCTTATGATTTTATATGACTGCTGTTTTGATTTCCAGGGTTAATATTTATTCACTGATGTCTAATTAGCTAAGTATGACTGTGATCTCTCAAACATTACATCCCACAGATATTAGTTGTCATGATTTTAAAGAAGACATATGTAGCTGCCAGACTTCTGGACTCTGTTTCCATCCCTCTCTCTCTCTCTTACTGAATTTGACATTACAGACACAGATTATTCTGGACGGTTCAAGGATTCTGAGTGTGCAACCTGTTTCTAGACATAGACCATCTTTGCTTCCTTACCAGCTCATCGGCAAAACGATTTCCCATCCCTTAGTCTTCTTTGTATTCCTATTCTACTCCAGAAATGGAACATAACATGTTACATAATGGATTCCTTTGAGACTGAAGCAGCACATCTTGCAAGGAGCTCTGTAAATAGGAAGGGGATAACTCAAAACAGCTTCAGGAAGTCCCCGAAACTGACCAGATTCACTAGGTCCCTCCTTGCCAGAGTAAGCAGTAAAAGCTGAGAGTTCCTGAGAAGAGCCAAGCTGTAAAGACTTTCAGAGGAAAAAAAATGCAACTAAACCAGCTAACTGTTTAGAAGACTTTTAGACCAACTGAGGCACATGGAAAGGATACTCTTCAACACATTGAGCTGCCTGCAGGCTATGAGTGTCCTCCATGATCCCAGCTTTGTGAACTGTCAGCCATGCTGGGGTCAACTTAGGTGATACAGCTGTCACTGAGTCATTGCTACCCCTCTTAAGTATTCTCTCACCCATTGTTTTGAAAGTAACCATAGTAAAATTCATTGGTTTACTAAGCTGGATGTTGGTGGCATCTATACTTTGGACAGTCATGGATTCTCTATCTGGATGAGTGGATGAGTGTCTAGTGTCCTCCAGGAAATGTTTTGTCTTGCAACACATGCCCACACTAGAAATATATTTCTCTTTAGACAAGGGAGTCATTGGTTTAAATATTAAGCTACTCATTGAGTACTAATTGCAGCTGGGCATACTTTAAGCTGTAACTGTGCACTTGGATTTCTGTACTCTCTATGAAGAGTGTGTTGGTTTTGATGGTTTCCCCAAAGATCCATGTGTTAAAGTTTTGATGAGAGTCCCACTGGAAGGGAGTGGGGGCTTTAAGAGGCGGAGCTTAGAGAAAAGGTAAGTTAGATCATTACAGGTATGTCTTTGAAGTAGATCATAGGACCTTATCTCTCTCATTGCTTCCCAAGCACCATGAAGTGGAAGCCCCTTCTGAAACTTTCTGACACTATTACAGACCCCAAACTAGCTGCAAAGCAGCCATGGGCTGAGAATCCAAAAGCCATAGGACAAATAAATGTTTCCCTTACTCAGAGGACTGTTTTAAGTATTTAGTTGCAGAAAGACAAAGCTATTCATGTATTTCATAAAAAATCCACATGTCTACTCACTAGAGCTCAGTCACTCAGAGCACTACTGTTATGCTGTTGTATGTATGTTTGTGAGTATATGTCCACATGTGTGTAATACCCAAAGAAGTCAGAAGAGAGCAATGGATCACCTGGAACTGTAGGTACAAGCTATTTTGAACTATTAGAAATTAAACTCCACTCCTCTGTAGGAATTCTTAATGACTGTGCCCATCTTTTTTTTTTTTTTTTTTTTTTTTTTTTTTTTTTGCTACTTTTGAGTTTTGAATGCAAGACACACATTTTGAAGCTGGTGTGGCAGAGATGTAATGGATGTGTGTGCCTAGCCCATACTCTACAAACTTGGGTTCCTGGCACAATTCTGCCGCAAACTGACTCTAGAAAACTAGTCACTTAACTTCTCCAGTTTTGTCATGAGAAAAATGAAGAGTTTTCATCACAGTATTTTGTAAATTTCATGTGTATGTCATTTTCTATTTAATATTTTGAGATAGGCTCTCATTTTGAACTTGTCCACATTATATTTAATCAAGCTCAGTAAATCATTCTATCAAAATAGTAGTATTAACCCTTTCGAAAAAGTTGTTGAACATTTGTTTTATCTAATTACATGTAATTTATCTATTTATCAGATTGCTTATTAACATAAGCAAATAGAGAAGGCACATTAATAAAAATTTTACTTTAAATGATTATCCCACAAATTACTGCTTTAAAAAAGTACAATCTAGTAGAAAAATGCACAATTCACTTGAAATAAATTGAAAAATAGAATCTTGGATGTACATTCAAGCCTTAGAAAGAACTTATGTTTAAGGCCTGTAATATTATATGTTAAGACGTGCAGTAATAGGGCAGGAACAGTGAGGTGAGCTTGCTGATACAGGCAAAATTTGCCAAGCATTATGACCTGAGTTTGATCCCTGGGTCCCATATAGAGCAATTAGAGAACTGACTCCAGGAAGTTGTTCTCATTCCTCTGACATGTGTCATGGCACATACGCCTCTACAAAACAAATATTATGATTTTTAAAAAGAATTGCTATAATATTTGCTATTTTGTATTTTCTTTATGCTCCACTGCTTCCCAACGGTTTCTCATAGGTCTAAAAATGTTCTTAACTGACTACTATTATCCTACTTAGACTGACAATATCTTGCCAATTTAATATTTATGGCATTTTTCTATTTAATATTTTGAGACGTGTTCTTATGTAGCTTAGGTAGATATAAATGTTTGAACGCCATGACTCCATTTCCTGAGTGATAGGTTGAAGGTGCATACAGCTATGGTGTGTGCTGGGGACTGAGCCTTGTGTATTACACATGCCAGGCATGCGTGTTGTCAAGGACACTAAACACCAGCTCTTCCATTTAATATTTTTGAACAGTGATTGACCAGGTTACTTAAAACTGTAGAAATTGCAACTTCAGATGGTGATGGAATGCTACTCTCTATATATATGGGTATTTTTAAATACCCCTAACAGTCAGCACTTTTGGAATGTTCAGAGAACTTTTGGTTAAAATCAAAATCAAATAACATGTCATTAATGTGACCACGGAGGTGGAAAAGCTTATGCTACCTCAAAGTCACTGCTCAGATTATACATCTGTTACTCTACAGAGTTCTTATATAATAGCAAATTAAGTAGCATTTGATAACATCTAGAGAGCAAAGCAAGTATTTCTCTAAATTATCTGATGCTCTCAGCATCAGCCAGGGCACATTTGACTGAAAAACTCCTTGTTACACTCTTTTTTCTTTTCTTTTCTTTTCTTTTTTTTTCGAGACAGGGTTTCTCTGTGTAGTTCTGGCTGTCCTGGAACTCACTCGGTAGACCAGGCTGGCCTCGAACTCACAAATCCGCCTGCCTCTGCCTCCCAAGTGCTGGGATTAAAGGTGTGTGCCACCACCGCCCAGCTCCTTGTCACACTCTTACTGGTGATTCTCAGCTCTGCTCCAGTCAGGTTCTGGCTCAGGACATGGAGATCTACCTCAGAAGTTTCACAGTAAAGCTTCATCTTTATGAACCTAAACAGCAGTACCTTCGAAGAGCAGGTTGTCATGATGAACCTTTTTAAAATGTATTTTCAAGTCCAACTCGACCTAGTTAAGTTCAGACAATAGTAACAGAAGAATGAAACCCATAGATTCATCAGTATGGCTAAGCTTTGATGGCTCCGTGTTTTGGTGAGAATTTAGGGATTTGTTGTTGTTGTTGTTGTTGTTGTTGTTGTTATTGCTGTTAGAAGCAGTTCTCTTTTACTGACTATGCATCTGAGCATACATAAGTCCTCCCAAACAATGGAGACTAGGCTCATTTGTGCACAAGGGTAAAACAACCTTTGATAAATCCAAAACCCCGTTATTATCTCATTTTGGTATATTCCAAGATTTTCCTAAACAGATGTCATGGAAAATTCATTGAGAAAGAACATAAGTTATTATAAAAGAAACCCACAGACTTTATCTCTCTTTTTCTTTGCTCAAAAAGTTCAAAGCCAGGGGAAAACAGCTTAATTGAGATAAGCCTTATAAGAAAGAGAACTGAAGGGTAATTTATGTGGTAGGGACTGGGTAGCATCAAGTGAATTGTGTTGGATAGAGCTGAAATGCCCTCAATGTTTCAAAGTTGGGACTTCAAAAGGTCTCCCTCTTATAAAGTGTTAACATTCCCATTTTTAATGCTGCTTCCCTTCATATGTCAAGAAGTATTGCTACGATTAGCAAGGGAACCTTTGAATTTTTCCAACTGATGGATTGAGTTTTCTCATGAACCAGTGACAGACAACTGCCCCAGATATCCAAAAGTAACTGAGTTCTTAGCATTTCCAACAGGTAAGGAGAGGGTGCTTTAGCCCTTAGGTATGAAATGATTGACTCTGGTCTCCAGTTAAGAGCCATGTGAACTTGTCACTTAAAGATTTAAAAGTGCTTTCAATGACCCGCATCACACAAAATAGTGAAGGGCAAGGCTGTAACAATTATTATAAGGCAGAAACAAGTTACTGAAGTTTTGTTTACGAAATGAGATCTCTCTTGGAATCTGAAACTTGGGTCAGAAATTACAAGGCAATCAAGATCATTTACTTGGACATATCCTAAAGAAATACTATAAATATCATCTGTAGTATATGAGAACAGATAATGCAAATGAGGAAGAAAGCCTCAGTACTACTGGTAGGTAGCAAGGGAAGCATGCTATAGAACCGTCACATACAGCTCGTGAGCATGGGAAAATATCACCTTGGAAAATACATCGTGGCCCTTTCGTAAGCAATCCCAACATGCACTTACTGCCAACATGCACTTACTGCATGCAACAACAGTTTTACTCACTGGGCTTCGCTCAGGTTTGTGTGTGGCATACACCCGTCGAGACTACAAAAAATACACATAAATAAAAATTAAAATAAGTCTTAGGAAAAATGACAGGAGTAAATGATCATAGTCCTTGTATATAAAGGATAAAAAAGAGGTAAAAATCACATACATACATGATTGATAATATCTGCTTTATTCACATTGGACCTAATCTGAGACTTAAGTGTCAGGATTTTGTTATAGATATATTACTTGGTGATGTGTACCCCGCGGTCAGTTATTCTATGTAGTTGGGCCAGTTGTGGATTTCTGTGATGTTGTCTGTCTTGTAGAAGAGGAAGCTTCTTTAATATGGGGTAAGAGCTACAGTTGTCTGTGGGTAAAAGGATTAATATTTAATTAAATAAATTATTAAAATTATTAAATATTAATATTTAGACGGTGTTTGAAATTTGGTTTAGACACAAGACAGTAGTAGGTTCTTTTCTAGGCTACATGACCTTGCGACAGGTAGTTAGGGAGGATCACAGTACCAGGCATAAATTATTTCCTATTGAGCAGACCTTAAATCAGATTCCTGCTGAGATCTAAGTGTTAGTATCACACCTTGCCTTACAAGTCATTGTTGTGCTTCACAGGCTTTAGAGCTGTGTGGGTGGATGATTAATTGCTTTTCTCCCTTGGCTGCTTGCATAGTACCTTCCGGTTCTAGGAGAGCTTATCCTCAGAGATGAGGATTCCAGATCAAGTTCACCTCGATTCTTCCATGTCTTATGTCTAAAGCATGGGATTTCTTTAACAATGTGGCCATATCTTTAAGTTCTGGTAGGCAACAAAGGGCAAAAACCTCTATTGTTTGGTGGGCTTATTGGATTCCTCTATCCAGTAACTCTTAGGAAGGTTTCTCATAGTTAGCATTCAGATTTTTGTTTGATAGTCTATGGCTTTGGGGAAGAGCATTATCACCCCAGGTGTTATAACTGGAACTTCATTTAAATTACACACACACACACACACACTATTGCTACTTCCTTTGGCACAGATATGGATTCTCAATGAAATATTCACAAACTGTGTGGTATTCTGCATATCACCTTTTGGTCAAAGCTAGACTGAAACCATCCTGATATACAGGTATCACTTCCAACATTCTGCTGCAGGCTCTATCGGGTCTCTCTTGTCCTAATGTGTGGAATAAGACTGCAGCTCCTATTGCCATGATCCAGCTATGGCTTGAGTTTTCTGTAGGGGCAGAATTTCTAGGACATTCATTTAAAAGATAATCTTTATGGCTTGAGATGCCCTTTTATGGGTGCCCTATCATATACAGATGACATCATCTAGCAGGATACTGCCTGGACTTCTGGCCTTACATTCTTTCCACAATGTTCTTCACAAGGAGGAAAATGTGTCAACTCTTGTGATTAAATTTTGCTTAACACAATATAGATAAATGAGTTTTGTCTCAACCATCTCTCTCTCTCTCTCTCTCTCTCTCTCTCTCTCTCTCTCTCTTTCTCTCTCCTTCTCTCTCATTACAGTAATCGTCTATGGTGTAACTATAATTAACTGGCTACAAGGTTGACCTGGACAAAAATAGGAGAAGATTGTACACTGACCTTGGACAAACATTATATTCAATATTATATTTTTATTATTATGTAAAAAATGTAAAAAAACAGGTGTGTCGAGTTGGCTCTGTGGTTAAAGCATTTGCTGCTCAAGGAAGACCAGGTTTTGGATCACCAGAACCCAAATAAATGCTGCATGGGTATGGTACCCTCCTTTAACTATAGCTTGAGAAGGCTGATACAAGGGATCCCCAGAGCCAGCTGGCTGCCTAGACTAGCCAACCAGTGCCCTCTTGGTTTGAATGAGAGATATTTCTTCAGAGAATAAAGTGGAAGGATATTCCCAAAATCAACCTTTGGTTATTAAATGCAGGTATACACAGTTCTGTATGCACAGACATATATGGATGTACACATGCTTATGAATATCACCACAGAAATATATGTTAAATGAAAATATGTAAAAAGGAAAATATAAAAACGTACTCTATTTAACAATTTCTTTATTATATTCTACCTTCCATTAGTCTTTTGTTAAACAGGGATTTACTG
Organism: Apodemus agrarius; assembly: GCA_964023405.1. NCBI lineage: Eukaryota > Metazoa > Chordata > Mammalia > Rodentia > Muridae > Apodemus > Apodemus agrarius. The sequence goes on from OZ030015.1 coordinate 97,786,560, forward strand.
GACACTGGTTCTAGACATAACGGCAGCAATTTGAAGCAGGAATACAAAATCTTTGTTTCCAACAAGCATAGCGTTTGGTATGAAGCACCAATGAATGAGAAAAAATTATACAAGCTCTGTTGATAAAATAAAGAAAATAGAGCATGGCTATCTCATATTTGAAGAGCTGTTCAAGACAGTGTGGATATAGTAGACATTCCCAGAACATAACACAGATAGGTAATTGAAGAAAAAGAATTTTTGTTTGAAGACTGAGACCCAGAATTAACAAGTACATAATATCAGGTTCTTTCCTAAAGTGACTTAGTTCTAAGATCATGACTACTCTCATGTAAATACTTACAAGTCATAACCTAGCACGGAGTGAATGCAGTAGTTTCTACCCATTGATCTTCACAAACAATCCTTTGTACCAACCTGCAAGGTCTAATTTGAATTTGGAATTCTTAGACTTGAAATTTTTTGCGGCACAAAGATACATTGGGAGGGTCAGTGAGATGTCTGCCATCACTGTTCTTGTCTTCCCATCCCTGGATCCATTCATCCTGCATTATAACTAGTCCCTAGAACTCGTGCTTGCATGGATACCAATCCAAGGTTTTTGTTGTTGTTGTTGTCGTTTTTGGTTTTTGCTTTTTTCTAAAGTATTAAACACACCATGAAAGGCAAACAATACCATGTAAAGTTTTATTGGGGGTTGATTTCAGCATGGGGAAACTGTCCACAGGAAGGTGCTTGCTTAGGGTTTCCATTGCTGTGAACAGACACCATGACCAAGGCAACTCTTATAAAGGACAACATTTACTTGGGCTGGCTTACAGGTTCAGAGATTCAGATCATTATCATCATGGTGGGAAGCACCACCAGTGTTCAGGCAGGCATAGTGCTGGAGTTGCTAAGAGTTCTCTACCTTGTTCCAACGGCAGTGAGGAACAGATTGGCTCCCAGGTTTCTAGAGAGGAGGATTTCAAAGCCTACCCCCACAGTGACACACTTCCTCCCACAAGGCCACACCTTCTAATTGTGCCACTCCCTGGGCCAACCTTCCAACTGCCACAGTGCTCTCAGACTGGAGCTGAAGAAGGGGTGGGTACCACCTCTGCTGTCCTAACATTGTTTCCTGTGCCAGTGCTTTGATATACACAAACCAGACTTTCTCCACACATCTGGTCTGCTTTCTGCTCTTTGAACCTAAGTCTGGATTTGACATGCGAAAGACCGTGAAAGTGCTGAGTGTCACACCAGGAAGGTTACACAGTAACCACACTGGGTCATTCTTGTGGGAAATTCACTAGCCAGTGTTAGCAGAGGTCAGCACCAGCTCTGTGGTCACTGGTGGAAAGATCATTTGAACGCGGTTGGTGCTGTAGCATCTGAGTGGTCAATAAAAGGCTTCCTGTCTCAAGTCCACGCATCTAAGCACTCAGAGCCACTCTCTGGCCACCTGTGAGGCCTAGAGATGGATAGCTTATGGTGCACACCCTCATCATATGAAGAACAGAATTGAAGGAGAGCCCTGTTCAATGTGAGATGGAGAGGCTGTCTATGGAGTTATGGGTAGGGATGAGTTCTTGCTTCCTGTAACTAATATGAAAACAAAGCAGGTGGATAAGTTTTTGTGGGGGGAGGGTGGAGTGGGGATGGGGGAGATGTATTATGTCTAACTTGTCTGGGCCTAATCACATGAAAGGAATCTCAGATCAAACCCATGCCATCCTTTTCAACCAGTGTAATCTTGTTGCAGGCTGTTTTCTTTCTTCCTTTTGAGGGATACACACAGCAGCTCTGAATTTAAACTGATTTGTCATTGAGGTTGAAATTGTCCAGAAGGTGGTCCCTGGATGACGTGAAGGGGGATGAAAATGGTTGGAGATGGGGTAGAGGGGAAGATGTAAACCAAAAGCACGTGGGGTCTTTGCATCTTTTGGAGTATTGAATTTTCCAACAAAGTCAACACAAGCTGTTAATTTGAGCATCATCTTCTATGCTTTCTATACATGTTTTGTGACACCTTTAGATACAAAAAAAAAAAAAGAAATTTAATGGTACAAGTCTGGCTTGTGGAGTCCAAGGGATAGTTTCCAGTGAAGGGTTTGATGTTGATTCTCTGCTCCATACCTTCTGTTAAAGAAATATTCCTGGGCTGGAGAGATAGCTCATTGGTAGAGAGCACACTTGCTGCTCCTGCAGAGGACCCAAGTTTGGTTTCTAACAGCAACATTGAGTGGCTTATATGTGCCTATAACTGCAGCTCCAAGGGACCCAATGTCCTCTTCTGGCCTCCATCTTCACTAATATCCATGTAGTAATCATATAGACAAGCAGGCACACATATGTACACATAATTTAAAAAAATAAAATGTGATACTCCTATGACATCCTCCTTGAGTGAACATTTGTCATAGTGTTCTACTGCTGTGAAGAGATACCATGACTATGGCAATTATTATATCAAAAAACATTTAATTTGGCTTGCTCAGAGTTGCTTACATCATCCTCATGTTAGGAAGCCTGGCAGCAGATAGGTAGACATGGTCGCTGAGAGTTCTATATTCAGATCTGAAGGTAGCAGGAAGAGTGAGACACTGGGCCTAGCTTGGGCATTTGAAGCCCATGCAAACGAGACTCTTCCTCCAACAACATCACAACTACTTCAAAAAGTCACACTTCCCAATCCCTCTCAATTACTGCTACACCCAAATGACCAAGCATTCAAATTTGTGATCAACCTGAAGCCATTCTTTTTCAAACCAACCACAGCATTATTCATTATTAGTATATGTGAACATGAAAGTTAACGTGTAGGGTTCAGAGAGAGCTTGGTCTTGATGCAGAATAAAAAGAGTTGGGGAAATGGAGACATCTGATATAGGCCCTCTGTATCTCCCCATGCTGACCAAGCCACTAGTGTCTTTTACAAATGCTTCTAAGATTAGTCTGGCTAAGACTTTTACAGGGTGTGCTTCATTAAGCAGTAAAGAAACCTAACCTTTCATTTTCTGACTTACAAGCTAGTGCTCTGACACCCTGAACCAGCCCTGTGATTATGTGAAAATGGAATAAAATAATAAACACAAAAAATTGCCACCATTAATTGTATGCTATTATATCATAGGGAAGGAGGAGAGGTCAGGGCAGTGACATCTCATGCTTTTTTTTTTCCCAAAGAAGCACTTGAGTGTCCATACAAACACAGAATAAGAGTTTTAAAAATATAGAATAATAAGGTAAAAGATCATTAAAATTTAGGATATAGCTTTCTGGGTGGTTCATCTCTCTCTCTCTCTCTCTCTCTCTCTCTCTCTCTCTCTCTCCTCTCCATCTCTTCCTCACTTTACGACATGCACACAGTTTTATCTTAAACCTACTTTCATGCCCCTAAGTAATAATGGACAACTCACTCATGATTAATAGTTTTACATAGGTTCTTGGGATTAAATTTTAAGCATAGGTAAGACTTGGCTGGCAATGAATCTTCTACAGCATTTTTTTTCTAATAATAAGCTAATAAGAACAATGGATAAGTAGCCATTTTTTAGTAAGATTGAAGGTAATATACATTGCTCATAACTTCAGAAGTTCACCAGCTCCTCTAAGGACAGGAAGTGGGAGCACACATTAGTTATGCCCTCCTCTACACGTGCTATGAAGCTTAAATATTCCACCGTGTGATCCAGAGAGGGTTCTTCATCTGGATGGTGAATTGTTGTGTATACCTGGAAATAATGAGTACAGTGTCTGTCCATTCTCTATTAGATGCTAGTACCACCAAAGTTGTGACAGACAAAAATGCCTCTAGGCCTTTTCAATATACTCAGTAGATGAACAATTAACTGTCCCTGCTCAAGAAGCATGATTTAATATTACTCTGCCCTGCTAAATCCCCTGATCTAAGTTGTCAGACTGGCTCTATAGACATAAGAAACTCCTGATCCTACACCTCCATTCTAGGCACCTGCACTAGCCAACATTTGCCTCTACAGCTGTTTATTAGAAGAGGTACTGAAAGCAACTTGATGGGCCCAGTGCAACTGTTGGTAATTAAGACTAGTTTAAAAGAGAGAGAACCTGCAGAATACAAGTATAGAGTGCTCAAACAGCTGTCTACAGCTATAGTGAGGTGTCTTTAAAAATAGTTTTTGTGTTTTTCTCCAAGTTAAAACACTCCTTATTTGAAAGAGAACAGTTTTAAAGAATACCCCAGGATATTTCTTAAGAGTATAAAAGACTAGCAAATTATTTTTTTTGTCCCAAAAGTTATACCTTTGAAGAACTAAAATGTATTATTTGAGAATGATTCTAAATTTACAGAGATGATAGTTTAGCGTTCTCATACATTTTGGATTCAGCCACTGTTATTCTTAACATCTTTTATTAATATGTTACATTTTCTATAATGAATGAATCAATATAGATGGTTTATATCTTATTGTCTGTATTTTGCCCATGAGTCCCTGGTTTTACTCCTATGCATTTCTTTTGATTAATCCATATTAGGTTACATTGCCATGTTTACTTAAAGCAATTATTTTTAAGACATAATTTTGTTCTTGTGGATGTGTGAGAACCTGTGTCTTAGTTAGGGTTTTATTGCTGTAAAGAGACACCACGGACACAGCTATTATAAAGGAAAACATTTCATTGAGGCTGGTTTATAGTTTCAGAAGTTTAGTCCATTATTATCATGGCAAGAAGCATGGCGGCCTGCAGGCAGACATGGTGATAGGGAAGGAGCTTAGAGTGCTTCATCTTGATCCACAGGCAGCAGAAGGAGACTGTGTCCTACACTGGGCATAGCTTGACCATAAGCAACCTCAAAGCACCAGCATGCCTGGTGTCTAGGGAGTCAAGAAGAGGGTATCATATCATATCCCTCAATATTGGAGTTACAAGTAGTTGTGAGCCACTCCATATAGGTTTCTGAAACTGAACCTGGGTCTCCATAAGAGCAAGAAGTGTTCTTAGCCTTTGGCAGTTCATGTCTGATTTTAGCATGATTGTTGTTTTTTGTAATCCCAGAGCTCAGACTTGGGCTTCCCACAGTTTAGGAAAGCACTTTACCATTGAGCTATATTCCAAGCTTTCTTTTATGATGCTCACATCTTAACTCAGGAAGTACTGGGTAAACCCTAAGATATATCATATTAGAACCCTAGTGGATAGAGATGAGAAAGAAAGGGCCAAGGGGTGTGTGTGTGTGTGTGTGTGTGTGTGTGTGTGTGTATACCTTAATATATTTGATGGGGATGTTACATAATTGGGATGTGACTGAATATCTCTAATATGAAAACACTCTTCATTAACATGTATATATACATATATTAGTGTTGAAGATTGAACCCAGACCTTTCACACATGCTAAGAAAGCACACTATGGCAAAGCCACAGACCAATCTTAAAACACATAGAAGGATCCCCCACTCACAAAACACTCAAAAGTTGTAGGTTCTAACCCAACCTTTCTTCTCAGGCCCATTTCTTTCTGTCTCTCTTCTCATGTCTTGATGTTCAGAAATCCTGACTAAGTGCTGGATTTGTGATATTGATTCTATTCTGATCTTCTATTTCTCTATCTACTGATGCCTTAGGCATAACACAAGGACACCTTCTCTTCCTAAGCCTTCCCCATAGGCCCCGAATGACTAGATGGTCTGTGGTCTGTAATCACAACTAGTGGATTTTATATTCTAGATTGATAGAAGTAATTCTCATAACAACCGTTCACAGCATTTTTCCAGGCGCTTGCTTGCACACATTCTTCATTGAAGCTTCTGAATGACACTCCTGAGCAAGTGCTCTTCATCCCACCGTACAGAAGACTTTAAAGCACAGCACATTTAAGCTTGCTGTTCATTTTTATCCACAGCTAGAAGGTGGTCCAGCAGTACCTAAATCTAAATCTGTCAGATTCTTAACAAGGGCTGATGATACTGCTTCCTGCTCCTGGCTTCCCAGGAGTCTTTTATATCATGATGCCCATCAGGCTTGGTGTTAACCTATCCTGTAAGGTACTTAGAGATTCCATTTCATCCATACCTTTCTGCTCACAATACCGAGCGGAGCGGAAGGCTGTGTGCATCAAAGACATTCTCTAAAGGATTATCTAAATGACTTTCTTAAGTTATAACAAAGTACTCAAAAGTTATTGTAGCCTTAAGCTTGAACCTGGCAGTGCTGAGAGAAAGAGAGCCCTGGAAGAACGCTCACGGGGCGAGAAGAGCTAAAAATACCTTCTCATTAAAGTAATGGTCAGAAATGCCAGTGAACTTTGGGAAGCAGAATGCTCCAGGTTCTCCAGCTCCATAGGCCTCCGGGTCTGAGCTGTAATTGTAGGAAACAGAGTTCTGTCCAGGGCACTCCCCTTGCCCACACTGGAAAATGACAAGGTATGCTGGAATGCACTACGCTCTCCATCCAGCCATCGGGTTTTCCGCTTGTCAGGCACTCTAATTTCATGACCCCTGGACCTCCTGACTCTAGGGGGCCTGAAGTCTCCTCACCTGTGAAGTTCTGGTTAAGACCCTTTGACCCACTGAAGATTCCTTAAACTGTATCATTCTACAATCTTTCAAATGCAATTATGATTCCTGGAAGCAATGCTGTTCCACTCAGCCTTTGTGGAAAGGGGGGAAAAAAAAACTAGGGGAAGGAAAAGAAAAACACTTCCATAAAAGTATTTATAGTACAGCCAGGGACTATGAATCACAGTATAATTAATTCTCTTTTATAAAGCTGCTTTCGTTCCTTGCTTGATGTAGTAGTAACTCCCAAGCCAGGTTCAACAGCAGCTCCATTGACAGATAGGACATTTTCCTTGTCTCTGAATACTGAATGAGTCCTAAACACTCCGCCTAATCTCCGAGTCTCTCCCAACTCTCAGTTCTGGAGCCATGTGATTCTAATCCCCTGCGACTGATTGACAGACGTGGTTGCCGAAGGCCATAAGATGTACATGATCCATCTCGACTTTAGCCACGCTTTGGGTTGCTCTACCCTCGTCAGTTTTACCCATCAACTTTCAAAATTAAACACTTAACAATTTAATTATGATTTGAGTAGAAAGTCATTGCCGTGGGCTGATTTGAAATCACTGCGTGCTGACCCTGCAGTTGTGGCAGATAACAGTCATCCCCTTTGGAACAAGAATTTGAATCTCCATTACTGGAATTGGATGATTCCTGGCTTAGCTTTTTGATAACTTGTCTTCCTGAGAACAACCCCCTGAATACTTTTCTCTTCTCTCAGATCCTTCTGGGGACTCTTCGCAAAGCAATCAGAGGTCCCTGAGACCTGCAAGGAATCACAGTGAGATCTCATTTTATCCCCGTTGCTCTAATTATTTTATATCTGCTTCCAAAGCCGAGTCAAGCAACTTTGTGTTTGAGGGGCCTACAGGCTTTATGAGGCAACGAGAAAGCAAATGAGGAGCTCCTAGTGGCTGACTCTGTGCTGTGACTCTGAACAGAATGACCTTCGGGGGGAAAGCGGGTTATGGGCGAAGCCTCCATTTTTGGCTTTCCATGGTTATTTCTTGTCTCACATCACATTGGATTTTGGTGGGAATTATGTAGGTAAATGTAATATGATGGCAGTCTGAATTGCTTTTTGACTTTGATTAAGGCGGTGGCCTTCCTGATATTAATGAATGGCTCAAGCAGAGATGAGTGGACTTTCCAGGGACATAAGAATCAACCTAACCTACAACTAATTCTTAGTTTCCTTGTTCCTATGGTAAAATATCTGATGATGGGAATCTTGAGGGAGGAAGGGTTGGTTTGGCTTATAGTTGCAACCCTTATAGTCCATCACTTCAGAGAAGACATGACACCATGTGTACAGTTACGTAGGAGTGGGAAAACAGGAAGTGCTGCTAGGTCACTCAAGCCCCCTCCCCGAGTGACTTAATTCCTCCAATGAGGCCTCATCTCCTAAGGGATGCACAACCTTGTCAGACAGCATCAGAAATTGGAGCCCAAGTGTTCAAACACGTGTAGAAAGCACAGGACGACAAAGCGGTGAATTTATCCAATAGAAGTTGTGTCCTCAGATGACAAAAGGTCTTACATAATGCATTAAAAGCCTAAACATTTCAGAGTTAATCAGAAAACTCTTCTAGCCAACTATTCCCAGGAATAGACAGCATGTACAATTTTTGTCAGAAATAATCAGTTTTCTAGGAACAGTGTCCTTAGCATCCACTGGTCTCCAATTGACTGGTTAAAAAATAAAATCTCTTGGGACTTCCAGATTCATCTATCTGACTCTTTCAAATTGGCCAAAAGGTAGTTATTTAAGTGTCTGCTTTGGAAATGTATGTCTGGGTTGGATTTTCAATTTCTAAGACAAAAGCATTATACCTACAATAATACACTTAGAGTGTGCTTTGTTTGAGATTTTAAATTTTTATTAATTAATTAATTAATTTATTTATTTATTCATTCACTTTATGTTCTGCTCACTGCCCCCCCTCCTGGTAACCACTTCCCACAATCCTTCCCCCTCCCTTTCTCTTCTGAGCAGGTGGGGCCCCCTGGGTATCCCTCCAACCCGGGCACTGCAAGTCTCAGTGAGGCTAGGCACTTCCTCTCCCACTGAGGCCAGACAAGGCAGCCCAGATAGAAGAACATATCCCACCTACAGGCAACAGCTTTTGAGATAAAGCCCCTCTCCAGTTGCTCAGGACCCACATTGGAGGTCAAGCTGTGCATCTGCTACATATGTACAGGTAGGCCTAGGTCTAGCCTGTGTATGTTCTTTGGTTGGAGGTTCAGACTCTGAGAGTGCCAAGGGTCCAGGTTAGTTGACTCTGTTGGTCTTCCTGTGGAGTTCATATCCCTTTTGTGCCAACAATCCTTCCTCCTATTCTTCCATAAGAGTCCCCAAGCTCTACCCACTGTTTGGCTGTGGGTGTCTGTATCTGTCTAAGTCAGTTGCTGGGTAGAAACTCTTAAAGGACAATATGCTCCTGTCTGCAAGCGTAACAGGGTATCATTAATTGTATTCGGGATTGATGCTTGCCTATTTTATGGGACTCACGTTGGGCTGGTTATTGGTTGGCCATTCCTCCAGTCTCTGCTTCCTCTCCTGTTTCTGCGTTATTTTGTGACTTATAAAAGGTTCTTAGAACACTGTACAGAGATGTTGAGAATCGTTGTAAGATAGTAGCTTAGTACTTTGGACCTCTACAATTGTCCAAAACTTACATTATCTCACACTGTCTGGAGGATATGGAAAATCATATTTTATGTGTAACAAACACAGTGTAATCAGCATAAAATTTGAGACCACTGAATAAAGTTTCCCCAATGACTAAAGATAGACAACGAACACTCAAACACCTTCATGGTTTTCTCTGTCTGCACGAGTTCCCAGTATGTTCTTTAATGCTGGGGGAGGAAGGGACCCTGCAGAACTCAGCATGATCCAAACTACTGTATTTTCCCAACTAAGCATCTGATTTTTCCCAGACTGTTGAATATCAGTACACATTCAAGCTGTTTTCTCCAAACGCAATTTGTCTCTTCAAGTTTCGTTAGCCTAGTTAGATAAGAAATCTCTCAGGATAGAGTTACACGCTCAGCATAGCGGCATTTGATTTAGATTCACTCGGAAAACTGAACCGCAGAAGGAACTTGTTTCACAGTAAGGCAGGCATCCATTTCAGGTATGTTGATGGATTGCATTTTCTCATCTTGCATTGTTCTGTGTAGCATCTAGACAAGATGCAAATATCTTATATCTAGGGCATTTTTTATTGATTTCAATTGTACTTTTCTATAATAAATGCTTTGTTTGCCTGGAGCTGGAAAGAACGAAAATAGAACAGAGAGAATAAATCAAGTTAGATTTCTTGTGTCAGAGCAAAACAGAACAATAAAACAAACCCTTTACTGCTCGAAACTAGACAAACCATCCAAAACAAACATTCACTTACAGGGAGATGACCCTGAAGGAGACCAGGAATGGTCCCCATCGTGTGTTGCTACTCCTCCCAGCTCCCAGACAATCAAGTTTGCTGCACTTCGTATCCATAGATCCGATCCGTTGGCCTTTTATAGTGATTAAACACTCCCCACTTGAACAACAAGTACCTGGCAGGAAGGAAGCAATGGCTACTTCTACTTGGTCTCTCTTCTCAATGCGAGGAAGGCAGTATAGGTCTAAACTCTCCCAAAGATATCATTACCTTCTATGCTTGAAACGTTCTCATGAATAAGAAGTGTGGTGACCTACTTTTTAGTCCCAAAACTGTAGTCTTTGATCATTTGAATGCTCATTACAATTCTATCTTTGCTGCCAGCAGGTGATATAATCTTAGAGTATCGCATACTTTTATATAAAGCTGAAATGTCTGATCCCATCAAAAAAACTTCTCCTAAATAGTGATGATTATCATAGTAGTCACTGTACTGAAGCTGTATTTGTAGGGCTGTATGTTCTGGGCGCAGAGCTGAACTTCCAATGCCTTCTCCAGCTTCCTGTCTTGTGCTGAGATTTCTCATTTCCACTCATGCCCCTAGCATGATGTCGTCTGTCGTTAAGTCTCAGTAGAGGCCAAAGAGACGTTGGACTTTTACCTCCTAAACCTGTAAGTCCGCTACTCTCTTTTCCATATAAACTTACCTCAGAAGTTGTGTTACAGCCACACGAAACAGACAAATAAAACATTTTACACTTGCCAATAAGGTTTTGTGTACACTCTCTGATTGTGTAGTCATACAACCCTTTGGTAGCCCTATCAGTCATTCTATGAACATAAATATGTGATACTGCGTTATGTCTTGCATGCTTAATAGTGAGCAAGTCATGTTGTCTGCCTTCAGGGAACTTACAGGTCTATGAGGGATAAACATCAGTAAACTGAGAAACTGCATTTTAGGCAAGTCCCTGTTTCAACCAGGTTTCAGATTTACAAGAAAGATGACAAGTCATATTATGGAGTTGTCGTAGCAGTAAGTGGTGACCTACCGCACAGCTGCAGGCACATGCACCTCCTTATCTGATGGGGCTCTGACTTCCCTGGTCCCTCAGGCTTTTCATCTCTGAAGCAGTGAAAGACATTAGTGAACATCTTCCCAGGATTCCCTGGATTCCTGGGAAAATGATGCACACTCCTTACTTTTCTTCTTGCTGCTATACCTTTTTCCAGCTAATTCGCCTGCAGCTCCCTACACGGCGGTGGTCACTATAACAGTCGACCACTCCTTTCTTCATCTCACTGTGCTTTCCTCCTGGTTCCTGGGATCACATTCCAATTGAATAACTTTAAACCCATCATTGTTTCAGGGTCAGTGGCTAAACAAATCCAGAGGTGACGAAATTATTGAAAATGAACCTTTAAAAACAGAGACATATGCACAAATCAGAAGATACGCATACGTAGCATACTTTACGCTTTGCTCCATTCAACGGAACAAATTGGAGCGGCTTCTATATTCTACATGGACATTAATAAATCCAGGATGAAAATGCACACAATTCTTTATTCCTGGATGTCATAGCCCATGGCAATAGACAGATACAGTAAACATATGTGAACAACTTGGCGTTCACATCAGAAAAAAAAATGCAAGGGTGCAGATCATCAGGAGTCCCATTGAAACAAAAGAAACTTCATAGTTTACAAACGCAAGTACAAAACTGAACAAAAGAAACGGGGCTCCCCAAGGAAGTGCCTGCAGCCCAGCAAGGCTCCCAGGGTTTCCAGTTTAATCTCCAGTTCCTTCTATTCACTCCACCATGTGCTTTCTTTTTTTATTGTTATTGTTGTTGGGTTTTTTTGTGTGAGGACGGGATGAAGGGTCTCACTCTATAGCCAAACTGACCCAGAACTCATTATATATCCCAGACTGGTCTTGACTTTATAGTGACCCTCCTGCCTCAGATTCCCAAGAGCTTAGAATGCAGGCAGGAGGCACCACGCCTGGATGCCCCAATAGCCATTTACTCAATAGAGAAATTGAAAACAGGCAGGCTGCTTCAATACTATCACTATTAGTTATGCCCCGGGAGTGTATATTGTGAAGAAGTGCTTATTAAGTTCTTGTTCCAAATAGAGTTTAAGTTAACTAGAATTAACATCTGTGAGGGAATCCATCTTTCCACTCCTTAACCCACCCTCGTGGGCTAGTCATTTTTAACATCAGTCTCTTAAAAGAAAATGCCTATTTATGTAACTTCAATGGTTGGGAAGGAACAAGTGGTACCAAATGTTCATCACATCCTACTTTCCCACTGGTGGTGCCAAGGCAACATTGTCTTATAGTTCAGCCCCACCCTGTCCCCCAACTCGGGACATGATACACAATGGAAAGAATTCCAGTCACTAACCTTGGATCATGGGTTGGCAGCTGCCGCGTCCCTCATCTTTAGCAGGCGGTCAGAGGCTGAGCGGAGTGAGGTTCAAGTTGTTATGTGAGTAAGCAGGATGTATCTTAAAGTGACTCAAGCCGAAGGACTGAGCTAGCTAACGTTCTTACCCTTCCCTTAAATAAAAGGATACAGAGTGTAGGAAGGCAATGGCTGTTAAAATGTTTATCTCATAAGCACATGAGCTGGAATCCGTGCAGTTATCTGAGAACAGGGAGTAGTAGTCTTTTTAAAGCAGCACCTGGTTGGAAGAGACAGGCAGGTCTATGCATCTGGCTGGCTAGACAGTCTACCTACCTGTGAGTTCCAGGCTGGTCAGAGACACTGGCTCAAAAGAAAAAGAAAGACAACCTGAGGTTGTCTCTCTGTGTGTGTGTGTGTGTGTGTGTGTGTGTGTGTGTGTGTGTGTGTATATATATATATATATATATATATATATATATATAGAGAGAGAGAGAGAGAGAGAGAGAGAAGAGAGGGGAGGGAGGAGAGGGGAGAGGGGAGAGTGGTAGAGGGGAGAGGGGAGAGGGGAGAGGAGAGAGGAGAGAGGGGAGAGGAGAGAGGGGAGAGGAGAGAGGAGAGAGGAGAGAGGAGAGAGGAGAGAGGAGAGAGGAGAGAGGAGAGAGGAGAGAGGAGAGAGGAGAGAGAGAGGGGAGAGGGGAGAGGAGAGAGGAGAGAGGAGAGAGGAGAGAGGAGAGAGGAGAGAGGAGAGAGGAGAGAGAGAGAGAGAGAGAGAGAGAGAGAGAGAGAGAGAGAGAGAGAGAGAGAGAGAGGAGAGAGAGAGAGAGAGAGAGAGAGAGAGAGAGAGAGAGAGAGAGAGAGAGAGAAGGGGGAGGAACATGTACTATTCTTGCATCCTTCATGCTTTTTTCTGGTCATTATCAGTAGCTGTTTCATACATCAGATTAGTAGATGTAAGCTCTAATTCTTATTAGTCTGACTGCGCTCTTATGGTAATAGTCTTCCGGCTGAGGGCTGCACCTCTTGCTTTCTGGTTACAGCATCTGCACTCCATCACTCCATCAGCAGGGACCATGCACTTCCCTCTCATGCTCTCCCAAATTAGAAAACTTTAGTGATCACTTCGCACAACTCCAGCCAACAAATATTTACCATACTTGGCTCTCAAGCATCCTTTACATTTCCCTCCCGTTCCCTCCAGCCTAAAGCAATTAGGAAATCCATTAACTGTAATTACAAAGCTTGCAAGTTAATTTATGCAGCGATTAATAGTCACCATCTGTAACCTTCCGAAGGAATATTTGTTTATTTCAATACTTCAGCTGCTACATCTAAATAATTTGACAAAAGTTTCAAAAGCAATGAATACTTCCTCTCAAAGGAGCAGTGTGTGAATTCTTAAAACATCCATGCCTCTTTATAGATTATAGATTGTATTATATTTTCTATGCATGCTTTTATTGGTGTGTGTGTGTGTGTGTGTGTGTGTGTGTGTGTGTATGTGTGTGTAAGAAAGAGACAGAGAGAGACAGAGAGACATATTAGTAAAAAGAGTTTAGGGTTTGGGTTACTAAATTACTGGCTATTTTCATAAAAGTCATGAGATTATTTTGATTGTTTTAAGATAATTCTTTTGCTTAGTCAGTGCAATCCCAGTTTGTAAGTAAGTAAGGCGCTTATGCTGGAATGACTAAGAGAAAGGGACCACCCTCAGTATGACTAAGGGATTTAGCATTGCACATAACTTTAGAGGTTGAAGCTGAACCTATCACCAGCAAACTGCCTAAAGCAAAGCATGAGGTCTCTGCTGGCTCTCAGCTCTGAACTGGAGTGCAAGCTAATGCATGAGAAGACAGAGCTGTTGTTTCTCACTTGGACTCGAGTGTACGAGTGTTCACAAGTAGATCGGGAGGTCTATATGTTCACAAGGAGATTTAGGGTCTGCATGTTCACATGCAGAATTTTGTGACTGCTAGCCTGGTGTCTTCATCTCTGCACGGTAGCTTCTTTCTGCTGGGTGCCATTGCCTCTGAACATTCCCTGTTAGAGGCATGAGAATTCCCATATTACAGTGAGAAATTGCAGGCTCCACATCTATGCTTCAGTCTTGCCCCACTCAGTGGTTAAGCTTTGGTATCTGATTAAACAGGCTAGCTGATATTCCTGGAGTCCACCTTCCAAAAGGGGTAGGCAGGGCACAGCTGAAGTTCCTTTAGCCTTATAGGAGAAGGCAGTGCCCCACTTCTACCCACTTTCTGTTTGAGCATAATCCTGTTTTGCTAGTTGTCAGGTATTAACACTGAAGTTCATACGTATAAATTTACAACATCTCCTAGACAAGTCTGTCTAGGCTTGCATGATAACTGGTGTGTATAGCCTGAATCTGATAGAATTATTCTCGCATACTAATAGGACATTTTGAATAAAGGAAATTTTTTTTATATTCTTGGTCTCTTATTGATATGAAAAATACACTCCCTACCATCCTGACACCCCATGAAATATGGGTGAAACATGTTTGTGTAAATGACTGTCTCTTGAAGTTACTTTGACCTTTATTTTCAGAGAAAATCAAATATCATTATAAATAAGCCCAAAACTCAGCTTTCTTCACGGAGCAGTAGTGTAGTACCCCATTGATAGATACTCTAGTGATGGGTCACAAAAGATGAGAACAGCTAATCCTCTCATACCAAATCTTATAAAATAAATGTGTGACACATGCAGTCTACTGTTAAGTAGTATCACCCACATGCCCAAAGCAAGATGTACCAAAAGGAAGATGCACTGTAGCTAGAGTAGCTAGAAAGGTTTTTGGCTCATGCCACTATGACCCAGCGGAGTAAAAGGGTCAAAGGTTTCCCCTCCACCCACAGTTGAGATAGTGAACAAGATAACTTAGCTACAGAAGCGTCTTCTCCTTACTTTTACATTCCAAGCACTCTAGGTCATTCATTGCATTTTAACCTCCACTACACTTATCCTTTCTCTATCTAAATTATATACTTTAATTGTCCCAACCTATTGTGTTGGGTCCCTTTGAAGTAGGAAACTATATGACTGTCCAGTCACACTTAAAATAGTGATTTTTATCCAGAGCCTCTCATTACATTATATGCATATATATGCATTATATGCATATATATACATATGTATCATATATACACAACAACAGCACATTATATTGTTATTAAATTATAAGGCTCTACAATGCCATACACAGAACAAAATCTCAAACTGCATTGGTTGATGATTAGAAAAAGAGAATCTGTATAAAAATAGACATAAGATTATGAATAATGCTACATGAATTCTCAGAATATTATAATTTCACCAAGAAATAGAGTAAGCACCTTGGGAAATCCATTTATAGGGTCTGCAGTCAATAAAACACAGCAAAGGGTGTGTACAGATGAGTCTTCACAAAGACACTGCACCCTGCAGGTTGCTGTTCGGAGTTAGTTTTAGTCACGTTCTACCTTATGCATTTCGATTCGTAAGGACGAGTGAAGAGGGGGTTGTGGCGACTTCTTTGGTTATTTCAGTTCTGTGACTTTGTCCTTCATCATGGGGAAGAAAGACACTAAAAATAGATGCCACCATGAGATCATAATAGGTGAGACTTTAAAGGGGAAATTGGTTTTGCTTGGAGAAATGTTCTCACCCTACTCCATCCTCTGACCCCCCTCCCGCTTTTAATTTCACACCTTATTTCAGAGAGGGAAGGAGACGTATTCCTTAATTACCGTAATCAAGTGTGCAGCCCACAGGAAGTGACTCAAAGGAAAAGGTGTCGGCTTCTATGAGCTGATAACATAGAAGCTGGTGACCACACAGGAAAGCCTCCGACACGGAGACACAATGTTAATTTTGTGCCAGGGCTCTAAGGCCAATGCTAAGGTATGGAACCCCCTTCTACTTACCCGCCTCCATCCAACTGCTTTCAAGAAAAGCTTACAACACTCATTGCATATAGTTTTGTAGAGCATGTGACTTAATGATCTTGACCTGAACACTAATTTTTTTCTAGCTATGAGCCTGAAATAATGAGATGGGTAATTATTTATTCATTCACTCAACACATTTTTCCTCTGTCTACGCTGAAGGAAATGTTGATCTCCAGGAAGGAAAATGAATATATAATGTTCTTTTTCTAGTGTGGCCTGTTAAGGGGATGAATGTGGATAGAGATAAGCAATTCAACACGCAGACATCTAATATAACATAAATATGTAAATTCGATCGTCATAAAATTCATCAGCAAACGTTGACTCAGAGGCCCAAAGGACTGACACTGGTGATAAGAATTTTTACTGTATTTTATTTTGCTTTTTTTGTATTTTGTTACTTTTTCTGTGTTTTACCTGCATGCGTGTCTAGGGGCCACATGTGTGCGGTGTCTGTACAGCAAAGGCAGGGGAGTGCATCACATGCCCTGAAACTGGAGATTCAGTGTGCTATGAGCTACCATATACCTGCTGTGAGTCAAATCTGAGTCCTCTGAGGTGATGTGCTTAACCACTGAGCTGTGCCTCTGGACCTGGCTTTTTCTTGTATATTTTTTGAGTCCCTGGAGACTCAAGACTCTTGAGGATTAGGCATGTCTTCTCCCACCGAGGCCAGAACAGGCAGTCCTCTGCTGTATACGTGTCTGGGGCCTTGGACCAGCTCCTATATGTTGCCTGGTTGGTGACTCAGTGTCTGAGAGATCTCAGGGGTTCAGGTTAGTTGAGACTATTGGTCTTCCTTTGGGGTCACCCTCCTCCTTGTATATTTGGATAATCTCACTAGGTAGTGATGGGTAGCCTTGAATTCAATATGATGTTGCCTCAGCCTCCTGAGCATGGGAGTTACATTCATGTGTCATCACAACCAGTGTGTGTGTGTGTGTGTGTGTGTGTGTGTGTGTGTTTGTGGAAAGCCAGAGGTCAACCTCAAGTGTTGCTTCTCAGGCACCACAAACCTTGAGCTTTCAGAAAAGGACTCTGATTGGCCTGGAACTCCACATGTTGGTTGGACAGACACTGAGCTTCGAGGATCCTCCTGTTCATGCATTCTTCACACTAAGAAGCACATTTCACCACGTCCACCATTTCAATGAGTCCTGGGAACTAAACTCAGGTCTTCATGCTTATGAGGCAAGCGGGTTCTCAACAACTGTTTACCAGCCTGCAATTTTGTTTTAAATTAAAGGCCACAGACACTGTTCTGAGGATGAGTGAATGAGAGTCAGCTTCTCTAAACAGAGACATTCATTCTCAGACTATCTTCTTTCTGGCTGGAGACACGGCTCAGGGTTGAAAGGACGCATTACTCTTGCAGAGGCCAAGAATGTAGTTCTCAGCGCCCATCCTGAGTCGTCACAACTGCCTCTAAACTCCAGCTCCAGGAGGCCCATCTTCTGTTCTCCTAATAGAAGCCACGTTTATGTGCACACACTACAAAAAAATGTATACAAACACAGAATAAAAAGAAAATGCGAATAAAATAAAACAAAACCCTCTACTTTTTTTATTGGATATATTCTATATTTACAATTCATTTTCCTTTTTCTGGTTCCCCACCCCCAAAGGTCCCACATGCCCTTTTCCCTCCCCCTGCTCCCTCATCCACCCCCTCCCACCTCCCTGTTCTTGTACTCCCCCACAATGATGCTTTGGTCCATTAAAAAAAAAAACCCTCTACTTTTAAAGCAGATCCTCTTTCAAGGGAAGACATGTTGCTCAGATGCAGAGAGGGTGTGGTAGGGGAAGGAAAGACATACTGAGAGACCAGATCATGTTGTTTTAGCTGACCTTGATAAGACCTCTGTATTTTATTCCAAAGGTCCATGTATGGTGCCATGTACATGTCTTAACTACATGCCATGCTCCTTCAACTCTGCCATGCTGTCATCTATGTGGCTCATTATTCAGATGGTCACGTGGACACTTCATCATTGTACCTGGATTTTTATATTTTTTATCACGTTCATTTTTTTACAGTCGAATAAAAACTTAC
Source organism: Apodemus agrarius (assembly GCA_964023405.1). Classification (NCBI taxonomy): domain Eukaryota; kingdom Metazoa; phylum Chordata; class Mammalia; order Rodentia; family Muridae; genus Apodemus; species Apodemus agrarius. The sequence goes on from OZ030015.1 coordinate 97,804,890, forward strand.
TCCCCTCCTGGTCTACCCTCCCACAGTTCCTCATCCTATTCCTTCTCCTCCCTGTCTCCAAGAGGATGTGTCCCCCTCCACCCTATCCCAGGCCCCTGCCAGGCCTCCCGACTCCCTGGAGACTCAAGTCTCTCCAGGGTTAGGCATGTCTTCTCCCACTGAGGCCAGAACAGCCAGTCCTCTGCTATATATGTGTCTGGGGCCTCGGACTAGCTCCTGTATGTTGCCTGGTTGGTGGCTCAGTATCTGAGAGAACTCAGGGGTTCAGGTTAGTTGAGACTATTGGTCTTCCTTTGGGGTCACCCTCCTCCTCAGTTTCTCCAATCCTTTACGTAATGCAACTAAGGGACCCCCGACCTCAGTCCAATGGTTGGGTGTAAGTATCAGCTGACTGGGTGTCTCAGTCAGCTGCTTGTTGGGCCTCTCAGAGGACGAACATGGATTTTAAGTGGATATACTTTCCCTTATACCCAAAGCTCCAGGTTGGATTCAGCCTCTTGTTACACACCAATCGAAGTTCAATTTGTTTCCAGCCTTTGTGCTTGGATCCTTGCTTTCTTTGTGAAGAGCGGCAGAAAAATACCTTAAGTAATTCGTTAGAACGTCTAATTCTAAAGTATAGAAAAGACAGTATCTGTTCAAGAAATCCAGATTGCCCTGGGCTTTCTTGGTTCATATGGTCCAAACTCAGGGATGAAAGCAGTGCATTCAAGGGTAGAATGGAGGAGTCTACCCATAAAGTAGAAGTGGATATTCAAGGCCTTTGATGGCATATCTGAAGCTCGATGTTTACCCAATCATGCTGTTTTTCTGAGTACTTGCTTGCCAATTTTAGTTTAAGCATATCTATTGACATAGGAAAATGGTATTCTGATATAAACAGAGAAACTAGGGAAAGGCAAATTGGTTTTGAGACATGGAAATATAGTCTCACCTTTTCTTAGATTTAAAGCTTCATTTTTTTTTCTTAGTAAAAAGGAAAGAATCACAGTGCTGTGACACATCCATAAGAGCTCTTTCTCTATTTTTACCTAATAAGAGTAGTATTGTATTTGAGAACACAAATCATAATAATGAGCAGTTAATGTTGATCACTTTGTGTGTGTGCTGAGACAGAGTCTCTCTACCTTGACCTGGACCTCAGATATGCGATATCCCTTCTGTCTCAGCTTTTGGAGTGCTACGATTACAGCTGTGCATCCTGGCTCTACTCTGATTACTCATTCTCGTGACTTGGAACTGTTCTGCTAGCAGCAAACCAAAAGATATATCTCAAAAGTATATAGCATTTAGAATCAGATAAACGTCTAACTCTCAGCTTTCTACACGTAATTTTTTTCCCCAGCTAGTTAATTCAGCCAGTCTCAGTCTGCAAATGGGCACAATAACTACCACCATTGTATTGAAAAGTATATGTTGTATTTGAATTAATTTTCCTGAGAGTATTAGACAAAGGGCAGCCTGCAGAAGGAAGTCATTATTAACAATAACCACCATTTACGCCGCCATCATACCATGTATGTATGGTGACTTCTCACACTGTGTCATTATCTAAGTTGGTGATTAACAGAACAAATGTAAAAGCTCAAGATCAGTCTTGATCAGTCTATCCTATTTTTCTCCTTTTCTTTCCGACATCAATTATAGTCCCCTTAACACTAGCCTAATTACATAATTAGAGAGCAGGGCCAGGCTTAAAAAGGAAGACAAATTGAATTCAAGACCAAATTAACATTGAAATTTATTTACTGTAAGAGTTAGTCACCTCTTCTTCTGCGTGTTAATGCAACAAAATTCTGAATTTTATAAATGGATATTAAAATGACTCATTTGGTAATCTGAGCTTCAGAAAATTAAGTTCAACATGGCTTTAGAATATATATATATACATATATGTGTGTGTATATATGTGTATATATATATATATATATTCCACTGCCAAATGGTTTATAATTACTACCGACCATTTGGCAGTGGAAAGAATAATCTATAGATTTTTTACAATCTATTAGAAAGTATAGTAGTAACATACAGGGTAAGGTAGATACATAGAGACAGGATATAGTTCTTGGAAGACACAGTAAAAATGTTAACTGCTGCTCACTCATTTTCTTTCCAGCCTGCATGGTATAGCAAGTATAATGAATCACTACATCACTGCTGTTATCCACTGTAAAAATGAGGTTGGCAAAACTTTGTCGGGTCTCTGTCTAATGTAAAAATGCCCCATAATATGAGGAACGGAATGACAGACAAGGGCTCCATTCGATATATTTTCTGTGAAATACAGATCTTTTCATTTTGTTATTTCCCCTTAGTTATTTGTTTTTTAAGATATTGGTTACTAGGGAAACATATACTATGTTTTATAATTTCCAGAATAACACATTTTTAACAGCCATTTCTTTAACTTGGTCAACAAACACTCTCGGTTAGTACAGCTGAGGGACAGGTTGATTATTAGAGGGACAATCACACACAAGCTTAGCAGCTGTTCTTCCTTCTCCCCTTTTGTTTACAGTTATAATAAATGAAAATAATTTAGGGCATTAAAATTATCTTAAAATTCATTATGTGAGGCCACTTTGAAATTCTCCCCAAGCAAAACATCTTTGAGATTATTATTTTTCTTTTTATTTATTCTTCCATCATACAGTAATACATCCCAACTGCAGTCTTTCCTCCCTCCACTCCTCCTAGTTCCCCCCATTCTCCAGATCCACTGCTCTTTCATTTTCCTTTAGAAAAGAGGAGGCCTCCCAGGGATATCAGCCAAACACAGCACAGCGAGTTACAAAAATCTCAAATGGCCAAGAAGCTCTTAAAGAAATGTCATCCAGGAAATACAAATCAAAACGACTCTGAGGTTCCATCTTACACCCGTCAGAATGGCTAAGATAAAAAACTCCAGAGATAGTACATGCTGGTGAGGAGCAAGGGGAACACCCCTCCATTGCTGGTAGGAGTACAAACTGGGGCAACCACTTTGGAAATTAATTTGACATCTTTTCAGAAAACTGGGAATAGTTTTACTTCAAGATCCAGCTATACCACTCCTGTGCATATACCCAAAAGATGTTCAACCATCCCACAAAGACATGTCTTCAGCTATACTCATGGTAGCTTTATTTATAATAGCTAGAAACTAGAAACATCCTAGATGTCCCTCAACTGAACAATAGAGCAAATGTGGTACATTTACACAAGGGAATACTATTCAGCTATTAAAAGAAAAAAAACATCATGAACTTGGCAGGCCAATGGATAGATCTTGAGAACATCATCCTGAGTGAGCTAACCCAGTCTGAAAGGGACATGCATGGTATATAATTGCTTATAAGCTGTACTCAGTGAGAATATTTGTTGATCAAGTTATAGAAATGGCTTTTAGATATAAATGGGTTATTCTGGAAATTGTGAAACACAGTATATGTTTCCTTAGTATACCAATATCTTAAAAATAAACAAATAAGAGGAATTACAAAACAAAAAGCACTACATCCCACAGAAAATAAATTTAATGAAGTCTTTTCCACCTGTCATTCAGTTCCCTACATTATGAGACAATGTTTCATTAGGCAGAGATTGGACAAAATTCAACACCTCCTCCTTTGCCAACCTCATAAGTATGTTAACACAGATACCATGTTGCACTCCACAAACCCAAAGAAGCTAAACAAGAAGAAAGGTACAAATGAGGATGCTTGAATCTCACTTAGAAGGGGGGGACAAAATAGCCTAAGAGGCAGATGGAGGGAGGGAACTACACGGGAGAGGGGCAGGAGAGGGGCTGGAGAGGGGCTGGAGAGGGGAATGTGGTGTGTGTGGGGGCTTCAGGTTCAGATGTGAGAGGGACCGGAGGAATGGAAATCTGAAACTGACAGGGGTGGAGAGCACCTCCACGATAAGACAGAGACCTGGGATAAAGGATGCACCCAAGAATCAATGGAGGTGACCTTAACTGTGAACCACAGCTTTGGATGTAGGGCACCTGAAGAGGCCACCTCCTATCATCAGGCAGAAATCCCAGTGGGGAGATAGGGACACCAACCCACCCACAAATTTTTTTTTTGACTCAAAAATTTATCCTGTCTACCAGTAATGCAGGTACAAGGTTTAGAGCAGAGACTGAGGGAATAGCCAACCAATAACTGGCCCAACCTGAGACTGTCCTATGGTCAAGCACCAATCCCTGACACTATTTTTTTTATATATTTTTAAAATTTTCTATATTCTTTGTTTACATTCCAAAGGCTTTCCCCTTTCCTAGTTCCCCCCTCACCATATGTCCCATAAGTCCTCTTCCCCCCCACTCATTCCCCAATAACCCCCCCCACCATTTCTCTGTTCTGGTACTCTCCTACAAAACTGGATCCAGTCTTTTCTGTACCAGTGTCCTCTCCTTCCTTCTTCTTGGGAATCTTTTGATTTGCTAATTGTGCCTTGAGTATTCAGAGCTCCTGGGCTCATTAATATCCACTTATCAGTGATTGCAATTCATGTGTATTCTTTTGTGATTGGGTTAACTCACTTAGGATGATATTTTCCACATCCAACCATTTGCCTACAAATTGCATGAATTCATTATTTTTAATCGCTGAGTAATATTCCATTGTATAAATATACCACATTTTCTGTATCCATTCCTCCGTTGAGGGACATCTGGGTTCTTTCCAGCTCCTGGCTATTATAAATAAGGCTGCTATGAATGTAGTGGAGCATGTGTCTTTATTGCATGCAGGGGAATCCTCTGGGTATAGCTTGTAGGCAGGAGCCTAGTGTGGTTATCCTCTGAGAGGCTCCACCCAGCAGCTGACTCAGACAGATGCAAAGACCCACAGCCAAGCAGTGGATGGAGCTTGGGGACTCATATAGAAGAATAGGAAGAAGGATTGTCTGCCCTAAAGGGATAGGAACACCACAGGAAGAAAAACAGTGTCAACTAAACTGGAACTTTGGGGCTCTCAGAAACTGAACTATCAACCAAAGAACACACAAGGGCTGGACCGATGCCTTTCTGGACATATATAGCAGACGTGTAGCTTAGTCTTCATGTGGGTCTTGAACAACTGGAGCTGGGGCTATTCCAAAAGCTGTTGCCTATATGTGGGATATGTTCTTCTCGCTGGGCTGCCTTGTGTGGCCTCAGTGGGAGAGGATGACCCTAGCCTCCCAGAGACTTGATGTGCCATGGTGGAGGGATACCCGGGGGGGGCCCCACCTGATCATAGAAGGGGAAGAGTAGGGGGGAAGGATTGTGGGAGGGAGTGACATGGAGGTGGGCAGTGGGGGAGATATAAAGTGAATAGGTTAAAAAAGAAAAGACTAGGCATAAACTCTTATATCAAGGCTAGATGAGGCAACCCAGTAGGAGGAAAAGGGTTTTGAGTAGGGAAAAGAGTCAGACATATCCCTACCACCACAGATAGAAGTGTGTGTGTGTGTGTAAAAAAATTATTTCATTTATTTATATTCCAAATGTTGATCCCTCTTCCGAGTCCCCCTCCGTGGAGTTCTTTATCCCCTCTCCCCCTCCCCCTTGCCACCCACCCACTCACCCCTCAACTCCCCAACATCCCCCTTCCATGGTACATCAATTCTCTACAGGATTAGGCGTATCTTCTTCCACTGAGGTCAGATGGTCCGAGGAGTATATACATATTTTAAGTTTCCTTCATCCCATCAGAAAGAGTTGATAGTTCACCAACTAGTCAAGGGAAATGAATTGATTTTAGTCCATCTTACGTAGTTATTCGAACCCAGTGTCAACGTTAGAAAAAAATCTAATAAGCAAGTCAAGCAACATCCACAATAATAATAACAACAGGAAAATGAAATGAGAAATCTTCTTATGATTCAGAGAAATAAGGTACGTTCTAGATACGGCGATGACTCACGAAGATTCTTCTTATAAATAAAGAGAAGACAGAAGGGACTTGAGGGACCCTCCTAATAGGGACGATCCACAAAAGAAGTAGAGGAAGAAAAAAATTATTTCCTTGTTTACTGACGGAATTGGTCGTTTTAAAAATATATTATTGTTAAGAGCAAGCAGCATGGAAATCACCTCCTTATAAAGGCCCAGATTGTTAGTAATTTGGCTATATAATCAAAATTTCTGATAATTAGACTATATAATTGTATGTACTTGGTTACTGGTTGTGAATGCTTTCCTTTCCATCCTCAACAATTTCCTATGGTTACGTTACAAAGGTAAATAAAAACAAGATTGTCTTACAGACACATTTTGTTAGCCCTACTCTAAAGTTCTTCCTCCCAAACGGGATTAGCAGTCACACTTTCTATTTTTAATCTGTTTCAAGCTCTTATCAGCATTCATGAGAGCCCTGTTTACTCACCTCAGGCAAATAGGTTTGCCTTTCTCCCTGGTGGAAACCTTTCCCATCTGTTTTCAACATTATAATAGCCTTCTGTGGTGTTCAGAAGGGGCAGGGGAAGGTAAGAAAGGGGAGGGGCTGATGGCCTAGGAAAAGTCTTAAAAAATTGACAAAAGTTGACCCTGCCCATTGAAATTCAATTTAATTAATGGAAAACCTTCAAGTTAGTAAAAGCATTTACATGCGCACTATAAAACGAAACAGCAATTACCTAAAATGTATTTACTGCTGTGCTCACAATGGACTTATTAAGTCCTCTTCTGTTTACAGAGTTGGTCTGTAACTTTTCCATTGCCATTCTATGTACAAACAGAAAGAGCCACTATAGCCATTTACATGAAAAAAGAAAAACTGCCTGAATTGAAACATCTCACCAAAGAGGTTCTGTTAGTAGCCATGCAAAGAGCCTGCTTATCATAACTCACTGGTAATAACCTAAGCTGTGGGGAGATCTTATCTCACCAGGACAGGGACAAACTAAAGAGGAATGCTGATGGGAAAGGGTAGAGAAATGAGAGCCCTTCTGCTTTGCCAGTGAGAGTGTCACATGGTACAGCCATGCTAGGAAATGATAGGTGGTGTCTCGATGAAGAAAACTGAGACTTATCATAGGACTTAGACTTCTCAAATTTAGTCTTTTGCCCAAGAGGAATAAAACATGTGCTCTCACAAAAGCACAATGAAGCACATTTATAGCTGCATCATGTATTAAAGCAGAAAGTGAAAAATATTGCCCACTAAATACTAAACAAAGCATGCGGTTTTCATGAAATCTAGTTAAACAACAACAACATAACATCCTAGGCACTTAGTTGCACCCATTGCAAAATAAATGCTCTGCTAAGTTAAATAAGCCACGTGCCAACGATCAGGTGGTTGTATGATTTGTCTTCCATATAATACCCCAAACATGCAAAACCGTGGAAACAGAAAACAGTCAAAAAGACAGTGGGAAGTCTTATTACCATATTCAAAAAGCTATTACTGTAGTTATGGCAGACATACACCTATATATTAGAAAGCCGCTGAATTGCATACAAAGTCCATTTGAGTACCAGAGAGGGTGTTGCACACAGATTCTCTGATATGGTTTCATCATGGAAAACCTTTGTCTAGGAAAGACACATGGACGGGGCTCATTGGTTCTGGGTCTCTATGGATGCCACCTGCTCTCACTATGAAAACATTATGACCAATAAAGTCATGGAACATGCCATGCCCGGAGCTCAGGTTTACTTTTTGCTTTCCTGAAGGACACATAAAATCCATGTTAAACTTATGTTTAATACATGTCAGGTGTTCAAACTAGGGTGCAGAGGGATGAGGGAAACTTGAAAAGCAGAGCATTTGGCTTCCTTGTCCTGAAGTCAGGTGTGAGCAAAGGGATTCAAGATCCCTGGCAGCATGAAATACCAAGGCAGGTAAACAAAGTTGCCCAGGAGAGGAGGGATGCATCTGTAATTTCAGCATTAGGGAGACAGAGATAAAGGGGTCTCTACAACTCACTGGCTAGCCACTCTAGCAACTCAGTGAGCACCAGGCCAGTGAGAGAGCCAATTTCCAAAGTAAGCTGGACACCAATGAAGAAAGATACCTGATATTCTCTAAACTCAATACACATACTTGCAAGAACACAAGAACACACACACACACACACACACACACACACACACACACATATATATATATATATATATATATATATATATATATATATATAACACACAAAGAGACAGAGACAGAGGCATAGAGAGACAGATCAGAGACATAGAGACAGAAAGTATACACAGTGGGTGTGCCGTAGAATGGGTATTTCATAAATGTATATAGAGTTATTGCATTGGGCCAGTTGTTTAAAAATCGTTCCTCAAATATGTGACAATACAACTGCTTAGTGGAACTGCTTCAGTTCTGCTTAGTGTTGTGATGGATCTATGTTAGATGCATAGGTTGATGTGATTCATTCCAGAATCAAACAGACTCTAAATATAAGTATTTTCTTTGTGTGACTCAAATGCACATTAACGTTGTGTCTGGTCAGCAGAATTGTGATGGTTCGGACACTGGGATGGATAATAGCTCTTGGCATTTTGTTTCTCTTCCATTTTATTCATTTATTTTAATTGACAGATTAAAATTACATATACTTATTCTGTACACTTTCTGAAAATACATCCTGGAAATGAAACATTGAGCTAATTAACATATGTATCACCTAGTATTAGAAAGACAGATCTTTGTGGTCAAGAGCATTGGAGGATGCTCTTGTAGAAGATCCAAATTTGATTTGCAGCACCTACATCCCTCTTTAATTCTATCTCTAAGGGATCTGAGACTTTCTTCTTAACTCTGTTCATACAAGGCAAAACACCCATATAGATAAAATTAAAACTTTAGCTAGTTATGAAAAATATTTTTACCATTTCACACAGTTGGCATTTTAGAGGCTAGGAAGGTATAATTCCCTCCCTTTCTTAACAGTTTTCAAGAAAGCAATGTCTTAATTGTAGTTAATTTGGAGTTTTATGTCTTTGTCCATTTCTTCTTCTTCTTCTTCTTCTTCTTCTTCTTCTTCTTCTTCTTCTTCTTCTTCTTCTTCTTCTTCTTCTTCTTCTTCTTCTCCTTCTTCTTCTTCTTTTTTTTTATTTTGGTTTTTCAAGACAGGGTTTCTCTGTGTAGTCCTGGCTGTCCTGGAACTCACTCTGTAGACCAGGCTGGCCTTGAACTCAGAAATCTGCCTGCCTCTGCCTCCCAAGTGCTGGGATTAAAGGCGTGTGCCACCACTGCCCGGCTTGTGCATATCTTCTTAATTTATGTCTCCCTAGACTCTTGTCAACAGGGTATTGTTTCAACAGAACTGCAAAGAATTCTGAGATTAAATTGTTCATAGAAGGGTCTGGGATATGGCTCAGTAGCTGAAGTCTTTTCCACACAAGCATGAGGACAAGAATACAAGTCCCCAGAGGTCACATGAATGCTGGTGGAGCACAAGGTGGCCTCTCTATAATGTACGCTTTTACAGGCAGAGATAGGGGATCAATGGACCATCCTGCATATCAAGTATCACCATACCAGCAAACTCTGAGTTTGATTGGGAAACCCCACCTCAGTAATATCTGACTCCAACTTCAGACCTCCACATACATCCACGGAGATGCTAAGGTGCATATACATGTATGCACATACATGTCAGATACATACATGACCATGGGGAAAAAAAGAAAAGAACTGTCTAGAAAAGGGAGTGGTCATAGGAAACAGGCAACCGGTGGTCTTGTGTTGGGACTGGAGGGTAGAGATAGGGAGGCTTCAGAGAAGTTCTGCATAAGCAGACACTCCTGGGCTGCATTCTCTGCCATTCATGAGGAATAAAAAATGCAGCTGTTCATCTGGCATCCAGAGTTTGCAAGAGAGCAGCAGTATTTATTATTTATACATGTTGGACACATCACCATGGTAGCATTGCCCCTTCCCCAGTGCAGATCATGCAGTTTGATGACGGGTCTTTACAATAGGAAAATCATTGTCTAGAGGGAGAATGGTCTATGTCATCAGCGATATAAAATATAATGGAATGTTTCAGAAACGGTGTCTTAAAGGGTCTGGCATGGATGAGACAAAATAAAAGTCTGTTGTGAATCTGAGTTTGCTTCATTTGTTTCTATCTATAAAGCATTGCTGTGTCACCTAGACCTCTGGACATGGTGAAGACACTGTGCCATCTGCCTGCAGCTGCTCTTCCTGGATAATGGTGTAAGATGCTGGGTGTATATACTTTTGACTAGAGCTCTTTTTCCAACAACTTTAGGATTTAAGAAGAGAAAAGTGGATGAACTAAAGAATTAGACAGATTCTGGATTTCACTGTCCCATCTAAAAAGATGCACCTGGAATCCCCATTGGAAAGGCAGGATCTCTGAGGGAGAATGATAGTGTATAGGTCATATCAACAGGCTACAGGAAAGCAGGGGGAAACCCCAAGAACATCCCCTGCAGAGGAAGGCATTGCTCATTGTGATTTGGAAGGTCAAATCCAGCCCTGAAGGATTTCCTTTGCTGCCAAAGGAAAGAGTACTGTGAACAATGGGAAGCCAGTGCTCTGTAATTACTATTTTATAGACCTCTCTGAGGTCCGAAATTCCTAGAAAGGATGCCCGTTTTCTTTGAATAGTGTATGCTGTCCAGAGACAATCGTGTACATAAGGGGCCTAGTTATTTATGGGTCACTTAGATGATTCTAGAGAGATTTGACCTCAGTGATTAAAAAGGGAGATGCAAATGCTCTTAAGCTCCTGTGCTTCTTGGGATTTCTCCACCAAGGTTTCACGTACAGTATTTAGCTGTTAAGTGAGATAATGAGGCACTGAGGTAAATGTAATTGTCTCGCTCCCTCCCCTTCTCTCTCTCTCCCTCCCTCTCTTCCTCTCTCCCTCCTCTTGCCTATGTGGGTCCTAAAGACTTGTACTTTGAATCTACATCTCTTTCCACGTTCCTGTCCATAGTGAAAGAAAACTACTTTGGAAACGTGCACAGTCTATGTCAGTGTTAGAGCAGCGTGTCTCTTGTCTCCTATGGTTCCTCCAGTCTCATAGCAGCTACATAGTCTTCTGTCTCAGATCTTCTGCAGAGGCTAGCCTCTGTATCCAGGAAGATTCAGGTTCACATACCATTCTCACCATCTCTAAGGCCTTGTTGCTACTCTTCTGTAAATGCTTGTGCCCGCCCATACATCTTTCTCCCTAAAGAAAGAGATGTGCCATTTGAAGACCACAGCCATTTTGTTCATAGATCTTATTTTTTAGCCTCCACCCTCCGTTCTATCAAATCTCCAGGCTTTTCTTCTATACTAGTTCTGTTGTTTCTGTTGTAAATGTTAAGGCATTTTTATCATTATAATCACCTCCTTCTTTCTCCTTGAGTCTCCTAGTTGTGTATTCCTATTGTACTCTAATTCTCCATGACTGAAAAAAATATCTGAGGTATTTTTATCTCAAAGATGTATGTCTTTAGTACATAAAATATAAAAACAGGATAGTTATGGAAGAAAGATGAAGGAATAGAGTATGGAAAAGAAAAGGAAGAATTGTAAATTCAACAATGGAAGCTGATCACTGTTATATTTTATATGATTTTAATGTATAGACATATACTTTAGAAGTATATAATATCCGTTTCTGTTCATATTATTGTATGTAGTATATGTTTTGCTTTTACTGTCATAGGTCTTAAAGGATATTCTAGCGCACTGAATTTATATTACAACACCATCTTTGGTGCCTGCTTTGGGTGGACAATTCATTGTTATATTCAGGAGTGTATTTTTCCTCTCTACACTCCTCCACTCACCTTGACACTATCTGATACTCTTTTAGTTGCAATCATAGTCTCCTCTTCTCTCTCAGAAAGGCTCTATTGATCCTGAGCCTGTTCTTGTATCTGCTACCGTGGAAGTCAGGACACTTACAAACCCAAAAGATAGGCACTGAAGGTTACAGTAAAGAGCTCCTGAGTTCATGACTCTTTCAGGGATCTGCATTTGAACGTTTTATACCATAACCACAGGCATGTGGACAGCCATTGTATCTAGGATTCCTACAGACCTAAGGAATGAGAGTTGGAATTGAAGAAAGCTTGTGGGTTTTGAAGCAAACTTAGGGATTGGGGAGTTAGAAAACTCCCAAATGTTTAGGCCTGAGAATAAGAAGTAATTGGCTTTTGCACCCACTAGTTCCCAATTTTTGTATGATCAGCAAAAAGTTAATGGAAATAAAAGTGAACCAGGATAATGTTGTAGCTAGACAAACCTCCTATGGGCCCACTCGTCTGTGAGAAGGGCTGGCTTAGCTGTGTTCTTATAAATGATATGGGTTCTCAAAGTGCAAGAAAATGTCTAAGTTGAATGGAACTTGATCCAAGGGAACACTTCTTGAGAACTCTCCAGTAGGAGATGGAGCCAGGACATAGTAGGTATATGGGAATCTCAGTTGATACAGAATAAAGGGACAAACATAGCAAAGAGTCAGGCCAGATAAACAATGGGTAGTTTACAGTATCCACGTGGCGAGGTATCTTCCCTTCAGTCCCTTTTGTCTTTATCCCATTTTATTAAATAATTCTTTGACTAAGAAATGATTGAAGGGTGAGGGAGGAGAATTTCTTGAAAGATTTATTTTCTACTTGACAAGGGAAATCACTGGGTTCAGAAAATAAAGAGATCATTTAATAAAGTGAGTGGCGTCTTACAGGAACTGTCCCTGCTTCTTTGATAATATATACACTTAGCTCCTGGAAGTTGCCCTAGATATTTGCCACAATGATGGGAAGATGACTAACACATTTTTCTTCTGTTTGGATTTCTTCTTTTGTCCTTCTGGTTTTTTTTCCTACTTCACTCTGACTTCCTTAGCCTGATACTCTTGTGAGTTACCACTCGAAGTAACTCCCTTTTCTTCTGAGTTTTCTTGTTTTACACGTGTGTCCTCAATCACATGTTTATCACCTAACTGTGGTTGTTCTTAAGCTTCATTAACAGTAAAAAATTTTTATTGAATTATTTCATTGTGCATGCTACAAGTATCCACCCACCTACCTATTTACCCACCCATCTTTCTATTCATGTACCCTGCCACCCACTCATTCATTCATTTACCCACCTACCTGTCTACCAATTCATCCATTCACTGACCCATCCACCCACCTACTCTCCCATCTATCTATTCATGGATCCATCCACCCATCCACCCATCTACTCATCCATCCATCTAATTGTTTATCCATTTAGCATTTTTAGTGTCTTCTGTCTGAGATAGCAATTGCTCTTCCATTATTTATCCAACTGACCGCAGATTCTATTTTATAAGTCATCACACCAGCAGACATCAATCTGTGTGGCAGTTGAACACTAAAAACATGGCGAACGGAAACTCAGTTTGGTGGGAAAATCACACAGGCTTATCAAAAAGAATAGAACAGTTCTAATAATCTTTAATTTCACATTGAGATATTTTTATACATTAGGCTATAGTGTTAGAGTTAAATTCACATGTTTAGTCTTACTTTTACAGTCTGATGGCTAGGAGACTCAGAATTACTTTAAGTGAATTGGATCATAATTCCTATTTTAAAATGCCCTTTTTAAAATGCTCATTTGGGGGGGGGTGGCGATCAAAAGAAGGCCCATGTACATGCAGTCGGAACACTTCATCGCTGAGCTGTATCTCCAGCCTTAGTCTAGTCATAGCTTTATTGGACGGTGGCATTCTAAACATGCCTCTTATCCTTTTATGCCTGAACATCGCCATTTCCCTTCCCTATTGTTGCCATGGCACCCTACTGAACTCAAGCTGAATCCCCTCTGAAGTTTCCGTCCCCTCTTGACTGGTCCATACTTCTAAAATGTTAGGGCAAGCATTTAATTAGATTTCCACCACCCTCAGGATAAATCCTGTCTCCTCTCCACACTTTAGAGCTCTTTGCTATTAGAAGTTCATAGGGCTTGAGGCTGTCTTTGTACTCTCTGTTTCATCCCTCATAGGGTTTGGCTACTCAAAGCTATTTCATGTTTCTAAGCTCCAGGGCATGGATTTCCTCTACCTGAAATGACCTCTTCTTATCCTGGTCTACCCAAAACGTTCCTTTTATTCCCAGCATCCTCTTTAGGTCACCTGGGTGACATTTTCCCCTCCTTTCCTTTTAGCTTTCACTTGCTGCTCTTATTCTACCTCCCAGTTACGTGCTAGTTCTCTTTCTCTCTGTGTCTCTGTCTCTGTCTCTCTTTGTGTGTCTCTCTGTGTCTCTGCTTCTTTCTTTCTGTCTCTGTCTCTCAGTCTCTTTCTGTATGTCTTTTTCTGTCTTTCTGTCTCTCTTTCTCTCTCTCTCTTTACCAGAAATGGCATTCATCATTTGTTATAGTCTACATTCATCAAATGTATCAAACTATTTTTAGCACATTAAAAAAGTGCAGCATGCTTAAAAGGGGAATTAGAATGGAGATTTTTAAACACATACTGGTAAACCAAACTGATAATGTAAAATAAATATGCATTTTGCCTGCATTGCCATGAAAAGGGAAAAAGGCAAAACACAAAAGAGGGCTTGAGACATACACCAATCAAACAAATGTGTATAATATGTTTTCAAATACTATCAGTTCATTCTGTATCAGAAGTGGTATTTGAATTCACACTGAATTTTAAATTTTCCGTTTCCAAGTCCATTAATAGAACCAACTGTAAATGAAATCAATGCTTCCTTTTTATGCTGGTGTATTTATGTTTGAGATCCCATTTCCCTATATAGTCCAGTTCTCAAACTCATGTCACTATCAGCTTCCCTAGAGTTGGAGTGCAGGTAGGTACCGCCTCCTTCTCTAGTATTGCTTTATAACAATAAGGGTCTACCTGTAAGTGTCTGTTAAAGATCGCAGTTCCCAAATGAGGACTGTAGAATGGAGTTGGTCTGATTCTTTTAAAGATGGATTCATTTTGGAAGTTCCGTTTCATGTCATTTCCATGGCGAAGTCTATTTCCCATTTTCTCTCTTAAGGTACTGGGCTACCTTCCCGTACTTTGCAAGCTCCCGAGGTTCAGGGAGCCATGCTTGTTTTCATGTCTCACAGAACCCTGACTCAGGAATTGCCCTTCCCATTGGGTGAGCATTGAAAGCGCTATCAGGTGCTAGTGATTTCTGAAGCAGCAAAACAACAGAGAGGAGCTAGATAGCACAGAGTTCAAGGCTATCATGCTTCTTCCTGGTGACTTAGGAGACACGGCTTGTTTTCAAAGCTGGCGGGGGCTAGAGTGATCTCTACCCTTCTCTGAAATTTCTTAAAACACAAAAAAAGCAGACATTCTAGTACAGTGACCTAATTTTCCAGGCATCAGTTACCCAATAGGTCAGACAGCCAATTTCAGACTGTGATACTCTGTGAAAAGTATGGCCATTGGCTCGGGAAGTCGACAGGGGAAGGGGGTGGAGGTGCCCTTTAAGGTTACGATGGATGACATCATCACTGACAGTGGCCTCTGGGATGTTTGGAGACTCCGGCTTCATAAATTATCACAGATGAATGTTTGTGCAGAACTGTTTGTATAAAGGCAGCAAGATATGATGCACATTGTGGGAATTACTAGGACTAGGAAAGAATGAAGCAACAAAGAAAGATAGTTTTGGTTTAAACAAGTCTAAAGTAATATCAGGGAATCACTCCATTTTAAACTGATTTATTATGAAATAAGATGTCATCATTTTCATGGTATTATTGTTATAAGTGCTATTATTAGTAAGTGGTTGTACCAGTAGACCAGATCTGAATAAATATCTATGTTTTCTCCATTTAAGATTACAAATTCCACACTTACCTTTGCCATTCAACATTCATTATACACAATATTTATTATACACAATGAGATTGATAGGAGGCAGTAGGAGTCAACAGACTTTCCTCTTCAGTGGCTTATAATAAATAACATGAGCATATAGTCCACATGAGGTCTGAGCAGTTCCTCTGCTTGGTCCTTGGACCTTGAATGTCACCAGGAATATATGTAAACAAGAGAACTGCTAAATTCTGAGAAGCATCTATACACCAAAGTCAGAAAAATTATAAACATACAGAGGGTTGAACTTTTGTCTGCAATCCAATGTACAGACCCCAGGGCTGCAGCACCATATGAAATTCCTCAGCTCATCCCCTTTCTTACTGATGGAAGGTCAGATTACTCTGATTAGAACAGATATTTTTTCTGTTCTAATGAGACATTGCAATAAATGCTTCTCTGATATTTTACACCTTCAAGTTACTCCCAGAGTATATTTTTAGGAGTAGAATGTCTAGGTCAAAAGCTATAATAATTTTTAAAGGGCTCTGACTCCTTGTCACAGAGTAATATAAATTTAGTCACTCCAGAAATCAGTTTGGCCAAGGTCTTTCTTCAAGATCTTACTAGTTCCAAGTATGACTCTTTAGAAAGTAAAACAAATGAACAGACAAACAAAATTCTCCATAAATTTTGTGGGCTGGCTTTAAGTATCTCAAAAGTATATCAAAGAATCCCCAAATAGGCATGTGTGGAGTGTTGTTTAGTGTAGTGTAGGTGTGTGTGTGTGTGTGTGTGTGTGTGTGTGCATATGCGTATGTAAGACCCTTGTCCATCATCTATTTAAAAATGCTTTTATTGTTCATTTGTCATTAGTTGTTTTACCATCTTCTCCTCCAAATGTATTTAACATATATTTAATAAAGCATGCATGTTAAATTGTAAAAGTTTAAGACAGTTTTTTATGACTTTGTGTTAATATGGTGGACTTGCATTGCTCTAATTGATGTGAGGTTGTTCTCTGTCTTAGGATTTCTATTGCTGTGATAAGTCACTATGCTTGAAAGCAACTTGGGGATGAAGTGTTTATTTCCTCTTATATTTCACAGTCATCATCCAGGGATGTCAGAGTGGGGACGCAAAGAGGAATCTGGAAGTGGGGACTGAGTCAGAGGCCATGCAGGAGTGGTCCATCCTCGTGGTCGATCTTGCCTCATGGTGACCTTCTCCCCTCTTTCCTGCTCCTCATGGTCCTCTATGTTACATAAGTCCCAACTCTCACTCTCTCCTGCCCAATCACAGGCTCCAGCCTTTTATTGCACAATCAGAAATTACTGGGAAGCATTCTTTACAGTACATTGGTTCATTCAATGTCTGTGTCCAGACTATAACCTGATCTTGAGTCACAGAACTCAGCATCTGAATACACAGTGCACAAGACCAACCCCAACACAGTTGTAAATGACAGTATGATTCCTGGGTTTGCGTCATCTTAACACAACCAGAGACACTTTAGAAGACTGAATCTCAACTGAGAAAATGCCCTACCAGACTGGCCTTTAGACAGCAACCATGCAGTGCATTTTCTTGATAAATAATTGGCTTGGAAGGGCTCAGGTCACTATGGGTTGTGCCATTCCTGGGCTGGTGGCCCAAGTGCTATATGAAGTCAACTGAACATGGCAGAAAACAGCACTCCTGCGTGGCCTCTGACTCAGGCCCCACTTCCAGTAAACAGTTCATATGGACCATCTAGGTGTCAATCACTCATTTGGGTTCTATAAGCTATGTAGAGGAAGACTAATTCGTGGGACTTACAGATATTCTTGTCTATAAGAAGAACCCAAAGAACCAAATAACCTTATCAAAAAATGGGGTATAGAGCTAAACAAAGAATTTTCACCAGAAGAAATCCAAATGGTCGAGAAACACCTTAAGAGATGTTCAACATCATTAGTCATCAGAGAAATGCAAATCAAAA
The DNA here is from genome assembly GCA_964023405.1 of Apodemus agrarius. NCBI lineage: Eukaryota > Metazoa > Chordata > Mammalia > Rodentia > Muridae > Apodemus > Apodemus agrarius. Next base: position 97,822,585 of record OZ030015.1, read on the forward strand.
CAACCCTGAGATTCCACCTCACACCAGTCAGAATGGCTAAGATTAAAAACTCAAGAGACAACAGGTGCTGGTGAGGATGTGGAGAAAGAGGAACACTCCTCCACTGTTGGTGGGATTGCAAAATGGTAAAACCGCTCTGGAAATCAGTTTGGCGGTTCCTCAGAAAATTGGGCATGTCACTTCCAGAGAACCCTGGCATACCGCTCCTGGGCATATACCCAGAGGATTCCCCTGCATACAATAAAGACACATGCTCCACAATGTTCATAGCAGCCTTGTTTATAATTGACAGAAGTTGGAAGGAGCCCAGATATCCCTCAAAGGAGGAATGGATACAGAAAATGTGGTATATTTATACAATGGAATACTACTCAGCAATTAAAAATAATGAATGTATGCAATTTGTAGGCAAATGGTTAGATCTGGAAAATATCATCCTAAGTGAGTTAACCCAATCACAAAAGAATACACATGAAATGCAATCACTGATAAGTGGATATTAATGAGCCCAGAAGCCCTAAATACTCAAGGTACAATTAGCAAGTCAAATGATTCCCAAGAAGAAGAAAGGAGAGGACCCTGGCCTGGGCCTGAAAAGATTGGATCCAGTTTTGTAGATCCAGAACAGAGAAATGGTGGGGGGTTGATTGGGGAATAGTTGGGGGGAGAGGACTTACGGGACGTATGGTGGGGGGAGCTGGGAAAGGGGAAAGCCTTTGGAATGTAAACAAAGAATATAGAAAATAAAAAAAAGAATAAAAAAATTTTTCATAAAATAAAAGAAGAACCAAACTTTGAAAATAGAGTAATTGTTTTCCATTATATCTCATTTTTTATGTAAGCACCAATGATCTGCATATGATTGGCACCTATGACTTGGGGATAAACCTTCCAGAAGAGGAAAGTGGTTGAGAGTTTTCAAGGGTTGTAAAATGACAGAAACATGGCAAGGAGCAGGGGTATGCAAATTCTGGTCTGTGAGTCTGAATACCAGAAGGTCAAGCAAGCTGGAGGCTCACAGGGAGCTGGTCATCATGACTTGGAGGCTTTTTACACAGTCTGGGATGCCCACACAGGTATGAGTCTCCAGTTGAGTCACTGAAGAAGGCAGAGGATTAATTAAGGCTTTTTTAAATTTTTATTTTCTATATTCTATGTTTACATTCCAAAGGCTTTCCCCTTTCCCAGTTACCCCCCACCATATGTCCCATAATTCCTCTCCCCGCCCTGCTATTCCCCACTTATCCCCCCCCCCCACGATTTCTCTGTTCTGGGTCTACAATACTGGATCCAATCTTTACAGGCCCAGGGTCCTCTCCTTTCTTCTTCTTGGGAGTTATTTGACTTGCTAATTGTGCCTTGAGTATTTAGGGCTTCTGGGCTCATTAATATCCACTTATCAGTGATTGCATTTCATGTGTATTCTTTTGTGATTGGGTTAGCTCACTTAGGATATTTTCCAGATCTAACCATTTCCCTACAAATTGCATGAGTTCATTATTTTTAATTGCTGAGTAGTACTCCATTGTATAAATATACCACATTTTCTGTATGCATTCCTCTTTTGAGGCATATCTGGGCTCCTTCCAATTTCTGGCTATTATAAACAAGGCTGCTATAAACATAGTGGAGCATGTGTCTTTATTGTATGCAGAGGAATCCTCTGGGTATATGCCCAGGAGTGGTATGCCAGGGTCCTCTTTTTAAATGCTTTCATCTTCTGTGCTTCTTCTCCACATCCCTTTGGTGACTATATGAATTAATAAGATGGAAGAATGTTTCTTTAAATGTGTGTCTTTATAGTATTGATTTCTGACTTTGACCAACTCGTAAGAGGGCCACTGAATGGAATATTAGACTGATGTTTGGATAATAACATAATAATTTATGTTTGGATATAGTGAATAGAGGCTGGAGTGAAAACTGTTCAACTTCAGAGACTAGGAAACTCAAAAGAGGAACCCAAGCAAGAAGAGTCCAAGATTTCAACAAGTGAAACAATTTACGGTCAGAGTGGAGGAGACATCCTTCTGTTGCCATTGTATAGAATTAGTTCTTGAGGCTCTTATTTCTGATGGAGTTGTACTGTCTGTAACACTGTCTTTAAAATGAATATTAATTGGGATTCTTTATGATTCTTCATTTTCTATAATTTATTTAAAACTGCGATAGATAATTTTAAGATTGTTTGGGTCCTCAGTCATTCTGTACATGAGCAAAAGAAGAATTGGAAACAGGAAATGGTTTGTTAGGGTAGCACATTGAATTATGGGTTTGAGATGAGAACAAGCTTTGGTTCAATGCCCTCCATGCCTTCCAGAACACCTTTGAAACAGGAATGAGGTTCAGAGTTTAATTTCTTTCAGGGGAAAGAATATGCTCTCTCTCTCTCTCTCTCTCTCTCTCTCTCTCTCTCTCTCTCTCTCTCAATCTATCTTTGTGTCTCGCTGTGTCCCTCTGCTTCTGTCAATCTGTCTGTCTCTGTCTTTGTCTCTGTTGTACAAACATATTTTTTGTCTATGTGTGTGCACATAGAAGGGCAGAGCAGGATCCTGGGTAGCATTCTCCATCCCCCACCACCCTATTGTTTCAAGACAGTTTCATGCTGAACCCAAAGTTCCTATTTCAGCTAGGTTAGCTGGCCAAATAGCTCCTGGAATCTGTCCCTGTAACCCCACCAACAATGCTGATGTTGTAGGCATGGCAAAGGTATAGCTTGGCTTTGTACATAGGTGCTGAGGATTCAGCCTCAGGTCTTTGTTCTTGTAGAACAAGTACCTTTACCTAGAGTGTCATGTCACTGGCCTGGAGTATAGGCTGTCAAATTTGTTACACGGGGCTTTCTCTTAAGATGACCACGTCCGAGAATTAGTGTCTGGTGCTAATTTGTGGAGAATTCTCTCTCCACTGTTTCTAATGCTTCCTCTGTCCATTTCTCTTCTTCCCCTCATTCCCATCTACCATATGTTATACTTTTTATACTGTTCTTGGATAGCTGTTGTTTTCTTCCTGTTTCTATTTTTATTTTGGATTTTCTAACCATAGATCACTGAATTCAGGAATTATTCCCTTGGCCATCTTTAATTCAGCAGTCAGTCCATCAGAGGCATATTTTAATTATCTCCATTATACTGGTTTTGATCTGCAGCATTTACTTTTGGTCTTTTCCTCGAATTTTCGTATCTGAACAAATTGCAACCTGTGTCACATGCTGTTCCCTTTATCCTTTGGAACCTGCACCATATGAAGGGTGGATGTTCTAAATTTGTGTCCTAGTGATCCCAACCTGTCTGCAACATTGAAGTCTTTTTTCAGTTTTCAATATGCTTGAATTTTTATTTTGATGCATTCTGTAGCTTCAGCTCGGTAACTAGAAATTCTATACTGTGTAAAAGAAAATGTTTTAAATTAATCTTTAGAAATGTGGAAGTCAGGTAATGTGGGGGTGAGCTTGGAATTCTATAATCTTAAGTAGTCCATCTTTTAGTAAGCTTGTGCCTCTGGATTATAGTTCATATGTTTTCCTCTATCTGTCTTCTCCATGGGTGTGACAGGATGGCCAGTAGGGACTGGAATCAAACGCTTCCCTTTCTCCCCATTTGTTAGGCTATGATGAAACTGTTACAGATTAGAATATGTGGCTTACATGCACTAATTGAGCTTTTAACTTAAAGACACTGTCAACTTAGAAGGGCTTTGCTAGGATATAGCCCTATGTCACTTCTGTTTTCTTCACGAGGCAAACAACAAGAGCAGGGCTTTCTAGTTTACAATATTTTTCAATTCATCCTTGGGTTATACACCCACAAACCCATCACAAGTTGAAATTTTCATTGACATGGAAAAGAATGCATTGAACTCACCTGAACCTTCTGTGTTAGATACGTTCAGAACCTGCACATCATTTTATCACTGGAGAAAATGATTTATTATAATGACTGTGTTGAATATGTACTGGTTATCTCATGTCTCTTATGAACATGAGATATATGTGATATCTACATGCAGGTAAAAAGAATGAATGCAAATGTCCACACTTGAGTTATCATGAAGTTGGACATTTGTATGTAGAGTCATTGCCCAGAATCCAAGTACCCGTCCCAGAACCATCCTTTTGTTCTTCTTTCCAATCTCACAGTGGAACCATGGAGTTCCTAGAAGTTGATCTCACCCATGACCTACCAACCTCATGACTTGATTTCTTTGAATTTTTATTCACTTGGCCTCTACCAACTCATACCACAGTTTATTTTCCATCCCCTGGCTGTCCTGGAACTCACTCTGTAGACCAGGCTGGCCTTGAACTCAGAAATCTGCCTGCCTCTGCCTCGCAAGTGCTGGGATTAAAGGTATGTGCCACCACTGCCTGGTGTCTGAATACTTTTATACCACAACAAATCTGTTCTGCCCTATACCCCTTTATGAATGATGATTTAATCTAGTTAGGAGCATCCAAGCCTTCGCAACATCAAACCAAGAAAGAATAGGAGGAACTAAAGACCCTTTGTGCTTCAGGGGCCTTGTCCATTCTGGACTCTGGGGATACAGATCCACCCCATGCTTGAGAGGCACAACAGAAAGGACTCAGTTTTGTCCTCTGGAAATGACTCACATCAGATGGTTTTGCAAAGGACCTTTCCTTTGCAATTGTCAGTTCCTATGGTTGTGTTTGCTTGCTGTGAGCTTAGAGCTGTGGGCGTTTTCACCTCTCTGGTTCTCCCAAGATCTTTCTTCATCTTCAGATTTTTACAGCTATGAAGATGTGTAGAGATCATCTTCCTGGGACATCATGTGCCCAAGTCCTACAAGGAAATAGAGGAGAAAATTGAAAAGCATATGGTTTGGAACATGATTATACCTGCTTAACAGCAACTAGGACAAGTTTTACCTTTGGCTTTCTGACCTTCCGTGCTGATGCTATTGAGCAGTAAATAACAGAGACAGCCTTTCTAAACTATTTAAAACTTGCTTTTAGATGTGTTACGGAACTGTGGCCCTCTTGAGAATCATTTGTACTTTTTAAAACCAAGCTTGAGGTATGGATTTCAAACCACTGTAACTAGTGATGATTAAAATACTATCTCTTTTACTAAATATTTACTAAATTACTAAATCAAATAATGACTTCGACTTTGTACTGCCATTGTTACATGTGTAAAGTGTCACCTCACATTCAAGGTGACATTGCTTGTTCCTATTTGTTTCCTTCTCCCTCCTCTCCTCCTCACTCTTCTCAAGCTTTTCCTCCACCCTTCTTTCTATCCTTCTTTTCTTTCTGTTAGGATACAGAACTTACACAGACCTTGATTTTTACTCCACATTTAGAAAAGTCTCCCCTTGATGATTAATTCTGATGGTGCCTTGGCTGTGTGCCCTCACACATTTTTCAGTAATGCTAATTGATTAAATGAATGATTATATTTGGTTTACTTGTATGTAGGCACATAAATCTGAAACATTCTTTTGAATACCTCTTTACCCATTAGCATAATAGCTTGAAAAGCACATCTTAGAACATTTTGATATTTTAGCATCCATAATAGCTGTTGTGTGATTGAAAGCAAAGCTTTGAAGGAGTCACTCTAAAGGATTGATAAAATTTCAACTGTAGGAAAGAGGCTGGAGCAACTGCTGCATATATTTGGGTTGAGGATGGTCTTCCTCTTCCTAGCCTTCTTACTCTTCCTTTTTCCTGAGATCCTTGTAAGTTCTTGGATTTCAGTTTGCTCAGTATAGTGCCAGTGAAAATTCTCTTAGGATAATCCAGTAGAACCTCTTGGTAACTTTAACTTTCCGCAATTGTACTGTGGTTTAGGCTTTCAGAGGATCCAGGAACTTCCAGATGAATATCTGTGTCAAGTACTCAGTGTAACTCCAGGAAACGTATGTAGTACCCTCCTGACTTCCAGTCAGCGTGTCTGGCTCAAGACTGCCTGGCATTTTCTCAAATGACTGTGAAAATCACTTTCACAGAAGCCTCAGCCTGATCCTAAGACTCAGATGGAAGGAAAGGTAGTTAATTGAGTGCAGGAACTCAAGGAAGAAAGTGTCTCACAGAGCATAGGTTGATCCATCACTAATCAAGAGGAGACCTAAAGGGAAATATAAAGCATGTTGGTTTTTATTTCCTTCCAATGTAATGGTAGTGTTTGAGACAATAAATTCCATTCTATAGATGGACTCTAAATATGCATATTTTCTCCCTGTAGAACACAAGAGTTATCAATTACAATTCTGGAAGAAATTTCTCCTATGAAGATCATTCTAGTTGGCCCCAAGTGTGAAATGCAGAAGATGTGCCTGGGAGGGAAGCCAGCGATGGAGAGAACATGAACTCCTACTGTCTCTGCCACCTTTAGGTCAACACCAGTCTCCTGGTTTTCATTTGTAACGTGGGAGTAATGATTCTGTGTTGACTCACAAGGTTAGGATTAAACAAGGTAAGACACTGAAAGCACATAGCATTCAGCCCAGCCCTTAGCAAATACTACATAGAATACAGCAGGGATTAATACCTCCAGATGGTTGTTTCCTTGTGGGTTTTTGTCCACAACCTGGTTTTCTTTTACTTTAATGATTGCATTACTTTCTATCTATTAGGAAGAATGAATAACAGAGAGAGTAAACCTAGCTTTTATTTTCTTATCATTGAAATAAACTTATCACTAAAAAAATATTCTCGTGACATAAAGTGTAAATGCATCACAAGAAAGTTTATTATTAATGGTCATCTAAAGAGAAAGACCAAAGGATTCATGATAGGATATGTTATTGTCTTTTTTGATCTAATAGGTTTAATGTGGGAATACTTATTGTTAGAGATAGCATAATTACTAAAATCACAACTGTAAAGTATTCTGTTGCCTAGAGAGTAGTACCCTGTCTTAGCAACCAGAAGATATAGATCTACGGTTTATGACTGCATCTTATTCAGTTTGAGACCTCTGTATTAGTTTCACTCTTTGTTGCTGGGTTAAAATACCCTGACAGAAGTCACTTAAGGGAGGAAGTATTTACTTTGGATTATAGGTACAGAGGGCATACAGTCCATCATTTCTGGGAAGGCATAGCGACAGGGGCATGAGGCCAGGCCAACATATATCATTGGCTCTGGAAGCAGAGAGAATGAACAGGAAGTGAGGCCAGGCTAACTAATTCAAAGCCCTCCTTCCCTGTAGCGACTCCCTTTCCCCAGCAAGGCTCCATCTCCTAGGGCTTCCACCATCTTCCCAAATAGCATCACTGGATAAAGAACAAATGCTCAAACACAGGAGCCTGTGGGGGAGATTCCTTATTCAAACTGTGGCACAACCCCTCTTACCTCACAAAAACATGTCACCTGCCAAACTGAGAATGATAAGACACGGATAGTGTTAACTAATAACACCATTTTCTGCTTGTCTCCAGTTCCTAACATCTGGGCTGAGTCAAACCAGTACAGTACAGAGAGACAGTGCTACCAAATGGAACGTAACCACACATCAAAGTCCTTGCCTCTGGAATTCCAATGGCACTTTCATCTGCAGCTCTTCTTTAACAAATCCTTACCAAGGACAGTATCATGGGTGAGCCATAATGCTACACAAAAATAAGTTGGTTATTTTGCTGATCAGAATAGTAGCATTTGTTGACAATAAAATAATAAGAGTAGGGCATTGGTAATTTCAGTTCCCGCTATAAAAGATCTGATAAATTTCTTTCTATGAGTTTTCTGCAATTTTATTTACTTTTTAAATTATTTTCTTATTTTATTTTATGCACATTGGTGTTCTGTCTGCTTGTATTATGTGTTAGGGTGCTAGATACGCTAGAACTGGCATTGCAGAAAGTTGTGAGCTGCCATGTTGGTGCTGGGAATTGAACCAAGGTTCTTTGGAAAAGCAGGCAGTGCTGTTAACCTCTGAGCCATCTCTATAGCCCATGATGTGTCTTTTTAAAGCTCATTTTCCTTTATTACTTTAGACATCAGGAGGAATTGATATTGTTCTTTGGGTTTTGGAGTTACCAAAAAGTTATCCAGAAAGTTTGAATACTTATTTTTATGTAACTATCAAGGATTAAAAGTTTCTGGATCCCTGATTTGCAAGCAGCCCAAATTGAGACTAATGATTCCTTCAAATCTATGGGCTAGAAGACTGTAATGTGTTGTCCTGAGACAGCAAAATACAAATGATCTTTGACAAGTCTTGATTTGATTAGCGATATTTGACTTTAAAATGGGGGGAGTGATAATATACATTCAATAGAAAAGACAATTCCGGCTTTAGAAAAATATTGTCTCAAGATAATGGTCAAAAGACGGCAACTCAAAGTCAGACAGGCCATCATAGCATCAGAGGGTGCTCAGGGCACTGTGTTCCATTAATCTCGAGAACTATGTAACACTTCCTTATGAAATTGTCTTTGTCTTAGATGATAATGTCCATCTGTTAGCTAATGTAAATTCCAAACACACATTAGAAAGTTCAGCCTATAATACATTTTATCATTTAGGCATATTTTGGTTAATATGATTAATTTGGGAACTTTTCCTTATAATATTTTCATCTTATGACAGATTTGTCAATATATAACCATCTCCTAAGGTGAGGAGTCTCTATGTTATTTTGTGAAGGAGTGGCAATGTGTCACTAATAAAATCTGTATAAGAAGGTTTAATACCCTCAAGGATATCCTGCTTCTCTGTGTGCAATACACAGACTCATTTTGATTCTAGAAGGTGACCCTCATTCTCATGCCAAGTCCCCACATGTCAGTAGGAAGATCCTCAGTACGTATCTAAAACTGGCTGATTGACAGTTATTTATATTTGAAAAAAAAAAGAAGCAAACATATTTTCTTAAATTATGTAAAAAGTTTTTTTTTTTAAAAGAAATCTGTAAAAATTTTAGACTTTTGAAAACGACGAATCAATTACGTTTGGTAAGTTTCTGAACACTAAACACTGAACACCCCTGCTCTTGGCTTCAATCATTGTGTTTTGGTTTGGTTTTGTTCTGTTTTGTTTTTCTAATTCTATCCGTGGCCGCTTCCCTTGTTCCTTCCTCTCATATGTGTGGATCAATCTACGGTCTCTGCTGTGGGTGAGACAGCTTCCTGGTGGTTTATGCATGTAGGCAATGAAAAAAAAAATCACGACAGTGAGCCTTTTAATGCAACCTCACTTTCTCTTGCTTCATTTGATGCTGTAAAATGGCAGGATTAACCCCCATGCTCTGTCTTGGCTCTGTTTCTAATTTGATGTAAAAGACTTCTTCTTAAGTGGCTATAAAACCAAGGCATAGTACCAACACAAAACATTTTGAGGGGCACAGGAAGTTTTGAAAATGACCTCTGGTCCCAGTTGCCTCTGACAATTCCTCAGGAATCAATTTAATCACAGAAGGGATGTTTACAAGCCGATCTGGGGCGTACATGCCTGTGCTCATGCTGTTGTGGGTTGTTTTTCTAGCTTAGAGCTGAAGAGAGGTCAAGTACCTTGTGCGTGTTCCTGTTGTTTTGTGTTTACTCTGGATCCTTGCAAAATCTTTTCCAAGAGATCAGCAAGATTCCTAGACAGAGAAGATTCTGAGCCTGTATGTTTCCTTTTCTAAATGAGAATACTGAAAAGCTTTTGCTCAAAGAATTTTAGATACTTGAACTAAACGAAGCCCCCCCAAAACAGCCTACTGCAGCTTTGATTGAACAAGGGGTAGAGAGTTGCCAGCTGAATTTTCAGTATTATAGCAAGGAGAATCCGATATACTATAGGATACTGTAATTGAGATCTGAAACCGATGGGAGAATTAAAATCCTGAGGAGATGGCAGTGGGTGACTTGGGAAGATATCAGTGTCCATAAAGCACTTTATAACATGAGAACAAATGTGGTTCCTGGGCAACTTAGACAAATAAACACACAGTTCTCTGCTTAGAGGAGATAAACAGTATTATTGGAGATGGATGGAAACTATCACAGTATAACATCTTATGTCTACATAACACTAAGGAGCTACCTGAAGCCCTTTATCAAACTTAGAAAAAACTTTGATTTTTCAATATTAAGGATTATGTGAGCCATGCAGTGAGTTTGTCTGTAGCACACATTTGTTTTTGGAAATCACTTCCGGTGCCCAGAAAATATGTGCAAACATCTCTGGTACAAACATGAACTTGCCAGGGAGTTTGAGCACCCTGTAGATGCTATGTGCAGTTCTACCTGTGAGAAACACTAGGCAGGAAAAGACACCAATGAGCTGAGTTATTACGCAGAAAACACTTAGAGTGAGAAAGTAACTGTTTATAAGTAGCCCGCTTCATTGTGTAGGCTATGGGGTTTCCTGTGCCTGTTGCAGCAATGTTTCATCAAATTGTAAATGCAACTTCCTTCTACTGGTTCCCAGGGCTTACAAGCTGCAAGATTTCTTCCAGTGCCCATTTCTACAAATCTAGTTCATATTGTATCTACTTGTTCACTCCTATTCGACATGTGTAAAACTCCATAGCCCATTTGGTTGGGTCCCATTTTAATGGCAACACTGACAATGCTTTTCAGTGTTCTGATCCCAACTATATATTCTCTCTCTCTCTCTCTCTCTCTCTCTCTCTCTCTCTCTCTCTCTCTCTCTCTGTGTGTGTGTGTGTGTGTGTGTGTGTGTTAAGCCAATTCATCCATATGTAGCATCAATACCAGAAATGTCCATCCAGTACCCTCCTTTATTGCTTTCTGCCTTAGATCCATTACTCAGATTATCTTGATTAAACCCAGGGATTGGCTTTTGGCTAGACTAACTTGCCAGGGGGTGTCAGGATCCATTTGTCTCTGTCCTTTCAGGATTAGGATCACAGCTACAGTTGGTTTTGCCTATGCAGGTTTGGGGGATTCAAATCCAGGTCTTGATGTTAGCTTAGCAAGGCGACTTATCTTGAGCCCTCTCTTCAAACTCTGTCTGTAGGTTTTGTTTTGAGTGGTTTGGTGAGTTTTAAGAGCAACAATGATGTGTTATAGCAGAGCTGGGGAAAGGGGTATAGCTCCAAGCAGAGCACTGAGTGTACATGTCTGATGAGTATGCTATGCGTGGCTCTAAGTACTAAACTCCAAGAGCTTTGAGCCTGGTAGATGCTGTTTCCAGTGTAGTAGGATGTCTTTATTACCCACACTAGGAAACAAAAGAATCTGTTCATGCTACCTTGCCTCCCTTTATGATTTGCCCTCTGGTTGCTTCCTTCCTAATTCTCCTAGCCTTTACCTAGCATGAACCTAACCAGTTGGCAGCGTCTCATACTCTGTGATGGGTTTTCCAAAGACCAAAATGTACCTTTTTTTCCCCTTGCCTTTTCAAAGAGAGCCACACAGGAAGGAAAACAAGAAATTCAACTTTTAAGCTGGGCTATTCACGGCCTTTGCTAAGTCCTGGCAGAATTTCACGGTTTTCATTACGATTCATCTCATTGATTTCCTGACGGAATGAACTGGCCTTTTCATTGAGGCCATCGGGAAGTGAAGCTGGGTCACTCGAGTCATTGAGTTTCACTATCTGATGAGTGAGGGATGGGCTAGTTTTCAGTGAGTGTTTGGGAACCCCTGTGTGTTCTTTCATTAAATTCAATTTTGTGAAATTTGAATCATGGGGAAGGAGAGCGTGTGAGAACAACGTGTGTCTATTTTGTTCTGGGAGCTTGAAAAGGGTAATGAATGACCTCAAGAGGTAGAGCTATAGGGTCTATTGTGCTGTTATTTCACTTTCCATGGGACCCGATCGCTTCACCTGCTCAATCAACGCTGTCCTGGGCTTCTCAGTTGGAGTGCACACATGCTCAAATTCACTGACATAACAATCTTTCCCCAACCCCTGTCCTAGAATGGTCAACTCAAATAAGAGAAGCATGAGATTATTTAAGCTTATTCTAAATGACCTGCTAGAATGAAATAACGATGTCCATTTCTGGCTTTTGAATTACTTCATGGCTAGACAACATAATAACCCCTGTTTTTATTTTATTTTAAATGTACTATTAAGAGAATCTGCGTTTTATTCTTATTGAAACATACAGATTATTTAATTTTTTAGGTAAATCTAAACTGTCTTTGAGGATAATAATTAAAATCTATAGCACAGATCAAACTTTTTGAATGCCCTATTCATTTTATTTGTTAATTTTAAAGAGAAAGGGGAAAATGATCGTGGCTTGGTATCTACATTTGGCACTTGACCTGAAGCTCATACTGTCAGTTCGACACTTCGTTTAGAGTCCTAAATGTTCATATATTGGGTTACATGTAAGCAACACAAAAATATTGAAGTTAACTTGGGAACTTTGTTCCTAAGCACTTTGAGAACACACCTTTGGCCGAGATTTTAATATTCTAATGTAACTTAAGACTACATTCATTGTATCTCCTATTGAGTAATCAATTTACAATTTGTTCAATACAAATACTCCTGTGCATGTTTGTGTAAAAGATGAAGAGAGGGAGAAAGAGGGTAGGGGGAGGGAGAGGGAAGAAGGTTGAAACAGAGAAAACACACGAGAACATATTGCTTTTGAGAAATACTTTTTCTGGATTTTAGCAGTCTGGTTTTGAAACACACATAACAGGGTCCTAGAAATCACAAATTTAGAGTAAACTTCTGGAATGGTTGTGTGTAGTACTTTAAATCTTTGATCACTTATTACTTTGTGCTTTGTATAAATTGAAACACATAATTCAACTGCACAATGTGTTGCTTCCTAAACTGGACCATATACCAGAGAGTGAAAAAACTGGCCATTATAAATAGAGAAATAAAATCCTTCAGTTGGTTGGGGGCAATAAGAGAGAGAAAAATGGAAACTATCTTAAAATCGCTTTACACAAATCTACAACGAAATGCAAGAATTCTGAGCTTGCAAAATATCAGAGGAAATTCCTTGGCTTGAGCCTGACTAGAGATCTATGGTTTCTGCAATGAGATATGTATTGAGAACTTGCAGAGATGGAGATGAGAGTAATAGATATATAACACTTTATATAAAAATCCGTGTTATATTGATTGTCAACTTAATAAAGCCCCATGATCTGCACTAAATATTATCCTCAAGGGCATGAGTAGTTAATACTAGAAAGAACAATCTAATATATGTATTCTTCTGAAGGAAGAACAACTGAACTCTGGTTGAAGAGGTAGCTCAGTGGGTAAAGTATTTGTTGTGCCAACATGAAGACCTCAGTGTAGATTCCCTACACACACACACACACACACACACACACACACACATACACGTGTGCACACACGTGGATAGGGGATGGGGGATGGGGGGCAAGGACATGCTTATCCTAAGTGTTTCCTGGATTCATAAAGGTAAGCTCCAAGTTCAGTGAGAGATCTTGTCTTAAAATATGAGATGGAACGTGACTGAAAAGGGCACACAGAGTCAGTTTTTGGCTTCCACATGTACATGGACTAGACAAACTCACTGTGCTTCCCCTGAATATACAGAAGCTTAGAACACACACACACACACACACACACTTGTAGGGCTATATAGGTGAGACTACAAAAGAAAAAAATCCGTGTTATATTGATTGTCAACTTAATAAAGCCCCGTGATCTGCACTAAATATTATCCTCAAGGGCATGAGAAGTTAATACTAGAAAGAACAATCTAATTACTGGCTCCTGTAATTAGAAGTACACATTCTAATTCTGTAATTAGAATGGTAACACATTCTATGTTAGGCACGATCCTAAGTTTTGAGTGTGTGTGGACACTTGTTCTGACCTACAGAGCTTCATTTCAATATAATATGAACAAAAGAATAAATTATTTGTAAAAACAACAGAGATTATCCAGGTCTTCTACTTTCCATTTTGGAAAACACAGATCCTCAGACATAAAATGTCTTGACAGAGATCACACCCCTCTTTATTCCTTTGCCCTAAAGGAAAGTCTGCTTTCTAATGTTTTCTCTGACCATGTTGTCCTTATACTTGATTGTTTCCACTGAGTGGATTCTATTGAGGTATTTTCTTCTCATGAAGAATTGAAAGGTATTTAAAACTATTCATTCCATATATTTAAATAACAAAACCCAATACTTATTTTTCACTTCTCCTTCCAGTCCTGCTGAATAATGTAAAACCTTTTGATTCCATTTGCTTTTATCTATTTGTTTATTTATTTATTTATTTATTTATTTTTAGCCCTCTAACTTCAGCACCCTCAATAACTTCTAGACAATGAGAGGCAAAAGGCTGGGATAAAGATGACAGGGTTAGGGGCGTCAGCTGAGATGATATAGAGTAAGGCAGTCAAGTGGAGAAGTGATGTTTGAGCAGTGATTTTATTGGACAGTCCAGATTGTGGTTCTTGTTCCCATCAGGGACATTTTGATCCATGAGCTGATGGACTAGCTGTGTGAACTTTGTCTTTACAAAAGGAGAGAAAAAAAATCCATTTGCATAAGCCCAGCGCAGCTGCACTCCCCGTGGAGATTCAGAAGTTCTCATGTTCTCCCTCTCCAAATGCAAACAGAAACCCGGTCAGGTTCTCATCAGTGCAGGAGTTAAAGGGCACGTGACTCTGCTAGACAAAACAAGAAGACTTACAGACTCACTGGAAATGTCTAGGTTTTGAAAAGTACCTGATGTGGAAAAAAATTGAAAGAGACAGGAATGGAAAATTCCATTGCTGGCTTCCTGCTCTCCTTCCTGCTGAAGCAGGATTAGTTACCAGCTGTCAAAAGAAATATCATTTTTGATTCTTATTTTGGGGAAAGGAAAGCATTAGAAAAAAATCTTGGAAGGAGAGTGAGGCAACATGGTCTTGCCTTTTTTACAGTTCATTCTTGAAGTCTGAAACAGCAGCAGAAGGTTCTAAATCAGGAAGCAGAGCATGGCACCTCTGGATGTAAAATGAAGAGAGAGATAAAGGAGGTGATGTGAGTCCTTTCCTTCCCTTCCAATGTCACCTAATGGAAACAGTAGTGGGGTCAGGGATACAGGACTTGAAATATTGAAGTGGCAATCGAAAGTCATCTCTCACAGAGATGAAGACAGGGTGAATACACACAGAATCATCTCTAAGAGAATATGACTGATGAATGCTCAGACCTACATAGACCATGCACATCAATGCTTCCGAGGCCTGGTGAGTGCCACAGAAGAGGACATAGAAAAATTAGAAGAGGCACAGGTAGAGCGGGAGAGAGGAATGGTGTGAAGCAGTTTTCTGCATGTGCCATGGCCCTTGCTTGCAGTCACAAGCGAGAGCTGCAGCTACCTGCAAAGGACGTGCACTCACACACACAAAAGAAACATGCAAATTGCAGGAGAACATGTAGGGAATAACAGAAGGGGGTAAAAGAGGCAGTGAGGGAGACTATGGCCTTAATACCATAAATATGAATAAAACCAAAAATAAAATCTCGATAGCAATCAGGTTGGAGAGATGACTCCATGATTGAAAGTGAGCTCTGATTATGTAGAGGAACTGGAGTTTGCTTTCCCCGGGTCAGGCAGCTCTCAAACACCTTTAACTTTAGCTTTGCAGGTCTGATACCCTTGCCTGGCTCGCACTGAAAGCTGCCCTTCTACCCAGACACACACATGATGAGAAACAGTGGAAGTAGGCCTTTAAAACACCGAGGTCGTCTTAGTCATAATAAACACATAGATAATTTTAACATCCAGGAGAGATTTTTCAATGACATTCTTTTCATTTTAATCCCCAGGAAAAGATAACTTGTGATACAGTGTGTTCGTTATGGTTTAGGCATAAGATGCTCCCCAAAGCGTTAATGCTTGAATACTTGGTCCCTAGACAATGGCACTGTCTGGAGGTTAAAGAACCTTGAAGGAGATAGTCCACAGCTTGAGGTGCTTTGAGGGCTGCATCGCAGTTCTGATTCCACGGGCCTTATCTTTGCTTTGTGGCTCACTGGGATTCGGAGAGGCAAGCAATCCTAGCTCCGTGCTTACACGTGCCTGCTGAGGCTACCATGCTTTTCCCCGAGGACCGGCTCTGCTCCTTTGCACTGTGATGCAAAATAAATTGCTCTGTCAGCTATGTGGTCATAGTGATGAGGAAAGCGGCAAATGAAGCATATCTCAACCTCTCAGACACTTCTAATAATGTAGGGATCTCGTGACCTTGACTCAGTCACCAAGGAAGCACGGTGGCTCATCTAACAGAAGTGCCAACAAAGTAGACTGCTCTTTGACAAGGAAAATGTAAATTGGGTCTTTTGTGTCCTTATCCCTCTGACTCTTGCTTACTGTGTTTTAGAGGGCTTGAGGCACAATCGAATGCTGACTGCCATGCGGAAAGGAGACGGGGAGAAATTTTATGTGCCAGAATGATTGTAGGGGCAGCCCAGGCACCCTGTGTACTCAGTGTGATACTGGGTGCACATCTGTGCAGTGAGACAAGCTGAGGCCCCAAGAAAGACTCATTAACTGGTACTTATGATGAACAAGTAAGCACTTATCAGTCAAGAGTACATCTGGAAGGGCAGTTATTCTGGTTCCTGTGGCTGTGACATACCTGTGACAGAAATCTGTTTGAAAGGAGAAATATGGTTTTGTCTCATGTTTGGGAGGTCCCAGTAGATGTGATGTCAGTATCTTCATAGTTTAAGAGCTGTGAAGAGGAGAAGAGCATGATGGGAGGTCTTGGTGGAGCAAAGCTGCTCACTCCAGGTGGCCAGGAAGCAAACATAAAAAGAGCAGCATGGGTTTCCCAGCATTCCCTTTATAGGCATGATCCCAGTAACTTAGCTCAACTTAACTCCCAAAGAATCCCTGTCTTCAGGATTCCACTATGGATAACAATACAGGAACACATGACCTTTGACAGATATTTAAAAATCTTACCCATAACAATACAAACCTGTGATATAGAAATGTAGGGCATCGGCATTCAACCACAGGAAGAAATTAATTAATCAGAAAACTGTAGCTTTGCTTTTGCAGAACAGGGAATTATGTGGTGTGCCTATATCAAAGGTTGGTAAACATTTTCTTTTATAAAAGATGTTTCAGGTGTTGAGACCCACAGTCCCCACTGGTTCTTGTAAGCCTCTGAATCATGACAATAGAGCATCAAATTTATTGACCATATGAGCCGGGCGTGGTGGCGCACGCCTGTAATCCCAGCACTTGGGAGGCAGAGGCAGGCGGATTTCTGAGTTCGAGGCCAGCCTGGTCTACAGAGTGAGTTCCAGGACAGCCAGGACCACACAGAGAAACCCTGTCTCAAAAAAAAAACCAAAAAAAAAAAAAAAAAACAAACAAACCCAAAAAAAAAGAAAAAAAAATTTATTGACCATATGAAAACGAATGAGCTTGGTTGTGTTCCAATAAGCTTTATTTATGAACAGTAAGATTGAAATTTTTTATCATTTCCACATACCACAGAATCTCTCCCTCCTTTTTTTTTTCTTTATGGCCATTTAAAAAAGTAAGAAGTATTCTTAGGTCATAGCTACTAAAAACATTGGACCAGGCAATTGCTAATACAAGGGCTTGAAGAACAATGTCAGAGGTCTACATTGTAAGAAGTCTCTCCCCACCCCCACCCCCTTGTGTGTGTATGTTCATATTGGTATGTGTATGCTGGTGTATGTATGTGGGTGTGTGAATGCACATGTTCAAGGGAGTGTGGAAGCCAGAGATTCCTCTTTATTATTTTGATCCTGGTTCACCACGTTGGCCAGGCTGCCTGACCAATGAACTCTGTAGTCTGCCTGTCTCCGCCCCTACAACAGAGGATCGCCCCCATGCCTGGCTTTGACCTGAGTGCTGGAGATCTGAACTCAGGTCCGCAGGCTTGCAAGGAAGGTACTCTACTAACCCTGCCACCTCCCTAGGCTCTAAAGTCCCTTTGAACGGTACAACCTCCTCTCATGATTCCACAAAAAGCTCCACCAAGAAATGACTATAAAAAGAAAATTATATCCCAATGGCAGCCTATACATTCAAGTTGCAAGTATTTTTGTAATTTTGCAGTGTCAAAATGGGTCTTTTGATCCTAAAGACCCATTGCTTCTATTTACCTCAGTTTCTCCTTCTGCTTCGAGGAGAACTGCAGATCCCAGAGGCTGAAATTCAGTTAAACCCATGTTCAGTGGCTGTGAATGGAAGGAGCAGAGCACGACATCACAAAAACTGACTTAAATATCATTTGGCTTTACAGTATGGTTTTGAACTTCCTGGTCAGCTGGGGTACACCTGACATCCCCACGATCTACTTCAAATGAAGCGATGACATCACAGGTCATGGGGTGACTGTTAGAATCAAGAAGCTATCAAACAAGAAGCTCCTGTCCTGCTTTTCTCGATGCTAAGAAACCAGATCCTTCATCCTCTCTGTCCAAGTCAAGCACTCACACACAGTCAGCTTTCCTGAAATGTATCTCCCAGAATTGAATCACTGTATCTTCACACTCTCTTAAGAGTCCCTCAAGGGCTTCAAAGATGACTTGTAATGAAAGAAAGGAGAGGGCAGCACAACCCCCAGGACCTGGAGAGTTCTGGTGTGGAGGGAAGGGTTTGCCAGGCATAACCTGTAACAGGTAGCAGGTGAGGGGTACTAGGAGAACCTGGAAGCCAGCTTGACTTTAATATGTTAAATAGGCACCTCACCCATTTATGCCAGGGCTTGAGACTTAACAACTTGGACATCATGTAAACCAGAGGACTTGAGCTTGAATCCCCAGACCCTCTGTGAAGCAGAAACAAAAATGAAAACAAAAAACAAGACAACAAAAAAAATTAGGTATTATTAATCACAAATTATTAGGTAACCCTACCTCCACTCTGAAGTGATAGGTGGGGGTCCTGGTGGCTTGCCTAGGTGAGCTCTGGGCTAGTGAGTGAAACGTTCTCAAGGCAGAGGATGAAAGGAAAGGCTCATGGAACCTGAGGAACAACATCTAAGGTTATTTACTCTCTGACATTCACACATGTACTTATACACACACACATGTACTTATGCCACAAGAGCATGCCTATAGTCAGGCATGTAGTGACCAAATTCTAAAGTCTGAGGCAGCATAAAAAAAGGAAACTCAGCTTTTGATCAGTGGAAGGGATCATACTCACTAGATCCTGAGGCCAGACTGATTTCATACACATCGGGAAGGAAAGTTCTGGCTGCGGTTAGTACTGAAATGAAGGTACACAGGAACTCAAATCTAGTTTTTCTCATTTCTTTGCAGAGAAAGCAAGCTTCGGGCCCACTGTTGGCCAGATACTGCTGTGTAGCTGAAAAGTTCTGTCTCTTGGAAGGTTGAGATTCTTCTGAGGTATTGTGTTACAGTTTGCCTAGCAGATGTTTATATTAGAATGTCAAGACCTGAAGTTAGCTAACAGTCTGGCACAATGTTTGTCTACCTGAGGGAGGTTTTGCTGTAGTTGTTGTTCATTGCCACTCCCCCCTTTACAAATGAGGATATTTGAGATAAAAATTGAGATTAAAAAACAAAAAAGCATCAGAAATCTCCCAGAAGGACTGACAACATCCATGTTCAACTTCCTCAAGCACTGGAGCCTTTGAAAATAGAATTGAAACCCAAACAGCAACCAGGCTGCAAACAGCAACCAGGGGTCAGAATCTAGAAAAAAAGTCCCCAAAATTTAGAGTATGAACCAAGCTATAGGGTTCCTTCTCTCCCTTTGCTCATTCTTGCTTTTTGGAGAAAAATAAGACAAATATTCAGCTAGAAAATAACTCCCATTGGCCTGCACACAGCTCTCCTGGGGCAGGCAGGGAGAGCTTCAGGAGCTTGGGGGGAGATTTCTTTAGTTCCTCTTGGCTGGTTTTGACATTCCTCTACTGTTTTAACCCATGTGTTCCCTTTTGAGGCTGTGTCCTGTCTTCTAGTGCATCCCAGTGACTGCACAGGTCCTTGAACATTTTATTTGCCCTCTAGGACACACTTCTACAAACAATACCTGACTATGAGAAAGTGAGCTAGTCTACTGCATTGCCCTGATGAACTACCGTTGGTTTAGGTTGAGTTGCGGGATGAAGACTTAGGTATCTCTAGTTGTTTTGTCTCACTGTCCATTGGCATGCAATCCCAGCCCTCACCTGCTGGGATGGAGAAATAGTTCTGCTGAAAAGAGTTTCATTGTATGGCACTGTTCAAAGCCATAAGACAGATGGAAGTATTTCTATAGGTTAATTCTCAATGAGCCTGTGAGTAAACATCAGAGTCATTTTCTGGCATGGTTGAGCAGACTTCTGGCCCAAGTCCTCCTCTATATCCCTGACTTAAAAAAAAAAGAAAGAAAAGAAAAGAAAAGAAAAACTTGTCAGGGTATACTTGAGTGACCTTCAGAGAATCAGAACCAGTGAGGTCATTGCTGTCTCAGCTGACCGGTTATTGCTTGCTTCAGAAGATGCCAGGGGCTGCTGATGTAGATTCCAGGGTGGAACCAGAGAAGCAAACCAGCGTCAATGGTTAACCTGGGTTCTTGATATCGGAGACTTTTTTTTCCTTTATTATTAACTAACGAACATTCTTAACCATCGCAAGCCGAGAGCAGGCAGCTCTTACCTCCCTGTGGAAGAGTGTGAATGAAGGTAAGCATTACTTCATATCTTGTTGTTATACAATCTTTTGCTACACTGACGGTTTACACCCACTGATTTATTTTTCTCTTTGCGGGGGTGGGGTCTCAATGGCTCCATGACCATCAGTACAAATGTTTATGTTGAATTAGATGCAATTAAAGTGATTTAATAAGCATATGTCATATTTGGTGAATTTCTTTTGAAGCTTTGGGTAAAAGCAATCTTAAGCTGGCATTTGTAGAGTCTGTGAAACAGGTCTCATCTATCATTATACAGGTAGATATTTAAAGTCACTTTGGTGTTCATCCCAACTGAGGTAGTCTAATATTTCTTTCAAGATCAGATTATTAGCTAAATGTATGTATGTACAAGTATCAATGTGTATGCCTCAAAATTGTGTATTTTATTATCATCTGAAAAGCTTTAAGAATTTTTCCCTATAAGTATTTATAATCATACATAAGGAAATAAAACATCTATTTCTCTAGACTTGTTTGAACACGAATTTCATACCAGGAACTTACTCCTTCATTCCTGTAAAGCAATAGTTCTCAATCTGTGGGGCATGACCTTTTCGGGGTTGCATATCAGATATGCTGCACATTGGATCTTTACATTAAAATTCACAACCGTAGCAAAACTACAGTTATGAAGTAGCAAAAATCATTTTTTTTTATGTTTGGGATCACCACAACATGAGGAACTGTATTAAAGCGTCTCAGGACAAGGAAGTTGGAGAGTGACTGCTTAAAGGTGAGTCTGTTTGTTTGTTTGTAGTTTGTTTGTTTGTTTATTTTCTGGGAAAATCTCAGACATTTTATTTTTTAAAAATCAACTCAGCAAATTATGGACTTAATGTCTATCTTCTGACTTCAGGAGTTCAAATGTTATAAAATTGAATTGGTATTTGTAGGTTTATGTGGCCCACAAGAACATTTCTATGAAGTAGATGGCATTTGTTGAGTGGATTATATCCCTGTGGAGGTGTATGTCTATAAGAGTGAATGTCCCAGGAGCTGTAGTATGCCTTTTTAAAAGTTATCCTTCTCTACTTGGTGAGAGCCAGGACTTTAAAAAGAAAATAATACATTCGTGTGTTCTCTTGCTAGTTCCTATGGGTAAGGCAAACCACACACTCTCTGTGTAAAATTTTAACTCTCCAAAAAATAAAATAAAAATGAAATAAAATAACATGAAGCGTTTGAATTGCAGCTGACTCATAGTAGCACACATGCAAGGATATTCTGAATTTAAGCCAAAAAGGATGGCTAAACACGAACAAGGCTCAGAGTTCAATTCAAATTAGGGGAGAATGGTTGAGGAGCTGAGAGGCCAGGGATGGGGGAGGGGAGGGAGAGGGCGAGGGAGAGAGAGAGAGAGAGAGAGAGAGAGAGAGAGAGAGAGAGAGAGAGAGAGAGAGACTCAGATAGAAACACAGAGGAGCAGAAAAAGAGAGAGAAGAAGAAAGCAGAGACAGAGACAAAGACACACAGAGACAGAAACACACACATACACAGAGACAGAGACAGACAGAGACACAGAGAGAGGCTGAGACACCCAGAGAGTGAGAAAGACTAAGAAAGAGGGACAGAGCAAACTTGATAATTATCTGTTGGATATCATCTTACATAAATTTCATTTCAGAAGAGGAGATCTTTGATAAATCCGAGACTTCTGTCTCAAATAAGAATGCCAGGGTAGTATACAAGCCTTTAATCTCAGCAATCAGGAGGCAGAGGCTGGCAGAGTTCTAGGAATTCCACCCCAGACTGCTTTATATTGCCAGTGCATGTCAAGCCAGGACTATATAGAGAGACACTGTTTCAAAAAGGCATGCAAATAAACAAGCAAACAAAACCAAATCAGAACAAAATTCAACATTTGAAAGCATAAAATCAGTATTGAAAGGACACTCAGTGTACTATTTTGATGCAGTAATTAATTATATGTGTATAAGTGCTTTCCCTGAATAAATAAAAAATATATAATTATAATAAAAGAAATAAAATACATGTCTATGTGCATGTATATTCTTGGTACCTACTGGTTTTAGAGGACATTGGTTCCCCTGGAATTGGAGTTACAGATGATTGTTAGCCACCGTGAGAATGTTGGGAACCAAGCCTGGTTCTTCTGCAAGAGGAACAATTGTTCTTAACTGACAAACTATCTTTCCAGCACAATTGATGTTGTGTTTTAACTAGTAATTTGACTCAGGTGAGAAGTTTTCAAGGACATTGAGAATTTTTTTCTTTCTAACACACACACACACACACACACACACACACACACACACACACACACACGGTGAAGACTTCAACCTACCACTTGAAAACTGTTGAACTTCTGCCCAACATTAAGTTTGCACTTGAGTATCCTCTGGTGATTTCTAGTGCTAGGAAAAGTCACTACAAGCCTAGCTTTAAAAATATGGTGGATAATTTGGCTATTCCTCTCACCGTATGGACTACAAATATGCTCAGGGAAAGGAGAGAATGAATCACTTGAGGGGATTACTGTGTTCCTGATGCAGAAGGATGTTGGTCAGAGACTTCTTAGAAAGGACCTGTTCTGTTATAGCTACCCAATGCATGAAACTTGGGTTCCTACTCAGGATGTATATAGTCTTGGAACAGTTGCTTAACTTCTTTACCTCTCAAAGATGCAAACTGACTGTTGACTACATTTTAGCATGCATATGCTTCCTCTCCTTCAGATTTATTGCCCCCAAGAGGAAAAGGGTTGGCTAAGGGGTCCAAGGAAGGTCTTCACCAAGATCTCTGACATTGGTTGGTGTGCTCTGATGTCTGGTAATTCAACTGGATCTCTCTCTCTCTCTCTCTCTCTCTCTCTCTCTCTCTTTCTCTCTCTCCCTCATTCCTTCCTAATTTCTTTCTTTCTTTCTTTCTATCTTTCTTTCTTTCTTTCTTTCTTTCTTTCTTTCTTTCTTTCATTTCTTTCTGTCTTTTCTTTTCTTTTCTTTTCTTTTCTTTTCTTTTCTTTTCTTTTCTTTTCTTTTCTTTCTTTTTTCAAAACAGGATTTCTCTGTGCAACCCTGTCTGTCCTTGACTCTCTTTGTAGACCAGGGAGGTCCTGAACTCACAAAGATCCACCTGCATCTGCATCTGCATCTACCTCCTGAGTGATGGAATTAAAGGTATATGTCACCAAACCCAGTGCTTTTAAGGAGAGTAATAATGCCTGTATTGTGCCTTTGAAGAAAGAAACACTAAAGTTATAAGATTTAAAAAAAATTACCATAGTCTCAAGTTCTTGTTCAACATAAATCTTAAAATTGATACAATGAGTTATGTAGACATTTCCCTGACTTGGTACTTAATAGTACAATTTTTCCCAACAATTAATTTGCATATTGATCTTCTAAGCAGACTGAATAGTCTCAAGGTATGAAGGTTGACTGGAATATTATCTATTAAGATTAAGCCATTGCCTTGATGGATGTATGACTAGTGAAGGAGTAATATATGTCATAGAATAATAATTCCATGTCTTTAACAAATATATATTATTTACCTTTGCTGTAGTAAACATTGATCAATTATAACAATATATTAATAAATAGAGACAGAAGATACCTGCCTTGCTGAATCTCAAATTTTAGTAGGACTTTGAAAGCCCATCTGTGAGAAAAGTATATAATTAAATATTTATATAATTATTATAATTATATAAATAATATAATAATTATATAACTAATATAATAATTAAATAATTAGTAAATTCAATAGTACTAGCTAATATGGAAGAGAACCCGATAAGAGAGGAGATCAAATGGAAAAGACAAAGAACTGAGAATAATGTATTATCTATAACAAGTGATTTCAAAGCACAGTGGTTAAGAAGAGCAAACATTTTCTATCCCATAATATTTGTGAGTCAGGAGGTTCAGCTTTTGCACTTGTTGCTTTGGGAGGAGGCCAGGGTTCAATTCCCAGCACTATATAGTAGCTTACAATCATCTGTAACTGTGCTAGGGGATCTGACATTTTTTTTTTTAATCTGTGAATGGGAACCAAGCACACACATTGGCACGTGTACAAACATGAAGGCAAAACATGCAGACACATAAATTGAGTAAATTCAAACACACTAAAATGGATCTCTTTATGAAAATCACACCTCAGGAGTAGTTATTAAACAGAATCAAGAATGGGACAATATTTTCAACACTTCTGACTATGGTTTGGAATTTGTAAGATTCCACTAATAACTATATTCACTAAGAGCAGTGATATCTGAGTGAAAACTTGGGACTTGTAAGAAATCATGTAAGCATCAAGATTCCTTGGAGAACTTTTCTGGTCCATGGAGGCTGCAGGATCAACATCATGGCCAAGAAACAGGAAATAGATCGGGCAAACGCAAAGTTGGAAGAGTGCAAATCTGGGTTTCTCTTAACGCAGATGTTTCAGAGCAAGTTTTTGATATGGTGGGTGGAAAGGCAGTGTGAGAAGTTCATGGATGATAGGCAAATTATGTGGACAAGCAAAGTGCAGAAATAAGAACGAACAGAATTAGCATAGACAGTACAAGAGCTAAAGATGTAACGCTTCCAGCTTTCCCAGTACAATAAACCAGTGACATCATAGAACCAAGACCATGCTTAAGTTAATGCTGTGAACACCACAAACAGACTTGTATGAATGTACATTTAATCAGCACAGAAGCCAGGCAGTCTCTGGCTTATCTCAGATGTTGGACACAGAAGATAATGCCAAGTGAACATGGATTTCAGGGCAACCAGGCAGAATTAGGAGATGCTCTTTCAATGCCCTCCTGATGGAGGCATGCTGTGTTCTCATGGGGTGATTCATGACCAGTCAGCATATCCCTCAGCTTCAGCCCCTCCAAATCATCTCTGTTGGAAACCAGAATAACTTTTAAAAAGAAGTTCTTTTTGGGATTTTTATCAAAGGTTAAAAAAAAAAACAACTAATGGGGGTTTGGATTAAAGTTCTTAATACCATGTCCACCTTTGGGCATATGATGGTCTACACTTACAAATGCATTCCATGAAATCTCCCTGATCAAGAAGGGTTCCATCCTTCCTTCCAGACTCCTTTCTTCGTCATCCTTCAGATCCTGTGCTCCCAGGCTGTGCATTCCCAGGCTCATGAGTTTTACTCTACCTAACAAATGGGGAGATGGCTGCAGTCCATGTAACTGCTTTTAAGTGAAAGGAAAAAGATGAAACCAACTTTTTCCTCTGCTTGTTCCAGGGTTTCAGTACTCCAAAATCAAGTATTCTATACGAAATATATACAACACTCAGTAGAAGCATTCATTATCCAATAAAACTTCTCCAAGTACCTTCTTCTACATAAGCTGTCCTAAAAATATACCTGAAACTATCCATAGATGCAGAGGGACAGTGTAAAACAGGAAAATTATCTAGAGGAAGAAATGCCCTAAAATTAGGTTTCCCAGAAGTTTAAATCAAGATAATTTAATGTTAGCATGTTATAGAAATATAATCTTAATTTAAAGTTTTAAATTCTCACTACATCCTATTTCAAATTAGAAACATGTTCTCATGACATCAATTCTCATTGAGTCCAATTTTCCTCATATTTGATGCTAAGAATGACTATTTTCTAGCCTCTGTCCTGAATTGGGGAAGGAAAGGCTAACTTGTCAACAGTTAAAGGGAAGACACTGCTCAAGCATTGTCCAGCAGGTAAACAAGAGTCTGTCGCCTTCCAGGTTGTCCAGAGTGTACTTTTGAAACTCAGAGCACTTTGAAAAACCAAGAGGTTCTTCTCTGAAGGTCACTTTTCTCCATTATCACAGGATAACTCTGGCAATTCCCTTACACTTACTGCCCCTCTAATCTCAGTCATAGCTTACCAAATGGGGTTTCCTAGAAAGCATACTCAATAGGGTTTATAGAAAGATGAGAAGGATGAGGGGGAGTTGGAGGAGGAGAGAAGGAAAAGGAAATGAGTGAGGAGGAAGAAAAAGAGGAGGAAGAGAGAAGGAGGAGGGCAGCAGAAGGAGGAAGAGAAGGAGGAGGAAAAGAGAAGAAAAAGGAAGAAGGAAAAGGAGGAGGGGAGGAGGAGAAGAAGAAGGGAAAGAGAAAAGGAAGAGAAGAAGGAAGAACATCATGGCAATGTGATTTTAAGGAACTGAATTACAGACCAAAAATGGCAAGTCTGAAATTAGTAAAACTAATTGGGAACTGTAATAAGTATTGATGAGTGGAACCAGACAGGAGACTGATAAGTTGCCAAATTGCAGTTTTGAAGATGAGTTGGCTAGTGCTTCCTCAGGAAGGCTGTTCCTGCCCCTGAAGTCTTCAAGTGAGCCCGTGATATCCACCCATATTTTGGACAACAATCTGCTCACCCAAAATCCACCGATCATTAATATTCAAACCACAATCTAACCTACAGCCTCACAGTAATATCCAGATTGTTTCATCAGAGTAGGCACCATTGCCTAGCTAAGTCAATACATGGGTTAGCCATGATGGTAACTTGAACATTTTTCTCGTAGGATATTTTGCAATCTGGCTATGAAATAGAATGAATTTTAAAGCTTCAGATCCTGTTAAAGAAATTGAGGTCCATACTCTACTACATTTTATGTATATGTTTAAATTGCATGACAGGTGTACCTACCAAATAATAACTTTTGAATGTAGGACTGTTCATCACTCATTTAAAACAGTTTCCTGGTATATGTATGCATGTGTGACTACAGTTTTCCTTTTTCCTTTCCCTTAAGTCCATCTCTCATCTCCCCCTTTCCCCTCCCTCATCCACTCCTCCTCCTTTTCTCTTCAGAAAAAGGCAAGATTCCCATAGATGCCACCCAGCCATGGCATATCAAGTTACAGTAAGATTAGTCACTTCTTTGCCTAGTAAGGTGGGACAGAGTAATCCAGTAGGATGAAAGGGTCCTGAAAGTAGGTAACAGAGTTAGAGATAGCCACTACTCCCACTGTTAGGTATTCCACAAGAAAACCAAGCTACACAACTGTAGTATATGTGTGAAGGGCTTACGTCAGTCCCTTGAAGGTTCTCTTATTGGCAGTTGAGTCTCTGTGAGCCTCTAATAGCCCAGGATGTTGATTCTGTGGGTTTCCTGGTGCTCTCTCCAACTACTCTGGCTTCTAGACCCTTCTTCCCCTTTACACAGGATTCCCCAAGCTCTGCCTAATGCTTGGCTGTGGGTCTCTGCATGTTTCCATCAGTTGCTGTATGAAGCCTCTCTGGTGACAATTGGGCTAGGCACCAATCTATGAGCATAATAGAATATCAAAAGGACTCATTTCCTTGACGTTTTTATTTTTTATTTTTGTTTTTGATTGCTTCTACCCTAGGTTTCTGGGCTATCCAGCCTCTGGTTCCTGGCCCTCCAGGCAGTGTCAGGGATAGACTCCCTTTCATAGGATGGGTATCAAGGTGGAACAGTCATTGATTAGCCGCTATCACAATTTCTGTGCTTCTTTTACACCAGTGCATCTTGCAGACAGGACAAATAGAAGGCTTGTGGCCGGGTTTAGCTTTTGATAATGCGACTTCATCATGAGAAAGTCATTTTTCTTAAGTGAGGTAAAGGGCAAGTTAATGTAAAGAACATTCGTGGTCCTGCCCTCTAACAACTGCATCCATTCTATTGAAGTTTATTATATATTTTAACTGCCATTCTCTCTTCTGTACCTCTATGTACTGTATTGTTCATGCATATGAGCCCTACCTCTGAAGATCTGTTCTCCCAGTGGTAGAAGACTGTAAGGAGCTATGAGCACTGTAGTATACACACAATATGCTATTCATATAGTTACAGAATTTGGATTTGAAGGAAGGAAATATGCTTAATGTAAATGATAAACAATTGAAATAACCAGTTTGATAATAAATATGCTATTATATATGTTATTACATATTTTATACCACATAATTAACATTATATGTTTATTATATATACATTTCAATACTGTTTAACATGGACATGCATTAAAAATTTCTAAAACTGGATATTTTGAGTCTTTCATCTTATATTCTGATAATCTCTAGGGTTGGGGATTGGAGTAAGACTAATGAATTTAATTTTCTTCCTCTGTATGAAGTCATGTTTCTTAAATGGGAAAGTTTGAGGAGTGTCAATAGAGGGCGTTACTGGTTTTATTTAGTGTCTGTGTGTGGTTTGCTTGTGTAAGGAAGATGCTGGGTCTCTTGCATTATCAACTCCTTATGTTATTCTCTTGAGACAGTGTCTTTCCTTGAACCTGGATGTCGGCAGGGGATCCTCAAGTCTCAGGGATCCTCCTTTTTTTTGTTTTTTGTTTGTTTGTTTGTTTGTTTGTTTGTTTTTTGGTTTTTGGTCTTTGGTTATTTTTTCGAGACAGGGTTTCTCTGTGTAGTCCTGGCTGTCCTAGAACTCACTCTGTAGACCAGGCTGTCCTCGAACTCAGAAATCTGCCTGCCTCTGCCTCCCAAGTGCTGGGATTACAGGCGTGTGCCACCACGCCCGGCTGGGATCCTCCTGTTTTTACCCACCCTCTCAGTGCTAGGATTCAATACCTACCAGCAACCATCATTTGCATAGGAACATAGATCCTCATGCTTATTAACCCATCTTTCCAACACAGGATGGATTTTATGACACAAAGTTCTTGAGTTCAATTAGTAATGTATAATTAGCTCGTTTTGCCTACAAAAAATAGCCATTCATCCAAGAGCTTGGCCAGTCTTTTTACAACTGTATTTTCATCTCATCTACAATTAGACTAATGCAAGCAATGGGTCCTTTAGGATAGTCTGTCTTTACTCTGGGAGAAAAATCTGAGAAAAAAATTATAAAATAAAATATGTAATTCAGTAATTCTACCAATGAAGGCAGGACACTGATTTGCTGTGGAAGAACTCAGTAGCTCTCGCTGCCTAGCACCTAAAAGACACAGCCATTTCTAGGTAGCTCATTTAGTAGGGAATGTAATTTTTAACTTTCATTTCTCTAGAACTGTATTTTGAGTTATATTTACAGTTGACACCGCGAGAAACTTCCTTGATTTGCAACTGGAATTTGAAAAGTTTCCAGACTGTTAGAGACTATTAGCCCAACTTTTGTTTGGACCAGAAATGATTCAACTTGCAAGTTGGTGCAAGGAGAACATGGTGGTTAATTGGCTCAAATGATCTAAGACTTATAAGTTACTCATTTTTCAATTTAGGCTTTCTGGGAATTGCAGATTGTTTCATATACTCATGACTAAAATTTTGTTAGTAATGATGTTGAGGTGAATATAAGATTATATAGTTTGTTCCAGGGATTTACACAATAAAGAATATTCAGTGCAACAAGGAAGAGCATAGTGAATGGTCTAGACAGGACACACAGACCCAAAGAAATCCAGGAAGAATCAAAATACAGTGTGCCTTATGCTCATGAAAGTTAACAACATTGGACCTTGGGATCCTGTTTCTCTACTTTGTGTTGATGCAGACAGACTATGTCTGCAGCTTTCCTGCACAGATGTGTCAGCTCACGCTCTTTGTTTGTAAATATAAAGAGAGAGCCAGGCTTCTTGAATTGTGCATAGAATTTGGCCATCATCCACTGGGTCAGCTTGGAAAAAGGGAAGAGGCACGAAGAACAAGCAGAGCTAGCAGGCTAGGAGTAGCACATTGTGTTCAAGGGATAGTGTTGTTCAATTACAATGTCTTGCATGCGTGAGTATATATAAAATCGATATCTGTTTAATGTATGAAGTTCTACCCTGATAATTGCTATCTAGTGAGTGTAATTTTGTGGCCTTAGCTATTTATACATCAAAATAATAATGTTTAATAATCACTTTGCTACTCTGTAGGCAAAATGCTATTTTCCTGAGGTGAGCAAAAGTCACTTCCTTTTCTTCTAAATAGATGAACAGTAACTCACTCTGTTGGTTACTGGAGGGATTTTAGATCACCCTTTTAATGCCTAGCTTAGGAACAGTCAAATGTTTGTAAATGTTCAGTAAAAAACACAGTGCTTGGGATGATAGAAAGCTTTATAGGGAACATATTTTTTTGTTGTTGTTACAAATTGAGAGAAGAATTATCTGCCTGACTGTGAGCAGCCTATTTGGTTTCAGATCTGTGAAACATTCAACATAGTCGGAGTGCAGGTTCTTCGTGTAAGGACAGAAGCAGAGATAAAAGAGTCTGACATGCAAACAGTTAAATAGTCATGGTGTCTTTCTCCACATGGATGCACAGCCTAGTTGAAACTGCTGCTTCTATCTGATACTAGACCCTGGTGCTGTAGGACAAACAGTTGGATGGACCAATGAGGTGAAGAGGAAGAAGGCAATGGGTAAAGATAATGGTTGTTGATGCCATTAAGGCATTAGTAAATCTACATTGTTCTCTCATGGCTTTAAAGACTCCAACTTGATAATGAAGGTGTTCATCAGGAGGAGCTGGAGGCACAGCAGTGGAGAGCGACTGGCAGGATCTGTTGACGGGCACCAAGAGTGTGCTTCACAGAAGCAGTTACAATCTGCATAATTGCCACAGCCTCATGTCCTATGGTGACCCATTGATGCAGGGAGAATGAACAAAACTATTGGTTCTCTTCTACCCTGCCTATAAGAAGTAGACATTCCCACAGTCTGGGATAACTGGGAATCTAACTGAAGTGTGCAGGGAAAAAATGAGCCTTCTGAGCCTCTAGTATCAAAGTTTTGCTGTATTGAGAATAAAAAAAGTAAATGAATGATTCATAGTTTTTGCTATCAAGTTGACTGGATGGGAGCAGGGTCTTGACCCTGCTCTTGACTATAAATGAGGCTAATGCAAACTAACAAGGCTTGGAGCTATTGAATTTCTAATGAGTTTCTAGAGATTCATCCTGTCTATCTGATCTTAGGTTATTTCCACTTGCAAAGATGAAATACTGGGGTGTGGATCCATCTTAGATAATTTAATGAGCTTGAATTTTGTAGGATAGCCCTGTCTCTTGTCATGTTAGTTGGTGGAATTGTGGTGCTGAATGGAGAGCAACCCAGCAGCTCCATTAGCCATGATGCTTTGCTTTATATAAGTATGCCCAATTTTGAAAGCCACCATTTAATTTCCCACCATGTTTATGGACTTTATATCTATTTTAAGCAGTGAAAGCAACAAAGGGATATGGAAAACATGATCAAAATTTCTTAACAATTAATAACTGAAACATAAGGTAGGAAGTGTACTCTCAAAATCTGTCAAATCCACATAATGCAAGTGTTACTATTATCCTATCTACAGAATATCTTTCTTATTTCTTTCTTATTTTATTTATTTGAGTCTGACCAACATTTTTACTGAACCTTTAGTCTAGTTTCTTTCATTCCAGTGTTATCTGGTAGGAAAGATTTTGTGTAGTTCAAGGTTCTGTATTTCCATCCAACTAAGTGAAGTAATTTACTCAAATATGTTATTTCCATATCACAAATGTTCTTTTGCTCGTTCATGAAAATACTAGATTTCTGAACCTTTTTCTTAATAATAATAGACTATGAGTAGATGGCACAAACAAAAAAGAAACATGTATCAATTCACAGCAGAAATTATATAATTTTACAATTAGTATTTATTATATTTTAATTCACAAAACATTTTGTAGAATATTGTAAGTGCTTTGAAATATTTACTCTTGAATCATAAAGACAGACTTTATTATATAGAAGGAATCAGCATGGGGAGAAGAGTGATTTGTCACACATGTATAAACTTAAAGATATAGCTAAGATATAGAAAGATATTCTTTTCCATAGTATGAATTTCTAGTTGCTAGGTTCTACACTCTGTAGAAACTTGATCCATGAATTTATATTTGTAATTTGTTGGGTATTTAAAATGCATTTATACATAATTTTGAGTGTTATCTTGAGGGATGCTTGGGCACTGGGTTTATGAAATACAGTAAGATGATTTAATTCCTTCCTGCTCTAGACTTCAAAGTATTCAGTGGATTGGGCTGACACAAAACCTTCCATAACATAAATCAGAGTTTTGACTCATTGAGCAAATATAATATCCAACCAAAAGGAAGTAATATTTCATTGATGTGGAAAAATTTACTGTTCCTTGTGTTCAGAATGATAAGTGCCAACCTGGTGGGCCAGATATCAAATATTGACTTGTAACATCATTTGTGGGGAAAGAAATGAGCATCAAAATAAAATGTAGCCATGCTTGGTAAGTTGCTTAGTTTAAAATCAAAAGTTCCTCCCTAATCCAACACAGTGTTAATAGCATATACATATTACTTGCAAGTTGGTGGTTCTGGGTTTTCACCTTATGATTTTCATGAGAAAATAAAGACACATGTTACTTAGTGTTGGCCTTTCATCTAGGCTCTACCCCATAGTTACCTGGCAGCTAGGTATGCCCGACTCACTATAGAAGGAGTTCCTTGTCCCTCCTCTCCCTCTCTCTCTCTCTCTCTCTCTCTCTCTCTCTCTCTCTCTCTCTCTCTTACTCTCTCCTCCTGCTCCCTTACCTTCTTACCCTCTCTCCCCATTCCCCTCCCTCCCTCCATATGCTCATGGTTGGCCTCTCTCCTCCTCCTCTTCCTCCTCCTCCTCCTCTTCCTCCTCCTCTTCCTCCTCCTCCTCTTGCTCCTCCTCCTCCTCTTCCTCCTCCTTCTCCTCCTTCTTCTCTCCTCTCTGTCTCTCTGTCTCTCTCCCTTTCTTTCAACTCCCCTCCCCATGCCCTGAATAAACTCTGTTCTATACTATACCATCATGTGACTGGTACCTCAGAGGAGGAAGGGATGCCTGAGCAAGGGCTTGCAGCAGAACCCCCTTCCTCCACACCATACCACCCCTTCCTCCAAAATATTCCTTCTTTGTTCTCTCTCTCTCGTTTTTTTTTATAAAACTTTGTATCCTTATATGACAATTCGTTATTGGAGAATAACAGTGG
Organism: Apodemus agrarius; assembly: GCA_964023405.1. Classification (NCBI taxonomy): domain Eukaryota; kingdom Metazoa; phylum Chordata; class Mammalia; order Rodentia; family Muridae; genus Apodemus; species Apodemus agrarius. The sequence goes on from OZ030015.1 coordinate 97,856,048, forward strand.
CATTCAGTCATCCTGCTAACATTTTGCCTTTCTCAGAATGCATGAATTCTATAGGTATGGCCCAGAGTATATTATCCATGAAGTCATATTGATGTTTTCTCAGTGTACTTCAGACAAAAGCCAACAGCCTACAAAGGAAAAAAAGCACAGTTTTGGTGAAAGATTTTCAGATTCTCAGAGAGCTATAACACCTAGAAGAGCAAGCCTCACGGACTTCAAACTGTTGCCAAAGCAGTTACAGTTACATGATCACCTCAGGGGACAGGGAGGATGTTTATATTTTCAGTTGAAGAAAACAAAAGGATTATTGGAACAGGCCCTGCGTTGTCTACCCCGAAAACCATTAGTTCAGTCCCTTTAAAGATGGCACAATCTCTGAGGTTCTAATAAACTTCTTTGCCATTTCCTTTTACGTCATCCCACCCTTTAAACCAAAGAGCCGTGCCTTTAGTGGCATAGCGACATTCCTTTTGGTCCATCTTCAGTTCACTGCTGTTTGGATTCCTTCTGAAAATAACAAGCAGCATCTGAAAACAACAAGCATGCTGGAGCTTTGGAAGTTCCTTAACACTGATGAGCACATGTTCCGGGCTTTTAAAATTAGCATTGTGACATTTTCATATGTACAGATACTTTTATTTTTAGATCATAGTCACCCCCTTTAGTTCTCGATTGTTCCTTTCACTCCTTCTGAGTCTCCACTAGCATACTTCCAGTTCTCATGTGTATTATCCAATTAGTTGATTAATTTCATCAGGGCTGCTTACAGGAGCATGGGCGGTGGGTTGTTTCTCGGAGCATGAACAACATAGCAGCAGCTACACTACTGAAGAAAGTGTCTTCATGCCGAGAAACCATTATCTAGATGCTCAGGTAGGGCTGTGATCTAGTAAACCCTATCCCTACTAGCAATCATTAACTTTGATATGAAACATATTTCATGTCAAAACAGCTTAGTGTTAGAATTCTTACTTTGCTGATAGAGACACTGATTATTAATTCATTAATTAGTTTATTAATTAAATGATGTGATAGTATAGCCAGGAGCCCAAGTTATAGTATCTCTTCCATTTACCAGCTAACATGACAGTGCCTTTTCTCCTCTGTTAACTTTAGCACTAAAGAACTCTCACGGGCAAACAGATGCTTTTGTTGTGGCCTTTTGATGCTATTTAGAATCAGACAGAAGGAAGTATGATCTATACTTCTTGCTTATGAGCTACATGGTCTAATTTAGCCTTTCTCACTGTGAAGCAGTATTAGCCTCCTTAAGGCACTTGTAAGAAATGCACATTCTTAGGCCCCATAGCCTGGTCATCCCCAACTCTGATGACAGAGGTTGGTACATCTGTTTAACCCTGACAGGACTGTGGTACACACTGAAGTTTGAAAACCAGGTGTGGGACAAATTACTTTTACAGAGCCTGGGCCCTCTTTAGAAATTGGGTCCATGGCAATCATGCCACCACAGAGCTCTGAGGATGGAGATGTGGTTAGGAAGAGAAACTTAGGCAGCAGGTGAGAAACAGAAACATCCCAAGGCATCCATGTTGAATGAAAGAATTAATTCTAAGGGAGTTCTTTAAAATCGGTCTCTAGGGGGGAGGAAAGCAAGGCCTGGTCATTCTTATTGGGCAGATCAGTATTTCTTAAGTTAGAACTGATTGCTAATTCGAACATCTATCTCTCTGGGTTAACTATGGGCACCCTGGCTGTATTCAAAGTGTTTAGTGGCTGCTATTGAAATGGAAGCAAATGGAGCTCATTAATCAATGCCTTTGTTTTCTTCCTTCCTTCCTTCCTTCCTTCCTTCCTTCCTTCCTTCCTTCCTTCTTTCCTTCCTTCTTCAACACAGACACTGGGTGGGGGCAGGAAAGGATGAGTGAGAGGTGACTCTTCTTCATTGCCTTAACCTCATTTGCTCTTTATGTAATTTCAGATTTTCTATTCCCATACTCTGCTCAATAGGCAGATTTTAGTCTTATGATTGGAATTACTTGCAAAATAGAAACCAAAACATGACCCAATGAGTTAAAAGTCCTCATTTTACAAAAACTACAAATTAAGCTCAAAAACTCTTATAGAAATGATATTTAGTCTTATTATCCCCCAACATACAAAGGGGGTATCTTTTCTCTCTCTTCAAACAGTTACTGTGCTGGTCTACCACTCTCACACTCCAATAGCAATAGTATTAATTTTATTGGCATTTTGAGGTGGTGTAATCGGATAATTCAGTAAAATAAGTAATATTGCAAGTTGGAACACAGAAACACACATACACTAGTGTGGGGCAGTGGAGCATCCGGGAAACTGTAAGGTTGAGCGTGTTAGAAGCCCCGGAATCTCTGAGAGGGAACCTCTGAGAGGAAGGTAGGAGCATCCCCTGCTTCTACCAGGCCCCTATGTGACCATACTCACTATATAGGAATGTTCCTATGGTCAAGTAGATCAGAACAGAGTTCACCATGCTAATGAGAAATCTAGAGGCCCTGAGGCTTTATCCAATAAACTTCCCTTCTGGAACATTCCTTCCTTCAGAGGGCATTTAATCTTTGGTCCACCCTGAGGAGATGGCCAAGGACAGTCTCAGCAAGAATTGCAGTGAGGAGTTGAGCCTGGATGCCCGGTTATCAGGGAACCACAGTTTCAGATTCCCACATCTTAGGCTACATCTTCACACCTTCTGAGCAGTGTGTCTCTTCTTTCCTCAATCCTAGCACTCAAATACAGTGCAGGGTAAATGAAACACACACACACACACACACACACACACACACACACACACAAATAAATAAATCAAGCCAATTTATGCTTCTGATTCTTTCTTTCTCTGTCTGTCTGTCTGTTTGCCTGTCTGACTCATCTTTCTGGATCTGCAAAAGCATTAGGATGGTTGTGTCATGTGATTTATATGCCCCTTTTAATGGCAGGTATTCTACAAGATAAGCTGGAGTTAGTAAGCTAAACCAACTGGTTGCCTGCTTTTTTGTTTTGGAATTGTGTCGTGTGTTATTGAAGTAATAGTTTTTGTGATGACCGGAAATAAGAGCAGTGTTATGTTTCTGTTGTCGTTCTGGCTTCTACTGTTGTACAAGAAACAACACTCATAAGTCCCTCCTGCCACAGCATTTTGTTATTTAATTCAGTAGTACTCTAAAGTGTCTCGGGAAGACAGTGTCCAAATTACTGGACCATAAAACTACAGTGCTTCCATGACTTTGGAAGTCTACAACCTGAGGGCATACATACTATTAAGTTTAACTTGCTTGGAATGAGGGAAAATATTTAGCCATAAACTAGACTTTCAACTGCATGTAACAGTTTTTTCTAATCTCTGTTTATTAAATCTAGGTGTAGATAAAGAGATGAAAGCTTACTACTCCAATATTTATAGAGAACACACAGCTCCGAATGATTTGAACCCACACTTAACATTTTATTCAAGACAAAGGAGAATATGACACCACTAATGTGTTAACACTAGAAACACCTGCTCCTGTCCCTCTGGGTTCTGTGCTACATCCTGCCCTGCTGCTTTAATGGAAAAGACCTTGAGAGGGAAACTGGTTGAAGCTACTTCTGCCTGACCTGGGCTGGCTGGTTCACTGTACCCAAAGAATGCTGCCCCGACGTTTGCTCGAACATTTAGTCTTTAGACTCCACTTAGAATGTAATCACTTACTTATCTTCCTGTCAAAGGATCTGTGCTGTTGAAATGGGGCAGGCGATCTGGGCTGAGCCTGTTTCGACTGCTTGTGTGCAAGGGGCACTTGGAGAAGGCTGATGATGGCAGTGATTTCACGACTGAATGGGGACATTGTTCTGAGGGTTTTTCCCCCCTTTTTTAAAAAAAAATTCTACAGGCCTGAAAGCTCTAAGATAAAGGAAACGTCCACCACTGTTTATTCTCTCACAGGCTTTGGGTGACTAGGAAAATAGATCAACCTTGTTGCTTGTTGGCTCGCTGGAATTGGACACTTGAGAAATTGAGGTCAATGAAGCGCTAAGACTTTATTTCCCTGGGTACTTCTTTTTGCTGGCTTGAATTCTGCCTTTCAGCCCTATGTATAAACCATACCATGCATTGGGTATGTTCTTCTAACATTAAAAAAATAATTTGTCTTCATTCTTATAAATTCATACAAATGCCAGAAAATCTTACAGCCACCCTCTCTTTTGACTTTCTTTGTAACTTCCTCCGTGTGTCTTTTTTATTTATTTATTTATTTATTTATTTATTTATTTATTTTTGAGACAGGACCAATAACACTATGTAGCTCTGGTTGGCTGGAACATGCTGATCTAAAATTTACAGATATCTACCTTATTGTAGGGCAAAACTCCCATAAAGCACAAAATAAAAGGAAAACAAATATCAAATAAGGTCGGATTCACAAAAGTAAAGCCTAACTTGCCGGTAAAGTAATATTAGATGGAAACATTTCTTTTCCTACCATTGGCTTAATTTTTTTTTCTGAAGGAAAGTAGTTTTTCAGTAATTCTCATAACCAACTGAATCTGATTAGCAGTCAATGAGCCATCTTAATTCTGATGATAAACAAAATGGAAGGACATGGACAGAGAAAATGAAGATGGAGAATGAAAGGAACACGTGACCAATCACATGGGGGACATGAAACTTTCTCCTAAATAATTCTCCTATAAAGAAAGAAAAAATTAGCCAGACGGTGGTGGTGCACGCCTGTAATTCCAGCACTTGGGAAGCAGAGGCAGGCAGATTTCTGAGTTCGAGGCCAGCCTGGTCTACAGAGTGAGTTCCAGGACAGCCAGGGCTATACAGAGAAACCATGTCTCAAAAAAAAAAAAAATCCAAAAAAGAAAGAGAAAATTGTGATTTGGGTATTGATTTTTTCCCCATAACTCTCCACACAGCCAGCATTATGAAGGTTCCTCTATATTTTCCATCTGCAGCCTAAAAAGAAAAGACAATAATAACATTTGCATTTGCTTAAATCTTTGGGGAGCGTCAAGCTGAGTTTCCAGAAATGCTGCAAGGGATACCTCACTCAAGCAAGTTTTGTCGGACAAGGCTGTATTTGGGACCCAATTCTCACAGAAGCAAAAGTAGACACAGTAAGGGAGCCAGGAGAGGATAGAATATCACCAATATTTCTGTGAGAGATAGCATCCACAGGGATTAGTCTTCTCTGTGTCAGAAGAAATTACAGAAGTTGGTAGAACTTGAGCTGGTCAGAGTCAGTAAACACAGCTGGTGACACCAGCCACATGTCACCAGCCACGTGTCACTAGCCACATTGGGAACAAAAGAGGTTCAAAGAATTGGAATGATCACAGCCACCCACTGCACAGATTTATTAGTGAAGAACATTCCAGACCAACAGCTATCACAAAGTTGGAAATGGCGAGATAGATTTTCATAACTTTTGTGATTTAAATCCCTCAGCTGATGGATTTTTATGAGGCTTAAGGTTTTCATGCTATGACCCTCCACAGGTTTTAAATAAACTTGGGTCTGTTTTACAGGATCACTCTTGAAAGCAACTGCAAACCAGGCAATTTGTGTTTCTAATAACTTGACATGTTGACTTGGGGCAGTTTAAAAGCTGGAGCTACTACTTTTCAGATCTTGCATGGAGGGGTGGTAGGATGTGTCCTCGGAATACCGGAGTCGTTGAGCATTGTTATAATAGATCTCTTAGGATCAGGAAACTAGACTGGAGAGACAGCTCAGTGGACAATGTGTTTGCTGTGAAAGAACCACCCACCTTAAGTCAGATTCCGACCCCTCCCCCCTACCCCGCGATATAATGCTTTCCCAAGCCCCTGTATGCATTTGCAACTTTTGCCTAATGAGAGGAATAGCTGCTTCTTTGGGACAGCAAGCTGTAAATAAATAACCCCTGCTTGTCTTGATTAACACGACCTTTGTCTACTTTTGCAGTCTATTATGTTTCTCACACAGAACTATATAAATAGAAAATAAGCTCTGACCAAGTAAGAAAATAATTTAGGGTCAATTGGATATCAAATGTGGCATCAGTAATTTTAAAAGGCAGATGAAGGGTTGGAGCTGGTTCACCTTTGGAACAAGATTCCTGTGGACAAGCTGAGATCTGTGATTATTTGGTGTTTATTGACTCAGTTGACTTCCTAGATATCTCTGCAAGAACTACACTGCTGTGAATTATTTGGCAGGCTATTTGTGGAACTACTCAAGAATAGTAAGAAAGTCCCCTGAAAATAACAACTTGGCTCTATTCCTATTTTTAATAGTATAATATTTATACTCTTTGAGAACTTCACCCAACCTATCTGGATCACATCCACTTTCTACTCTTTATCCCAACCTCTCTCAGCTCCACCTCTTCCTCCCTAAGTCCTATCCTCTATTGTAGATTTTGTTTTTTTTTTAATTACTCAATAGGAGACTATCTCAAAGCAGATGGTCTTGCCCTCTGTCTTTCACGATCTTTGAGCCCTCTCTCTTCCACGTTCCCAGACTCTTTGGTGTAGGGACTATATTGTAAATGTAGTAACAGAGGAAGGTTTTCCCATCATTAATTCTCACTGCATTTTTACCAGTTGTCATTTTCTATAATGATCTCCACCTGTTGAAAAAGAGAAGAGGGCTACATTTATCTGTGAACACAAGAACAAATTAGCATGCCATTAGAGATTACACTGGCTTGGGAATATGACAGTAATATCCAGGTCTCATGGCCTTGACATTCATGGGTATTTGAAGAAGTTTAAAGTGCTAGGCTTGATGTGCATCCTATTGGGTGAGTCCTAAAGTCCAATTAGATAGCATTTGGTTACTCCCAGGATATAAATGTCACAATTGTACTTTTCAGAGTCTTACCATACTGGTCACTGTTGTGGATCGTAGGTGGTACAGCTAGGTGGGATTATTGATTTATTCTCTCCACTGACAGTTTGCATATAACTCTGTACATCACTGTGAACTCAAGCCTCCAAGGAGGGGGCTCAGATCAGGTCAGATTCAGAACAATTTCTCCAAATCCTGTGTTTGAACCATGTAATGTCTAGCAGTAGGGCTTACTTTCTTTTACCAGAAGGCACAAGTACAACACCAAAGATCTATTTAATTTGGAGGGTTCTTTTGGATAGCCCTTGTCAAAACTCTAAAGAAGATAGGCTTTATTTTTTAAAGGTCTGATCTTTCATTATTAACTGAGAATTTTGTGAAAGGCATCTATTGGATGACTTTGATTCAATTTCAGTCAGTAACTTTAGTTCATTGTGTGGCACTAAAATAGTGTACTAACATGCTTAGACTTGTGTTGCTCATGTAAAAAAATGTGATGGTAATCTTGGTAGATAGTTTATGAGGTTTCTAAAGAAATGAAACATAATTTGTGCAAACCAGTGACCTATGTTCTTATATGCCACACTTATTCAAATAAATAATAGCTATTCCTTTTCATATTATCATTACATCAGAAGCCATGTTTACATTTCCAAATGCCATAATTTTGAAGTGACTCATTCAGTATTCAGAGTTGAGAACTGTTAATACCTGAAACTTTCCATTAGCTGGATAATGTGTCAGGTTTTCTTAGGTATTAGACAAGACTCCTATAAGAAAATCTATGTGTCTAATGATATATAGTATAAATTTGCTATGCACACAACTTAGGCCAGGAAGACTCTCAACTATACTGTGAATTAAGTCTTGAAGCAAGCATGGGTTGATACCATGCTGTTGGGTTTTTTTTGACTTGTGCATTCTATGTGGCACCTTATTTGTTTGAGCAAATGACAGGTAATATTTTGGTCAAGATATTTAGATATCAGTCTTACCTTTTGGAATTGAGACAACCATTTTGAAATACTCTGTTCCAGAAGAATAGACAAGCACAGACAACCAGTGTCCAGCATGTCCTGATGCACAAAACATTATCTATTCTGTTTTGAACCCTGTGACAATTTAACACATCATCATATTCCAGAAAATGTTCATTTTAGAGACACAATGCATGCATATTTAAGTTCTGAATACAACAAAGGAAGCATTGCTGGGTATTTTATAGGTGTTTTCTGCAACTGCTACTCCAGATCCAAATAGCTATTTGATCTTTAAAGAGACATGACCTCATCTGGGTGGAGGGGAGGGGTTATTGGTTTTTATTTTTATTCAGTGACAGTTTCCCCACAAAGGACAGCCTCCATCACAGGGCCTTCTATTGAGTTCATGCCTCTTCTCTGACACCAGAGGCTTGTGCCTAGTGTTCTTTAGCAAGGGGTTTTGGAATATATAGCTTGCGGGAGCATTGTCATTCTTGTCACAAAGGCTATTTTATGGACATTCTGGAAACTGAAAATGGAATGAGTGAGCTATTAAAATATAATCTGGTGGGTTCCCACAATGTGGGAGGCATGGCGGTGATGGGGAGGGAAAAACCTGGAATCTGACTAAATGCAGAGCATCAAAGGAATCATGGACTGGACTTTGCAACTTTCCAAGCTTGTCTTCTTCAAGTTCTCTTCCTTCTCTTTAAATCTATGCCTTTCATGAATCTTCTTCAATAGCCTTCCTACAACAGCATAATATCTTGTACGAATCTCACGCTCCTCAGCCTATGGGTCAGATGGACTTCTCCTCCTTTTGGACTGTAGACAAACCTATATTTGAAATGTGATATTTCAGAACTGCAGAGAGATATAGCCAACTGAAGACAAGGCAAGCCTAATTTATTCAATGCTGTTTGTTCTCTTTTGAACCAACTACATTTCAAGATTCTGACTCATGTCTTGAAATGGCAATGTCTTGTGCTCTCTTGTAGACACTCTCAACCAAGTTTCTTGGAATCATCTGGACTATCATCACATTCTCTTCTCTTCTCTTCTCTTCTCTTCTCTTCTCTTCTCTTCTCTTCTCTTCTCTTCTCTTCTCTTCTTCTTCTCTCTCTTTCTCTCTCTCTCTCTCTCTTTCTCTCTCTCTGCTCATTCACTGCCTTTCCCTTCTGCCTCCTTTTCCTATGGATTTCTGATTGCCGTGGTATCCATAGCTGACTCCCAAGCTATGTAATATTCTCCTACTCATATCTCCATTGCGTGTAATGAGCTTACTCACCCCTTTGGACACAGAATTTTCAATGTAACTTTAATTTTTAGTACTTTACCTTTGAGGCTAGAGACATGGTATACTCAGTAAACTCCCTGGAGTGAAAGCATAAGAAGGGATTCCCTGGGACCCAGAGAAAAAGCTATGTGATGAGGTCTCTAACTCAGGACTGGTTGGGAGAAATGAAGAGACAGGTGAATTCCTGATGCTCATTGGACAAACAGCCAGGTTAACTGTCTCAGAAAATAAGGAGGAAAGCAGTTGAGGAAGACACCTGATGTTGACCTCTGGCTTCAGTGTACACAAGAGCACACAACCACAGAAGCATTAAACTCCCCGCCCCTTGCATACTCACATAGATGCACACACACACAGAGAGACAGAGAGACAGAGACAGAGACACACACACACACACACACACACACACACACAGAGAGAGAGAGAGAGAGAGAGAGAGAGAGAGAGAGAGAGATTTTAATATTGTTGCTCTTAATATTGTTCTAGTCTCTGATCAAAGCCTTTCATTCCTTGTGAGACTAATCTCTGCAGTTTAGGATGATTTACCAGTGACTGCTCACCACCTCAGCTCTCTGTGATATTTCTCCCATTAACTGATCTAGAGATGAACCCAAAATGGGCGTGCTCCCCTTGCCTGCTGATTCCTTTTCAGGGCTCACACCATTTGTCTCCATCATTTCCGTTCAGTATGAAGGGTGTGAATTGCACCCTTGGGAAAGCGTGACTCAACAAGCAGCTACTGGAGAGTGGATACCCTGGAAAGCAAAGGCAGGCACATCCACAGCTCTTGAGACCGGAGGAGCCTTCTCCGGAGTGGAAAAGACTGGACATAAAAAATAAGATTAGTCATAAGGAGACATTTAAGTTCAATGTGTATGGATTTTCCATAACGCATGATAAGGGCTTGAGCATTAACTGGGTTTTATGGAAACATTTTAAGACATTAAGATCAATCATGATTTTGTGTTTGTGGTATCACTCTTTGCAAGATGAGCTTCTTGCAAGGACATCCAGTTCTTGTTAAATTTCATTTCTTTTTCCTTCCCTCCAGGAAAAACAAAGCAGCCCTTTGGTTATATCTAGCGCCACATGACATTTTGTAGACCTGAAACTTGTCTTTGGACATGCCCCTCTTATATTTCATTAGCATTCCAAGAGCCTGGGATTACAGGAATGTGCTACCGTGCTCAACTTGTACAACTCGTACGTTATAGTTTAAGGGGCACCCTCAAGAATTCATCGAGACAAACTAAATTCTCAGCTCACAAGACCCAATTCAGATCTCATACCAGCACTTGCCCTCGCCTGAGATCTCACATGTTTACCTTAAAGTCAGACACAATTGGAATATATACAACACAGATATTGAATGATTTGTGACTGGCTATGACTCGAATATTTACACCACAGAAATTGGAAACTTTACCAATCAGCTTAGAGTTGTGGCTCATCTTTAGAACATTGGGTTGGGCTGACCAAGACCTTGAATTCTGTTGTAAATGTGGCCCTAGCCACAATTCATGAATAAATTGACCATATAACCAGCAGTTCTGGTTGGTACCCATTTCCTTAGTGACTTGTGACCACAACATTTATCCCATTTAATCACAATAACAGATTAAATGATTACTATGGATAGTGAAGATAATGAAAGACTTTGGACATTTTTTTTTCTGGAAGAAAATAAGTCTGTGTTAGAAGGTAAGCTATGACTATGAGACTCTAGTCTTTATTTAGCTGAAGGGCCAACTGTTGGAAGCCCTTCAAGGCTTGTTTTGTAGCAATTTGGGGACACCGTGAATACAGAAAAGTTTGTAAAGGCTACAAGAAGACACAATTTTTATCAGAGTCCGAGGAAGGACTTCCTCATTAATTATGTAGAATCATCATAAAGCAAGGACAGAACATATGGATACCACTGAGATCCTGGTCTATGAAAAATATATAAATCAGAGTGGATTGGAAGGGACATTACAGAGGAGGCTCACATGATAAATTCTTCCATTAACATTCTCATGATTCATATGATATTTTGGATCATCTCAGGTCAGCCCTTGATCTGTCATTCTGTCGGTTCTAGGAGGCTTTGCCTAATCCTTTGTGTTTGGCAGTGTGGAATACCTGCCAGCTGTCTTTAAAAAAAATCTTAAATAAAATATCCAACCAGAAGTGCGTGGGGGCACTTCTGTATTTGGTTCTAAAATTAAATGTTGTCTCTCATCTGAGAGGAAGTAAACACCTCGCCAGCGCTCTCTGCATGCTTTCAGAGGCCAAAATCTCTCAGGATAACATAGTTCACTTCAGCACAGTCTTGGTCAAAGGAAAGGAAATGTATCAGGAAAAAGAACCAGGCTTGAGGATCTTAAGGAGAGGGAATGACGTTTGGGAGGGGCTCCCTGTTTACTGATGAGAACTTTAACCACTTCCTCCATATCCTAGGGTAGCCCCGGCAGCTAGAATAACAGGAAGTTCTCAGGCAGGCAAAACATGGCACCTGTGCAGTTTGTCTCAATCAATCTCAAGGAGCCTTTCAGAAAGGGCTAAGACTGTGTGAAACAGCAACAATTCCGTTTACTTCAAGGGGCAGTCCACTGGAAGTTGGATCATATTCCGGACTCTTTCTTTTTCCATCCTTCCATCTGTCCTTCTGTCCGTCTATCTGCCTGCCTGCCTGTCTGTCTGTCTGTCTGTCTGTCTTATTGTCTTTCTCTCACTTTCCTTCTTTTTTCTTTTCTGAAGGAGTGTCACAAGGGTTGGGGAATGGACAAGGGAAACCTGGGAAGGGAGTGTGATTGGGGTGCATGATGCAAACTTCGCAAATAATCAATGAAAAATACTATGCTGAAGAAAATCGACTAAAACAGAGTTGACATATAGGTCAATTGGTAGACATCATACTACCTTGCTGGGTTCTATCCCTAGGTCTGCATAAACCCAGAGTGCACAAGGGTTAGGGAGGCAGGAGGATTAGAAGTATAAGGAAGTTTAAGATCATTCAAGGCTGCATAGTACGTTTGAGTCCAGCCTGCTGTGCATGAGACCTTATCTCAAAGGAAGCAAAAATTGCTTTAAAAATAGAATTACTTTTTCCCAATTATGTAGTTTTTATAGCATTACCAGAAGTATAGTTGGCAGTATTTTCAAGATCAATGTGTTTCATTTGCATAACTTTAATTATACCTGATACTTGTCTGCCTTTCTGCTGTGTAGGTTTTTTTTTTTTTTTTTTGCATTTTTTAGATTGCTATTTTTTTTTATTCTATATTCTTTGTTTACATTCCAAAGGCTTTCCCCTTTCCCAGTTCTCCCTCACCATACGTCCCATAAGTCCTCTCCCCCCCAACTATTCCCCAATCACGCCCCTACCATTTCTCTGTTCTGGTACTCTCCTACAAAACTGGATCCTGAAAATAATTTAATTCCACCCATCCACCCAACCACCCACACATCCCATTTTAGGCATTCTTCTCTCTAGTCTTTCCATTAGAATAATTTTACAATGACTCTGACAGCATTTACTCTGCTACTGTTTTAACTCTTTTGCAAATATTACTTCATTTACTTTTACTAAGTAAAAGTAAATGTTTACTTTACTGAATACACCCACAAACATATATATATACATATAATGTGTATATACACATACATACATACATATATAATTGGTTTGACATGGTTAGTAAATTAAATGTATATATTTTAAGCTTCTTTTTAAAAAAGCATCCAGACCACTCTCACATAAATTATTCTAATAGTAGATCATTTTGATGCTGATTTATTCAGATAATTATTCTGGCCTTTGACAAATAGACATTAAACACTGACTTTATGCTAGTGGGTATTTTAAATGAGCATATGGCTTAGTAGAAGATTATTATTACTTTGTACATCAATAATAGAATTATGTTAATGATAATGAAAATTATGGAATTCATATTTTATAGTTTATCTTATTTTTACATGTCTAAAAGGAATCATTACTTAAGTAGTAAGAACAGTATAAAAAGAATCATTGCTTCGGAAATAAGAACAGCATTTTCTATAAGCTGTAGAACATTAAGAAAATAATAAATAAGATCAATCACTTATTGGACAACCATTTAGACAGGTGGTTAGTACCATTAGACCCACTACGAGAATCTAATGATGGCTCTAATATCAGTGTTGTATTTTTTCCCTATGAATCTGCAATGCAACCATGAGGGTAAAACCATATCCTCTTCTTATTTACCAAAAGACTTGGCTTTAAAATAAATGATATGCAAGAGTCCGGGTGTGAACTTAGTTAAGAAAGCTAATCAATTAGAAACATTTTCAGACAAATTGTCACTTCTTTCATAGGGTGGGAAGATCCTCCCCACCCCTCAAGAAGCCATGGGCAGCTAATGTCTAGCTGGGAGAAAACAATTTCTCCAGAGATATCACCACTGGATTCTTATCCCTGCATCATCCCACAACCCTCAACTGCACACCAGGCTCTTGTGAACAATCCCAATTAAACCCAGTGGGTTGCAAAAACACAAAATAAGGAGGGGGAACTTCTGGGAAGAAAGTTCCAGCAGCATGTGTGAGAGTGCCAAACAGAGTGTGTGCGTTCTAACTGATGGACATGTGTCAAATCAACCAAATATATTTAAGTATAAGAAACTCCCAATTCCATAATGCCAATTTATAATGATAAAATCTTATCCCAATATTTCTAACCTCTCCAAAACACCAGAAATACGTCTGAAGCCATCTGGATATCCACGTCTTTCTCTCTCTGCTGGTGTCGTTTTCTCTCTCTCTCTCTCTCTCTCTCTCTCTCTCTCTCTCTCTCTCTCTCACCCCTATCTTCCCATCCAATTACTGGACTGATAAAATTGTACAGGAATGTTTCTGCAACAGGACAGTGAGTAAGTGACTCATTACTTCTCTTATTCCCGAAGTAAAGAAAGCAAAGAAAACAACCACAAATGAGAGTAGTTTCCTGAAGAACATCTAATGTCCTTGGAACATTAATACCAAGGTTGTTCTCTAGGGTCACCTACTACCCTGGAGCCCATGTGAAATCATGTTGGGCAAGAGGCTGTTTGCCTTTGGTGTAGGGTTACATAGTGAGACAGGGTGTGTGTTTTCACAGAAAACTCTACTGTGACAGTAAGAGAGCCCACACATAAAAAAGATCAGACTTGAATGAAGTTGTAGCAGCCCTGAGATGTCAGCACGAGAGGATTCAGCCTTCAGGGTCAATGCGATGTTTAGGGGGCAGCATGTGGCCACTTGGTAATTTGAGGGATTCTTGTGATTTAACAGGCTCCTAGAGTTGTGATCAAAGACCGGGTTGTAAATGAGCATGGAGAAAGGGTATTTCTCCCAGCTTCTTGTTTTCTGTCAGCCTCCGTTGGCAGGCATCTCTACCATGAGTAGGCATGGGAACCAGTTAAAGAAAGTGTCGATTCAGTCAAGTAACGCTGAGAACTCTGGCTTTTGTCTGTGCTGAATGTGGCCGGAAAGGCAAAAGAGAGCGAGATTCTGCTGTGGGGTTTCTCATCTCCATGGTGGTAGGTACTGACAGCTTCAGAAGGGGGAATAAGAAGAGCACAGAGAAGAGAGCATGAGTTCTGTCTGCGCAGTTCTGTTGAAGATGAAAAGGGTTTGGATCAGTAACTAAGGTAAGACCTGGCCGTCATATACAAACTGATCGAAGCCTGGGCTACTGGCTCTTCATCCGTTCCTTTAAGCTCATTCTTTCTATGTAGTAGCTTTTGTTGGATACTTGCATCGTCCATGGGCTATATAATCATGCTTTATTACTACACAGTCTATGGCTGGGATTCTTCTTTATTTTCTTTTCATATCATCTCTAGGGTAGGTTGAAGCAAACAAACTGAGAAAGCAAAAGCCATTTAGAGATTTTTTTTAGAGGGAAGTTAACATTCAGAGGAAGGAGAAAAGGGGAGCGACTTCATCAGTGGAATATTAATATTGCTTATGGACATAGCTGACGTGGCAGATGTAAATCTTTAATTTCCTGTGCAAACGGGCATGAGTAAAACAAAGCCGTGTTGTATGTCTTTGTCACCCTTCCACTGCCTCCAAGGGACAACAAAGCAACAGGAAGGCCATGAAATTGTAAGACTGCTCATGCTTCTACACTCTTTTGTCATAATTACATCTCTACCGATAAAAATGTGGGCATACATTATTATTAAAGGTATGTAAAAAAATTAACTACTCAAAGGTCTTTAGTGAGGAGCAACAACCCCACCCACCAAATGTTGAAATATGCTTTAGAGATTTAAAAAAAATCACCAGGCTTTCTACTATTTAATGCTTTTCTTCTATTAATTATTTTATTTCAATTTTTATATCTGAGAGTTGCTTTGGAATAAATAGCACTCAGGCTGCCCCATGTCTGTGAGCTTTCATTTCACTTGTAGAAAAGACACAATTGAAAAGAATACAGTTTGCCTGGGTGAAAATTCTAAGGCCTTGCAGGTGCAGGATAATGGGTATGACCATAAGTATTTTATTTATAGGGAACATGAGTCTTTGCCTTTCAAAAGTTCCTTTTCCTTCTTTGATTCCTATGAGAATTCAAGTCATTCTGAGAACTCGGAAAAAGCTGACAGTGAATGCAGAACTTATGAAAGCTTTCCATCCTATCAGGATTGGCTACCTATCAGTAGTGACCTTTTCAAGGTTTCCAGCTTCTAATCACCCCCTTCAGAAAAGCCTTTAGCAGTATCTGTCCCTAGATAGTATATAATCTCTGTTGGTATGGTACCTGGCACATCGGGACCACAAACTACATAAAGATAACTGATATTAACTCCATTTTCAAGAGGAGGGAAATTCTGGTGTAAAGAGTCACTTGATTCAATAGCTCAACTCAAGAATGATACTCAACCAACGGCTGAGGTTCCAGCAACTCACACTTTGGTATCTGAGAAAAATACCAGCCAATTGTAATTTTGTAATGGGGAAGGTGGAATAAAAGATTAAAAAGAAAAGAGGTAATTCCAAAAGAGATATCAACTATGATATGTTACCTGCTATGGATTTTGCCTTTTGATAGCTGTGTTCCACCCCTGGGCCATCCTCCGCTGATGAGCCCAGTCTCTGTAGCTAGGGATGTGGCTGAGGTCAGAGATGATATGCTTAGGATGGGCTGGCATGATAAAGAAACAGAGTCAGGTGGGTGTAGAGCCAGGAAAATTCTCTTCTGCATACGGACGTAATAAAGATTAACCATTTTATATTCTGATCTCTTAAAGTTGTGTCACATTAAAACATCCATTATTGAATGAATCCAGCCCAGTGGCATTCTCTACGCCTACCAGGCGGCTGTTTCAGATCAGCCCTTGTTTGACCAAAGTACTTAAGCTTAGTGTAGGATTTATAAACATTAGCAGGACCTCTGTCATTTCACAATGCTATTTATAATGTTATTTTAAGGGAATAAAGTAATTAGCTGGGGTTATGATGAGATTCAGATGGGAACCAGTCTGTCTATTGAAATCAGTCTGTCCATGTAGTACTAAAGTAAAGGCACCATTTGATTTGAGAAATGGTGTATCTGCTGTGTCAGATGATAAGAACTCAAGAAATCTCTCATAGTGTACAGATAAATAAAAACTCATTTTTTTTTCTCATTTACAAGAGGCAGTACTTCCAGCCTCATAGGGGATCAGGGGTTTACATCTGTAGCTCTTGAGCATTTCATATGCCATTATGTTTGTTTTGTCCTGTTTATGACAGGCTCTTTATACAGCTATAACTAAACTAGAACCCACGACGTAGACCATACTGGCCTTGGATTGTTAGCCGTCCTTCTGCCTCTGTTTCCCAAGTACTGTGATAATTAATTAGTATTGCTACCATGTATAGCTTCTTACACTTTCCTTAATGGTTGCTCAGAAAATCTCTAATCACATGTGAACTGTTACTCTTTCTATTGTTGATTTGTTCTGAAGATTTGAGCTACAGGCAGATCACAAAATAAAAATGAAAACAACTCAACTAAACCATAAATGTCAACATTGATCAAACGCAAAGATAGCAAGCGGACATGAAAGGGGACAACTTTTCCTGTTGATATGACAGTAGAGCTCATACTTCTCCTTTTAAATCAGAAGATTCAGGTGCTTGGATCCTAATGAAGTGACAGAACTTTTGTGACATTGTTTCATTTTTAATCCTTTTGAGCATCCATTCACCACTGAACAATCTTCTAACACAGGAGTAAATACTGTGTGCTTGTGAACCAAAACTTTCAGCCTCTGACTGCTAAAAGAGAACATCACAGTTGTCTAAGCCCAACTCCTTAACAAATGCAGGAAATTCCTTTACAAATACTTTGATTACACAAATTTCAAACAAATAGTCCCAGCATGGTGTCTATTGTTAAAAATATTAGTGGCAAAACATTCTTGTTGATATGGGTATTAAATCTGTAACCTTGTAAATTCGGCGGGCAGTTCTTAGGTCAGACTAGCGTCACAAAAGAGGGCCTCTGTGTCTGTTGCATAAATATATGGATTTGTCATTTTATTTTTGTATGCAGGGTGCTAGATACTTGGAGCAGAATCGTGTTTTTGTTATCTCAGAAAATCTAGATCACCAAATACAGAGCTTAGTTGATAGGTGTTGGGTAAATTTTCCTTAGAAAGCGTAAGGAAAGGACTCGTGTGCCTCAATATATCACCTACAGACCAAAAAAAGACTTCCCTTCAAGTCTAGAACAGTGAACCTATGAGTTTTTTTTTTTTTTTTGTAGTTACTTACAGGAGCATGGGCAACTCAAAAGGCAGCTATACTACTTAGCTTCACTACCTTATACAAGGTAGATACTACCTTGAACAACGGATGGGCAGGTCCTCCCCCAAGAAAGTCCACCTCAATCAATTGCCACATTATCAACATGGATCATTGGTATCTGAAAGAAGGTGAGAGGCTGAAAGTCTCATGAGCCTTCCTGCTCCTTCTGTAGGGAATGTCAATAATCACGAGCTTAAGACTTAATTAATTAATTAATTTATTTATTTTTGGTGGGTGCTGACAGCCACTCAGCTCCAAGACAGGGATGGGCATCTCCAACCTAGGAAAAGCTGTTTTACTGTGATGCTTGATAAGGATTTTAAATACAAGAATATATACCTTCAATACTTTGTCCTTCACTATTTCTTGTATTATTTCCCATTTTTATCTTTAATGTTACAGAGACCCATCTTAAAAAAAACACAATACTGCAAATAGACCTTTATGTATAAAATATCTCCACTTAGACAACTTTTCTTCTCCCCCTCCCCCGCCACTGGAAAGTCTTTGCTGATCAAAATCCACTCTTTTTCTTTCTCTGTTGAATAGTTGGTTGCCTTGACTCTGCTTGGAAAGATACTTATTTTTCTCTCCATTTCCCTTTGTCCATGTCTCATAGTTTGTTTGCTTTATTTCTGGGTTTAACTCAGGTGAGCATTTAGGGACTCGCTCCTTTAATTTCCCTGCCTGGGACCTCCAATCCCTACAGTTGAGGCCATTCGATCTCACATGTGGTCCTCTCAGCTCCAGGTTCTGAGCTGAGGTATCCCAAGACTCTGATGGGTAAGACTCTGTAGCATATCTCTGAGGATACAGTCAACATTCCCTGCAGCTAATTTTGTCCTGAGTCTAAGTCTACATTACAGGAATTGGTGTCTAAAGACAACTTAACAATAATTTCTCCTCTAACAACTTCTTATCTCATAACAGCTTAAAGCTGTAGTGACATCACAGAAGGATGAGTGGGTCTCAGTGGTAAAATTCCTCTTAGCACAAAACTTAAGCAATGGGATGGGATGAGCTCTTTATACTCCTTTTCTCTTGATAGTTCCTATTGATCCTGGAAAGCCTACCAAGCCAGTTAAACATCATTTCTGTATCTGAGAAAGAGGAGGATGCTGATGCCTGATTCTCAGGGTCATTGGGAGAATTGAGCATATTTCTGGCCATGGACTGTCTGACACTTAAGTTCTTCTCTGTCTGAGGATTGTGCCATACTCCTATGTGTTACATATGTGGAAATGCTAGACTCAACTGCATGCCCAGGACCTGTGACATGTAGTGCTTACAGGTCTTAATCTTCATAATATGTGTAGTGATTTCTCTAAACCCCTTAACTATATGTTCTTTCCTTGTCCATTAAGATAACTAAAGACCTGTCAGTTTTTGTTCCATATATTTTCTCCAAGAAGGTGCATGCATTTTCTGCCTATCAGTATCTAAATTTTCTGTCATATGGAATATCCTTCAATGTACATTTTAAAATTCTAGGCATTGCCCTTCAGTGCGCTGGCAATTGTAGCATCTCTCAATACAAATGCTTCTGATCTGTAGCTCAGAAAAGTATTACTTCTAATAAGAGTATTCCTTCCACACCCCAGAGTGCTCAGCTCTCCAAACCCACATGCAAGATGCCATGAACACATTGTGTCACAACCACTGGTTGATCAGCATCAGCAGTGAATTCTCAAAGACAGACTCAGATGACTGCTTTCTTTCTTTGTGCTTTAGAGACATTGCATTTGGAGATGGAAATGTTTCTCTTCAGGTTATAGCCACACCTCCCACTTAATTTGTTAATTTCAATTGACAAATAACAATTCTCTCTCTCTCTCTCTCTCTCTCTCTCTCTCTCTCTCTCTCACACACACACACACACACACACACACACACACACTGTGGAACCGCAAATTTTCCCATACGTTTTGTGATAAGAGCATTTGAAATCCATTTCTTGGCAAATCTCAAACACTAAAACACATTGCTTATCATAGACACCACATTTTATGGTAGGTTTATAGACTGCATCCTTTTCTCAACTAAACTTTTGCATGTGCATTGTATGCACATTGAGGTGCATATGTTTCTGATAGTGTTGTATGTGTATGTGGGGGGCAAGATTTGGTATCTGCCTCTATTGCTCTCCATGCTTTACTCTGAGACAGCATCTCTCAATGAAGCCAGAGCTCACCAAGTTGACTAGGCTGGCTATAGCCCATGAGCTGCAGAAATCTACCTGTCTCTGGCTCTCACGGCCTAGGATTATAGGTGTGTGCTGCTACTCCTGGCTTTTTCTGTGCATGCTAGGGATCTGAGCTCAACACTTTATGTTGGCATCAAGGGATCTATTGATGGAAACATTTCGTCAAACTCATTAAGTAATCTTTTTGTGTCATTTGACCTACATAATCTCAGGAATGGTTCTGTCTCTAATTTTGTCTGACAGTATCTCCTCAGTTATCTGTTAGCTATAATTTTGTATTTATTTAAATGATGCTAGGCTGACACTGACAGAGAAAACCCTTTGATTTGGGATCAAGCTTCTATAACCCCATCTTTTCCATGTCTAATAATTCCAACCAAAACATTAATAAATATAGCTAGAAGGTATACAATACAATTTGAGAATGTCCTTGGAAAAGAAAGCCATTTCTAATCTTAGTTTTTTTTTAAATGGCTTTGGTCTATTCACAGAAAATCTTGAGATTATGTGGAGGACTGAGCTGGTAACTGATTTATTTGTTAGTTGGAACTCACAAGTAAAGATGAAGGAACCAGGGGCTTGACAGCCCAGGGACCTAGGATAAAGCTAAACATGTCTGGCAAAGAAATGGTCAATGAAATGATTCCTAATGATATCCTGCTATACTCTTACACCAGAACATACCATAACTGATGGGAGGAGATGCAGATATCCACAGCCACCAAAGATTAAATGGAGCTCAGGGTATCCCAAGGAAGAAGGGGAAAAGGGATTGTATGAGCTAGAGGGGTTGAGGATACCCCAAGAATATGTCCCATGGAATCCACTAAGCAGGGCTCACAGGGGTTAACACAAATTGAACCAACAACCAGGGGGCCTATAAGGGTCTGAGCTCAGTACTGTGCATGTATGTTGTAATTCTTTAATGCTCTTATTGGACTCATAGCCATGGAAGTGTGGGGGTGACTCTGACTCTTTTGCCTGCTTTTGGGACCCTTTTCCTCCTACCAGGTTGCCTCATTCAGCCTTGATATGAGGTCATGTGCCAAGCCTTAGTGTAACATATTGTGCAAATGTTCCATGTACAATTGTTTTTCCAGGAGGCATGCTCTTTTCTGAAGGGAAATGGAGGAGTGGATCTGAAGAGAGGGGAGAAAGGGGAAGGGACTAGGAGAACTGAAGTGAGGAGAAACTGTGGCTGGGATGTAATGTACCACAGAAAATAAAGAGTGGTTAAACAAAAGAACCAGTTTTGCATCCTGCATACACACACACACACACACACACACACACACACACACCACATGCATACGCACATGTCATACACAAACACATCATGTACTCATACATATATATATATATACACTCATGAATATGTCGCTCACCCACACCCACATATACACCCATATCATACACACATCACAGAAACATAAATATATCACCCATACATATCTGCACACAAATATATTATTATACAATATATACATATACATCTATGTTTACATACACACATACACACATGTATATATATATACATATACATATATATATATATATATACAGTCACACCCATGTCACACACACATACATATATACACATATACCTTCACATATACTCATCACACACATACATATTACACACACATGTACATACCATATGTGTATATGTGTACTGACCATTAATTAATTAATCTTAATGTTTCATTGAATACTTAAAGTATGTTCTTTTACCTGCATATATGTATACATGTATGTATGTATGCATATATGTTTGTATGCATGTATACATGTATGCATGTGCACCACATGCCTGCCTGATGTCTACAGAAGTCAGAAGGGGAGTCAGATTCCCTGGAACTAGAATTAGAGATGCTTGTAAGATATCATGTGAATACTGGGAAATAAACCCTGATCCTCTGGAAGAGCAAGTGGTCTTAACTCCTAAGGTGTCTCTCCAGATACAGACATTTGTTTTTATTTTATGTATATGACTGTTTTGCCTACATATCTGTATGTGCAACATGTATGAGTCTAATGAGCAAAGTTGTCAGAGGAGGCCATCAGTTCCGGAACTTCTGTTTGTGAGCTGCCATGTAGGATAGGAAGCCACATCTGAGGTCTGCAGAAGCATCTCTCCAGACCTTTATTAACTTGTTTTTGACTCATGAACTCTTTATTTAGCTCAGGCTGGCATCAGACTCATAATTCTTCTGTCTCCCAAGTACAGAGTTCCAAGGGTGAACCATCGCACCCCACTCAGTCTTGAGTCTTTGTGATTTGGAATGGTTCGCCTACAAGAGCAAAACATCTGCCTGCAGAAGGAATCAATACCAAGACAAGGCTGTATACTTTGGATGTGTGCAGGAGGAAGCTTCCTCCTTGCCACTTTCCTCAGGATACTTGATGACATCATCCACACTGAATTGTATTTCCCATTGTGTTCAGATGTTTTGGCTTAACTCCAGAGGGTATCCAGAGGCAAGGAGTCCTGCCTCTTATCCAATCACTGGATGGGTTAATCTCACATGTGAAAACACTGTCCATAAAAGGGCGTCAGTTGATTAGCTAACAGTAACAATGCTGTCTCGGGTCTGGACATCCTTTGCCCTCTCTCTTGACAATCTTTAGATTCTTAATGATTTGATCCACACAGGGTTTGTGAGCTGATAGTTACTCAATGTGGATGTGTACACTGGTAGGGTAGATGCATCTCATGCAAGCTGAAATATATTGCCACAACCTGGTACCCAGAGATAGAAGAACAGAATAAAATCTGCTTAATTCTAGTGACCAGGTTCAGTCCGTATACACAAAGGACTGAGAATACCAGGGTGTCAGCACTGATCACTTTGTATCATTTTTTCTAGTTATAAAGAATTGGGATTGCAGTCCTAGTTTTTTGGCCCACTCTTTAGTAAAGCTACTTCATTTGGCTTGTAGATAGTTAATTGCCAACATATAAGATATAAAAACAATATAAAATATTATAGTATACAGGGTCTTGGTAGTGCATACCTTTAACCCCAGCACTTAGGAGGCAGAGTCAGATGCATCTTGCCTGGTCTATATAGTGAGTTCAAGAACAGCTGGGGTTACATAGTGAGGTCCCTCAAACTCCAAACAAGAACAATAACAATAACAGAAAATTAAAAGGTGCTGGTCTCATAAGTGAGCGTTATCAGTGCTAGATACATCTCTGTGTCATATGACAGAAATGGGATTATAAATTTTGTGCTGATTCCTGACCAGTCCTTTGTACGATTAGCCCATAGGGACTGATACCAGCTTCACTGTGTTCTGTCCAACAACAAGGGGAAGAGAGGAATAAATAAAATACTGCATGTGTGCACTGTGGAATTTTTGTGGCCATCAAGAAGAATATCTTTTTTTGTAGGAAAATGGGTGCAAATAGAGATAATCATATTAAGCAAATTAAGCCAGTTCCAGACTGATATGTATTTTTTTCGTATGTGGTTTCCAGCCTTTTTATGGATATATAAAATCACTCTCTCTCTTTCTATCTCTCTCTGTCTCTGTCTCTGTCTGTTGCTCTCTGTCTATCTCTATCTGTCTTTCTGTGTCTCTGTCTCTGACTCTCTGTCTCTGTCTCTGTCTGTCTGTCTGTCTGTCTCTCTCTCTCTCTCTCTCTCTCTCTCTCTCACACACACACACACACACACACACACACACACACACACAGACACACACTAAATCTGTCTAGGGGAACAAAAAGGAGCTGAAGGAAAAGAGAAGCAGGGAGAAAAGGGATGGTGGATGGTAATTCAGGGGATTTTCTCTGTCTATGCTGTGTCTGGGTACCACCCCCTTCCCCACCATGAAACACAGCACATGTACAGTAGACATAATATGAAAGCATTGTAACTTCAAAACAACGATTTATTGAAACTTGCATTGTATGATTTTCATTAGGAAGCCAGAGTAAGTGCATAGGTACCGACACAGTGAGAGGGACTGAAGATGTGCCGGGGTCAGTGTCCCTAAAAGCAGAAAGAGGCGACTATGAATTTTGATTTTCATCACCACTGATCTGCAAGGCTGTACCACACTTCTAGGTTCTACTTCTTGACATCCTAGCTGTCAGTGCTTATATGTTGATATTTGATTAGTGCTATTATATACAACTGGGAATAAAATCTGCCCTGGGAAATAGAGAAGAGCAGCAGGCTACAGAGAAGCAAGACCAAAAGTTTCAATGCACTGCTTCCATGCAAGGTAGTCTTCAAAGAGGAGAGAACCTTCTCAGAATGGGGGTGGAGACCTGCCTTGCTCAGTGGAGTCAGCAGACCCATATTCTTGCCATGTTTTTAAGCTCTGGGAGAGCGAACTGGAATCCAAGTGGAAATCCCAGAGGCTTAGGGGGTGATAGAGTCAACTTTATAGTTCTTAGCTTTCAAAAGTCTCTAGTGCCATTTAGCCAAATGTGAATGAATAAAAGCACAAATATTTTCTTAGCCTGCTATGTGTCCTTTAAAAAAAAAATGTTTGTGGATGTGGGAGCTGGCATGGGAACATTCACAACCAGCTGGAGCTCTGCCGTGGAGGGCTGGTTTCTAATTATGTGTGTGTATGGTCTCACACCTGCTAGGCAAGCTCTTTACCCGTGAGCTTTGCCTCAACCCTAACTTTTCAATTAACGTCTCCACTTTGCTCCTTCAAGAAAGTTACAAGAGAGATGCGGGAGCCAAAAAACGCCAGTAAAGTATTACATCTTAGAAACAACAGCATCAAAACAGTGTTTCTTCCTCTGCTCCTAAATGATAGGAATGAAAAAAATAAAAAAAAAGCAACAAGCAAAAAATAAATTTAATGTAGTTTTCAGTTATATTTTGAGCCTCGAAAGAATTTCCAGACAAATTAGTAAATAAATTTCGGGCAAATTATATTCATCCCACGTTGATGGAAGATGGCATTTTGGCTAAGGGATAGCAAAATCAAATTTTATTTTCAAAGAAAATACTTGGTTCGTCTCTGTATTCTTCTCCAGGTAACCTCAAACCAAAGGCAGAGGCAGTGGTGGTGGGAGGGGATGTACATGATCTATAGTTAAAATTGTTGTAACTAATCTTTAACACCATTAGAAGCTAAATGTTTCTGAAGTCTCCAAACACATTAGGATTTTTTTCACCAGATTGTTATGTTGTGTAAATTCTTGGTGAAAAAAAAAAAGTTTTGATTGGCATGCTGAAAATGCATTAATTAGAGCCAAGTATCACACAAATTTTCATAGGTGCACAACCTGCTGAATGAATTAGATTTATTCATTAAAGTTTAAATTCCTAAGCTGCTTTTTGCTCACATTCGAGGTCTTTATCTGATCATTGACTTCAGGGAGCCCAATTCAAGTGTGAATAGCCTCCCAGGTACGCGAGTGGGTGTTCTATAAAACACAATTTGATTTCCAATAATTTTCCTTTTACAGTTTATCTATGTATGGCTATAACTTCATTAGCTAGAGAAGCAGAGTTAACCACATAGGCATGATGTTAAGATACACACTGGTGTCTTAGATGCTGGGAAGGTCTCTAGCATTACTACCTTTCTTTTGCATGAAGCTCTATCTTTAGTTACTGTGATATTCTTCTCCCACAAAGGTCTTCCTTTTGAGAGGGCTATTTGAACAGAACATCTCAGGTAGACCAAGGCTGAAGTTTCTTAGAGGCAAAAAGAATTGTCCCAATCCTCAGTCCAAATCATCACAGATACAGTTGAATATTGATTAAATTGAATATATGAAACCATTTCTGTGGTTCTTAACACCACTCTAGGCATAGGTACATTTAGCTGTGACACAGATGCTTAAGAGAAAGTTTTACCCCTTTACGTACATACATAATTCAAAAGTGTCTGTATTAAGCCTTACCTTGACTCTCTAGGTACCAAGATAATGAATATTCTAGCCTGAGAAACACTCGGACCAAGACATATATCACTTGCCTTCCTAAGGAAAATAGCACTGATTTGGGTTGTCACTTCATGCAGACATTCATGAATAATGAATTCAGACCTTTGAAATCAGGTCAGGCTGGGTTAATCTACAGCATCATCCTGGGAATAAAACTATGATGAGATGAGGAAGCATAGAAAATCAGATTCATGGAAATTCAAGAGTCTATCAAAAGTATTTTAGTCTTACCATCTACCTAAATCATCTGTAAACTATTCAGGGGTCATGCTTCCCACCTAAGGAGGCTTGAGATTGCACACATGGATAGAAAGCTAATCCAGCCTGCTAACAATGTGCAGCATACAGAATCCTTAAGAGACTACATATCTTGATCATCAAGGAAAAGTATCTTATCTCATATTTTAAGGCCTCTCAATTTTCTGTATCCATGGGAGAAATGGGAACTGAGCCAACAAATGATAGCAGTTGCTTAATTTTCTTCCCCTATAAAGACGTCCCGACTTTTCATTTTGACAACTTAGAACAGAAACTGAACCATTTAAAGGTCAGAGAAGTTGTAGACACTATCCAGGGAGTTCCTAGTCTACAAGCATAACACATCTGTGAGTTCGCCTGATTCCCGGCAGATGCAGCAGACTAATAAATAGTCTTCCTGTTGCCAAAGAGGACAGTTCGCAGGCCCTCATCACAAATGGGAAAATAGTAACAGAGACACGGGGAGTTCGGTTTCTGTTGGAATACCATTAATACCGAACTGAGAAGGTCAGAGGTGGTGGTAACATGTGCTTTCCATAAGTTACGTTTGTTTGGGAATGCACTCTTAGGTCTAATCAAAGCAGCTTTCAAATAAAATGGTCTGGAATCTATTACGGGTCAGTCATAGGCAACCTGGCATTGGAACCACAATGAAGAATGCTTTTTTATCCTTGGGGGTGGAGGGGGAGTAAGTGCTGTGTACCACATGATTTCTATTCTTAGCAACCCTAGGACTTGTTCTGGACTGTTCTGTCACATCTTCCTGAAGTAACCTGAAGGTCAAGACAATTAGCGGTGAAAGGGAACTTTTAAACAAGGCTTTGAAGTTGCCCATCTTAACATTCACCACGGATATGCTCACACTAATGGCACCCAGTGCTCTTCACTTGAAGACCTATACTTGAAGATGGTGATGTTCTGCCAAAGATGACCTTGATTCGTGTTATTTGATTCATTTGAAGTAATGGTAGCTCTGCACTAAGTTCCATGTCCTTCCAAAACAGGTTCCATAGCATAGGCTCATTTTCTGCTCAGAATGGCTAAGACTCCCCAAAGGTGCAGTGAGCAAGCACCAGCTTATAGAGGTCAATGCAAAATCCAAAGAAGTGAACAAACGAAGAAACAAATTCAATTCTGGACATCCTAAACTAGACTAAAAATGCCAAGGCTTCCCAAGGAGTCATCAAACGTTTGAACTCAAATTCTTATCTTTCCATAGCTAGTCTCAGTTAAAAAAAAAAAAGTGTAGGAGATCGGAGTCCTAAGCATGTACAGAAATCATGTGGTACCATCATAGCACAAGGATAGAGCTAAAACAACCCCAGAATTTGCAAGTGCATGCACTCCTCTGGGAATTTAAAGGCAAGGTGTTAGAAGACCACACATTCAAACACACTGCAATGTCATCCTCCATGTGGGCTTGTACAAGCATAGAATGCATTAAGATACAGTCATCAAGAACTGGCTAATTTCGACTATATAGACAAATTCACATCTTAAGAACCAAGAGGGGGCATTTATCCATTTCCCATTCTTTGGTGTTTCAAAGTTTCTCCTTGTTGACTAAGATGCTGTGCCATTACCCAAAGGCTTTTAATGTTATTTATTAAATGTATTAAGAGTAAGTTTTTAATAGTTTATTTCCTAAGATAAAAGATTCTGAAAGCAGAGTTGGCTCTATTGAGTGAAGAATGAGAGATAATAGCAGCTTAATACGGTCAGGAATGGCGGAAGGCATGAACGCTGGTACTAAAAGGGACATGTGCACTTCCATGACCCCTGAGAAACAATGCTGCTTTTACAGAGCCCTGATAGGTTACCGACAGCTTTCCCTGGTTCCCCAGTTGTTCTCAGTGGCCAGATCAGATCTATTCCCTCTTCCCCCAACCTCTGTGTTTCAAAGGAGATCTGGTTTTACTTAGAGGAATTAAATGTCACTATATTTGTTTCTGTGAATTGTTCCAGCAAAAATTACCGCATCGATGTCTGACTTTAGATGTCTGTAAGGCTGTCTGCTTCTCTGAGCTATTTATAGAAAGTCTAATAAAGGCTTGTAGATTGCTATTGGTTTATTTTTCTTTACGGAGCCTCAGAATTGGCAGGTTTCAAATTTTGAACTGAAAATACCTGGATTTCCTTTTGCAAAGGATGTGTTTACTGTAAAAATTTATTCTCTCTCTCTCTCTCTCTCTCTCTCTCTCTCTCTCTCTCTCTCTCTCTCTGTGTGTGTGTGTGTGTGTGTGTGTGTGTGTGTGTGTGGTATGGTATATGCACATGTATGAGAGAGCAGAGTGTCACATGTCTTGATGTAGCATTCTACCTTATTCTCCCGAGACAGAGACTTTCACTGAATCTGAATCTAGGCTGGTGGCCAGCAAGTCCCAGAAATCCTCTAGTCTATGGTCCCTCTGCCACAGTGCTGAAGTCAAAAGTGCACTGAGATGTTCCAGGCTGTTTTCCTGGGTTCTGGAATCTGAACTCGTGTTCTCAAGCTGCACAGCAGTCAGCCTAATCACTCAGGCATCCCTGGAGCCTCTATTGTAAAGTCCAAGATAGGTAAATATATAAATAGCAAATACACATAAAAAGAGAATAAATATACCAAACTGATAAAGTGGCCATTTGTATTTTGCTGTACATAACACCTGTCCTATGTTTTAATACACTTAAACTTTAAAATTACATCCTTCAAACTGTTTCATAATCATGTTTCTGCTCGGGCCAAATAATGTTACATGTTTTCCTGTATCCCTTTTAATGTTTACAGAGTAGATGTGATCGCCCTGGCTACCTGTACAAACCATGCTTACCAGATGGTCTGGTAAAAACCAAAAGTCACCGCACACTGTTTTTTGTTTTTGTATGATTTTTTTGTGCCATCCACAATAAACTTTTAGAATGAAAATTTTCAGTAGAATTGCTAGATTAGTCCACATTTCTGTAATTTAGATTTGTATTTTTCTTTCAATTTTTAAGAATTAAAGGGTAATTATATCATTTTCTTCCTTTCCTTTCTCCCTCCAATTCCTCCTACCTTGCTTCCTCTTAAAGTATTGGCCTATAATTTTTAACTATGTTAGTTATATGTGTATTGTGTGTGCATATATATATACTTAGATATGCCTATATGCACATTTATCATATACATGCATATATGTGTATGTATATATATATATACATATAATTGGATAAATATATACATACAAGCTGCTGAGCCCATTTGCTGTCCTATATGTGTATGTTTCCTGGTCTGAACTCTTGTTACTAGATATCCAACTAGGAGGCTCATCCCTGGAGATTATTTCTACCACTCTAATCATGTAGATTATTCTCACAAATAGCCAGCTGTCTTTCAGAAATAGTTCAAATAAATGTATATGTAGACATATAAATGTGCACATCTGGATATATCTCTATACAATGTAATGATTTGTATTGGTTCCAGTAATATCCCATTTCTAAAATTCAGTGATTGACCAACTTAAACACCTCTTATTTTTCAGTTTTATTTATTTACTTATTTAGAGACATACTGAATAGAGTATAGGCTGTCTTCAAACTTCCTAGGTAGTCGTGTATGACCTTGAACTTCTGGTTTTCCTCTGGCCCTGCTCCGTTGGTAGGAAGATACTAGGGTGCGTACCACTACACCCATTTTATGAGATGCTGAGTATTAAACCAAGGGCTTTTTGCATATTGCACAAGAGCTCTACCAACTGATTTATACCCCTAGTCCTAGGGAAGCACTCTTTACTACCAAGAATATTTTTTAATTCCATATTTCTAGAGAATTCTGTAACATGGTTGCACTTCACTATGACACTAAGGCCTATAGTTGTTCCAAAAAAATTGTGAACGGATTTATTTTTAAATTTGTAGATTGATAATTAAAGAGTGACAAATAAGAATTACTGGAATTTGAAAAAGTCTCAGTATTGATAGGGTGTCCATTGTCTTCTGTGATAAGGAATAATGTCTTTCCAATGTTTGCTCACTCATTCCACCAAGCCGTCATTAGTGAGCACATGCCTGCCATGTCTTGTATTAGCTATAAGTGATATAGGAGTGAAAAGATGAATGAGGTTCTTTCCTCTGTTAGCTTACAGTCTTTTCCATGGTGCATTCTGGTCAACAACTCAATCATGTATTATGTCAACAATTTCATCATGTACTGGAACAGGTTTGGAGACATTTCTATGACAAACCGAAGACTGAGACTATAGATCTCACAGATTGTATGTCCTTTGTTACAACTACCCTTCGTTGCCTGATGTAAGGCAGGGAGACAGACTGTCCTTCTCAGAGCAGAATAATGGAGTCTGGGAAATGCAATGGGCAAAGTAACACTAGAAAAAGCATTTGTGTGTGACAGTCGCCTCAGGAAGGGTAAATGCCTCCCTTCCAAACATGTAGAAAATGGGAGAATTCCAAAGGTCTATAAATGAGGATCTAGAGTGGGCCATTAGTTGTGTTGTTGGTAAGCTCTAATTTTTTTTTCTTTGGATCAGTATGCATGACTTGTATATCCCTTTCCTGGGGTAGGAGTTTCTCTTTCCTAATAATGAAACTCTATAGGGAAGAATCCATGACAACTAAGTCTCTTGGAAAACCTATCTCTAAACAGATAACTCCTTATCTGTTCTATCGTAAGCTTTGTACGGGGTATCTGTCCTTGAAACTAGTAGACTTCAAATTAATCAGTGCATTCATGTAGAATAGTGGGAGGTGACACCTTTTGAACTACTGCTCAGTATGTGGGCATACACAATGTCTCCACTGTTGTCTGCATTCTGGTCTGAGGGTCACAGTCCTGTGTTAATAAAAAAAGACGTGGAGCTGAGACATGCTCAGGGAGCAGAAGTTTGCTTCAAAAGCACGAAGAACAGAGTTCGTATCCTCAACACCCAGAAAAGCCAGAAGTGGCAGTGGGAACATGAAACTCCAGCACTAGGCAAGGGATATGAAGAGACAGTTTTCAGAGAGAAGCTCTTTAGCCAGTGGCTTCAAGTCCTAAATTCCATGATAGAACTTATCTCGAAACATAAATGGAGACAAGTTTAGGAAGGTATCCCATTGTCAAGTTCTGGCCTTCATCCATACCTGCACAGCTGAGTGCGCGCGCGTACACACGTGTACACACACACACACACACACACACACACACGTACACACACCAACACACACAAATGTATACATACATTTGCACACACATACAATGTCACACATGATACTACACACACATAGATAAACAACTAAAGATGCCAAGAAGGGCTTTCTATTGAAGAATAGTGAGAGATAGGTAGAGATAGGAATACACAGCAGTCTGTGTATAGTAAGGATTATGCAACATACTCCAATCTCAATGGGAAGATTGGTTCTTAAGCTGACACTGGACACTGATAAGTTTTGATTTCACTTTTTAAAAGACAATATCATGGAGAACAAAATAAGAAGACTATTAGGAGGCTTTCATAATTGTCCACTGCAGATATGGCCCATTGCAGATATGAAGATTTTGAAGTGGGCCAAACAGTGAGAAAACGAATTCCATTGACTAGGATCTGCTGATAGTCTAAATGGAGCTAAGAAAACTGATTAGACTACCTTCTCGCTAATGAAATATATTTCCAGTGTGCATCAAATTGATTTTTCTAAATGCACTGTTATTGCTCAAGCAACAAAAAATTGTCACTGGTTGGTAGAAAGATGAAAAATAATGAAAAGAATTCAGCTAAGGGAATCAAAGAATGTTTACAAGGAACCCTAGGCAGAAGCAAACGATCAGGCAAGATGGAATGGCTGAGACTGTCTCCTATGAAGTGGTAGCTATGCCCTTCTCCAATACTTCAGTGTGTGCTGCCTCTCCACTGGTCTCCTGACCCCATGCACTGGCCTACAATAATGGCCTCAAAAAACTTTGTGTAATTTCTTTAATTCAATTTTGACTGTGGAATTCTGATTGGTGACCCTTATATCAGATGACTCTTCATCAGAAACATTAGAGGGAGTGGAGGCTTCTTCAGCATCTCTTGATTCTCTGTCTCTAATCCCTGCCCCTGTCACAGAGTTGTTTCTTCCATCACTGGGTTGTAGAGGTCTTGATGATGGGTTTTCCTTCTCCTGGGAAACAATTCTTCCTTCCTTAGTTCACACCACCTTTCACATCCTAGCTTACTCATCCGTCTCTACAGACCCAGTACATACTTGTTCAGGTTAGGAAATTACAATAAAAACTAAATACCCATGAGGCTAATGAGTTTTCCATTTCCTAGTCACAAAAACCTTTTGAGAAACATCAAGTGCTATTCTCAAAATTCATATAAATTCAATAAACTTAAAATATTTGTAATGTGATATTATTTTGCTAACATGTGGTAAAAAACAAAGATAGATTCAAGTCTTTGATTTTCATGTTCCTGTTCTTCACACACTGTTATGAAAGCTTGTATTGCTGTTTTGGACAGTGCCCACAGCAGAAAGGAGCTTTTATTTCAGGTCTAAAATGTTCCCTGGGAGAAAAAAAAACAATAAAGCCAGAGACGTGTTTGAAGGCAGGTGTTAGAGAAGCCAGGTGAAACCAGGTGAAAGATAGCAAAAGCTTGTGTTTGGTGGTGAAATGCAGATGAGTTCCTGTAATATTGGGTTCCTGTGAGAACCAGCTCTTCAGATTCGTGTAGAATCATCAGCCAAAACACCACTATAAATAATGAGAGCCTTAACAACCAGATAGTGACTAGGTCTTAGAAAAACAAAATAATATGGAGAGCCAGGGCTGTTTGGAAGGATTTTACCTGGAGCAAGGAGTACAGAACACAGAACCAGAATGACAGCTTCTGAGTCAGAATCTTTCTGGTGGCTCGTGTCACACAGTAACTTCCCTCTTTACGGTTCCTTCTGCACAGTGGCATATACTGTTCCTTTTCCCTAGAGGCTATCAATAACATAAATTGTCTCCAGTATCACTTTCATAGCTCTTGTCTGTGAAACTCACAAGTGTAAATTCCATACAAATAGCAGGCTGTCCTTCAATATTCATAAGTGATTGTACTTGGTATATAGTAGAAGTCACTTGAGTAGATTCTCAATGGAAATTTAGAAGCCATAGGAGAAATGGTTTCATTACAGAACAAAGATTGAAATGTGTCTTTTAAAGGGACATCTGATCTTATCACAATTGGCTTCTGCACCTACCTCAGTCCAGATCAAACTGGGGTATGAGCAACCCAGGATAGCAACCAACCAAGGCAAAGGTGGGCTAGCATCCAACCAAGGCAGGGATGGGCTACCATCCAACCAAGACAAAGATGGGATAGCATCCAAGCAAGACAGGGATGTGCTAGCATCCATCCAAGACAGGGATGGGCAGACTAGTTATGAAGATAAGACCATGAAAAACCACAAAGATTTGTTTAACCCAAAAAGGTATTCTAGACAAAAAATAAGGGCAGGATTACCTTGAGAATTTCATTTTCTAAACTGTTTTATTTATTTGCATTCCAAATGTTGCTACCATTCCCAGTTTCCCCTCCAAGAGTTCTTCAGCCTCTTCCCTCTCCACTTTGCTTCTGGCAGAGTGCTCCACCCATTCCTCAGCCTCTATTTCCCTACTACCTCACTGCCCCCTCTTCCCTGGTGTAGCAAGTCTCTACAGGATTTGGCGAATCATCTTCCCAGACAAGGCAGCCCTCTGCTACATATGCACCAGAGGCTGTGGACCAGCCCATTTCTGCTCTTTAATTGGTGGCCTAGTCTCTGGAAGCTCCCAGGGATCCAGGTTAGTTGATACTCACTCTTGTTCTTCCTATGGGGGTGCCATCCCTTTCAGCTCCTTCAATCTTCAACCCTAACTCTTCCACGGGGGTCCTCAACTTCAATCCAGTGGTTGGCTCTAAGTATCTGCATCTGTCTTAGTCAGCTGCTGGTAGAGCCTCTCAGAGGGCAGTTGTGCTAGGCTCCTGTCTGCACACACAAAATGGCACCAGTAATAGTTTCAGGGTTTTGGTTCCTGCCCATGGAATGGATCCCAAATTAGGCGGTCATTGGATGGCCTTTCTTTCAGTCTCTCCTCCATTTTTGTCCTTGCATTTCTTTTAGACAGTAACAATTCTTGATCAGAATTTTTGAAGGTACTTTGGTGGTCCCATCTGTTGCATTTTCTAACCTTGAGAGCTCTTGCTTCTTTTTGGTTGTTCTCAGAAAAAGTAACAATAAAATTCTCACATTGATTTGAAAGAGCGTGCGTATGTGCATGTGTGCATGCATGTATGTATGCATGCATGTATATACGTATATATGCATGTATAAAGGGAAAAGGACAATCTCTCATATATTAGTTATGGAAAAATTTCACCTACTTTCTGGGCTTTGACGAGTTAGTGGAAGGACCAAAAAGGAGCTCTGGTGGTGTAGTGGTAAGGACAGTGAAGCTACCCTTGAATTTACCTGAAATTGTCATCTGGGAAAAACATAACAATTTGCTACTGACGTGCCAGTGGGAGATTATTTTTTGAAAGAGTGAAAATAAATATTCTGAGATTTTACAGTAAGAAAAGAACCCTCCTACAATCACTATTCAGGCACTGATTGCTGAACAGTGACTGCACCTCTAACAGTCCCTGTTGGCTCTATATCCATTATTTCATTCAAATAGTAACCCAATGGCACAGGTCACATCCTTTATATCATAAGTGAATACATTAGGTTTCAGAATAGTAGCTTATACAAGATGTTTTGGAGTTAAGGATAGACCTTGAACTGAAGTCTGTCTCACAACTTAGGGTTTCCCTGTGCAGAAGTCATACAAAGATATTGTAGACGTCAGGTGTCCTGCCCTATCATTATCTACTCTGTTCTCTGCTGTAAACAGAATCTCTTGGGCAACTTGTATCTCCTATGATACTTCCATCTCTGTCTCAAACAGTGATGCGGTTATAGACATGTGCACAGACATGCTCAACTTTGTATGTGAGCTTTGGCTCCAGAACCATCTGGTATGCTTGTAGAGTGATTTCTCATACTCATCCATCACTTCAGCTTCAGAAATACCTGTTAGACAATTCCAATTTCCATAACTTGATTTTTAAGATAGATTATTTGTAATTATATATCATTTTACTTTAAGTTTGATTTTTAAAGACATGTTGTCAGTCAAGATGATAAACAGCGACATTTCAGCATGTGTATGGAATCAGTAAAAATCCAATTATCTCTGATGTAATGTTGACAACAAGAAAACTAGAAAACATGTCCTAGTCTCAAGGTTTGTGCTTGTTTATAAAGCAGCAAGGCAGTTGGGCGGATGGGGCAACTCAGAGTGTAAGCATGCTCACTGTGCAAACCTTGTGACCTTGGGTCCATCCCTGGGACCCACGCAAAAACACAGGGGTGGAAGCAGCAACTGTAATTCCAGCACACTTGTAGCAAAATGAGAAGCGGAGATGAGAGAATCAAATGAAATTTTCGACAAGAGTCAGAAGCCAAAAGCCCAAGAAATACCTCAAAATAAGAGGGGTGGAGAGAACCAGAGTAGTTTCCATGCCACCATATTTTACACGCCATAAAGTTTGTCTTCTGACCTCAGCACATCATGACACATGTGTGCACTTACACTCAGTACACATATACCCAGGGCAAATAACGAAATACATTTTTAAAAAAAGGTTTAAAACCATACAGAGGAAAGATTTAAATTAGGTTGCTCATGTCACAGAAGGGCAAAATGGGATGGGAGCAGGTCCTCAAATGAATGTCCCAACAAGTTCTGTGATGCCACGTCCTCACCTGACTCACATTCCAGGAGGTTTGCCTTCTTTTGGCATGTTACAGTCCCCTTTATTGTTCCTTATTTCTTACTGTCCTCGGTACTAGGTAGCATAAGGACATTTTCATACAATGGAAAGCTACAGGCATACCCTCCATAAACGCCCAGCTTCCCAGTCTCCCAGCCTCCCATCCCCACTTCCATTCCAGTCCCCTGTGAGTCCTGCAAGCCAGAGATGAAAGTCTTAGATGAGACTCTACTGAGAAGGAAACAAGAGTACGAGTACGAACCAAAATCATCCTCAAAGAGAAACTGAGACCAGAGCTGAGGGGATTTGGAGAAAGATGAGGGACAGTGCCTAGAAGGTTCCAGATAAAGCACTGCTGCTGAATGGGGAGCCCTGTCAGAAAGTGTCTGCATGCCTTATAAGAACAGCAGGGACAAAAATGGAGAAGAGACTGAAGGAAAGGAGGTCCAATGAACACTCCAACTTTGGATCCATTCCATGGGGGAGGGCAGCACCAAGACCTGACATTACCATGCTATGATGTGTTTACAGACAGGAGCCTGGCATGGCTGTCCTTTGAGAGACCCTACCAGCAGCTGACAGAGACAAATACAGGTACTTACATCCAACCATTGGACCGAAGTAGGGGACCCCTATGGTTGAATTAGGGAACCGATTGATGAAACTGAAAGGGAGAGTAACCCCATAATCCAGACCCCAGGGAGCTCCCAGAGACTGGGACCAACCAGGAGCATACATGGTCTGGTCCTGGCACATTTATATAGTAGAAGTGTATCTGGTCTGACCTCAGTGAGAGACCATGTGCTTAATCCATAAGAGCCTTGAAGCTCCAGGAAGCCTGGTTGGGGGGGGGAGAGCACACTCTCCTAGGCAAGGTGGAGAAGGAATGGGATGTGGAACTGTGGGAGGGGAACTGAGGAGGGGGCAATGACTGGAATGTAAATAAATAATATAATTTAAATTAAAAAAAAGAATTCCAGGAAAGATAAAGGTTTTGAATAAATTAGCTGAAGTCCTCCTTTATTTTGAGGTCAAATTCAACCCCACCTCTCTCTGCTTCCTTCAGCCAGAGCCTGCCCTACAACCTCTCCCACTGAGTGTGTTATTCACAACCCTGCATTCCCTGCTTTGCTTCACAAAAGAGGCTATTTTCAACGCAATCGGAATGAAGCCATCCTTTCTCCTCTCTGCCCTACCAACTCTCACATTTCCATCAAAACTTATCTCTTTAATGGCTGCCAGGAGAGTAATTTGATTACTGATGACTTAAGTGTCAACCACCTCAGATCCATTATGCAGGGGAAGAACATGTTTGTTAACCTCAGAAGCCACTGGCTTCAATAATTGGATCTCACCAAAATATTTTAGGGCATTTTTGTGGTGTATAATGAATTATGCAAGACAGATAATGAATGTGTTTATGCAAAGAGGATGGTAGAGGCGAGATTGCATTTCAGCATCGATGTGGTACAAGGTGGCAAAGTCTCTTTGTGCTGTACATTCAACCTGCTGGGGAAAACTTATTTTTGAAGGCCTAACTGTGAAAGGGCTTTACTTGGCAAGCAGTTAAATATGGGAGGATGTGGCTGAACAGAGGAGAAAATGTTTTAATTTTATGCGTGGAGAAACAAGAACAAATATGGGGATGTTCATGTGTTTTTTTAATGTCCCCTGCTATATCTACTGACCATTCAAAATGCACTGAATTAGTAAAAGTTGCCCCTGATGTGAATCCATGCAAAGCATAAGTCTAAAAAGCAGAGCCCAGTAGTCAAAGGGATTAATTTTTTTCAATGTCTACTCAATATAATTAGCAAGATATCTGTCTTAGTCAGGGTTTCTATTCCTGCACAAACATCATGACCAAGAAGCAAGTTGGGGAGGAAAGGGTTTATTGAGCTTACACTTCCACATTGCTGTTCATTACCAAAGGAAGTCAGGACTGGAACTCAAGCAGGTCAGGAAGCAGGAGCTGATGCAGATGCCATGGAGGGATATTACTTACTGGCTTGCTCTCTTATAGAACCCAAGAATACCAGCCCAGAGATGGTACCACCCACAAGGGGCCCTTTTCCACTTGATTACTAATTGAGAAAAAGCCCCACAGCTGGATCTCATGGAGGCACTTCCCCAACTGAAGCTCCTTTTCCTATGATAACTCCAGCCTGTGTCAAGTTGACACACAAAACTAGCCAGTACAATATCAGAGACGTGGCTATCTGGGAGAGGAATGCTCTCTCCAGCTGTCTGTCTTCTCTCCACCCACCCACCCTAGCTATCTCCACAAAACAAAATATGGTGGAGTACCTCTTAGTAGTTTTCTGAATCCCCTTGGATGGATTTCTTCTGTTCCACGTGTAAGTATATTTCCTGCATATGTAGCTGGGCATCATGTGTCTCTCTGGTGATCACATCCAAAAGCAGACACAGAACTGGAGTTAGAGAAGTTGAGAGTCACAATATGGTGCTGGGAATCACAGTAGGTTTCCCTGGAAGAGCAGCCAGTGCTCTTCCCTCAGATTTACTTTGCCACCTGCAACCTTTGGATGTTTTAGTAAACGCTGATAATATTTTAAGCATCTGTCATTCTGATTGTAAATGGACCCCTTTGTTTCAATCCCAGCTATAGAGAGAGTCACGATGCCCCTGCTGCCTCTGTTATTTACCACGTGGGAAAACGGTCTTCTCTTGATTCAGCATCTGCCTTTGTCCTTTATAGTCCCTTTTTTTTTAATTGTCTTCCATCTAGCTTTCTTTCTAGAGGTTGACGTGCAGGGTGGGCAGATGCTGAAGTTGGGAGATTCTAACTTCTTTCTCTGGATGGGATGTGTGGTGACAAGATGATTCAAGAACATCGAAACAATTCAAATGTATTTGTTACATTTATTTGTGTGCCTGTGCCCGTGCGGTGTGCTCTGTGGAGGTTAGAGGACAACTCACAGAAGTCAGTATCCCCCTCTAGTCTGTGTATGCCAGGGATCCAGGTAAGTAATCCAGTCGTGGAGGCAAGCACCTTTGAGGCATACTCTGTAGTGAGCATTATGGCAGTTGTAAAGGCTCCATCTTCATCCTAAGAAACACATTAAACGCAGAATCCCCATGAACCCACAAGCACACTCCTCTGATGGTTATTGGCAATCAGTTGAAAAAGTTCTCAAGTTAACGCAATACACTTACCGGGACATAAATACATGTTTGTTTGGTTTATCCATCTTGACCATGGACCTGCCATCAACCCGTTTATTTATTATGTAGGCTGAGATGAGGGATGAACAAGGCTGAATGAGGTTGGCCCGTCTTTGCTGTAATTTATCATCTTAGATGGTAGAGAGATTTGTTTCAGAACATGTCTCCCTGACATGTTTAAAGAGCCAAAAATCTATAAAGAAAGAATGAGGACCTACACAGAATCTGAATGCCTGCATCTCTGGATAGGTTGAACGGTACGGTTGCAGTGAACAACCCTAGGAAAGACGTGGAGAATTTGGGGCAGCATTCTCAGTCGTAACTTGAATCTCTAACATTCATAACAGTAGTCAGCAACAAATTTTCCACATACTCGAATTTGCTCGCTCATAACTTGTATTAATTGCAAATTAATCTGCCGATTATTCTGTTTTGGAAGGTGTTTTAAAAGTAACTTGTGTTTAATAGTTCCTAGCGCCACTGGAATCCAAATTGGATGCCAACTGAACACCATTTCAAGTAAAAACTCCCTCCCTTTTGGCAGCTACACAGTAGCAGTAGCTCTTGATTTGTGAACTTTTTTTTTTTTTAACTCGCAGCCTCCCCTGGTGTTGGGCAGTTCCCCTTAAGAGACTTTCTTGGTTGAAACATTTAACAAGAAAAATAATTCTACCTCTGCATCTGTTCTTTAGTTTGAACCCATCTGATTCTTAGTATAATTTATCCTAGACTCTTGCCTTCTATAGTCAGTATAGAGGAAAGAGTGGGCAACACCATAGGACTTCTGTTTTGGAGACATTAAACATTTAATTAGGTAAACACCTCTGATGACCAATGGACTGATATTACAAAGAATGTTTGGGGAAATACTTTCTATAAGCACTTTGGGAGAAGTAGGTCGTATCTTAAGATGAAATCTCTTTCCTTAGCACAGGCACGGAGGGAGGGAGGGAGAGAGAGAGAGAGAGAGAGAGAGAGAGAGAGAGAGAGAGAGGATGCTTTACAGGGCTGCTTTTGGCCATAAGCACAGTCCATCCTTGTGAGTGGTCCCCTAGACAAAGAGTTCTTTGTAAAGTGGCTCTGTTCCCCGGAGAGAGAGAGAGAGGGAGAAAATGATTCTTTCTGGCTGGGGAGATGTTAACTCTTTCTTCTCTTCTGCAATGGGGAAGGGAGTTGAGCCAATGTGATCAATTCTCTAATGAGCTTTAGAGAGTGGTCTTGTATAATATTCGTTTCCATGTGGCTGAGATTGGAATGGTACGATCTCACGGCCTGTTTCTGCCTATACCCCCTTGCTTCAGCCTGACATAGGTGCATCACATCAACGCCATATTCCAGTAACTACTGAACCATTAAATGTGCTGATTTTATTACCCAGAAAAAGCAGAGGACTTTTTTTTTTTTTTAACAATCACATTTTTAACGTTTACTTTCAGATTTGAGTATCCTTAGGCATGGATGCCCTGACATGAGCCATGTATGCTCTGCTTACCAACTAGTTTTTTTGTCTAAGGAAGGTTGTACATGCATCCGAGAAAACACTCAGAACTAAGGGGTCAGGGGCGGGGCTGAGGGGGGTGTCTATTGACTGGCATTATGCTCCCTTTAAGAGTGAAATGCGCTTAGCAACTTTGGCAACATTTCTGTTTCTATTCAGGGGAAAGAGAAGAGCCGTGAGTGTCAAAAATCAAAAAAGCTGGTAGGATGGGAGAGAAAAACAGAGGCAACTTTACACATACCCTGGAGCTTACCTGGGCGTGGCTTGAGCTCCTCTGGGGTTAAGAAAGTCTTTCCTTTCCAATCAAGGTTAAGGGCGGGGCTAGGAGAAAAGGAGTTTCATCTGAAGTAGATGTCAGTATTGGTTCTCTTCAGTTTGGGGAACTAGACAAGAAGAAAAACCCAAGTGGGACAAAGAAGAAGCCACGGTGCAAGGCTGCCTACTCCAGGAACCAGCGTAACCATCCCATTTTATGCCAAAGGTAGAAACTGTTTATTGTTCTGGACTTAGTAATTGGAAATCTGGTAACTACATCCTGCTTCATCCCTGTATATTATATATAGATTGTTTGTTTTCTCATGCAAAAAAAAAATTGAGTCAATATAAACCTACTATTCTTTCTATCTGGTGAGAAAGGGCTGCGAGGTACGATTCGGAGTCATCATAGTGTTTGCTCAAACACTATGTAAACATAGAAATCTTATTTTCTCTAATTGGATGTTTCGGTCCTTTTAATAACTGAGCTGCTTTCTCGACCAAAATGTTCAATCAATACCGAATGTCTCCATGGTTCAAATGAAGTCTTCGCTACTTTAGATAGCAGAAAATTGCTCCCATTTTTGTCAGGCTGCTAAGATGGAAATTGGAATCCGAAGCTAAAATGATGTTTAATTGTCTTTCTCTTTTGCTCTGTACTTTTAGGCTTTAACAGAAAAAAAAAATCTTTTAAAAAGTAAAAGTTAGAATATACCTGGAACTTGTAAACTGACATCAAACTCCACTGGATGCCCTAAAGGAACAAGAATGAGCTATTACGGAAGTAGCTACCGGATTGTCAACGTGGACTCCAAATATCCGGGCTATCCGCCAGAGCATGCCATTGCCGAGAAGAGAAGAGCAAGGAGACGGCTGCTCCACAAAGATGGCAGCTGTAATGTGTACTTTAAACACATTTTTGGAGAATGGGGAAGCTACATGGTTGATATTTTCACCACTCTCGTGGATACCAAGTGGCGCCATATGTTTGTAATATTTTCTTTGTCTTACATTCTCTCCTGGTTGATATTTGGCTCCATATTTTGGCTCATTGCCTTTCATCACGGAGACCTATTAAGTGATCCGGATATCACCCCTTGTGTTGACAACGTGCATTCATTTACGGCGGCATTTTTATTCTCCCTTGAGACCCAGACCACCATAGGGTACGGTTACCGCTGTGTTACAGAAGAGTGCTCTGTGGCCGTGCTGACAGTAATCCTTCAGTCCATCCTAAGCTGCATCATAAACACCTTCATCATTGGAGCAGCCTTGGCAAAGATGGCGACTGCCCGGAAGAGAGCCCAGACCATCCGCTTCAGCTATTTCGCGCTTATTGGTATGAGAGATGGGAAGCTTTGTCTCATGTGGCGCATAGGTGACTTCCGACCAAACCATGTGGTGGAGGGCACGGTGAGAGCCCAACTTCTGCGCTATTCAGAAGACAGTGAAGGACGGATGACGATGGCCTTTAAAGACCTCAAACTTGTCAACGACCAGATAATCCTGGTAACTCCAGTGACTATTGTCCATGAGATTGACCATGAGAGCCCTCTGTATGCCCTTGATCGCAAGGCGGTGGCCAAAGATAATTTCGAGATTCTGGTGACATTTATTTATACTGGTGATTCTACTGGGACGTCCCACCAGTCCAGAAGTTCCTACGTCCCCAGAGAAATTCTCTGGGGCCACAGGTTTCATGACGTATTGGAAGTGAAGAGAAAGTACTACAAGGTGAACTGCTTGCAGTTCGAAGGAAGTGTGGAAGTCTACGCCCCTTTTTGCAGTGCCAAACAACTGGACTGGAAAGACCAGCAACTCAACAACTTGGAGAAAACATCCCCTGCCCGAGGATCCTGCACCTCTGACACCAACACCAGGAGGAGGTCCTTCAGCACAGTGGCCATGGTGAACAGCTGTGAGAACCCAGAGGAGGCTGTCCTGTCCCCACAAGATGAGTGTAAAGAGGTCCCCTATCAGAAGGCCCTCCTGACTTTAAACAGGATCTCAATGGAATCCCAGATGTAGCCCTCCTCTCCCTCCCTTACCTAAAGGCCTGAAGCTGTAAGCATGATTTTTAACAAAATGTTAGTTCTCTGATTTGTGGCAGAAATAGAAAGCAGAGCAGGTTAAACTTGGGGAGTGATCATCTAAAAATTGCACAGTTTTCTAATATTAAAATTTGGCTTTGGTAGCAGAGTTTGTATTTAGGAAAGTGATTAAGAAGCTTATTTGATTACAGTTAATCTCATTATTGCATATACTTGTGTCTCCTCTTGAAGGTGAAATATTTAGGAGTGGGGGGAAAAGAGGCTGAGAGACTAGTTAAAAATCGAGAAGCAGATAAGCTAAATATTTGCATAGAGATAAGTAAATTAATTAGGGAATGAGAACTTAATATCAATATCTTATCGTCTAAGCCCAACAGATGAGATATGCCTCAACTCAGAAACATTGAGATTAAAAAAAAGTAAAACCAAGTGTGGTTTGAGTTACCATTTTTGCCTCTCATAGTATCTTGGTATCAGCAGAGAGAGAGAGAGAGAGAGATGTGGCTTTAAGAAAGTGAAAATGCCATCAAGAAACAGATTTCTTTCAGCCATACTTACCTAAAGGGTTATTAGTAAAGGCTGGAAGCCAGAACCAACCATGTGACAGAAGAAAGGGGGACATTATTATGTAAAGAAGTATTTCTCTCTTAAATACCTTGGTCCAACCAAACCAATGAGGAAAAGAAGGGAGGTGTGTGTGTGTGGGGGGTTTCTGTGTGCTCTCCTGTGCTCATACTATCACTGTGCTCAAGCATTTGTGAAGAGGACATTACAGAGGTGGGTTGCAGGGGTGTGCACCAGCTGTATGCATCCTCAGACCTTTGGAGAATAGATGCTAGATGCTCTTAGTTCCTGGTCCTGAGAGGCTGCAGTGTGGGTTGAGGAGAATTCCAAGAGATAGAACCTTTCTTGAAGGCAGGGGAATCAGTGTGTATGGTGACTTGGGTGGCAGATCTAGTTTTGTCAACAGTGATGCTGATTTGATTATATACTAGAGGAATAAACTGATATTATAGGGCTGCTTAGGTTTTTAGGACAAGAGATACATGTGTATTCTCTGTCTTCATGTTAAAGGATTAAGTTAATTCCTGAATCCTTTTTAGCACAAACCCAGTCACAGACACTGTAAGCTTTATAAACTGAAGAATTATTAGCTGTGGCTTGGCATCACTTGTGTAATTTTTTTCTCACTGTTGCTGAGCTAGGAATGAGTATATTACACAGCTATTGTTTAATTTAAGCATACACACATTTTGATTCTTTTGGTGACTTCTTTCTTCCTCTTTTACTCCTATTTTCTCTCTCTGTCTCTCTCTCTGTCTCTGTCTCTCTTCTCTCTCTCTCTCTCTCTCTCTCTCTCTCTCTCTCTCTCTCACACACACACACACACACACACACACACACACACTTAAATTTAATCCCATAAGCACACTGAATTGAGCAGAATCAAACAATTCAAGACTACCAAGCTAAGCTAAATACATATTCGAAGGGGCCTCTTTTTCTTCTCTTTATGTCATTTTTTCTCCCTCTCACTTTCTTTCTTTGCCTCTCCCTGTTACCCAGGATCAATACAGAATACAGTCTAACTTTTTTAATGCACATATGTAAACAAATCTTTCATTCCTGCTGTCGTATAAATAAGAGA
This sequence comes from Apodemus agrarius, assembly GCA_964023405.1. Classification (NCBI taxonomy): domain Eukaryota; kingdom Metazoa; phylum Chordata; class Mammalia; order Rodentia; family Muridae; genus Apodemus; species Apodemus agrarius. The sequence continues at coordinate 97,900,751 of OZ030015.1, forward strand.
TCTGATCAAGGGGCACGTTAAAAACTATCCTGAAACTTAATATCTGAAACCTAAATCATGTTTAACCTGCAACACCTGGGAATGGAGAATCCATTAGTTAAACCATAAAGCCATGTATTCATATACCCACACATGTGGCGCGCGCACACACACACACACACACACACACCACATAGAGGGTGGGGTGGGAGGTAACAGAGACACACGGAGAAAATTCATTTTTTGTAGCAGGCATTATGTTTCTAAATTAGAATATTACCCTTTTCAAGTCGAGAAAACATCGCTCTAGCAATACTTTCTCCACCAATTTGAATTTGTTTTCCTAGAAGGCAGGTACACTTCAGTGTACTGTGCTTCCTTTGCTCTGTCTGCCCAGGACAAGATCAGAACAGGGGTGGGGGGCAGGGATCATTGATTTCTGATGAAACAAATTCTGGTGCACTCTGTGTTCATACACAGAGTGGAATGTGTGGTTAGCATTCATGTGTCCTGTGTATCTCTCATCCTCTGTGCAGATTTATAACATGCTTTGACACACCTGATGACTTGCTTAATAAAGATCTTAGACTGGTGCAAACGCTGGGTACATGCCCCTGCCCCCTGTAGTATTGACTCTGCTTCCCCAAAATAAAAAATGGTGCCTCATATAATTTATGAAACACTGTTAAGGAGCTTTTAACCAGCATGTGGAACAGCTACACCTGAAGAAACAGTCACTTCTATACACAGCGTGGACTGGCCTTGTGCAAAATGTACTCCCCGTTTTAAATTCACTATTGTTGATGTTAAATGAGTCAAGTTGAATACACAATCTAGCTCCTACTTAACATGAAATTATCCATCAGTTAATAGAAAACAAGTTGTGTCATCAAGTCTCTGCTCCATCCGGTACACTGTGGTCTGTGTTTAAGGAAGAGTGAATGAGGAGAGAGAGGGGAGGTGGGGGAGGCAGGCAGAGAGACAGAGAGACAGAGAGAGACAGAGAGAAGTAGGGGGAGGGAGAGAGAGGCAGAGAGAGAGAGAGAGAGAGAGAGAGAGAGACAGAGAGAAGTAGGGGGAGGGAGAGAGAGGCAGAGAGAGAGAGAGAGAGAGAGAGAGAGAGAGAGAGAGAGAGAGAGAGGAGGTGGGGAAGGGAGAGACAGAGAGACAGAGAGAGGCAGGAGGATGGAGGGAGGAAGAGGGAGGGAGAGAGAGAGAAAGAGAGAGAGGTGGGGAAGGAGAGAAAGACAGAGAGACAGAAAGAGAGGTAGGGGAGGAAGGGAGAGAGAGGGAGAGGGAGAGAGAGAGATAGGTGGGGGAGGAAGAAAGAAACAGAGAGACAGAGAGACAGAGACAGAGGTGGGGGATGGAGGAAGGGAGAGAGAGGGAGAGGGAGGAGAGACAGCCCCCACTTTACCACCTCACCAAGCTCTGTCAAGAGAGGTCAGTCCATGGATGTACTTCCATGATTAAAAGGTAAGGTAAGGTGGGTATTTAACAAATGTCCTCGTTTCTGTTTTTTTTCCCCCCTCACAAACAAATTCCTGATGGAGACAGCAGTGTGCTCAGGTGAGATCCTGCAACAGTGCTCCTCAGTTTCTCTTTCCTCTGGTGGAGGTGGAGTGTGGGGTGTGGATGGTATTAAATAGCTCCATTCTGGGCCATGTTGCTATCAGTGCAAGTCTCTTGGTATGACTTTTACAAAAGCACTTTTATAGAGGCGGATTTAGCAGGCGTGGATGTCATCATCTCCCTTGTCGCTCCCTTTCCCATGTGAACGTCAGACTTGACAGCTGTTGGCTCTGCAACCATGTTGTATGAAGGCAAATGAAATACATCTTCTGGAGGCAGAACAGAGGGACAGAAGACCATGACCTCAAAGTGCCAATGTCTATGTAGTTTTAGAGAAACTTATACATGTATACGATATACGTGTACTTTGGCCATATTCACTTATTAATTTTCCATGTTTCAAATCCCTCCTACATACCCCCTCCAAACTTAATGCTCTCTTGTCTTTTTTAGCTCACTGAGCCATTACCACCGGCGCAGGGACCACCTACAAGAGACCTGAAAAAGAGAAAAAGGAACTCTCTCTACTTTAGTAACTGTCAGCTACCAGTAGTAACCACTCAGCTGGATCTAGCTTTATGAAAGAGCAAAAATAAACGCTGTCTAACCATCACAGGGAGAACCATGTCTCAAGGGAATGACTTTGAAAACAGGCAGGCTAGAGAGGAGAAGAAAAAGATGTACAGCTTAAGTCCAGTTTGTACTTGTACATGACATTTGTTGGATCTGGTCACTGTGGCAATTACATATTTTCTTGGGAGCTGAGGAAATGCCATCATTATTGTAAAACCAACACAAAGGAATTGCCTTTGACCTGGAAATCCCTTTGAGACACTGGTGACTGAGTGATCTTGATAACAGCATTCACTAGACCTCCCGCTGGGGAGGGGTTGGGGGTGGGGTGGGAGGCTGCCTTGCTGGTCTGTCTTTCCCACAACCCAATCGCAGAAGTTCTCTGTCATTGTGAGGCTTTTGATGGGGGCTAATAAATGCAGGTCTGGCAAGCCCTGTGGTGATAACAACAAAGCAAAATAAAATGTCCTCCTCAACCCTGGTTAAATTCTCAGTAGACCTCAGCAAAACCAAATGTATTAAATTTGGGATATTCAACGAAACCTTAAAGGAATTTTAAGGAACCTGAATTCTGAACATTTCTACTTTGGGGGTGGGGCGCTGAGTATGTAGCCCAGTTGACAGAGTAAATGCTTACACAGAGCGCATTACAACATCTCTACTATCTCCAACAAAGTAACAAAACAGGGCATGGTGGTGCTTACCTGTAACCCCAGCATTTGGGAGGTAGCATCAAGAAGATCATAAATTTAAGATCATACTCAGCTGTATTTAGCCTATTCTATGCCAGCGGTAATATTCTAATTTAGAAAAGTAATGCCTGCTACAAAAAATAGGGGCAGGAGAGACGGTTCAATGATTAAAAGCAGTGGTGACTCTTCCCAGGGACCTGAGTTCACCAACTAACAGCTCACAACTGTCTGCCATTCAGTTCTAGAGACTCAATGCCTTCTTCTGACCTCCACAGACATCAGGGAAGCACATGGAACACAAGACTTTTTTTTCAAGCGAAATATGTTTAATGTTCTATAAAATACACATAAAATGTTTGCTATACTGTAAAATTGATTTCTTACATCAGAGTTGGCCACAGGATACAAATATAGCAGGTTCTAACATCTACCTGTATTTAAATCATGGGGTGGCAAATTCTCCTCAACAGGCAGGCCTCTCTCTAACAGGCCTTCTGAAGCTGATCCAAAGGCCTTGTCAGGCCTTTGGATCACGTTGGTTGGTGACCTGAAGACTCCGTGAAGCCATGTCTACGCACCCACCCAGAGTAGCCCTGTCTTCACTCCGAAGCTAGTGCAACTTCCTTTCTCTCGCTCCCACTTCTTGGTGAGATACATAACGCACATCCAGAGGGAAAACACCCATCCTCATGCACAAAGTACCAGTGGGGTTCACGCAGAGCCCTTGAATAGAGCAAGCGGCAGGCAAGCACTTCAGCACATTCCCTGCCAAGATCCTCCTGGACACTGAGAAATGGAAACTAATGCTTGGACTTGGTTTGGATGGCTGGGTGGGCAGAGAGCAAGCAAGGTCCCCAGCAGGGTCTTTTCCTGAAAAGACACAATCCTGGGGTTTGAATGCCCCAACGTCGCTGCCATGGCAACCTTCCTGCCCAGTGTTTCTTCCACTCTTCTTGCATCACTGAAATGCTTTAATGCGATTCTGCTTTCAGGACTCTGTGCTTGGTTCTGAGTTCTCATTGGTGCTGAGCTGCTTCTCCTTCTGTCATGCCACCCTGTACACCATTCCTTGGGGAGGTTCAGAGCTGTAGTTTAAGGTCCTTCATGCAGTGTCCAGAGACTGAGTACCAAACCTCTAAGCTGTGAATTTGAAAGTAAATGGGGCATAGGATCAGGTATGGGAAGAGACAGGAGAGAAGTACAGAGGGTCAGAAAAATGAACAGAAATATGTAGCAGTAGGGGGGAGGGAACTGGGGGAAGCCAATAGAATGTCCCAGATGCCAGGAAAGTGAGAATTTCCCAGGACCCAACAGGGATGACATTAGCTGAAATACCCAACAAAGGGGAGATAGAACCTATAAAGATCATCTCCAGTAGATAGGCATGGCCTCCAGCTGAGGGATGGAGCCACCCACCCATCTCAAAAATTTTAACCCAGAATTGTTCCTGTCTAAAGGAAAGACGGGGGAGGGGGGAGATGGAGCAGAGACTGAAGGAAAGCCCATCCAGAGACAGCCCCACCTAGGGATCTATCTCATCTGCAGACACAAAACCTCAATGTTATTGCGGATGCCAAGAAGTGCTTGTTGACAGGAACCTGGTATAGCTGTCCCCTGAGAGGCTTTGCCAGAGCCTGACCAATACAGATGCAGATACTCACAGTCAACCAGTCAGACTGAGCCCAGGAACCCCAATGGAAGAGTTAGGGAAGGAATGAAGGAGCTGAAAGAGGATTTTAACCCCATAAAAAGAATATCAACTAATGAGAACCCCCAGAGTTCCCAGGGACTAAACCGCCAACCAAAGAGTATACATGGGAGGATTCATGGCTCCGGCTACACATGTAGAAGAGGATTGCCTTGGTCCTGTGGAGGTTTGATGCCCCAGCATAGGGGAATGCTAGAGCAGTGAGTGTGGAGTGGGTGAGTGGGTGGAGGAGCACCCTCATAGAGGCAAAGGGAACAGGAGATGGGGTGGGAGGGTTGAAGAGGGGAGACTGGGAAGAGGGACAACATTTGAAATGTAAATAAGTAAAATGACCAAGTTTCAAAAAGGAAAGAAAGTACCCTTTAAGTTCAGCAGGTGTTCTGGTGGAAGAACACGTACCATGGAAAACGGAGAAGATAAAATAAAAATGAATATAAATAAAATATTTCTGGCTTTTTAATTTTTCAGTCTTACTCAAAATTTATATAAATATTGTAAAGTTGGAGCTGGCGATGTGATTCAGCATTTTAAGGGCAGTTGGTTCCTCTTGCAGAGGACCTGAGTTCAATTTCCATCATCCACATTGTGAAGCAGAATTTTCCCTGTCCAATCACTTTAAATATTAATACAGGAAGCCTGTGATTGGACAGGGAAAGGGAGGCAGAGTGAAAAGTGGCAGAGATGGACAGACGAGAGGAGGGGAAGAAGAAAAGATGGAGCAAGAAGAAGATGACCCAGATTCTGTGTGGCTTTAAGTAGCCATAAGTAGCTATAAATATTAGAAAGGATAGAATAATAGGAATAACTTGTCTAACCTAAGTGGACAGCTTGTATCATTATCAATTGGCTCTGAAATTATTGTGTGGGTATCTTGTGAATTGAGAGAATTTATTAATATATAAATCTGACTGATTAATAGTACGTTTCAAGAGTTTTGGTTTTACCGGGTTACTGGGTATTATGACAGGTAACGGAGAGGTGGGTGGTCATTGAATGGGGCTGGCATGGTAGCGACAACACGCCAAGGGAACTTAGCGGATAGGGTGGCGATGTTTCAGGAGTTCCAGGGCAGAGAGTCTGCCGATGAGAACACCTGGCTGGGACTAATGCCCTGGCCTAGCACAGGAACTTGCTGTTTCTTTTTTAATATTTCCTGAAACACACATGGTGATCTATAACAGTCTGTGATTGTAGTTTCATAGGTATCAAACACTTTTTTTTCTGCCCTGTACATGGATACTAAGCATGCACATGATAGGCATACATACATGCGGACAAGATACATACATTGAATAAAAACAAATAAATCTTTAAAAAATATACTTTAAAGAAGTGTCATACCTGGAGAGTACCTGTTGTCTCAAGAAAAGGCAGGTAGCTGTGGGAAGGTTGCACAGTGGTGAAATGCTTGCTTGTGTCTTAGGGTTTTGCTGTGTGAATAGACACCATGACCAAGGCAACTCTTATAAGGATAACATTAAATCGGGGCTAGCTTATAGGTTCAGAGGTTCAGTTCATTATCATTAAGGCGGGGACATGGCAGCATCCAGGCAGGCACAGTGCAGGAGGAGCTGAGGGTTCCACATCTTCATCTGAAGGCTGCTAGCAGAATACTGACTTCCAGGCAGCTAGGATGAGGGTCTTAAAGTCCATGCCCACAGTGACACACCTACTCCAACAAGGCCACACCTTCTAATAGTTCCACTCCCAGGACTGAGCATACATATTCCACTCCGTGTCCCCAATACACTTATTTAAACATATGAGTCTGGGGGGGTCATACCTAAACATAGCATAATGCAAAATGCATTTAGTCCAACTTCAAAAGTCCCCATAGTCTATAGCAGTCTCAACAATGTTAAAAATCCAAAGTTCAAAGTCTCTTCTGACATTCATCCAATTACTGAACTGTAATCCCCAAAGCAAGACAAGAAATCAGCTGGGCAAACTCCAAACTCTGCATCTCCATATCTGATGTCAAAGCAGTCTTCAGATCTCCAAGTCCCTTTTCATCTTTGTGGACTGCAACAAAATTCTTTCTCCTGGGCTGGTTCTACTCCCTGTAAACAGCTTTCCTCAGCAGATATCTCATGACTCTGGCATCTTGAACATCTTGGGGCCTCCAAGGCAACTTCAATGTTACAACTTCTTGTTTCGATGTCTAGGACCCACACACGATATTCTGGGCTCCTCCAAAGGGCTGGCCTCACTTCTCCAGCTCTGCCCTCTGTAGCACTCTAAGCTCAGGTTGATCCACTCTACTGCTGCTTCTGTTCTTAGTGATCGTCCCATGGTACTGGCATCACCAATACACTGGGGTCTTCCATTGCAACTAGGCTTCACCAATAGCCTCTCATAGACTCTCTTCATGGTGCCAAGCATCAACTCTTTTGCATGTCCCCTTCAGTCATGAGCTGTCAACTGCAACTGTGGCTGTACCTTCACCAATGGCCTTACATAGCCTCTCACAGTGCTAAGCCTCAGCTGTTTTTTTTTTTTTATGATGACTTTATGCCTTCAAAACCTGTACCACCTGCGTGTCTCTTACACATTACCAAGTACAGCTAAAGCACAAGATTTAACCTTGTCTGTTTCTGCAACACAGCTTCTTTGTGCTCTCAGAAAACATTTCCCAGAAGATTTCACCTCAGTGATCCTGGTCTTTTCTTTACCTCTAATTTCTTAGCTCCAGATAACCAGCATCAATTGTCCTAGTAGTCCCTTTTCTTCTTAACTCTAAAGCCAAAGGCAAATGGCCCAAATTGCTGAGTTCTGCCTTCTGGGGCTGGAACATGCCCCACCCTTGTTCAACTTTATCATTGCTTAGATTAAAGAAGTATATATACTACCACTCCTAGACTTAAGATTTTCTTCATCAAGAACTTTCTCTGTCCCAGGTTGGCCTTGAATTCAGAGATCTACTTGGCTTTATCTCTGTGGATTAAAGGTGTGTACCATCATGCCTGGATCTAAATTTAGCTGGGTAGAATCTTGCCCCAACGTCCTACTCCCTTAAGCTGCTATCTCCTAGAACATAGGATTCAGCTCCATTCTACTTCCTGGTGCCCAATTAATATTTAAATGATATATTTTATATTTTTTACTTTCTAAGCTTTCTATGCTTGTTCCAAATGCTCTTCATGAGACTTAATCAGAGAGCAAAATCTATGCTGGGTGTTCCTGAGACTTCCATTGTCAATGCCACTAATGTAAATCTCTTTACCTCAGTTTTAGGTAGACTCTTTAGACAAGGGTAAAAAGCAACTACATTCTTTTTCCAAAATGTCACAAAACAGGCTCTTGGCCACATATTAAAATTCTTCTCCTCTGAAACATCTAGAGCCAGGCTTCCACAATTCAAATCACCCTCAGCAACAAAGTCGTCCATATTCCTACTAGTATGACCCATTAAGCCCTACTTAAAGTATTTTATGGCTTTCCAAATCCAAAGTCCCACAGTACACATTCTGCCAAACAAAAACATGGTCAGGTCTATCACAGAAGTACCCCTGGTATCAACTTCTGTCTTAGTTAGGGTTTTATTGCTGTGAACAGACACCATGAACAAGGCAACTATTATAGAGGCAATATTTAATTGGGGCTAGCTTACATGTTCAGAGGTTTAGTCCATTATCATCAAAGTGGGAACATGGCAGCATCCAGGCAGGCATGGTGCAGGAGGAGCTGAGAGCTCTACATCTTCATCTGAAGGCTGCTGGCAGAATACTGGTTTCCAGGCAGCTAGGATGAGGGTTTTAAAGGTACATCCACAATGACAGACCTACTCCAAAAAGGCTACATCTTCTAATAGTGCTATTCCCTGGGCTGAACAAATATAAACCATAGTACTTTGCAAGCATGAGGACATAAAGTAGACTCTCAGAACCCAACTAAAAAATTGTGGGCATGGTATGGGGCATCTGTAATTCTGGTGCTCAGCATGCTGAGATAAGCTGGCCTCTGGGACTTTTTGGTCACAAGCCACAAGAGAATGAGAGATTCCCATCTCCAGAAACAATGTAGCCAACACCCTTTGAACATTTCCAACTCAAACTAATCCTCTGGCCTCCAATGTGCACCCACACACAAATGAATACACAACTATAGGAATATGCCTACAAGCTCACATCAAAAAAAAGGAGAGGTAAAGATAAAACAGGCAAACAGAGATTCCCAGACTAAGTCTTTAAGGATGATCACTCTGAAAACTTCCCAGGCTACAGAGAAAATGGTTAATTTGAGCTTTTCTGTAATCCCAATGGGTGAAAACCCAAGTAGATTCTCTTTGAACATTACATAATCATGGAATGGTTTTGTGTCTACTGCCATGTTGACCCTAGGGACCTATAAAATACCCTTAAACACTGTCTAAGAAACTTGAACTTGATACAGAAAGAGCCCCAACTCAAGAAGGATTCCCTGGGAAGTTTTCTTTAGAAAAAAATAATTATCAGAAGTCTTCACATTTCCACATAAAAGACTTCATTACTTATAAGCCTCACAATGAGTAATTGTGTTTCATGTTAATTAGAAGCACATGTTGGAGATCAATTATTTGCTATACTTCTGGTTGACTTTTTTTTTTCTGACATTAGTTTGCCTGGAGAAGAGCCCTCAGGCTGAGTTTATGGAATCGCTCAACCCTTCCAGCTACTAATTCACACCTAAAGGTGGTTTTGCTATCAACACAGTCTATCAGATGCCTCTTGTATTACAGATAAGGAATGATTCTTTTGCAGAGACAAAGATGAGAAGAGGAGAGATACCCAATGATTGATGACTGGAGTTGAATCATACCTGTTGACAAGTGGCTCCGACCTGGCCTAAGACTGATCGGCCAACACCTGTATAGGATAATTATTAAATGAAAGACATGGCCATACAAACATCCTCTGTGACTCTCAGAACATAATAATTTTTTATTCTGCTTTACATTTATTTCATGTTATGGATAATTTCCTACAATAGATTTCAGGGACTTTCTTTAGGGTCATATTTTGTTTGGCTTTGGTACTAAAGTCTGAACCCAGGGCTTTGGGTAAGAGAGGGGAAAAGATTGAATAGTTGGTTAAAACATTTGTCAAAAACAGCCTACTGAAAAGGACATATCCTTTGGCATAGTGTTGCTGAAGGGATTTTAAGAGTCAGGAATATTGCAATGCTTGTGTGGCTATGCTATATGAAACCTAATCCTCCACAATGGGAAATTCCAGAAGACATGCCCTGCACTAATCCTCTAAGATGCAAAATGGTGAGGGGCACCAGCACACTTGAAGAGCTTTGCTGTCACACGTGCCCTTGTGCCAGACCTTAGTGTTGAGGATACTGCTGCTCAGTTAGAAGAATTAAATGCAATGGGTTTAAAATTGGGCCTAAAGTAGCAGGAACTAGGTGGCAACACTGAATCACCAAAGGCAAGGAGATAGTAGTTATCTTAATGGACAGCACAAATATTACAATATTATATATATTATATATAATAGTATATAATATGTAATGTAATATATAATGCTATATATATATATGTGTGTGTGTGTGTGTATGTATGTACGAAGTTCTGAGTTTGTGAAATTAAGCACCAATTACCTAAGGATGAATATTATTTTTCCATTCTGAATAAAAGACTTCAGGAAAACCTTTCTGTATGCAAATTTCCTCAACTGTTCAATAAGAAAAGCAATCCCAGCCACTTCATAATTGCAATAAGACTTACTTAGAAAATCTTTCAAAAGGGTTAAAGCAGTGCTTTGGTATGTAATGGTTGTTCATGAAACACAAGCTACTAATGGTATTGCCAGTAGAATACTCTCCACATTTTTTAGTGTTTCAGAAAGTTTTAACAATGATCAGAACCAAACCAAACCAAAACTACTATAAACGGTTTTAAGAATGAACTGAGATGCAACCATTTGTAGAAAATCCAGGAGATGTTGCCATCATTCACAGGTAAGTAGTTTACGAACAGCGCTACCAAAATCACTTTGAGCTTTCTGTATTATGTCTCACGTTTCCTCTTAGCATCAGTGTATGGGGAAAATGGTGCTTTGAAATTCTACTCTACACAGAGACATAAGCTTAACAAATACTGCCGAGCTGAGGGAGCACCAAACCTCATGCAGGACAACACACCTGCGTGAAATACCATTGAACATTAAACTAGAGCCCCTGATTGTTCAACTATTTTATATCTCATGTAGGTGACTTCAAAACCACCCAATTATTTGGAGAAGTTCTGGGCAACGCAAGCTTATGATCCCAAACTGCACATCACAGCTCAAATCTGGTGTTCTCACTGAATCAGGAAGTACTTCACTGCCTGCACCATCCAGGTCAGCAGCTCACCTGGGAGGCTGCCAGCCATACTCACTGAAGAGCATGAAAAACGGAATGTGGAATTCATAACGAATAGAGGAGAACAGTTCCATTCCACTGCCCAGTACTGTAGCCAACTTCATGTGTGTCCTCTAAGTCCTAGCCTGTGTTTTGGGTCATGGTCTCTTTTTGTCCCTTATTCTCTCCAAGTAAGGTAGGCTGGCTGGGCAGGGAAGCCCGAGGATCCGCCTGTTTCTACCTCCACAGCACTGGGATGATAAATACAGGCCACCATTTCTTTGGTAGATTGGTTCTGGAGATCAAACTCAGCTCTTAAGCTTGTGTGGCAAGTACTTCATGGACCGAGCCACCTCCCCAGGTCGTGGTTAGTAAATTTGTAATGAATGATTCTGGGAAGTGGGAAGTGACACTTAGGACCACACATCTGGCAAGGGACTTCTTTATCGTATCACACTGTAGCAGGAGAGAGAGAGAGAGAGAGAGAGAGAGAGAGAGAGAGAGAGAAGGAGAAGAAGAAGGAGGAGGAGGAGAAGGAGGAGGAGGAGGAGAGAGACAGAGAGACAGAGAGAGAGAAACAGAGAGAGACAGAGACAGAGAGAGACACAGAGAGAGATGGGCCAAAGTTACTCTGCATAGTTAACCACTTCCATAATACCAATATGCATGCAGGTCAAGTTCCTGTACATAATTACCTTGTAAAGGTCTACCTGTAATACTGTTACGAAGGCAATTAAATTTCAGTGTGGTTTAGAGGGAATAAATTTCTAGATTATAACATGGATTATAAGAAGTATTTTGAGATCTCTATACATACATGAGAGAGAAAGACAGAGAGAGACAGAAACAGTGAGACAGAGAGTGACAGAGAGACGCACATAGAGAACGACAGAAAGAAACTTGTGTGTGTGCTCAATAAATCAAAATTCCCTGTTACTCCAAAATATATCACTAACAATACTGAAAGGCATTTGAAAGTAAAGCTATTAGGTACTGAACGGTAATGTTTGGATGGAGAAAGGGCTCACAAATTTCCACTTCTAGCAGAGATGTCTTAGTTGATTGCTGTTTGGAGGGAAAGAAGCCATTTCCTTTAAGGATTCAGTCTCTGAGAGGGTATCTATACTCCAGTTGATGGCCCTCTCCCTGTGCACATGCAGGCAGCACTAAGTGGATTCATGGGATTAACAAAAAAAGAGAGTGCGTCAAGATGGGAGGGAAAAGCCATCTCAGGGCAAAGGGGAGGAAGGAAGGCCAAAGGGATCAAAGCACATGATATATGTGAATGAAACTCTCAAGTGATACATTGATAAAAAGTTAAGTAATATTTGCCACAATTGTTAAATGTTCATGATTTCCCCTTGATGCAGTGATTAATGTTTGAAGCCATGTATCTAAATGGATGTTGACAGCTCTGATTCCATCTGAAATAGATTCACGTCTCAGTGCTACCAGTGATGAATTATGAACCTGAGGGAAAATGGTCCAATTTCCCTGCCCAACTCTTTTGGAATATCTAGAATACAGACAGTCTTTAAAAGACTTCTGGGTTCCTTGAAGCCTCCAGTTGTCATTGTTCTTCCTTACTCTACTTCTAACCTTGTCCCTTTTGTTCCTATGTGGGGGATCTCAATACCCAAGTTGAAAGCAGTGAGAGGTGGGGTCCTTGGACCAAAGTTAAGTCAAGAGACTTCACAAGGGATGACAGTGCCCTTGTGGAACAGACCAGACTGCTCGCCCCTCCCACTATGTGGGGTTCAGAGAGAAGCCTTCCTCACGGATCAGATACACTCTGGCTTGATCTTGGATTTCTACACCTCTAGAGATAAATTCTGATTAGCCAACTACTTTACAGGGCATTGCTAAGACAGTGCCAAAAGAGGGAGTATGTAGCTCATGATTTCTCTTTTCGGGATTCTGGTCCAGTGTGAATTTACCTGGTAATTTCCAATGTCAATTTCCTCTCTGTACCATTGGGAATCTTCCTTTATTGAGTGACTTACCATGATTTGATGTGTCATGTACAAAGTAAGAACTTGAGAGTTTAGTTAATGTAATAATTGCTGACCTTGTTTTTCCGATCTGTGTTTCTTGTACTTTTCTACGATAGTACATATTCTCGTGAGTAGTTTACAAAGACCACAAAGTCTGACTGTGGAAAAGATGGGAATACTGCTTTTCCTCTGCAAGAAGAGGAAATTCTAAGAAACAGCATGAAAGCTGTGATCAGGACAACTTGCATGTGTGACATGAACCAAGAAAGGCCATCCGTCATGCAAGTTTCTGTTTGTGCTGTTCCCCGAATTTCACTTTTACTGTTTGAGAATTTAATTTGCCTGTGTAACATGCTTTGATCGAATCCAACCCTCATGCCTTGCCCTTTAATTTATTCTCCATCACTCTCCATTGTCCCTTGACAACTTCCTGTGCTACCTTTAAAAACCCACTATGTCCACTTAGTACTGATTGTATTTACATGGATGTTGGACCATTTACAGGAGCCTGCGTAGCTTATCATGGGCCTCATCCCTGAAGCAAACTGATTCGCCCTCTTCCAGTCGCCGCCACTTACCAGTAGCTCCCCAGATATGGGTGGGGCTTAATTAGTCGTTCCCCTCCCTCGCTGGGATAATAATAGTATTAATGATTATTATGAAAATGTCTCTAGTAATTGCTTTTCTATTAGAGGCTGAGCATTCTCGGTCCCTCTTGTGCCACCTTGTGGTCACAAGACAACACAAGTTTTTCCCATGAAGTAAATCTGGTATGGTTTTTGGTTTTGTTCTCCTCTCCAACGGGACAGTATTTGGAGTGTATTTTAATAGTAATAGCTAATCTAAGTGTAACCATTCAGCCCAGAAAGTAGTACACACTGAAGGCAAGTGGCACCCATCTAAGTATGGATTACAAGTTCTATCTCGTCCCTTGACTCCCTCAATGCAGATTACATATTTATTAGAAGAAACTAGAGTTCACACAGGCTGTTTTGCTGGATCTACATATATAGTCAAGGATGTCTGGATAGTGTCCCTCAAGAATCTAACAAATAATTCATCGTTCCATTTATTACAAGAAAAGTTGTCAGAATTTATGTAGTAATCACCAGTAAATTACAGAATGATCATGTACACACAGAGAGGGAAATAGCTTGCAGATCACAATTCTCATTACTGAGTAGGATTTGCTCTGTAGGCATGCGCCTTCCACTCCAGTAAATTGTATGGACCTCACAGATCTGTGATATTTGCTTACAGAATATTTTTGTTCCTTCTTGTCTCATAAATTTCCACTTTGTCAGCATCCAGATCTGAAGAGTAGAGAAAGATAAGACTGTCCATTGGCTTACAGAGTGCTGCTTGCTAGGGAGTAAATATTACACTTTCAAATTCAGAAATGAAATAGTTATGGTCTTACTGCATCAAAGCCCGTTTGCTTTAGCATATACAGACAAGGATCAAAGTATTAGATAACAGTGAAGGCCAACAACTCTCTCACTTTATGGAGGAAAAAGAGAGAAGAGAGAGAAGGGAGAAAAGAGAGAAGTGCGAAAGACAGAAAGGAGAGAGAGAGAGAGAGAGAGAGAGAGAGAGAATCCCAGACATATTATCCTGTTAACATTGGTTTTAAGTGTCCATCCATCTGTCGTCCATCTGTCTGCCTGTCTGTCCCTCCCTTCATCTGTCCATCTGTCTATCCATCCATCCATCCATCCATCTCTGCTCTCTACCTCTGTTTCCTTGACATTATATCTATCCCCTTCATTCCATGTTGAGACAATGTTAAGATGACCACGCCCTGACTAAAATTGTAGAGTGTATAAATGGAGAAAGAGGACTTAGCATCAGAGTACATTCCCTTCTCTCTTTCCTGACTCTGAGTTTCATGTCACTGGCTAATTGAAGGCCTGGATAACGTCAGCCCCTTACTACAATGGACTATACCTTCAAGTCTGAGCTGGATAACCCATTCTCCCATAAGTTGCATTTGTAGGACGGCTTCAGATTGAGGAAACTAAATCATGAACCCTCTTTATTTGATTTATACATGCCCCAGTCTCCTTGTATATTTTCATTTCTCAGTCGCTTTCTTTTTGTTTTTACCATCTAAATTACACTAAAATCTATAATAGTCAGTAATTTTGATGGGAATCTAAAATCTTTGGATCCCTCCATGTTCCCTCAGGCAAATGAATGCAAACGTTTAAAACCTTTCCTTATCCATTAAATGGGGATTAAGGTAATTCCATACAAAATTATGATAATTAAAGTAATGCATCAAATATAAAAGAATTGCAACTGATGTAATTATATTTTACTTAAAATGTAAATAAATTTTCCTAAAATATAAATTAAAACTGGAAAATTGTCTAATATATAAAGCCTGTTTTGTTTTTGTTATATGAAAAAAGTAAGGAGTTTTAAAATCTCAATTATTCAGTTTCTTAAGACACTCTAGTATCCTTGTTTATAGGTATAACCATAAACTAGAGCTGTGTCTTAAGAATTTTAAAATAGAATCTTGCATTTAAACTTTCAATCAGTTGCCTGAAGAAGGGTGCCCTGCCTGTAGTCACAGGTTATTAAGTGGCAAAACTAATTAAAGAAGTCATGCCTTCCACTTCTATATTCTTACTTGGAATTTATGGCAATGAATACAAATTATCTTTCTGAACCATAATTATTTCTCCCTCTCTTCTCCTCTCTCATCACCTCTCTTCCTCTTCTTCCCTCTCTCCCGCCCCTTCCTTCCTCCCATCCTTTGTTCCTTCCTTTATCTCTCCACCTTTACACTTCCTCTTTTTCTTGCCTTTGAGTTCCAACTTGGATTTAACATAGCTGATGAGAAAAGTGAAATCCTTTTAACCTGCATGCAATTTCTTAAAAACAGTATAATTTTTATATATTCAGCATGTATTAAGTGTCTACAGTATGTTGAGCCATTCACAGACATTGTAAAGCAATAATGAACTGAATAGAAACAAATATTGTCCTTTTGCAACCTAAAGTAAGATAGACAGAAACAATATACATATTTATGTCAGAGTTATTTGTTTAAAGGAATTTATCCATAAATGGTATAGTGGGCTCAGACTCCCAGACAAGAGAAAGTTGAATATGCAGAGACCTGAAAATTCCAAACAAGAACAAGTGCCTAAAGCAGAATCCAGGAATCTAGAGCTGGAGAAAAGGTGTTTTGAATATGTTTTTGTTTGTTTGTTTGTTTGTTTTTTGAGACAGAGTTTCTCTGTCCTGCAACTTACTCTGTAGACCAGGCTGGCCTCGAACTCAGAAATCCACCTGCCTCTGCCTCCCAAGTGCTGGGATTAAAGGCGTACACTACCACTGCCCAGTGTGGGATGTGTATCAATATGTGGTTATTACCAAATAGGAGCTAAAAGTGGAAAGAATATGTGGGAACCTGCTATTGTGGGAGACTGTCAGAACTGAAGTCATACATTTAAAACCTATTTGCATGAGTACTTGCCTAACAATATAAGTCTGGCTGAGATCTAAGAATGGAATAGTGAAAGGGAATCAGAAATCTATAGAGCCAAGACTCTTGAACACTTTGTGATTCCGACATAAAATGATGTATTGAAGAACAACGAGGAGGCACAAGAGAAGAAGAGTTGCTTGAATCCCAGATAAAGAATACAATACGAAACAGAGAGAAATGGGTGGATATGATACAACTACACTGTCTTTGAAATAAAAATTTCTGAGGTGTCTGACTGAAGGGCTGTACTGATGGAGAGGTGAGAATGTACAGACAACTTTTGAAAAATGCAGGTATCAAAATAGAAGCCACCCCAAGTATCAATGCTTGAGAGACAGATGGTCACTTACATCTTTTGTACATCCCCCCCCTTTTTTTGTTAGTTGGGAGGTAGTTTGTTGTATTTATGAACAAATGGTAATGATGGCCTGCTAGAGGAGAATAGTTCCAGTAGGGAAAAAATGAATGAGAAACAAACAAAAACCCTTTGAACACAGGAGAAGGAGGACTAGCGACCTGGTCCATAAAGCAGATAAAGGCATGTCCCCTTAGCTGCAGATACCACACGGAAACAACACCAACAGCTGGATGCTTTCATTCTTTTTAAAGTTCAGTGAGAAGTAAGATAATCACAGGAAAATGAAGAGCATCATCAGAAATTTAAGGGGAGGGGAAATTCCCATTCTCAATCTCACCCTAGAGATTAGGCGCTTGTGTGGATTAAGGGGAAAGCAACAAGACAGGACTGGGGTAAAAGGTCACACCTGTAATACCAGAGCTTCAAGTTTCTTAGGTAGGAAAATTGAGAATTGGTCACCAAATAACTGCTGTAATGGAGGTCAAGGAACACAAGTCCTACCCATAAACCACCTTGTTGGATGACTAACATGTACAGAAATGCAAAGCTAGGCATGGCTTCTTTGCACGCCATACTCTGGTACACAGGAGGAAAAAAAAGTCAAGACCCTTGAGTCTGGGATCCAGTCAGCCTCACCCGAGTTGGTAACTGTTGGATGAAGAGAAGACAGATTGGGGATGCTATACCCATGTTCCCTCTAACGGCAGGAAGAAGGCTTGCTCTGCTCACTGCCTATGAACAGCTCACCTCACGTTATTTTCTGTTCATAAGTTGCCTTTAGGTAAACTAATAGATAAATAACAAATAAGTCTTAATTTCTTAGTATTACTGATAAGTTCAATCTCTTGGGAGGTTTGAGATCATCCCTATCCTCTCTTTCTTTCTTGAATTGCTGATGATTGCGACCAGGGATTTATACACAATAAATATGTATCCTATCCCTTAAGCAAAGCCCCAACATTGGGGATCAGCATTTTTCTTCATGGTTTGTTTGCTTTGAAGCTTACTTACTAAGAGCTTATCATATGAATAAAGCATCTAACATTCCATATGCTTATGTTTCATATTTTGTAAGTAGCACAGGTGTTAAGACTTCAGTGAGCAAGAAATGATTTTATTTGCTTTTGAAGCAGGAACCACTTAGATATAAGTGGTTTAGACTATCATTGGGCTAAAGACTTCCCCCCATGACTTTAGTAGCCAAATGAGCAAGAATTTCTACCTCTGCCAGAAATTCTAACGCTTCCTTTATTAAGTCATTTCTTAAAACCAACTGTTGATGGGAAATTGCAAAATATATATGGCTTTGGTCAGAAATACTTACCCTAGCCTGCAAGTTAGTATACCATTTCAAAAGCTTCCTAAGTATACACTTTTAAAACATAATAAAAGGAGTCTTAGCTGTGAATATGGAGACTACAAAACAAAGCACATGTTCAAATCAAACTCATCAAGATGAACAGCAGCTAACATGGACTGGTACTAGACAGAAACAACAACTCACAAAGGAAACATCAATTAAATACTTGCTTCCCTTCATGATGACTTAACATTTTGCCATTTATGGATGTGAATTTCTCTTCTTACATGTAGCTGTGTAAGTACAAAGCTAATCCTTCCCTTTAAACCCCACTTCTATTGTAAATACCATTAATGATTATATTCTGGTCAATTGACCCTTTCCAATACTGACTTTTGGGAGGCTGGATAGGAATTAGCGGAGCAGATGTTGAAGTATTTAGTATAACTGCCTTTGCTGGTTGTGTACTCTTTCATATCCCTTTAGAACAATGCAACTGTAGAGTAGGATTTTAAATGTATTTTTTTTTATGATTTCAAAATCAGCTCTTAAAGGGCACACAATAATATTAAAACCTACTGGAATGTTATCAATGCATCCACCAGAACAGGAGACTGATAAAAGAGGCTCCCTTTCCAATGACAAACCCACCAGATTATTTTCAATGTGCCTACCAGAACATGAGAGTACTAAAAAAGGCTTGCTTTTCATTGACAAAACTATTAAAAGGGACAGTGGTGGGTTCCAGTCTTGTACTGGCCTTTTTGTGATATAGAGTGTGCTTAAGTACATATTAGGGAATGCACTGCAACTATTGCACTGTAGCTCTGTGATGACTGATGAACAGTGCTCCACGTGTGGCTTAAGCTAGTTATGATCTAAACAAAACTCTAATGCATCTGTCATCCTTGTCACAACACAATTCAATATTTACTTTACAGTAAAGTTACAGCATATCATTGACTTTTGTTGAATCCTGTGATGGCTAATCTTGATCTCATAATTTCTGTCAACTTGACCCAAAACTAGACATGCTTGGGAAAAGGATATTTTAATTGAGGAATTGTAATTACCAGAATGACCTGTGAACATGTCTCTGAGGGTATTTTGTGACTGATGATCGAGGTGGGAGGACCTAGCCCACTGTGGGTGGTCCCAATCCTAGGGAGGTGGTCCACAAGGCATTAAAAGAAAGATAACTCAGCAAAGCAGAGCAAATATGACAATAAGCAGCACTCTTCTGTGGTCTCTGCTTCAGTTGCTGCTCAGAATTCCATCTCTAAAGGGCTATATCCTGTAAGCCAAATAAACCCTTTCCTGTCCAGGTTGGTTTGGGTCAGCGTTTATCGCTGGAAAGGAAACTAAACTAGGACAGTTGTCTTCTTGATTAGATCTGGGATCTAATCTAAACCAAGAGACATGCCTCTTGGTGGGTCTTTAGGGAATGTATGAACAGCATTAACTGGAAGGGGAAAGACCCTCCTTCAGAGTAGGCAGCCCATCATGGTCACAGCTTGAATATTAATAGGTCTGAGGGAAAAGGAGTGTTGCTCTTGAGTGGGACCACTCTATTGCTGTGGCTGCCACCTTCAGTGACCCACTTTCTTGGCTTTCCAATGTGGACTGAAGACCAGCTGCTCTCCATCAATCTTCCATGCCTTCAGCACCAGATTGGGACTTCTGAAGCATCCAGCTTCCCAGACTGAGGGAATCTACTGAGTTCTCTGGACTTCTAGTGTGTAGATACCCATGGTTGGACGATAAACTCTGCATCAGTACAGCTAATCAAATATCCACTCCCCATGCGGTACAAATTCATTCTATGTGTTGTTTTAGCCTAGAACATCTTAATACAAGTCGTTACATGTAAGAGAGCCTCACAATTATCCATATGCTCATTGACAAATGTTGACAACAGATCACTCTTGAAAATATCACATTCTTTGTATTGTTGACTGTTTATTACTATTGGTCCTATCCAGTAGGCAGACTTTCCAAGGTACATGTGTAGTAAAAAGACAAAACACACATGTTTTTGAATTCATATATAATTTAGAGTCATGATAAAACAAGTAATACTCTTTACTGTAGCATCATTTGTTCTGAATATTACAGTGTTAATGTTGACTATAGTAGCAATGATGAAGGCATCTTTGGATCCACTGGAGGCGAGAACAGAATGCTCATCACATTGAATGTTGCTTGGATGAGCCCTCCCCACCATGTGACACCAAGAGAATGACAGTCAGCTGCCTCCCTATAATCCTTGCTTACAGGATACGATACTCTGAAATCTTACATGCAATTAGGACTGTTTTGAACAGAGTCTCAAATCTTTATTTCCAGTACATGAAATTCTTCAGAGGATTGAATCACATCTGGGAAAATTTCTGAACTTTTGGTTGTGCCAAATAGATCACAGAACAAATAACTCTGAAGTGAGCCACGAGGAGAGCCTTGATCCACACCCTCTCCCCTCATCACAGGATGAAAACAGGATAAGACAAATGAGCAAGTTTGCCCAGGGGCCTTTGATAAGCATTTAACTTAAAAACTCACTACTTTGGGTGCGCTGGAGTGATTGCCAAGCAGGTAAGAGCACGTGATACTCTTGCAGAAACCGGGTTCCATCCCCAGCCTCTGCATAGCAATTCATAACTGCCTCTAGTTTCAGGGAGAATCCAATACCCTCTTCTAGATTCTATGGGTTCCTGTGTGCACATGGTGCACAGATACGTCTGCAGGCTCATGCTCATATCTAAAACTTTTGTTTTTTCAACAAAAAGTTTAATCCTAAATGCATACATTTTAGAGGGATCTTATTTTGTTGTAGGTAATTGGCATTTTATTTATTTAAAATTCTCTGTATGTGTGTGTGATATATTCCTATGTGTAGAGGGAGTGAAATTTTCTTTTTCTTTTTATGAGTGTGTGGAGCTCAAATGTCAATGTTGGGTATCTTCTATTGCCCTTCACCATGTGTTTCAAGGCAGGGTCTCCCACTCTTGGATTCACCTGTCTCCCCCTCTCAAGAACCAAGCTTACATACATGCCGGCATACCGAACTTTCGTACAAGTCTGTTGATATGATCATGGGGTCTCAGACTTGCAGACTAAGTACTTTTATACATTGAGTCAACTCCACAGATATTCTTTTGTTTTTATTGGGGATTTTTTTGAAACTCAAGATTTCACCAACATTATTGGGTAGGTTTTTAATGTGTGATGAATATTTATTTTAACTATTTTTTTCATGGAATTTTATATTTCATTGTTTTTTAAAAATAGCAGTCAACTGGGTTTTAATCCTCTAATTTGTGTTCATCCTAAAAGCAGCTCTGAACATTTTTATCTCCACATGCTATGTGATTGTAATGGGTAAATATTCTCGATGGAAGCAGACTAAACTGACTATTCTTAAAAGCTTCTTAAAAGAAGATCAGTTTGTGGTAATATATGATTTGGCTGACAATCAACATTATATGAATATTTTCACATCTATCAGTCTCTGTGATAAGCAAACCTAGTTCAGCTCTCTTACTATTCAAGAAAAATATTCTAATGAAAACTTTAAAAATGCCCTATGTATTTAATACTGAACTATTTTATACTGGTATATGTTTATTATACATGGCATTGACTTTCATAGAGAAGAGTTTGATACACCTATGTTTTATTCTTTGCCCATAGTCTCCCCCATATCCCTTGTATTAGCTTTTTTTCTTGCTGTGCTGAAATACCATTACTTTTCATTCCAGATTTTGTTAATTTGGATACTGTCTCTGTACCCTCTAGTTAGTTTGGCTAAGGGTATATCTATCTTATTGATTTTCTGAATAAGTCAGCTCCTAGTTTTGTTGATTCTTTGTATAGTTCCCTTTGTTTCTACTTATATCATTTGAGATGTAAATGAATGGAATGATTAATAAAAAAAAAGAAAAATATATTACTGAAAACAACTCATGTGGAGGAACAGAGAAAGGGGGGAAGGGAGGGAGGGAGGGAAAGAGAGAAAGAGAGAGAGAGAGAGAGAGAGAGAGAGAGAGAGAGACTGACAAAGACAGACAGACAGAGATTATGACAGAAAGACATAGAAACAGGAAGTTGGGTGAGGTTATACATCCTCAAACACCCGCCCCTAGTGATATACTTCTTGCAGCAGAAGTGAACTCCTAAAGGTTCTATAATAGACACTACACAGTGCCACCAGCTGGGCACACAGTATTTCAATAAATGAGTCTATGGGGACGGTTCTTTTCAAACCACAGCATCACTGTACTTTCCTCTCCACCTCTCCCCGTCGGTCCTCTTTAAGCCTCTTCTACTTTCGTCCCATATACATACATGATTTTGCATATCTTTAAATAAGGGAAATGTGATATTTGTCTTTCTTGTTTACTCTTATTTGCTTAATATTAAATCTCCAGTTATATTCATTCTTTTCTCCAAATGGCATACTTGCATTCTTTTTGTTGCTTGTTTAATAATTTTGGGTGTTTTTTTTTTTTTGAGAATCTCTCACATGAGTACCGAATCTACACCACTCTCACCATTCTGTCTCCCTCCACAACTCCTTGCATGTTTCTGCCTCTCAACAACAAAAAAAAGCACAATACTTACTTATTACATGTACACACACACACACACACACACACACACACACGCACACAGACAAAACCTACAAAACCCATTAAGTCCATTTAGCTCTGATTATACATACATTTACACATGTACAGACAAGAAAGCAATCACTAGAGGTAGAGAGAGGAAGGGACCTGGGTGAGAGACGGGAGGGAGATGGGAAAAGGGGAACCTAATCAAGTATGGGGGTGGGGAGCAGAGGCAGGAGTGAAGCCCTGAGGGCCAGCAGAATGAATGGAAATATGCAACCGCAGGAGATGATGGTACATGGGGAGATGCTCTAGAAAGCAGAGACCAGAGACCTGGGAAGTGAGAAAATCTCAGAATTTCTTTTTAAGTTTTTTTTTCAAGACAGGGTTTCGCTGTGTAGTCCTGGTTGTCCTGGAACTCACTCTGTAGACCAGTCTGGCCTCGAACTCAGAAATCTGCCTGCCTCTGCCTCCCAAGTGCTGGGATTACAGGTATGTGACACCACGCCCGGCAAAATCTCAGAACTTTAAGGGAGGGACCTTAGATGAAATGCCCAACAGTGGGGGAGAAGGAACTCATAGAGGCTACCTCCAGTAAAAAGAGGGCATTAAGTGGAGAGATGGGATTGCCATCCCACAGTCCAAAAAATTCTGACCCAGAATTGATCCTGTGTAAAAGAACTGTAAGGACAAAAATGAAGAAGAGACTGATGGAAAGGTGGTCCAGTTATCTGTCCAACTTGAGATCCATCTCAAGGGGAGGCTCCAGGACAGGAGCCTAGCATGGATGCCCTCTGAGAGGGCCAAAAATCAGCTAACGGAGACAGATGCAGCTACTTATACCCAACTATTGGACTGAAGTCAGGGACCCCTGTGGTTGAATTAGGTAAAGGCTGGAAGAGACTGAGGAGGAGGGCAGCCCCTTAGGGCCGATAAGCAGTCTCAACTCATCTGGACCCCTGAGATCTCTCAGACCCTGAGACACCAACCAGGCAGCATACACGAGATGGTCCAAGGCTCCCAAGACATATACAGCAGAGGACTGCCTGGTCTGACCTCAGCGGGAGAAGAAGTGCCTAACCCTTGAGAAACTTGAGGCCCCAGGGAATGAGAAGGCCTGCCAGGGCAGGGGAAGAACATCCTGTTGGAGACACAGAGGAGGAGGAATGGGATGAGGAAGTGTGGGAGGGCAGACTTGGAGTGGGGCAATGACTGGAATGTAAAAGAATTAAAGTACACGTACACACACACACACACACACACACACACACATACACACACACACATACACACACACAGACACACACACAGACACACACACACACACAGACACACACACACACACACACACTATTCGATGATATCCCAGATTTCAAGTCCTCCCTGAAAAACTCAAGATTACACTTGTTATGAGTCTAGTAATGTAACCACATTCTTTTGTAAGTCACACATCTTTGCTATGGTTATTTTTCTTCACAAAGATGCACCAAACCCACTCCTAGTGCTCCAGGAACCCTGGACGTATTCTTGAGTTTTCAAGTAGATGGAAAAAGAATGTTGGGAAAAGACCTCAGCCACCCCTAGGTGGGATATTGATGCGGCACACCTGTAACATGGGGCATTGGCCTCTGTCGCTCAAATTCTTGGCTACTCAGATGCACCGTAGACCAGTGGCAAAGGCAGAGTTCACTCTGCTCTGCCAATGGATGGAAATGTATACTAGAGAAAAGATAATAGCCTTAAAACAGCCTTTCTATGTGAAGAAGGGATCTGAGGAGTGGGAAGGAAAAAGCTGCAGCCTGCCCAGTGCAGTCTTCTGGGACCCTCCTACCATGAGCTCAGTTTGCACTCAGATTCATCATCTGGGAAAGTTTCTCCTGCGTGGCTGGGGTAGCAGACATGGCAGCCGGTTTCCTTACTCATTGGCTTATTTGGCAGCCACAGTTTCTCTATTTGCCACCCCATCCCCAACCCCCACCCATATACACACCCACATACCAACTACTTATCACTTGCTTAGGCAATACTCAACCTGTAATTTGTAGAAAACATACCACAGCGTTTGGTGTGATGAACAGCTATAGTGTCAGGGTCATCATCCTGGTTAGTTTAACCCCTGTCCTTTATTCATCAATATGCAAACTCGTCTAAGAATACTTCCAGGCTTCAAATTTCTAGGTAGCAGATATGTAGAAAAGCTGTGTTTTGGACTTTTGAAAACTTGTCAATTCTATTAGATGTGCTAATGAGGAATTGAATTAAAATAGAAGCTATAACCAAGAAAAATAAAACCATTCTGAAAGAGTGAGCAAGAGACTCTTTAAAGTCCATTAACACATCCCTTTATTTTTGTTCCAGACAATACAAGATGGAGAGTTAGGGGTGGGCTTGGGCTTGGTGTATCTTTGTGAAGAAGAAAAACCATAGCAGAGATGTGTGACTTACAACTTGATACAAGCTAGAGTCATTGGAGAAGAGGGTCTTTCAAGTGGAAAAATGCTTCTGTAAGATTTGCCTGGAGGCAAGTCTGTAGTGAAAGTATTGAATTAATGATTCATGGTGGAGGCTTAGCACACTGTGGGTGGGGCCATCCCTGAGTAAGTCATCCTGGATGTTTAAGACAGCACGCTGAGTAAGGAGTACTCTATAACTTCTGCTTCGGTTCCAGCCTCCATGTTCCTCCTGTTTGTGCTCCTCCTCTGGTTTCTCTAAAAAGATGCACTATAAGGTCTAAGGTTAAAAACAATGTGTTCTTCCCAGTGCTGAATTGGATCACAGTGTTTATCCCGGCCCTAGAGAAAAAGACTCAGCCGGTCACGGTTTTTCTCTGTTTTAACAGAGGCAGTGCAGTGGCTTTCCTGTAAGACTCCTAATCCAAGCCATCAAGTTGAGATTGAGACAAACGACTCATAATGCTCAAACTTGTCAGCCAGACTCAAACCACCAGCAAACAAACCACAGAATGCTGCTCCTTGCAGCTCAACCCTGGAGGTTATTTTCCATGATGTAATAGACCTTTTAGACACCTTTGCAAGAAAACTCACTAGCAGATCTGTCCTCATTGGAGTGTTACTGAGACCATCTGCACAAGTGGAAAACGTGTCCTGCAGGGACAAGGGTTTCGATACCAAAAGCATTAGTTATGAGGGCTGTCATTGTTGTTCCTTGCAAGGAAGAGAAAGTATATTCACACTAGGTCATGTGTAAATTCATGCTGTTTTTACTGGCTCTTAACCCTTTTCCTTCCAGGAATTGTTAAGTTCCCCTGCAGTCATATATCAGGCCTTGGGTATGTTCTCACCAAGGGTGACCGTTTGACGGTAAGGCCTCTCTCAGTAGCCCAACAGAATAGAAGTCAGGTCATGCAACTCCTTCCCTGGAAATTACGTAAGAGAGATAAAGGCCCTGGTATTTCAGAAAGGAAATTACGAAACTCTCATCAAACAGGGATTCATATGCTCTCTTAAACTCTCTTGTGAGGAAAAAAAAAGTGTTCTTGAAGGGGTCTTTAATGGAGTTATGGATAAAGATTTTTTCAGGAAAGAGCTTCAGGTCTTAACTACTAGAAATAGACTATAGGTCAAATTGTCTTCAGAGGGAGACCTGGAAGGGCGTCAGGTCCCAGGAGAAAGAAAGTGCATCTGTCAACTACTAGTGGTCTTTCTTCTATCCTGCTCTTTCTTATTCTGCTTCTCTTCCTCTTCACTTTGCTCTCCTCTTCTCCCCTCTTCTCTTCCACTCCTCCCAGCCTCCTTTTCCCTGTCCTTCTCCTGCTATCTTCCCCCTCCTCCCCTCCTTCTCCTCTCTCCTTTCTCCACGTCTTACCTACAAGTCAACTCATCCAGCATTGTTTTCCATTATGACGAAACATTCCCAAACCAATCTATTTTCCTCCCAGGCTGAATTGTTTCATCCCGTGCGTCTGGCTGTGCTTGCAGTGTCAGATGTGCCTGGTGCTTTTCTGGCATGTTCCATTGACATGTGACAGTTTTGGATGACACTCGAATCTTGCAGCCATTGAGTTGCATTTGCAGAGATGAAAAAGTGTAGTCACAGTAACGTGTAGGGAGCCTTACCTGCATTTCTGCTACATCTGAGTTTTAATTTTATTTGGGCGGTTGTTAGAATAACCCAGGGGCCATGGAGAGGAGAATTGAGTGGAGGTGAGTGATGGTCACGGAAGGAAAGAAAGTATAATACTGCAAGCAGTAAATGAATTTCTGCATGCATATCAGTGCGGGAGGACCAGTGATTCATTCTGACACCAGGATTAAGGAGACTTTTATACATCTTCATCATGTTGCCTGGATTTTGCAACTATGGATACAGCATTGGTGACTAAGCTCGATCCCATGGTGCTAACGGACCTTGTGACCGGGCAGATGCTCTGATCAGTCCTCGAAGGAAATAGACTATGGTGATTGTGCTCTTCTCTGTGGGGGCTGCCTGTGCTGTCTGTCCTTTGCTTGTGTGTTACTGGAAGGTTGAAACATTTAGCCTCAGAATCTGGTAGGTGATTCAGCCTTCCAAAAACTTCTGAAGGAGGTGTCAGTATCTATTTTAGAACTCTTCACACTTTCAGTGTAGAAGAACTGTGTGTGCGGCGGGTGCACTGGGTTAGTAGGAGACTTTTAAAGATGCAGATTGTGAAATGTAACTGGGCTCAAAAGCTTCTTGAAATCAGATTCATGGAAGGACATTTCTCAAATGGAGAATCTTGGAGCTGACCTCTGTTTTTTGTTTGTTCGTTTGTTTTTCTCACAACATATTGCAAATCAAAGCTTGGCTGTTTCCTTTCCTTTATGTGGTTTTGCATGTGTCATTCTCTCTCTCTCTCTCTCTCTCTCTCTCTCTCTCTCTCTCTCTCTCTCTCTCTCTCTCCCAGTAATTCAGTATATCTCTTTTTAATGCATATTAAAGAGGCATCCTGTTTTTATATAAAAACAATGTACAGAAAGAGCAATAGCTTTGAGGTTTGACATTTACCCAACTGGGAAATCCATCATTTCTCAGGAAGCTGTTTGGAGGCACGACTACATGTGTTAACACATAAACAACTTTTAATCTCAGCAAATGTGAAAACTAGTTCTCCTACTTGGGTTCTATTGGCCAAGGTGCCTTAAGAGCCACAGTCCTTCTTCATGTATTTCAGCGGACTGGCAGGGAAATGGCCATCAGACTGCAGAGAAGGCATTATTTATAGTGTCAGTTCCTGCTTTGCTGAAGCGTGGTGACTCAGTTATGCGAACCACATGAAAGAATAGTCTGCTGTACCGCTGAACGCTTGCAAAGAGATCGTTGCTGATAAAATACAGTCAGAAGCTGGAGCGCTGGTGATAGAATGCAAGGCTGCTAGGAATTTAGAGTTCTCTGCTAACCTTTGAAACAATTTCTGAAACACTTGCTCATGTGTGGGACTCATTTAAATGTTACGAACACTCAAAATGGAGACACTTCAACTCCAGCATGGGTACAAGAGAAGACACTTGTGGGTTTGATCTTCATAAGTCTATTAAAATATCAAAGTACTTATAAAATGGGCAATGCTGTTATTTGAAATTTTAAATTCATATACTGTTACAGTTCCATTGCTACCACCAGTGTTGCTGGTAATAATTGGGTATACCTCTTTGTGTGTGTGTGTGTGTGTGTGTGTGTGTGTGTGTGTAGTTATAATGCCTGCTTTAATGGATGCAGCTTACACAGAAGGACCTTGTTTCTGGGAGGATGTGTACCTAGGATATGGAAACTGGTTAATGCTAGAGAAAACCCACAGATACTGGTAAGATTTATTTTTAAAATAGGAAGCACGAAATGTGAGCCAAACAATTAGATTTGCATAGTGCAGGAAGACCAAAAAGTCTGAGTTTGTGTGTTTTAGAGTCATGGAAAATGGTTTGTGGAGAAGTAGTAAGTGTTTATATGGAAGTCCTCCACGTTTGCAGAGTTGTCATGATATCCTCAGGAATATCGTGAGAGTTATATCCTGCACAGTGCTGTGCAGGGCATAATAGATGTTAGATTTGGAATCAGCAGATTTAGAATTTGTGTCATCAAGGCTCCATGCTCGTGAGAGTGTTGATCAGAGAATATTATTTGTATCTCTATTTGTTTTTAACTTAAAATGGGGATTTGGGAAATTAACAAAAGAGAGAACAACATAAACAAGACACAAACCAGGAAAACAATATGCCATAGCTATGTATGCCAGGGGTCATACATAGATGAATAAATATGTCAGTCTGATTCATTGTTCCCCATTCCCTGCAACTCCCCCTCCCCACTTATGCTTGGGATTTGTAGAGCTCATGCTCTATAAGAAAATTCACTGTCAACTGGTTGTCCTTGTGTATTTAGAATCTACCCAATCTGTGTTTCAGTGAGTACCTCTTTAAGAGCTCCCTTCTGTGTATGTGTGTATTTGTGTGTGCGTGTGTGTGGGCATGAGTGTGTGTGCACATGTGTGTGTTGTGTGGTATGTATGTGAACATGTGCATGTGTGTGTTGTGTGCACTTGTCTATTATGTATTATGTGTATGTGTAGGTACATATGTGTGTATGTGTGTGTGCATGTATGTGTGTAGGTAGGGAGTGGGTTTGTGTGTACGTGTATGTGTGTGTGTGTGTGCAAGTATGTGTGTAGGTGGGGAGTGGGTTTGTGTGTACGTGTGCGCGTGCAAACGTGTAAGTGCATTTTGTGTGTATGTGTGTGTTGTGTGTATGTTTGTGCGCATGTGTGTGGGTGTGTGTAGGTGGGGAGTATGTTAGTATGAGTGTGTGCTGTGTGTGTGTGTAGGTGGGGAGTGTGTATTGTATGTGCCTGTGTGTGTGCATGTGTGTAGATGGGGAGTGGGCATGTATGTATATGTGTTGTGTATATGTGTGTGCTGTGTGTATGTGTGTGCATGTGCATTTGTGTGTGTTTGCTCAGGCATGTGTATGTGTGTGGTGTGTGTGTGTGTGTGTGTGTGTGTGTGCATGTGTATGTGGGGGGTGGGGAGTAGTGGTGTATATATGTGTATGTATGTACACGTGTATGTGTGTGCATGGGGGAGGAATGGAGTGCTTGCAGGCTAGATGCCGATGTCCATTGCTCTCCCTCAGGGCTTCTATAGTTTGATGCTTTGCTTTGAGACAGAGTCTCTCACTGACCCTGGAGATCACCAACTGAC
This sequence comes from Apodemus agrarius, assembly GCA_964023405.1. NCBI lineage: Eukaryota > Metazoa > Chordata > Mammalia > Rodentia > Muridae > Apodemus > Apodemus agrarius. The sequence continues at coordinate 97,930,541 of OZ030015.1, forward strand.
TAAACGGGCTACAGAGCAAGCCCCAGTAATCTCCCTGTTTCCGCATGCGCAGAGCTGCTGTCTCAGGCATGTGCTTCCATGCTACGGCCAGCTCTGTACACGATGACCGAGGATCTGAACTTAGGTCTTTACGATTGGATAATGAGCACTTCCCTCCTGGGCTGTCTTTGCAGCCCCTATGAAAAATTTTATGGAAAGTGTATTTTGCTTTCCTCCTTTGGCTAGCTTGCCAGCCTACATCCTTGGGCTTGCCTGGAACAATTTCTAGGCTCCTCGGGTGCTTACACTTCATTCTTGATTGTGGCACTTAGTTGGACATTGCAGCAAATTTATTTGTGTGTTGTACACACAGCTTTAGTCCCCCAACTAATGTATATTGATCCAGTAATTTTCAGTTTAGTTAGATACATCTGTAATGTAAATAGCTCCAGTTATTTGGGACATCAGTATGTCTTATGCATTTTAAATATATTATTTCCAGTACCAGTAAAAAAAAATCACAGATATTAAGTGACTGACTCAAATTATAGATTTGTACCAGGCAGACCTGCTTTCCCCGAATCTCCATGCTGCATGGAATTTGTACATAGCATCAAAATCCCATGATTTAAACCTTAAAATTTAGCATGTTTGATTCACGGTAATAAGAATTGAAATTAAGATAGTTTTAAGGGTTCACAGCCTTTGACCTAGTCACTCCAGATCTAGAAATCTACTTAAAGAAAATGGAAAAGATGAAAATGAACACCAGGTTACATAGCGTTTATACCAGATGTTTAACTTCTTGTTTAACTAATTTCCATAGTGTTTAACCCCCAAATGAATATAAGCATAGAAGTCTCAGGGATAACTGTCATTCTTATGTCTTATGAACACAAGATGTATTAAGAAGTCATTAAGTTTGCCTTTTGGAGATTTTAATTGCATCACAAATTCTTAGGTAAAGTGTTAGCCATGAATACATACAGAAATGTAGGAGAAGGGGAGAAAATTCTGCAAAGCTTGAGCATATTTACCCCCAGGAAAGGAGATCAGGACTTCCTGCACTTTTTCTCATTTTTCCAACACAAATCTATATTTTATTTTTCAATCTTTTAGATTTTTGGTGTATGAAATTTTACCCGTGTTTGTGTACCCTGTGAGAACAGTAACCCTCACAAGCCAGAAGAGGCCACCGGTGCCCTGGAACCAGTGTTCCAGAGGGTTTAAAGTCACTATGAGGTGGCAGAGAATGAAACCCAGGTCCTCTTGAAGAGCAGTCAGTGCTCTGAACAGCTGAGCCATCTCTCCCGCCCATCCACATTTTCATTTGGCTTTAACATCACTTTATGTTTCCACAAGTAGCATGAACTGTACTTGTAAAAAAGCAACAAGGTGTCTGCGTCAGCATCCTAAAACCTAAGCATGCAGAAATACAGCCTTCCCCCCCCCCAAGTATCATTACAGTATGATTGATTGGTTCAAACTATATTTTACACTTTCCCTGCAGCCTGGAGCGTCAACTGTCTCTCTTCTTTGATGTTAGTCAAAATTAAGTTGGATGAGTCTTATGGTGTTCCAGTGAGCTGTTTTCAGAGCAAAGGGGCATCATTTTAAGTATGATCGACTTTGGCTGTCATTGCTGATTGTCATGGAAGTTATTTTGTACTATGTGAGGGAGTGGGCCTGAGGCAACCAAAGGTGTTTATGTCTCTATAGAACCAGTTTTCTCCAAGAATGCTCCCTTGCCTCTTTTCCTCTTCCGTTCCTCCTCCCTTCCCATTTTTACATTCTCCTTGTGTGCACGTGCGTGTGACGTCGAGCCACTGTGTCTCGTACATTGTCATGTACAAGGGCAGTGACAGCTTTTTGGGAAGTTCTGTGTCTACCCTGGCTTCCAACTGATCTTACGAAACTTCCATGCCTCTTATCAAGTGATGGCACTGAATCCCCAGCACTGAGGCTTGCCTGTCCCCAGTGGCAACAGTGATGATACAAAACAATTAGCATTTTCCTCAGCTGGATGCCCCTCATCCAGTGACCTGTGCTGCTGGCATAATGACCCAGTCTAATAAGCTGCCATCCATGGGGAGATGGAACAAGCACAGGATATAGGGCTCACTGTCTTTGAGAGAACAAATACACCACAGACGACACAAATAAAGCAATCCTTGTAATCACCGTGTTATAAACAGTAAATTAAGAGTCAGCCCTGTGATGAATTTGATATTTTCAGAGTGTAATTGTCTCACCTATCTGAGATAAACAAGGGCTCCCAGAGCATGACAGAGGAGCTGATTTACTAAATAATAACCTATCTGCTCAGGAAGCAGAGGCTTCTTAGAGAAGAGAGACCCATTTGTTATTGGTGTTAACAGATCGGGCGGGAAAGATGAAGGCCTTTAATAATACATCATCGCAGTAGGCAATGACATTTGCTGAGAGACTAGGTATGATTTTGCTGCCCATGTGCCTATTAACAAGCAAATAGTTATAAATGCACAGATGTCTCTTTACTCAGAAGTATTCCTGAACAGTTCACACAACGAATGCTCAAGCCTTTAATTGCTGTGCAAAGCTGAAATAGACCTCTTAAGAAAATACAGAAAAACTGACCAAGATAAGGTAACTTGAAGGTTCGTGTCTGTGCAGAGTATTTTTAAAAATTACATCTTTAGCTGTGTTAGATCATATTTGTTTCCCTTCGCCATATATTTTTAACAACCTTGGTTATATAATGTCTCAGCCTACTGGAGATTAGAATCAAGAAATTAGACACAGCACAGTGCCAGCCCGAGATATTCGCAACACACTGTCACAAGGAAAAGAGTGTCCAGTGAAGGGTTCTCTCTGATGAAGTGAGGTCTTTAACAAAGTGTTACATACATGTAGTCCAGTCATTTAATGTAGGGAAATGACTCCCCCCAGGGCATTGCAGGTAAAAATTAGCATATAGTAATTATTATATAATCACATCATGGGTGCTGGTGTGATCCTTTGCCTTTGCAACTCGGTATTTGACATAAAGTTTGCTAATGGTCTCCCTCCATCCACAGTGCTTGCATCCAATGATTCTGGATTCAGGGTGACATGGGACTTAACGATACCAAGAGCCTGTGCCATAGTCTACTTATATCATGGTAGAAAGAAACAGAGGCAAAGAGATGGAGGGGGTGGGTAAAGATGACCCTTCCCATGACAATGAAGTTCCATCTTCTAAAGTTTCCTCTACCACTAGCTAAGGAAAATACCTTCTGCATATGAGCTGTGGAGGACATCTCCGATACAAACCATAACCCCGAGCCACCGTGCAAGACAATTTTTTTCCTTTGGTTGAAAAACAAAAAGAATTTCTACTTCTCCAGTTCGTTTCATCAGGGAAGTGACTTTTGTGGAAACACACTTACACATTCTCACACATGGCTACGGGCCACGCGACCCGGAATATCGAGCTAAAACGAGACGATACCGCATTTTGGAAGTCCACCTGCGGGTGGGTGTTAACAGGCATATGGAAAAATGTTTTCAGTAGTGTAAACGGAGCAAAAGGAAAGATATGAGTGTCAGTGAGACAGTCAGAGAGCCATATATTCCTGAGAAAATATTCTTCGACCAACCAGGTTTTGGTCCTAAAAAAAATATCACCACCACCCACGAGGATATAAGATACTTTGTTTCCAGGTGTGTGAGACACAGAGAAGCACCTCCCCTGTGAAGGCACACAGACAATGCTTGTGGTGTGAACTCACTCTTTCAATGCCTCTGAGTAGACGGAGGCACTTAATGAGGATGTGATACCCGAAATTCATAATTACATTTGCAATCTCATCAACATAGAGGGAGTGGGGCATCATGGGCACTTGAGGCTCGAGACATTAGCACAGTCGGGTGACAAGTTTGCCTTTCGTATGTCTTCAGCATGGTCAGGGCCAATGAATGTGGCAAAGTATTTCTTGTGGGCTTTCTTACCACCACCACCACCCCCAGCATTGGATCATTTAAGTGTTTTTTTGTTTGTTTGTTTGTTGTTTGACATCTAAAGCAAAAAAAAAAAAAAAAAAAAAAAAAGAACCCTGAAGGGAAAGAGAAATATTGTTTCTTTGCTGAGCAGGTATTTTAAAACTCTATCAATAAAGATTAATATAAGGAATAAATATGATCATCATGGTAAGTAATACTAATTAAATGATTAATTTTCAAAGACAAAGGGTATTTCCAATAAGGAGTCTATTTAATCTTTTGAAGCGCCACTTTAGGTGGTTTTGCCTATCGCAACTCAACCTAATAGTCTATTGTTTATATTATATTTGTTTACTATTATTACTGTTATTATCATTGTAAGTTAGTGGTTCTTACTATGGAATATATGAAAATGCCAGAAGTTGTTGTCGATGATTTCTCCATGACTGCAGGATGAGTGTGAACATACAACGGGCAAGTGGATGTCTGAATGTGTTTCTATTCCTTCAGGGAAGGGTGAAGGAAAGATTTAGCCTTCCAGTGAGGCAGCCGCGCTCTCTGCGTCACATGGCCGTGCACACTCAGCCTTCTCATCCAGAGTCTGACTAATATTGGAGCTAATATTATAGATGGTTGCCGTGGAGGGAATCAGTAAGAGCGTAATTGTCATTTCCTTGGAAAAATTTAATCCACAGATGGATCCCAACAACCAACTGCCACAATATTCAAAGTCTCTCTCTCTCTCTCTCTCTCTCTCTCTCTCTCAATAAAGCTTAAGTCAGCCCCAAAAAGGTAGACTGACTAGAGAAATCTGCATCACTCACTGTTCCAAAAAGAGCATATTTACCCAAACTCTGATGCTTTGGCAGGGTAGAGATTTCCCAACAGGGACAGAGTGAAAAGCCATTTATTAATTAAAATGTGCAGTTACTGTCTTTTCCCGTTTTAAATGCAGGGGAGCTATGCAAGTCTGTCTTATCAAATGCTGAAAATGTTTTAGTCAAAATCAAATCCTTCGTGTTCCTTTAACTAAACAATGCAAGGGAAGCTTCTATTCAGACTGGGAAGCTGCTCATAAAAAAATCTATTTTTTCCTGAACTTTCTCCTTCTAGATACCTGCCTTGTGGTCTGTCATTTACTCAGTCCCTGGGAGAAGGCTGAGAGTAAAGTCTGTGATGGGCAGAAAGACTAGAGCTATATTGTTTTATCTACCTCCACAGCAAAATGTACACAGCCAAACAGAGGCACAGACTTGTGCTCATTTCTTTAATGATCTTCCTGTTCTATGAAGCAGTCTTAGCCTGGGGCTTATTCATTTTACTAAAAGTGAACTATTAAAATAAAACAACTGTAAACTAGAAAATACTTCCCTTTTCTGGGTAGCTGAGAAGTTTCAAACAGAGAGCCTTACCTGTGGGGGCGGGGTGGGGGTGTTCCTATAGTTTGGAAAATTCTTCACCATCTACTTATGCAGTGAGTCACAGACAACACAGAAGAAAGAAAAAAAAAATGCCATAAATGAGCTGTTAATTCCTTCTCTGCCTTGGCTAATGAAGAGTTAATGTTTTCCATCTTTGGATTCTTTTCGCTTCAGGTTACAGCCTGGGTTCTAATATAGTCATCTTTGCAGATTTAATCTAAGCTATTTATACATAGTATATGGCTTAATATATGATAAAGAAGACCTCCCTTGTGGGAGACAATATCCCTTTATACAAGGTTTTAAAAGGCAACCCTCAGTATCAGGGCTTCATGTATTCAGCCTCAGCAAATGAAACACCATTTGGATATCAAAACAGTCCAGGGCTTTCATGATCCATTCTACACCCCGTCTTAAGTGTCTTGCTCGTGCGAGGGAAAGAGGCAGGCTTCTTAAGGCAGAATGAAAATCTATGCGCATTTCACCAGCACCTCCTAGGGGCCAAGTGCGGATGTGGGACTAGGAGGTGGAGATCCACGCAGCAACTCAGAACTGTTCCTTTCAACACTCCTACACATAATAGTGCGCGCTGCTCCTACCACCTAGAATGCGAAATACTTTGTAGAAGTTATTTGGTGAAGGCGGTCTGGTCCTTAGGGGTTTAAATGGAAGGAAGGCAGGATGCTTTGGGGGCGCTTGAAGCATAATCATTAAACCGGACTGCAAACTCCGTGGAAGATAAAAACGACTCCTAAACGCATTATGTCCTTTTAAAAGCAAAGCTTCGCTATGATACCAATGTACTCAGAGATAATATGCACCCTCTTTGCACACTCATTCCGAGAATTCATTTATACACTGTCAGGAGGCAGGTGCTAACTGAGGCTGGTTTTTGAAGGTCTGTAATACTCTTGCCTGGTTGCTGGGAAGAAAGACTGGGAGGCGCTGGAGCGAGGGCAGAGCTGAGAGTCTGTAGGAGTTGCTGTTCCAGAGAATTCATTGCTCTCTAATTGTTCTGGTTTTACATGAGCAGAGCGTGCCGGGCGGTGGTGGAGAGAAAGATCTAGGGCGGACAAGGGGAGAGGAACCAGCGGCTCCCTCCCTTCCCCCACACATCCCGGAGAAGTCCAGGCGCTTTGCTTTCTTTCTTTCTTTCTTTTTCTTTTTTTCTTTTTTTAAAAGTAATTCACCATCATTCGAGGGGAGAACCAGCCCAATCAGACAAGCAATCGCTAGCACATCTAAATCTTGCTGGGTATTGAGTGCGGGTCCCGGGACCCTTTCCAGGTTTAAGGATTATCCTCGAGCTGTCGTTGAATGTTCTGTGGGTTTGGACAGTCTACATGCTGGAAAAGGGATGGCGGGAGACGCACCCCGGTGATCATTCATTCCCTCCCTGCTGCAGACGTCTTTCCCAGGCACTGACACCTCTCTCGGGCCCTTACAGGAACACGTACAGCTCGCCTCCACCACGGTGGAAAGAAACCGGGAAGTGTGGGTCTCAGAGAACCCAGTAGGAAGCTTTGCCCAAGGCCAGGCTGCAATTAGGCAGCTGCATGGAGGCTGAGCTTCCCACCTGTTGCTGTCCCCTCTGGGCCGCGACTTCCTCCTCCTCGGCCCAGAGCTGGACTCTCAGACCAGGCTAGGCAGCTGGAGGAGGTAGAGGAAGCCACCGCAGGTTCCGAGGCTGGCAGAGCCGGGGGCCCGCGGGTGTAAAGAGCCTCCTCCTCCTAGTGGCGGTTCCCGGGGCTGGCCGCGCAGCCAGGTGCACTCCGATTGGCCGGCAGTGGTCAGGGGGCGGAGCCAACGAGGCCGGTTATCACAAGGACCGCCTCAAAAGCTTCCAGGCAGGCTATCTCAGAGCGCTCTGGAGCCCTGGCCAGCGCGCAGCCTTCCCGGCGCCGGCAAGCAGGGTCTTGGGAATTCTCACTTGCTTCGGCTCACTCTCTTTCATAAAAACCACTGGATCTTACATGCTTCTGTAACCCCCACTTCCACTCCATGTCCCCATGATCCTGTGTCAGCAACAGGTAAGGGCTTCTGTGTTTTCTTCCTGTTCTCCTCTCGGTTGTCTGTGTGTGTCCAGGGCAATGAACTTGCGCCACCGTTCCCTACCCTACAGCTCCCGCTGCTCCGGAGGTGCCCCGTTGTCAGGCTGCTGTTAATGCTTTCCTCCCGCAAGCTTTGGAGTCCCGGCTCATTGCCTATATAGTTTGTGTGCGCACCAGAACATCCTCAGAGCTAAAAATACTGAGACACGCTTGGAAGAGTTGAGCAATAGAAACAGATTTCTCTGCAGCATCTGTTTGTGCTCATAACTTCCAATGCACCAGCTGTAGGGAGATACTGGGTTTAGAGTCTAGCGCGAGCCTGGCGTGTGGATTCTTCCTCTTATTGCGGGTGAGAGGGAGGAAGAGAAGGCGACTGGAGACTGGTCTGACTAAGAGACTCAGCACTTAATCTAGATCCTTGGTGTTTGGGGAGGGGGTGCTCTTGCTACAAATACAGCACGAAATTCCAGAGTGAGCTTCTCAAGTCTCAAAGTTCCTCTGATGAGAAAGAAAAAAAGAAAAAAAAAAAAAAAGAGTAGCAGTCGGAGTTGGATTTTAGCCTCAAGACCACAAAACTTTCCCATCCTATGTCAGTCTCCCCTAAGTACTTTGCTATTTTTAGTAATAATGGTGTAAATCCCTCATTTGAAGACAACGTGGTTTTAGGGGAGCAATGGTCTGAGCAACTTGATTCGGGGGGGGGGTAAAGACTGCATCATAAAGTGTACTCCTATGACAGTTGAGGGAAAAACCAAGATAAAAAATGGATAGTCGCAGGTCTGTCTGGTTCAGTCTGTCAGTGGAGATTTGGATGAGACTATCCCTTCCAAAGATTTTCACAAACCCTGAACATACCTGCCAGGAAATAAAGACATTGCTTGAAAACCTGGTTTGGTTAAGCATAGAAGAGAATTAATATATCTCCTTTTATCATTTGTTGTTTCTTCCTATTAATAATTAATAGACAGTCATATTTCCTTTTGGAAAGCAGCTCTATGTGCACTGTGAGCTACCTCTACTCTTGTACTCTTGTCTTCCTTTTCTTGCTCATATCCAAGGGCTTTATTTTTATTTTCATTACATGCTTGCATACAGACACACACACACACACACACACACACACACATACACACACACACACGCTTCCCAGTGCCCAGGAGAAAGATAGGTTACTTCCAGTACGGTGGGAACAGTGACAGCCAGGGTCAAGGTCATCTCAATTTGTTTCCTGCCTCTCACTGCATATCGTGGTATTTCTTCATTTTCTTACATTATATTTCTTACAGATATCTGTAAAGGTTCTTGCTTTGCATCTTTGTGAAATGACTTAAACAAACAAACAAATCATCCAGCACCTTTCAGACACTCCTTGTGGAAACTCTCGGCTCTGCTGTCCTTTGAATTCTGAGTATAGTTTAGAAGCTTCCCCCCCACACACACCCATCTTTATCTGAAGGGCTGCACCACTTCAAAACGTTTAAAAAGATGTGAGTTCTTGTTTACTAAACACACGTTGTCTTTGGCATGTGCACGTGCCTAGAGCTGCCACAAGCATTGCTGTGTATCAGTGTTAGAGGCAGCACGCACACAGATATAAATGAGTGTCTCACCCCCCACTTGTCCTTCCCCCTCCCTTCTGTTTACTGAGCCTCACAGAGGTTGCTCTGCAGCAATAGGACCCACATAGCAACTTGTGCCCAGAGCACTCTGGGGCTGGTCTACATGGCGTCAGCTGGGGACTAGCTGCTCCAAGCACTCATTAGCAGACTTCTCTCACCCAGTACCTTTCTCTTCTGATATTTCCTGTCTTTAGTTAGAAACTTGCTTTCTCACTGAGAGTCAATAACCTTCTTATGGGACATTATGACTATAATAATTTATTCTTCCCAAGTACCTTTATCTGGTTTTCATGTGCTCTACTGGAGGTGATATATATATATATATATATATATATATATATATATCCCATTTCTCCCTGCATATCCCTCACTCTCTTCCCTCTCTCTCCTTTAATATCTACCTAAGATTGAGGCACTGAACTATTTTTTCCATTGCTTATGATTAAATTTGGATCTGCCTATAAATAGTCTTAACATGAACAGCAGCACATGTAGCTTCTCAATTTCCCAGAAATGCTTTCAACCTCATTGGTCGTGGCTTGGGTGAAATAATTATTCATGTCCATGGAGGAGAGATTTGAGTCCTTCGATATCTGAGCTTTAAGGGGGTTTCTATAATATTTACCAAATCCAGTTTCAGCTCTCTACACAGCCTCCAGGGAGGCAAGATTTTCTGAATATATTATGAGTTAGCTGTTTCTCAGAACAGTTTTTTTTTTTTTTTGGAATAATATAGTATGGAAGTCTTTTTCCTGAAAGTTTTTTCCATGATGTTTTAGTGATTCCATGGAAGGCGGAGGGGGCAGGGGAACTTTCTGCTTGTTTAAAGTCACTGGGACTTGTGGCTCTGTCAACAGCAAAGGCAAGTGAACTCTAAGGACAGTTCAACCTGCCAGACTGTAGCAGGTTCTGCACTTTTGCAATTAAAAGCAGCTCCATTAACATCTGATGACATGTGACATGTGTGTGCACATAGGCACACATTACTCTGCTTGGGGCATATGGGTTGGATGTAGTGAAATTTTCCATTTGGGGGGGGGGAGAAAAAGACAGTTATTTTTCCCTTTCCAGGAAGCTCTGGTAAGACCTGAAAATGATGCTCTCGCACCCATCAGCAACGGGCAGGAGAGGACAGCAGCCCCCGCAGGACATGCTATTTGAAAGGTTCCAAGTGGGGAAAGCTATTCCGAGGAAACATCTATTGTGTGATTTGTGGAATTCGAACAGATGTCCTAGGGTTGAGATTTTGGAAAGTCTTAATTGGGCCTGTAGAGGTCATAGAGTTGTAATGGAAAGGGGGCAGGAGCCAGCTTGAAAAAAAAAAAATCTGAGAAAGTCAGTGCACATAGCCCCTGAAGTTAATGCAGGGAAAGGCTTCTTTTGAAGGGTGCAAAGGGAATTTATTGGTGTTAGTTTATAGTAAAAATATTTTAAAGTCAATCGTAGCTCAGATACCTTCTTTGAAGGGACGCCTTTGTCCCTTTCCCACGTTTTAGAGGAAAGCACACCTGGGTTTGTTGCCGTCTCCACGTTCGAGAAGCACTTGGCAACATTACGTAAGCCAAATCATCTGAAAATGTTGTTAAAATATTTCTTTCCAAGTCCACGACAATCCAGCCCTCTGAGGAATCTGATTCTTTCTTCCTTTCTCCAGTGCACTGTTCTTGGGGAAGCAGGCAAAACACTGAAGCAGGTAGAAGCTTGGGAAGGCACCGGATCTTCTTTTTATAAAGCAATTCAAAGGCATTTTCAAATCAAGCATCATTTAGGTGTCAAAAATCTGACAAAATGTAACACACATTGAAATTTTCACAGATGACTAATCTCAAGAAAAATAAGGTGGGGTACATCTTGACTATAACTTGAACATGGTTTGAGAAGACAGCAGACTATATTATGAGGCATTTCCAAAGACAATGCACATCGCCCCTTGGTAATGGGCTGAATAAGGACAGATGGGCCACTTTCTATATCTGCATCTGGCTTGGCTGAAAACGGTCCTGTTGACTGATCCATATTTATGTGCCTCTGGAGGGAGGGGAATCAAAACTGGAATCCTCTTACCAAGGGTCCCAACAATTCCTGATATTTTTATTGTCCCACTTAAAAACAGGACATGGATTTGGTGGTTTGAAAAGTTGGAAATCATTCTGAGTTTTTAGTTCTAGGCCATGTTAATATTAATCTACTCTTGGACTTCATTAGTGCACCTTACATAATGAAAACACCTTAGATGATTTCTTAGGCATTCTTTCCTCCTTTTCCTCCTCCTCTTAATCTCTCTCTCTCTCACACTCACTCACTCACTCTCGTTACGGAGGACATGTAGGTTTTTTGTTGTTGCTGTTGTTGTTGTTTTTGAGTCAAGAAGGATAGTCAGGGTAAGCAGCTAAATTTTACCAGGGGGCAGAATGAAGCCGTGGGAGGAAGCTGGAAGCTACTATTTGTTCATGTTAAGTAAAGGTGAGTGCCTTCTCCATAGGAACCTACAGCAAACAGCAGCACTGGAAGTGAAAGTAAAGTCGACTGGCTTTCATGAGCTCCTTTGATTACAAAGTTGTCTCTGTTCGAGAGCACACAGCCTAGGACCCACATGAAATGAGCCTCTGCCTTATCTCAATCCGCTAAAGACCTGGGCCTTTGGCCCAGAGGTACTTGCTTCCTACCCTGTCATTACACATGGCAATCCCATCTCTGGAGAATTTCAGGACTCCTATTGCTAGGCAACAGAATGGTGCTCTATTCCCCCCAGAGCAAATCTGTGTCTTCAAGGCAGAATCCCTTGCATTCTGGGAGATGGTATCAGGCATTTTTCTGCACAGGGCCTGCTTCAAGCCTGTGTGTCGTGATGGAGCAAGCCTAAACAGTATCCAGAAGTTAGGATCTATTTCAAATGATGCAAACGACTCTCTGTCCAACGTTATTAACAAAACAAAACTGTGCTTGTAGATGTTAATCTTGTCAGCAAGGGACGGGACATTCTCCCTTAATACACACATAGCTAGGCTAATATCCAGGCTCTTCATATACAACGTTCTCTAGACACATCCTACGGCCAAAAGCTGCTGCAAACCTTAGGATCAGAAGGACTTCTCTATTACCCTGAGAACCTGTAAGAGAGTAAGAACTGATAGGTAGATATGACTTATAGAATATTCTAGATTGCTGACCAATAGCAGAAGAAAAGGAAACTGAGATTTCAGTGGAAGAACTAGCAAAGAAAGCTATCTGATCTATGTTCAATGACTGTGATTTTTAAATAAAAATTTAAGAACATTTATAAGAAGAAAGAGAGCTCCCCACAATTCAATCTAAAGTACATTTGTGCGCATTTTTTTTTTCGTTCGTTAAGACAGGGAAATTCTTTCTCAAATCTAGAATCACTTCAGGAAGGTAAGTATATCGCTTTGGACCAGATAAGTATCAATGTTGGTTTCAGTAGTAGAACTGACCGTATATTTCCAGCATTTTGTGTTTGTGAAGACAATAGGACTTCTTTAAGTATGGCTGTTTTTTAATGAACGCTCTCTTTTCTTGTAGGACAAGTTCTTCGGATGTCAGCTGAGTTACTAAGGTAACTGCACGTCAAAAGAATCCCAAGGTTCTTGGAAGCATCCATCTCTCCTCATTAAAAAAAAAAATCATAATTTTTTTTGTGTGTGTCTTCACTGAACATTCAAAACTGTTTCTTCAAAGGGTTTTGCAAAAACTCAGACTGTTTTCTAAAGCAGAAACACTGGCGTCCCCAGCAGAAGCCATGGGTAGTGTGCGAACCAACCGCTACAGCATCGTCTCTTCGGAGGAGGACGGCATGAAGCTGGCTACCATGGCAGTCGCCAATGGCTTCGGGAATGGCAAGAGTAAAGTCAATACCCGACAACAGTGCAGGAGCCGCTTCGTGAAGAAAGACGGGCATTGCAATGTGCAGTTCATCAACGTGGGTGAGAAGGGACAGAGGTACCTGGCAGACATCTTTACCACCTGTGTGGACATCCGCTGGCGGTGGATGCTGGTTATCTTCTGCCTCGCCTTTGTGCTCTCCTGGCTGTTCTTTGGCTGTGTGTTTTGGTTGATAGCTCTGCTCCACGGGGATCTGGATGCTTCTAAAGAGAGCAAAGCGTGTGTGTCCGAAGTCAACAGCTTCACCGCAGCTTTCCTCTTCTCCATCGAGACCCAGACAACCATCGGCTATGGCTTCAGGTGCGTTACCGATGAGTGCCCCATTGCTGTTTTCATGGTGGTATTCCAGTCAATCGTAGGTTGCATCATCGACGCCTTCATCATCGGCGCAGTCATGGCGAAGATGGCAAAGCCGAAGAAGAGAAATGAGACTCTTGTCTTCAGTCACAATGCTGTGATTGCCATGAGGGACGGCAAACTCTGCCTGATGTGGAGAGTGGGCAACCTTCGCAAGAGCCACCTCGTGGAAGCTCATGTCCGGGCTCAGCTTCTCAAATCTAGGATCACCTCAGAAGGGGAGTATATCCCCTTGGACCAGATAGACATCAATGTTGGCTTCGATAGCGGAATTGACCGCATATTTCTAGTGTCCCCGATCACTATTGTCCACGAAATAGACGAAGACAGCCCTTTATATGACTTGAGTAAGCAGGACATTGACAACGCAGACTTTGAAATTGTTGTCATACTGGAAGGTATGGTGGAGGCTACCGCCATGACAACGCAATGCCGGAGTTCGTATCTGGCCAATGAAATTCTCTGGGGTCACCGCTACGAGCCAGTGCTCTTCGAAGAGAAACACTACTATAAAGTAGACTATTCAAGATTCCATAAGACTTATGAAGTTCCTAACACTCCCCTTTGTAGTGCCAGAGACTTAGCAGAGAAGAAATACATCCTCTCCAACGCAAATTCATTTTGCTATGAAAATGAAGTTGCCCTAACAAGCAAAGAGGAAGAGGACAGTGAGAACGGAGTTCCGGAGAGCACAAGTACAGACTCACCTCCTGGCATAGATCTTCACAACCAGGCAAGCGTACCTTTAGAGCCCCGGCCCTTAAGGCGAGAATCGGAGATATGACTGGCTGATTCCGTCTTTGGGATATTTACTTCGCTACACAGTCTGATGTTGGTCAGAGGTCCGGGACAGTAACACAGACCATGGTACTGGTCGAGAGGTGGGTGAAGGCAAGCAGCCTCAAGAGACTAAGGCTAGCACAAAGGTTTCAAGAAAAGACTGTAAGCTGGATGACTGATGTAAAGTGCTTTGCAGGCCTCCAAGAGACACGATGGCACATATCTGTTGTAGTATAAGTTATGGGGTTTTTAATGTATTGTTTTGTGTTTTTACAAAACTTGAATATGCAGGCAAGCCTCGGTTTGGGTACATGACTTACCTGGAATGCTTCTCTTTAGGGGAACAAGAGTGATTTTAATGGCATAACATAGGCAAGACTCTGCCTTAATTTTTTGAAAAGCTGCTAACTACATGAACACAAACTGTATTTTTGTTGCAGTGTAGTTTATCTTTTACATAACTTTGTCAGTGTTGAGCATTATTGAAAGCTCTCGCGGTGTGCCGGTGTGCTTCAAAGCATCAAGTATTTGGCTATTAACTGCCAAAATGAGAACCTGATTTTCTGAGGCCAGTAATTTGTTAATTTGTTTGCTAAAATTGATCTCTCTCTCTCTCTCTCTCTCTCTCTCTCTCTCTCCTTATATAATAACATTATGTAACACTAGCCAAATGGTAGCCTCTGGGTTTTACACTTTCCTTTTCCACAATGCTAATAGGTTATCTCAAACTTTCAGTTAGACTACCTTAAATAAATACCAAAGATAATGCACATTTCTCTCTCTCTCTCTCTCTCTCTCTCTCTCTCTCTCTCTCTCTCTCTCTGTCTGTCTTCACATGGAGGATGTATTTTTAAAAAGAAACAAAGCTTCATGGATTGCCTTGGAAGTCCACTATCTTTGAACTTCAGCAAGATGTGAAACAGTCCATTCATTTTGCACTATGGTCTGAAAAGAACACCAAAGTCTGATCAATGTAGTGTTTTTCGAGTCTATTCTTCTGTGCATCTTATTTGGAAGGGAGGAGGGAAGCATATGTCACAGTTACATAGGCACTACACCAATATCTTTCTTTCCCTGGCAGGTAGTGCTGGTTGGGATAATGTAGTCAAAGGGATCTATCTATCTATCTATCTATCTATCTATCTATCTATCTATCTCTAGATGCTTGGACTTTTCTGGGCTTTTCTCTCTTTGCACATTCCAAAGTTTATTCCATAAGATCAGATCTTAGTTGAACTTGGTTGGTAACCTGGCACCTTCCAAACCGTCACCCAGTGGGGAAGATGAACAGATTTCAAATTTTGCAGCTGAGTCATAGCCTTGACTGCCAGGACATTTCTAGCTCAGTGTCACATTAAGATGTCTGGCCTCTAGGTTTGTCCTTCTGAGGTCTCTGCAGAGAGAGAGAGAGAGAGAGAGAGAGAGAGAGAGAGAGAGAGAGAGAGAGAGAGAGATGAGCCACTTCAATGCAACAATCCACTTTACAGGTGAGAGGGAAGTTGCCTTTTTCATGACAGAGGGTAAGAGGGACTCTTTCAGTATTTTAGGTCTTAGTGAGCCACATAAATACAACATAATTACAAGCTAAGGAATTAAGAGTCTAAAGGGTTATTTCTCTCTGTAAGTGCTCATGATTCCTGTGAGCTGGTCATTGTCCCTTGGAAAGTCTCAGAGCAGTTTGCCAAGGATAGGCTATTTTCTAGAAGCCTTTTCACCTGCCTTTATAAAAACCTCTTTCCCCTCCCCCACTCTTGCTCAATAATGCAATCCCCCCTCCTTTCCTTTCTCTCGGTTTTAATGTTCTCTACTTGTAAACCCTAGGGCTGCTTATTTTCCTTTTTAGTTGGTGTCTCAAAATCAACTCTCTAATGGTATTACACCCTAATATGCCATTAAAAATCAGCTTGTTCTAGAACCATGTATTTTATTTCAGTTGATGTTGTGAGCCTCTGTGTATCTGGATTCAGTACCCGTAAGAAACGATGGCAGTTTCTGCCGTTTTCAGCTTTCTAAGTCAATGGATTTGAAAACTGTTGGTGTTACGGAAATCAAGAGAGAAGTGTTGAGAAAGTGGTTGTTATTGTACATCCGGGTTTAAAGGCAGGGTTGCAAGTTGCTTAAAGAGTTGGCCGGGTTGGGGACAGGGAGAAGTCATGGGAGAGAAGACAGACTGGCTTCTGACAGTGAGAGGCTATGGAAGGCTTCAGATGCTGCTATTATGGTGATTTGCAAAGGAAAGTAATCAAACCAAAGAGTATTCAGTGGAATGTCAATCAAATGAAGATGCAGTAGAGATTCGGGGCGACAACTTGGACTGACCCCAAACATACAGCGCTACCACTTAAAAAGACTTGAGTTATTTGAAAAGGGGAGGGAGGGTACAGAGACAAGAAAAGCAGGAGGGGAATCTTTCAATTTTTTTTTTTTTTTGCTCAAAAAGAAGAAACCATCTAAAATTTCTGGTGCATAGGTTTGTTTTTCGTTTGTTTGTTTGTTCGTTTGTGTTTTTTCTTTTTGTTTTCCAAGAAAAATTTTGCAGAAGCTACATTTTTAAAGTGTACATTTTATAAAGTTTATCAGATATTTTCATATTTAAAGCCAAATGTAAATAGAGATCTGTAAAGGAAAAAAAAATACCCTAAGAGGTATAACTACCGCAGTGAGTTCTGAGAGCTAGCACCCATATGCTACCGGTTAGCATGGTTTTAGCGGATATTACCAGCCTTTTGAGGTTCGATTTAGTATGTTCTTCTGTTATTTATTTCAGCATGGACTGTTCCTTTGAGAGCTTTTTGTAGTTATTAGCATCTTCATAGTTATGAGCTTTAAATGGCATTTTGTTTTGTTCTGCCAAGAGCCAAGACCTAGGTAATGCATGGCATCTCTTCCTGCATTTTTACCTTCAGAATATCTGTCTTTGTTGACTGGGCCTCCAGAACTAGTGCACACACCTGCCACTAGTATGCAGATGGAGGGACTCACCTTGAACATCTGGGGTTCATCTCCAGATGCCAGTTGCTTCTGTGCTGCAAGCAAATCCCTCTAGGATGTATTCCCTTTAAAGAATGTTTGCCCATATCTGAATGGGCATTATATTTTTTTTGGAGGGGGGAGGCATAGATTCCTGGTTATTCTATTTTTAAATAAAAGGTAGACAAACTGAATTCTATTTTGATTATTGAGAAAGGAATAGTTTTCTATCCCTCTAAGAGTATACTTGAATCAGACATTTTTAGAATGTCATATAGCACTGTAGTCATTTCTAAATCCCTAGAGAAGTTTGTTTGACTCTGTTCCTGTTCTGTTAATGCATTATTCCTCTCCTTTCACTTCCTCTCCTCCCTAAGTCTTGATGTGTCTTTGATGACCTTGGTTCCCCAAAGATGTTCCCCTTGCAAATAACAAACGTCAGCTTTTAACTTATAATGAACCACCCCACAAAAGCAAAAAGCTCATCTCGAGGGGTGGGTTAAACCCCTTATCACTCTGCTCAATGATGCTAAGGTGGAAAGCATAAAAGTGTTGTATTATTACATCCCCTCCCACAACCTTCAGCAAACTAGAGTTTCTTTCCCAGAAATGTTAGGTTTCAGCTCTGGGCTCTGGCGAGTTGAGTGATCCTAGCCTTTGACAATCACGATAGTTATTATTTTCCCATTTGCCATCTGTTTTGTATCTAAAGTCTTCCTATTGTACTGCACAAACCATGGGTTGTATATATTTTTTATATATTATGTCTTATTTTATTATTTCTAAATAAAAATTGAAAATAAATTTGTGAAAGTGTCATTGGACCTCTTGTTTGATCTCTATAGAAACACATGTGTTCTCAGACAATGGGACAAAAACTCTGACCATTTGAATGAATAGAGCCATAGAAATTGACTGAACACGCAGGTCCAGGGGACTGGCAGATTAGTTTAATCCAAGTTAGAGAAAATCAAGCTTATATTTTGGTTTGGAGCAGAACAGCTTAGAGGATAGGGAAGAGGGAACAAATCAACGCTAACAAAAAAGAGTTATATTTTGATTATTAATTTACAATGATTATATTTTGTTGACTCTTGAATATAAGTAGATTCTTCCTTGCATAGTATTTGTCTTTTTTTATTATTTTTTAAAAATGATTAAGGTGCGTGTCTCAGGCAGCTAAGATTGGCTTCTGACTAAGATATGTAGGCAAGGATGATCTTGAACTTCTGGTTTTCCTGCTTCTATCCTTGTGATGAGCCAGGAAGTTTATTTGGTGCCAGGGAGAATACCACATAGGGCTTTATGTATGCTAAGCTATCACTCCTATAATGGAGCTATACCCCTACTATTTCATCCCATGCCTACCAAAAGCAAAAGCAAGATATTATTGTTTGCCAATTCTATGAGAAGCCAATAAAATCAGAATGAACTTTAAAGCTAAGAAATCAACCAAGACTGGATTTTAATTCAAGTTGGATTGGCTTCCACTGCATTACATATTATTTCACAACATATTTACCAATGCTAGATGTTCACTGAGAAAAAAAGGCTCATTCTCTCTGACATGTCACAAATAAAATGTTTTCCAAAGCTGGAGACAGGGGGAAACTCCCATTCCAAAATCTGTGATTCTTGCTATTTCTTATTCTCAGCGAACTCTTTCAAATGTGGTTCTGGGTTCCTGGAATATATTAAATAATTTCATCTTAACAGCGAAATTCTGTGGTTCCTGTTCTATCTCCACTTGGGAAATACAGTGACCAAAGCTTAGAGAAGCACTTACTTGCCTGAGGTCTTAGCCAGAAAGCAGAGGGGGGGGGGATAGGACAAAGCTCTCATGGTAGAAGGTTCTGGAGCTGAGACTGAGTCCTGAGCCTTTCAGCACCAGCTCTTCTTTTCGTCCTCTGCAGCTGTCCCTCATGTGTTTTCAGGGTAAGAATGATCATCTAACCTAAGGCCCTTGTGCTCTTTTACTTTTATATTCCCTACACACACACACACACACACACACACACACACACACACACACACGACCCAGGAACAAAGACCGAATAGGATAACCTAATGTCCTTGTGCTCTTTCACTTTTATATTCCCCTACACACACACACACACACACACACACACACACACACACACACACACAAGACCTAGAAGCAAAGGCTGGATAGGAATTGGAACCCTATTACGAGCCTTTCTTTCTCAATTCCTCCTTTACGATCTGAGCAGGTAGGAAGGAGTGCTCATTTTCAAGACGGAGAATCATCGCACGTATAAACATCAATTTGGGGATCTGTATACATTTCAGACTTCAGGTTCCTTTCAGTTAACTTCA
Source organism: Apodemus agrarius (assembly GCA_964023405.1). Taxonomy (NCBI): domain Eukaryota; kingdom Metazoa; phylum Chordata; class Mammalia; order Rodentia; family Muridae; genus Apodemus; species Apodemus agrarius. The sequence continues at coordinate 97,949,915 of OZ030015.1, forward strand.
AATAGCTCTGTTCTGTCTCTTTTAGGCAAAACCTCAAATATCTGCCACTCAGCAAACGGCAGGTACCTAATCACCTCAGATACTTCTGCTTTCCCCATCCTGTGGGCAGTCAGAGGGTAACAATGTTCCTGTGGTTGGGAGGGGCACATGGGACATGCCACAGTAAAGCCAAGAGGGATGCAATAAAGACTCCCCATCTGTGTTTCTACTCATTCATTTCTTTGTTTGCCCATACATATGTATATACCTCTGTATGCATTCAGATATGTAATATAATAATGACCAAAAGTAAGCTTCCAAGTGGAAGGTCAGAGAAGTTTTGTTGGTAAGCCAATACATTTAAGTCATCTAAGCACCAGACTCTTTGAATAATATTTATGAAGAAGAAAATGTATTTCATTATTTTATTTTATTTATTTTATTTTTATTTTATTTTATTTTATTTTATTTTATTTTATTTTATTTTATTTTATTTTTTTCCAGGAAGGAAAGGGCAGAGTTCACAGCAAGGATCCCAGAAACAGGAACTTACGCAGAGATCTAGGAAGAGCACTGCTCACTGGCTTGCTCCTAAAGCTCGCTCAACCTGCTTTCTTATACAACCCAGGACTGCCTGCCCAGGAGAGGCACCAACTGCAGTACGCTGGGTTGTCCTACATCAATTATCAATCAAGAAAATACCAGACAGACTTTCCCACAGGCCAATACGATAGAGGCAATCCCCAACAAAGGTTCTTTTTCTCAGATAGCTTTCGCTTGTACCAAGCTGACAAACAAACAAACAAACAAACAAAAAACAACCTAGCACAAAGTGTTATATTATCTTCAATATCTAGCTTGGTTGTGCTCTTTCTGAGTCATCCTTACTCCATTCAACATAATCTCCCATTCCACTCATTCTCCTACGAAATCATGATTTTGCTTTTCTTCTTGTTTTTTAGGTATTTTATTTTAGAAGCTCACTTTAGATCCAAGAAAATAATTGGTTAAACCAACTGGAGTTGTTTTTATAAAGCTACATAGACACACACACACACACACACACACACACACACACACACACGGAACGCTAGCGTCCTACATGGAGTTCACCATGTATGTAGTTTGAGAGCTATCTGATGCTTTCCTCAAAGACCCTGGTGGTCCTGACTCAAAGCTCTGCTGGAGGTTTGTCCTTAAGGACTTTTAAAAACTTAAAAAAAAAAAAAAAACACCATCAGAAGCCTAATCCTTTTAAGGTAAAGATGCACTGAAAAGATCTGAGTACTTAGATCTGTAATGAGTTGCTGGGATCCCAGCGTGCTGTGCTCAGTGTTCAGTGAGAACCGGGAGGGGTCAACTCTGCTGATTTGAAAGCTGGAACTATTGAGTCCCTAGAAAGGGGGACAGTTAAAAAAGAATGTGGAAGAGAGGAGATTAAGCCAGGTGAGCCTGCTCCAGCCCAAGAGAGTTACCAAATCCCAAGGATAATAACGTGAATAATTATACATAAGTGCCTCTCTCCAAGTAACTAAAATGTGTAGCCTGGGGCAGGGGGGATATTCATTGTTTGGAGGTATAGATGGTTTTCTCAAATGATAATTCTCTCCCGGGTTGAAAAGAATATATATTATTTAACATTTCCTTTAGTTACTGAAGCTTATGTGATCCTTTCTTCGTGGTGACACCGAAGCTTACACATATCTTTTTTGCTGTGAAGCCATCACCTGCTCTTTTGTCCACTAGCAGAAGTCTCTTAGCACAATTTAGGCTTTGCTTCTGATCTTCTGGATCAAGGAAAACAGATTAAGACACTATGCTGTACCGACCGTACATTATTGCATCATAGGTGCTGAATCATCAATCCCTTTACAGGTTCTCAAGAAGCTCTGTCAGAACACCAACAATAACATGCAAGCCATGAAGTCCAGGTCAAATGCAAAAGATACAGTTCGAACAGCAACTTAGGATGATTCTAAATCTCTTCTGAAACCTTTGGTTTTCCTATCCCACCTCACCATCACTCCTATTTTCAGGTTTGGGGTTCTAGTCTGAGCCTGTTCTGAAGTTTGACTTCTAGAATGTTCTATTCAACCCAGCTGAGAGGAGGAATTACTGTATGTTGTGAGTACTGTAAAGTTTTCTGCATTGTATTTGAATTCAACAGACTACTATTTGGAAGGTAGTCAGTATTACTTTTTTTTTCTTTAAAATTAAGAAATATAGCTGGGGTTAGAAGTAAAAAGTGTAGATATGACAAAGTTATAATTCCTCAGAAATTACTGCTTATTTGCTCTCATGAAGATAAACTTACAACTCTTTCTCTCCATATTTAGAAACATTCACTGGGAAGTCAAGGGGTTGCAGGGGTTATCATCCATGGATTTGAGTATCTATGTGACAATGTACTTGGAATCTTTTTATTTTTATTTTTTTTTTTACTACACAGCAGATCTTTTAAATATGTGCTATTTTTAAAAACCTTCCTGTTCAATTCGACTATTACGGAAAGACATCAAAAACCTGGTCAAACCATCGAACTAGGGAGATGACTCGGTGGGCAAAAGGTGGATCATTTGCCTCCTAATCCTAAGAACCCCCAGAGAAGACAGCCAGTTCACACAGAGTTCTACAATCACAGAGTGACTATAGAGACGTGGGAGACAGAGGCATGAACATCCTTGGAAGTTTCCAGGTGGATGAGCCTAGTCCACACAGCACAGCTGCAAACAAGACAGCTACTGTCTCGGCAAGGTGGGACGCGAGGACCAACACCCGCAGTTGTCTTCTGACTTGGACACACACTCAGAGTGGCATGTCTGTACGTGCAGTCGCACACATGGATGAACACACACCTACACACATTGTACACATATGCTTTTAAGATGACAAATGATTTTTTTTTTTTGTCATGACCAAGCTAAACTGCTCATGTTCAGATTTCAAGTGGGGTTTTTGAAGGACTGTGTTTCCATGGTCGTATCTTAGATTTCTTCATTCTAATGTTGGTTCAGATCATAGATTCTGCTGAGATCATCTCTGTCCCTGGTCCCCAAGGGGAGGGCCAAATAGCTTTATTTGAGTAAGCACATGGGTCCCTGTCACAAACAAACAGACTGGTCCTCTCCTTTTAGAAAGTTTGTTTACCTTTGGTTTTTTTCACATTTTTTCCCCAAGACAGTTCTTTATGTGAAGCCTCAGCTAAGCAACTTTTTTTTTTATTTGATGCTATAGCAAGAAGGATCACACTAAATAGCACGTAGGAGTTTATTTTAAAATATGTAGTTAGCTCCATCTAAAACCTACTTATAGAAAGACATTATTTACCAATAGAGACATTTCAAAGGCAAGTTTATACACATCCCGAGCAGCACACTCTTGCCAAAAGTACTCGCACATGGCACCCACTGCAGCCTGGTGAAGAAAGGAGGAAGAGACACGTCAGAGGGCTCTTTTGGTCCTCTTGTACATTTTCTGGTAGACGCGAGACCGGCAAGTCCTTCTAGAAGCAGTTATAAGTTGTAAAAGGCATCACCTCTTGAGTACCCTCCCCGCCGTCAATGGGGCAGATGAATAAGATGCCCCCCGGGGTTGCCATAGAAACGGGAGGCAGTATCGAAGCACCTTCCTTCTCCTTCCTGCCTGCTCTTTAATTTCATCTGAGTGACTGTGTTCAAGAGCCAAAAATAAAAAGTGCACAACGATGTAATTATATAAAAAAGCTGTGTTCAATTATAAATACAGTATGTACTTCTGCCTCTGTCTTCAGATCACTTGCTCCTTTCCTCCGTTTGAAGTCACTTGAACTATTCAAGGGAGCGTCTCCATTTTCTATTTAACTTAAGCGAGGCCCAGATTTGCCAAGATAAGAGAGCGAGGCTTTCTTCTTCGTTTCCACCTTTGCCCGGGCTCACACTTGACATCAGTTTGGTGGTACTTCTGATAATAGGACCCTTTTCTGAGACGGCTTACGCCGGGCCATGTGGGTTTACCTGGATGTCTAGAATATTCTGTAGGTTTATAACTTGTTTTGTAAGGTAATAAAAAGTGGACAGCTGAATGCCAAAAAAGCTATTAGTAGAGAAAGTCAACAGATTCTTTTTCTTAAAAAAAAAAAAAAATCCCGTTGCTACTTGTAATAAGCTGGTCATTTCATAATGGTGGGGGCTACCAGAAGGACCTCAACAGTAGCTCCGCTGTAGGATACACCTCAGAGGACATGTTCAGGATGCAGAGTGTCTGCTTCTCCTTGTTCACCTTTTCATTGGGATGATGGATTAAAATTTCTGATAGGAAAAAAAAAACCCAATACTTCCTCTTTCTGATGAAACAAGGCAGTCCTGGACCTGCAAGTTGGCATCATTTGTAAGGTAATTGTGCCCAGGCAGTGGCTTCCTGCTAGTGATTTGCATGAGGTTGTGTGCACTATAGAATTTACTCTGAGAAGGAAAATGCAAAGGTACAGGGAGTGGTGCTGAGGCAGGACACAGCTGATTTGTTGTCTGGGACTGTGTCTCCAGGGAACTCTTGATGTAAAAGGACTCCCTAATCATGGCAATACACTGGGCCTCTCTGCAAGGCAAACAAGTCCTTTACATGAAGAAATATGAAAGGATTTTTTTCCCTTTAGGACAGTTGGCAACCTGCAGGAAAAAAAATGCTGCTGCTGGTTTATCTAGTGCTGCTTGCAAAGCCAGACTGGCCTTGTTGCTTAAATACCTTTTGAAACCAGGTACATGCTTGCCAAAAAGAAAAGAAAAGAAAAAAAAAACACACCTGACTGTAATTGGTTGGAAATTTTACCTACTTAATAAATCTATAATTTCCAGACATGTGTATCCAGGACTACATAACAAATACAAAATTATATATATATATATATATATATATATATATATATACATATACATATATATATATGCATATATATATTTCATTATACACACATACACACACACACACACACACACACACACACACACATATAGCCTAGAATATCAGATCTATGCTCTGTCTCAAGCTAAGTCGAAGTATGCCGGCTAAGGATTTCTGTTGTCTTTGCAGTTTGTTTAGGATTTTGTTACTCTATATTGATTCATGAGTACTCAATTCCAATTTGGATTTTTCTAAGAATAATACAGACATTGAGCCTCACACACTATCAACCAAGGACTTCTCACCACATACTTCATGATGGACATCAGACTTGCCGTGTTTCTTTAAGAGTTCCTTCCCTTTCTCTCCCCTTACTACAGACCAGCCAGAATACTCATCTCCGGACGCCCTTTAAGGTAGGCAGCAAAGCAAAGGGCCTTATAGTTAACAGGACTCCTATTAAAAATGTCTAGGTCCACAGCCACAGAGCTTCAATGTGCTCTGCACTGTACCACTAAGATGCACAAACAAGGGCACCTCACCACTGTTCGCGGTTTCCCTTCAGTCTCTCAGGCTCAAAGTCTGATTCCAGCATACACATGAAGGCCACGCTGCCAGCCTTGGTAGGTAGAGTCATCAATATGAAATATATGGAGTTATGACCACAGGGCAAAACACAACACAACACACACACACACACACACACACACACACACACACACACAGAGAGAGAGAGAGAGAGAGAGAGAGAGAGAGAGAGAGAGAGAGAGAGAGGATCCTAGTCTGAGTATTCCCTCTGTGAATTTCCTGTGGGTCTTGGGATCAAAGCAAGGTGTCCAGGCGAATCTACTGGGATGTTAACAAAGATCTTCTTACCTCTAATGCCAGCGGGGCTCTCATGACATGGTGGAGTCATGCAGAGGGCTTCCCCTCCCCTCAGATCTGTCCCAGGTCGAACAGTGTCACCAGACTTTTTCTCAGTGGTGGCGCACGCCTTTAATGCCAGCACTTGGGAGGCAGAGGCAGGTGGATTTCTGAGTTCGAAGCCAGCCTGGTCTCCAGAGTGAGTTCCAGAACAGCCTGGGCTACACAGAGAAACCCTGTCTTGAAAAAACAAAACAAAACAAAACAAAAAACCCCTGAACATAAAGATGTATTTATGGATATGTATAGTACACTTAAATATAGGCTTCATATGCCTGAAAATGAATCTCTTTTCCTTCCTTCAGTTTAAAATGTTATCTATTCATCTATCTACCCATCTATCATCTATCTTTCTATCATTTATTTATTTAAAACAATGTCTCTTACAGTCCACAATGGCCTTGAATCCTCTATGTAGCTGAAGAGAACGTTAAAGTTCTGATCTTCTACTTCTACTGCCTAAGCGGATGCTGGGATTCCAGACATACCCCACCATGGCTGGTAGGTACAGAGCAGGGACCTGAACCCAGGACTCTGCATGCTAGGCATGCATTCTCCACCAACCGAACTATGTGTCTCGGCTTCCACCTCTTATGTACCGCTTTTTAAAAGTCAATTATCAGCCGGGCGGTGGTGGCGCACGCCTATAATCCCAGCACTCTGGGAGGCAGAGGCAGGTGGATTTCTGAGTTCAAGGCCAGCCTGGTCTACAGAGTGAGTTCCAGGACAGCCAGGGCTATACAGAGAAACCCTGTCTCGGGAAAAAAAAGTCAATTATCCCTTTACAGTGTTTTTACACACACATGTGCATATGCGTACTTTTTGTGACTTCCATAAAGTTATGTGCTCTTCCTGAAGTTACAGCAGCCAGCATATTTGTTTCAAATCCCAAGCTTCTTTAATCCCCCTTTCCAGAAAACCTTACAACTTCAAACCTCATCCGACTCCAGAAAAATGACAAGTTCATTTTATTAGTTAGTTAGTTAGTTAGTTAGTTAGTTGTTAGTTAATTAAATTTGAGGATTTCATATATCAGGACTGTGCTCATCATTTCCAGCCTTTCTCTCTCCTTTACCTCCCCCAGTGTCCTCCTACTCCCTCCATGTCCACGTGGCCCCTTTCTATAATTATTATCGTCACACACATGTACAACCCACTGAGCCCATCTACTGTTGTTTGGATTGGAAATTAGTTTTGTCTTTCCTAGAGATCCATTGCGTTCCCCCCTTGAAAGCTCTCAGGCCCTCTGTCTTGATGTACCCTGTCTGGATTCCACCCTCTAACTCTTAGAAGAAACCATTTCTCTTGAATAGTCAATATCTGGGGAGTGTTGAATATTTAATGCACTGCTCTCTCTAGTTTTTTCCTAAACACCTGCTCCTGGCTCAGTCACTTTGAGCTCCAAACTTTTTTTTTTTTTTTTTTTTTTGCTAAATCTTTAATAGCTAGCTTTGAAGAAAAAGATATCATTCTGATTGCATATTGTAGAGAATCATATGCACACATTTGTGTGTGTGTGTGTATGTGTGTGTATATAAACACATATATAAAGCTATATAATACAGCATACATTTTGCCTTAAGGAAATCTTCATCTCTGGGAAACATTTCACAAGCCCCTTCTACGGGTTTTACATAACAGACTTACCTTTTCTCCACCCCTTTATTTGCATGCACAATGTATTTAATTGCTCATCACAAAGTATTTCTCTTCTACCAATGCATCTCTCACAAAGATTCTGTTGAATCTTTTAAATAAGTTGCTTTTAAAAAGTTACTTCAACAGTTTGATTGTCACTGAATCATTTGGCGGTAGGGATGAAGGGAATACGTTTTGCAAAAGTGCTTTATAGATTATGAAATGGGCTCAGTGGGCAAAGTGCTTGTTGTTGAGGATCTGCATTCAGTGCTGGGCATTCAGGTAAAACCTGGGTGGCTGTAGCATCCTGCCTACAATTTCAATGCTCAGAAGTTAGGATGTGGGAATCCTGGATCAAGCTGGCTATTTAGACCAGCTGATTAAGGCAGCTACAGTTCAAAAGAGACTCTGCTTCAATACAGAAGGTGGAAAGACAGCTGATGTCAACCTCAGAGCTCCATAGGCATGTACATACACATGCAAATATATCCAAATAGGCTTATGAACATGAAGACACACAGACACTCCTCATACAGGTATGCAAAAGAATATACTGCTGTGCATATATGTTATTTACACACTTACAGAAGCATTTTTTTCTGTGTTATTCTTCTCCTTAACTTCCAGATGTTGGGACAGGGGAATTTTTTTTTCTTTTTTGCAAAATCTTTTTCTAGCACCAGGTACCTGGAGCTGTGATCGCTACGACGTATTCAAAGGTGCTCTTTGCAAAGAGCTCGCAGCAGTGTTAGGGAGAAGGAGAAAAGCAATTATAGTAATCTAATTTTAGCTTTCTATATTTGTGCTCTGACCTTAGCAATTAAGCCAAAGGTCTCCAATGAAGTGTCTGGGAAGACACAGGCTAAGCATTCTTCCTCACAGTTGCCGAAACACTCTACCGCTCTGCCTGTGTGTCACGTTCTGTCAGTCGCTAAGTGGAGATTTTCTTTCTTACATTTTCTCTTCCTGCTCGTGTCTGTAGGATTGGAGCTTGTGCACCTGGACTCTGGCCCTGTGGGTAGGGAAGGCGTTGTTCCTGGCAAAATGCTCGGTAGTAAGCCTATCAGATTACGGACTGGATTTCCTTTATCTTGGGGCATTGGACTCTATTCAGGGGGCAAGAAGGCTAGGATTTCACGTCTTGTTTGGACATGCTACCTGTTTCTAATTCTCGTCCTTCTGGAGAGAAGATAGTCTCTTGGCATACAGTCTACCAGGGTCAAGGTCCGTTTAAGAAATGTATCTGGACTGCCAGATGTCTTTTGCTGAACAAACACGACCTTATTGTCCAAAACCACAACTACTCCCCAAGAGCAAGAGGTTGGTCCTTCCTAGAACTTGCGTGAAAGGAGCGTCCCTGAAGTGTGGCAAGGTTTGGGAGCATTTTAACCAAGACACATTTTAACCAAGACACAAGTATGCGTCCTCTCCTGCATGGTGCCAGTGAGGATATGTCTCCTCATCTCCTCATCAGACTCTGGGGACTTCTGTCCTCTCACTTGCTATATATATATAATGTAGGGCATTACTTTTCAGTATACATTGCTGCATTTTGGAGGGTCAGTCTTTATCAGACTTTAATGTTTCAGACATCTTCCTGGAAAATCTGCTCAGAATGAAACATTTAGTTTCTTTTGACAGACTCTTTTTCTGCAAGGAAAATGGTATTCCTGACATCTAAGAAAAGACTTTTTTTTTTTAAAAAAAAATCACTGTAGATAAGGCAGGCTGGAAGGAAGACAGATATAAATGAGAGAGAAAGAGAGAGTGTGAGAGACAAAGTGATAGAGACAGAGGGGCAGAAAGGGAGAGACAGAGAGGAAAACAGAGACAGGGAGACAGGGAGACAGATGGACAGACAGACAGGCAGGCAGGCAGGCAGCCTCGGTCTTCCCAGAGGATCTCTAGTCTCACTCTCAGAATATCTCTTAGGACCAAGAGGACAAAGTCAGCCCTAAAACCATATAGACATCATGACTTGGGGCATTCAGTTCCATTCCTTTTCCATGGCTTGTCTGTGCTCAGGTGGCCTGAAAAAGAAGCAGTATAGGGACTGAGGAGGAGTTGCATTGGCCTTTCTCATTTGTAACTTGCCAACTTGCTGCAGTGCAAACATGCAGCGTGTTTTAATACTTCATCGGAGATTGCGTTGGATTTAGCTGGCTTCCTTTCAAACCATTTTTTTTTTGGTGTTTGTAAGGAACATGTTGTCTACAATATTTCCTAAGTAGCATTTTGTTAGAATCCATAGGTTATAGCATTGTATAGGCACACCTAATCTAAATATTTCTTAAGTGGATTGTTGCAAGGTAAGTAGTGTTTGGAAGTGTTTACAAGGTATGTCCGGTTCGTGCCAGCTGTGGGTGGTATCAGGCCTTTAAAATCTGGGCATTAAGCAGGCAAAGGTAGGCACATTTCTATGACTTTGAGCCGGCTTAGTCTACAGAGTGAGATCCAGGTCCTGCAGGGGTATACAGTGTGAACCTGTTCTCAATCATTTGATCAATCAACCAATTTGTAAATTCTAGTTCGATATGTTGTTCTTGTGATTTCTGCACGTTGTACTGCATGATAAAAAATATAAATGAAATGAATTTTATTGGAGTTTTATTTTCAGCTTGATGGAAATTCATTATACGTGCTTAAGACGGAGCAGACACTACAGCATTAAGAGCAGATTACCAATATTTTTACTACATCAGGACAGGAACTGCGGATTAAGCGGTGAGTTTCAGGAAATAGGGCAGGCTGTTAATTCGATATTGAGCACAGCTGACTTTCCATCTGCTTGTGAGAGCCCACAACAGCTTAATCTTCACTGGGTATGGCCACACGTGGTCAAAGCTAGCCTGTCCTAGAACAGATCCTTCAAGCCTCCTGATGGGCTGGAACCTGAGAGGGTCAGCAATCCTGCAACCACAGGCTGCCACCCATGACTCTGTGTGTACGTGTGGGTCTGTTTTCATAACCCCACATGTGAGATAGTGAGCCCTATTGCAATAAATTCTAATCAGATTCCCTGGGTACTTTCTTCAACGGTGACAGGCGTGGGAGAGCCATCCACCAGTTTAATGGTCCAATGACTTTGATAAGCCAGGTCAAGTCCAAGTGAATTCTAAGGTTCAGCTACCCCTAGCTCGTGGCACGGGTCTTTGTCATGCTCCAGAGGGGTGGAGAGTTTGTCTTCCTCATTTCCTAAGTGAACATGACAGTCATGATTGCTTTTATCAGTGAGATAAATTGAAATAAAAATGTTTTCAGGATTTATAGGGCAGTAAGATACTTACACAAGAAACTGAGTTTATTTGTCAGAGACATTAAAAAAATGAAGGATTTAGGTTTAAACTGTATACATAATCATTTGCTTAAGTCAGGACATATTTATTTATTCATTTAAAAACAGGCCAGGAATTTGCTTCTGCGTTGTTTGTTTGAAACTCCATTTCAACTGAACTCATGGACCCTTTGCTCACCTTCCTGAGATTAGAGGCATACATACCTGACATTTAAAAACATTAGAAACCAAATTAAATGAACACAGATAAACAGATTAAGTATTATTTTTAATTCTTTTTGCATCGCCTTTGTGATACAAAGGTGAAAAGTAATATTTATAAGCCAGTGTTTTCTTTAATTAATAGGAGGGCAGGTGTGGTGGTACACATCTGTACACCCAAGCTTCCAAAACTTTGAAGGAGAACCAGTGTTTAAGAGAGAACCAAGTGTTTAAGGCAAGATAGACAGAGAGTACCAAAGATTCAAGCATTCTAGTGCTTCTAGAATTTTTAGAGACAAGAGTATAGACATGCGTGTGAGGAGAGAGCTAAGTCATATGTGGATAACAAAATAGATCTGTATTGTCTAGGACGACATTTCCTTCTATGAGACCTGTGACAGTATCTTCTGATATTTTAACATTTGTTATTATATTAGTAGGAGTATCGATAAAGACCCACCCACCCCCAACAAAGAATTATCCAGCTATCCTTCCCACAGTACCCAAACTAGGAAAATAATTCTAGATTATAGTTAAATTTTGTCTATTTTTTAAATGTACAAACTAAAAGAGGTGTTATGGCATTTCCATATATAAATATACTGTACTTTTACTACAATCACTCTTTTGCTATTATTATTTATTCCCCACCCCACCCACGTATTTTCCCCTTTGCACATATCTAATAGTCTGTTCTATTCTGAGTCTGTTTCCAGAATCATCTTTCCAGGTCCTCAGATTCCACATTGAGATCAAATCTTGTGGAACCTGTCTTTTTGATGTTGGTTTATTTCACTTAGCACAGTTATCTCAGTTTGACTGAATATGTCATGACTTTCTCTTTTCTTGTTATCTCCTTTGCTTTATCAGTTCATATATTGATGAACAGATGGCCTGACTCATGTCTGTTGAGAACAGTGTAGCAATAAAATGGGTGTGTAGAGATGTAAGCGGGAAAATAAGACTGGAAAAGCATCTTAAGAGTTTTAGTGCTAGGGTCAGGAAACTAATCTCTAAAATAGAAGATTGTGAACAATCACTGAAGTTTCATTGAGAGAGCGATAGAACTATATTGCCTCTTAAAAAGATGAAGTATCAAATACATAAAGTTGACTGGAGGAGCAAGAGATAATAGACAGAGATAAGTATACCTGTGACAAGCCTGTGGTGATAGTTCAAGTAATAGATAATGAGTACTTGAACTTCAGAAGAGAAAGGAAGCTATCAGTTCTGGAGGCATTGCAGAAAGGGAGTCTCATGACTTGGTAATTGTTTATATTTGGAAAAAGAGTCAGTGGCTATAAAAGTCTTGAGTTTGAGGGTTAGGCAAGTATCTTAAAGGTAGACACATTAAATTAGGTGCTACAAGGCAGGTAGACTCAACTTATTGCCTGTCAACATTCCTCAGCACTTCCAATTGAGTTGAGTCCAAGTTACCACCCTCCTTTGCAGCAGAGCCATATCCTTCTGCTCTCGTAGGGAGGAGGGTGATGCATGTGGCTCTCTCTAGTCCTCTAACTCCTGAGTCCAGTCGCAGCCTCATTGAACAGCACCGGAGTTGGCTAAACATCAAGCATTATGGAAGAATGCTCATGTTTTATTTAGTTTTCTTTACAACCAGTCGCGTCTGGTTGATTCTGTGTGCAGTTTCCCCGATTCCAGAGCTGCAAAGTTTCGAGTCACACTTATGTTCTGGGCATGAGTTCACATTTATGTAAATCTTCCACATGCTGCTACAGATCCCCTCAAGCCGACTGCTCAGCACATCCCAACATGTATATTTGAGAGGTTTCCATGAATTACATTCTTTGTTTTAATCCAGCATTGACTCATTCTCATGGATTTACCATCACTCCTGCTGCAACTTGACTCATGGCTCTGTCTTAGCCTCGTTACAGATGTCTTACTTCTGAGAGGGGCAACTTTGATATGCTCAGAAGATGGAAGTCTGGCAAGCTTAATTCCCTCTGACTTAGGGAAAGTAGCTCTGCCTCCTTTGCAGGGTTTTCTCGTGTTTCTAACTCTACTGGATCACAGAAGGAAAGAATCTGGGACTTCAATTTATTCCAATCATATTTACACCACGCAGTTTGAGTTTATCCTATAAAGAAGCAGTTCTCAACCTTCCTAATGCTGTGTATGTACCTTTATACCGTTACTCATGTGGTGACCCTCAACCATAAAATTATTCTTGTTGCTATTTCATATATGTAATTTGCTACTGTTGTAAAGTGTAATATAAAATATCTCATACACAAGACATCTGATATGAGACCCTTGAGAAAGGATCATTCTACCCTTACAGGAGTTATGACCTACAGGTTGAAAATAATTTGTATAAATAATAGACACAAGGCACTTATGCCCTACACCCCATAAACCTTTTCTCAGTTGGTTTCCTAGATCTGGTACAACTGTTTTTGCATATGCACTCCTGTGTCTATATAGATACAGTTTATGAATTTTATTGACTGAACTAAATTTGATATCTCATGTTTTAAAGTTAACCCTTTTCATGCCCCAATAATGAAACACATGTCCAAGGAAATGCATGTTTGACCATGAGTCCTGCTTAAGAGCCTGTATGCAAAGCATGTCCCACAGGAATTGATTAGGAAGTCTTTTGTGATATATAATATTTATTCTTTATATTATTATGTTTATTTACATTCTGAATGTTGCTCCCCCTCCTCGTCCTCCTCCCTACAGTCTTTAACCTCTCCCCTCTCCCCTTTGCTTCTGAGAAGTTGGTTCCTCACCAACCTACCCACCCCTATCACACCCCTGCCATCATCCCCTCTTCCTGGGATATCTTTCTACAGGATTTATAGCATTCTCTCACACTGAGGCCAGACAAGGCAGTTTTCTGCTACCTATGTGCCAGGGGCTGCGGACCAGGTTATGTATGCTTTTTGGTTGGTGACTTAGTCCCTGGGAGCTCTCAGGAGTCTGGGGTAGTTGATACTGTTGTTCTTCCTATGGTGTGGCCCTCCCTTTCAGCTCCTTAAAGCCTTCTCCCAACTCTTTTATAGGGATCTCCAGGCTCAGTCCAATGATTAGCTGTAAGTACCTGCATCTCTCTCAGCCAGCTGCTGGTAGAGCCTCTCAGAGGACAGCCATGCCAGGCTCCTGTCTGCATGCACAACATGGCATCTGTAATAGTGTTAGGTTTGGCATGTCACTGGATGGCCTTTCCTTCAGTCTCTGCTCCATTTTGTTCTTATATTTCCTTTAGATGGGAACAATTCTGGGTCAAAAATTTGAAGATGGATGGATGGCCCTATGCCTCAACTGGGGGGCCATGTCTCTCTACTAGAGGCAGTCTGGGTTAGGAAGTCTTACCTTCAGTTTCTCACTTCTACTACAAAGACAGATTAGCCAGGACCATTCATCTGCCATATGCTTACCTTGAATGTTGAATAATGGACACTGACTCAGTGTTCTGAGTCACAACAACCTTTCACCACCATTCAAAAATCTGTCTTGTGGGTATTTACTTGATTGGCTTCTAGGTTCCAGTTCCTTCTCTAACTACTTCCACTTTCTTGCACAGAAGACATAATTTGTATCCCCAAGGTCCACAGAAGTGGACAGCAGATGCTTGGGGAATAGAATGGAATGTAAAGGAAAGCTGGAGGGTAGGAGACACAGAAACACACAAAAGCAGCAACTAGTATAGCAATTCTCAAGAACTGTCCCTGCCCTTCTTCCACAGTTGATTTTAATTTGAAATAGTTAACAACTGTTTGTGTTTGACAAAGGTCAAGTCATAGACAGATTAAAGGCAGATGAGATGATAACAAAGAAAATGATAGTATTACGGAATACGGATCCTTGAAATTTAATAAAAAGTGAAGATTATTAATATTAAAGAATTCATCTGGCTTAAGTCCAGCTTTAATCTGTGCTTAACAGTGAGACAAAGGTTTCCCTGGGTCTCCAGAAGAGCATTCAAGAGTGGGAAATGTAGAAAATTAGTTCATAGAGGCCTAAAATTGAGGACTATCTATACTTGCAAGTCTTTCACTTGAGACATAGTCACATTACTTCTTCCTGCTTACTTTACCTATCTAGAACATTCCATTGTCACGGTTTAGTTTTCAAGAGAGGAAACTGAAATAATATACACTAATAGCACTTTAGAAATACGGTGAATGGTTATTGGGACATCTTCTTAATCCAAGGAGAATATGCTATTTTTAGATTTTATTCAGAAATGATCATGAGGGCTGAGTTGGCAACTGGTGCCCATCCCATTGGTACCTAGAAATCATCCATCATCCAAATCCATGTTGGGAAGATGGAATAGATTTCTCGGCTTTGCACTCACTACACATGGTTACTGCCCAGAGGCACACAGACACATGTTAAGGTCAATTAAAGCTGTGCTTTCCTCTGGTATTTCTCTCCAAGATTTAACAATCTCCCCGTTGCACATTTTCCCATTAGGAGAATGTTTGATTATGAGTTGCTGGTGGTCTGGAACTCACTGTCTGCAACAGGTTGGCTGCACATGTACAGAGATCCATCTGCCTTTGCCTCCTGGGTTTTGAAATAAAGGGTCAGGTGCCACCATGCTCGGTTCAACTGTTTCATTTACTCCGAAGACAGTCTTGGATGAAGAAGATTTCATCCCTAGCTAGAATGAAACGGCACTTTGTTAATCCTACCAGTTTAATTCTATTACTTGAGAACTGAACTAAACAGAGCCAGGCGTCAGTTTTTCCTGAGCAAATTTAAGGTGATTCTTAAACAATCAACATAGAATCAGAAATCAATGGAAAAATGAAGTGCTACCTCAGATCCCATGAGGACAGTGCCTACGATAATTCAACCAAACAGGTCTAAACCGTCCAGGGGATGAAATTTGTTGCATTTGGGTGATGAAGTTATGTGGTTGCTGAATAACCATCATTTATATTCTATCTGATAATGGCTTGGTGTGGGTGACTAAAGATACTAAAAATATATAATTTTTTTATGGCAAAGAAAAATGAGTTTTCAAGATACTGATGCTGGGTTTGGCGAACAGGTTGTTAATTCCTCCAAAAGACTCACAGGAAGGCTGCAGTTGTTCAGATTTAATTCTGGAGAACCTTTCAAACATATGAAAACGCTCAAGAAAACATCACACTTGAAAGGGACTACCGTGGTCCTGAAGACCCATGGTTTATTGTGTGTTTCTGGAGTTTAGGTTGTCTTATCCACATTTCCTCTCTTAATTCACCGAGAAGTGAATCATTTGGACATTTGTTATGAAACAGGAGCTCAATGATTAGTCCATGGACACTGGTGTTAGAATAAAGACCGGCTGTGCTCTGTAAACTAAAACTAAAATTTAATAAGTGTTAGCTCAAACACTTTCTAGTGGCTGCTAAAGTCTAGGTGGTTTTTACATATGAGTGTAACACAATGAAGCCCATATTGGAATTTATTCCATGTACTGGTCTTTATAAAGAGAATGGTTTCTTTTTAAATTATTATTATTTTGTAGACTATTCCTATGGAAATGCCTTTGTTTTCTAATGTGAAAAAAGAAAGGACACGTGTCTGATGGATATGAATTTAAATAAACACAAACACACACACACACATACACATACATGCACTATTTATTTATCCGTGGCGACTAACATGCTTTTCGTTTTTTTCCCTCCTGTATTTAGTCACTTAGATGTTCAACACAAGAGCAAATGAATGGACCAGAGAGAATTTTGCTATGTGTTCCACACAGTTGTGAGCACTTAGCATACTCTTTATCCTCATTTTTCTACATTCCTTTTCTACATGCGACATAGTTCAAATCATGTCCAGCATGAAGACCTTGGCCAGAAGAAAATGAATCAGAGCTATGACAAGAAACTTGCTCCAAATTAAATTATTAACAGGTGGTCAAACTAGGAGCTTTGCATTTATTTATTTATTTATTTATTTATTTATTTATTTTAGTTATTTGAGGCTGAATCTTGTTATGTCACCCAGACTGTTCTGTCACCTTCTAAGTGGCCCTGGCTGGTCTGGCATTTATGAGTCTTCTGCCATAGTTACCCAAGTTCTGGAGTTGAAAGTGTATCCTATCATGTCCCAGTATTAAGCTAAGAATTTAATCTAGTTCTTTTAAAATATGAAAAACCTGTTGCATTTATGTAGAGTATTTGTTCAATACATGCCTCAGTGTGTGTGTGGAAGTCAGAGGACCAGGAGGCTTTTCTCTTATTCTGCTTTGCGAGTACCCAGGGCCAAACTCAGGTTATTACAGGTCATTAGGCTTAGGACCTAGCACCTGTACCTATTGAGCTACATTGATGGCCCCTAACAACAGTATTTTACTACAATCAATCTTAAACATTATTTTACGCTGCAAAGAAACACCATTTGGTGGCCACATTTGACAGTAAAAATTATATTCTCTTATATGAAGTGTATATGAACTGATATACATGCTTTTTCCATTTTTCTATTTATGTGTTGCACTCTATTATACATTTCTGGTCTTGTTTTTCCATTATTCAAGAAGGTTCCAGCTTTTGTGGGAAAATATGTCTGCATTGTCGAGCTTACCTGTTAGTTCTCATTTTCCATGTGTGCCTGAGTCTGGCTCAACTGTTCAACATTTGTTCGTATTAAAAATGGAAGGTAATATAGGAAAGAGTTGCTTTAAAAACTTTCAGGGGTGAGAGAATAACGCAGTGTCATGGGACACAGAGAGTAGAAAATTTCACTGTCTGAAACGCAGATGTTACATCCATTATACTTCTAAAATATTTGTGGCTATTTTATGAAGTGAATGATTATGAACTTAATCATTAATAACTATATTAATTACTAGGTGTCTGATAATCATTAAGAAATGTCTCATTCCCTCAGTTGCTCTTATGTTTCATTTACATAGTTTCCTTCAATTTAGATCTATTGGATAAATATTAAGTTACTTCTTGACACCCTGCAGTGATAGCATATGGCTCACACAGCAATAGATATGATTCCTTACCGAACTCGCTTGAGACCATGATGTTTATTGTGTTGCTTGTATGCAGAGGGGGGAACAGTTACCCTGGGTGACACTGGAGTGTGATTCATAGATCGTATCTATTGAATCTGCCTAAGTAGCACTTCTAAAGCGGGGCTGGGAAAACCAATGGGATCTCGTGTGGCAATATGACACAAAGACAGGCAAACTCATGAAGCGAACAAGGAAGAGGAGACGTGTTGCACACTTTAGAAGGATGAAATGTGAACAGCCTCCATGGAAAGAGTCCCTAATCATCAGCCAAGCACAAGGAAGGAAGTTGCTTTCACAATCCTCTATCTTTAGATCTTAACCCAAAATGCCTGTTTGCTTTTCAACTGTTTAATCACTGTGAAGAGACACCATAGCCAAGGCTATGAAGCATTGACTTGTGGACTGGCTTACAGTTTCAGAGGGTTAGCCTATGATCAACAGAAATCAAGGGTCCAAGTGAAGATTGCTTTCTTGGAAAAAAAATCACAATATTAACTTCTAAAGAGTCCAAGTTCAGTCATGGGGTATGAAGAAGTGGGAAGCACCATTTAAGCAGGTCTGACAGGATTTGAGGGGTCAGGGGACTGAGAAAAAAGCCATGAAGTACATCTGTTGGTCTAACAAGCAGAGTTTCAGAAAGAAAGCACCATCTGACAGAGTTATGGGACAGAGAGCCTGTGGTGGTCAGCCGGGAGGCAGACAGAAAAACAGAGGACCTGCTTCCATATCTCAGACAGTCCATTATCTGAAGACTGTTCTAAGGGAGGATGCTCAAAGAGACTGAAACTCAGCAGAGGTGTGAAAGCCTAGACTCATGGCTACCTGGGTCCCCTTCATCTTTTGGCTTTCCTTTCATTCTCTTCCTCCGGCACCAATAGTAGTCCACAGATGTTTAATGGAAGGGATGAGAAATACACAACTCACATGATTTAAGCAACGTACAATGTGGTGCATTGCTACAGTAATTCTGTTGTTCTCATCGTAAGATCTTATTGGGTTTATTGAGTTTAACCAGCACAGGTCTCACATTTAAGCAAAAGCATATGTGCAGGATTTTGTGCTAGCCCTGATTCCATTTATTTGATGGTGGTCTTGGAGTTTATTTCCTGTGAATAAGGGAGTGATAGCTGTACTTCACATATTTGGGGATGATTAAAAGAAAGCAAACAAGAATGAATGAGGAAACAAAACAGGATGGGCAGGTGGAGCCACTTAACTCTTCCCTAGAACCAACTCTGTACTACTGCTACATATTCATGGGTCCTTTCCTATTCCTTCCCTCCCTCCCTTCCTCCCTCCCTCCCTCCCTCCCTCCCTCCTTCCCTTCTTCCTTCCTTCCTTCCTTCCTTCCTTCCTTCCTTCCTTCCTTCTTTCTTTCTTTCTTTCTTTCTTTCTTTCTTTCTTTCTTTCTTTCTTTCTCCTGCAAACATCAAGAGCCCATGTGATATTCAGAGTCTGTCTCCATCTGAGCCAGAAAGGTACATTATGTTCTATGCTTAACTCAGTAGCAATAGCCTGAGGCTTATAGCAATAGCCCGAGTCTCCCGAGAAGTCCTAAAATAATCAACACATATCACTTCTCTTTCACACATCTTTGAGAAATTATGGGAAAAAAACCTAAAGTAAATTTAATTTTAACCCATAGGCTATCTTTAAACACTACAAGTGTAGGCTAGGAGAATATATATTTACATTCTTAGTTTTAAAAATATATATGTATCGAGGGTATCTTAGAAGAACATTACCTTTTAATGTATGCTTTCTAAAACTAATATATGTGTCCTATATAATACATGTTAAGTATATGTTAAAAAGTTTTCTAATTTTTCTTTAATTCAAACTTTATATATAAAATGTTGATATTAGTATCAGCTATGTAGACTTGGTATAAAAATTTCATAGAGAAAAAATGTATATAGAGCCTTAAAACAGTTTCTGGTGCACTGTTGAACACTAACCCATTTTATTTATTTATTTATTTATTTATTTATTTATTTATTTATATATACCCTTTATTCACATTTCAAATGCTGTTCCCTTTCTTGGTTTCCCCCTCCCCGAAAATCCCCTAACCCATGTCCCCTTCCCCTGCTCACCAATTCACCCACTCCTACTTCCCTGTCCTGGCATTCCCCTATACTGGGGCATCTAGCCTTCTCAGGACCAAGGGCCTCTCCTCCCTTTGATGTCCAACAAGGCCATCCTCTGCTGCATATGTACCTGAGGCCATGGGTCCCTCCATATGTACTCTTTGGTTGGTGGTTTAGTCCCTGGTAGCTCTGGGGGTACTGGTTGGTTCATATTGTTGTTCCTCCTATGGAGCTGCAAACCCCTTCCCCTACTTGGGTCCTTTCTCTAGCTTCTCCATTGGGGACTCTGTGCTCAGTTCAATGGTTGGCTGAGAGTGTCCCCTCTGTATTTGTCATGCACTGTCAGAGCCTCCCAGGTGACAGTTATATCAGATTCCTGTCAGCAAGCACTTGTTGGCATCCACAATAGTGTCTGGGTTTTGTAACTGTATATGGGATGGGTCCCTAGGTGGGGCAGTCTCTGGATGGCCTTTCCTTCAGTCTAAGCAATTTTAAATAAAACCCCAATTAATTAATATTTATTTTGTGACTATCTAAAAATATTTTAGGATTATTTTTTAAAAGTCATGTTAGTTAAAAGCTTTAAATTAAATTATGTTAACTTGGGATCATCAGAGAAAGAAAGTAACTGCTTAACCATAAACCTATGGTTAATAAATACAACAAAAATAGACATGTTCATGGGGAAAGATGACAGGACCTCCACCTTCCACAAAGAGCCATAGGCAGCTATGCAATGCTGAGAATGGGGAAAAGGGTCTTGTCCAGGGAAGAGCACACAGATTGGGGTTTCGGAACCAAATGGTCATCCCTGAAAATATACAGACAAGTAATAGTATACAGAATAATCAGGTTATATTTAGGAATATATATGGTTCTAAATACACCTATGTGTATGTAATGACAGTCAATGAAAGAATTAGAAAGACAGCAAGAAGGGATATATGGGGGGCTCAGAGGGAGAAAAGTGATAGTAAATGTGATGTAATTATATTACGGTGTCAATTAGAGCATATATAATAAAATATTATCTCCAAAGTAAAAGTTAAACAATAACTTTAGCAAAACCTGTGGATTTAACTCAGTTGATAGAATGCTGCTTTGCCACATGGAAGACTGTATAAAACTTGGTCTAGGAGCTGGAGAGATAGCTCAGCAACCAAGAGCATTTATTACTGCTTTTATAGAAGACCCAGGTTCAATTCCCAGTACCTACATGGAGGCTCACAGTTAAGTAACTCCATTTCAAGGGAATCCAATAATCTTCATGGACACTGCACACATGTGATACGCGCACGTGCACACACACACACACACACATACACAAACACACACACACACACACACACACACACACACACATGAGTAAAACATTCACATGCATAAAATTAAAATTAAATGAATGACCAAATAAAAAAAATCTGTCTAGTGGCAGATTGCTGGAATCCCAGTCATTAGGAGATGGAGGTAAGAGGGTTAGAACTGGAGAGTCACTCTCAGGTAGACAGTAACTGAAGCTGGCCTGGTTTGTATAACTCCATATCATTAGCATCATAACCATCACCATCAGCATTGTCGTCAGCAACCTCATCAGTCTCATCCTCAGTATCCTATAGGTAAAGGCCATCTTTATCTTCTAATTTGAAGGTATAGTATATATTTGGGTAATTTTTTTTATTTTGTTTTGCTTTTTATTTGTTGTTTCATCAAAATCAATGTTGAAAGTCTTTGTTTTCTCTTTCCCTTTTCATGTGTGCTTTCTATTCGTTTGTTAAGGGTGAAGATGTTGAATTCCTGGCCTATTTCAAGCAGTGGCTAAAGCAGTTAGGAAAATCGGAAAATAGATTCTCAGGGAGCATATTCACAAAGGCGGAAAGAACTCTTTGCTAAGATCCCTTGGGCAGAAGGAGACCACAGCATCCAATGATGCCAGGCTATAGAGCCACAAAAGAGATTCTGCATCTTGCTTATCAGCCTTCAGGATGTAATTCCAATCACATTATACAAGAGAGTTCTACTCATCAAGCTTTGGGGATATGTCTTTGAAGCTTTGAGCACTGCCATGATGAGAGAGTGACTCTACTACTCAATGCCAAGGAGCCAGGGGTGCTAAGGAGCTTGCCAGTAGAAACATATTACAGCCAATTTGCATATGCATGCATGTTAAAGCACTGCAACATGCTCATAGATTTGCACGTATATTTGTCTATAAACTGCATGAAGTTAATAGGTACATGCACATCAAAATACTTTCTGTATTGGTAGCATACACACTATTGATGCTATCGACACAATTAGCATAAGCACCTAGGAAGACTGATGCATTCCCTAGTGGTTGACTTTCCTAGAGATGAATCTCGCCTTGTTCTAAAAACAAAACAGACAAATGGTGTTATACACCCCCACCAACCGACCCCTATTACAAAAAGTAGCACAGCAAGAGATATTTGAAACTCACCTAACTTTGGTTATTTAAAAATAACCAAAAGAAACAAACAAGAAAACCTAGGGGGTTAAAGGATCTCCCTCGAAGAAGATGAGACAGTGAGAAGGCCATCTGGGGTAGGTAGTAACGTTTATGTGAACCACGAGGGAAGCGTGCTGCTTTTTAAAGGAACACTTTCGTAGGTGGTTCTTTTTTTCCACCGTTGCTTTATACTGGAATCCTCCCCCACATTCTTTCATTTAGTTGCACTTTAAGAAAGCCAAACTCATGAAAAGATATATATTTCTCTTTGTCCTTTACTGAAGTAGAGCTGCTTCTTATTTTTGGACACTGTCTTAAGGAGATGTTGTAAAAACACTAAATTATTTTTTGTGGTGGTGGTGGTGGTAGGGGACACATCGTGTTCTTCATAACTTCAGAAAGACCTGAGGGAAACCAAATCCTGTGAAAACAGACTTTCAAGGTCCTTTGGAAGGAAGGGGATATTGTTGTTTTGAAGGTGATGTGTTCTGGGTCTTTCGGCCATGACCTTCTGGAATCTTGGGGTCCAGGAAGTTCTGGTTATTCTGGGTGGATTTTCATGAGCAGTAGCAGAGCCAGACATGATTCTTTACAGCCAAGATTTACAACATTTGAGGAAAAGAGAGTCAATTTCCACTGCACATACTTTTCTGTTGATAGTGATACGTCAGAGCAAAGGAGGTAGAATGTGACAGGGACAAGCCTTTGCTTCTCAGAACATCTGTTTGCACTTATTGAAGTGTTTGTCTCTTTTCCAGTCTATGTGGGTCCCCAAGCCACACGTATCTTTAGCTTCTATTAGCTTAGTCAATGCATGCACATATTGCTAATTTGCTTCTCAAAGGAAAATATCAAACCGCTAATAATATTTCTAGAAGCATCAACTTTTAAGAGAGGGCATTGCTTTAGAACGACAAATGGATATCTGTCATAGCAGGATTACATCAGACATCTTACAGAATGTCAATGTTTAGATTGAGTTCATGGGTCATCTGGAAAAATTTACGTCAGTGACCTGAAATCCCCTTCTGCTTATTTTCTTCTTTCCCTTCTATGTTGCTTTCATATTCAATGACACTTCCTGGTTCTGTTGTATACTGGAAGTGCAAAAATGAGGCAAGAAAAGCAAGTTCTAGCCTTACCGGAAACATTTTTAAAAGTTCCTGCAAGAAAAAAAAATGGCCATTGTGAAATTTCTAATCTAGTTGTGCAATCTGTGGGTTTCCAGCTGAATAGATGCAATGCTTTTTAGGTAGGTGAATTGCCGTGGTTTTGACTTCAGTCAGGGCTATAGAACAAAAACAAAATCACCTCCAGTTTAAGCTTGCCAGTGTGCTCTGTTGTAATTTACAGGGGGAAACAATCTATGTTTTTGTTTCATTTAATGAAGAGATGTGTAGGGGGAAGATTCTTCAGAGCTTAGTATCAAAAAAGAGGACCGGCCACATCTCAAAGGCTTCCACAAACCATTTTGTGTATCTCATACCCTTCAGGAGAAGACTAGTGTTTTCAGATGATTTCGTTTCTGTGACTTATTTCTGACATGACAAGTGCTCAAACATGTACCATAAAAACGACCAACTCTTTCCCTTGGAACATTATATCTACCTCTATCTATTTCTTCATTTCTATCTGTATCTCTCCCTTTCCATCTCTTTCTGTTGTCTGTCTGCCTATCTATCTATCTATCTATCTATCTATCTATCTATCTATCTATCTATCTAGAGCCTCCTTGGACTCTGGGTCTAAATATTTATTGAAATGCAAAAGACCCAGTATATTATTTTTACACTTAATTAGGCTGGCATTCCTGGAAGAGAAAATGCTATTATCTGGGAATAAAGCATTTTCAATTTAAAGCACAATAATCAATCACATTTTTATCTTCTTACCCGCCATGGACCGGCACGTCAGCACTTCTCTTAATTGCAGCAATCTGTCCCTTTCCTCTTGTCTTTAGAAGATCCTGTTCTACTCAGGAATGTTATCCTTGCATTCTGACTGCAATAGTATTATAATGAAAGCCACAGCTTCAATTTTCTTTCTCTTGTTCTTTGGAAAGTCCAATCTCTAGTGACAAATGTCCAGAAAAGTTGTACATCCTCCCAAAGAAGATATTAGCTGTATGTACGTATGTGGGACTTTATAAAAAGAAGACCTCGTTTCATCTGATTGAAAGTTCCTTAAAGAAAAAAAAACAAAATTTGCATTTTCAAAGGCTGATTATATTGATGGGGTATGCTGGTTAGGTTTTTTGATAACTAGACACAGCTTGAGTTATTTGGGATGAGGGATGGAACCTTAGATGAAGTATTTCTTTACTGTACACTATGGTGCATTTTCTTGATTAATGATGATTAGTGGTGGCAAGCTGAGCAAGCCATAGGGACTAATACAGCAAGCACCATTCTCCCATGGCCTCTGTCTCAGTTTTTAACACCAAGTTCCAGCCTTGATTGCTCTTGGTGATAGACTGTTTTCCAGTCCATCTTTCTCGTCTTTTGTTTTCCAAGAAGCTTTTAGTCATGGTGTTTATGATAGCAATGGAAAACAAACTATAACTGGGTGTTATAATATAATACTTCATTTTTCAATCACCATCAGATAGCATGGACACCACCAATTTGTCTTACAGCCTTGCCCTTTCAACACATGCATGACCTTTCAAGGAGAGTCACCATGCAGAGCTGGAAGGACAATGCTGGCTGTGGTTCTTCTTGGTTAGTAGCCTTTTAAAACTGGCAATATTGGGAGTATGATTTTAGCAAACTGAGGCTGTAATGTGATACATATATGTAATTCATATGTCTTCCAGATATCTATGTAAACAGAAGCAGGGCATGCTAGGTCAGAGCTACAATTAAATTAGCAAATACTATATCATATTTATGACTGTACTTAATGTTTTTATAACATTAGTCTGAAAACACATCAAAATATTTATATTGTTAACTGCTTGCTGACAACATTATAAATAATTCAATGCTCATCTGAAATCTGGATGATTGTGCAAGATTTTATCAAGTTTAATTATACTAGTGCAGCCAGAAGAAAACAGACTTAGTAAAATGAAAATTGACATTTACTCTCGTGATACACATAGGTTAGTGCCTCTCTTAACCTTGTCACAAAAGTTTCTGTAGTAAATAATGTTTAACACAGAGATCCAAGGTACAGGGAATAAGCCAATGCAGAATACAAAGCCCTAAATGGAACATCTATATTATACCCGCTTCTCCAAAGACTTGGGATTATTTTGGAAGAGGGGGCAGAAATACCACAAAATCCAAAGGGAGTGGGTGTGTATAAAAAAAAAAACAGTGCCTTCTCGATACAGCAGGGTAGTTTTACATATGAATTTATAGCAGTTGTAACATCATGCACAAGACCAATGCAAACTCATGCTGGACAAAATTCTACTGTGTAGAGGGAAAGTGGGCAGGAAGCCCCACCTCGCTGAGGAGCTTTTGACATTTGATATCTGCTGGGAGCAAATCAGTTTTCTTTAAGGGTGTAATTACTGGTTGGTCAACTACCTGCCAATGGAAGGCCACATACCCTCATGTATATATATATATATATATATATATATATATATATATATATATATGCAGCACCAGTTATACTTGATAGGTTTAAAACACAAACTAAAACTAAAATGAAGACACAAGTTGGGAGGGTAGGAATGCAGGGAGCATAGATCAATGGAGTTTGGGGTTGGAGGATGCGTAGGTTAACATCATCAAAGTAGATTGCATGCAAATTTTAATGAATTAGTAAAAAATGAGGTAGAAAAAGAAAGCCTTACCTTCATAATCAGAGTACTAAAGTATTTGCCCAAGGTGTGGATATGCACATGAAAGTAAAAAGAGATGTGGGAGGAGAGAACATGGAAGGCAGCATGGAAGAAAAAGGTAAGAAGAAACACAGGACATGGTCTGAAAAGAGCTGAATCTCCAGAACAGGGGACGATATATTCATCAATAGCCTATACACGTTAACAGTGCATGAGTCCCTCCTTCTCCCTCTATATGCATCTATCATTAGACTATTAATAATATTTTTATTTTATATTTTATCTGCATATATATGCAGGTATGTATATACGAACCACATGCCTGCCTGGTGATTATAGAGGTCAGAAATGGACATTGATACACCAGTGTGGGGCTCACTTATGATTGTGAGCTGCTATGTTTATACAGCAAACTGGACCAAGTTGCTCTGCAAAAGCAACAAGTGCTTCAGCTGCAGATTCATCTCTCAAACTCCTATTCATAGTACTTTGAAACAAAATGAATTGTGCTGTAAATTTTAATTGAAATTTGCTTGAAAAATCTATGTGAGGAGAAGCATTTGTATGTGCATGTATGTGCACGCACCCCTGTGTGTGTGTGTTCATGTGTGTTCCTATACATGTGCCTGTATGTGTTCATGTGTGTATGCATATGTTGTGTGTGTGTGTGTGTGTGTGTGTGTGTGTGTGTGTATAGGCCAGAAGTCAATGTTGGGTGTTTTCATTAATCACTCTTCCCTCTATTTTGTGGGACAAAGTATCTTACTGCATCTGGAGCCAGTGATTGGCAAAAAAGTAACCCCTAAAATGCTATTAGTTGAAACACTCACAAAAGGGGAACAAGTGCCTATAGAGACCATATACAAAGGTTGGAATGGCCCCCAGTTGAGGGATGGGGCCATCCACCCACCTCAAAAATTTAACCCAGAATTGTTCTTGTCTAAAGGAAATATAGAGACAAAGAGTGAAGCAGAGACTGAAGGAAAGGCCACATAGACCCAAGCACTATTGCTCATGCCAAGAAGTGCTTGCTTACAGGAGCCTGATTTAGCTGTCTCCTGGGAGGCTCTGCCAGAGCCTGACCAATACAGATGCAGATGCTTAGTTCAAGTCCCCACTTCCCAACTGAGCAGGGCCCTCCATATTCCTGGACCCTCCCATCCTGTTCCAGCTGGAATAACTTTTCTATAGCTGTCAGATTTACTTGTTCAAAACTCACAAGCTTTTGCTCATCCTCCTAATAAGATAACCTTTAGGGGCTGCTTGTTATCTCTGGATAAATCACCTGTTAATACAAATCCATTACAATTCACATCAAATGTATTAATGCTTTTTACTTTCCTCCAGTACAGTGGTCCTTTCTCCTGGCCCCACGTTTAAGCATACCATTCATCCTAACTCAAATGCTTATCTTTAACACATTGTTAGAGAAAACTCATGCCAACTCCATTGGCCTGAATTTTTTCACCTTCATGAGGATAGTTAACTGACTTTTTATGGACATGGACAGCCCGTGTGTGACTTTTATGACCTGTTACGCAATACTATTTGAAAACAGGTGAATGGGCCTATTATTTAGAACTCAGAGTGTTTCTGAAGCAAACAAGATGGGCCACACATTAATGGACTACATATAGAGTAACACCCCCCCGCCCCCGCTCCATCTTTAGTAATTTTATCATCTCAACTCATTTTAAGTCTGTGGCAGCTCGTGACCTAGCTATTGATGCTCTATCTCTATTTAAAACATGCATATGGACACAGCTATAGTAGCTTGATCAAGGTCATATGCAGGCCAGGAGTTCAACCTAGACAGGGTAGGTCTCAAGGTTATGCCCTTGCTGACATCTGTACTGTGTAGTACTGCCTGAATGAGAGGCTTTGGAGCATCTGTATTCCAAGATCTTCTGGCTAGGGAGATTACTTCAGAGTTCTTCCCGAGGTATTAGACACCTCATTAGCTTTTAATTCTGTAGAAGCCGAGTACAGTAGCCAGAAGTTTCCATTGAGCCCCACAGTTCATGCTTCTGGCAGATTGTAAGAGTCACACAGGTTTATGTTCTCTCCATTCACATGGTACAAAACCCAGAACACCCTGTTCCCACTGAGCCTAGTCGTTCCCCAAGTGGAGGAGATAGCCAGTCCTCGTTAAGCTTTATGAAGCTGTGTGCTAAAAGGGAGCCAGGTTGCTTGGAGACAAGGTATCCTTATATCTTTCCGTTGCCCAGGATATTTCCTGGGGCAGAGCTCAGAAGTTGAAAGTCCACAGCTTGGGGGTGACTTTTCTCTTCCTGGGAAATTGATTGAGAAGTGGTCAAGCAGGTTCTGAAATAGACAGGGAGTACATAAATCCTGATCCCTTTAGCTTTGCTACGTTTTTTTGAGGAGATGTGACACTTTACAGTGGGAGCGTCTACGATTGATGGTTAAGAAAGCTTGGCCTGCGGGTCAGAATCAGAATTTGATGGACACTGAGTTCAACTTGCTAATTACTGTTTTACAAATATATATACATATATTAAGAATTACAGGAAGAAAAGCATACAAGAATATAGGAAAGCAGTATTTTGAACAAAACTGCAACTACTCTCAGGGAATGCTCTCCTGTCACTATTAATATGTTTCCAAGCAAGAATTTTATCATACAGCTATGAATATCCATTTTTTAAAAAAAATGAAAACATATCACAAATATGTATTAACCGAGAACTAATTATTGATCATGAAATCAATCCACTTAGAGTCCTAAGTCGGGTACTTTCTATCATGTGTGTCAGCCTCATAATTTAATATACAACTTCATATTTCTGAAATATTGTATATTCTTGTAGATGAAAAGAGTCATGCTTTGACCTAAAAGTCGCAGCTCTCTTAGGTGGGAGAAACTGCCATTTATTTAAATGGACATATATCCCATTCCTGTTTTGTGCGTGAATTGTGTACGGACATAATAAATTATGCAGAGACTCAGCTTTGCCTTTTGATTTTAAACACGTGCTGGAGTCAATCAATCAAGCTACATGTTTACAAGATTTATCCATATAGATAGAAAATTATTCCTATCTATAGATTCTCTTGTTTTCTTTCCTTTGTATCTCAGGAACTTTTATTCTATCATCAAAACAAAACAGAACAATAAAATCCCTCTGAACAAACACCCAGAAAACTCTTTTATATAATCTCCCATTAAAATTTTATAGTAAAGAGGTTCAATAATTTAAGCTTGAAAAAGTTACACACAAAGAGGATGGCTGGAACAACAAAAGCTATGATGAATGTTTGGATGGGTTACTGTGTTATTGGAACATCTAACCTCCGCTATTACCTTCTAACTAGGTTACACTTATGGGGAGTGTTTTTCCTTGAATGATAATTGTCTCTTATGATGAAGGTTTGAGGTACATGGCCATCCTGAACCCTCATTGCAGGGAAGAAGACTCCTTGCTTTATTATGTCTCCATAATTAAGTTTAGAAAATGTCTCGCTACAAAACATAAGCAGTTATTTGGAGGTGGGTTAATAACTGAATCTAGCTCTATAAAATATTTACATTGTTATTTATTAGTTTTAGTGAGCGAAGAGCTAAATTAAAATCATGGGAAGAAATCTCAGGAAATTGTTTCATTTCCCTTTGTGTTGTAGGGAATCAAACAAAGGGCAGAGTGTAAACTAGGCATGCACTGAACTTCAACCTGAACACAGGAGTTAAAATCTGGGCTTTGCCTCTCATTGAGGACCTCTTTATTTTCATTGCATGTGTATGAGTGACTGTTTGCATGTATGTATATGCAGCACGTGCATGCCTATTGCACAGAAGCCAGAAGGGTGTTTCAGATCCTCTGGAACTGGAGTTGTAGATGGTTGGGTGATGCCATGTGGGTGCTGGGAGCCAAAGTTAGGTTCACTGCAAGAGCAGCGTTTAAGAGTGAGTTAGCGTTTAGAACAAGGAAGTTTGAGTGCAGAGAAACGAATAAGTGCTATATGTCTTCCAATGGATGGTGTTGATGATGAATGAAACCAGGCCACAGGCAGGAATGTTAAACATCCTTCGATTCCTTTCAAGTACATGATACATGCTATCACATTTCATCCTTACAATCAGTTCATTGACAAGAGAGACCTCCAGGTTTTTTTCTTTTTCTTTTTCTTTTCCTTTTCTTTTTCTTTTCTTTCTTTTTTTTCTTTTTTTCTTTTTGCACATAGAGAGATGGTGGCATAGTTGACCAGGTTAAAGGCTTTGCTTCCTAGCAAGATATCGCAGGGCATTACAAGCTGCACATCATTGCACAGACTGCCTTTGTAAACGCTTTGCTAATGGGTGACTGTCAATCATCTTTTACTGAGCTACCCATTTCATTGTTTGAGTCAATGTGTAGCAAACTCTGGAGCACATGGTGCAAACCTTTATGATAATACAAACAGGACAGCAGGAGTGTTCACCCAGCAACTGATAAATGGTTCTGCTGTGGTTCACTGGTGTTGGATTTGTGTTTTCTGATCAAACACACAGGTCATACTTTCTACATTTTACTTTAGCCAAAAGGTTAAAACGTGATTTAGGTCACAATGCTTATGTTGTCAATCTCATTAGTTTTCTTTAAATGTTTACATGATGACTCAGGACAACACGCCCCCCCCCCCAGTCATTATCAAATGCAAAGACAGATTCCAGCTCATATTAGAGAGGCCCTGTTTGTAAGTAACTCCATGGTGGAAATCAGTATAGACGTTCACTAGAAAACTAAAAATAGAACTACGGAATGATCTATTTATATCACGGCAGAGTATGTAACCAAAGAACACACTAGTCAACATGACACAGACACAATGAAACAGCCACATTCATTATAGAACATGTCACAGATGTCATTATGGAATCTGTCTCAGTGTCCACCAATGTACACACACACACACACACACACACACGCACACGCACACGTGTGTGTTTGTGTGTGTGTGTGTGTTGAGTTTTATTCAACCATTAGGAATAAATATGCCATTCACAGAACAATGAATATAACTGTAGATCACTGTAGAAACAAATTATCTCAGACACAGGAAGAGAAATAATATTTTGTCACATTGTGGATACTAGGTTTTACAATCTGTAATACATATGCATGTGTATACATAAAATGTAAGTAGAAGTCATATTTTAAGATTGTTGGAAATAGGAAAAAATATTGGGAATGGGGTGAGAGGGGAAGTCGTGGGAGTGAATGTGATTAGATGCATGATGTAGTTGAATGAGACTATGACATTTGTCACAACTTCACAGGCGTGTTGCATGTCAGTAGTAAGCTAAGACACAAAACATTGTGAACAAATTGGTCATGGTGGAAGATCCAATACATGAAGCCAATACAGAAACATCCAGTTTTTTGGTTTTTTTTTTTTTTTGAGAATTTCATACATGCACACAGTGTACTTTGACCACATTATGGAAGGCTCTGGTAAAATTGTGTCTTCTGGACCTTTCAGAATCACTGCAGCTGTGCACTCAACAGAATTCCATTTCAAACGTTCGGCTGGCCAAAGTCACACTGAGAAGCTCTTCCTTAGCTGTTACCCTGGCTTGTTGTATTCCTAAGAAAGAAGGAGGTGCCATCCTGGAAATTAACAGTGTCATGATTGATCTTATCTCTGCCTCAAATTGAACCCAGACCCTGACAACTGCAGCATGTCAACATTGCAGCTATAACCACAAGGAGCGTTGATAACGTCAAGGTTTCTGAAGCCACGTGGCTACTCCAAATGTACGGTCATTTTCTCTTCAGAGGGCTTTATTTAAATTGCCAGTACCTTCTTGCCTGTGTTCTAGTGTTTGTGTTGCTGTGAATGTGTCTATTTTGCTTATTACTTATGCTCCTTTCATTTTTGTGTGCCTATAAATGATCTTGTATGAGTACTCACATGTGCATAAGGTGCACACGTGTATCAAGTGCAAGCATGGGGATAGCCAGAGGATAACTTCAACTTTCTTTCCCAGGAGCATTCCATTTTTTTGTCTTTTATTGGCCTTTGAAGGAGGCTGGGCTGTCTGGCTAGTGAGTACAAGTGATCCAGATGTCTGTGCTTTTCCAGAATGGGGGATGCAAGCTTATTATCACATCCAATACTGTCAAACTTGAGTTTGGAGATCAGAACTCGGGTCCTCACACTTGCAAAGTAAGCATTTTACCCTTAAGTCACGTCTCCAGCCCCCCCCATGTGTACATTAAATGATGTATGCCCTGTTCTGTTGGCTGGCACAGGAGCTTTCTAAGGGTGGAACTTACTATTTGGATGTATAACGCTCCTCACACAAGCTAAGATATAGCTCTATACAAGTAAGTTCCCAGAACTTCCACAATACATCAAAAACTAGAATTAAAATAGCAAACTTTATTAACTATTTACATTTAAGAATCAGAGCCAACTGCTATTTCAAATTTTCAAAAGTCTTATCCTCTTTTGCAAATGTAATTTAAATTCACATTTACCCCACTGGACCCATTTGTGAGGGTTCATTTTCTGTGAACTCCTTTATAGTGGTCCCTGGGTAATGGCTGCTTAAGAGGAACATGGCAAGAAACTCCTTTATACTACAACATCGGGTGGAAACCTGACATTTTATGTCTAGTGCATTTTTATTACAGTGGGTTGATTTTGTTGTTGGTGCTAATTTCTGAGGACATATTTTTGTAATGTGGCAAGAAGCTTCTGGACTGTAGATAAGTTAACCGGAATGCTGTCCTGATAACAAGTGTCTAAGGCTCTGGCCTGTTGGTATGAGGTTATTTTCTATGCCATCGGATGACAATGATTTTCATCATGACTAACTTCACGTGACCTGAAGAGCTTTCCTCACATGGAAAACAGAAGAGCATCCTTTTCAAATGGGGATGCCTATAAAAAAGCATTGAATTTTCTTTCTATGGTGACATTGGTTTTAGACATGTCTTCATCACTCAGACACCATCCGCATTTTCTCATGTTTCCTCACATTTTCTATCCTTTCCCGTGTCTATATTAGTGTCTCTTTCAGTGTCTGGCTAAGGAATAAAAATCTCTTAAGCTGTCCAGATCATAGTTGCTGATAGTATATCCCCATTTTAACAAGGTGAACATAGAATGGGACTTTATTTTTGGACTTTACAGGGAAGAGATCAGAGATTTCTCAGTTCTCCAGACTTTCTTATTGGTTTCCCATAAAGAAATCTCAGTGTTAATAATGGTAGGTGATTTGTAACATACCCAGCTAAGTGTCTTACCTAGGAGAGGTCTATATTTTAAGAGATTCACGAAAATGAACACATTAGTAAAAGCCTTATAGCTGAATTCCTAACATATTTAATGGGTGGTTATAAAGTTAACATTGAGATTTTCGTATTGGATTTGACAGGAATGTCAAGATGGGACTTGCTGAGCTTGGACAAACTAATATTTGAGTTGCGCATGTCCCAGCGGATACTATCACACATGTTCTCACATGGGAAGCACCAACTACACTTAGAGGGTTGTGAAGGCATAAAGTTGGGAGGGAGATAGAAGATGTGTTAAGAGGTTGTGGGAGGAGCTGGAAGGAGGTTGTGGGAGATGGATATGGCCAAGCTACAATACACACACACAGACACACACACACACACAATTTATATGTATATATATAATTCATATATGAACACTATATATACTATATATACTATATAATATACTAGTACTATATATAGTATATATAGCATATATATATGAAATTAAAAAACATTTTATTGAATAAAGACAGATCTCAGTCTGATACTGAGAAAGCGCATGTGTGCGTGTACACACACAAACACACAGCATTTTTAGAAAATGAAAATCCTTTAAAGAGGACTCCTAACAGCAGGAGCAGAGGCTGTTTCTGACTCTGTTGCCTGCCTTTGATACCCTTTCCCCTAACTAGGCTGTCTCATCAGTCTTAATAGGAGAAGTGCCTAGTCTTACTGCAGCTTGATATGCTGGGGGCAGGTTGTTATCCATGGGAGGCCTGCCTTTTTTCTAAAGAGAAATGGAGGAAGGGTGAATGGAGGTGGGGTGGGGGACAGACTGGGAGGAAAGGAGGGAGGAAAAACCATGGTCTGGATGTAAAGTAAATGACTCAATTAATTAATTAAAAAAGAATTTTTATAGCAAAAAAAGAGTAAAGCAAATAGAAAAGCAAAAAGTAAATAATCTGTTTAATTATTCACTCAAACTAAACGTGTCTTAAGTGCCACACAGGCATAGGTCTCTTAATTCCTTGAGATCATCAGAGATTTAAAATGGTAATGGCTTTAACGGATTCCACGGTTGGTTGCGTCACTTTCTCCAGTTGGTAGTGTCCCTCTAATGTGTGAATCCACCAGCTAACGTGTGTTAGGTTGTGTCCTCAATGTTTCTGGACAGTCTGTCCTGACTTCGGAACGGTACAGAGTTGTTTTGACTGACAGTCCTCTCTCCATGCTCACTCTGCTGCTGCTTCATGTGACACTCTATCCCTGGGGATCACATCCCAGGGATGTGACTACGTTCTGTCAAAGTTTTCCTCAGTTGTGTCCAGCAAGGACTCAGGTTTCCTATAACAAATGAAAGTTCATTTGTTTGATGGGGTGTGTGTTGCAGGGGAGTGGTTTCAATACATAGAGGTACTTATCTACAGTATTTTATTCCTCCAAGCTATCTTCTTTAAAATAGGACCAGAAAATGAATTTCCTTCCCTTTCCTCACTTCTCTTCTCCTCTGCCCTCTCTTCTCCCCCCTTCCCTCCCCTTCCTAATCCATGTCGTCTTTAAGGTCCCCTTTAATTATGTTCTCAAACAGATTCTGTAATATAGTGGAAAATACAGCTTATTTCCACCTAACTTGCTCTGTTTTCCATGGACTTCCTTTGGCATTAGAATAAAAAGAATCACAGCTGTTGAAGGGATGTTTCTAGGTTATATATCAACAAATATAATACAAACAAATCCACTCAGGAGAAACTGTATTTGGCTGCTGTTGCCATAGATCAAATACTACAGTCCTTATCAAACAACTAGAATTGGACATTAATTATCATTTAACATTTTACAGAAAAATTACGTTTCTTTCTGGACAGCTGGTACTCTATGGGTTCTGTTATTTCAGCTTAATGTGTTAAAATGCATACTTATTTTTTTTTAGCCCTCAAGATACAGTGGTAAAACCTTACGAAATTTATGTGTGTCTTTGTCAAAGAACCAGAAGTCTTTCATCCTTTCCATTCCAAGACAATGTAGATGGGCATTTGTGAACAAATGGCCTGTTTTGATAAGAAATATTTTATTAAAAGTTCTTGCATCTTGCTAGTGGCTGCTATGAGCTCTGATACACTGATAACACAGCTGTGTTACAAGTCATATGCACCCAACAAGGCCTAAAATATCAATTGTGGGTCTTTGTTTAGAGGAAGCACTCAACAATTATCTGCTATAGGGAGCTATCTTCTACTGATTTAGTTGAATGTGAAAATATTTATTCATCAAACAATTAGGAAGATTTTCCAAAGTTTTAGACATAGAAGGCAGGCAACTAGTTTTTCTAATAAGTCCTGCAGTCAAGTTAAGACTGGCTAAAACAGCAAACGGATTATTTTATAGTTTTTGAAAACAGCCCTTAAATATTTCAAGTGTTCTCTTCAGGAAGGCATCTGAAATGTTTTCCAATTCAGCTCACACTTGAGACAACACACTGCCACAGTCTCTTTGAACTGTCAGATGTCCTTGGGAGTTCACAGAAGAATCAAAATAAGAATTTCTCTCCATGTTGACAAAGAGAGAGCAGCAAGCTCACATCTGACAAACTGACAGCCACGAAATCCATATCTGACTTCATGAGGCAAAGATTAATTTGCCATTATTAACATTATTGTCTCAATGCTGAACAGCTAGCTATACATACCTTTTACAATGTTTTTTATTAAATCACATAGATATAAGAGCTGGGATCTGCCTGGACTGTGCTTTTTATGAACAATCAAATTATCTATTCAATCCAATGCATGCAGGTTGATCGGAGTATTGTTGATTCCGCCCTTCACATTACAATATCAATGCTTCCTATCCTGAGGGCATCACGACTGTAGGGTAGATTACATGCTTATAAACAGTATCAGGCTACAATGTACTGTGCACTCATAAGGTTAGTTTTTATGAAGCCATAATGAATGGTGTGTGCTATGAAAGTATTAATGGGTACACAGGAAAAGTTCGTGGCACTCCTTTTTCAAGGAAAACTAAGCTTACAGAGATGTGAGACATCCAGTTAAATCATCTTCTGCCAGAGAACATATGAAGAAAAGCTTTAGTATTCCCAGGAAAAATCATTAATCAGTTTAGTCATAACATGTCTCCCCTCTCCATTGCTTCATTTGAGAAGATGACATCAAGAATAATTACCGCCGGCCATGCAGATTTCAATAGTCTTATGGAAGAAAGCCATATTACCACCAACTCTCAAGTACAAAGAAGCCTTTGCAAATGTTTGGGTATGGTGTTGAAAAGTGGGGAATGACTCTCTCAAACTCCTTAAAGCATTTTCAATCATGCAAGGATGTTTGAGAACATGAAACTAGCACCAATGGAGTTAGGCTCTAAATCTGTGAGAGCTGCAGCAATGAAATTATCACTCTATGGTCTTCAGAGATCAAATGAAAAATATCACTGAAAGCATGCATCTTCATTTGAATTCATACCATTTCTAAGTAGGTTCACCATTAACAATCCGAGTTAGCAATTGAAGAATAGAAAATATCACTACACAAAGAATAAACCGACCATTCTATTCTATTTTCTTTGAGAAACATGGATAAGTATTGAGCTTGTATTAACCCCTCAAAATCATTTACATGATCTAGTAGCTCTCTGAACACAAGCATCTTATTATGTGAGATCAAAGAGAAATGCAAACAAACCAATACCTACCTCCTGTACATTCCAGGGCTAGAGTAAAAAAAAATGGGGTATGTTTAAATATGGTTAAATACAATGTTATATTGAACTACCACAGTAGATATATCTATTATATGACCAGGGTATTCAAATTTGAAATTTCAGGCTCTTTGGTGAATTTTGCTGGTGTATGGTAAGGAGAAAGTTGTAGTTACCAGGACCTATTTCTTTATTTTCTCCTGCTTTCACTTCTAATACAGACTGTGAAAGAACTTGCTAGCATGCATGTATAAATTCATGTATGAGGAACAAGACTTTCTGTATTCCTTCAACACTAAATAGGTACTGACACCTAGAAATAACTGGATTCCTACAATAATCACTCAAGTCTTCCTTATGAGGATCTCTTCCTTTTTTTAAAATTTTTTAATTCTATATTCTTTGTTTCCATTCCAAAGGCTTCCCCTTTCCCAGTCCCCCCCCACCATATGTCCCATAAGTCTTCTCCCCCCAACTATTCCCCAGTCCCCCTACCCCCCCCCCAACATTTCTCTGTTCTGGTACTCTCCTACAAAACTGGATCCAATCTTTTCAGGCCCAGGGTCCTCTCCTTTCTTCTTTTTGGGAATCACTTGACTTGCTAATTGTGCCTTGAGTATGTAGGGCTTTTGGGCTCGTTAATATCCACTTATCAGTGATTGCATTTCATGTGTATTCTTTTGTGATTGGGTTAACTTGCTTAGGATGATATATTTTCCAGATCTAACCATTTGCCTACAAATTGCATGAATTCATTATTTTTAATTGCTGAGTAGTATTCCATTGTATGTATGTATGTATGTATATATACATATACATACATATATATATATATATATATATATATATATATATATATACCATATTTTCTGTATCCATTCCTCCTTTGAGGGATATCTGGGCTCCTTCCAACTTCTGGCTATTATAAACAAGGCTGCTATGAACATAGTGGAGCATGTGTCTTTATTGTATTCAGGGGAATCCTCTGGGTATATGCCCAGGAGAGGTATGACAGGGTCCTCTGGAAGTGTCATGCCCAATTTTCTGAGGAACCGCCAGACTGATTTCCAGAGCGGTTGTACCATCTTGCAATCCCACCAACAGCAGAGGAGTGTTCCTCTTTCTCCACATCCTCGCCAGCACCTATTGTCTCCTGAATTTTTAATCTTAGCCATTCTGACTGGTGTGAGGTGGAATCTCAGGGTTGTTTTGATTTGCATTTCCCTGATGACTAATGATGTTGAGGACCTCTTCAATAAACACTTTCTATGCCATTTCTCTTAAATGTCCCAACACCTTAATGTTAAGTCTTCATTCAACTCATGAACTCATAAGGAATATATTCAAACTATATGCTTGGAGATGTTCTTGGGAGTAATTCCTGGTAGCAACCTAAAACTCTCTGACCAAGAAATGCTATGATCCAGATGACTCTAAAGGCATTCTGTCTCTCATGCTCACTGACAGAGGTACCTCAGTATCATCCCTACACATCTTTCCTACTTATCATTAAAGTCCCTCCCAGTTCTTCCTGACTTTCTCCTACCCATACTTGATCCCTCCTCTTCCCCTCCCCTACCAGTTCCATCATTCCCTTCACCTCCAATGTCTATATTTCCCCCCTTCTCAATGGGATTCAAGTTTTCTCCCTTATGTCCTCCTTGTTTCTTAGCTTCTTTGGGTCTGTGGATTATAGCATAGATATTCTGTTCTTTATGGCTAATATCCACTTATAAGTGAGTATATATCACATGTTTCTTTCTGGGTGTGTTAGTACAATTTGAAATCAGGGATGGTGATTCCTTCAGAGCGTCTTTTATTGTACAGGATTACTTTAGCTTTCCTGTTTTGTTTTGTTTTGTTTTTTGTTGTTTGATTTTTGTTTTTGTTTTTGATTTTCCAATGAAGTTAAGAATCATTCCTTCAAGCTCTGTAAAGAATTTTGTTGAAATTTTGATGGGCGTTGCATTGAATCTATAGATTGCTTTTCATAAGATCGACATTTCAACTATGTTAACCCTAATGAGCATGGGAAATCCATCTCCTGATATCTTCTTCAGTTTCTTTCTTCAGAGACTTGCAGTTCTTGTCATCCAGGACTTCCACTTGCTTGGTTTGAATTAGACCAAGATATTTTATATTATTTGTGGCTATCGCAAAGGGTATTGTTTTTCTTGTGCTTTTCTCAGCCTCCTTACTGTTTGTATAAAGGAGGATTAATGATTTTTCTTTTTTCGGTTAATTTTGTATCCAGTTACTTTGCTGAAGAATTTCTCTGGTTGAATTTTTGGTCTGGTTGCTTGTATGTACTAGTCTATCATTGTTGAATAGCAATACTTTGACTCCTTTCTTTCCTCATTTCCTTTTGATCTCCGTTATCTCTTATTGTCTAGCTAGAACTTCAAGTACTGTGTTAGAACAGTATGGAGAGTTTGGACAGCTTTATCTTGTCCCTTATTTTAGGTTTAAGTTTCAGTTTTATGATTTGCTTTAAGTTTCTATACATTTAATTTAATATTGGCTATTGGCTTGCTGTATATTATCTTTATTGTGTTTATGTATACACCTTGTGCCCATAATCTGTCTAAGAATTTTAATGTGAAGGGGTGTTATATTTTGTCAAAGATTTTTGTAGCATCTAATGAGATATTCATGTGTTTTTTCCTTCAGTTTGTTTATATAGTGGATTACATTGATAAATTTTCATATACTGAACCACCCCTGCATTCCTGGAATGAAACCTACTTGATCATGGTAGGTGATTTTTGATTTGTGCTTGGATTTGGTTTGCCAGTGTTGTATTGGGTATTTATGTATCAATATTCATAAGAGAAATTGGTCTGAAATTCTCTTTCTTTGCTGAATCTGTTATTTAGGTATCAGGGTGACTGTGGTTTCATAGAATGAGTTTGGCAATATTCCTTTCGTTTCTATTTTGTGGAATAGTTTGAGGTGTACTGATGTTAGCTCTTTGTTGAAAGTCTGGTAGAATTCTGTTGTAAAAACCATTGGTCCAAAGCTGGGCAGTGGTGACACATGCCTGTAATCCCAGCACTCTGGGAGGCAGAGTTAGGTGGATTTCTGAGTTCGAGGCCAGCCTGGTCTACAGAGTGAGTTCCAGGACAGCCAGGGCTATACAGAGAGACTCTGTCTCGAAAAAAAAAAATCATTGTTCCGGGGTTTGTTTGTTTGCTTGCTTTGATTGAAAGACTTAACAACTGCTTCTATTTCCTTAGGGTTATAGACTATTTAAATTATTTATCTAATCTTAATTTAACTTTAGTACATGGTATCTGACTAGATTTTTCAGTTTTGTCAAGTATAGGATTTTGCAGTAATATCTGAATTTCCTCAATGTTTTAAATTTCCTCAACTTCTGTTATATCTCTTCATTTCTGATTTTGTTAAATTGGATTCTGTCTCTGTGCCTTTTAATTAGTTTTTCCAATGGTTTATTTATCTTGCTGATTTTCTCAAAAAAACAGCTCTTAGTTTTGTTGATTCTTTGTATCATTTTCTTTGCTTATAATTTGTTGATTTCAGCCATGAGTTTGATTATTTCCTATCATCTACTTTTAAGTGTGTTTGCTTCTTTTTGTTTTAGGATTTTTAGATGTGCTGTTACATTGCTAGTATAGGATCTCTCCAACTTATGAAGGCTCTTAGAGCTGTGAAATGTACTCTTAACACTGCTTTCATTGTGTCCCATAAGCTTAGGTATGCTGTTCTTTCATTTTTACTGAATTCTCAAAAGTCTTTAATTTCTTTCTCATTTCTTTCCTGACCAAGTTATCATTGAGTAGAGAGTTGTTCAGTTTTGATGAGTGTGTGTGCTTTGTGTTGTTTCTCTTGTTATTGAAGTCCAGGCTTAGTCTGTGATGATCTGATAGAATGTAAGGGATAATTTCAATCTTCATAAATCTGGTAAACATAGGCAGTGGGTGGCCTATTCTTGTACTTTTTGTCGACTGTCATTAAAATAAAAATAACTGAGGTGCAGCAAGAAGCACCCATGTCTTCTTCAGGGAAGTATTTCCCATGACCTTGGCACCATCTCTTAAAGGCACCCACCTCAACAGTTAGCTTTCAACACATGAACTGTTAGGGAGCACAGTCAATCCATATTGAGAATAATATGAACCAAAATTCTTGATCTCTAAACACAATTGCATTCCTTTCTATTTCTTAGTCAGGGTTTCTATTGCTTTAAAAATTCATCATAAGAAGAAGGGTTTATTCAGCTTATACTTCCACATCACAGTTCATCATTAAAGGATGTCAGGATGGGAACTCAAACAGGGCCGGACCTGGAAGCAGCAGCTGTTGGAGAGGCCATGGAGGAGTGCTGCTTACTGACTTGCTCCTAATGGCTTGTTCATCCTGCTTTCTTATAGAACCCAGGTCCATGAGCCCAGAGATGGCACCACCCACAATGGATGGGCCTTTTCCATCAATCACTAATTAATAAAATAATTAATAGAATTGGCTATAACCAGGTCTTATAGAGCATTTTTTAATTGGGGTTCCCTACTCTAAGATGACTTTAACTTGTATCAAGTTGACATAAAATTATCCAGGATATTTTACTAGGATTTTGTTCTACTATCATTAAGCAGGATTCTTGCTGAGCATTGAATGAAAACTACATTCAGTATGATACAAAGTCTGAGGCTTTTTCTAGGAATTGTCAAGACTTGATTGTTGAAGCTACTGTGGTTTTCACAGTACAGGGTCACACTGTTCTCTTCTGTGGTTCACCAAAATGTGGCATGAATCTATGACCAACCCTCCACCACCCAGACAGCATTGGTTTTCTGCTTTCCTTGTCTTTTCTAAGAGTATAGGATTACAGTCATTCATCTATTTCTCACAACAGCTTTCAAGCACCACAGGCTAAGCATGTGCAGATAATTAACAACCTGAACAGCAGAGTCTGGGCATATTTTTGAGTATGATTGGGAGTGGACCCTACTCATTGGGTTCCAATTAATTGTCCATTAAAGAGATTTATGAACTTAATAGCTGGTGTTCTAGTTTTTATTGGCTTTTATTCTGGTGACAACCCAGTCCCATTTAATTAAAGCTAATCCTTGGTAAAGTTACTGCACCTCTCCTATTCTAGAATCTTCTGATTTGTTCTTTCCTTCTCTCTGTATTTTATTGTGTAGACTGGCCTATTGTTGGTGGTTTTGCATTTTAAAGCCTTCAGTTGTTAAGCATTTTATATGAGTATTCCTACCTATCTCAGATTAAATTAGGCATTTATCTGAGCTTTAGAATTACCAAAATAAAAGTACATAAATTTTCACAAAGGGAACAGTATTTTCTGACTATCTGATGAACTACATCTAATTATTCAATACGATTACCATAGAAAGCAATTTTCAACAATAATTTGAAACTAGAGAATAAATGTATAAATCTTAAGTCATATTATTATAGTATACATCTATATGAAATACTATCATGTACAGTGTTTCAATATTACCTTAATTTTTTTTTTGTTTTTTTCGAGACAGGGTTTCTCTGTGTAGCCCTGGCTGTCCTGGAACTCACTTTGTAGACCAGGCTGGCCTCGAACTCAGAAATCTGCCTGCCTCTGCCTCCCAAGTGCTGGGATTAAAGGCATGCGCCACCACCACCTGGCATTACCTTAATTTTTTAAATGAAAAGCAATCTTGTTTGGATTTACTTATCCATCTCTATTTGGTCCCATCTTATTGTCTGAAACATTTTATATAATACTCTAAAAAGTCTACTGCTGGCTGGAGTTGGGCAGGGTTGAATAAGAAGAATTTGATTTTAAAGCTAATATTTTTTTTATCAGAGTCTCTATCTCTGTATTGTATTTCTTCCACTAAGTTTGCTGACACTGTATTTGGGAGTAAAGATTTGCCCTTGAGAAAGGCACTGCTTGATAGTTCAGATGCAGTATGTGAAGGACATGACTTGATGTGAGAAAACAGAACGATTTCCTTTGAGTGAGCCCATTTTTGCGGGACTTCTGCACATTACGCAAACTGTGCATGGACTTAGCCCCTCCCTCCTCTCCCCAACATTTTAGATGCTAATCATGAACAGCAAGATATAAAGCTTCCCAGCATCCTGATCCACAAAGAGTTTCCAGAATTCACACCAAACTTCAGTGATATGAACATGTCATGCATCAATGGATACATTAGCATTTATTTCTGGCAACAGGCTGTAGCCAGTTGTACTTGGTGATACAGAGAATAATCTCCATCTTCTTTCCAATCTTTTGTGCAGAGTGTATCTGTCTCTTCCTGCCAGCCCAGGGAATATTTATCCCCCTTCCAGTTTTCAATCACTTGTTTTAAACACTAGTTTTAAGCACTAATAGTGATATCAATCTCCTTAGAGGAATAGAATCTTTTAAAGGGACAGAGAAAAAAATAATCAGCCATAGACTGTAACTTAAAACTACCCCCAGCAACAGGACTAGCTCTTGGCTCAAACAGAACTGATTCTAAATCTTCAGCAACCCCTGCCCTCAGCTTCAAGTAGTTTACCAGAAACTAATAGACTTTAAATGTCATGACATTTAATTTTTAAGTGGAAGGTTGCTTATTTCCTCCTGAGATTTTTCAAGAGCAAATGTAAAACAAACCAAATCAAAATAAAACAAACCTCTCTCTTGTAAATATAAACATCATTTTATCTCACTCATCAAAGACCTTGCTCTTCTTATCCACAAAAAAAAAAAAAAAAAAAAATCAAAAGCTCAATACATAGGGCAAAGATGTAATGAGAATACTTACCACATGCCGGCCCTGGTAGGGGTTGTGAGAGCAGGACAAGCATATTTTACATAGTCAAATGGACATCTTAATCTTTTGCAAAGATGTGGCTATTCCTTTCCTGGGAGTAAGACCTTCTGAGAGAGCTGCACGAGAGGAACTCTTATAGTTCTGGTTCTCTGCCAGGATAAAGCCTGCTGGGCCAGTTTGTGGGGCCGGAGCTTGAATAGGTTATTCTGCTGCAAACAAGAGTGCCCATTTCTGATTCAGTAACTTCCCATTTGGCAAGTACAGTACGTGTTGATTTACAGAGTTGATATTACAGGAGCGTAGACAGGAAAACGAACGAAGTATTGATAGATGTGTCTAAGGAGTCTATCGATACAGTGTTAACATTCTGAAGTGACAAACTGTGCTCTTAGGAGGTTTAGGAGCTCTGCTTGGCGACGAATGGTGTCCTGATTTGTGATATCCAGGAATCAAGGGAAATTTAAACCCGAGGTGTAAATGGCCTGTGCATTACTTTTGACTACTTTCTTCAGGCTACAATACTTGAATTAAAATAAGTGTATCATGATGGAGAGCTGGTGCAGTGGCTCAATATGTATGTATACAACTCTCGAGGCAGACCTAAATTTGACTCCCAGAATTCATATTGGGTAGCTCAAAATTGCCTTTTGCATGATTTTT
Source organism: Apodemus agrarius (assembly GCA_964023405.1). Classification (NCBI taxonomy): domain Eukaryota; kingdom Metazoa; phylum Chordata; class Mammalia; order Rodentia; family Muridae; genus Apodemus; species Apodemus agrarius. The sequence continues at coordinate 97,994,574 of OZ030015.1, forward strand.
GCAGGCACCTGTGTGCATGCTTTGCATGCACATGTGAGCACGTACACACACACACACACACACACACACACACACACACACACCTACCTCGCCATTAGTTCACATAAATAAAAATAAAATGCATCTTTCTTGTTGGCATATCATATCCAGAATAAACAACCTGGGCCCATCAGCTCCCCACTTCGGCATTGGTTTTATGTCTGTTCAGTAAAAATCCCACATCTTCTTTGTGCCTCTTTCCCCCTTAACAAAGTACAGTAGATGATTTTACTTCCCCTAATTTCTGTATCTCAAACCAAAAAAGAACAAGCCAACTTGCCTATGAATTGAGTCATTAGACTCTCAGCAGAATTTCAGCTTTCCTAAGGGAAGGGCCCTCAGGTCCTAACATCGAGAAGGTAGGTCACTCAACTCATTGCTTGGATAATCTTTGACTCAGCCAGGCAATTTTTTTTATGCAATGTCATCAAAAGTTCCCTTTATGTGGAGGAGTTGGGAAAGACAATGCTTGAAAGAAATGATTCATTATCTCTACCTTTCCTAAGTAAGTACATATATTTCCTCAATATCAAACACAAGCTTTTGGTATCAGCCTACTTAATGATGTAATCCATCTTTACAAACATACAGGCATACACACACGTGCACACAAACATACATCTCTGGCTATTATTTACCTGTGTGAAAGAAGCACACGGGTGTGGAATGCTTCAAAAAGAAGACAATTAAAACGTTGAACATGTCTATAAAGCAGAGATTTTTGTTTCAGTTTTGCCTTCCAAATTAGGCCAACAATGTTCAGATGAATTTGCATGCTCTAAGTAAATGCTAGCCAGATAGTGAGATAGGAGAGGCAGGTCTGCCGAGGAAGCAAAGGAAAGGACTTGCAAGGATTACAGGGGTGGACAGAGGCAAAGCAGCCTTTGAAAAAGGTACTCTGAGTTGCCTACAGAATAAATAAATCACAGACTCAAAGGTGGATTGCTATTACTCTACATCTGTGTTTTGATTCAATTTTATTGTTCTTAGGTAATTTTTCAGGGCTGGAGAGAGGGTTTAATCAACAAAGTGCCCACTGTGTATACATGAGGACCTGAGTTTGGACTTTCAGCACTAGGTTTGTGGTAGTCCACTCTATGGAGTTGGAGAAAGGAGGATTCCCGAAGTTCACTGGCCAGCTAGTCAGGAAGTCAATTAACTCTGGGTTCAGTGGGAGACATTGTCTGAGATAATTAAGTGCAGAGTGACAGACAGAAGAAGGAAGGCACTGAACTTTGAACTCTGGCCTAACTGCACACACACACACACACACACACACACACACACACACACACACACAGAGAGAGAGAGAGAGAGAGAGAGAGAGAGAGAGAGAGAGAGAGAGAGAGAGAGATTCTCGAGAGCTTTCAAAAATACGGATAGTAAACACCTGGAATATAGTTAAGTGGTCTGTAATTATAGGAGCAAATGGAAAATGGCCAGACTGAACACTGTCTGTTGCACACACAACTTTGTACATAAGCAGGATCACTTTCAGTTCACTCACCCGCTTCAGTCAGCAGTGAGCCAGGGAATAAGACAAAGCATGTTGCTGTTCTCTTCTGACCAGGCAGTCGATCGTAGGGCAATGAGGCATGGTTCTCGGAACAACAGGCTAAATGCTGGCTGCAACATCTAGGAGAGATCAGTTAAGACCTTTTTGGAGGGAAAAGAAGAATAGGATCTCCCCCAAACTCCTAGAAATGATGGCCATACCCCCAGGAAACATTGAAGCCACTCAGTTGAGTAATGTGGTACCGCTTGGTAGTCAAAGCCCAGGTGAGGAAGGAAACACAAGCGAAAGCCAAAGCCCTCTCCATACAGACAAGATAATGCATAAGATTTTGCTGAACTGACTGTTAGTATGCTCCCTTCCTACAGAAAAAAAAAAACCCTTTTATTTTCACTCTATTAAATCCGTTAAAAACACACTTCTGCATTTGACGATCCCGAAAACTTTGATTCCACCTTGTGACCCAAATGACTGATGGAAGTAAGTTATACCCACTGCCTCAGAATCCCATAATTATGTGTTTAAGTAGAAGGAGTAAGGTGAAACTAGAAAAGGTTTGTTTTAAGGATTTGATATAAAATACTGAGTGTGACCAAGGATGTATTGTATTTCCTCATCCTGAAACTTCAAGTTTAACATGCGACGGCTGTGATTTAACACATCATATGCCAACAATTACTACAGTATTAGACAGGCTGAGCTCAGAAGAACTTGGGCTCAGACAGGAAATCGGGAGTTTAACACCAAGGCCCTCTCTATACAGACAGGACAATGCATCTGGTGAAATTGAAGATATTTTCTACACCACATTAAGGATGTAAGAAGGGTCTGGAGAGATGGTTCAGCTTTGAAAGTCCAGGCTCACAACCAAAAGGTCAAGAATCTTGCAAGTCGACTGGGAATGCTTGGTTCTTTCAGCCTGATGCACATATATCAAGATAAGAAGACAACTTTGATCTTGAGCTCGCACTGTTGTTGAAAAGTACCCCTCATCTAAAAATATAATCTCTGCAGGGTGCAGGAAAGGGGTAGGTGACACTTAGTCAGCAAACCATGAAGGCCTCAGTCTGGATTCTTGTTACTTGTCTGACAGCTTCAAGTGTGCTCCTTCAATACAAGCTCTGGAGAATCCAAGACAGAAGAGCTCTGTGACTTGTTGGCCAGATGGTCTAGCCAAATTGGTGAGCTTTAGGTGCAATCAGAGACCCCGACTCAAAAATTAAGTGGAAGGTAACTGAGGAAGACCTTCAGTGTCAGCCTTTGTCCTCTACACACATACACGCAGATGTGCATATGCACCTATATGTATACAATATAACACACACACATACACATACACACACACACACACACACAGGTTCGTGCTTCTATAACAGCATTTATGAGTAAATTATGAAGCTTTTTATTTAGGTTAGGATGATGAACAAAGGCAGCTCTGAATTGCACTCTGTGTCTCTGAAAACAAAACAAACACACGACCAAATCCCACTAAAGTCAAATGTGCTAAATAGTTGTAATTTTCCTGTTTTGAGCAGGAGGCAGAGAATGCTGAACTACTTACTATCTGAAATAAGACCCAGCTTCTACTTGAGAGAACATTCCCTTAATGGGACAAAGAAGGGGGGTGGGGAACTTCAGTATGATAGCTACCTCACTATTAAAACTTGATAACATGGTTCCAAATCTTAAAAAAAGAGAAGGTCAAAGAACCAAACATTCTTGTGACTTAACTATTTTATGGTGTCATAAAAGGAAAACAAAACCTACTTTACACATTTCTTTATTCATCAAGTTCTTCATATATCGGAAAAGCTGTAAAATATTTTCAGTTTAGAGGCAGAAAGGATAGCTATAAAATTAGTCAAAGTGATGTTTATAGTATTGTAGAAGGAGATATATTGATATATTAGTCAAAAGAGGCTACTTAAACTGTGGCATTAAGCTTAAAAGGGACAAGTATAGAGAAGAAACAACTACAAAAGAGAAATTCTCGTTTTGAGTTAAATATCAAACTTTATTTTGGAGTTTTCACTTGATGACAAGAGAATACTGAGGCAGAGTAAGAAGGGATGAGTGATGACATCCACACTCGAGTTTGTGTTCATGAGGAATTGGATAAAAGAAAACTGAGAAACACCCAGTCTTAGTGGTCAATCAAAGACTCTGGCAGCAGACATTTTGACTTTAAGTCCTAGCTCTTCTAGGTAACCCCTATGAAACACTGGGAAAAATTGTATGTCCTGGTCTTTTCCTTTATTACAACCATGACACTTACACTATAGGCATGCTACATAGATTAAGAGTTGTTATATACAAAAGTACTTAAAACCACACATGGTCTGAGGTATTTGCTCTAAAAGGGTTAACTGTATGTGAGCTTCACAATGTTGCATGGGATCATAGTTAGAGTGATACCGGTTAAAATGAGGTAGGATAGAAAAAAGGAAATGCTTTCTGGAAATATTTCAGGAAACCCCATATGCTTTTAACTATTTTAACCATAAGGTTTAACTATTGGATGCAAAGAATTAGAGAGAAACATGAAGTTCAGAGAATCCCCAAGCTCCTGAACTTTGCCCCGAGGTGTGGTATGATTATATCTTTTGCTATAGGGAACACAAGGGGAAAAGTCCATTAAGGAGGAAAGCTTTGGACTCTGACTTGGAGATAGATGTCTTAGCATTTCTGTAGAACTATTCAATAGGTGATTGAATATCATGTTTGGAGTCACACTAAAGAGAGTCTTGGCAGAATATATAGGTTTCATGATGCTGTAGTACTTTAATGGTGAGTTTGACCGTGGAAACGAAGAAGGTCATCCTGGGGAGTCAACTGAGTGGGAAGGCCAAAGTAAGCACAAAGAAGAATGAGAACGAGGGTGGAAGTCGAAAGTCCACACCAGAAACCAAGAATGAAAACAGGAAGGGGTGAGCCCAGCCTTTGACAGTGCTGTACTTGGAGGATCTGCCCATTGTAAGAAACCATAAAAGCAGACAGAATATATGGAATTACTTTTTTAAGATGTTAGATCTTGGAGGCCTTAGATGGGAGAAATGGTGGACACCACAATTGCCTTGACTTTCTTCTTGGACATGTTTTCTGAACTGAGATGTCAAGAGGAGGAGACCAATCAGTGGTCTTGTTTTAGCACAAAGTGGTGACTTCATGTAGCAGCCGCTTTGTAGATCAGTAAAACAGAAAATGTGATGGATTAGAGAGGTGGTTTGGCAGATTAACTACTATACTTGAAGTTGATAACTTAGAGCACCAGAATCTAAGGTCATGGTAATCCCTAAACTCTAAAGGCAGAAACAAGGGATCTGTGAGACTAGTCAAATCAGAGACCAATGGTGTCAGTGAAATCCTGACTTAATGGACAGAATGGAGAGTGAGCAAGGAAGACACTTCTGACATCTATACATATGAAGACACTTGTGTACCTGCACCTATCCCAACCCATACAGATGTCTATATGAACACATGCATGCACACCATGCACACATGCAAAAGGATAAAGCATGCAGCAAGGCTGCACCTGAAGTCTGCAACGTAGTTGGTTGGTTAGTAAGTTCACATGCAGGATGCCACTCTAAGAGTGTGGGAGATGTGCAAAAACTAAGTGATGCTAGCAGAGATGCTAGCTGGCTGATAAGGAAGATCATAGTACAAGTGCAGATGAACCTTGAAGGCAGCAAGCTACGTGGAACAAGTAATTGTAACCATCATAATCTCTAAAGCAAAGTCCGCAGATACAAAGCCAACCTTTACCCTTAGTCCTGCTGAGAAGCCATGTGGCTCCTCATAGATGGAAGGTTATTTATCATTTAACACTCATGGACCCTGAGCTGAGGACAAAAGCAAAAGTGATCTGGGAGCTCTATGACATCTTGGACATATTTATGAACTTCCAAGTCTCTAAAAACTAGAGAGGGGGGGGAAAGCCTTGTAGAATAGCTTGAGCTGTCATGAAGTCCACCCATGTGGAGAAAAGCATATCTAGATTTTCCTTCAAAAATCTCAGTCCTACATTTTAAAAGTGATCAAACTGACTGGTATGAAAATCACCTCTTCAAAAGAACATGACTAGCTCCATCCATTTCTCTAAGAATTTCATGAATTCATTGTTTCTAATGGCTGAATAGTACTCCATTGTGTATATATACCACATTTTTTGTACCCATTCCTCCGTTGAGGGATAGCTGGGTTCTTTCCAGCTTCTGGCTATTATAAATAAGGCTGCTATGAACATAGTGGAGCATGTATCCTTATTGCATGCTGGGGAATCTTCTGGGTATATTCCCAGGAGTGGTATGCTGGGTCCTCCAGAAGTACCATGTCCAGTTTTCTGAGGAACCGCCAGACTGATTTCCAGAGTGGTTGTACCAGCTTGCAGTCCCACCAGCAGTGGAGGAGTGTTCCTCTTTCTCCACATCCTCGCCAACACCTGATGTCTTCTGAGTTTTTAATCTTAGCCATTCTGACTGGTGTGAGGTGAAATCTCAGGGTTGTTTTGATTTGCATTTCTCTAATGACTAATGATGTTGAACATTTTTTAAGGTGTTTCTCAGCCATCCAAATTTCTTCCGGTGAAAAGTCTTTGTTTAGCTCTGTACCCCATTTTTGGATAGGGTTATTTGGTTTTCTGGGGTCTAACTTCTTGAGTTCTTTGTATACAATGGATCTTAGCCCTCTGTCGGATGTGGGGTTGGTGAAGATCTTTTCCCAATTTGTTGGTTGCCGATTTGTCCTTTTGACAGTGTCTTTTGCCTTACAGAAACTTTGTAATTTTATGAGGTCCTGTTTGTCTATTCTTGCTCTTAGAGCATAAGCAATTGGTGTTCTGTTGAGGAATTTCCCCCCTGAGCCAATGTCCTCAAGGGTCTTCCTCAGTTTCTTTTCTATTAGTTTTAGTGTGTTTGGCTTTATGTGGAGGTCCTTGATCTACTTGGAGTTGAGCTTAGTGCAAGAAGATAAGAGTAGATCAATTCTCATTCTTCTGCATACTAAGTGAGGTAACCCAGTCTCAAAAGAATACCCATGGTATGCAGTCACTGATAAGTGGATATTAGCCTAGAATCTTGGAACACCAAGGACACAATTCACATACCAAATGATGTCTGACAAGAAGGAAGGAGTGGACACTGGTGCTGGAAAGGATCAAAGCATCAGTGTAGGGGAATACAAGAACAGGGAAGAGGGAAGGGGTGGATAAGGGAGCAGGGGGAGGGAAAAGGGCATGTGGGACCTTTGGGGGGTGGGGAACCAGAAAAAGGGAAACAAATTGTAAATATATCCAATAAAAAAAAAAAGAACATGACTAGGTAAAGAGGAACAAAAACCCCAGACTCAATACCTCAGGGGTATTCCTCTCTATCTGGGAATTATTACTGGGTAAAGTTTTGTTGTAAACGTGTTGAAAAAATATGAAATTATGATTCTAGAATTCCAGTAAAAGCCAGGTAAAAAATGAAGGAAACCAGCGCAATGTGACACCATAATCAAAATAATTGTGCCCGCCAAGAAACACACGGGGACAACCATAACACACTGGTGTATAACCAGATTCTGAAATTAAACAATAGTTAGAAAAGAACAAATTTAAAAGAAATAATGCAGATACACTAAAGAATTCAAGCTGAATATGAAACTGACGAATGAGATAACTAAGTTTGGGTATTAAAATAAAAGTGATAAAAATATGGAAAATTTATAATCACACAGTAACATAGTACAATTCTACTAGGTAGATTACACCACAGGCTAAACAGATTGGTAACCTTGACACTTCAGAAATGTTACATAGAGAGAGAAGGAAGTGCAGGTGCCCCTGGGTTTGCTGCAGCACTAATCCAAAGCACCAAGGAGCAGGAAGCGCTCACAAGTCCACCAGTGGCTGAATAAGTCACGGACAAGAGGAATGTGCATACAGAGATGCTAGTTGGTTAAAAAGGAAGATCATAGTACAAGTGCAGGTGACCCTTGAAGACAGCAATCTAAGTGTAACAAGTGATTGTAACCATCATGATCTCTAAAGCAAAGTCCGCAGATACAAAGCCAACCTTTACCCTCTGTCCTGCTGAGAAGCCATGTGGCTCCTCATAGATGGAAGGTTATTTATCATTTAACGCTCATGGACCCTGAGCTGAGGACAAAGGCAAGAGCTGAGTGTCCCTTCCTGATAGAGGACATCATCAGCCTTGAGTTATGTGGAATGCTTGGGCATAAACAGCCTGAATGGAACACCGAGTTTGAAACCATTCCTGGACATATGCTTCTCAGTGACAGTTATCAAAGCACAACCTGCTAATTTATGGGAAACTGTTATCTGGGTAGTAGCTTGTTTTTTTTTTTCTTTTTAATTTTTTATTTTTTATTCGATATATTCTTTATTTAAATTTCAAATGATCTCCCCTTTCCAGGATCCTCCCTCCATGAAAGACCCATAAGCCCTCTTCCCTCCCCCTGTTCCCCAATCAATCCCTTCCCACTTCCCTGTCGTGGTATTCTCCTACACTGCTGCACTGAGCCTTTCTAGGACCAGGGGCCTCTCCTTCCTTCTTCTTGGGCATCATTTGATATGTGAATTTTTTCCAGGGTATTCCAAACTTCTGGGCTAATATCTGCTTATTAGTGAGTGCATACCATGTGTGTTCTTTTGTGATTTGGGTCACCTCACTCAGGATGACATTCTCCAGTTCCACTCACTTGCCTAATAATTTTGTACAGACCTAAACAAAGAATTTTCACCTGAGGAATATCGAATAGCTGAGAAACACCTAAAGAAATGTTCAACATCCTTAGTCATGAGGGAAATGCAAATCAAAACAACCCTGAGATTTCATCTCACACCAATCAGAATGGTTAAGATAAAAAAAAAACTCAGGAGAAAACAGGTGGTGGCAAGTATGTGGAGAAAAAGGAACACTCCTCCACTGCTGGTGGGGTTGCAAGCTGGTACAACCACTCTGGAAATCAGTCTGGTGGTTTCTCAGAAAACCGGGCATAATACTACCAGAGGATCCCACTATACCACTCCTGGGCATATACCCAGAGGATTCCCCAGCATGTAATGAGGATACACGCTCCACTATGTTCATAGCAGCCCTATTTGTAATAGCCAGAATCTGGAAAGAACCCATATGTCCCTCAACAGAGGAATGGATACAGAAAATGTGGTATATTTACACTATGGAATACTACTCAGCAATTAAAAACAATGAATTCATGAAATTCTTAGGCAAGTAGTTTGGGTTTATATATGCTAAAAGTTAGGATTTGATTAAAAAACTTGACTTAAATATTTGGCTGCTTATTTTTATATAAACAATGCCAAGGAGTTCTGGTGAACATCCTTGGTGTGTGTGTGTGTGTGTGTGTGTGTGTGTGTGTGTGCGCGCGCGCGCGTGTGTGTTTCTGCATAAGAACTATATTCATATCAGGGAAGATACTTTATACTGAATAACATTAAATATCCAGGAATGGTTTTTAAAATATTTTGGTTTTCATAGAAAGATTGGACACATATCATTAATAAATACCATCTGAATATGTGTTGTATTCTTTATCCCTGGGAAAAAGAGACAGAATTTATAGACTAAGATTTTTTTTATAGAAATAATGACAGAGATTTCTACAGTTAAATTTAATGTCGAAGCACCCAGACTTAAATATAAAAGTAACAGATGCTTTCAGAGAGAGTGCTGAGTGCTCATTTACAACAGGAAAAGAAATTATGAATAAAAAAATTGGATGGGAAGCCTGTAAAAATAGAACTTGATTTTGCTTGAACTCATTGATTCAATAACAATCACTGGACATCCACGTGCAAGGAGAAAAGACAAGTCAATCATCCCTGTAAAGGCACAGTATTGATTCTGATGGGGTAGAATTAATAGAACACAAAACAAATCATCAAATTTTGATCTCTATTTACCCTAAAATCATTGCTATAGTCTGATTTCCATGAAAGAGATAAAAGACAGAATGTCACGTTAAGGGCCAGAGAGATGACACAGCAATTGACAGCACTAGCTGCTCTTCCAGGACTTTGAGATTTGACTTTCTGTATCCACCTTGTAGCTCACACAACCACCTGTAATTCCAGACCCAAGGAATCAAATATTCCCTCTTTTGGCTCCCATGGGCACCCCCCCCCACACACACACATGCACAGTATACAGACACACATGTAGGCAAAAATCTCATACACATAAAAATAAATAAATCTTTAAAAGAAGAATGGCGATAAAGAGATTCAGGATAAATTTCCAAAATGACATTTTAATAAACGTCTTATTGAAAGTGGGGACACAGGAACTGGAACATAGAACAAGTGGTAGATGAAGCTGTGTAAATAGTTGGAAGATTGGTGTCCTCAACAGAAGAAATTGCAGTGGAAGGGCCCTGGGTCACGCATGAGTGTTCCTGACATATTTGAGGGATAGCTAGCTGGCCAGGATTACAATGTGAGTGAGTAAGAATGAGAGGAGATGGGAGAAATTGTATGTTTGGATATGCTAGCTTTTATTCATTCCTATGGAAAGACCCACATAATTTTGTAGAGTCCTGATGGGGTATATTACTTTTACCAAACTGGTGCTTAGAAAAGACTCTAGGAAGGTTAAGAAGAGAGAACTGCTGTGGAAGAGAGGAAAGTGGGGCAAATTACTGGGGTGTTCAGTATGGAAGTTGCCAGATGTAATCTGAGTTAGAGAATTTTGTAATTAGAGTCAATAGGATTCACTGTATAATGTAAGATACAGGAGAAAGCAAGATTTCAAAGAAAAACCCGAGGCATTTGGTGAGTAGAAGATGAACAATCACTACTAAATAGGATAGAAGAGATTTTCTTTTCTTTTATTTTTGAGATTTTCAATAGATGATCTGAAGGTTGCTTTCTAGACATACTTAGTTTGAGATGTCTATACTGTGTCCCATTGGAGAGTTTAGATAACCAGTTGGAAGTAACATTTTAGATATTCATGGAGAAACCTTGCTGTCCCAGGCAAAAGTCCCAGCTCTCTGCATATCTTGAGTGAATATAGAAAAGAGGTCCTTATTGATGGATACTGATTGGGACATTGAGAAGTAACAAAAATGGCTATTGAAGAAGTTCTAAGCTATGGAGAGAATGACACGAACATAATATCCTAGAATCACAGAGGCAGAGAGCCTTAGACAGTATTTGATGAGGGACTTGGCACAGTTGGGTTCCAGGGGTGATTTGTCACAACTTAGAGTCACCTGATCAGGGCCCCCTCAGTTAAGTAATTGTCTATCTCAGGTTAACCTTGTGAGCCTATCTATATGAAACTTCCTTGACTGGCTTAATTGATGTGGGGAAAGAAAGAAACCCAGCCCAAACGTGAGCAATGGTGTCCTATAGCAGCCCACATAAGAACGTGCACAGAAGAATGAAGGTTATTTTGGCTTTTGTTCACATAGCCTTCCCTTATGCAACTCAGTTAATTTCTGCTGGGCAGCTATTATAACCAGTCTTTCTGGTCTCCCATCATGGACTGAAGAACAATGGCTCTCCAGGAACCCTCAAGGCATTCAATATCAGATTGAGACTACTGAGGCACATAGCCTTGTGGGCAAAGCAATTATTAGGTGTCTCTGGCTTTCCCTGTAAGGTGGCCATGGTTGAGCTACTCTGCTGAGGCACGTTGAAAAACTACTGGGATTTTTAGTCTTGTAGATCTGAGTGACAGGAATTGTGGACTATTTCTACGATGTTATGTAAGATGGTTTGATCAACCTGCTTTATATATATATATATATATATATATATATATATATATATATATACATATATACATATAAAAATTTATATACATGTAAATGTTTGTTTTCTATGTTCTGTTCTTCTAGAGTTACCTAATTAATACAATTTGGAAGTGATGAGTTCAAGACTTCTAGCATACCCTCAATTCATACAGTTTGGAAGTGATAAGTTCGAGACTGCGAACTCTGGAATGTCAGTCTCCAACATGACAGGTTCCTCAGGCCTGAGTAAGGTCTATTCACGTTCACTTGAGATTGATTACATAGCTGAAAGCAGAGATCTAGCTCTGAAGTGTTTTCCAAGGCCATGTCTAGAATGTTCCTTCTGTTTAATCTCTGAGGTTGCCTACTTCTCTTTATTTTAATTTGATGAAGCTGTCACACAACAGAGAGGGAAGAGACACAGTGGAGGATTATGGATCCCAAACTCTACCTTTAATGTCAGAGCTTGAAAGTAAAATAAGAAAATCACCTTCTCCATATCTACTATGGATGAGACACAAAACGACACCCTGTTTCTCTAGTTGCAAGCAGTACTGGCAGAAACACACTGCTATTAGTGCAGTGAGGGTGAGCTATTCAGCTGACATCTTAATTCATGCACAGTATCACAAAGACCAGCATTGGCAGTTCTTCAGAACTTGTGTGATAACAAGGATTTTCTTTTGCCTTGGTATTCTCTCACTCAAGGAAGAAGCAGCCCTGTGATCCTTGTGGGCTGCCAAATGTGGAAGCTGAGTGGTGTTATAAATGTCGACTGACTGTAAGAGTTCATGCAAATCTCAGACATACGTGCTGGGGTGCAGGGAGGGCTGCAGCCATCGGAAGAATGGATTTCACACTCAGAGAGTTTTTTTTTTTTTTGACCTCCAAAGAAGTAAAATGTAGCTTCCTGTCCAATGTAAATATTGGTCAGTTCCTATCCCATTAAGTGTTCTTATTCTTTTCTCTGAAGACAAAAACCCAGGCCTATCCATCATAATAATATTCCCATTAGCTCTTAAGCAATGTGTTTGCATAGGAAGCTTGCTCTCTCCCTCTCTTTCTCACTCTCCTGTCTGCTGATGATTTAGGAAGAGTAAGACTTCCAGACTTATCCTGAAAATATTTACCCAGCTTCTTTCAAGGGTTCATGTTAGCACTTGGTCACGAAGGCACATGTTTATCTACAGCAAAGGTTGTACAGATGAGATATCCACAAAGCCCGAGGCGGTCTAACGTTTTAGTGGAAGGTGGCAAAGATTAGGGAATGACGCTGAGGAAATGATTTAAATTCTCTGCTCCACCCAGTGAAATCAAAGGGGAGGTATAATGTGCCCATCAGGTTCCTTTTGTTGCCTCCTCTAAGGCACAGTCTTACCTGTTTCCCAGACATGTTCTCCTACCATTTACGCAGCCTGCTTCTTCTGTTGCTGTCCTGTGCTGACTCTTTGAATAAGTAGATTGAACACGTGCAGTCAAGAGAACAATATAGCAGGCACACACACACACACACACACACACACACACACACACTTTTTCTCAACAATGAAGGAAACAAAAGGAAAAAGCAAGGGCCTGAAGTCCTGTTAAAATGATAGCTCTAATGATTGTTTTTATTATCATGATGCTTTGAGCAGTGGTGACTCTTAACGTGATGTCATAGAGTGATTTTTTTTAAGTTCTATATCATATAATTAAAACTCAGAAGCTTCAAGAATGTAACAGCCAGAAGAAGGTAGTGTGGATGGATGTGGAATGATACTGGGCATGGTAAAGCCAGCGTATCAGCTACAAATTGTAACGGAGAATGTTGGGGCTCCTGGTGGGTTGTGTACATGTTGCCCCCATTCAAGAGCTCTCTGGATTCGCGAATGAAAAGATATACATACACAAGCTAATTTTGCTTTGCCTTGACTAGCTCAATGGCTGAGCACTTCTAAACCTCACCGCAGCTAGTAAACATTCTCTCCAGTATTCCTGAGTTAACATCTATTAAAATTTATATTTCATCTCTGCTATCCCACACCCAATCTGGGAAGTGGCCCCATAGGGCCATTTTCCCAGATCCTTACCTGCGGAGGGGCTTTAAGTTTCATTTTTCTGATTCCTCATCATGGCGATTTTCCATCTTCTTCCTCTCTCTGTTGGTCCCTTGCCTGTGTAATCTAAAAGTCCTGCCCTATCTCTCTGCCTAGCCATTGGCTGTATGGCAATTCTTTATAATCAATCAAAGTCAACTGGGTTCTGGAAACCACAGGTCTGGGAGCATGGCTTTGGGAGCCAAACTTAAGACAAAGTATTAGAACCAATTCCCAGCATAAATGTTTGAAGTAGACCTATATAGGACACGACCTGTCAATAGATAATCATGTATTGTGAGGGTGTTATTGGATTCTACCCATCCCTGCTGAATTACTGGCTACTGAAGAATTCTGAGGAGGAGTTAGTGACTGTCTTCAGTTGTGTGCCCAATGTTAAGCCTAATAGGCTGCCCAATACATAATCCAAAAACAGTTACATGGGCAATCTTGGTCAAACTCAAAAACAAAAAGACTTGACTCTACCTGTAATAGCTAATTTTGGTTCTCAACTTGACTGGATCTGGAATGAATTAATACACAAGCTGCTAGGCTCTCCTGTGAGGAATTTTCTTGAGTACATTATTTGAAGCAGAAATACTAACCTGAAATGTGGGTAGGAGCATCTGGTATCTAAGCACTTATCTAAGGAAATGGATGAAAGAAACAACACCGATTGCCTGTTTAGGCTTACCTTTGCTGGCAAGTTCATCTATCCTGTTGTTATGACTTCTCTTTGCTGATAATATAATGCATTTCTTTGGGCTTTCAGTGTAGACTGAAGACCAGCAGTTCTCCTGGTATCATCCAGGCCTTTAGCACTAGACTTGAAATACAGAGACATCCATTGCTGTGGAGTGAGAAACTACTGGATTCTGGGCCTCTTCATTGTGAATCAGCCATTGTTGGATTATCCTGTATGCTAGCCTATTAAATTAGTTCTATCAATTTCATTCCTATAAAAAAACATGACTAATGCAATGGGAAATGAACTCTTGGGGTAAAGGTGGGAGCCATATTAGAAAGCATACAAGGTGTTACTATAATCAACATATATTTTATTTATGTATAGAAAAGTGTCAAAGAACAGATTAAATAAAAGCAACAAAGAAAAGTTTACCATGCCTATATCTTGATTTATACCTCTTAATAGAAGACACATGTAGACAACTTTTGAGCCGAAACCATTGACAAGATATTTTCCAAGTGCTTCAGGTTCTAATCATTGAGTGGTAATGAAGAATTTCTTCTTTAAGGAACAAGGCCCTTCCAAGTAATTCAAATCATGACTAGAAAGAGGGATGATCTCCATCTTCATGAACATCCTGTTCCTCTTGTTACACGGAATTATGAAAAGACTATGAGAGACTCTAGACCAGTTAATTAATCCATTAATGTGATGCTAGAGTTTGATTTTACGTGGTAAAGCTAGTAATGACTTGTAATAATAGGGGATGAACTACTATTAACTTGTAATCATAGGGAAGGGGGTATTTTTGTCTTCACCTTTTGTTTTATTTTGCAGTGGCCAAAAGTTATATTCCAACATGCAGATTAGAGCAATTTCTTCAAGAATTTGAACCTCTGATTGCCCCACAAATTTTACTGGAACACAGTCTTCAATGTGTCACAGATTTAAAAGCAACCAACAAATATTTTCAATTCTTAAGTAGTTCCTTGCTTTAAACAATGGATAAAATGTACAGCAAGCAGGTATTTGTTTACTGGCTAAGAAAATATTGTCAAGCCACATTGCTGGAGAGAGAACCCGGTCTCCAGATGCAACTGGTTCAAAAGCAGAGGACTGAAGTATGCAAGAAAAGAGATGAATCAACTGGTCTTATGGGACGATATAAAAGAATAGATTAAAGAAGCTAAAGAAACAGACCTGGTCTATGCTGTACAGAAGAATGACATTGGATGCAAAATACACATCTTTAATTAATGAAAATGAACATGAACATCTAATATAAAGGATCCAAAGTGCTTTGGAGAATAAGGAGGGAAAGAGAGAGTGGTTAAACTCATGGGCTGGAGAGAGGGTTGAGTGGTCAAGCGTCTTCTGTTCTCGAAGAGGAGGAGACTTCAATTCCCAGCACACACACTGGCAGGTTTACAACTGCCTGTAACTACAGCTTGAGAGGCATCTGATTCCTCTGGCATCTGTAGTCACCTACATTCATGTGCATGTAATCCCACTCAGCATTATAACTATACCTATAACTAAAACATAACAAAACACATAGTAAAAGTAAGTAAATTCACCTAGAAGCTTTCCTGTGATATTCGGATAACAGGATTAAGTTCTCTGTATTTATAAATAGGGTATCTTCAGATAAAGAAGAAACATCCCATGATCCAGGAAGAAAAATAATATTGACCTTTCTTACTAAGAGAGGGGACCATGATGTCTTGACTTCACTGAGACTCAAAATCTAATTATCGAGATTTAGAGATTCCTCTTTCTGAACTGAGCTTTCCAGTACACATGCTGGGAATGAGGAGGCCAAGACAATTACCAAAGATCCGGTGACTTCAGATGTCAGTGTTGTTTATTATCTCCCACAGGCTGGATGAAGCAGGGATTGATTTGAAGGATTGGCTGGGGGTCTCTCATGAGGTTGTAGTCAAGCTATCCCTGTGTCTTTGGTCACCTGGGTGTCAGGGCCTGCGTGCTGCTGACATCACAACACACTTTTCAGAGAGCCACACAAGTATTTTCATGGCATGGTGGTTGATATACTCCAAAGCAAGACTCAATTCAGAATCCCTTTAATGAAGAGATTCATAATTTATGCATTAGATGTTTACACATTTTAAAGATGAGTCCTATTGAATGTGGGTGAAAACTGTAGCAAAGGCATGAATCTAAAGGGTGACAATTGCCAAAGATCATCTATGAATCTGGATTATAATATAAATTAAATAAATATTAAAGTATTTATTTATACCAAAAAGTCTATACATGTTTCAACTTTATTTAAAAGTCTCTTTTATGAAATATTTTTTCTTAGTCTTTTCATAACGCTCAGTGAGTTTCCAGTTTAAGGAACAAAATCATTGCAAATACCCAATCTTTATATGCATAATAATTCAAGTTTGTCAATATGTTTTACACTTATTGATAATAACTATGTGTCTAATGCTTTTGCTCCACATGTTTGTCACAATAGTCTTGACCTCAAAACCATAGGTCAGGGGGGCTGAAGCAAGTAAAAATACTCCATTTGTCCAAGTTCACATGGATAGGAAGAGACATAAGAGAAATTAATCCAGGCTGGAAAAACTGAGTGCATATATCTGGTTGCACTGGGAAGAAAGAAGAGTCATTGACAGATAATTGAGGAATTTGGGTATGGGTTTCACAAAGGGATTGTTACAAAAATGGAGTTGTTGTTATGACCTACAAGAAAAGATTGCTTCACCACCTGAAAGTATAAAATAAATTATATAATAATAAATACCCGGTGCTCTAGTTTTCTTTCTGTTGCCTCTATTATAATGCTCTGACCCAAAAGCAACTGTGTGGAGGAAAGGGTGTGTTTTTCTTATACTTCCAGGCCACAGTCTATCACTGCTGGAAAACAGAACACAAACTGAAGCAAGAATTAAAGTAGGAATCATGGAGGTGTGTGGCTTAATGTCTCACTCAATAGCTTTTGATTAGCTACCTTTCCTGTACATCCCAGGCCCACTCTCTGAAGGATGCTGCTGCCCATGGTGGACTGGGCATTCCCACAGTGATTAAGACTATTTCTCATGGATATGGTCAGAGGCCAATCTAATTTGGACAGTTCCTTAACCACAATCCCGTTTTCCTAGGTGACACAAAGTTGTGTTAAAATGACAAAAACCTAATTAACTTACCCAGTAAACTGTAACAGTAGAATCTGAAGCTTGGTATTCTTCGCTAGAGCAGCGGTTCTCACACTGTGGGTTGTGACCCCTTTCCGGGGTCCATATCAGATATCCTGGATGTCAGACATTCACATTACAATTCATAAGAAGCAGAAAATCACAGTGATGAAGAAGCAACAAAATAATTTTAGGTTGGTTGTAGTTATAATATTTTGGGGTGTGGTGTAAAGGTTATCCTTGTGTTGTTCAAATGATGATTTCTCTCTCTGCCTTTGTATTTTGTTTTAGTGTGAAAATGGCTTTGCTATGTTTATTCTTAGAAGCTCCTGTCTAAAGTTTGTATAAACGTTGCTCTTTATTCGTTCTCTGCCTTGCCAATAAAAGCCAACAAGCCAATGCAAAGCTTTAGAGAAAATAGGTGGGACTTCCCATTCTAGGAAGAGTGAAGAAAGAG
This sequence comes from Apodemus agrarius, assembly GCA_964023405.1. Taxonomy (NCBI): domain Eukaryota; kingdom Metazoa; phylum Chordata; class Mammalia; order Rodentia; family Muridae; genus Apodemus; species Apodemus agrarius. The sequence goes on from OZ030015.1 coordinate 98,012,284, forward strand.
ACTGGAGCTGGAGGAGGGATCCATGAGGAGAGGTCAAGGAAAAACAACAGGAGAGGATAGTTGTATCAGGAAAGGATGAAAAAAACACATGTAAGATGAGAATACTGTCTGAGAGGAAGTCTGACTAGCTGGGAGATTTAGAATGGAGTGATAATTTCTCAGTACTTGGCTCAAGGCAGTTTTAATAACACTTAGTCTTGCTTTATGGTTATTGGGGAATTAGCTACCCAAAGAATAACTGCTGCCCTACTAATTTTATGAATCTATATTAACATAATAGTAATTCAACAGTTGGTGTTTCCCACAACATGATGAACTGTATTAACAGGTCATGGCATTAAAAAGGTTGAGAATTATTGATCTAGAGATGGGATATTCAACCACAGACCTGGATTGTCTCTCCTTCTCTCACCCATTTCTGGAGTTCCACTGTGAGTAAATAACTCTCCCAGAGAGCTGCTCTTTCCAACTCTTCACCTTGTTCCATTGTCAAAGATTGGTTAAATCATCCTTGATTTAAAGTTCTATTTGTAGCACGGTAGTGGGCATTCTAGATGCAATCCCAGGGATGAATATCTACAAGGAATATTTTCTTACAAGTTTCTAAACCATTTGGAAACAGCTTTCTTCTTTCATATAATCTTTAGATACCAATATATTCCATCATCATGATTAGTTCAGAAACATTTTCTTGCATAGACAATATTTCTCAGAACAATTTAAAGCATGAACATTTCTGAAAGATGAGAGATTGTATCTGTGCTGTTGTCTCTCTCTACAGTTCACTTGAGAGAATAATCTCTTCCTTGAGAGCCTATAAGGTGCAGGATCCACATGTGTTTGAAAAATGTTCATAGTTGAAATATGTACATTTGACCTTAGTTCATTAGTTTGATTTTGAATCTTCTTCTAAGAGACAGGGAGTCAGAGGTATCTATGGTATGACATCTCCCCCACCCCATTTTTTCTCGTTACTTTTGGAAAGATCTAAACCCGGTTTTCAAACTTCACAGAGATTCAGGCTGCTGTGTCTATACTATGCCAATACAACTGCCTAAAATGGGGGGATGTGTGTGGAAGAACTTGGCATAATAATGGCAGAGTTTAGTTGACAGTATTCTAAATAAAGTAAAACCCCATGTATTTAGGACTTTCTGGGATTAAGGTATTACAGATTCTTTTTTGTTTCAACTTTAATATTAGGCATTGCTCAAAAATTCTAACTATCCTTAGAAATCCTTCACAAACAGATTGATATTTGAATGTCACTACACATGAGATATCATTAAATACATTTCATTATGAAATAACTAGATATACTGAGTAAAATAAAAGCAATATCACCAAAGGTCAAACAATGAAGCCTGGAAAACATAAGGTAGATTGATAGTTTTGGACTGGCCTGAGGACTTGGGTGTAGTGAATATATTGAAAGAGAGACAATGTCTTAGGCATGTGCAAGGTGAACGTTTTTATTAAACATTAGATAAAAATAAGGATCTGTGAAGAATTACAACTCTAATAATAGAAGTCATCAGACAGAGTCTGCCCACCAGTGAAGAAAGATGACAGTACCTTGGAGTTGTCATAGTGAGCCTGGTTTGGAAGCAAAGGGAAAGTGCCTTAGAGTTTGTAACAGTATTCCAATCCTAATAAGATTACACACACCAATTCAGGCTGCTTTATGGACTTAGAAATCACTAAATCAAACATTATGTGTATGCATGACTATGGAAATGAGAATCGCGTTTCACTGTTTTCAACCTCAAGCCATCGATTCTGAAGTCTCAGTAGATAATAAGTATTATAAACACTGATTGATCAACAAAGAACCTATGAAAATTTGGAGTCAAAGAGAATACCTTTCAAACACCAGGTAAAGATAAGCAGTTTACTTATAGAGAACTATTAACTGTATATAAAATATCCTCAGTAGATAAAGTAACTGAGAGAAGAAAGCAGACTATTTCTCACATGAGTGAAAACAGTAACCAAAGAAAATACCAATGCCCTCAAATTATCATATTCACCTGTCCTAGTTTTGTTCTGGTGCTAGTGATAAAACAACTGACCAAGAGCAACTTATAGGAGGAAAATATTTATATGGCTTATACTTCCAGGCCGCAGTCCATCAATGAAGGAAGTCAGGACAAGGGCCCCAACAACAACAGAAGCAGAAACATTGACTGGTGTTTATTTTTTCACTGGCTCATGCTTAACTTTCTTATTCACCCCTGGTCTGCCTACCTAGAAATGATGTCAACCACAGTCAGCTGTGCTCTCACCTGTCAGCCACTGTCATTATCATTGGTTCATTCAATCTGGGCAGACTCCCACTGAATAGATCCTCACATGACTCCGGCTTGTATTAGATAGACAGCTGTTGTGAAGCGGAAAACCCACCCACTCAATAATCACTTCAAAATAAATATAATATTCACTTCAAGTGTAACAGCTTGACACTTTGTACCATCTGCATGTTAAACTAGATGAGCTTCAAACTTTGCTGCAAATTGTTTCACTTGGGCCGGGACCAGCGACAAAGAGATTATTTGGTTAGTGTTGGGTACACAGCATCTCATGTCACACTGAGAACTGCGTGGGCTTTAATGCATTTCTAAGTCACGCAGTGATCTCATAAATGTGCAGATTCTAATTTAATAGGTGTAGGAGATTTAACAGTTTCAGCAAGCCCCAAACTGTTAAAACAACCACCAGATTTTGAGGAGAAAGACTAATTAGGAAGAAGAAACTGTGTCCCTGAGCAGAATTAACTAAGAAAAGGTCATGTTGAGCAATGAAGTTGTTAAAGTGTGAGTACGTTTAAATAAATGTCCATATCAAATGCTGATAACAGCAACTAATTTGATAGGTTAAAGAAAGCAGTGCCTAGCACACATAACATTCAGTACTTATGACTGTGAAAGCTGAGTATGAAACTTTTAACCCTTACTTACTTGTGAAGGGAGGCAGGAGAATCACAAATTCAGAAGTTCAAGGTTATCCTGGGCTGCACAGGGAAATTCCAGGTCAGCGGGGGACTATAGTGATGATAAGTGAGGAGAGAGAGAAAGGGAGAGGTTTGGAAAGAGTCAAATGTCAAAACCAAATGCTGGAAAATAGATGATACAGAATACTGATAGGGATATGTAAGAGTCAATTTCTAAAACATTGAAAGCTAAATCTTTGTAACATTTTATAAGGCTGAGTTACTTTTGAGAAAAAGTAAAATTGACTCCATCTATATCATAGAAGGTAAATGTACATACATACCTCCTTTAGGGTTTAGTGATAATTAATATAATCAATCCCACAGTGCTCTTGTCATTAAAGAATTTTCCTTAGAGTCCTTGCTATGTGTCTGCTCTTTTGCTTTTGTGCTCTTCCATCTCAATGTTTAAGATGGCACATTCTTTTAAAGTGGTATGGGCAGGGTACTGCTGTTTCAGAGGACCTTGTTTTGATCCCCAGTACCTATATAGCATACCAAACTACCTGTAGCATCCAGTTTTATTGGATCTGATACATTCCTCTGACCTTTGTGGGTCCCAGGTGTATATATCATACATTTAGATAGATGCAGGAAAACAATCATGCACATAAAAATAAGAAAATAAATTTTAAAGGGTAGCATTTTAAAAATATAACCATCTACATCACTGTAAAAAGCACTGATATAAGATTTTGGGGGTTGGGACTGGAGAAATTGATCAGTGGTTAAGTATATTTGCTGCTTTTGCAGAGGAACCATGTTCAGTTCTCAGCACCAACATAGTATCTCATAACATACATACATGAAGATGAAATACTCATACACATCAATAAATAAATCTCTAAAAGAAAACATCTGGCCTTGTCAGACACACAAATGTGGTCAATATTTTTCTATCTTTTTCTTTTCTTTGCCTGATATAATTGCCATTTTAGAGGGTTACTGCTGAATAAGCTCATACTTACAAGATGTTTCTGAATTCTGGATCACATGTTCAACTCTGCTGTTCTGGCTCAAACTCCTCTCCAAGTTGACTGATTCAAACTGGCTTCTCTCAGCTCCTGACTGAATTGCTCTGCTTGGCCTCGAACCAACTCTAGAAATCTGTTCTAATCTTCTACCTCCATCTCATTCTCTGGCTCATTCTGTCTTCAACTGTGTCTAGCTTGTCCTCCCTGAAACAACCCAGTAAAAAAAAAACTGTCTCTGAACTCCACTAACTGAACTGCCACAAACTCTGCTCTGCCGCACTGCCTCTCACCTCACTTACTCAACTGAAATGACTGACTGAACAGAACTCCACTGTACTGCCTAAACTCAACTGAACTGAACTGACTGAACAGAACAGAACAGAACAGAACTCTCTCTCTCTTTCTCTGCGCTGCTCGTAAATAGCTTCTCTTTCCCATGCTGTTCTCATGAGAATTGGGTGTATCCTATCTCTGACTCATTCTGTCAAATCTTTCTCTGATTCATCACCTTGTCTGCCTTTCAATTACACATTACTTGCAGACAGCGTTGCTTTCCTTCCCAAATGAATTTTCCCTACATGGTTTGGGATTAAAGGTATGTACTAAGGGTGTGTCTGTATTCCCCCCAGAGCAGCCATGTTGCTGGATTAAAATTCTTCTATACCGCCTTAACTCACTACTCACATAATTGCTCAATATTCTACTCCACTTCATGATTTTCATTTCTTAGAAAGTAATCATTTAGATTTCTTTCTTCAAAAAAACATACCTCTGGGATCCATCACTATGGGTATAACTAAGCACAGGAGTTTGGAACCAAGGACTATTTGTAAAAGTACCACCTCCCACTCCATCCAGGTATGTTAGATGCTGTGGGCATCCATTTATTTGATATGACAGTTGCATATATCATTACTTGAAACAATAAAACTTTACATTTTCTTCTCTTACACTAGGCTGTAACTGTGGTACAGTGCAAACAAGAGGCAAGACCTTCTTCACTTGGCTGGCTGCACTGCCTCCCTACAGTCTACTTCTAGTCATGGAAGGGAAATGTGCAATTGTCTAAACATTTTAATGGCAGGTCTATTACAGGCACCCATTCTCAAGTGCAAGGAATTCTTGGAAGTAGGACTCAGGTCTCATTTTCATGCCTTTTTCCAAGACAAACAAACTTTTTAAATGGATAGATTTTAGGAGTTGCAGTCCCATCTTAGCAGAAGAGACTCAGAGCCTGGGTATCTTCCATCATCTTTACTCTCTTACACGCACACATTAAAATCCTTGCCAATTCCTATTGCTTCTGTCTCCAAAATATTTCTTCCAAGCACCCACCCAAGCATGTTTCAGTGGCATTACTCAGCCATGGCCACCATTTCTCTGTTATGCTCTTTGCTCTGCTTTTCTCATTGGCTCTCTATTGATCTCCATTGTACCGCAAAAATATCACCTGATAATTTCAGGACACGAATTAAATGCTAAGCACCAGGATGTGTGTTAGTTGTGGAAAGAGTGCTATCATCAACCTTTGTTTTTTCATGAATAGATGTTCAAGACTCTGAGGTAAAGTAATTTTCACTGGCTGCCAAATGAAAAGCAAGGCATTAATCCAAGTCATCTGTGTATGTACCAAACCTGAAGATTTAGATTTATGCAAATAAAACCAATATAATTCATTTTTTACAATTTGTTAAAATTTGGTGTCACTATTATGTAAATTGTTTAGGGATTCTTCTTAGGAATGTATAATTTATCAGGGAGCTTGCCTTGTGCCTTTGTCAGTGGTTACTGATTTCTTATTGTACTTCTTCTTGGAATGGGATGTTGTGAGATTTCCCCCATATCTGATGTCAAAGAACATACCCTTCTGAAGATGCTGTTTTAATTTTGTTTGGTCCTTACTTATTTTCACAACGTAAAATATTATGTTTTATATCTGTCTATCATCTATCTACCTGTCTGTCTCTCTGTCTATCTTTCTATCTACTATCATCTATTTATCTATCTATCTTATCTATCCTATCTGTGGGTCATCTATCTGTTTGTCTGTCTATCTATCTATCTATCTATCTATCTATCTATCTATCTATCTATCTGTGCATATATGTCTATATGTACTACAGACACATATATGCACACATGTATATATCTATGTACATGTATACATAGATACATACATGTGTGCATATATTCACAAAGTAGAATGTGTTTGTCTGATTTGCCATCCTGACATTTCTGTTCAATATTCACATAATTTTAAAAACAAAGAAAACAACTTTTAATTCAAACTATTCACATATACTTCAACAAACCCTTATCTATGAACATTTATCAGTCTTTATAAATAAGTTCCTCAGCTTACTCCAACTGGCAACAAGCCTGCTTCCCAACATTTACCAGATGATGTCCATATACCTGTATGTTCTATATTCAGGTTGCCAGCATTACAAATCTTGATGTTTACAGACTCAATTACATCACCTTTACCTTTTAAAGTGTAAATGAGTTTATTGAATGTGACACTTTCAGAACTTACTCTAATAATTCAGATCTTAGCTTCTTCAATTCTCTATCTTCTCAGCATTCCTACATGTGACCTTTAAATTTACTGTGACCTAAGGATCCATTAGCTACTAATCGTTTGGCTGCTTTTCTGTAAAGAAATGATTCCTGAAATTAAGACCTAATTTTGTATTAGGAGATACCATGGTTACATAAAATGAACATTCAAACTTGTTGCCACGATTTCAAACAATGAGTGTCACTTCCTTTATTAATTCTTTTGATCTATTCATAAGTCTTCTGTTTAGTATTTTCACATAGTTATAGTCAGCCATTCAGGTTGTCAAGGTATAATCTTCATTATTCCTTTTCTAAACATGCACATCAATTTTCTTGTCTCTTTTGTCTTCAGTTCTTCACTCTGTTTTCCAAACACTCCAGCAGCATTATTAATCAAGGCACCTACTCTTTCATCCTTCAAAACAATTCAACAAACAATCTTTAATCTCGATTGGATCCTGCTAATACTAATGAGCATGTTTCTCATCTGTTTTCTCTTGAGGATAAGTTGCTCAAGGAATGTCATAAGAACTTTATTCTATATTGCATAAAATATTTCATAATTCCTATATGGAAAATTATTAATGATCATATATTCAATTGTAAAATAGCACTTACAGAAGAAATGGCATTTCAAAAAACGGAAGCAATCAGGCATGGTTACCTACTCAATAGGTTAAGCATTTGAAAGAGAACAAAGCAGGGTATGTGGAGAATTTGGAGAGAGAAATTTGAATAAGGAAATGATATATTCCAATTATAATCTCAAAAACTAAATGAGATCAGTTTAAAGAAGAAAATCATATAATATTTATTATCATTTATACTTAAGAAAATACCGAGACTGTTAATAATGGAAATTATACTTAACTACATATAATCATTGTAGGTCTTCACTATAGTCAACTGAAAACATTGGAAAAATGATTACCTTTGTACATACCTTAAAAACGAAATCCTCCCTCAAATGGAAGTTCATATTCAGAGAAGTGGACTGATTATGGAGACACAAAATCACCCTTTATCAACTGGGTTAGATTATGATATGATGCTTACAAAAACATGGTCCCCTTCAGTCTTAGAGTTCTCTTGTACCATGACGGTCAGATTGAATTTTCTTAGAGTTGGCTGATTAGAATTGAATCCTAAGTACTTCACTTACTAATTCTGAAGTCTTGGCAAAATAAGCTTCACTTCTTAAGTGTATTAAAATCATTATTTCTCAAAGGGTTCTATTTTCAGCGAAAATTGCCCTGTGTCTGCCTACTGAATAGAGGTTTCTGTGTTGAAGTCAGACAGACTACAGGAATAGAATTCTAGTATTGCAGTTGTAGCTTTGTTTTTATTCTGTGTGGCATAAATCTCATAAACATACCACGAAAAGAGAAACACATTGTACACTTGTCAAATGGGCTTATTGTGCAAGTGATACTGTAGGTTCTGGAGACATCGTGATGAATAAAACACAGAGAGATCTGAATTCCATGAGAGCTAATATTTTGACCAAGGGAAACAAACTTTAAAGTAATAAAGCATCTATCAAGGTAATTCAGAAAGGAGCTATTCAGTGGCAGTATGGCATTACAAGTGTGACAATTTATTTGCTAGGAAATTTCTTTTTGAGGGTATGAATAGTAGGGCCATTTTTATGTGGTTATGTGGTCAATAAAATTGTAACTCTATACCCCATCCCAAGACAGCGACACCCCAATTGCTACAATATGAATCTTACCCTGGTATTTTGCTTCAGAAGAACAAATGCAGTTTACAGATAAAACTGGAGGCACATATTAGGGAGATTATTCTGGCTGTCTGGATGGTCTCAATATAATCATGTGTATTCTTAAAACCATTGGCCTTCCTTGCTCTTTTGGTGACAGAAGGAAACAGCATAAATGACACTGGAGATAGGAAGGAGTATGAGCAGCCTTTTGAAGCTGCAAAAAGTAAGGAAACAGATTCTCTTCCAGAGCTTCCAGAAAGGATTCCGACCTCAAGGGCTAGATTTTGATCCAGGAAACCATGTCAAGATTTTTAGCCTATACAAATAGATAATAATAAATTTGTGTCATTTTAAAATACTAAATTTGGTTTGGCACAAATACAGTAGGCCACATTGAGGCACAAGTGATGAGAACAAAAGTTTACAAAATTTAAAAGCACAATCTTTGCAGTGGGAATAGCCAGAAACAAATCAAAATAACTGTTTGGTGTATTAAGATAGAAATGAAGCTAGTCTGTTGTATGCCCCCCATCCCTGGGGCAATAATGGCCTGATTGTTTGGGAAATAATCAACTGCTTTATGATTGGATTTGAGGCCTGATATTTCAGAAGAAATATATCCCCAGTGCTCTCAACCAGGTTAAAAATCTGGCAAGAAGAGGCCACAGGCTCTAGTGTGTGGGATTTACTACTGACAATTATGCTAAATGGATGTGTAAACAAATTATCTTCTAGGTACTTATATGTGTACGCTCTTAGACTAGTTTTCCTGCCAACCCTGGCCAGAGACTTTTCTTTGTGCAATGAGCTCTGCTTAGTACAGAGATGCATGACTCGTCAAAGTGTCAACAGTCTTCTGGATATGACCTAGGTGATGCCATCATGAACACAGAGCAGCTATTGCTGCCTGCAGAAGCCCTGAATGGACAAGAAAACATGAAAGTAAGAGGAGATTAGGTGAGAGAAAGAAGCAGATTGTGGGAGTGGGAGGGAGAGAGGATAATAGAGGTGAAAATGTTTACCAAGTATATGAATGAAACTGCTCAAAATTAAGCTAAAATGTTAAAATGCTTTTATAAAAGAATGAAGTCTATTGTGGTTAAAGGGACAGCAAAAAGACCTAAACAGGAGCCACAACATTCTATGTGTTGATATGTCACAATTTTATTTTAAGTGTAGGGAGAAACTGTAATGCCATAATAATATTTGCTTTAAAACAACTGTTGTGTAGAAATAGAAGAGAGATGCCAGGAGACAGAGACATTAGCAACAAGATCATTGGAGGAACATAGAGATCCATTTGAAAATGGATTTTACTTATGACTTGGCATGGGGGAGTCATCAAACCTGGAATAAAGAGAGAATTTATCACCATCATTAAAAATAAAAGTTCTTCTTCAGCTCAAAGTAGTCAGCGGAGTATAGAGTCCCCAAGGTGGACAGACATTTGTGAAGAGAAAATTTTTGTTCTCTGAGTTCTACAGACAAGCCATGAAAAGTATATTCTTAGTAAATCATATGTCTGTTTCAATTTATGGTCCTGTGGCAACTGTACTCAGCTGTGAGGGTCTGGAAACTCATAAGACCCACGACACTGACCCAGTTTCCATGTTGGCCACACACAGAGGAGCTTGCTCTGCACTCATACTAGAAAGTGGAAACAAAACAGAATCTGGCTCTTCATGCTTTTCTAAATTAAAAAAAAGTTATCCATACAAATATAAATATTGGGGATTTTTCTTAATCTTAAGTTGTTAGCAATTCATTCATTCATTATTATTTGATGGCTACCATAAATGAACCCAAGGCATATGCATAGGAACACACAAACACACAGACATTCAGAATTTAATTTTTAAAAATTGCAGCCTGATACTGATGTCCCAGTGTAGGGGGATGCTGGAGCGATGGAGCAGGAGAAGGTGGGTTCTCATCATACAGGCAAAAGGGAGGGAGGGGGCAGATGTGGAATGGAGGTTGGTGGAGGGGTAACTGGGGAGTGGGATATCATTTGACATGTAAACAAATGGAATGATTAATTGATAAAAAAAATGAAGCTGGTTAGATGGTTTAGTGGCCTCCTATGAAGCCACGAAACAAGCAGATGACATAGTGTCCAGCCGAGCCATTTTCTGAAAGGCCTCAGTCACTGCCTGTTTTGAAGTTTTGGGTTGTTTTGATTATTTTTTCTAATATTCCTTCATGGTTCCTGCCTACTCCGGTGATTATCAAACGTTTTCCCAAGCTTGATCTTGTGTCTGAGACAGGCTGTCCCTATTACCTATGGCCACAGAACTGTCATGTATGCATGGCCGCTTTGCCTTTTCTCTGAAAACATTAAACCTATGAGTATTGAACAAAAGGTTCTCCACTCCAGTCCAAAAAAAATGCTTCATAAAGAATTTTGATGAGACTCTTGAAAGCAGATCTCATTTTTTTCTTCCCTGAGGCTACAATGCCTAGCCCCGGGCACATAATATTAAAAATAAAATAAAATAAAAAAGAAAAACCAACCTTCATCCACTGTACATGGGTAAATTTATTCAGGTTTACAAATTTTGCTAGAGCACAAGAAGTAACTGCTTAAGGACCTGTGAGTGATTGAGGCCTGGGTTCAGGATCCTGAGGGAATTATGGAGGAGTGGAGGAGTGGACAGGGTACATTCAAACTTCCTTATTTGTTACTAATGTGCTGGCCAGATTTCTCTACCTGAGAATGATTGTCACACAGGACCAGATCGTCCACACAACTTCTTTGTGTAATTGTCTTGTTCTGCAAAGGAAGAAACATGCCGTAGAGCCTCAGTGGATATATTAATTTCTAAATGCTAAAACCAAATTATATAACACAGAAAATATATTTTAGCAATTTATACTTTCCCTAAATAGTTTAGACACCTTTAAAAATCCCAGATAGCCTAGCATATTTGTACTGGCTGGTTTTGTGTGTCAACTTGACACAGGCTGGAATTATCACAGAGAAAGGAATTTCAGTTGGGGAAGTGCCTTCATGAGATCCAACCGTGGGGCATTTTCTCAGTTAGTGATCAAGGGGGGAGGGCCCCTTGTGGGTGGTACCATCTCTGGGCTGGTAGTCTTGGGTTCTATAAGAGAGCAGGCTGAGCAAGCCAGCAGAAGCAAGCCAGTAAGGAACATCCCTCCATGGCCTCTGCATCAGCTCCTGGTTCCCGACCTGCTTGAGTTCTAGTCCTGACTTCCTTTAGTGATGAACAGCAACATTGAAGTGTAATCTCAATAAACCCTTTCCTCGCCAACTTGCTTCTTGGTCATGATGTTTGTGCAGGAATAGAAACCCTGACTAAGACAATATTATACAGTGTTAACTGTGTTTACTTAAGCAACAGGCCATTGTTACAATTGTCTTTATTATGTCATGATGTCTCATGTAGTCCATAATTTATTCATTTTCTGTTGAATACTGAGCATGATCATTCTAACCTGTGGGCATTCTTAACACACATCTGTTTTGATACTAAAACAGGTTGTAGAAACTGTAGCATAGCTCGAGAAGCATTGTGACAATGACATGAACACTACCACCTCAAAAATCTGTACCATGCTGAGCCTCCTTTCAGAAGCAGCTAACATGCTGATACGCTTTTCCACAGAACGTGAAATTTACCTTCACTGATGATACAAATCCAAACTGTGGCTTAAAGCTGGTTCTCCAGGAAGAGAGAAGATACTGATTACTGATGGATTTTCCATCAAGTGTACAGCATCTTAAAAATAGCAGTCACATTTCATGACATTTAACTAATCCAATATTCATTCAGATATGACAGCTTTCCCCATCTAGTTTTTATGTTATGGTTAATCAGACAAGGGATAAAAAAATCATAATGATTTCAAGTTTTTACAACCATAGTTTTTGGTCAGTAGGGATTCACTATATAGCATTTCACACTTCCTATGTAGTCTTGCAAACCTTCAGTGCAACCTCTGTTTTCCACATGTAGGGGTTATAGGACTGTACCGTCTCACTGTGCAATTTCTACACAATTTTTACACTATTAATATAACAGGCAATTGTTATGATATAGTGGTCACTTTTATCCTCATGAAACCATCATGATTTTAGGTGCAGAAGATGCCATGGTCCTGCATCTCACTGCCAAAAATACATATCATGAGAAGATCATGTTAAATCTGATCTGAGAGACTTAAGCATAATTGACTGCTGAGTTCCATAAAAGAAGAATAAGTTTTCTGTCTCATCAAAACAAAATGAAAAATTTAAAGACTATCTAGCAAAAATATGATTGTAAGGAATTTCCCCCTTTCAAAGTAGGTACTTATTCTCTTATTTGTGTATGAATTCAACAAGCAAAGACAATGACACAAATACAAATCACAGGAAGTTATTATGCTCAGAGAGAGAATCTCTAAAGTCTGGCAGATTACATGAAAATAAGCAGCTGATTTGTCATATTCCACCGTTAAAATAGCATAGGGATATTACCCTTTATAACTGGGTACAATAATTTGACTAATCCACAGTGCAGAATTTGGCAGTAAATGATTAAACAACTACTGTTATGTGATCTAATTATAATTAGCCATTTTTGCAGAAATGAACACATTTAATTCTCTCTTCACTCTCAGTGGGTACAGATATCATAAATTCTGGTGAGGAAAAATTATTCATCTGCAAGCTTCATAACTTTTGGTGCTAATTCCTATTTTCCAACATTCTCTCTTTCATATTCTAGATCAACCAAATGTTTAAAGAGAGTGATATAAGCATTTATAGTTTACACATTGATAAACTAAAACCCATACAGTCAGAATGCGATATGTTCACCTTTCTCTATTGCCATGGTCTCAAGGCAGCTTCATATTCTATAACTCACTAATTGTACTGTTAAATCAGGGTGACTAACTTTTCCTTCCCAGAAGAAACTGACGTAGACAATTTCTGCTGACTGTCTTCTATTTAAGTTGTTTGAGGTGATATTTGGTGATGAGGCTTTCTGAGCAACATGGGGAATGATGGGGAAAAAAACCCCATATGTTTGGTATTTTTAGGGAATGGTAATAAATGTTTCACAGAAACCTGAAAATATATAGGTTGGGGGGGGAAGATCTAAAATTAGGATTTCCATGGCTGTGGTAAACACAACAGCCACAATTAACCAGGGAGGAAAGGGTTTATTTCATCTAACAGTTGTAGTCCACCATCCCGCAATGTCAGGGTAGGAACTCAAGGCAGGAACCTGGGAGCAGGAACTGATACGAGGTCGCTGAGGAACACTGTTTATTGGCTTGCTCTGTGTGGCTTGCTCAGACTGCCTTGTTATAGCACCCAAGACAACCAGCCCAGGGGTGGTACCATGCACAATGGGGCTGTGGCCACCCACATCAAATGTCAAAAAGAAAATGTACCACCGGCTGATCCACAGGCCAATCTGGTGGGAACATTTTCTCAACTTGAGGCTCCCTCTTCCAAAATGACTCTTTCTCATATCAAGCTGTCAAAGTAGTCAGAATTGTCACAAAATTTAACAAAGATTGATAGGTGTTGTTACAATTTAATTACAATACCATAGTTCTACACAATAATCTAAAGATAGCAAGTAAAGAAAAGAAAGCTTTTTTACTCCTAAACATATATCTTCCATAACCATGAACAGAAACATCTATGTGAGTATATCTAGAAGGCACTGGGGGATCCATCAATATTTTAATTTTTTTAATATTATTTTTCAGAGAATATCACACATGCATATAATATATTTTTATGTCAAACACCCCAATTGTCTCTTTCCAGTGCTCTCTAGAGCTCACCCAAAGTCTATCCGACATCACTTTGTTTGCTTATTGTTATTATTATTATTACTGCAAATTATTTTTTTAAATGCTGAAATGAGTTATTGTGTCTTATCAAGATAAACACAGTCAAGATGATAGGGTTAGGTTGGAGTGGTGAAAAATATTTAGAGATGTCAATCATGTGTGAAGAACATTAGAATTTAGAAAGAGCAGAGACGTGATTTAAACCACAAGCATGCAATTTTCTAGCTGTGTGATCTAAGGCTAGCACTTCATCCAAATGTCTTCCAATCTGCCAATTTAGTTAGGTGAGATTAGCATTTTAGAACATGGAATTGGATATTTTAACATGAAATTTTAAATCAACAGAAGAGACTCCTCCGTTTATATGAAAAACTAGTACTGGTCACGTGAAGTTTTGCTTCGTGAGCTACCCTCTCACATCTAGATGGACTCTAAAATGTGTGTACATAGGCACATGTGCATAGGCATTTTAGTTACTAATCTATTGCTGTGGTAGGACACCATGACTGAGGCCTCTCATAAAGGAAGTTTATCAGCACTCAGTTGAGTGAACTGATGATTTAAAATTAGGTGCACACACAAGAAACACAAGGGGAGGAATATAGGAGCATTTGAAGCTACGTCATCTAAGAAACAGTGCACCTTGGGCTGGCAAGATGGCACACTATATAAAAAGGAGCCTTTGGTCAAACCCGGAGACCTGAGTTCTATCCCTGATACATACTGGAGGAAGGAAAGGGCCAGTTCCCAAATGCTGTCCTCTCCCCTCCAACTTGTGCTATGGATGACATTGGCATGCACCCCACCACCACCACACACACACATCACACTTGGACACTCAAAAATTTTAAAAAAGGAATAAAAAGAAATAATATATCATAGTGACCTTTGCAGGTTAATACTTAGCTTTATGGAATCTCTTCCATAAGCAATAAATAATACATCAAATACAAGTATATTTTATATGGAAGCTGGGTGATATTGCTATCTTTAACTTGTTTTGGTTTGTATTTCAGTATTTTCAGATAGCCCAACCTGACCTTGAGCTGTTCAAGTAACTGAGGTTGGCCTTGAATTCCTAAATTTTGGGATTATAGACATGTATCATGAAGCCGGCCCTTCTCATTTGAGCATTTGACCTTTTCTTCCTTATCTTAGGATTTTGGATAACTTTTCATAATGATTTGAACTTTTGGGGAAAGCCATAGGCAGTAACTAAAGTGTTAAGAATTCTAATGACTGGACTATGTCAGCCCTGAGTTACATGGAGTTCCACAAAGATGTCACCTTATCTCATCTTCCCATACAAATTTCACAGGACTCTGCATTTACCTTGCTTGAATATTATTTTTATAGAGTTTTATTACTCCTATTATATAGCTAAACACATTGAGGAATCCCCTCAAATGCCTCTGACTATGAAATGTCTGTACAGTGCTTGCTAATTTTCATAAATCGAATTGCTTCTTCGAGGTATAACTCTGGGTGAGAATGAGACCTAACCATGTCATAATTTTCCATAATGTTCCACTATTTTATGCAGAGTTTAAAACTGAACTCTAATATCCCAAGTCATAAATGTAATAAAATACAAATTACACATACTTCATACATTTCAATAAAACGGACTAATGAAGTTTCCTGATATTTTTTATTAATACCCCAGTAAAGAGTTCTGATTAAGTAGCAAATGAACTAAATCTCATGAAATATCTTGCTTGTTAATTGACGCTTTCACCGTAATGGCAGTGTTAATGTGATCTATATTCCTGACCACTTCTGTGTGAAAGGCATGTGTTACTTGCTACCCAAAGCCATGCTCTGGATAGCTGGAGTCAGAGTCGAGACCTGGGATATGGGCAGACTTTCAAATCATCAGACTTACATCTGAGATTCAAACTTAATTTCCATGTCTCTGAGATACGTTCCTTCTGTGTTTATAGCTGAAAGTGAAAACGAATATTTCTAAGGCCATTCCCAAGGTCAGATTTCAAGTGTACAGCACTTTCTATATTTTTAAGAAATCTGGTATATCTTACTAAATTCCATTTTAATGCTTTTTTTAAAGCGGTTTTAGGTAAGTTTTCCAAGTTTCTACATGAAGGGATGAAAATAATTCTCTGACACCTGAATGACCCTTAGCAAGATGATCTCCTCAAAGAATGTTGTCCCGAGTGGAGCTTCTGTGAGAACTTTCTTATGCCGAGCAAGGATTCAATGGATAGGCTTCATTACATGGTAACCAAAAGAAACCTAAAAAAACCCACATCACACATAAAGTCATCATAACAAATAAACATCATGCAAAATGAAGCCAAATGCCCCTTCATGGGAAGCTTGAGTGCTAGGAAGAGGGATTTTTCTTGAAGAGGAAAACTCTTAGAGTCTAACATCTTCCCTTGGTTTCTACTGGTACCATAGCCAACAGCTACATAGTAGATGCCTTCAAAATATACTTCTTTTCTTTTGCAAGCCTGAACTAGAGATTAGAGTGTCAGTGGGGATGGTTTCATCTGAGTCATCTTACTCTTATCTTGCAGATGATTACCATTACACTGAATCCTCTCCTGATGGTCTCTTGGCTTGGTTGTATTTATTTATTTTTTTCAATTTTTATTTTACCCTGTATCCATACAGTTCGTTCTAAGTACGACAGTTGTACTGAATTAGTGCCACCTCACTGACCCCATTCAATCCGTAATACCTCTATTTGAAGACCCTATTTCCAAACCGAGTCACCTCCATAGGTACTGAATTTATAAACGTTAATATATGAATTTGGGGGAGAGCGAGTGGGCAGACACACATCAATCCGTACGTCTCCCGGTGTGTGTTGCGCTCATCTGTGTGACTCTGTGACTTTAAATTTTATTTTCACATTCGTTAGGGGTGGTTCACGACTCACCGCACTTGTACTGTTGAAATGGAGATAGACACAGAGATCACGTACGGATAGCTGGCAGAGATGTGTGTATTGGACCATATCCAGCAACTGCAGTGTGGGGAGCCTGTTCCTTCCAGGTGAACCAGGGGAAAGTATGCTCCTGGAGAATCTGAAACAAACATTTTTGGGCTCAGTCAGAGCTCACTATGGGGATGTTAAGCCATGTACCCAAGCATTCATGCTAGCCCTGGTCACTAGAACCACACCCAAATAGTAAATCTCTTTCTAGTATGAAGATTCAAACCAGTGGTTCTGCACACAGTGCCTTCCATGTAAAATCTTTCGCACCTCCCTTTTCTCCCCTCTTCGTAAATTCAAAACAGAAAAACATTTACTTCTGTAGACAGTTCAGCTTTGTTCCCCCCTTTTTCCCCTTACTGAAATTTGTTTTGCTGAGGGAGGGAAAACCTAAACTTCAAAGTCTTCCCTTTCATTTCACCTGAAGTAGCAATTTCTATCAGTTAATTTTATCTGAGTCTTTCAGAACCTACTTGTTTTGCACCCCGAGGAAAAAATTCTCTCTCTTCCTCTCCCTCTTCCTCCCTCCCTCTTTCCCTTCCTCTCTCCCTCCCCTTTTCCCTCCCTCCCCCCTCTCTCTGTCTCCTCTCGCCCCCCCTCTCAATTTCAAAGAAGTGGAAGAGAAATATCAGGCTTTATGCCATACCAAAAGAAAAAAAATCTAAATCATTCAGCAAAGCAAAGAAATGGGCCCTGGAACTAATACAGTTCTTCTGCTCCACAGCAAGGCAGGTTTGGAATGGAAGGTTGTATCTGAACATGCTAAACAGTTCCGTAACACATCAGGTAGGTCGGCAAAGCACCAATAAATCAATCTTAGCTAAACATAAGATGAGAGGTGGTGAAGTCAAGGAAGAAAAGGAAGAAGCTGAAATGTGCACATGAAATTTCCACATTAAAAACCCATTCCTCTTCCCTGGTCCTGATGCACTTTGAGAGGAAACAGACAGATCTATAATCTTAGCAAAAATATTTATGGTACGGTATAGTATACAAGTTCCCCCAAACACTCTCTGCCCTAGTTCTTTTAAAAATACCATTTCTTGCTCCAGACACTATATTTATTTTTCAACTCACTTGAGAGCATTCTAAGTTTTAAAAAATAATAACAAAACCAAAAAAACCCAATGAAACAACAACAACTAAACAAAATCCTAAGTACTGACCATTAATGTTTCTAACCTACCTCTCCCCCATCTTAGACTAGGCATTTTTCTCTATTTTTTCTATTGTAAGCTATAGAGGGCATACATAATTGGCATATATAGCCTTAGAATGAGGGTTAGTTTGGTCAGCATTTCAAATAAAAAAATAAAAATATAACACTCTCAGGATATAAATGACATGACTGAAAGAGGGGGATGAACACTTCAAATCAAACGCATTGGTTTTTAAATTTGGGCAATCTCTCCACTCTAATTTTTAAGTATCGAACATGTATGGGCTTTGCAGGGAGTCCATACAATAAACGGATAAAGAAATCACTACATCGCAATGTGTTGTTGTAAGAATTGAATGACCATTGAAGAGCATGTGAAGAGTTGAATTCATTTATTATTTAATTTATTCCAGCATCCATTAAGTACATCGAATGCCAGACCTGGACACAGTGTTCAGGTTGCAATCTCTGTTTGCAGGAATGAATGGCAGAATTCAGCGAGGGGCTCAGCTATGAGCATTGGTCTTTGGGCTGAGACTTTGACAGGCTTTTCTGGTGTGATTAAACAAACAAAGCTACTAGAGGGCAAATCGGGGGCAGCAGGGAAAGGGCAGTATAAGAAGTCATTTATTCTAATTATTAAAAAATAATGAAGATAGATTTTTAACATAGGAGAAATAATAAGTTACCATGTTTTGGACTTTTTTCTATTAGTGTACACATTTTTTTTTTGTACCTGTGCAGGAGGATATCTCTGATCAAACTGAAAAGCAGGAATTTCTATGTAAGTTGGTAGTTTCTAAAGACAGCTTTGATTTTTTCCCCTAATGCTAGTACTTGAACCCCTCTCATGCCCCCCTCACCCCGTGATGGTGGGTGGAACCTGTGATTTGCTTTTAACCTGGAGAATAAATGAAAAGGATGAGATATTACGCCCATGATTATAGTATGTGAGATTATACCTTGTCTTTCTGTAAGGCAGTATCTATGTCTAGCTTTGATAAAAACAGGCTGCCTGTTGTAACCTGCCCTGTGGTGAGGCACGCATGACCCAGAAGCAAATGTATTCTCTGGTCTATAGTCTGGAAGAGAAACTGAGCCTGACAGTCGACTTGCTTGCTGCAGAAAAGTGAACTTGATGGTCAATGCATGCATGGGAACTGATTCTTCTCCACTGAGATTTAAGATTAAATTAGCAGCCCTGGACAGCAATTTCAGTTTTAGTTATGTGTGTGTGCACTAAAACATGGGTGCCTGAGAGGTGTGTGGGTGAGTGGAGGTACATATGTGTGCATGGGAGGAGAGACACAGGTGAATCTCTGGGGTCAATTTTTAGGAGTTGTCCACCTTGTGTTTTAATACTGGGCCTGTTAATGTGACTTGTTGCTCAGTCTGCGAAGCTGGGTGGCCAGCCAGCTTCAGGAATCCTGTTTCTCCCTCACCGTCTCCAGGATTACATGAACACACGACAACACTGTAGCTTGTTACACTGATTCTGAGAATCCATCTTAGGTTCTCATACTTACACAGTAAGCACCTCAACAACTATGCTATCTGTCTGACTCACAGCCATCATGATGACTAGAACCTTGTAATATCCAGAAGAAGAGTACTCAGTTATGCTCCTGGAGCACAAATTCCTGGATCCACGGAAACGGACATTATAAATGTAAGCTGTCTTAGGAGCTAAATTATGATGGTTATACAGCATGAGATAAGAAAATGTGTGTATAGAAACATCCCAGTATAAAGCAATAGAGGAAACTTATTTCTACAGCATGGATGTTATTAAAGTCACTGCAGGCTGAGTTAGTACCAGGTGTTAAACAGTACAGCCTTTGTCAGAGAAATGGATGCACCATATGGAAAGATAGCCAGGCCCCTACTTCCTCAGATGGGAAAGTACTTCTTGAACTTTCAGAGCAAAGACACTGTGGTTTTGCAATATAGGTGTGAGTACTTTCTCTCCATCTCATACCAAGCCAACAACAGATGGTCACTAACACCTTCTGACTCCCTCAAACTCCTTTAGCAGAGGTCACCTCTGGATGCAGAATTCAGCTTTTCCCCAGAGACAACGAGGACTCTGAAAGATTCCCACAGCTGAAGCTGTGTTCCCATTGCATGACTCACTCTGGTTCTTACTTACCTTGTTTTGGAGAGATACGAGACATGAGTGCTTAAGCAGAAGTGAGATCATGAATCTGTGACTCCCAAACGTGATATGCAAAGAGCGAGCATACTTATTAATTTTGCATGCCATTATGATTGAGCAACGTGATACTCGGAGAGCAGGCTAGATGGGTTGGTGAGAGAAGACTGCCATTTAAATTTCTACCCGTGGATAAAGCATGATCCCCTCACCCCCAATTCCTGATGTGGATGGGTGTGATGCAATCTCATGAGTCGGTACCTACATAGGGTCAAAGGGTAGAGGCAGCTTTCTGTGTAGCCTGAGGATGCATGTTTATATGTCTTTATATATCAGCATTAATTACCAGCTTCGTGATGTAGGCATTGACTGTTCCTTTCAGCTCCCATGGCTATTGTGTGTTGGAGCAAGTCTTTGTAGTTGTATTCATATCCTTGGGTCTCTGATTTGCACAGAATAGAATCCCTTAAGGCCTCTTGATCTTCCTCTATTTTCTCCCTACACCATCGTTGGTATATTTACTATGTGTTTGTTTCTTAGAACACTTGACTAGTACATCAGAACTATATATATTCTGCACTTCGTGGTTCATAGAGTCTCTGTTTCAAGTATTTAACTTTGTTTACATGGTTGAGACAGTCACGGGGCCTAAGGGAATAATTACATGTTCTTTCAATAAACTACATTTTGATAATTCTAGATCAGAATTTCATATAATATTCACATTTTAAGCAATACTAATCTCTTTAGTAAAAACACTTAAAATATGGTTGCTACATTGGGAGTGCGGCTCACTGGGTAGAGTGCTCACCTGGCATGCAGGGGGTCCTGGGTTTGGTATTCAACAAGATACAAAACAGGCTTCCTGTTACTGTAGCCTGTAATTCCAGCGCTCTCGGGAGGTAGAGATAGGGCAATCTGAATTTCAAGACCATATCCAGTTGCATAGCAAGTTCAAGGCTAGCCTGAGATGCAGGAGACTGTCAAAATGAAACAGAAACAGAAACAGAAACAAACCAAAATCATAATAAATCACGGAGCTCTTGGCTCATGAGTCATACAAGCACAGAATGTGTCTGAGTTTAGTCATATGGCTACAGTTTGCAGATATCTATGCAAAGCAATTGCTAGGGCTGGTGTAGAGCAAGCCCAGTGATTTTTTTTTATTGTTAACAGTAGTCTCAAAATTCAATTAATTTGATTCGCTTTTATTAAAACGTTATCATAGAAGGAGCAAAATGTACCCTGAGATTTCAGGAGGCAGCCAGAAACTGGGAGAGGGAGGGCTCTCGGAAGGAGGTGTCATTCAGTAGTCAACAAACACAAATGGGACATTGCTATTTTATTTTAATGCGTCATCATTAAAGATAAAGCCATTAGTCATTACACACACACACACACACACACACACACACACACACACACACCAGACCATTTTGGCCTACTCTGCTGCTTTTTTGTTTTATTTGTATGTTTCCAAATGTGAATGCCTTCAGGCTACCTTGGATCTGCATGGATATGGAATGAAGTGATGGACACATGATAGTCAATTACACAAAGTAGTTGAAGCCCTGTGCCCCAGATCTTGGGCATCTGTCCATGCTTTCTTCCCCAGCATGTTCCACCTGTAATAATCAGACAGAGTATGAGACAGCTAGGACATACACACAGCTTTGAAAACAATGATGTGACATGCTGGTATTTGAAGGGTGTCAGTTTTAAAATCTGGAAATGGATGGAGCTGGAGAACATCATACTAAGTGAGGTAACCCAGTCTCAAAAGAATACCCATGGTATGCACTCACTGATAAGTGGTTATTAGCCTAGAATCTTGGGACACCAAAGACACAATCCACATACCAAATGATGTCCAACAAGAAGGAAGGAGTGGACCCTGGTTCTGGAAAGGCTCAAAGCATCAATGTAAGGGAATACCAGAACAGGGAAGTGGGAAAGGGTGGATGGGGGAACACGGGGAGGGAAAAGGGCATGTGGGACCTTTGGGGGGCAGGGAACCAGAAAAGGAAAATGAAATGTAAATATAGAATATATCCAATAAAAAATGCCAAAAAATAAATAAAATAACAACAATGGGAAATGTACTTTAATACTCTATGGAAAGATCTGTTCTACTTGGAAGGAAGCTCCCGAGGAAACATTTTATTTTGTTTTCAACCTGTATACACTTCTTTCTCTCTGTCTCTGTCTCTGTTTCTGTCTCCATCTCTGTCTCTGTCTCTCTGTGTCTGTGCATGTCTGTCTGTCTGTCTGTCTGTCTGTCTGTCTGTCTGTCTGTCTCTCTCTCTCTCTCTCTTTCCTAAATCAGTTCTTTAGCTTTAGGCTTTCTCTTATATAAGAAGAAATTGAAGGACAGAAGAATGAGGCAGCTCTCAAGCTGCTCCTTGAATAAAGGATGTGCCTGGGCCCCAACCTCCTCAGTGGCATTAATGGAGCCATTTCTCTCCCCACTAAATCAGCCAGCTTCCCGGCTGTCTTACCACATTCAGCATGCCTAAGGCTCAGGCTGTGCTTTCTGAGTGTTCCTTAATAGGAATGCTCTTCTTCTTTTGTGAAGAAGCATCCGCATTGTCTTTAACTTTGGGTACCCAGCCAATAAAGGGTGCACCTAGAGCAAAAGGCTTTAAATAGCCTCCAAAATCACTCAAATGACAATGTCTCCCATTTCACAAGTCCCCACAGTCTCCACCTAAACAGTGACAATTTAGTGAAGCAACGTGTGTTTGGTGTGTTTGGTGTGAGCAGGCATGCACATGTATAATGTGTCAGGGAGGTTAACTCTTGGTACTTTTTAACCCTTTATGACATTAAGTGTGTGTTTGTGTGTGTGTGTGCGTGTATGTGCACACACACACGTGCATGAACCACCTCTGCCTTCCCAAAAGTAATTTAGTATAGGAACTCTAAGGACCCAAACTCAGATTCTCCTGCTTGTTCCATTAACAGTTTTGTGTTTGATCCATCTTCTCATCCCAACAAAGCTATGTTTTATAGACAATGACAATGGGTAACTACTAAGGAGGAATCATAGTGATGAGAGAATTCCCTATCAGCTAACACATTTCTTGACATTCTTTATAGAGCCTCATTCAAGCACCATCTTCTAATGCAGACAGATCTCACTGGCCCTGATATCAATCTGGGAAACCAGAATGCTCTTCCTCAGGTCTATTTCCAATTTGTCCCACTGTGTGCATTCACAATAAATGTGTGTGTAGACATTAGCAATAGAAATCTCACTCTGAATCCAAGAGCCCTCATCTTTCCTGCAAGAATGCCTGACCATGACACACTCTTGACAGAAATTATTTTTGTCTACAGCTACCAGCTAAAGTCCTAGTTTAGAAGCAGGATATTAGGATATGGTTACAAAATTTTAAATAGACTTGGAAGGGTCTTGAGTGAACTTAAGGGAGGATTACTTATCTTGAAAATGACAATCTATAATGTTCTGGTGATTGACTCTAGAACATTTAGCGAGTTAGTGGATGTGTTTATTGGATTGAGGATTTTTATTTTTTGAAGATTGCATAAGAAGATCAGTTAAATTTCAATTAAGCTCCATGGACTTTTTTTGTACATAGAGCACAGACTCCCATGTTAAGAATAAAACAAAATGATTACTACAACCTCCCCTTTCCACTAAGCCATGGAAGAAGAAAGAAAACTATGTGGAGAAGAACGGACCTGAGCCCTTCATGTCCTTCTTCTTTAAGGGACCTTGGAAGAGAGGAAAGAATTTTCTGAAATTTCTAGGGTCCTTGAAACTGAATGCAGATTTGTCTTGTTAAGAGAGGGATAGTAATTAAATGGATCGGTATGACCTCCATGGTAAGAATCCAGCCTAGATTTTGTTTCTTTTTTCTCAGGCAGTTGCAGGGAGAGTGTGTTGAACCTTGATGTTGGACAGCTGTCTGCCAAGCTCCTGTGGAGCGAGGTAGGTCATTCAATCTGGATTGCTTGAATCAAAGTTGACCACAAATATTTTCCAAATAGATATTCAAATATATCATACTCCATATTAAACACAGCCTTTCCCCCAAAGAAACTGTTGTAATATAGTGCCTCCACCAGTATCCTTTCTCGTACTTGAGTTTTGCAGGTTGTGATTAGTTTGAAGGAACAAAGGAGGGCATTTTACTAACAGGGTGGGTGGCAGGTGTAGGAATATTTGAAAACCAGACACCCCAAATTTTATGTTACCAAGGGTGGGACATATCCTTAGCTACCTGTAGCTATCCATGGAGTGATATGGCAAGGTACATAGCAGGCCTTTATTTCTTCTCTATCTCCTTCTATAAAACAATAAAATGGCAGCCTTAGGCACAGTTGTGGATGCTAAGGGAAAAGAAACTGAGAAAACACTCAAGGGTAATAGTAACTCATAAAACCAGAGACCATACTCTTGATACTGATAAATGTGAACCATAGATTTGGTTCTGACTTTTTGAGTAACTCTTACATAATTGACATATAATGATGGCTGGCAGGTTTTCAGGTCTTCGAGGCATATATGTGTGTGCATGCATAAAAGTGTTTGAAGACATGATGATGGAGAGGTATGTGTGGTGAAATACACACATGTATACATGTGTAAATAAATATTTGTTTGAGTGTGTGCATTCCCGTGTACAAATATCATCATAGTTACTTTCCCATTGCTGGGAAGAGGTACGGAGACCAAGACAACTTTTGAAAGAACTCATTCAATTCGGGGCTTACTGTTCTCGGGGCTAATTGAGTCCACAGATAGCATAGCAGGAAGTATGGCAATAGCCAGGCAGACATGGAGCAGTAGCTGAGAGCTTACCTCTGATCCACAAGCACCAAGCAGAGCAAAAGATCCAATTGCAAATGTCATGGGCTCTCATACCTTCACAAACAAGGCCATGCCCCCTAATTCTTTCACCACAATTTTACCAACTGGCGGCCGAGCATTCAAATATATGAACTTATAGGACCATTATCATCTAAACCATTACACATGTGCTTGCATTGTTACCTACTGCTAATAGCCAAACTCGTCATCTTTGGTTAGTGCAGAAATTATCTAAGTCCATTCATTTTCATCTAGGTAAATCTGGAGGAAAAATAAGAAACCATGAAAGCAATAACAAAAATCTTTAAAAAAAAACATTTAATTTTGAATCAGTCAAGTTTAAAAATCTTGTATCACAACAATCTGTTTAAAAGAAACAGAAGTTGATTGTACTACCGAGATATGGCTTGTTCTAGTTAAGATTAAAATGAATTTCATTTCTTTCTGCATAGCCTCAGCAGGGTGGGTGATTATAAGGTAGCACATGGGCCAGCAAGATGGCACAGCACATAATGGTACTTACTACTGAGCCTTAGAACCCGAGTTCCATTCTGAAAACTATATGGTGAAAGGAAATAACTGATTCCTGCAAGGTGTCCTCTGATATCTACACTTGTGCTATAGTATGTCTGTATATCCCAACTCCCTGAATGCATAGCACACATAATAAAATTTAGAGACAATATATATCAAAAGTTTTAGAAGTAGAGAAGGATGTCTACAGAGGATACAATCTTTATTACAGATCATTCTGTTAGTGGCAACCTTTAGTTGACCTTTTGGTGATGTAACAATTTGAGGATTCAGGATCCCTATTTATGCACACTCAAGAATATAATTCCTTCATGGCAAATACATAAGAGTTGACATCTGCAATATCTTTCAGTGGGAAACCATCTATGATTCTATATTGTTTCTGTTTTGAAAGTCAAATCCAGTCAGCCTTTTAACTTGATATTTGATTACTTTGTCTCTTGTCTTCCTGAAAAGTTAAGTGGGTGAATAGAATATCAGTATTATTGTAATTTTTATTGTTTAGGGGAAAGTATCAGACAGTCGTAGCCAGGTACTGTCATGGGAAATTGCAATGTACTTTCATTAGTCTGGAATCAATGCCTAAAATAACTTTGTTTCATTTCCCCCATTGACTCTGTAATAATAGCTATATTGCACTCTTCCAAACCTAGGGATAAGTTATGTAATTTATCAAATCCATCCTATTAGTATACAATTTGAATTCAGCATTTAAATCAAAGGTGGCAACAATGGGGAGTCTGTTAAATCCACATTGTTCTACTGTGACAGGCACTCGATATTGTCAGCAGGAAGCTTTGATGCAGAGACAATTAAAGAGATCCGATCATATGAGCAAGTTAGCGAGTGTGAGGGAGTTGGAGAAATAACACTTAACTGATACACAGAGGGCTTCTAAGCAGCTTCAGCAAGGAGAAGTCACAAGCTCAAAAGGGACAGTTTCTCCCACATCGGATAAGGAAACAGAAAAACAGAAGTATGAAGTGTAGCATCCTGGTGGAAGCTCAGCAGATAACCCATTACGATTTTAGGTACTTAATTTTTCCTCCATTTCTTTACTTTACTCTTCAGGTAAGTAGAAACAGTGGCTAGAGTGTTAGAAGTGATAGTTTAACAGGCTCATTTGAAATGCTTTTGTAAGGACAAGATGAGGGCAACCTAAATTTATGGTCAGGTAATGTACTTATAACTAGGAACAGTTAGCTTTCATCTAGATGAGAAAGAAAGCAAGGTTACCGCCAAGCCCCACTTATGTGTCTTTATTTCCACATTCTCCTAACTTCAACAAGCATCCCCGTGCCCTCAGTAGTGGACTGGTCACTGCAGGGACAGAGATACACTGACCTAAATGTTCTTGACTTCTCCAGGACTCCTATTGGCAAGGTGGTTAAAATGTTTGCTTTACAGTTCTCGGTAACCTTTCTCCTCCATGATCTCTCTGGGAATATTTATCTATGAGGAGTTAAAAAAAATTCTTGGCCTTAGAGGAAAGACAGATGAACAAATTAACCCCTAAGGGATTGTGCTGGCTGCTTCTGGTCATGGTGTCTACCTGGGCTACTCTTTTTTTTTCTCATATCCTCCTGTATGGAATGCAGAGTAATGAGGAAAACCATCATTAGTACAGAATTTATGGAGAAACCCAAAGGTCAACAC